>CM055116.1:1139169292-1141569292 GCA_029206835.1 Rana muscosa | reverse complement strand
GCCTCCACGGACGTCCCCGACGGCCAGACAGGTCCCCGGGTCCCGCTAGATGGGCGGATGGGCAGGCAGGGGAGAGTGGATGACCCTCCTTACCTTCAGGTAGGCCTGAATTCGTTCGTCCAGGAAGGCCGGAATGGCAAGATGGCGGCGGCCGCGGACGAGAGGATCAATGCTGGGCAGGCGTCCCCCGGCAGAGCTGCTGCTCGATACTGGCCCAGGATGCTCCAGAGGACCGAGAGGGACCCGCTGGCAGGCAGGTAGATGCTTGTTCAGCTGTGGATTGTAAGGATGGCAGCGGATGGAATGTAGGATTCCCGGAGCTCCCCTCTGGCACGTCCGCCGCTGATCACATCAGGACACGCCCCCTGCCTGTGTGTAATTTAATTTCAGTATAAATACAGCTGTTCTGTGAAGCCCTCACAGGTTTGTTAGAAAAACTTAGTGAACAACAGCATCATGAAGGCCAAGGAACACACCAGACAGGTCCAGACTACGACACCATCTGCCTGGAGTTTGCATGTTCTCCCTGTTGTCTGCGTGGGTTTCCTCCGGGTCCTCCGGTTTCCTCCCACACTCCAAAGACATGCTGGTAGGTTAATTGGATCTTGTCCAAATTGGCCCAGTATATATGTATATATGTGTGTGTACGACTGTGTGTCCCAAGTGTGTCAAGATCCTACGGGGTAAAATGGCCGCACCAGCCAAGCAGACACTGGCTGCAAAAAGCGACTAGAGGCGATTCAGTTTGCATGTGTAGCGCTATACAAGTCACTCATTCATTCGTTCATTCATTCAGGGATAAAGTTGTGGAGAAGTTTAAAGTAGGGTTATGCGGCGTACACACGATCGTTTTTCATGCCATTTTTTTTAACGACGTTTTTCACGTCATTTTTTTTCATGTTTTCTCTCAAGCCTGTCTTGCATCCACACGATCATTAAAAAAAACACTCGAGCAAAGCGCAGTGACGTAAAACACGTACGACGGCACTATAAAGGGGAAGTTCCGTTCGGATGGCGCCACCCTTCATGTTAGTAAAGTTTGTTGAGCGACGATTCGCGCTTTTCAGCCTCGTGCTTTTCAGTTCGTTACAGCGTGACGAATATGTCATCTCCATTTCCAACGCTAGTTTTACCAGAACGAGCGCTCCCGTCTCATACTTGATTCTGAGCATGCGCATTTTTTTTCACGTCGTGAAAGCATACACACTATCGTTTTTCACGTCGTTAAAAAAAAACGACATGAAAAACGACGTGAAAAAATAGAGCATGTTCGAAATTTTTAATGGCCGTTTTTCACGTCGTTAAAAATGCTCTGGAGCATACACACGATCGGTTTTAATGGCCATTTAAAAAAATGGCATTTTTAACGGCATGAAAAACGATCGTGTGTATGGGGCATTAGGTTATAAAAAAAATATCCGAAGCTTTGAACATCTCACAGAGCACTGTTCAATCCATCATCCGAAAATGGAAAGAGTATATCACAACTGCAAACCTACCAGGACATGGCCATCCATTTAAACTGACAGTCCGGGCAAGGAGAGCATTAATCAGAGAAGCAGCCAAGAGGCCCCATGGTAACTCTGGAGGAGCTGCAGAGATCCACAGCTCAGGTAGGAGAATCTGTCCACAGGACAACTATTAGGCCACTTTCACACTGAGGCCCTGGCAGCGTTGGCGGTATTCACCGCTCCTAAACCGCCCCAAAGATGCTGCTTGCAGGACTTTTATTCCTGTCCTGCAAGCACACTGCCCCAGTGTAAAAGCACTCAGGCGTTCACACTGGGGCTGCAGAAGAGGCAGTTTACAGGCGCTTTTCATGCGCTATTTTTATCGCAAAAAAACTGTAAAACACCTCAGTGTGAAAATGGCTTAAGTCGTGCACTCCACAGATCTGGCCTTTATGGAAGAGTGGCAAGAAGAATGCCATTGTTGTAAGAAATCCATAAGAAGTCCCGTTTGCAGTTTGCGAGAAGCCATGTGGGGGACACAGAAAACATGTGGAAGAAGGTGCTCTGGTCAGATGAGACCAAAATTGAACTTTTTTGCCTAAAAGCAAAATGCTATGTGTGGCGGAAAACTAACACTGCACATCACCCTGAATACACCATCCCCACCGTGAAACATGGTGGTGGCAGAATCATGTTATGGGGATACTTTTATTCAGCAGGGACAGGGAAGCTGGTAGTAGTTTATGAGAAGATGGATGGAGCCAAATGCAGGGCAATCTTATGCATTGTACACACCATCGTTTTTCCTGACGTGCAAAAAGCCGTTGTTTTTCCCGACGTGATTCCTCTCCAGCCTGACTTGCATACACATGTTCATGCAAAAAAACGTCCGACCAAATCGCGGTGACGTACAACACGTACAACGGGACTATAAAGGGTAAGTTCCTTTCTAATAGCGCCATCCTTTGGGCTGCTTTTGCTGATCCTCGTGTAGCGGCCTGACTCTCTCCCTCTCTTGTATCTGTTGTTCTTGGCTGTTGTCTAGGGGTACTCCAGAGGAGAGAGTGCAGGACACTACGCCCAGCTTTCACCTTAAATGTATATGAGGTTTGAGCAAAGTCTCTTTAGACTACCTTCGGGTCTGCATTCTGCATATGGAGCCTCCGCTTCTTCCGTGGAGGTGTGTCTGCCAGTAATAGAGCCCCACACCATTTAAAAGTTCAACACTCCTTTCTTTCTTCATAACAGACAGACAGGGGTGTGGATACGAGTAGGCCCAGGCACAATGAACTCTCCTATCCCTTTCTCGTGTGGATAGGCCTGGCGCACGGTCTCTGCCACAGACCGTGAAGTTGGTAGCTGCCACCTACTGGGTGAACTAGTTGGGGCCCCTGCCACAGGCCTGAGTAACGGTCTTTGCCACTGACCGGAGTAGCGGTCTCTGCCACAGACCTTAGAACATGGACCACCTTCCGTATGAATATGGCCCCTGTTTGGCGAGGACATCCATCCCGACGGTCTCCGGAGGCCCTATCCCGGCACTGGCAATCTGCTGCACCAGATCTACGGGAAGGTCACCTGCGCGGTCCCTTACGCCTGGATTCAGACACCCGATTCTGTGGGTGCCTTAGGACGATTCCTCCCAGGCGGATCCCAGTGGAAGAAGCTGGGCCCCAGGCCTGAATGATGCATCCCCACCCCAGACTGAGGGTGTCTGGGGTGACTCCCGAAATCTAAATGTCCAGGCCTAGGCCGCCTGGACACCGACCGCTGGACAGCAGCCCTCAGGCTAAAGGTGCCTGGGACTCGGACCTCGTGGCGAAGATGTCCGCCCCTTTTATAGCCTCTCCCTGCCAGCACAGCGGGTTCCTCGCCCCGCCGCACAACAGCCGCGAGATCAAAAAGGGTATGGCACTTCAGTGATGGTTCAACCCCGACCCAAAGTGACAGCACCACCTGCTGAGCCGCAGGGAACTGAACATCACTGATGTCTCCACCCGAATCAGCATACTGAAAGGTACCTACCCGCTACACTCTCCCCCCGGTTATTTGACACTGGTCCCCAGTGTCTGGGGTAAACTATGCCAAAAACTGACATAGCCTAGTCCAGAAACTGACTAAAGATTTCAAAAATACAAAAAGTTTTTCCTTTTTTTCTAAAAAAGACTAACTAAACCGTTGTGCCTGACCCGAACATGAAAGGGGAGGGAAGGGAAACAAACAACACCTACCAACAAACATATTCACAAATCACAGTAACACTTTCCCCACCCATCCTAACTAAGACCCGCCCCTTTCTTGCGATCTTAATGAGACGTTATCCTGCAGAGGGGAAAAGAAACATTAACACACGTAACCCTGACACATATGTTGGTGTAAGAATGAAAAAACTTCCCCGTAAAGAAATCCTTTCCTTCTGTAAGTGTGTGTGTGAAAAGTGAATATCGATGCGCAACACTGCCACCTGGTGACAGTGTCGCGGTAACTGCACCTGTTGAAGACTTTTTCTTTTTTTCATCATCTTCTTCTGCAGCTCTAACTACCCCAAAGTCCACAATCACTCTGTGAAAAGGAAAAACTGAAGGACAACAACGGCAACAGTCCTCCAATTCCTCCAAGGAGCACAAACACCCGTTAAACTCGGGTACAGTCACTGGGTTTCCGGGTAACAGAACAACAACCCCGGAAAGTTCAGCAGCAGTAGACTAAGCAAGAACTAAGCAAGAACGGAGTCTTTTTCCTCCTACAGTTAGAACCTTGGGTGCGGCAGGACAAGAGGCTTCAAATGCTGGTCCATTGTCTCTAAATGGTATTCAACATCCTCCCCTTCTTTCCGTCTAATCAGCACCTTATCCGCGTGGATGTGCCGACCCAACATCCATTCTGCCTTACAGTCCTTGAAGCGTTGAGATGCTTTGGGGGAACACGCGAGGTACCTGCGGGCATGTTGGACCTGAATGTGCGTCCACACAAAGTCATTGTACCAGCGCTCCCTGCAAACCTCCACCTCATACAAAAGTTCCTTAGACAAATACGGGTATTCCCACCCATACTCGCTGGCAACCTTTTGGCAGAAAAGGCGTTGTAGTCTCACTAATGGAGGCATGGTATGGCGATCTCCTTCTCGTGGCAGAACAATAGCATCCGGGTGCCGAGGCACTTTGATCACCTCCATCCTGGGCATAGGTGCCCGCAATAACAGTCTCTTTCCCCGGTACTAGATGCAGGTGGCACCGGGGGTGGAAGGGCAGACTGGGGACAGGATCCCTCCTCAGGCGCTGGTGCCTCCACCCGGGGTGTACTATCCCCTGTTGACATAGGTGGATCCCTGACTCTGCGGGACGAGGAGAGAGGCATCTTGTCCCAGCCCTTTTGAGCAAAAAGTTTGTCTATGATGACGTCGTCTCCCAACTCGGAGAGCGACTCTAGGTCGGAGGTGTCACACTCCTCCGCAGGCAGGTAGCCTGTAGTAGAGACTGAATCGCTACCTCCCGTGAACACACAGGGCCGTGACTCCCTGACACCTCCGCCCGAACACCAAGTCCCTTTGCTCGGCTTACCTCGGCCCATACTTGAGGAGGGATGTCCGGGACTCTTCCTACCAGATCCATCCGGGCCGGGCGTAGGCGGGCAGGACGATCCACCGCAACCATGCCGGTCTTCCTCTTCGGCGGTGGATGCTGGGAAGCAGTGGTGACCGAGTCAGTATCCTCGGATTTCTCCCGTATCTCTCTAATCACGACCTCTCCCGCGGTCGCTGCAGTGCGCACAGGGACGGCTGTCAAAGCAGTGATTTCTCCTTCCTGAGTGGTGGTGCCTGTAGTGCGGTTGAGGTGGATGGTTCTTGGCTTCTCGATAGGTGGTTCCATCTCAAATAGGAACTCTCCGCAGGCCTCGCAGCGCCCGAACGGCTTCAGCTGACACACCAGTTCCGAACAGCTGGGACAAATCAAACCCAGGGCCTTAACGCCCATGCATGAGTACAGGGCAAATCATCCCCGGGGCTTTAGCCGGATCCCCGTATCCCTTATTGGAGCAGCAGTAGTAGTCAAACTCGTGGTAGAAGGATGAAGTGGAATCCACGATGTATTTCCGAACATGGCGACTCTCTGCTGATCCATTGCGCACTGCCAGGTTGGTGCCAAAGTCCCCACGTGTAGTCCTTTACACGACTGGACTCCTCCCCTTTTTTGCCCCAGTTCGTGGGCTTTCCCCTCTCGGCCTAGGTCACGCCCACAAACTGAGCAGGGAGGGTGTGCCTCTTGACGCAGTGGCCAACATGGCCGACCTACTCGGAACTCTTCCGGGCAGACACGTTCAAACTCCACAACTTCAGCTCCATAGTCACACGAACACATCCCGGACGAGCCCCCACGTGTAGCGGCCTTACTACTCTCTCCCTCTCTTGTATCTGTTGTTCTTGGCTGTTGTCTAGGGGTACTCCGGAGGAGAGAGTGCAGGACACTACGCCCAGCTTTCACCTTAAATGTATATGAGGTTTAAGCAAAGTCTCTTTAGATTACCTTCGGGTCTGCATTCTGCATATGGAGCCTCTGCTTCTTCCGTGGAGGTGTGTCTGCCAGTAATAGAGCCCCACACCATTTAAAAGTTCAACACTCCTTTATTTCTTCAATACCAGAATGAACATACTCAGTTGAACTTCCATAACAGACAGACAGGGGTGTGGATACGAGTAGGCCCAGGCACAATGAACTCTCCTATCCCTTTCTCATGCGGATAGGCCTGGTGCACGGTCTCTGCCACAGACCGTGAAGTTGGTAGCTGCCACCAACCGGGTGAACTAGTTGGGGCCCCTGCCACAGGCCTGAGTAACGATCTTTGCCACTGACCGGAGTAGCGGTCTCTGCCACAGACCTTAGAACATGGACCACCTTCCGTATGAATATGGCCCCTGTTTGGCGAGGACATCCATCCCGACGGTCTCCGGAGGCCCTATCCCGGCACTGGCAATCTGCTGCACCAGATCTATGGGAAGGTCACCTGCACGGTCCCTTACGCCTGGATTCAGACACCCGATTCTGTGGGTACCTTAGGACGATTCCTCCCGGGCGGATCCCAGTGGAAGAAGCTGGGCCCCAGGCCTGAATGATGCATCCCCACCCCAGACTGAGGGTGTCTGGGGTGACTCCCGAACTCCACGTGTCCAGGCCTAGGCCGCCTGGACACCGACCGCTGGACAGCAGCCCTCAGGCTAAAGGTGCCTGGGACTCGGACCTCGTGGCGAAGATGTCCGCCCCTTTTATAGCCTCTCCCAGCCAGCACAGCGGGTTCCTCGCCCCGCCGCACAACAGCCGCGAGATCAAAAAGGGTACGGCACTTCAGTGATGGTTCAACCCCGACCCAAAGTGACAGCACCACCTGCTGGGCCGCAGGGAACTGAACATCACTGATGTCTCCACCCGAATCAGCATACTGAAAGGTACCTACCCGCTACACTCTCCCCCCGGTTATTTGACACTGGTCCCCAGTGTCTGGGGTAAACTATGCCAAAAACTGACATAGCCTAGTCCAGAAACTGACTAAAGATTTCAAAAATACAAAAAGTTTTTCCTTTTTTTCTAAAAAAAACTAACTAAACCGTTGTGCCTGACCCGAACATGAAAGGGGAGGGAAGGGAAACAAACAACACCTACCAACAAACATATTCACAAATCACAGTAACACTTTCCCCACCCATCCTAACTAAGACCCGCCCCTTTCTTGCGATCTTAATGAGACGTTATCCTGCAGAGGGGAAAAGAAACATTAACACACGTAACCCTGACACATATGTTGGTGTAAGAATGAAAAAACTTCCCCGTAAAGAAATCCTTTCCTTCTGTTAGTGTGTGTGTGAAAAGTGAATATCGATGCGCAACACTGCCACCTGGTGACAGTGTCGCGGTAACTGCACCTGTTGAAGACTTTTTCTTTTTTTTATCATCTTCTTCTGCAGCTCTAACTACCCCAAAGTCCACAATCACTCTGTGAAAAGGAAAAACTGAAGGACAACAACGGCAACAGTCCTCCAATTCCTCCAAGGAGCACAAACACCCGTTAAACTCGGGTACAGTCACTGGGTTTCCGGGTAACAGAACAACAACCCCGGAAAGTTCAGCAGCAGTAGACTAAGCAAGAACTAAGCAAGAACGGAGTCTTTTTCCTCCTACAGTTAGAACCTTGGGTGCGGCAGGACAAGAGGCTTCAAATGCTGGTCCATTGTCTCTAAATGGTATTCGACATCCTCCCCTTCTTTCCGTCTAATCAGCACCTTATCCGCGTGGATGTGCTGACCCAACATCCATTCTGCCTTACAGTCCTTGAAGCGTTGAGATGCTTTGGGGGAACACGCGAGGTACCTGCGGGCATGTTGGACCTGAATGTGCGTCCACACAAAGTCATTGTACCAGCGCTCCCTGCAAACCTCCACCTCATATAAAAGTTCCTTAGACAAATACGGGTATTCCCACCCATACTCGCTGGCAACCTTTTGGCAGAAAAGGCGTTGTAGTCTCACTAATGGAGGCATGGTATGGCGATCTCCTTCTCGTGGCAGAACAATAGCATCCAGGTGCCGAGGCACTTTGATCACCTCCATCCTGGGCATAGGTGCCCGCAATAACAGTCTCTTTCCCCCGGTACTAGATGCAGGTGGCACCGGGGGTGGAAGGGCAGACTGGGGACAGGATCCCTCCTCAGGCGCTGGTGCCTCCACCCGGGGTGTACTATCCCCTGTTGACATAGGTGGATCCCTGACTCTGCGGGACGAGGAGAGAGGCATCTTGTCCCAGCCCTTTTGAGCAAAAAGTTTGTCTATGATGACGTTGTCTCCCAACTCGGAGAGCGACTCTAGGTCGGAGGTGTCACACTCCTCCGCAGGCAGGTAGCCTGTAGTAGAGACTGAATCGCTACCTCCTGTGAACACACAGGGCCGTGACTCCCTGACACCTCCGCCCGAACACCAAGTCCCTTTGCTCGGCTTACCTCGGCCCATACTTGAGGAGGGATGTCCGGGACTCTTCCTACCAGATCCATCCGGGCCGGGCGTAGGCGGGCAGGACGATCCACCGCAACCATGCCGGTCTTCCTCTTCGGCGGTGGATGCTGGGAAGCAGTGGTGACCGAGTCAGTATCCTCGGATTTCTCCCGTATCTCTCTAATCACGACCTCTCCCGCGGTCGCTGCAGTGCGCACAGGGACGGCTGTCAAAGCAGTGATTTCTCCTTCCTGAGTGGTGGTGCCTGTAGTGCGGTTGAGGTGGATGGTTCTTGGCTTCTCGATAGGTGGTTCCATCTCAAATAGGAACTCTCCGCAGGCCTCGCAGCGCCCGAACGGCTTCAGCTGACACACCAGTTCCGAACAGCTGGGACAAATCAAACCCAGGGCCTTAACGTCCATGCATGAGTACAGGGCAAATCATCCCCGGGGCTTTAGCCGGATCCCCGTATCCCTTATTGGAGCAGCAGTAGTAGTCAAACTCGTGGTAGAAGGATGAAGTGGAATCCACGATGTATTTCCGAACATGGCGACTCTCTGCTGATCCATTGCGCACTGCCAGGTTGGTGCCAAAGTCCCCACGTGTAGTCCTTTACACGACTGGACTCCTCTCCTTTTTTGCCCCAGTTCGTGGGCTTTCCCCTCTCGGCCTAGGTCACGCCCACAAACTGAGCAGGGAGGGTGTGCCTCTTGACGCAGTGGCCAACATGGCCGACCTACTCGGAACTCTTCCGGGCAGACACGTTCAAACTCCACAACTTCAGCTCCATAGTCACACGAACACATCCCGGACGAGCCCCCACGTGTAGCGGCCTTACTACTCTCTCCCTCTCTTGTATCTGTTGTTCTTGGCTGTTGTCTAGGGGTACTCCGGAGGAGAGAGTGCAGGACACTACGCCCAGCTTTCACCTTAAATGTATATGAGGTTTAAGCAAAGTCTCTTTAGATTACCTTCGGGTCTGCATTCTGCATATGGAGCCTCTGCTTCTTCCGTGGAGGTGTGTCTGCCAGTAATAGAGCCCCACACCATTTAAAAGTTCAACACTCCTTTATTTCTTCAATACCAGAATGAACATACTCAGTTGAACTTCCATAACAGACAGACAGGGGTGTGGATACGAGTAGGCCCAGGCACAATGAACTCTCCTATCCCTTTCTCATGCGGATAGGCCTGGTGCACGGTCTCTGCCACAGACCGTGAAGTTGGTAGCTGCCACCAACCGGGTGAACTAGTTGGGGCCCCTGCCACAGGCCTGAGTAACGATCTTTGCCACTGACCGGAGTAGCGGTCTCTGCCACAGACCTTAGAACATGGACCACCTTCCGTATGAATATGGCCCCTGTTTGGCGAGGACATCCATCCCGACGGTCTCCGGAGGCCCTATCCCGGCACTGGCAATCTGCTGCACCAGATCTATGGGAAGGTCACCTGCACGGTCCCTTACGCCTGGATTCAGACACCCGATTCTGTGGGTACCTTAGGACGATTCCTCCCGGGCGGATCCCAGTGGAAGAAGCTGGGCCCCAGGCCTGAATGATGCATCCCCACCCCAGACTGAGGGTGTCTGGGGTGACTCCCGAACTCCACGTGTCCAGGCCTAGGCCGCCTGGACACCGACCGCTGGACAGCAGCCCTCAGGCTAAAGGTGCCTGGGACTCGGACCTCGTGGCGAAGATGTCCGCCCCTTTTATAGCCTCTCCCAGCCAGCACAGCGGGTTCCCCGCCCCGCCGCACAACAGCCGCGAGAGACCAAAAAGGGTACAGCACTCCAGTGATGGTTCAACCACGGCCCAAAGTGACAGCACCACCTTCTGGGCCGCAGGGAACTGAACATCACTGATGTCTCCACCCGAATCAGCATACTGAAAAGGTACCTACCCGCTATACTCGTGTTAGTAAAAGTTTGGTGAGGGACGATTCGCGCTTTTCAGCCTTGTGCTTTTCAGTCCTTTACAGCGCGACGAATGTGCTATCTCCATTCTGAACGCTAGTTTTACCAGAACGAGCGCTCCCGTCTCATACTTTATTCTGAGCATGCACGTTTTTTTTCCCCTTGGAAAAGCATACACACGACCGTTTTTCGCAACGAGAAAAAGACTGACGGGAAACACGACGAGAAAAAAGAGAGCTGGTTTTAATTTTTTTGCAGGCGGTTTTTTCGACGAGAAAACTGCTAGGGAGCATACACACGACCGGTTTTCACGACCAATATAAAAAATGGCAGTCGTGTGTACAAGGCATTAGAAGAAAACCAGTTAGAGTTTGCAATAGACTTGAGTCGGGGGCAAAGGTTCACCTTCTAGCGGGACAATGATCCTAAACATACAGCCAGAGCTACAATGGTTTAGATCAAAGCATATTAATGTGTTAGAATGGCCGAGTCAAAGTCCAGACCTAAATCCATTTGAGAATCTGTGGCAAGAGTTGAAAATTGCTGTTCACAGACGCTGTCCATCCAATCTGACAGCTTGAGCTATTTTGCAAAGAAGAATGGACAAAAATGTCACTCCCTAGATGTGCAAAGCTGGTAGAGATATACCCAAAAAGACTTGCAGCTGTAATTGCAGCAAAAGGTGGTTGTACAAAGTATTGACTCAGGGGGGCTGAATACAAATGCACGCCACACTTTTCAGATATTTATTTATAAAAATTTGAAAACCATTTATCATTTTCCTTTCACTTCACAAATATGTGTCACTTTGTGTTGGTCTATCAAATAAAATCCCAATATAATACATTTATGTTTTTGGTTGCAACATGACAAAATGTAAAAAAAAATCAAGGGGTATGAATACTTTTTCAAGGCACTGTGGTTAGGGCCCTTTCACACAGGCTGTCCGATCAGGTCTGTCTGTCAGTTTTTCAGGCAGACCTGTTCGGACCCTCCATTCTCCCCTATGGAGCGGCGGATGTCAGCTGTGACATGTCCACTGACACCCGCTGCTATCCGATCCGATCCTTTCCGCCAAATTCAGATAGATGGAGGTCCTATTTTCCATCTGTCTGGCAGATTGGATCGGATGGAATCAGATAAAAAAGGATCGCCTCTCCCCCGGGGCTCTGGCACTTCCGTCTCAGCACAGTGAGCAGAGACGGACCTGTCATCCGCCTGCTCAGCAGGGATCAGCAGAGCGATCCCCCGTTGAGCAAGCAGAATCCGTATAATGGAGGTGCCCGTGTGAAAGAGGCCTTAAGGTGAGGTACTGCAAAAGGAATCAAATTCTGCTTCTGCACTACTGCCTACTGAACACAGAAGGATGTTTGCTCAGGCACAAGCGCCATTCATACAACATTTTGCCATTTAAAGCGGAGTTCCACCCATATAAAAATCAGCAGCTACAAAAAGTGTAGCTGCTGACTTTTTATAATCAGACACTCACCTGTCCCACGGTCCAGCGATGCGGACAAACAAAGCCCCGCTCCTCTCCCTGGTGCCAGCATTCTGACCATGGGGCTTCACAGCTGGGCACGCACTGAGCATGCATGAGCCGCGCTGCGCGCTGTGATTGGCCGGGCAACCTTCTGGGACCTGTGACGTGTCCCAGAGGATTGCACGGAGAGAGGGCGGAGAGGTGAACTTCCGTCTGGCGCCGCGGAGCCCCGGGAGGAAGTGGGAGCTGGATGCCCCTAAAAAGAGGGGATCCGCCCCCCCAAAAAAATGACATGCCAAACGTGGCATGTCAGGGGGTCACCATCACTTAAAGTGGAAGTTCCATTTTTGGGTGGACCTCTGCTTTAATGCAAAGTGTTTATTGGACAAGGTGGAGATGTGGGGCAGTGATATCTCCACTTCGTTCAATAAGAAAACACTTTGTATTCATTGAGAGAATAAAAAGACTTCCCTGAATGGTGCCTGTACCAAATGAGCTTCATGAGTTCAGTATGCAGAAATACAGTTAGGCCCCTTTCACATGGGACGGATCAGTCATGATCCGCCCCGTGAACCTCCGCTTGCTCAGTGGGGATCGCTCCGTTGATCCCCGCTGAGCCGGCGGATGACTGGGCGGTCCCCGCACACTGTACAGGGACCACCCTGTCAGATCTCCGCTCTCCCTTATGGGGGATCGGATGAACGCGGACCGTCTGTCCGTGTTCATCCGATCCGCTCCGCAGACGAATAGAAAAATAGAAATATTTCTATCCTGAAAAACGGAGCATACCGGACACGGGTGAGATCCGGTGTCAGCGGATGTTCATCCGCTATCCCATAGGGATACATGTATGCCCGTGTGAAAGGGGCCTTACTCAGCAGGGGACCCGGAAGCTAGCAGTGATCAGTGTAGTAGCGGTGCCTATCACAGTGATTTCCAGGGGTCCCCCAGGTATGGCACATAGATACTTACATTGCTTCAAGATGGACCAATGTAACTATGTAAATACTGCCCATATCTGGAATTCAGTTTTAATTATGTGTAGCACACGGACCCTTTTTCCAACTTTTGACTCACTTGCAGGAAAAGGGCACACCGTACTATATGCCCGTACCCTCCTGTTTGAAGAGGTTGAGCGGTGTCATGTATTTGGGTCCCACAGCTAGGTTCTCCATCAGTTGGTTCTCATCTCCTAGAATATAGGGACAAGTCTCTGTTTTCCCCCCAAGTATTTCCAATGTCCACACCACTCTAAACTCCAACGTTGAGTTTATTTTTCTTCAATGTTCAGCAGATAGGAAAGAGTGGATAAGAGACAGGACAGCAAGGTTTTGGGAGGTAGGTCCAGACACAAGTAAATGTTACAATCACCACCCAATCCCAGAGTGGGTTCAGCTCACCCGGATGTAAAAGTGGATCCTAGCAGCCGCAGTGATACTCGGACGCTCAATTAGGTTCTTTTCTTAGATTCGTTCGGGAGACCCTCTGCCACAGAATCTATCACGTCCCGAACTTCTCAGCTTTTGCAATACAAGGACAGGTGCCAGCAACAGCACATTACTAGGCCCTTGGTGGATAGATGAATCCCTCCAGGAAGTTACCTGGTCCCTTCCTTCACCGTGAACTCTCACCGGTCCGTCAGAAAGGTCTTCCCCCGGCCTCCTCTTCTTAGAGTGGGCTCCCTCGCAAGGAGCACCCTGGGATTCCTCTTCCCAGAAGTGGGCTCCAGCTAAAGGTGCTGGGCCCAGCGCTGAAGTTGCAGCCCCAGGGCTAAAGGTGCCTGGGACTGATTCGCACGCGGCCCCATGGCCTGGAGGGCTGGGCGCCGCGCACTCGGACTCGGACTCCCGACTCGAACCCCTCTCCAGGGCGGCGTCTGCCCCTTATGTATCCTCCCCCAGCATGCACAGCAGGCCAACCATGCCCACTGTACCGCTGCCGAGAGAGGACACCCTAAGGCACAGCACTATTACTAGTGGTTCAACCCTGACCTGTCATGGCAGCGCCACCTACAGGCCACAGGGAACTGCACACCAGTATACCACCTGGCCTGGAGAAACAAAGTAGCACAACCTATCAATGAAAACGGTCTGCACCTAACTACTAACTCAGATCAGCCCCCTAAATTTGGGTATATAGCACCCCTAAAAGAGGATGGGCGCTACATATGTAATTGTGTCACATACACTGCAGGGGTCCTATTATAGTCCACCAAGGGTTAGTCTTCTGTGTTTTATCGTTACTTAAGTTAGGAGTAATAAAAAAGTACACAGATATAATGTGAAAGTGCATCTGACAGCTTGGTAAATATGGCATAGAAGAAGCTGGATGGCTCTGCTCACCTTTTGTATAAACATGATCTGCTCACACAGTGCACACCTCCTCCAGGCCATTACAGTCAAAGTAATTTGCTTGGGAGCTTGATTGTAACAACCCGATATGAAAGCTCATTTTCTCGGGCAAGAACAGCACAAGATACAGAATAAATAGTTTGCACTCATCGTTCTGACATCCACTACGTAATTCTGTGTGTTTACTGTTTATTCCATTTATGCTGACATCAGATGGAAAATAGTACCTTTTTATTCATAGAGGCACTGTATATTTTAATAAAAGTACTGCAAGCATCCATGGCTTCCCTATTGGGATGATGGACTTGATTGGGTTTCGCATGTGTGTGTGGCCAGGGCGCTTTTATTGTGTCCTCCCTATGACCACTGATCTTTGTGCAACGCTACCCCCAGCTAAGAGAGCCGCTGGTTTGATTTCGGGCCCTGCGTACAGCTCCGTCAACCCCCGGCAATCTACTCAACCCACTTATGGCACAGTTAGTCTAGGGGATGTTATCTATCACAATCTATACCTGATTGTATACACACCCCAACTATATTGAGAGGTAAGCACTATGTGCAATGATAACACACTGATAGCAAGTGGTAAAGTATAACTGTTTTACTTTTGGTTAAAAGGCATAGGTTAGAACACAACACATAACTTGCTTACAGAGCCCTGCAGCAATAGATATAGCATACAATAATAGCACAGCGCGGTTATACACCACGCGCAGTTATTATTATCTATGCGCCCTGTGGCGCACCAAACAATACTCTACCCCTGGTCAGGCCTGACACAGATTTAACTTAGTCCTTAGAATAACACTTTCTTCGCATGCAACTTGAATGGTGGTGCACGTATAGGAAAAAAAACCTTTTGTAATCCACAGGGTAGGCAATCAAAAAAAAAAGAACAGTTCACTGGAGACCACTCAACTCAGTTCCGCTACAAGTCTCCAGTGGAACAGCAAATAAAGGCCGGTGGGCCAAGGCAGTCTCTAGGCCTAACAACAGTACAGCCTATTGGATTGAAGAGGTGCTCGCTCACCACTCCGGACGCGATCCCAGTCTGGGACTTCCACCGCCGTGTCTCCGCGCACAGCGTCTGCAACGACCGGGTCTCCGATCCAACTAATGTCAGCAGCTTGAAATCGTCAGATGCCACCCAGGCTCGCAGTGGGGTGCAAGGCTCTTTGGAAGTTGTGCCAGGCCCCAGGCTTCAGGCCCTGTACTCCAGCAGATCCGCACAGGAAGACCAGTTGATAGCCGCGCGGTGTCCAAAGAGGCAGAGCTTAGCCTCGCCTCCTCCTTTTATCTCCCCACCCACAAGTCTCTGCGGTGGCAACAATGCACCCTGGGTGCCAAACGAGGTTCTGGGAAATGCAGTCCATAGAGTCTTAAAGGAGACCCCGCTACATTTATGATCAAACAATCGATTTTTTCCACTATCACAATGATTTCATAAATCATTATTACTAGTTCTGGATACAGGGAGAACGGGTTAGAATCTTTGTAAGTCTTTTGCTGCCATCAGTGTCCCCGCTGGGGAGATCCACAGTTTCAGTTTGATCTATAGTCAATGGGACAGAAAGTGATGGATCTTATTATTATAGATACCTTTCTCTGTACTCTTTCTGGTTTCATAACATCATTTTTGCAAACTGGTTCCCAAAAATGAACTGCATACAGTGGGTATGGAAAAGAATCACAGACAAAATGACGGCGCGAGGGGCAAGTCAAAAAACACAATACAATATTAGGATGAAATACTGGAATAAATGAATGAGGATGTGTGATTAGAACACAATAAAAAAACAACAACAGTCGTAAACGATGACAATAGTACTGACAATAATAATATTCAAAATGATAATGTCCCAATAACATAAGAGAGTAATGTCCATATGAAAATATTA
This sequence comes from Rana muscosa, assembly GCA_029206835.1. NCBI lineage: Eukaryota > Metazoa > Chordata > Amphibia > Anura > Ranidae > Rana > Rana muscosa. The sequence goes on along the minus strand of CM055116.1, from coordinate 1,141,553,224 downwards.
ATGATGGAAAAGTTTAAATATAACATAGGCACCGTTGGCAGCACTTTGGAGAGTAAAGCAAACTCTGTAATGGCAAGAAAAAACAAGAAAAATGCGCCTACTAAGTGCAGTAAACAAAGGAGGATTTATTAATAGCTAAAAATCAGCCAAATGGCTACTCACAGGGCGGTGGTAAAACCACGCATATGAATTAAGTTAGTGAGGTCATACGGTGAGTGTCACTCTGGCGACCAAAGCTACATGCGGTGTGGTGCCTCTTCCGGTGTAGGGCTATCCGATGTAGGGCTGTCCGTTGCCGTGCTAAGGGGAGCGCGGAAAGGCTCGTTAGCAGCGGGCTGAGCTGGAACTAACCACACAGCGGCATGCGTTTCAGCCTGGAGCGCAAACGGCTGTCGGCGACAGGAAGTGACGTCAGAACGGGCTCAAGTTGATGACGCGTTTCAATGCTTCCGCATGTTCCTCAGATCCGAGATACACTGGAGGAGGCACCACACCACATGTAGCTTTGGTTGCCAGAGTGACACCCACCGTATGACCCCACTAACTTAATTCATATGCATGGTTTTACCAACGCCCTGTGAGTAGCCATTTGGCTGATTTTTATCTATTAATAAATCGTCCTTTGTTTACATACTGCACTTAGTAGGCGCATGTTTCTTGTTTTTTCTATAGAAAAGAATCAGCCAGCCTTTAAAATAATCAATTTTTTTACTTTTCAGCCTGAAGGCAGACATATCGTACTTTTTTAGATTCTGGGGCCACATGGAAAAAAAGGTGTTATGGTCAGAGGAGACTAAAATGTAATTTGGCCTCATCACCAAACGATATGTCTGGCAGAAATCCAATACACCTCACCATCCAAATAACACCATTCTTACAGAAAAGAGTGGAGGTGCTAATATCCTGTATGGGGGTGTTTCTCTGCAGGGCCTGGGCACTTGTCAGAATAGAAGGAAAAATGGATGGGGCAAAATCCTGTCAAATTCTTGGGGATAATTTGCTGCCCTCTGCCAGAAAGTTGTCAATGGGAAGAAGGTTTACTTTCAAACATGAGCCAAAGCACACAGAAAAAATGACCACACAGTGGTTGAAGGAGAAAAAGGTGAATGTCCATGCATGGTCTAGTCAGAGCCTAGACTTAAACCCCATTGAAAATCTGTGGAATGACTTGACTTGTCCACAAACAGTCACCATCAAATTTAACTGAACTTGAGCAGTTTTGCAAAGAAGTGTGGGCAAATATTGCAAAGTCTAGATGTGTAAAGATAGTAGAGCCAAATCCCAACAGACTAAAGGCTGTAATTAAAGCAAAAGGTGTTTCAACAAAATACTGACATAAGGGGGAGAGGGGGTGGATCCTTTTTCCAACTCAGTGATTCTGGGTTTTATCTTTTTTAATTTTTTCTGACATGTTGGTGTTAAGTCTTTTACTTGGATGTTATAAGTTGCAAGAGTAAATACAGCTTGATAAAACAAAAACGGTGTCTGTCTTAATTTTAGGCTTCAAACCAACAAAATGTGATTATTTTAAAGGGGGGTGATTCTTTTCTATACCCACTGTATTCAAGATGAGGACTAATGTGTTGTACATTATTGAACACAAATGTCCTAAAGTAAAATTCTGGGATTACCCAAATTTTAAAAATGCTCTCTCCTCCCTCCTAACACCTATGTACGCTGCCACTCCGGTCACATGATCACCCCTGTGTCAGCTAAAGGCCGGTTGCAGGGGAGAGGAGAGAGCTATCCAACACTGGCAGGTAAAGCCTAGAAAAGTGACTTCACCCATAGGCTTTTATGGCCCATCAGTTGTCCTCTCCCCTGCAGCTGCTGCTGGTTGACACAGGGGAGCCGCATCATGTGACCAGACCGAAGTGGCATGCAAATAGGTAAGTATATACACCTTACTCACATTCCTACAGAACATAGATGTTAGAAGGTGGGAGGGGGGGGGGGGTTAAGATTAGTTAGGGCTATCCCAGAATTGTACTTTAAACATAGTGACAGACAGTTTCATTCAAAGTAGCACTCAGTATTGTAGCACTACCCCCAGTAGGAGCTCCTGGATTGGGAATGTCCCTCTGCCTGCGTTCAGCGATGACCAGCCCCTGTACCTGAATCCAAGAACACTGACACACCTGAACAGTTTTAATGGGCTTTGTTAAAAGAATAATAAGCTCTGTACGAAAATGCAGATGCAATAGAAAGAAGTATTTCAGATATCAAATACTGGCACAGGCAAATTGCAAATACACCCCAGTACACAGGAGGCTGCCCTATCTGGTAGGGACGTTGGCCTATCTACAAACAGAAGGCCTTGCCTAAGCCACTGGCCAATGGGGTATAAACTATAGTCCTCTTGTCACTATAACCCCTACAGTGTTGACCCTACTCACCAGTGGGAGTTTTAATAACCCCACATGCATTGATTACAAGGTTCAGGGCCAACTCTCCATGGACCAACAGGGCAGTTTCAATACAGGGTGGCCAAAGGGTCTTCCACCACTGTCCAAAATTCTAATATGTCTTCTGGAGCAACATAGGGACAACTGAAACACTGGAACTGTAGTAAACTGAATCTCCTGTTAAGTCTCTTGGACAGCAGCACCATTCACATCAGCACATATCTGTCCTTCTCCTTGTCTCTGAAGCCAGCAGCTCCCAGCACAGCAGCACGTGGTCTCAGCAGCAAAGTCCCACCTCAGCTTTCTCCTGCAGCACAGATCATTAGCCATATGAGTCCATATATTCCATTCACTCGTGGGTCTCTGCAACACCCCCCCCCCCCCCCCATCACCTAAAAATCTCTGCCCCAGGCTTCATCTGCCCACCTTGCAGGCCCTGGGTCACTCTGAGTCTTCCCATTGGGCAGTGGTTGGGCCTGTGGTTCATCAGCCAATGAAGGTCTCCCTAACCCATTACAAAGGATGTTTTTAGTCCCTGGCTGCAGTGGCAGTCATTCCTGATCCTCCTCTCTCTTGACTCTCCCTGCACTGTCCATCAATCAGGGAAAGCAATAATTTGAGGGTGGGGTGACAAGCAGCAGATAAGCAATAGCTCTGCAGGGTGGCTTAAAGGAGCCAACCTAGTGGGCACTATGGATCCTTAGCTCATTATAAACAAGGCATAATAAGGAAAATTTTGAAATTTCAGATTATGCCTGGTTTGGAAATCTGTGTTTTTTTGTTTTTTTTTGTTATGGGTCCTTTAATGAAAAGCTATGTGTCTTTTTCTCAGCATGCCTGAGGAGGAACTGTCATCCCAGCTAAAATGAAAGATGAAAAGATTAATATTTATTTTCCTTTTAATTTCCAGTTGTCATGTTTGCTCAAGGAAAATCCCTTGTCTATCTGAGGATGTTGTACTTTAGTAGATGAGCCAAGTTAAGAATGTTTTTATTCCATCGGGGCAACATTCCAAGTACATTTATGCTTTTCTATTGTCTTCATCAGACTTTAAAAACACACACTTTAATTCAAAAAATTACATATAGTAAAAGGTTCCACCATTGACAAATAATGCTAATGAAAACATTTTTAGTGGCAACTTTATGGAAACACAAAGCGAACCCATTATACCCATGAACCCCTAACAGACATTAAGGTATACACTATATTGTCACAAGTATTGGGACACCTGCCTATACACGCACATGAACTTTAATGGCATCCAAGTCTTAGTCCGTAGGGTTCAATATTGAGTTATAACAGCTTCAACTCTTCTGGGAAGGCTGTCCACAAGGTTTAGGAGTGTGTCTAAGGGAATGTTTCACAAAATGAAAAATAAACCCTCTGGTGGGACTTTATAGGGCAATGACTCCAAACAGGCGTATACAAATGAAATGAGTAAAAGATATCATTTTTATATGCAAAATATAAAATAAAAGGGACATAGGCTAGACTATGTCAAACAAATTGGAAGTATACAATTTACATGAAAATGTGTAACATGCTGTTCATAGAATCACAAACACTAATTTAAATCACTCTTGTACTGATGAACAGAGTGATACCCTTAATATTATAGTATTGGGACACCTGCCTTTACACGCACATGAAATTTAATGGCATCCCAGTCTTAGTCCGTAGGATTCAATATTGAGTTGGCCCACCCTTTGCACCTATAACAGCTTCCACTCTTCTGGGAAGACTGTCCACAAGGTTTAGGAGTGTGTCTATGGGAATGTTTGACCTTTCTTCCAGAAGTGCATTTGTGAGGTCAGGCACTGATGTTGGATGAGAAGGCCTGGCGTGCAGCTCGGCGGTCACGACCGCGCCATGTTTCTAGGACACGGCGTAACCCAGATCTCTGTAAAGAGCCAATGGCTCTTTAACTGTGTGATCAGCTGTGATCAATCACAGCCGTCACATGTAAATGGGGAAGTGCCCGTAATCGGCTCTCGTCGCCTCACACCGACAGAGTGTGGCGAGGAGAGCCGATCAGTGGCATCTTCTCGCAGGGGACACCTGGACAGGTAATCAGGGCACTAATAATCAGTGCCCTAATTACAGTAAAGCCCCCCAGTGCCACCAATCAGTGCCCATCAGTGCCACCAATTAGTGCCCATCAGTGGAACCAATAAGTGCCCATCAGTGACACCAATCAGTGCCCATTAGTAATGCCAGTCAGTGCTGCCTTTCAGTGCCTACTCATCAGTGCTTCCCATCAGTGCCGCCTATCCGTGCCCATCAGTGCCGCCTATCCGTGATACCTATCAGTGACACTTATCAGTGCCTATCAGTGGCACCTATCAGTGCAGCCTCATCAGTGCCCATCAGTGCAGCCTATCAGTGCCCATCAGTGCAGCCTCATTAGTGCCCATCAGTGAATGAGAAAAATTACTTATTTATTAAATTGGCTGACAGAAACTAAGAATCTTTTTTTTTTTTTCAAAATTTTCTGTCTTTTTTCTTTTTGTTTTAGTAAAAAAGAAAAAACTCAGCAGGGATTAAATACCACCAAAAGAAAGCTATATTTGCGTGAAAAAAATGATTACAAATCCATTTGGGTACAGTGTTGCATGACCGTGCAATTGTCATTCAAAGTGTGACAGCGCTGAAAGCTGAAAAATGGCCTGGGCAGGAACAGTGAAAGTGCCCAGTATTGAGGTGGGTAAAGGCAGGCATCCCAATACTTTTGACAACATAATGTATGTGAACCTTCACCTTGTAAAACAACCTATTCAGTTTAAATAAGAAATGCTAGGCAAAACTTTGTCTATAGATGAAAAAGAAACATGACGAGAAGGCCTGGCGCGCATTTGATATAGCGCCATTAATTTACACAGCGCTTTACATATTTATTAGATATTCACATCAGTTCCTGCCATCAAGGAGCTTACAATCTAAGGTTACTAACTCACATTCATACATACACATACTAGGGACAATTTAGATAGGAGCCAATTAACCTACCAGATTGTCTGTGGAGTGTGGGAGGAAATCAGAATATCTGGAGGAAACCCACGCAGGCACAGGGAGAACAGGCAAACTTTATGTAGGTAGTGTCATGGTTGGAATTTGAACCAACAACCCTAGTGCTGCCAGGCAGAAGTGCTAACCACTTAGCCCTGTGCTGCCCAATACTATAAATACCTTTTTTCTCTCTTTTTTTTTTGTGGTCAAATGACCCCTGATTTCAGCTGCACAAGAGGTTTGGAGCGGTGGAGGTGGAGACTGCAAGGGGGCTTGTCAGCAAGAGGCAGAGAAACAGCAGTACACTGATCTTTCCAAAGCTCCCCTTGCCCACAGTGCAAGGGTTAATTGCTCATTTAATGTAGACAAAGACTCACCCAAGCTCTCCTGCACAATTGTAAATCAATGAGCTGAATATCGGTGCTCAGGCTTGTTGTGTTCCATGAACATCAAAATAGCAAGAAATGCCGGCAACACGATTGCTTCTTCTTACAAATTTTATTTGGCACTAACAGCAGTGCTACATCTATAATGCTATTGCGTTTCGGCCGAAGTGCTCATTTAGTTCTAGAGCAGGGGTCTCAAACTGGTGGCCATCCAGCTGTTGCAGAACTACAATTCCCATGAGGCATTGCGAGGCTAAACAGTTACAAGCATGACTCCCATAGGCAGAGGCATGATGGGACTTGTAGTTCCGCAACAGCTGGAGGGCCGCAGGTTTGAGACCCCTGTTCTAGAGGCAGGGTCATCTTTAACGCAGGGCAAAGGGGGCAGCTGTCCTGGGCCCAGTCATTGTTGTGGGTCCCAAAGCAGTTGCTCCTTGAGCCCACACTGCCCGCAAATAATTGATAAGTGGATTCTGGAGGGCCCAAGAAAATGTTTGCACAGGGTCCAATCAATATTAAAGATGGCCCTGGCTAGAGGACTTGTTCAAGTAGGTTTACTTACCTGACCCTCTGCTCCTCCATGCTGCTAGATAGATCCCCGCAGCGTCTTCTCATCAATGCAGAATCCATAGCTCTGCTCTGCACTGGACGTGATGACACTGAGGGAACGGTCCACTTCCAGAACATGGGGGTGCGCCATCTGCTTGGGGAGCTGAGGGTCGGGTAAGTAAAAGTGCTTCTCCTCTCCCCTAGACCAGTGGTGGCCCATGCATTGTGGGCACACGGGCACCGCCCCCCTTAACACCGCCGCCGCCCTCCCTATTCATGCGCCCCAGCCTCTTTCAGGACATGAATTTCTATGGCGGGGATGGGGGAGAGGGTGTGTTTTTTTTAAGCACCTGATTAGAGCCAGAGGCTGTAATAGTCTTCAAATTAGGGTGGGCTCGGGGCGCAGAGCATTGCATCTGGAACCCATCCAGTTGTGTTGCAACACACTGATCCTCCTCCTGGCCAATTGGCAAACGGGTCCGATACCCATCACCCGTTTGGCTAAAAGGATATGCGATCCTATTGGACGCCTAGGAGGAGGGGAGGAGACGCACGGCGGAAGCCGCCGTGATCTCAGAAGAGAAGAGTACACAGGAGACGCTGCCAGATTCCCGCCGCAGCCTGATCCTCTGCCCGATGTGCCCGCTGATGCACGCCAATCCCCGCCGCTGTGTGCCCGCCAATCCCCGATGCCATGTGCCCGCCGATCACTGATGTGCTCGCCGATCTCCGCCGCCAAAGGGGTAAGTGCCGGTGGACTGGCAGACAGCGCGAGGGGAGGGTGGTTGTTTGCCACTCCCCAAACAAAAAAACACCAGCCGCCACTGCAAGGGATCATTTTCAAATTTCATGGAGCTGGGTTTTAAATTGCTATTTATGCAAAAATGTAAGAAGGGCAATGAGGGAAAATAGAGAGGCATCCTTTAAAATGTCAGGCATGGTATAGCCTAAACTTCTACTTTCAGTACAGAAATTTGTGCATCCAAGTGAGCCAGCAGAATTATTATCACTGCGATCAAATGGTGTGAAAGGGATGCGGAATTGTTTAAAATAGTGTGTTAAATTCAACAAGACAAACAACATCTGCGGTGTCAGCATTAAACAGTCAAATTAGTAACAGAAGTGCAAGTATAACAACATTAGAGTTTTTTTTTTAGGAAGCAAAAGTTTTAGAACATATATCAGCATTCCTATTCCATTTATAATGGAGGTCATCAGATAAGGTTTATTGAAGGCAGTAGTATCACCACCACCATGGCGGGACAATGGTGGGGGTCTTAGCTGATAGGCCGTGTTTATTGTTGTATCAGTAGCAGCATATTTCAATGGTGAGAAATGAGCAGCGTGGGCTCCCCACACACCCATCTACTCCACGTAGCCTCGCCGAGAACAATGATGTGAAGATCTATGACCTTAGCTGATCTGGTTCTCTAAACCGCCACGTGACAAACGGCGAGCAGCGACCAAACGCTTGGAGGAAATCGCCTCTTACTCACAAGATCTATTTTGGTCTCCCCAGCTGCTTGATGAGATAATTGGGGGATGACCTGACACACAATATCCTCAGCACAGAATATGAAAAGTTTTTAAAATATAAATGAAAATTAGGGCAAGTGACAAAAGAAGCAGAGAAATACATTTCCTTTCATATAATAGGGCGCAGAGCTCTTTGTATTTTTGCGTTGCATTAGGAAATTGTCTTAATAATGGACTCTACACACGGTTTTCTGGGTAGGGATATTAAGGCTTTTCTATATGAAAAAGTTTTATATGTATGTTTTGTATTAAAACAAATATTGCATAGCTATTCATCCAGAAAAACGGCTACATTTATTTATTGCAAATGAGGCAAAAGAAAATGTTTTACTTTTACTAGACATGTGCGGTCAGTTTAGTTCCAAATCGAAATTTGGCAGAATTTTTCAGAATTTGGAAATTCTGATGTATCCGAATTTCCTAATTACAATAGTAACGAATCTGAAATAACAAAACAAAATTTCGGACAAAATTCAAATCATTTTTGAATAGAATTCTAATTGCTTTTAATTGAAGCAGTTTCTAATTGAATTCAAATTTCCAAAGAGAATAAAATAGAATAGAAAATAAAGTGTAGCAGGTATTTAAATGGGGGGGGGGGGGCATCTGGGTTATTTAACCCAGATGTACTAATTGTTAGGGAATCTGAGAATCCCTTTTTGTGGTTCTTGGAGGACTCTGGTGGTGCAAGGTTCCCTGTGGCCTGCTGGTGGCGTTGTCGCCCTGGGCTGGAGTTGAACCTGCACCGCAAGACTGTTCCCTTTTTGTCCTGTCCTGGTGCTGGTACGGCAGGGTGGGGAACCCGCTGTGACGCAGAGGGAGAGGAGATAAAAGGGGCGGATGCCCTGACCTTGGGGTTCAGAGTTGGAGGACGCGGCGGCATCCAGGCACCTTCAGCCTGGGTGCTGGCGTTCCGGAGTTCCGGGCCCAGGTGCCCTTGACCTGGCCGGAGCGAGAGATGGAGTCCATCCCAGGTACCTTAAGCCTGGGGTGAGGTACTACTGCCGGAGCCTGGGGCCCAGTAACTTCGACTGGGTTCCACGAGGGTGGAGGAGGCCGAGGGGCCCTAAGGTGTTGGGACCCGTATCTGAGGCGAGGAGGCCGGGGAGTGTAACCCTTCCGGATAGTCCGGTAAAGCATTAATCCGGTGACGGCGGGGCCTCTGGTAATTCCCTTGGAGGGATGTCTTCCCCCTGACAGGGGCTGCAACGTAGCGAAGGTAACTCCAGTTCCTGTTCACTAGAGTCGCTGGAAGAGACTCTGAAGCCAAAAACTCCATTTAACAGCCACTGTGCTTAGCAACCGTTGGTGAAACCTCAACGGTTTAATTTTCTTTAAGGATTGTGCCTTGACCTACTCCCCACCAATACTGAACTGTTCTATGAGTCTCAAACTGTCTGCTCGCAAAGGACTATTTGTTTGCCGTTATGGAATAAATAAGTGTTGGACCTTTTCAGTGTGTGGTACTCCAATTACTGGGAGCAAAGGGGGTTATCAGCAGAACAGACTCGGCTCTAAGCGTATACACAGGCCCGAATACAATTAGATACTGGCCTTCACTTCTACATGCTGTAATCGAGAGGACATGGGCCGTGGCGCACCTCGCTCTCCCCTCCAAGGTACCCCAAGTGCAGACTGTGGGAGGAGTCTGGCAATGTGGAAGTAGTCACGTGGGGATTCTGGCACGTGTTGGTCAGTGCGCAATGGAGCAGCAGACAGTCGGGATGACCTCAAGTATCCCGTGGATTCCGGTTCCTTACCCCACGAAGATGAATTCCTTTGCTGCTTCCATAACAGATACAGGAATAAGACTTAGGCCCCGAGGACGTTTGGCTCTGTATGTATGCAGAGACATAGAGGCCCTCGGTGTGATCTGTCCCGGCTGCTCGGGACTGGTGGTCAGTTTGAAGCCATTCGGGCGATGTGAGGCCTGCAAGGAATTTCTTTTTGAGGTGGAACCATTCACAGAAAGGCCCCGAGCCTTCCACCTCAACTGCCTCACAGGTACCGCCACTCCGGAAGGGGAGATCCAGGCCTTTGCGGAGATTTCTGTGCGCGCTGACCAGGGCAAGGAGAGTGCCCAACCGGAGACTGAGAGAGAAAAATCCGAGGATGCTGCTTCAGTCACCACAAGCTCCTTGCTCCCACCTCCGAAGAGGTAAGTCGGCCTTGTACAGGCATCCTATGGTCGTGGAAGAGCTTTGCCCCGCTGCTTGCCTGGCCTGGATGAATCCGTCAGGTAGAGCCCTGGACATCCCTGTTCTACTGAAGGCCCAGGTGAGCCAGGGGTTGGGACTGTGTGTGTGGTTGGAGGTGTCGGGAGTCCACTGTCGGTGGAGCCTGTGAGATAGGGTGATTCCCCATCTACTGGGAATTACCTGCCCGCGGAAATGTACGACACCTCCGACCTGGAATCGCTGTCCGATGCTGGCGATGATGGTGAGATTGACGAGGTCTTTTACCGCAAGGGTTGGAACAGGATGCCGTTACCCGCGCTCCGCGCACCAAGGGATCTGCCCATGTCAACAGGGGATAGTACACCCCGGGTGGAGGTCCCGGAGGCCGGGGAGGAATCTGGTCTCTTGCTAGCCCTTCCATCCTGTGAATCACCTGCTGTTTCATTCGTTCCGGTGACGGGAACGCAACGTTCATTGCTGCGGGCTCCCAGGTCCAAGCCAACGGAGGTAGTTAAAGTACCTCGGCATCCGGAGTCCATTTTTCAGCCTGGAGAAGGAGACCGTGCCACCATGCCACCTCTGGCCCGGCTACAGCGGCTCTTCTGTCAGAGAGTTGCCTGTGAATATGGGTCGGAGTACCCATACCTACCCCGGGACTTGCTTTTTGAAGTGGAGGTCCTGCGGCAGCGATAGTATGATGAGTTTGTCTGGGAAAAGCTCAAAGTGCCCCATGCTCGCCGATATCTTTCATGCTCATCCCCCGTGTCCAAGAAGTTCAAGAACTGTAAGGCGGAGTGGATGTTGGGTCGGCATATCTATGCGGACAAGGTGCTTATTTGTCGCAAGGACAGAGAGAACATTGAGTATAATGTGGAGACTCTTGATAGGCACCTGAAGCCCTTGTTCCTGCCGCACCCAAAGTTCTACCTTTAGGAGAAAAAGACTCGTGTGTGTTTTTCTGTTACTCATTTCTGGACTTTCCGGAGAGCCTGTGCCAGAACGCAATGACTGTGCCCTAGTTTTTTTTTTTTTGGATTTGGGCGTTCTACTCTTTTGGTGAAATGGGAGCTGTTACTGTTGTTCTCCCTCCTTCTCCTTGCACTTCAGAGAAATCATTGACTTTGGGGTTTTAGTCAGTGTAGAGAAAAAGAAAAGAAGAAAGTTGTCTGGAAGATTCGACCAAGTGTTATTACCGTGGCACTGTCACCAGGTGGCGGTGTTGCACAACAACAGTTTTTTTTTTTTTTACACTTGCATCACCATGCTCATTGGAGCGAATGGGTCTTTTCAGGGAGAGGTCCGTTCATTTCCAAGAAAGACACACATTGTGATAGGATGGTTTTTTTTCCCCTCTGCAGGAGATTCGTCTGTCAAGGCTACTGAGTATGGGTGGTCCTTAGATAGTCAGGGGGAGGATGATGCATTTGTAAATGTCAGAAGTGTCTTACTGAAAGTTTTACTGTTTTATATTTTCCCTTTCCCATTCTAGGTCTTGGCACAATTCAGGGTCAAATTGTGTAGTTGGTCTCTGGGTCAGACTTATGCTGCCACTTTTTGGGAGACGTGGGTTTGCACCAGACACTGGGGACCAGTGTCAAATTACAGGGGGGAGAGTGTAGCGGGTATTTAAATTGGGTACCACACACTTTTCAGTGTGTGGTACTCCAATTACTGGGAGCAAAGGGGGTTATCAGCAGAACAGACTCGGCTCTAAGCGTATACACAGTCCCGAAAACAATTAGATACTGGCCTTCACTTCTACATGCTGTAATCGAGAGGACATGGGCCGTGGCGCACCTCGCTCTCCCCTCCAAGGTACCCTTAGACCAGAGCCAGAGTAACCGATAAAGAAGAGGGAGAGGGTGAGGCCGCTACAAAAGGAATAGAAAAGAATGAAATAGAATAGAGAAGAATAGGAATAGAATAGAAAATAATATAATAGAATAGAAAAAATAATATAATTATTTTTTTCATTTGCATACAAAAGAAATAAATACAATAAAATGGAAAAAAACAGAATAGGAAAAAAATTGAATTTGAAAAGAAAAGAATATAATAGAATGGAAAAGAGTAGAATAGAAAATAATAGAATAGAATAAAATAGAAAAAAAAAACGTATAATAGTCTGGAAAGAATATAACAATATAACCATTTTCCGAATAGAATAAATTTGAATAGTATAGAAAACAATTGAATATATTAAAAAAGAATAGAATAGAAAATAAAAGAATAGAATAGAAAACAATAGAATGGAATAGAAAAAAACAATACAATAGAATGGAATAGAAAGAATATAACCATCTTCCACAATTCGAATTTCGAATAGAATAAATTTGATTTCGAATGGCATTCGATTCCAATTCGAATGGAATTCAAATTTTCCCAATCCGCAAAATTCTAATTGATTCGAATAAACTAAACCAATTCCGAAAGTGAATTCAACTAATTTAACTAAACAAATTTATGTTAATAACAAATCAAAACGAAACAAATTTTTTCGTTCTGCACATGTCTGTCTACCTTCTAAATCCTCTACAGGTCGATTGTTATTAATTGATTAAAAATAGAGTGGTTTGGGAGAATATTGCATTATGGCCACTAGATGGAACTGAGGATCATAGGAAAAAACCGACTGAGCTCCATCTGGTGACCATAATGCAGTATTTTCCCAAACCACTTGCATAGAACAAATACACCAGCAGTTATACCAGACAAATAGCTTTGCAGGTTTTTTTTTTTATAAATACACAAAAGTGTGAGTTCAGCCAAAACTTTTTTCTTCTTTTTCGATAGAGTGGGGAAGGGTTAGGACCCCCATCAGGAAAACTCTCCAACAACAACATTAACACAGACAGAAATAAAAATGATTTTCTTTAGTAGAGAAGGAGAAAGCTAGAACTCCCAACAGTTCTGTATTTCTGTCTATGTCCCTGTTGCAGATTCTCCTCAAGTCTGGTTAAACCGTTGTCACCAAGACAGGAAATGAGGGGAAATCTGTCTAATGGAGCCCCAGGCAATAGTAAAAACACAATAAGTGTAGTGTTCAAACCTTCCAAACACTCTCCACCACAGCTAACAGTTTACACAGCGCTTTACATATTGTACATTTTCACATCAGTCCCTGCCCTAAAAAAGCGTACCATCCAAGGTCTTTACTTCACATACTAGGGCCAATTTAGACAGGAGCCAGTTAACCTACCAGCATGTCCTTGGAGTGTAGGAGGAAACCCACACAGGCACAGGGAGAACACGCAAACTCCATGCAGAGAGTGTCCTGGGCTGGCTGGGAATTGAGCTGAGGACCCCAGTGCTGCAAGGCAGAAGCTACTAAGCCACGGCGCTGCCTTTGGGTATGCTACCAGTGATACATGAGGCTTTCTTTTGTTGGTGTTTTCTTTTAAGAATAATTTTTTCCCTTTTATTTTAAAGAAAAAAATAAAAATGAAAATGATTACATTTTTACTAATAAATGTATCCTGTAATTCTGTTTTCCATTTGTATTGACATTTGGACACGGTGGCATGGATTTACTAAAGGGAAATTGACTTTGCACTTTGCAAGTAAAGGTTGCACTAATTTTCCCCCAATCAGGTGCTAAGAAAAAAAATAAAAAATTTGCTTGCACATGATTGGATGATGAAAATCAGCAGAGCTTCACAACATTTACTAAGCTCTGGGAAAAATGAATACTTGCGCAGTGCACAGTCTATGTGCCCTTTGTAAATCAACTACAATATTTATAAATAAAATAAATGCAAAAAAAAAAAAAAAAAAGCAAAATGCAAAAATGATTTCAATACAAAAAAAAAAAAGGATTTGAATACAAAAAAAAAAGGAAATATTCAGTATTAATTAAATAAAAAAAATATTGTCAAGAAAAAACAACAGCTAAAAAAAAAAAAGAGAAAAGGGGAGAAAGGGGTAAGGGTTGGGTTTAATACAAATCTGGTTATTTGTAGGCGGCTGTCACAGACCTCTCTGTCTGCAAGCATTGTAAAGGTAGTAGAAGCTTTAGAGCCATATACTATTTTTTCATTTTTGGGGTGCAAGTCAAAGAAAGGAAGGGATACAATTTTATTTTAACCATTACTTATCCTTTAACATGACTATAAATGTTTTTTTTATTATTTTTTTATGGGAAATGGAAGCATCTCTTTGTAAATTTTGTCCTGTACCCTTGTTGCTCCTTATGAATTTTTTACATCACATGCCAGTGAGTAAAGTAAATCTTGCAAGCCACCAATAAATATTAAATCTGAGACTAGATTACATTAAAACAAATTGTTAAAATGTAAGAAATTCCTTTTTTTTAAGCGTCTTCTGTATCGCGTCTTTGTTAGAAGGTATTTGTTTATAATCGACCACTGAAATACTAGTTTTATAAGTGGTGAAAAAATAAGAGAGAAAAGATGGCCACCGTGTAGTGACTTGTATTGTTGCCATGGAGACCACCGAACAAGCGACTCGCAGTGAATTCAAATGACTAAAGCCACCTTTCATTGTTAAAAAAAAATACAGTTTTACCAAAACATCGTCCAAACAAAAATTCTCTTATCATTAAGGTTCATACATAATGTATGTGCGTTATAGTTAGTAGAGAAAAATAAAGTAAGACGAAATAAAAAATAAATAAAAAAAAAGAGAAATATACAGAAATCCCTCTTCCTCGTTTATTCCTATTTTAACCACTTAAGGACAGGAAGGATTTACCCCCTTAATGACTAGGCCATTTTTTTGCGATACGGCCATTTTTTGCGATACGGCACTGTGTCGCTTTAACTGACAATTGCGCAGTTGTGCAACGTTGTGTACAAACAAAATTGATATCCTTTTTTTTTCTACAAATGTAACTTTTTTTGGTGGTATTTGATCACCTCTGTTGTTTTTATTTTTTGCGCTATAAACTAAAAAAGAGCCACAATTTTAAAAAAAAAGCAATATTTTTGACTTTTTGCTATAATAAATATACCCAAAAAATATATAAAAAAACTAATTTCTTCCTCAGTTTAGGCCAATATGTATTCTTCTACATATTTTTGGTAAAAAAAAAAAAAAAATCGCAATAAGCATATATTCATTGCTTTGTGCAAAAGTTATAGCATCTACAAAATAGGGGATAGATTTATGGCTTTTTTTTTTTTTTTGATCAGCGATTTTTAGTGGGACTGCGACATTGCGGCGGACAGATCGGACACTTTTGACACTTTTTTGGGACCAGTGACATTTATATAGCGATCAGTGCTATAGAAATGCACTGATTACTGTATAAATGACACTGGCAGGGAAGGAGTTAAAGTAGAAGTAAACCCTCCTATCATTTTCAGGCAAGGAAGCTGCCATCTTGGCCTCTGTTTAATCTTCAACTGCCATGATGCTGCACATGTGATCAGTTATGACACCAGCCATTGGATGGTTTGACAGTTTGGTTGAGAGCACAACAAATGTGACAGTTGGCATTCCCAGCATGCCGGAAATGTAACTGCTTTTTGAAACTGTTAAAATCGATGGGTTTACTTCTGCTTTAACACTAGGGGGGTGATCAAGGGGTTAAATGTGTTCCCTGGGAGGTGTTTCTAACTGTGGGGGCAGTGTACTGACTGGAGGAAGAGAGAGAAGAGAGAGATCGCTGTTCCTGATCATTAGGAACAGACAATCTCTCTCTACTCCCCTGACAGAACGAGGATCTGTTTGTTTACATTGACAGGTCTCCATTCTGGCTCTCTGAGGAGCAATCGCGGGTGGCTGGCGGACATCGAGGACGCCGGTCACTCGCATCATTTTTGGCGCCGCGGGTGCGCGACCACTGTGTCTATTGCACGAACCGTCGTACAGCTACTAATAGAGCCAACCTGCCGCAGTATAATGACAGCGGCTGGTCGGCAAGTGGTTAAAGACTAAGTTCACTTCTTCCTGAAAATAACCTATGCAAGTCAAGGGGCCCAGCCCCCAGTAGATATCTGAAAATTGGTCAGCTTTGTAAAAAGTTCATTCATTTTATTGTTATATCTGTAGACCATTTGGCCCACCCCAAAATTCTGGCTGAAAAACTCCAAGTTAGCAACCTTCACCTTGCTAGGATGTGCAAACCATTGGACTCAATTACAGCATCACAGGAGTGAAATCCACCAATTTTCAACAGCTAACTGGAAGTTTTTTGGGCCGGGATTCCAGGAGGTCCCAAATGGTCTACAGGTATGACAGGAACTTAAACCACTCTGGAGCAATTTTGTATTTTTTGGACAATGTAAAAATCTGCATTTTTGGCAATAAAATTACTTAAAACCTCTATAAGATTGCATATTTTCTGAAAGCAGATGTCTTGTAGAACAAAAAGATGGTAGTTGCAATTTTTTATGTTGCACAATATTTGTATTCTGTTTCTCAAATCATACTTTCAGAAAAAAATATAATAAAATAAATTTTAGTGTAAACACACACAATATGTTTTTTTGGTAGAATACAAAAGATGAGATTGCGTCAAGTAAATAGATATCTAACATGTCATATTTTTAAATTGCGTGCGGCTGTGATATCGTGAAAAACAATGGTACCTAAAAATGTCCATAGGCGATGCTTTAAAGTCTTTTACTGATCATCATCATCGTTACCCGTGAGCCTCGCACGCACGATCGGATTTTCCGCTGACAAAGCGTAGGACTTTTGTCCGAAGGGCGTTGGCCAGGAATGTGTCTTGCATACAAACGGCACACAATTGTCGGCCAACAAACATGAAACTATGTGTTTTTTTTAGCTCTTTAGCACCACCCTTTGGGCAACTTCTGCTAATGTTGTGTTTGGTGAGCATTGCTTTGGAGTTTTGTGCGACGGACTAGTGTACACACGATCGGAAAATCCGACAACAGACAATTGTCCACTGAAAATTTTAAAGCCTGCCATCCAATTATTTGTCCACAGGAATATCCGACAACAATTGTCCGACGGAGCGTACAAACGGTCGGATTTTCCGCCAACAGCTTTTCATCACACAATTCCTGTCGGAAAATCCGAACGTGTGAACGAGGCTTTGGAATTATTTCTCTCACTCCACAATCACAGCGATTCCTCACATGTGTGGTGCAATCACAGTTTACCTACATTTGTGGGTGTATGCAGAGCAACAGGGGTTACGGTTATTTTTTATTTTCTTTTTTTAATTTGTTTTTTTAATACATTTTGCTTTATAACCTTTTTTATTTTTTTGCCTTTATTGCTATCACAAGGGGATAACAAACCCCAGTGTGATAGCATTGGGCAGGTGACAGGTCTATTAGACCCCAATGTCTCCTCTGCCCTCCAGTGTGATAGCATTGGGCAGGTGACAGGTCTATTAGCCCCCAATGTCTCCTCTGCCCTCCAGTGTGATAGCATTGGGCAGGTGACAGGTCTATTGGACCCCAATGTCTCCTCTTCCCTCCAGTGTGATAGCATTGGGTAGGTGACAGGTCTATTAGCCCCCAATGTCTCCTCTGCCCTCCAGTGTGATAGCATTGGGCAGGTGACAGGTCTATTAGACCCCAATGTCTCCTCTGCCCTCCAGTGTGATAGCATTGGGCAGGTGACAGGTCTATTAGCCCCCAATGTCTCCTCTGCCCTCCAGTGTGATAGCATTGGGCAGGTGACAGGTCTATTAGACCCCAATGTCTCCTCTGACCTCCAGTGTGATAGCATTGGGCAGGTGACAGGTCTATTGGACCCCAATGTCTCCTCTTCCCTCCAGTGTGATAGCATTGGGCAGGTGACAGGTCTATTAGCCCCCAATGTCTCCTCTGCCCTCCAGTGTGATAGCATTGGGCAGGTGACAGGTCTATTAGCCCCCAATGTCTCCTCTGCCCTCCAGTGTGATAGCATTGGGCAGGTGACAGGTCTATTAGACCCCAATGTCTCCTCTGCCCTCCAGTGTGATAGCATTGGGCAGGTGACAGGTCTATTAGCCCCCAATGTCTCCTCTGCCCTCCAGTGTGATAGCATTGGGCAGGTGACAGGTCTATTAGACCCCAATGTCTCCTCTGACCTCCAGTGTGATAGCATTGGGCAGGTGACAGGTCTATTGGACCCCAATGTCTCCTCTTCCCTCCAGTGTGATAGCATTGGGCAGGTGACAGGTCTATTAGCCCCCAATGTCTCCTCTGCCCTCCAGTGTGATAGCATTGGGCAGGTGACAGGTCTATTAGCCCCCAATGTCTCCTCTGCCCTCCAGTGTGATAGCATTGGGCAGGTGACAGGTCTATTAGACCCCAATGTCTCCTCTGCCCTCCAGTGTGATAGCATTGGGCAGGTGACAGGTCTATTGGACCCCAATGTCTCCTCTTCCCTCCAGTGTGATAGCATTGGGTAGGTGACAGGTCTATTAGCCCCCAATGTCTCCTCTGCCCTCCAGTGTGATAGCATTGGGCAGGTGACAGGTCTATTAGACCCCAATGTCTCCTCTGCCCTCCAGTGTGATAGCATTGGGCAGGTGACAGGTCTATTGGACCCCAATGTCTCCTCTTCCCTCCAGTGTGATAGCATTGGGCAGGTGACAGGTCTATTAGCCCCCAATGTCTCCTCTGCCCTCCAGTGTGATAGCATTGGGCAGGTGACAGGTCTATTGGACCCCAATGTCTCCTCTTCCCTCCAGTGTGATAGCATTGGGTAGGTGACAGGTCTATTAGCCCCCAATGTCTCCTCTGCCCTCCAGTGTGATAGCATTGGGCAGGTGACAGGTCTATTGGACCCCAATGTCTCCTCTTCCCTCCAGTGTGACAGCATTGGGCAGGTGACAGGTCTATTAGCCCCCAATGTCTCCTCTTCCCTCCAGTGTGATAGCATTGGGCAGGTGACAGGTCTATTAGACCCCAATGTCTCCTCTGCCCTCCACTGTGATAGCATTGGGCAGGTGACAGGTCTATTAGACCCCAATGTCTCCTCTGACCTCCAGTGTGATAGCATTGGGCAGGTGACAGGTCTATTGGACCCCAATGTCTCCTCTTCCCTCCAGTGTGATAGCATTGGGCAGGTGACAGGTCTATTAGCCCCCAATGTCTCCTCTGCCCTCCAGTGTGATAGCATTGGGCAGGTGACAGGTCTATTAGCCCCCAATGTCTCCTCTGCCCTCCAGTGTGATAGCATTGGGCAGGTGACAGGTCTATTGGACCCCAATGTCTCCTCTTCCCTCCAGTGTGATAGCATTGGGTAGGTGACAGGTCTATTAGCCCCCAATGTCTCCTCTGCCCTCCAGTGTGATAGCATTGGGCAGGTGACAGGTCTATTAGACCCCAATGTCTCCTCTGCCCTCCAGTGTGATAGCATTGGGCAGGTGACAGGTCTATTGGACCCCAATGTCTCCTCTTCCCTCCAGTGTGATAGCATTGGGCAGGTGACAGGTCTATTAGCCCCCAATGTCTCCTCTTCCCTCCAGTGTGATAGCATTGGGCAGGTGACACGTCTATTAGACCCCAATGTCTCCTCTGTAGGGATGGGCCCAGTGCTCGATTCGAACCCATGTTCGAATCGAGCATCGGGCGTTCGCTCGCTCGTCGAGCCCAGAACTATTTGGGCCGTTCGCATCACATTCGTGTGATGCGAGCGGCCCCGCAATGCATTGCGGCCGGCGCGGCCGGCGCAGTGCATTGCTGGCTGATGATTGGCCAAGCATGCACTGTGACCCCGCATGCTTGGCCAATCACAGCGCCCGAAACTCGGAGAGCAATAATTGGCTACAGGCAGGACGCCTGTAGCCAATTACAGCTCAGGGGCTTTAGTACACGCCCCACCATTTAAAAGGCCGCCACGCCATCGGCCCCGGTCACATGAGTTCCGGCTTTAGGAGAGATTAGTCTGCTGATTCTGTCTTTGCTTGATACTGAAAGATTTGCTCTTCTTTGCTAAACCATTGGCTATTTCTTTGCTAAACCATTGCTACCTAAGTCATTGATCGTTCATTGCTGCTGATTGCACAGTTAGTGTGTTATTAGCTGCTGCTGGGGATTAGTCTGGTGCGTGCTTACTGTTAGTACAGTATTGCAGTAGTACCAACCGCAGTGCTGTTAGCACAGCATTGCACCCCAACAGCACCCATAGGACTTCTAGTGTGTTAGTGGCAGCAAACAGAGCTCCTATATTTTCTTCTCAGCAGCACCCATAGGACTTCTAGTGTGTTAGTGGCAGCAAACAGAGCTCCTATATTTTCTTCTCAGCACCACCCATAGGACTTCTAGTATGTTAGTGGCATCACACAGAGCTCCTATATTTTCTTCTCAGCACCACCCATAGGACTTCTAGTGTGTTAGTGGCATCACACAGAGCTCCTATATTTTCTTCTCAGCACCACCCATAGGACTTCTAGTGTGTTAGTGGCATCACACAGAGCTCCTATATTTTCTTCTCAGCAGCACCCATAGGACTTCTAGTGTGTTAGTGGCAGCAAACAGAGCTCCTATATTTTCTTCTCAGCAGCACCCATAGGACTTCTAGTGTGTTAGTGGCAGCAAACAGAGCTCCTATATTTTCTTCTCAGCAGCACCCATAGGACTTCTAGTGTGTTAGTGGCAGCAAACAGAGCTCCTATATTTTCTTCTCAGCAGCACCCATAGGACTTCTAGTGTGTTAGTGGCAGCAAACAGAGCTCCTATATTTTCTTCTCAGCAGCACCCATAGGACTTCTAGTGTGTTAGTGGCATCACACAGAGCTCCTATATTTTCTTCTCAGCAGCACCCATAGGACTTCTAGTGTGTTAGTGGCAGCAAACAGAGCTCCTATATTTTCTTCTCAGCAGCACCCATAGGACTTCTAGTGTGTTAGTGGCAGCAAACAGAGCTCCTATATTTTCTTCTCAGCAGCACCCATAGGACTTCTAGTGTGTTAGTGGCATCACACAGAGCTCCTATATTTTCTTCTCAGCAGCACCCATAGGACTTCTAGTGTGTTGGTGGCAGCAAACAGAGCTCCTATATTTTCTTCTCAGCAGCACCCATAGGACTTCTAGTGTGTTAGTGGCAGCAAACAGAGCTCCTATATTTTCTTCTCAGCAGCACCCATAGGACTTCTAGTGTGTTAGTGGCAGCAAACAGAGCTCCTATATTTTCTTCTCAGCAGCACCCATAGGACTTCTAGTGTGTTAGTGGCAGCAAACAGAGCTCCTATATTTTCTTCTCAGCAGCACCCATAGGACTTCTAGTGTGTTAGTGGCAGCAAACAGAGCTCCTATATTTTCTTCTCAGCAGCACCCATAGGACTTCTAGTGTGTTAGTGGCAGCAAACAGAGCTCCTATATTTTCTTCTCAGCAGCACCCATAGGACTTCTAGTGTGTTAGTGGCAGCAAACAGAGCTCCTATATTTTCTTCTCAGCAGCACCCATAGGACTTCTAGTGTGTTAGTGGCATCACACAGAGCTCCTATATTTTCTTCTCAGCAGCACCCATAGGACTTCTAGTGTGTTGGTGGCAGCAAACAGAGCTCCTATATTTTCTTCTCAGCAGCACCCATAGGACTTCTAGTGTGTTAGTGGCAGCAAACAGAGCTCCTATATTTTCTTCTCAGCAGCACCCATAGGACTTCTAGTGTGTTAGTGGCAGCAAACAGAGCTCCTATATTTTCTTCTCAGCACCACCCATAGGACTTCTAGTGTGTTAGTGGCATCACACAGAGCTCCTATATTTTCTTCTCAGCAGCACCCATAGGACTTCTAGTGTGTTAGTGGCAGCAAACAGAGCTCCTATATTTTCTTCTCAGCAGCACCCATAGGACTTCTAGTGTGTTAGTGGCAGCAAACAGAGCTCCTATATTTTCTTCTCAGCAGCACCCATAGGACTTCTAGTGTGTTAGTGGCAGCAAACAGAGCTCCTATATTTTCTTCTCAGCAGCACCCATAGGACTTCTAGTGTGTTAGTGGCATCACACAGAGCTCCTATATTTTCTTCTCAGCAGCACCCATAGGACTTCTAGTGTGTTAGTGGCAGCAAACAGAGCTCCTATATTTTCTTCTCAGCAGCACCCATAGGACTTCTAGTGTGTTAGTGGCAGCAAACAGAGCTCCTATATTTTCTTCTCAGCAGCACCCATAGGACTTCTAGTGTGTTAGTGGCATCACACAGAGCTCCTATATTTTCTTCTCAGCAGCACCCATAGGACTTCTAGTGTGTTAGTGGCAGCAAACAGAGCTCCTATATTTTCTTCTCAGCAGCACCCATAGGACTTCTAATGTGTTAGTGGCATCACACAGAGTTCCTATATTTTCATCTCAGCAGCACCCATAGGACTTCTAGTGTGTTAGTGACATCACACAGAGCTCCTATATTTTCTTCTCAGCAGCACCCATAGGACTTCTAGTGTGTTAGTGGCAGCAAACAGAGCTCCTATATTTTCTTCTCAGCAGCACCCATAGGACTTCTAGTGTGTTAGTGGCAGCAAACAGAGCTCCTATATTTTCTTGTCAGCAGCACACATAGTACCTATAGTGTGTTAGTGTCAGCACCCATAGGACCTACAGTGTGTTGTGAGCACACATAGGAGTTCTATTTTTTATACTATATACACTACCGACTACAATGGCTGGAAGACCGCCAAGGAGAGGCAGAGCGTGCCGAGGCAAGAACACAGGGCAGGCAGGCTCTGTTTCTAGAGACAACAGTGCTGGCCGTGGACGTGGTCGTGCATCGTCATCAGCACGTGGCCATGGGACACGCTTGTCTTTGTTTTCGGCAGCTGGACATGTGGAGCCGCATCATGCCGAAGGCTTGGTAGAATGGATGACCAAGCCCTCCTCATCCTCCTCATCCTCTCTCACCCAGGCTCAGGGTACTGGCAGAGCAGCTGCCAACGCGTACTCAATGGCATCATCAGCCACCCCTTCCCTAGACCCACCATGTCCTCCTGAGGAGTCCCCCGAACTGTTTGAGCACAGTGTTGGGTACATGCTCCAGGAGGATGCCCAACGATTCGAAGGCTCGGATGATGATACCCAGCTTGAGGAAGTCAGTAGTGTGCGCGCAGAGAGAGGGGATGCTGAAGGACAGCAATCTGGCAGTAGTGTTCCACCAGCTGCAGCTTACTGCCAGGTTTGCTCTAGTGGTGAAGAGGGAGGGGATGATGAGGTCACTGACTCCACGTGGGTGCCTGAAGGGAGAGAGGAGGAGGAGGAGGAGGATGCAGCGTCACATGTCCAACGAGGCAGGATGCCCCCTGGAGGCCAGCTAGAGGCCAGCACAGCAACTGTACCACACCGCAGAGCTCCGCCTGTGCAGGGCGCTGCCTCTGCACGTTATCACAAAAGTTCTTTGGTGTGGGCCTTTTTTGAGACGAGTGCATCAGATCGCACCACTGCTATTTGCAATATTTGTCTCAAGCGTATCTCGCGTGGCCAAAACATCAGCCGCTTGGGCACCACAAGCATGAGCAGACATATGTCGACCTGCCATGCAGCTCGTTGGCAAGCACACATAAAAGACCCACACCAAAGAACAAAGCGGACCTCTCCTTGCTCCTCATCAGCTGGGATCTCCATCCCCACTATATCTTCAGTCCTCTCTGAAAGCTGCTCTGAGAGGACTGAAGGTGTAGAATTAGGTGTGTCACAACCAAGTACTTGCAGTACACCGACGTCCGATTGTAGCAGGCAAATTTCCCTGCCCCAGCTGCTGGACCGTCGAAAGAAGTATACTCCCAGCCATCCACATGCCCAGCGGTTGAATGCTAGCTTGGCTAAATTGCTAGCACTTCAACTGCTGCCTTTTCAGTTGATAGACTCGGCCCCCTTCCGTGAGTTTGTTCAATGTGCGGTTCCTCAGTGGCAGGTTCCCAAACGCCACTTTTTCTCACGGAAGGCGATTCCGTCTCTCTACTGGCATGTGGAAGGCAATGTCCATGCCTCGCTGGACAGGGCGGTCAGCGGTAAGGTGCATATTACCGCTGACTCATGGTCCAGCAGGCATGGACAGGGACGTTATCTTTCTTTCACGGCCCATTGGGTCACTCTATTGGCAGCTGGGAGGGATGCAGGACAAGGTGCAGTAGTGTTGGAGGTTGTTCCGCCACCACGCCTCCAAAATGCTACTACTGGTTGTGACACACCTCTCTCCTCCACCCCCTCCTCTTCTTCTTCCTCCATGTCCTCTTCGAGTGCTCTGTCCTCGGAACCAGCGGTGCTCCGTAGGCGTACAAGGGGCTACGCGAGTACGCAGGCAAAAAGATGCCATGCCGTGCTTGCGCTGGTGTGTTTGGGGGACAGGAGCCACACTGGGCCAGAGGTTCTGGCAGCTCTGCAGGGGCAGGCCGAGAGGTGGTTGACGCCACGCCAGCTTAAGCCAGGAATGGTCGTTTCTGATAATGGCACCAACCTCCTCTCCGCCCTGCGACAGGGGCAGCTCACCCATGTGCCCTGTATGGCTCACGTCCTCAACCTGGTGGTGCAGCGGTTCTTGGGCAGGTTCCCAGGCTTACAGGATGTCCTGAGGCAGGCCAGGAAAGTCTGTGTGCATTTCCGCCGATCTTATAATGCCAGTGCTCGGCTGACTGAGCTGCAAAACGAGCTGAACCTGCCCAAGAACCGCCTAATATGTGACATGCCCACCAGGTGGAACTCAATGTTGGCCATGCTGCAGCGACTGCACACGCAGCAGAGGGCCATCAATGAGTACCTTTGCGACTACGGCACCAGGACAGGGTCAGGGGAGCTTGGCTTTTTTTCCCCACGCCAGTGGAGCATGATCAGGGATGCATGCACTGTCCTCTCACCATTTGAGGAGGCCACGAGGATGGTGAGCAGTGACAGTGCATGCATCAGTGACACTGTACCTCTTGTCCACCTGTTGGAGCATACGCTGCGTGGGATAATGGACAGGGCACTTGAGGCAGAACAGAGGCAGGAAGAGGAGGACTTCCTTGTCTCTCAAGGCCCCCTTTATCCAGACAATGTTCCTTCTGTCCCACCCATCACACAGGAAGAGGAGGAGGAGGAGGAGGAGGATTGTGTGAGCATGGAGGTGGAGCCTGGCACTCAGCATCAGCAGCAGCAGTCTTTTAGGGATGATGTACAGTCCCAACAAACCAGTGGACTTGTACGTGGCTGGGAGGAGGTGGCTGGCGATCATGTCATCCTCAGTGACCCAGAAGACTCCGGACCGAATGCCTCAGCTAACCTACGCTGCATGGCCTCCCTGATCCTGCAAAGCCTGCGGAAGGATCCTCGTGTTCTTCGGATCAAGGAGAGTGACCATTACTGGCTGGCCACTCTCCTTGATCCACGGTACAAGGGTAAGGTTGCGGACCTTATCTTGCCGTCGCAGAGGGAGCAGAGGATGAGACATCTCAGGGAGGCCTTGCAGAAAGGTCTGTGCAACGCGTTCCCAGAAACTGGGAGGTTACAAACTCCTGGTCCTGGACGACGAGTTGCTGAGGCTTCGGTCAGTAGCAGAAGGAGCGGTGGGGAAGGTGGACGTCTGACCGATGCGTTCAGACAATTTTTTAGTCCGCAGCCCCAAGGTATGATCGGTTCCAGCAACCATCGCCAGCGTCTGATATACATGGTGCAGGAATACCTAGGGGCAAGGTCAGACTTGGACACCTTTCCCACCGAAAATCCTCTGGCTTACTGGGTCCTGAGGATGGATCACTGGCCAGAGCTTGCACAGTATGCAATTGAGCTACTGGCCTGTCCTGCATCCAGCGTTCTTTCCGAACGCACATTCAGTGCTGCTGGAGGATTTGTCACCGATCATAGGGTGCGCCTGTCCACCGACTCGGTTGATCGACTGACCTTCATAAAAATGAATCAGTCTTGGATCACCACCAGCTACCAGACACCTGAAGCGGATATAACGGAATAATTTATAATGTCACATCCCTTCAAGACTGCCTATGCTGATGCTGAGTGACTGTCCTGTTATGTTCACTGACTATCCTCTTCCTCCTCCTCAATGATCCATGCCACCACACCAGTGCCTAAGGCACAATTTTTCAGCCCCTGTATAACAGGGGCGTGTAATTACAATTTTTTAAAAAGATGCTTCGCAACAGGTGTGACTGCTGTGCTCAGAGTACAGTATCTGTGAGGGGTTGCAGTGTTGTGGCACCAGCACCAGTGCCTAAGGCACAATTTTTCAGCCCCTGTTGGGGCGTGTAATTACAATTTTTAGGCAATGCTTTGCAACAGGTCTCATTGCTGTGCTCAGAGTACAGTATCTGTGAGGGGTTGCAGTGTTGTGGCACCAGCACCAGTGCCTTAGGCACAATTTTTCAGCCCCTGTATAACAGGGGCGTGTAATTACAATTTTTTAAAAAGATGCTTCGCAACAGGTGTGACTGCTGTGCTCCAAGTACAGTATCTGTGAGGGGTTGCAGTGTTGTGGCACCAGCACCAATGCCTAAGGCACAATTTTTCAGCCCCTGTTTAACAGGGGCGTGTAATTACAAATCTTGATCTAATAGTTCACAGCAGGGCCCATTCCTGCGCCCACCAAGAGTAACTATGAGGGCCTACAGTCTTGTGGCAACACCGTCCACCACCACCACCACCACCAAAGGCCCAATTTTTCTGCCCTGTTCAACAGGTGCATGCAATTACAAATCTTGATCTAATAACTCACAGCAGGGCCCATTCCTGCACCCACCAAGAGTAACTGTGAGGGCTTACAGTCTTGTGGCAACACCGTCCACCACCACCACCACCACCACCAAAGGCCCAATTTTTCTGCCCGGTTCAACAGGTGCATGCAAGTACAAATCTTGATCTATTAACTCACAGCAGGGCCCATTCCTGTGCCCACCAGTCTTGTGGCTACACCAACATCTAATAGGGTAAATTTCTGCAGAGTATATACGGCAGGCCCCTACTTTCAAACATCCAACTTACAAACGACTCCTACTTGCAAACGGCAAGAGAAAACAGGAAGTGAGAGGAAATCTACCCCTAGGAAGGAAAATTCTATCCTGTTAGATTTAATTTGGGAAAAAGGTATCTCCTCTCTACTGATGCTTTATCACCAATCCTTGTTTCAATTAAAACCCCACTTTTCCAAAAACATTTGTCATTGGGACGGAAAGTGAGGTGACATGTTCTGAACAGATGTGCAAAGACAGCAAATGTTACAGGGGTGATAACCCCTCCCTATGTTCTCCAAAAAGCTTAAAAATTGATTTTTTTGGGATGTAGCTACACTTCATAATGTACCTGTTCAGATTCTGCTTAAGAACAAACCTACAGTCCATGTCTTGTTTGCACCACCTATATACTGCTGTTCAGAGTATATAGGGTTGTAGGTATAGGGTTTTATTTTGGGTGCGGGGTCCCCCTTAGTATCCATACAAGACCCAAAGGGGCTGGGGTGGGGGGGGGGGGGGGTGATGGGGTAGCCATGCCATTTTTCTCAAGGATTTTCAGCCATATGGCGGCCAGGACAAGACATGACATTAAAGCCGCAAGTGGTTTTAAATGGCTTCTTTTTTTCCTTTACAAATATCATTTTGTGCAAGGACAGTTCTAAACACGGGAAACACATGCCACTTCACAGGCATACTTTAGACACCCCCCAGGTACCATATTTAAAGGAAAATTTCACTTTTTTTTTTTTCACTTTATGCATCATTAAAATGACTGCTCCCGAAAAAACTTTAGTTTTTAAAATTTCTTTTTGCATTGATATATGTCCCCTGGGGCAGGACCCGGGTCCCCAAACCTGTTTTATGACATTAACATGCATATTGGCCGTTGTAATTAGCAATTTTGATTTCGAACGTTCGCGTCCATTATAACGAATAGGGTTCGAAAATTCGCGCGAACTTTCGGTCCGTTCGAAGGTTCTGGTGCGAACCGAACCCGGGGGTGTTCGGCTCATCCCTACTCCTCTGCCCTCCACTGTGATAGCATTGGGCAGGTGACAGGTCTATTAGACCCCAATGTCTCCTCTGACCTCCAGTGTGATAGCATTGGGCAGGTGACAGGTCTATTGGACCCCAATGTCTCCTCTTCCCTCCAGTGTGATAGCATTGGGCAGGTGACAGGTCTATTAGCCCCCAATGTCTCCTCTGCCCTCCAGTGTGATAGCATTGGGCAGGTGACAGGTCTATTAGCCCCCAATGTCTCCTCTGCCCTCCAGTGTGATAGCATTGGGCAGGTGACAGGTCTATTGGACCCCAATGTCTCCTCTTCCCTCCAGTGTGATAGCATTGGGTAGGTGACAGGTCTATTAGCCCCCAATGTCTCCTCTGCCCTCCAGTGTGATAGCATTGGGCAGGTGACAGGTCTATTAGCCCCCAATGTCTCCTCTGCCCTCCAGTGTGATAGCATTGGGCAGGTGACAGGTCTATTGGACCCCAATGTCTCCTCTTCCCTCCAGTGTGATAGCATTGGGCAGGTGACAGGTCTATTGGACCCCAATGTCTCCTCTTCCCTCCAGTGTGATAGCATTGGGCAGGTGACAGGTCTATTAGCCCCCAATGTCTCCTCTGCCCTCCACTGTGATAGCATTGGGCAGGTGACAGGTCTATTAGCCCCCAATGTCTCCTCTGCCCTCCAGTGTGATAGCATTGGGCAGGTGACAGGTCTATTGGACCCTAATGTCTCCTCTGCCCTCCAGTGTGATAGCATTGGGCAGGTGACAGGTCTATTACACCCCAATGTCTCCTCTGCCCTCCAGTGTGATAGCATTGGGCAGGTGACAGGTCTATTAGACCCCAATGTCTCCTCTGACCTCCAGTGTGATAGCATTGGGCAATTGACAGGTCTATTAGACCCCAATGTCTCCTCTGCCCTCCAGTGTGATAGCATTGGGCAGGTGACAGGTCTATTGGACCCCAATGTCTCCTCTTCCCTCCAGTGTGATAGCATTGGGCAGGTGACAGGTCTATTGGACCCCAATGTCTCCTCTTCCCTCCAGTGTGATAGCATTGGGCAGGTGACAGGTCTATTGGACCCCAATGTCTCCTCTTCCCTCCAGTGTGATAGCATTGGGCAGGTGACAGGTCTATTAGACCCCAATGTCTCCTCTGCCCTCCAGTGTGATAGCATTGGGCAGGTGACAAGTCTATTGGACCCCAATGTCTCCTCTGCCCTCCAGTGTGATAGCATTGGGCAGGTGACAGGTCTATTGGACCCCAATGTCTCCTCTGCCCTCCAGTGTGATAGCATTGGGCAGGTGACAGGTCTATTAGACCCCAATGTCTCCTCTGCCCTCCAGTCTGATAGCATTGGGCAGGTGACAGGTCTATTACACCCCAATGTCTCCTCTGACCTCCAGTGTGATAGCATTGGGCAGGTGACAGGTCTATTAGACCCCAATGTCTCCTCTGCCCTCCAGTGTGATAGCATTGGGTAGGTGACAGGTCTATTAGACCCCAATGTCTCCTCTGCCCTCCAGTGTGATAGCATTGGGCAGGTGACAGGTCTATTAGAACCCAATGTCTCCTCTGCCCTCCAGTGTGATAGCATTGGGCAGGTGACAGGTCTATTAGACCCCAATGTTTCCTCTGCCCTCCAGTGTGATAGCATTGGGCAGGTGACAGGTCTATTAGACCCCAATGTCTCCTCTGCCCTCCAGTGTGATAGCATTGGGCAGGTGACAGGTCTATTGGACCCCAATGTCTCCTCTGCCCTCCAGTGTGATAGCATTGGGAAAGTTCCGATGTCTGCTGCTGGGCAGAAAGCAGTGATCAGGGCTTCAGTGTACTGTTGTCTGCTTGCTCCGCCCACCTGTACTGGACCTCTCACTGCCCGATTCAGCCGCCCAGTTTGTCAGGGACCTGTGCCTAGGAGAGTGTCTCTGGCCTTTCCGGGGAAGCCTGCAGCAGATAAGGGCACATTATTGGCTCTGCTTTTGGACACAATTAGCAACACAGAGGCTGAAACAAAGCATGATGCTCCAGTGTTTTGGTGCCCCCTCCCTCACTCCGCCCAGGGCAGTGGCCCCTCCCGCCCCTGCCTTGTACCGGCCCTGAGCACACAGATCCCTTACCCTGCTTACCTCCACAAGCAGAATGGGACACACCATGCCACAAGCCCAATATCCTCCTGATAAAAGAGGGTGAGCGGTGTTATCTGTTTTGGGTCCTGCAGCGAGTTACCTCCTTCCGTTGGTTCTCTCCCCTAGAGTGTAGGGTAAAGTCTATTCTCTCTTTGTATTCAATAAGGCTATTGTCCAGACTGTATCAAACCCAATAAAAGAGGTTTATTTTTCTTGCGTAGGAACTTGATAGGAAAGTTGGAGATAGAGAATTTAACAGGGAGGCAGGTTCAGGCACGCGGCACTTTAATGTCAGTTATCTCCACTCAGTCCTGAGTGGGCTTTGCTCACCCGGATAGTCCCCTCTCACGGTCCTAGCGGCCGGTGTGGAGCACGGAACATTCACTTTAAATCTCCTAAGGATACGGTCAGGATATGAACTTCTGAATCCGGAACTTCCCAGCACTTGTAACACTTGAGACCATAGGTGCCAGTGGGCACGTTACAAGGCTTTTGGCGGCTTATGGAATCCTTCCCTCTGATAGGCAACCAGGCCTCTCCTGAGACAGTGACTTCCCTCACCAATCCCTGCGGACAGGTCATCCTCTGGTTTCCTCTCCTTCAGAGCGGGTCACCCCCACTTGGGCACCCTGGGACTCCTTTTCTTTTGGTGTAGGCCTCAGCTAAAGGTGCTGGGCCTACCTGGAACGATGTAGCCTTGGGCCGAAGGTGCCTGGGGCCGAATACACTCACACGTACCCCTGGCCATGAGGGCCACCGAAGGTGGGGTACGCGCCTCGGACCAAGGGGTCCTCTGGATCGCCTCCGAACTCCGGACCTAATGGCGTCCGCCCCTTAAGTACCCTCTCCCAGCATGCACAGTGGGTAGATCATGCCCACTGCACGCCTGCTGAGAGAGGACACCCAATAGCGCTGTAATGCTCCCTGTGGTTCAACCTGAGACCTGGGCGACAGCGCCCCCCCACAGGTCAAAGGGAACTGTACTGCCAGGCAACATCACAACAAAGCAGAAACCAATTTAAAGAATCCAAACAGCCTGAGCCTAACTATTTACTCAGGCTACCCCTTAAATTTAGGCATAGCGACCCCAATTATGGGGGGTCCGCTACACTTGTACCCATAGATTTCAATGGAAGTTGCCTCCAAGTCGGATCCCCTGTCTTAACTGAAGCAACTTTCCAGGAAGTAAAAATAGTTTTCCAGGCAAACCCCTCCCTCCCACAGAGCTGATTATTGTTTGATTGGCCACTGGAAAGTAGCCTGTCCTGGAGGCAACTTGACGCTGCCTTGTAAGTTGCCTGGAGTCGCGTTGTGATTCATACTCAGGTCGTGTCCAAGTTGCCTCCCAAAGTCGCGTGGAAGTCGTGTTGCCCCTGTGTGAATGGGCTCTCTTAGGCAGCTCTGTAAATACGGCCTTATGTTTACCAAAACTATATATGTAGATGCGCTACATAGTTGAAGGAAAACCCAAAGTAAATAGAAAAAGAACATTGCATAATGTATAGCCAGCTATAGTGGAAGACAGGAATTACTATCTGTGTTTTTCTGCAGTTTAGCCCTTTTTGTACAGCACTAGTTTCTGCTTCATTGATACAGTTCATTGTGAATAATGGATGCCTGAGCAGATATGGTTAGTCATCATTTTGATGTAAAAGATGCTATGTTCTCTGTAGGTGCTGCAAAAAAACAAAACATCATTACGATATAAAATGAGTACAATAAAGTAATTGGTGTTTAGGAGTGTGCGCGGCATGTCAGTATGTGCAATCCTGTGACATCATACAGACAATGCTGTACATCAGGCCGTCCTTTTGAACTGAAAATCCTCAGTCAATATGCAGGGAAGGAAGCTGATATCAGTGTTATCTGCTTGTGCCTGGTGTAACCTTTAATGTATGGAAAGTCACTGTCTGTGACCACAAGATAGAAGGAAGAGGGCACCACACATCTGGAGGTCTTAGGATATCCGGCTACACAAACACCATCCCAGGACACATCTGCTTGTTGTGATCTACACATGTGTATGTCTTTATGCCTAATGAGGTCAAATGTCCCTTACTTCCAGGGACAGTCCTAACTATTTTCGCATTCGCCTCTGACAATATTTCTGTTAGTACTGAGCAAAACTGGTTCATAAATAAGCAGAATCTTTTAGACCTCTTTCACACGGGCGGCTGGGAGGCAGTAAAAAAAAAAGGAAGTTGAGGTGCAGTTTTACCCTACCTCCTACGACTGCCTACCTGAAGCTTATAATACAGCCCGAGGAGGCCGTTCACACGCTGAGGCTGTGATGCTCTGCGTAATGGCCACATCAAATTTAATGTGGGTCAATGGAGTGGCACTGTGGTGAAATTCGTTTTTTTACATGTTCTTGCCAGTTATAAACATGTGGCGCTACCCCGGTAGGAGCCCCTAGGAATTGCTTGTCCTCAGAAACTGCCCTGACCTTGCAGACACCTTGCCCCATCTGACACTCTAGGTTCAGACATGAGTTTGTGAAACACGGTTTAAGAAACCTTGCAATGAACAGTATTCAGCACAATGTAAAGGCAATAAACACGGATTTCAAGCAACAGCATTGTATTGAACAGTTCAGAGTAATTCAGGCTTACAGCCATGCACAGTCAGATAATATTTAAAAAGACAGGCAGGTTAACATAAACAACATTGAACCACTGGTTGGAGTAGCACAGACTGTAGTGATGTTATTTGAAGAATCAGCACTGGCTATGGGAAGGAGGCCTGCCACAAATGCAGTCAGGCTCAACCTAGCTCCATGTTCAGGCCTGAGACTAAAGTCTCATACACACAATCGGATTTTCATCGGACAAAGCGTAGGGCGCTGGCCAGGAACTTGTATTTCATACAAACGGCAAAAAATTGTCGGCCAACAAACACAAAACTACTTTTTCAGCTCTTTAGCGCCACCCTTTGGGCAACTTCTGCTAATGTTGTGTTTTGGTGAGCATTGCTTCTGAGTATGCGTGTTTGGACTTTGGAGTTTTGTCCGATAGACTTGTGTACACACGATTGGAAAATCCGACAACACACAATTGTTGGCAGACAATTTTAAAGCATGCTATCCCACATTTGTCCGTGAAAAATCCGACAACAGCCTGTTATCACACAATTCCCGTTGGATAATCCGATTGTGTGTATGATGCTTTAGATCAACGAACACGTGGTCATTCACTAAAATTAGCAGAAAAGCAGTATAACCTTAAACAGAGTAGAGGGTTTTTTACTGTAAGAGCGGCGAGGATGTGGAATTCCCTTCCACAGGCGGTGGCTTCAGCGGGGAGCATCGATAAATAAAAAAAAACGATTAGATAAGCACCTGAGGTAATACTGACATATCATCACAAACATAGGTTGGACTTGATGGACTTGTTTCTTTTTTCAATCTTGCCTACTATGTAACTATGCAACTATCAAAGGGATGACCTTCGGTCTGTAAATGAGGTCAGTTTAACCACTAAGGCTTGGTTCACTCTAGTGCGATGCAGGAAACCCTGTGAATCCAGTGCGGGTTCCTGCATCACACCTGAATCACCGGCAGTTCACACTGCACTATGAGCACCACTGCGGGTGTCAATACAAAGTTAATGACACCCCCAGATTGGTTTGAATATCGCAGTGCGAACTGTCAATTCGGACAGGAATCGGTTTGCATGGGTGAATTTGCATCGTACAGACATCGCATGTGATCTACACAGCAATGGGGGTGCGAATCACATGCGATGTCTGGCATCGCATCAGTGTAAACCAAGCCTTAAAGACTAAATAAAGCCTTGTACACACAGTACGATTGTTGGCAGGGGATTGTCTGTTGACAGACTGTTGTCCTAAATTCTTACCGTTAGTACGCTCCTTTTGACAATTGTTCAACTTTCGGACAACAAATGTTGGATGACATGCTAGCAAATTTTCGACGGACAATGGTTTGACGTCAGATTTTCGTATGGTAAGTACACAAATCCGTCACACAAAAGTCGAACGTACAAACACGCATGCTCGGAATCAATGTTCACCAAACACAAAATTAGCAGAAGGGGCCCAAAGGGTGGCGCTCAAGAGCTGAAATTCCTCGTAGTACGTCACTGCGTTCGTGTTTGTGGCACTACAATTGTGTACCGTTAGTATGCAAGACAAGATCCTGGCACACGCCCTTTTGTCATCAAAGTTTATTGAAGAAAAAAAATAGTATCACATGCATACAGATATGGAAATAACAATTGGAACTTACAAGTTTGGTATGAAGAGAAGTACCAACATACATTGAATACGAGAGCAGTCAACATACAGGTAGATGCTTCTATTAGACATAAACCAGAGGCATCAACTCAGGCCTCGTGAAATCAGAGGTGAGCATCTCCTGCTATCATTGGGTATCATTGGGTATTTCCACATATAACCTTTCAGGAGAAAAATAACATAGCTAAAGACGAAATTAGATGGAGAAGGAAGAAAGGAAAGGAGAGAATCAGCGAGTGGATATTAGGGGTATAACCCCTAGGGAGGCGGCCGGTGACTCTAGAGGGTCTTCTAATGATGTGTCCAGCTCTCGTGGTGTGGGTTAAGTGGGTCAAGTGGGCATTTAGCTGCAGTCAGTTACCAGAAAGGCCAGGTGTTTAAATGTGGTGTGGGGGTGAGACCCCAGATGAGAAGTAAGCGTTCCAGTTAATCCCCCAGGGGGGGGGGGTTACCAATCAAGGTGTCATAGCTCGGGGAGAATTTAAAAGCAAACCAAGGAGACCATGTTTCATGAAATTGTTCAACGTTTTCGTTGGATTGAGCAGCGGTATCTTCCATCTCACAGATTTCAGACACCCTGTGTAACCACTGAGAAATGGAAGGGACCCGGGTCGATTTCCAGTACAGCGGGATGAGAGACTTGGCCGCATTTAGCAAATGCCTGGAGAGGGATTTTTTGTATCTCTTAATGGAGAAGTGCGAAATATGCAGTAAGCAGCACGCTGCGTCAAGTGAAAGTTCGGTCTCCGTGATCTGTCTAATAATCTCCTTCACCCCCGACCAGTAAGCATTTATCATATCACAATGCCACCAGATATGCAGTAAGGATCCCTTAGCATTGTGACATCTCCAGCATTCGTCAGAGGACTGGGGGTACCATTTATGTATTTTCTCCGGAGTGGCATACCATTGGGTCAAGATCTTGTATGATGTCTCCTGCATTCTCGTGCTGAGCGAGCATTTGTGAGACATGATGCTCGCTCTGGACCACTGGGCATCTGTAATTGCTACGCCCATTCCTTTCGGACCATCTCTCTCTGCGTCTGTCCCAGTCAGGCCCCCCCAACCCCTGTAGCCAAGCATAGGCGGTAGAGGTTGATCTGGGCATCTGTTCCCCTCGTAGGCACACCGACTCCAACTCAGTGAGGGCCCTAGTGAAATTACTCTTACGTATCTTATTATTGGCAAAGCTTCGTATCTGTAAGTATGACCACAAAGGTAAAAGGGGCATATTGTTGTCCTCTCTAAGACGGGTCAGATCTTTCATTGTCTCTCCATCGAAACAGTGTTGGGCCAGAAGCGGCTTCATGCTGTCATTGGTTATCATATGAGGGTTCCCTACTCCCGGTGGGAAGGCTGGGTTGTTTGCAAGTGGTGTGAGAGGGCTAAGGGGCGAGGAAAACTGCGGATGTTGAGTTAATTGGTGAAAGATTTTGAGCGTAGTGCCAATCAGTGGGTGGGAGGTCATGATCCGCGGATAGTTGGCTTTTGGTATACATGGAGAGAACTGTAAGGGGATGGGGCTTAGGCTGGATTCGATCCCGACCCAGTCCTTAATGCCTGAGTGGCAGTGCCAGTCCATGAGTCTGGCTACATGT
This sequence comes from Rana muscosa, assembly GCA_029206835.1. Classification (NCBI taxonomy): domain Eukaryota; kingdom Metazoa; phylum Chordata; class Amphibia; order Anura; family Ranidae; genus Rana; species Rana muscosa. The sequence continues at coordinate 1,141,517,377 of CM055116.1, read as the reverse complement.
GAAGCATGGTAGTATTTTTTGTAGTCTGGAATTCCCAAACCCCCAACCCGTTTGTTTCGGGTTAAGAGAGAGGCTTTAATACAAGGCGGTTTGTGTGCCCAGATAAATCTCATCTGCATGGAATGGAGGGAATTAAAAAAACTTTGGGGGATCCTAACCGGTAGAGTGCGAATCGAATATAGAACTTTCGGAAGGACCGTCATCTTGCAGATGGCTGCCCTTCCGAACCAGGAGAAATGTCCCGCATGCCATTTACGGAGATCACCCTCCACGCTTTTAAGAAGAGGGATAAAATTGTGGTTGAAAATTGATGAAAGACTAGGTGTGAGCCACACTCCCAGATATTTAATGGCGGACGAGACCCAAGTAAATGAGTTATTAGTTTGAGCGGCTCTCAGCTCAGGTTCTGGCAATGTGATATTTAGTGCCTCAGATTTGGAGTAATTTATTTTGAGGTTGGAAATTCGGCCGTAAGTTGAGAACTCCTTAAGTAGAGATGGTATAGAGATGTGTGGACTCGACAAGAAAAAAAGGAGATCGTCCGCATAAGCGGCTACTTTGAACTCCCTGTTTCCCAACCGAAATCCCTTAATAGACTGGTTGGCTATGATTCGTCTAACAAACGGTTCCAACGAAATTATAAAGAGCAGGGGCGACAAAGGACAGCCCTGTCTGGTTCCATTTTTGATATTTACCACTCCTGAAAGGGTGCTGTTTATTTTAAGTTTTGCTGATGGATTCGTGTAAAGCGACGATATCCACGCCCTCATGTGCGGGCCCAGCCCTATATGTCCACAGGTCTCTAGCATGTAGTCCCACGCTACTCGATCGAAGGCCTTCTCCGCGTCTGTTGACAGGAGAAAGCCCTCTATCTTTCGCTCATGGGCCGCATGGATGAGGTTGAGAGATTTAGTAACATTATCCCTAGCCTCCCTACCCGGCATGAAGCCAGCCTGACTGGGCCCTATCAAGTGTAGGAGTAGAGGTCTCAGCCTGTTGGCAACAATCTTCGCCATCAGTTTGATGTCTATGTTTAACAAAGATATCGGCCTGTAGCTTGTGCAATGTATTGGATCTTTGCCCGGTTTAGGCAGGACGGTGATATGTGCTGCAAGGAAATCAGACGGTATATCTCTTGGGTCAGAGAGGGTGTTCAGGGCATCTCGCAGCGGGGTTGTGAGAATGTCTATGAATGTCTTGTAGTATATAGCACTAAACCCATCCGGGCCGGGGCTTTTACCCGTTTTAAGTTCTTTAATGGCGAGTCTGAGTTCAGAGGCGTCTATAGGGCTCTCGAGATGAGCTGCGTCTTCTGTAGTGAGTGTGGGTAAAGAGGATTCCTTAAGATATTCCCGAATACCCTGTATTCTAGAATTAGTGGCATTCGTAGGGCCGTGTTGTGTCGGGAGATTATATAGGTTGGTATAGAAATCCTGAAAGTGTTGTGCTATCTTGTCAGTCTCCCTATCGATCTTCCCATCCCTATTTTGTATGCCCTTTATGTTGTGATGTACAACCGATCCTCTGAGGGCCCTAGCCAGTAAATTGCCCGGTTTGTCCCCGTGTTCGTAATATAGTTTTTTCCTGAAGAACAAGAATCGTTTTGTTCTGATGTCTAAGATCTGTCTAAGGGCTTTCCTGGACTCTAGAAGGGAAGTTGCCGATTTTGCAGTCAGGGACTGTTTATGAGAGGTTTCAAGCGAGCGGATGTTTTGCAGGAGATGTGAAATTTCCCTGTCCCTCTCTCTCTTCCTCTGCGAGCCCATTTTAATCAATTCACCCCTAATCGTACATTTATGGGCTCCCCAAACCATTAGGGGGTCGGCCCCTGGTGTAGCATTGAGCCTGAAGAACTCTAGGAGTGACGAGTTCAGTGTCGGAAGCAGAGTGGGGTCTGTCAGCAGGGATGAGTTTAGCCTCCAAACATTAGATCTAATAGGGGGGGCAGTGAGATTCAAAGAGAGGGAGACAGGAGCGTGGTCCGAAAGAATCTGTGTTCCTATGCAGGAGCCAGTTACGGTGTGGAGATCTCGCTGTGAAATGAATATATAATCTATTCGGGAGTATCTGTCATGGGGGATGGAGTAGTAGGTAAAGTCCCTGTCAACTGGGTGCGTAAAGCGCCACGTGTCTATTAGGTCTAGAGAGTTAAGTAGAGACTTAATTTTTTTCATGATTCTGTAGGTGATATATGTTTTTCCGGACGATGAGTCCTCTATGGGGTTGAGAGGGACATTAAAGTCTCCCCCAAGAATTAACCTACCGGAGCTGAAGCCCGACAGCTCCCTAATCAAAGTTTTGCAGAAGGACTGGTGCGAGGTATTGGGAAAATAAGCATTCGCTAGTGTGATAGGGATCCCACTACATTTCCCTTTAAGAAAAATAAATCTGCCCCCAGGGTCTATTATTTTGTCAGTCAGCTCAAATGATGCAGTTTTGCTAACTAAGATTGAGACCCCTTTGGACTTGCCTGCGTCATTGGTGGCATGATGGGCGTCTATGAAGTATGAGTCGGTAAGCTTTGGGATCTGGTTCGTTCTAAAGTGGGTTTCTTGTAGAAAAACAAAGCTGGGCCTACCTTTTTTGAGTTCCCTCAGCATAGTAGAGCGTTTCTCGGGAATGTTGAGTCCTCTAACATTATGAGAAATCACTGTGGGAGTGACGCCAAGATCGGAGTACGCCATGACACAAACGCAGAGAGGGAAGTTTCACACCTAAAGGCAACTCAAATATAAGCGATTAATACACAGAAATCACCGGCCGACCTCGACTGAAAAAACCTTAAAATAAAATAGCAGGATAGAGAGAGAGGATCAAAGAAGAGTAGAAATTATATAGAAGTGAGTAGGGAGAAATTGAGGAGAACACTTCTCCCAGACGTGGTCACGTCCTGGAGAACTCAAATTAGTGCGTCTAGATGAGCCCAAAGGATCCACCCAGACGCCCTATGTGGGAACGAGGTAGGCACACCAAGGGTCTAGCAGCCAAACCTATATCTCTAGAGATATGTGCAGGTTATACCAAATGTAACTTGGAAACAGTCGGGTAACAGCCCATTGGTATGACATAACAAGTGCTTAAGGGTCTACTCTGCATAGGTAGAAATAGCAGTAACTGTAAACAAACTAGTTTAGGTTAGAATGAGCAAATGAACAAGTGAACCTGAGACATGGCCGAGCAAGGTCAGCAGGTGGCGCCACCGAGGAGGGCAGAAACTCGCCTCTCCCCAGCCACGCCCCCTGGGACCCCCTCAGTTTAGCCGTGATGACACAATAAAGGAGAAGTATATAACACATAAATGGTGGCCCCGATCGCCTCCCCGGCCCGTATCCCCCCGGACCCGCAGTTCAATAAAGCCTCATCGGTCCCCGGCTATATAAATGATCAGAAAACAACATTATCATTATGCGTTTGGATATTAGGGACACTTGCAGTGTGATGGCCAGCTAGCAGGAAGTCCGGTAGGAGATCAAGAAAAGGCCGATTGCAACCTTGTTGGGGAGGCGGCGGATGGGTAAGCTAGCAAAAGTCTATGATGTGGATAGAGGGGGAGGGGGAATATATATCCGAAGGGAGAGTACAGTCCTTAGAAAGGCGCGGGCTAAGTGAGCTGTAATTATAATTATAGCCATGAGACTGGAGCCAGTATGTGAAGCGAGGAGTCCCATGGCTGGGTCCTACCGGACAGAGTTACCACCAAGTGTGAGCAGTCCATGTATATACATAACAAACAAAGGTAGCTTCGAGAACTGTCCAAGTCTAAATCTTCCCTGACTTGTAGATTAATAAGAGCCCAGCTGTATAAATGCTCATGAAGGATAACATTGTTATTGTGCATATGGACAGTAGTGACACTTGCGGTTTGGTAAGTATCCAGCTAGCCAGATTCCGGTAGGGCGCCGGGAAAAAGAGCTGACAGTGATGTAGTAGGGGAATGCTGCAGATGGATGAGCTAGCCGCATGCTCAAAGGATATATAAAGTCCCCGGGATAGCATGGGATAATTGGGCCTCTATCATGGCCAGGGGTCCGGGACCAATCGCTGGGTGGGGGCCGAGGAGGCCCAAGACCAGATCCCTCAAAGTAAGGGCACCATTGAGTGTGTGCAGATTATGTCATCCGGAGGTCGAGTGTGGCATGATCTCAGGTCTCCAGTAGATTCCTGGAGGAGTGAGCACGGCACGGCCGCCCGGGGTCCCCTGTGCCCTGCTGTCACCTCTGTCAGGCCTCTGTTTCTTTGCGGACTGCTTCTGTATGCGGTAGGGAGAATTCCTGGTACCACTCAGGGAGCTCTACCCGGCCCAGCTGTAGCGCATCGCAGAAATCGGGAAGATCATTAGGCGTACGGAGAGTGTGTTGTCTGCCCCCATGTGTGACCATCAGCGCGAAAGGGAAGCGCCACGTGTACCGGAGATCTTTTTCCCTCAGCTTATCCAGAAGTGGCCGCAGGGCCCTGCGGTTCTTCAAAGTGATCTGAGAGAGATCCTGGAACAGTTTGATGTTTTCCCCATTAAACTCAATATGTTCACTTCTCCTCGCTTTAAGCATAATGTCTTCTTTAAGGCTGAAATTTTGCAGACAGCAAATAATGTCTCGAGGTGGCAGCGTGTCTGGGCCTCTGGCTCTGAGAGCCCTGTGCGCTCTGACAAAATCTATGACTGTATCTTCCGGGCATTCCAGGAGGCTGTTAAACACTCTTTGGAGGATAGGCGCAATTTGGTCGGTGTCCACCGACTCCGGGATGCCACGTACTCTGATGTTATTGCGCCTTCCCCTATTGTCCAGGTCCTCCAAATGCCTGTTAACTTCTATAAAATGGAGAGCTTGTGTAGAGACCACTCTGTCTAGTCTCTGTATCGCTTTATCTATAATTCTGCCCTCTGTCTCCGCAGTCGCCATCTTTTCTTGTAAGACCATGAAGCTGGTTTTCAGGTCTGTAATTGCGGCTGAAAAAGAGGCTTTAATGTCAGCCGCGAAGCCTGACATGTCGCCATAGGTGAGGGGATGATCCGCTTTAGTGTTTCTCCTACCGTATTCCTCCATGGCAGGTTGTGAGTCCTCGCTGGATGTCTCCTCTGTGTGGGTCGGCGCCATCTTGCCTCCCGCCGCGACTCTCAATACTGCCGCCTGGGTCTTGAATATGTCGGAGATATTCCGTCCGGAGCTAGCCGCCAAGGAACGCCTGGAGCGGGTCTGATGATAATGGCGGATCTGTTTGCTCATTATCGAGTATCTCCCGTGCAGAGAGACGGGTTAGGGCCGCGGTCCCGACGGAGCTTCTCTTCTAGGCTGCCATCTCCTCCGCGCGCCAAGCCATGCCCCGCACACTCCCTTTTGACCAAAATATATATATATTTTTAGCAGAGACCCTAGAGAATAAAATGGCGGTTGCAATATTTTATGTCACCCTGTATTTGCGCAGTGGTCTTTCAAACACAATTTTTTGGGAAAAAATACAGTTCAATCGATTAAAAAAAAACTAGACAGTAAAGTTAGCCCAATTTTTTTGTATAATGTAATAGATGATGTTACGCCGTGAGAATCGTGAGCTTTATTCTAAGCAAAAAAATTGTGATTCTCATTTTAGCCAGAATCGTGCAGCTCTACTAACCATATATGTGTAGCAGGGTCTTCAAATCTAGGGGAATGTTTGAGTGGTAGTTGTACTCAAGCACCTTATTTTATAGGGCTTTGCTAAACCATTTTATACCGCAGGTGGGATACTGGTGTATAGTTCCCTGTGGCCTGTGGGTGGCGCTGCCATCAGGGGCTAGAGTTGAACCGCTGGTATAGTGCTGTGCCCTGGATGTCCCCTCTCGGCAGTGGTATGGTGGGCATGGTCGGCCTGCTGTGCATGCCGGTGGAGGATATAAAAGGGGCAGACCCTGCCTGTGAGGTGTTTGTGATTTCCCGGGGGTCCTACCCCAGGGAGTGTGTTGTTCTGTTCGTTGGCCACCCCAGGCACCTTTAGCCTTGGGGTGGGGTTCCTAGCCGGGTACACTGGCGGATCAGTCCCAGGCACCTTTAGCCCTGGGGCTGTAACTGAAGGCCTTGGGTCCAGCACCTATGGCTGGGGCCCACGGAAGGAAGAGGGATCCCAGGGTGCTGCATTGCGAGGAGAGGAGGAGGCCGGGGAGGACCGTTCCGAGGGACTGGTGAGAGATCACAGTGAAGGAAGGGGCCCGGTAGCTCTCTGGAGGGATGTCATCTCCCTGAAAGAGGCCTAATACCACAAGCAAAGTTCACCAGGTCTGTGGCAGAGACCCAAAGTTCACCAGATCTGTGGCAGAGACCCAAAGTTCACCGGGTCTGTGGCAGAGACCCAAATTCACCCGTAACAGTTGAGCAGAGACTGTGTGTAATCTAATTCGAACATCACTCCGGCTGCTAGGATCCACTCTAATGAGAGACTATCCGGGTGAGCTGAGACTACCTGAAGATACAGGTAGTGAATTGTATATTCATTTGTGCCTGGACCTACTCCAACACCTTTTGCTGTCCTGTTCTCCATCCACCCTTTTCTATCTAGTGACTGTGCATATGAGAAAATAAACTCTACGTTGGAGTTGCAATTGGTGTGGACCTTGGAGTTATTGGGGGAAATAGAGACTTGTCTTTATTGCAGTGAAGACAGGAACAATTCTCTGGAGAACCTAGCCGTGGAGACCCAGTTACATTACACCGCTCAACCTCTTCACACAGGAGGGTACGGGCATGTGGCACGGTGTGCCCCTTTTCCTACAAGTGAGCCAAGGGTAGGGGAAGAGGGGTCTGTGTGCTACATATGATAGGGGATTAAAAGTTTTTCGCTGGCTAAAAGGATATACCGTATATATATTCAGAAGAGTCATTTCTTGCTTGAGGCTAAGTCTTCTGCCGGCAATAGTTGGAGCCCTTTAACAGTTGAAGTATAAGTTATGAGGTTGCTCAGGTCAGATCTGCATGCAGTGCATAGAGGATGATAGAATCTCTTTAAAGCGGAACTTCCGGGGAAAGTTCCGCTTGTCCGCATCCTCCCCCCATGGGACCCAGGCGGCAACTGAGAGGGGCAGCAAATTGAACAGCGGCTGCCTCTTCTCTTCTATTTACCCAGCCAGGCACTCTGCTGCCCCACAATGCGCACACTCCATGCGGCTCATGTTTCCAAGCTGGACAGCCCAGTCTGCTGCTTCTCATTGCTGCATGTCCCGCTGGCCGCCGTATACGCCCGCATGCTTACACGTCAGGAGACTCTGGCATTATAAGGTATTTAAGGTAAATAAGGTATTTTCCACAATAATGTTACACAGGGAGACACACTGCACATTATATAATCTTTTTACAGAACGGATTACATGATTTTACTAGGACTTTAACCACTTAACGACCGCCCACTGTAAATATACGTCGGCAGAATGGCACCGACAGGCAGAATCACGTATATGTACGTGATTGCCTTTGTATAGTTGGGGGGTCCGATCGAACCCCCCTTCTTTACAGTGAGCGGTCGTTTTACCTTCGGGAGCGATCCGGCATGAGGGGACGGCCGTTCGATTCCGGCCACCCCCTCTCGATCGCTCCCGGCGAATGAGAGCTTCCCCTGCCTGTGTGCTTGTTTACACAGGCTGGAGGAAGTGATGTCATCTCTCCTGCGGCGCTCACATATACCGAGCGCCGTACAGGAGAAGATGCAGGTTAGTGCACACAACACTACACTGACACCAGGACACATAGGTACATAAATCGCCCCCCCAGGCCCCCCCAGACCCCCCAGATCACCCCCCAGATCACCCCCCAGCCCCCAGTCACAGTGTCACTGATTGCAGTGACCATTTATTTAGTGATCACTGCAATCAGTGACATTTGTGACTGTAAAAGTGTCAGTACATTTAGTTTTAGGTCCAGTGTAGCCCCCTAACCCCCCCTAATAAAAGTTTAACCCCCTGATCACCCCCCAGATAAGCCTTTCACCCCCTAGTACCGCCGTCGCTAAGCGATCATTTTTCTGATCGATGTCTTAGCGTCGGTGATGCTGATCGGTAGCCAGTAATTTTTTTTAGGTTCGCCGCAGGTTTTCATAGCGTCGGGTACCCCCATATATTACCTAATAAAGGTTTAACCCCCTTGATCGCCCCCCAGGTAACCCTTTCACCCCCTATCACCACGGTCACTAAGCGATAATTTTTCTGATTGATGTTTTAGCGTCGGCGATGCTGATCAGTAGCCAGTAATTTTTTTTAGGTTCGCCGCAGTTTTTATAGCGTCGGGTACCCCCATATATTACCTAATAAAGGTTTAACCCCCTTGATCACCCCCCAGGTAACCCTTTCACCCCCTAGCACCGCCGTCACTAAGTGATCATTTTTCTGATCGATGTCTTAGCGTCGGTGATGCTGATCGGTAGCCAGTAATTTTTTTTAGGTTCGCCGCAGGTTTTTATAGCGTCGGGTACCCCCATATATTACCTAATAAAGGTTTAACCCCCTTGATCGCCCCCCAGGTAACCCTTTCACTCCCTATCACCACTGTCGCTAAGCGATAATTTTTCTGATCGCTGTCTTAGCGTCGGTGATGCAGATCGGTAGCCAGTAATTTTTTTTAGGTTCGCCGCAGGTTTTTATAGCGTCAGGTACCCCAATATATTACCTAATAAAGGTTTAACCCCCTTGATCGCCCCCCCAGGTAACCCTTTCACCCCCTATCACCACTGTCGCTAAGCGATCATTTTTCTGATCGCTGTCTTAGCGTCGGTGATGCAGATCGGTAGCCAGTAATTTTTTTTAGGTTCGCCGCAGGTTTTTATAGCGTCAGGTACCCCCATATATTATCTAATAAAGGTTTAACCCCCTGATCGCCCCCCAGGTAACCCTTTCACCCCCTATCACCACTGTCGCTAAGCGATCGTTTTTATGATCGTTGTCTTAGTGTCGGTGATGCAGATCGGTAGCCAGTAATTTTTTTTTAGGTTCGCCGTCAGGTTTTTATATAGCGTCAGGTACCCCCATATATTACCTAATAAAGGTTTTAACCCCCTAATTGCCCCTAGTTAACCCTTTCACCAGTAATCACCATATAAGTGTTACGGGTGACGCTGGTTAGTTAGTTTGCTTTTTATAGTGTCAGGGCACCCGCCGTATATAACCCAATAAAGGTTTAACCCCCTGATCGCCCGGCGGGTGATATCAATTAGGTTTTAGCGTCAGAGAGGGTCTGCGTCACACCCCAGGCAGCGTCAGGTTAGTGCCAGTAACGCTAACACCCACGCGTGAAGCATACACCCCCCTTAGTGGTATAGTATCTGAACAGATCAATATCTGATCTGATCAGATCTATACTAGCGTCCCCAGCAGTTTAGGGTTCCCAAAAACGCAGTGTTAGCGGAATCAGCCCAGATACCTGCTAGCACCTGCGTTTTGCCCCTCCGTCCAGCCCAGGCCACCCAAGTGCAGTATCGATCGATCACTGTCACTTGCAAAACACAACACACATAACTGCAGCGTTCGCAGAGACAGGCCTGATCCCTGCGACTCCAGTGCTGTAGGAGGTGATTTCGCCACCACAGTTAAAAAAAAAAAAGCATATATGCCGAAGCATTGGGGCAGCAGGGGCGGAGGAGCGATTTTGCTCCTAATGCCGCGTACATACAGTCGAAATTCCGACGGAGGCTTGCCCGTGGAAAAGTCTGACCATGTGTACGCGGCATAACTTTTGCGGGAAGATGCCCCCATGCTTCGGCATATATAAATGGTGCATGTATGCCCATCATTAGAAGTGGGTGGATGAAGGGCGGTATTCTAATGGTGGGCATACCCACCGATCAATCTTTTTTTTTCGTTCAGCCAACAGGCTGCATGAAAAAAAAGATTACAATACATGTCCAACAAGGACCAGCAACATACTGGTATGTTGCTGGACTTTGAATGTTTATACCAGAATGATGCCTGCGGGTTTAGGTATCATCTTGGTATCATTCTTTTCAGCCAGCGGCCGGCTTTCATGTAAAAGCAATCCTAGTGGCTAATTAGCCTCTGGACTGCTTTTACAAGCAGTGGGAGGGAATGACCCCCCCCCGGATATAAAAAAGCGCCATTGGGAAATTGGGAAAGCATTTTATCACACCGATCTTGGTGTGGTCAGATGCTTTGAGGGCAGAGGAAAGATCTAGGGTCCAATAGACCCCAGTTTTTTCAAAAAAGAGTACCTGTCATTACCTATAGCTATCATAGGGGATATTTACATTCCCTGAGATAACAATAAAAATGATAAAAAAAAAAAAAATGGAAGCAACAGTTTCAAAATAAAATAAAAAAGCAAAATTAATAATAAAAAAAAAAAAAAAAAAAAAGCACCCCTGTCCTGCCCTGCTCTTGCCCAATGGCGAACGCAAGCGTCGGTCTGGCGTCATATGTAAACAGCAATTGCACCATGCATGTGAGGTATCACCGCGAAGGTCAGATCGAGGGCAGTAATTTTAGCAGTAGACCTCCTCTGTAAATCTAACGGGGTAACCTGTAAAGGCTTTTAAAGGCTTTTAAAAATGTATGTAGTTTGTCGCCAATGCGCGTTTGTGCGAAATTTTAAAGCATGTCGTGTTTGGTATCTATGTACTCGGCCTAAGATCATCTTTTTTATTTCATCAAACATTTGGGCAATATAGTGTGTTTCAGTGCATTAAAATTAAAAAAAGTGTATTTTTTCCCCAAAAAATGCGTTTGAAAAATCGCTGCGCAAATACTGTGTAGAAAAAAAAAATGCAACACCCACCATTTTATTCTGTAGGGCCTTTGCTTTAAAAATATATATAATGTTTGGGGGTTCAACATAATTTTCTTGCAAAAAAAAATATGTTTTCATGTAAACAAAAAGTGTCAAAAAGGGCTTTGTCTTCAAGTGGTTAGAAGAGTGGATGTAAGCTTCCTAATGTTGTGTATAAAATGCCAGAACAGTTCAAAACCCCCCCAAACGACCCCATTTTGGAAAGTAGACACCCCAAGCTATATACTGAGAGGCATGTCGAGTCCATGTAATATTTTATATGTTGACACAAGTTGCGGAAAAAAGACAATTTTTATTTTATTTTATTTTTTGCACAAAGTTGTCACTAAATGATATATTGCTCAAACATGCCATGGGCATATGTGGAATTACACCCCAAAATACATTCTGTTGCTTCTCCTGAGTACGGGGATACCACATGTGTGAGACTTTTTGGGAGCCTAGCCGCGTACGGACCCCAAAAACCAATCACCGCCTTCAGGCTTTCTAAAGGGTGTAAATTTTTGATTTCACTTCTCACTGCCTATCACAGTTTCGGAGGCCATGGAATGCCCAGATGGCACAAACCCCCCCCCAAATGACCCCATTTTGGAAAGTAGACACCCCAAGCTATTTGCTGAGAGGTATTGTGAGTATTTTGCAGATCTCACTTTTTGTCACAAAGTTTTGAAAATTGAAAAAAAAAAAGAAAAAAAAAAATGTTCTTTCTTCATTTTCAAAAACAAATGAGAGCTGTAAAATACTCACCATGCCTCTCAGCAAACAGCTTGGGGTGTCTACTTTCCAAAATTGGGTCATTTGGGGGGTTTTGTGCTATTTTGGCATTTTATGGCCTTCGAAACTGTGATAGGTAGTGAGGAGTCAAATCAAAAATTTGTGCCTAGAAATCCTGAAGGCGGTGATTGGTTTTCGGGGTCCCGTACGCGGCTAGGCTCCTAAAAAGTCCCACACCTGTGGTATCCCCGTACTCAGGAGAAGCAGCAAAATTTATTTTGGGGTGCAATTCCACATATAACCATGGCATGTGTGAGCAATATATCATTTAGTGACAACTTTTTGTATTTTTTTTTTTTTTTGTCATTATTCAATCACTTGGGACAAAAAAAAAAGATTCAATGGGCTCAACAGGCCTCTCAGCAATTTCCTTCGGGTGTCTACTTTCTAAAATGGGGTCATTTGGGGGGGTTTTGTGCTATTTTGGCATTTTATGGCCTTCAAAACTGTGATAGGTAGTGAGGAGTGAAATCAAAAATTTACACCCTTAGAAATCCTGAAGGCGGTGCTTGGTTTCCGGGGTCCCGTACGTGGCTAGGCTCCTAAAAAGTCCCACACATGTGGTATCCCCGTACTCAGGAGAAGCAGCAGAATGTATTTTGGGGTGCAATTCCACATATAACCATGGCATGTGTGAGCAATATATCATTTAGTGACAACTTTTTGTAATTTTTTTTTTTTTGTCATTATTCAATCACTTGGGACAAAAAAAAAAAAATATTCAATGGGCTCAACATGCCTCTCAGCAATTTCCTTGAGGTGTCTACTTTCTAAAATGGGGTCATTTGGGGGGGGGTTTGTACTGCCCTGCCATTTTAGCACCTCAAGAAATGAGATAGGCAGTCATAAATTTAAAGCTGTGTAAATTCCAGAAAATGTACCCTAGTTTGTAAACGCTATAACTTTTGCGCAAACCGATAAATATACGCTTATTGACATTTTTTTTACTAAAGACATGTGGCTGAATACATTTTGGCCTAAATGTATGACTAAAATTGAGTTTATTCGATTTTTCTTATAACAAAAAGTAGAAAATATCAATTTTTTTCAACATTTTCGGTCTTTTTCCGTTTATATCGCAAAAAATAAAAATCGCAGAGGCAATTAAATACCATTAAAAGAAAGCTCTATTTATGGGAAGAAAAGGACGCAAATTTCGTTTGGGTACAACATTGCATGTCCGCACAATTTACAGTTAAAGCAGCGCAGTGCAAAATTCTGAATTCACCTCTGGTCCTTTAGCTACCAAATGGTCCGGGGCTTAAGTGGTTAACTAGGGCTTGTTTTTGGGGTAGGGCTTATATTGCAGCCATCTCAGAAACTCACGCTAGGTCTTATTTTCAGACAAACAGGGTAGTAATGTCTCCCCGTTCCATTACTGGCTACACACAAACATGCAGCGGCTGGACATGAACACTGAGCCTCTGCACCTATGTGTCTACGGGGAATGAGACTAAATTATCATTGACAGCTGCTGATCATTATTTGATTGGGAAACATCTGATCATGCGACCGCTGCGATAGCCAATCTGCCTGGCTGTATTTAGAACAAACTATTTTTAAATATGAATAAGTTGATGGCAGATGTCTTCTAGGCTAGTTCTGCATATTCCTCATGCAACTTTCTGCCATTCTGGACCTTCACTCTCCTGTTTTAGCGTCACCCTCAGGCACCCATATCACTTTGCATCCACTTGTTTTTGCAGTTTAGCTTTTGACCAAGATTTTGTTCTGAACAATGTAAGCATTACAGAAGTGTACTTTACAATAGACATGGACTGGCCGGCAGTGATGTCACTCCTACTCTCTGGGGTTAAAAGTATTATTAAAGGCTAATAGGAGTTGATTCAAGGCAAATATTCTAAGAGCAGAGCTAAAAAAATGCATTTAGTAATCTTTGAATAAAAGCAAATTTGGACTAGAGAAGTACAGCATGCTGTGCAGAAACAAGTAACACAATGCAGAACAAAAAGTCTAAAAATATAGAAGTGTATGATGATTCATCTAAAGTTTTTTTACATTTAATTGCATGCTAAACACATCTGAAAGCCAACGTTTATATCACAGTGAATAGAAACCCGAACAGAATGAATTTTGGGTTAGTCAACATTACCCTTAATAAAGCAGAACTCAGATAAAATTGTCTGTGCTCAGAGCTGCTCACCCACCCATGCATGCCTGGCACATTAGGACGAGTGGCTTTGTCCGTACAGCTAAAATGGTCCCATAGAGAAAAATGGTAACTCCAGCCACATAAACAAGGCACTGAACAGGCCACCGTGCCATGAATCCAAAGTAATCAAGTTTATGTAAGGTACAACTCAGGGCTCCACTCTATAAATCCCCCTGTCTGGCCACCACTGGCAGTATTTTTGCATTTTTTCTATACTTAACTTTTCTGAGATCTTCAAGTTGGCCATGTGATGCAGAAGGGTCATCTTCCTCTTCAGACCTTCTCCAGGCTGGGTGGTCCTCATTGATGCATCATGATGATGATATTAGTTCTGCCCTCTGCACCATGACACAGAAAATGCAGAGCACTATGGTAATGCCCAGGGGAGCAGTCCTAGGACACCCTGCACACAGTGATGTTTTCAGTTTTCCATGTTTTTATGTGGTATAATTCAGCGTGGACTACTTCTGGCAGGGAAGAGGTCTTTAAAGTGGTTGTAAACCCTCCATTGCAACTTGCACCTACAGGTAAGCCTAGATTAAGGCTTACCTGTAGGTACAAGAAATATCTCCTAAACCTACACGGTTTAGGAGATATTTGCCAAAAAGTTTTCCAACGTTGTTTACGGTGCATGCGCGCCATAGACAACGGTGCATTCACAGGGTTAATCCCCATTCACAAATCCGGCCTTGCCGGATTTGACGTCTCCCGCACGCATGAGCCGAGTGACGTCTTCGCCGCTCCGGCCAATCACAGTGCCGCAGCGGCGCTGTGATTAGTTTGGAGCGGCGATACCCGGAAGAAACCTTCCGGTATCTGTGGAGAGATGGCTGTGGCTGGAGGGGGAGACGAGCGCGGATTCGGGGCCCCCGATCTAAGGTAAGTTATGCATAATGAGCTAGTATGCTAGTCATACTAGCTCATTATGGCTTTGTCTTGCAGGTGGTTTTTTTTTTTTTTAAACGGGTTTACAACCACTTTAAGGAGACAACTCCAGACTGTACATGAGTATTGTAGCCTGAGCTGCTTTGGGCTTTAATACTGGTACAGGGCTTAAAGAACAACTGTATTTATGGTCCAATCTTCATTTAATCAATGCCCTCACCCATCTAAGTGCAGCCCAGCTGCGTGAACACTTGCTTTCCTTCTAAATCCAGCGCTCTTCACTGTAAGGCCTGTAGAGTGCCGCACAGCTTTTACAGCAAAAATTTCTCTCCCCTGGGTCATCGTCTTAGGTTAAGGTGACCAGATTTTAAAATGAAATCCGGGGACATATTTTTTTTTTTACTAGTAATGGCGACAATCAACGACTCTCTTCCCGTCGCCGCCCACCTCACAGCCTGTCAAGTCTTACTCTCTGGGCCCCGGCTACTACTGGGTGGGATGCGGAGGAAGATCACTCCACCAGGGAAGGCAAGGAGATAAGCAGGCAGGCGGCTGGCCGGGACTTGAGCCAAGGCAGAAGAACATGCAAGCGGAGCTGAATGGGCATGCACCCGAAATTGAAGAAATATTCCCTCTGCTCGGAACAGCACATGATCATTAGAAAGGGGCACAGATAATGGAAAAAAATACACCCCCTAAGCAAGTAAGAGCGGCGGAGCGGGGGGGGGGGTGTAATTCAGAATTTTTAATTCTGCAGTGACTGTCTTTGAAATTGCCCCAGCCCCTGTTCAAATCCAATCCGGGGACAGACTTTGTCCGAGGACAGTGTCCTCAATCTAGGGACTGTCCCCTGAAACCGGGGATGTCTGGTCACCCTATCTTAGTGTGCATGCATTGGCCCAATTAATTCCTATGTATAAGCCATAGATGGCCTCCAGCAGTCTAATGCCATACAGCTTATGTGTGGGAACAAATAGGGCCATGGTGTGCAGAGAAGTGAATGTTTTTACCGGGCAGGACTGCACAGAAAAGATTGCAGGATTAAGACAGAAGGTGAGTATTCAAGGTGGTGTGCTTTGAGAGAAAAGGGGTTGGAGGGGTCTCTTGAAGGGTACTGATTAAATGGCAATTGTTTTGAAGTTGTGCTTTAAATGTAAAGTGCGCTAATCCATATGTAGCGACCTCACCCCTCTCACCCCTTCTCATTCTCGGCTTGTCTGTCTTTGTCTAGGGTTGTTAGTACCGGGGGGAGGGATGGGATACACCACGGCCCATGTCCTCCATAGTGAAGAGGTAAAGGCCAAAAAGATCGGGCTTTGTGTAGGTGTCCTAGAGTCAAATCCTTTCCTCCGTCCTTGACTCCCCCTTTGCTCCTAGGAACCAGAGTTCCACACACTGAATAGGTCCAACACAGTTTTATTCTTCTCAGCGAATAAACATACAGCACAGTCAAGTTGGGAACTTTGCAACAGTTCAGTATTAATGGGAGTAGGTCGAGGCACAATCCTTTAAAGTATCGCTAACCACTGTGGTGTCACCAGTGGCAAATAGTCACTGCCACTGACTATATGAGGTAGAACATGAATTACCTTTGCTAACACAGCCCCTTTCAGGGGAAGGATATCCGCCCAAGGGAGTCACCGGAGGCCTCTCTGTCACCAGCAATGCTGCGCCGGACTCTCCAGTAGGGATGAGCCGAACACCCCCGGGTTCGGTTCGCACCAGAACCCGCGAACGGACCGAAAGTTCGCACGAACATTAGAACCCTATTAAATACAATGGATGCGAACGTTCGAATTCTAAAGTGCTAATTATAACGACTATTATCCATGTTATTGTCCTAAACAGAGTTTGGGAACCCGGGTTCTGCACCAGGGGACATGTATCAATGCAAAAAGTTTTAAAAACGGCCGTTTTTCGGGAGCAGTCATTTTAATGATGCATAAAGTGAAAAAAAAAAGTCAAATATTCCTTTAAATATTGTACCTGGGGGGTGTCTAAAGTATGCCTGTAAAGTGCCACGTGTTTCCCGTGTTTAGAACTGTCCCTGCACAAAATTACATTTCTAAAGGAAAAAAAAGCCATTTAAAACTGCTTGCGGCTTTAATGTAATGTCTGGTCCCGGTAATATGGATGAAAATCTTTAAGAAAAATGGCATAGCTACCCCATCACCCCCCCCCCCCCCCCACCCCAGCCCCATTACCAGCCCCTTTGGGTCTTGTTTGGATATTAAGGGGAACCCCGCAACACAAAATAAAAAAGGCCCTATATACTCTGAACAGCAGTATACAGGCGGTGTAAACAAGACCGGTGTAAACAAGACAGGGACTGTAGGTTTGTTCTTAAGTAGAATCTGTTTGTAATTTTGAACACGTACATTGTTTAAGTGTAGCTCCAGCCAAAAAATCTATTTTTAAGCTTTTTGGAAAACATAGGGAAGGGTTATCACCCCTGTAACATTTGTTTTGCTGTCTGTGCCCCTGTTCAGAACATTTCACCTCACTTTGCGTCCCAATGACAACTGTTTTTGAAATGTGGTGTTTTTATTGAAACAAGGATTGGTGATAAAGCATCAGTAGAGAGAAGACACCTTTCTCCCATATTAATTCTTACAGGAGAGAATTTTCCTTCCTAGGGGTAGATTTCCTCTCACTTCCTGCTGTCTTCTTCCGTTTGCAAGTAGGAGTTGTAGGAGTCGTTTGTAAGTTGGATGTTTGAAAGTAGGGACCTGCCGTATATACTCTGCAGAAATTGGCCCCTTAGGTGTTGGTGTTGGCACAACACTGTAAGCACTCACAGTTACTCTTGGTGGGTGCTGGAACGCCCTGCTGTCAACTATTATATCAGGAATTGTAATAACATATAATTGTTGAACAGTGGTAGTAAAAATTGGGCCTTTGATGGTGGTGCTGGTGCCACAACACTGTAAGGCCTGACAGTTACTCTTGGTGGGCGCAACAATGGGCCCTGCTGTGAATTATTAGATCAATAATTATAATTGCATGCCCCTGTTGAACAGGGGCTGAAAAATTGGGCCTTAGGCAGTGGTGGCACAACACTGTAACCCCTCACAGATACTGTACTTGGAGCACAGCAATGAGCCCTGTTGCAAAGTATTGCATCAAAAATTGTAATTACACGCCCCTGTTAAACAGGGGCAGAAAAATTGTGCCTTAGCCACTGGTGGCGGCACCCATAAACCAAAATGATCTTCCAAGCTATCATCATTAATCGGATCATTGAGGAGGAGGAGGAGGATAGCCAGTCAACATAACAGCACAGGCACTCAGCATCAGCATCAGTCTTGAAGGGATGTGACATTTTAAAATCAATTAGTCTGTTATATCAGCATCAGGTGTGTGGTAGCTGGTGGTGATCCAAGACTGGTTCATCTTGATGAAAGTCAGTCGATCAACCGAGTCGGTGGACAGGCGCACCCTGTGATCCGTGACAAATCCTCCAGCAGCACTGAATGTGCGTTCTGAAAGAACGCTGGATGCAGGACAGGCCAGTAGCTCAATTGCATACTGTGCAAGCTCTGGCCAGTGATCCATCCTCAAGACCCAGTAAGCCAGAGGATTTTCGGTGGGGAAGGTGTCCAAGTCTGACCTTGCCCCTAGGTATTCCTGCACCATGTATATCAGACGCTGGCGATGGTTGCTGGAACCGATCATACTTTGGGGCTGCGGACTAAAGAATTGTCTGAACGCATCGGTCAGACGGCCACCTTCCCCACCGCTCCTTCTTTGACTGCCCGAAGCCTCAGTAACTCGTTGTCCAGGACCAGGAGTTTGTAACCTCCCAGTCTCTGGGAACGCGTTGCACAGACCTTTCTGCAGGGCCTCCCGGAGTTGTCTCATCCTCTGCTCCCTCTGCGACGGTAAGATAAGGTCCGCAACCTTACCCTTGTACCGTGGATCAAGGAGAGTGGCCAGCCAGTAATGGTCCCTCTCCTTGATCCGAAGAATACGAGGATCCTTCCGCAGACTTTGCAGGATCAGGGAGGCCATGCAGCGTAGGTTAGCTGAGGCATTCAGTCCGGAGTCCTCTGGGTCACTAAGGACGACATGATCCGCAGCCACCTCCTCCCAGCCACGTACAAGTCCACTGGTTTCTTGGGACTGTAAATCATCCCTAAAAGACTGCTGCTGATGATGCTGAGTGCCAGCCTCCACCTCCATGCTGACACAATCCTCCTCCTCCTCCTCCTCCTCTTCCTGTGCGATGGGTGGGACAGAAGGAACACTGTCTGGGTAAAGGGGGCCTTGAGAGGCAAGGAAGTCCTCCTCTTCCTGCCTCTGTTCTGCCTCAAGTGCCCTGTCCATTATTCCACGCAGCGTGTGCTCCAACAGGTGGACAAGAGGTACAGTGTCACTGATGCATGCACTGTCACTGCTCACCATCCTCGTGGCCTCCTCAAATGGTGCCAGGACAGTGCATGCATCCCTGATCATGCCCCACTGGCGTGGTGAAAAAAACCCGAGCTCCCCTGACCCTGTCCTGGTGCCGTAGTCGCACAGGTACTCATTGATGGCCCTCTGCTGCGTGTGCAGCCGCTGCAGCATGGCCAACGTTGAGTTCCACCTGGTGGGCATGTCACATATAAGGCAGTTCTTGGGCAGGTTCAACTCCTTTTGCAGCTCAGCCAGGCGAGCACTGGCATTATAAGATCTGCGGAAATGCACACAGACTTTCCTGGCCTGCTCAGGACATCCTGTAAGCCCGGGTACCTGCCCAAGAACCGCTGCACCACGAGGTTAAGGACGTGAGCCACACAGGGCACATGGGTCAGTTGTCCCTGTCGGAGGGCGGAGAGGAGGTTGGTGCCATTGTCGCAAACCACCATTCCTGGCTTAAGCTGGCGTGGCGTCAACCACCTCTCGGCCTGCCCCTGCAGAGCAGACAGGACCTCTGCCCCAGTGTGGCTCCTGTCCCCCAAACACACCAGCGCAAGCACGGCATGGCATCTTTTTGCCTGCGTACTTGCATAGCCCCTTGAACGCCTATGGAGCACCGCTGGTTCCGAGGACAAAGCACAGGAAGAGGCCATGGAGGAAGAAGAAGAGGAGGGGGTGGAGGAGAGAGGTGTGTCACAACCAGTAGTAGCATTTTGGAGGCGTGGCGGTGGAACAACCTCCAACACTACTGCACCTTGTCCTGCATCTTTCCCAGCTGCCAAAAGAGTGACCCAATGGGCCGTGAAAGAAAGGTAACGTCCCTGTCCATGCCTGCTGGACCATGAGTCAGCGGTAATATGCACCTTACCGCTGACCGCCCTGTCCAGCGAGGCCAAGACATTGCCTTCCACATGCCTATAGAGAGCCGGAATCGCCTTCCATGAGAAAAAGTGGCGTTTGGGAACCTGCCACTGAGGAACCACACATTGCACAAACTCACGGAAGGGGGCCGAGTCTACCAACTGAAAAGGCAGCAGTTGAAGCGCTAGCAATTTAGCCAAGCTAGCATTCAACCGCTGGGCATGTGGATGGCTGGGAGTGAACTTCTTTCGACGGTCCAGCAGCTGGGGCAGGGAAATTTGCCTGCTAGAATCGGACGTCGGTGTACTGCTAGCAGAGTGGCCGCAAGTACTTGGCTGTGACACACCTAATTCTACACCTTCATTCCTCTCAGTGAAGGTTTCAGAGAGGACTGAAGGTATAGTGGGGTTGGAGATCCCAGCTGATGCGGTGCAAGGAGAGGTCCGCTTTGTTCTTTGGTGTGGGTCTTTAAGGTAGGCTTGCCAACGAGCTGCATGGCAGGTCAACATATGTCTGATCAAGCATGTGGTGCCCAAGCGGCTGATGTTTTGGCCACGCGATATACGCTTGAGACATATGTTGCAAACAGCAGCTGTGCGATCTGATGCACTCGCCTCAAAAAAGGCCCACACCAAAGAACTTTTTGAATGACGGGCAGAGGCTGCACCCTGAACAGGCGGAGCTCTGCGGTGTGATTCCGTCGGTGTGCTGCCCATACGCTGGCCACCCAAGGGCATCCTGCCTCGTTGGAGATGTGCCTCCTCCTCATCCTCCTCCTCCTCCTCTCTCCTATTAGGCACCCACGTGGAGTCAGTGACCTCATCATCCCCTCCCTCCTCATCACTGGAGCCAATCTGGCAGTATGCTGCAGCTGCTGGAGCATGACTGCCAGATTGGTGTCCTTCTTGAGCATCCCCTCTCTCTGCTCTCACGCTACTGCCTTCCTCTATCTGGGTATCATCATCAGATCCTTCGAAACGCTGGGCATCCTCCTGGAGCATGTACCCAACACTGTGCTCAAACAGTTCGGGGGACTCCTCAGGAGGAGGACATGGTGGGTCTAGGGAAGGATTGACTAATGATGACATTGATACCAGAGAAGAGGACGCTTTGGCAGCTGCTTTGCCAGTACCCTGAGCCTGGGTGAGAGAGGATGAGGAGGATGAGGTGGGCTTGGTCATCCACTCTACCAAGTCTTCGGCATGATGTGGCTCAACATGTCCAGCTGCCGAAAAGAAGGACAAGCGTGTCCCATGGCCATGTGCTGATGACAATGCTCCGCGTCCACGACCAGCACTGTTGCCCCCAGACACAGAGCCTGCTTGCCCTCTTTTTTTGCCTCCTGACTGTCTGCCTCTCCTTGTTTGCCTTCCAGACATTTTAATGGATGGCCTGCAGGGAGATGGGAAAAACAGCAATAAGGGCTACCTTCAGGTGTATACTGTGCAGGAGGCTTAGCAACAATGACACTGACACTGTCCCCTGCCTATCCTTCTCTGTCCCTAAACACAAGGATTTGCAATATGCTTCAGCAAGATTGGTTTAGCACAGAATAGCACACTGACAGTTTCCCTCACTGTCCTTCTCTGTCCCTACAAACAAGGTTTAGCACAGAATAGCACACTGACAGTTTCCCCGAGTGTCCTTCTCTGTCCCTAAACTCAAGGATTTCAAATATGGTTCAGCAAGATTGGTTTAGCACAGAATAGCACACTGACAGTTTCCCTCACTGTCCTTCTCTGTCCCTACAAACAAGATTTAGCACAGAATAGCACACTGATAGTTTCCACGAGTGTCCTTCTCTGTCCCAAAACTCAAGGATTTCAAATACGGTTCAGCAAGATTGGTTTAGAACAGAATAGCACACTGACAGTTTCCCCGAGTGTCCTTCTCTGTCCCTAAACTCAAGGATTTCAAATATGGTTCAGCAAGATTGGTTTAGCACAGAATAGCACACTGACAGTTTCCCTCACTGTCCTTCTCTGTCCCTACAAACAAGGTTTAGCACAGAATAGCACACTGATAGTTTCCCTCACTGTCCTTCTCTGTCCCTACAAACAAGATTTAGCACAGAATAGCACACTGACAGTTTCCCTCACTGTCCTTCTCTGTCCCTACAAACAAGATTTAGCACAGAATAGCACACTGATAGTTTCCCTCACTGTCCTTCTCTGTCCCTACAAACAAGATTTAGCACAGAATAGCACACTGACAGTTTCCCTCACTGTCCTTCTCTGTCCCTACAAACAAGATTTAGCACAGAATAGCACACTGATAGTTTCCACGAGTGTCCTTCTCTGTCCCTAAACTCAAGGATTTCAAATACGGTTCAGCAAGATTGGTTTAGAACAGAATAGCACACTGACAGTTTCCCCGAGTGTCCTTCTCTGTCCCTAAACTCAAGGATTTCAAATATAATTCAGCAAGATTGGTTTAGCACAGAATAGCACACTGACACTTTCCCTCACTGTCCTTCTCTGTCCCTAAACTGAAGGATTTCAAATATGGTTCAGCAAGATTGGTTTAGCACAGAATAGCACACTGACAGTTTCCCTCACTGTCCTTCTCTGTCCCTACAAACAAGGTTTAGCACAGAATAGCACACTGATAGTTTCCCTCACTGTCCTTCTCTGTCCCTACAAACAAGATTTAGCACAGAATAGCACACTGATAGTTTCCACGAGTGTCCTTCTCTGTCCCTAAACTCAAGGATTTCAAATACGGTTCAGCAAGATTGGTTTAGAACAGAATAGCACACTGACAGTTTCCCCGAGTGTCCTTCTCTGTCCCTAAACTCAAGGATTTCAAATATGGTTCAGCAAGATTGGTTTAGCACAGAATAGCACACTGACACTTTCCCTCACTGTCCTTCTCTGTCCCTACAAACAAGGTTTAGCACAGAATAGCACACTGACAGTTTCCCCGAGTGTCCTTCTCTGTCCCTAAACTCAAGGATTTCAAATATGGTTCAGCAAGATTGGTTTAGCACAGAATAGCACACTGACAGTTTCCCTCACTGTCCTTCTCTGTCCCTACAAACAAGATTTAGCACAGAATAGCACACTGATAGTTTCCACGAGTGTCCTTCTCTGTCCTTAAACTCAAGGATTTCAAATACGGTTCAGCAAGATTGGTTTAGAACAGAATAGCACACTGACAGTTTCCCCGAGTGTCCTTCTCTGTCCCTAAAATCAAGGATTTCAAATATGGTTCAGCAAGATTGGTTTAGCACAGAATAGCACACTGACAGTTTCCCTCACTGTCCTTCTCTGTCCCTACAAACAAGATTTAGCACAGAATAGCACACTGATAGTTTCCACGAGTGTCCTTCTCTGTCCTTAAACTCAAGGATTTCAAATACGGTTCAGCAAGATTGGTTTAGAACAGAATAGCACACTGACAGTTTCCCCGAGTGTCCTTCTCTGTCCCTAAAATCAAGGATTTCAAATATGGTTCAGCAAGATTGGTTTAGCACAGAATAGCACACTGACACTTTCCCTCACTGTCCTTCTCTGTCCCTAAACTCAAGGATTTCAAATATGGTTCAGCAAGATTGGTTTAGCACAGAATAGCACACTGACAGTTTCCCTCACTGTCCTTCTCTGTCCCTACAAACAAGGTTTAGCACAGAATAGCACACTGATAGTTTCCCTCACTGTCCTTCTCTGTCCCTACAAACAAGATTTAACACAGAATAGCACACTGATAGTTTCCACGAGTGTCTTTCTCTGTCCCTAAACTCAACGATTTCAAATACGGTTCAGCAAGATTGGTTTAGAACAGAATAGCACACTGACAGTTTCCTCGAGTGTCCTTCTCTGTCCCTAAACTCAAGGATTTCAAATACGGTTCAGCAAGATTGGTTTAGAACAGAATAGCACACTGACAGTTTCCCTCACTGTCCTTCTCTGTCCCTACAAACAAGGTTTAGCACAGAATAGCACACTGATAGTTTCCCTCACTGTCCTTCTCTGTCCCTACAAACAAGATTTAGCACAGAATAGCACACTGATAGTTTCCACGAGTGTCCTTCTCTGTCCCTAAACTCAAGGATTTCAAATACGGTTCAGCAAGATTGGTTTAGAACAGAATAGCACACTGACACTTTCCCTCACTGTCCTTCTCTGTCCCTACAAACAAGGTTTAGCACAGAATAACACACTGACACTCTCCCTACCTATCCTTCTCTGTCCCTAAACACAAGGAATCCAGGATTAGTAAAGGAAAAAATGACACTGTCCCTGCCTATGCTTCTCTTTCCCTGCTCCGGAACACACTACACAAGGCCGCCGCGCTGGCGGCCTTTTATAGTGTGGGGCGTGTACTAAACCCCCTCAGCAATAATTGGCCACAGGCATCCTGCCTGTGGCCAATCATTGCTCTCCTCGCTGCCGGCGCTGTGATTGGCCAAGCATGCGGGGTCACAGTGCATGCTTGGCCAATCACAGCGCCTGGATGGCACTGCGATGGCGTAGTGCATTGTGGGCCGTTCGCGTCACTCGAATTTGGCGCGAACGGCCCAAATCGTTCGATCTTCGTCGAACGATCGAACAGCCGATGTTCGAGTCGAACGTATGTTCGACTCGAACACGAAGCTCATCCCTGCTCTCCAGAGAAGTTCCGCTCACCAGTCTCCTCGACCTCAGACACGGGCACCCAAGGAGTTAGGGCCCCCTCGGATTCCTCCACCCTCGCGAAACTCAGTCAAAGGTACTGAGCCCCAGGCATCCGCCATAGTACCTCACCCCAGGCTAAAGGTGCCTGAGATAGACACCATCTCCCGCTCCGGCCAGCACCCAGGCTGAGGGTGCCTGAGTGCGGCCGTGTCCTTCGACTCCGAACTCTGAACCCCGTGGTAAGGGCGTCCGCTCCTTTTATCCCCTCTCCCTTTGCGTCACAGCGGGTTCCCCGCCGGGCGTACCAGCGCCAGGGGAGGACAAAAAGGCACAGTCTTGCAGTGTGGGTTCAACTCCGGCCAGGGCGACAATGCCACCTGCAGGCCGCAGGGAAGCTCACACCACCAGAGTCCTCCAAGAACCATAAAAGGGTCTCAGATTCCCTAGCAATCAGTGCATCTGGGTTACACTGCCACCCAGATGCTCCCCTTAAATTCAAATACCCGCTACACATACAAACCATTAAACTTTCCCTTTCCTGAAGTTTAAGTAAAACATGAATTTTGATTGGTCGATAGGCTAGGGAGCTTTGCACATTACTCTAAGGCCCCTTTCACACTGAGGCGCTTTGCAGGAGCTATTGCGCTAAAAATAGCGCCTGCAATGCGCCCCAAAAAAGCCGCTCAATTGTATCCAATGTGAAAGCCCGAAGGCTTTCACACTGGAGCGTTGCGCTTGCAGGAGGGTCAAAAAAACTCCTGCAAGCCGCATCTTTGAGGCGCAATAGGAGCAGTAAAAATACCGCTCCTATAGCGCTCCTGCCCATTGAAATCAATGGGGTAGCGCCTCCAAAATGCCACAAAGAGGCGTTATTGCGGGCGTTTTTAACCCATTTTCGGCCGCTAGCGCCTGCAAATCGCGGCAAAAAAACGGGTTTTGCGGCGTTAAAAATAGCGCCGCTATACCGCCAGCGCATCCAGCGCCTCAGTGTGAAAGTAGCCTTAAGGGTAGATTTAGACATGCATCTGTGGGCGGGCCTACTTGCCCTGCACATGGAGGTATTTCCCTCATGCACGCGCTCATCAATGCCTGGGACCAGAAGGGGTCACCTTCACGAGAAGGTAAAATTATGGTGGTGCCCCAGCTTAGAGATGAGCCGTTCACTGTGTGTAAAAGTTAAATGTAAAGAGTTCCTCTGTAAAATGTACTCAGGGCCGGGACAGAGGTACAGCTGCCATGGGCTCTGTGGTAACATGTGAGGTTAGGGGCACCACAAGGAGATTGGGGGGGAGGGGATTTGTGTTGAGAAGGGACATTTGGGGGGGGCAGCAGGGGCTAAGAATTGTTCTAGGAGGGCAAATTTGGGGAGAGATGCTAGGTGTGGTGATTTGGGGGGATTCGTGTTGGGAGGGGGGATGGGGGAAGAGGATTTGTGCTAGGAGGAGGGATTTGGGGGGTTATGTTTTGGCGTTAATTGGTAAGCATGCAAATATCGCGCTGGCAGATCTAAAAAAAAACAGGTTGTAAAAGAACAATCGGGTAGACCATAAATAAACCAATATTTGCCACACTAAAAAGTGACACAAGATATCAAAGTGAAAAAAATATAAAATAAACCTAAACCCAATAGCGTAATATATCCAAAAATAAGTCCAATATAAAATGTGCCATAACTATTAAGAAAAAAAAAATACCATAGTTTGTAGATGCTATAACCTTTGCGCAAACCAATCAATATACGCTTATTGGGATTTTGTTTTACCAAAAATATATAGCAGAATACATATTGGCCTAAATTTATGAAGAAATTCGATTTTTTATATTTTTTTTATTGGACATGTTTTTTTTTTTTTCCTCAATAAAGGTTTACTGTATGAATAAAGTAGGTTACAAGTAAGTAATGGTTGTTATTGGGCATGTTTTATAGCATAACGTTAAAAATTTTTTTTTTTAAAACTGTCAGCCTTTTTGTGTTTATAAAAATGTATCTAAGGGTCCTTTCACACGGGGCGGATCCGTGAAGATCCGCCCCGTGAAGCTCCGCTTGCTCAGCGGGGATCGCTCCGTTGATCCCCGCTGAGCCGACGGATGACTGGGCGGTCCCCGCACACTGTGCAGGGACCGCCCTGTCAGAGCGCCGCTCTCCCCTATGGGGAATCGGATGACGACGGACCGTAGAGTCCGTTGTCATCCGATCCGCTCCGCCGACGGAAGGAAAAATAGGGTTTTCCTCCGTCACACTTTGGCGGAGCGGATGTCAGCGGACATGTCTCCGCTGACATCCGTGCCTCCATAGGGGTACATGGAGGATCCGTTTCAGGTCCGACTAAAAAACTGACAGGCGGACCTGAACGGACCTCCGTGTGAAAGAGCCCTAAGGGTGGAGTGTGTTATGCCATATTCTGCCAACATCCAACAATTCAAGCATCAATGGTTGTGCGCCAAGAAACTTTGGAGGCAGACTTACAAGTATATTTATGTAAAAATATACATTTTATTATAGAATCTTGCAAAAAAAAGGACCCATGTCCTAATAAAATAACATAGCACTACATGAACACATATATATTGTCATCACATAAGTCAGTGCAACTGAATACCCTCTAATCCAGGGGTCTCAAACTCAAATTACCTGAGGGCCACAAGACAAGTTTTCATATCCCATGGGGGGCCGCATGCAAACATTCAAACTTCAAAAACAGCAGCACTGTTGTCAGCAGACACACTATTAACCCCCAGCACTGGTGTCAGCAAACGCATTATTAAACCTGACCAGTACACTGCACACTGACCACTACACACTGACCTCTACACTGCACACTGACCACTACACTGCACACTGAACAATACACACTGACCACTGCACACTGACCACTGCACTGCACACTGACCACTACACTGCACACTGAACAATACACACTGACCACTGCACACTGACCACTGCACTGCACACTGACCACTACACTGCACACTGAACAATACACACTGACCACTGCACACTGACCACTACACTGCACACTGAACAATACACACTGACCACTGCACACTGACCACTGCACTGCACACTGACCACTACACTGCACACTGAACAATACACACTGACCACTGCACACTGACCACTACACTGCACACTGAACAATACACACTGACCACTGCACACTGACCACTGCACTGCACACTGACCACTACACTGCACACTGAACAATACACACTGACCACTGCACACTGACCACTACACTGCACACTGAACAATACACACTGACCACTACACTGCACACTGACCACTACACTACACACTGACCACTACACTACACACTGACCACTACACTGCACACTGACCACTACACTACACACTGACCACTACACTACACACTGACCACTACACTACACACTGACCACTACACTACACACTGACCACTACACTACACACTGACCACTACACTGCACACTGAACAATACACACTGACCACTGCACACTGACCACTACACTGCACACTGACCACTACACTACACACTGACCACTACACTGCACACTGACCACTACACACTGACCACTACACTGCACACTGACCACTGCACACTGACCTCTACACTGCACACTGACCACTACACTGCACACTGAACAATACACACTGACCACTGCACACTGACCACTACACTGCACACTGACCACTACACTACACACTGACCACTACACACTGACCACTACACTGCACACTGACCACTACACACTGACCTCTACACTGCACACTGACCACTACACTACACACTGAACAATACACACTGACCACTGCACACTGACCACTACACTGCACACTGACCACTACACTACACACTGACCACTACACTACACACTGACCACTACACACTGACCACTACACACTGACCACTACACACTGACCACTACACTGCACACTGACCACTGCACACTGACCTCTACACTGCACACTGACCACTACACTGCACACTGACCACTGCACACTGACCTCTACACTGCACACTGACCACTACACTGCACACTGAACAATACAAACTGACCACTGCACACTGACCACTACACTGCACACTGACCACTACACTACACACTGACCTCTACACTGCACACTGAACAATACACACTGACCACTACACTGCACACTGACCACTGACCACTGTACACTGACCTCTACACTGCACACTGACCACTACACTGCACACTGACCACTACACACTGACCACTGCACACTGACCACTACACTACACACTGACCACAACACACTGACCACTACACTGCACACTGACCACTACACTGCACACTGACCACTACACTGCACACGGACCACTACACTGCACACGGACCACTACACTGCACACTGACCACTTCACACTGACCACTACACTGCACACTGACCACTACACTTCACATTACACTGCACACAGACCACTACACTGCACACTGACCACTCACCATTAGGGCACAGCACATCAGGGCACAGAGCCCAGCACATCAGGGCACAATCAGGGTACATGGGGCACATCAGGGCACAATCAGGGTACATGGGGCACATTTAGGGTACATGGGGCACATCAGGGCACAATCAGGGTACATGGGGCACATCAGGGCACATTTAGGGTACATGGGGCACATCAGGGCACATTTAGGGTACATGGGGCACATCAGGGCACATTTAGGGTACATGGGGCACATCAGGGCACAATCAGGGTACATGGGGCACATCAGGGCACAATCAGGGTACATGGGGCACATCAGGGCACATTTAGGGTACATGGGGCACATCAGGGCACATTTAGGGTACATGGGGCACATCAGGGCACATTCAGGGTACATGGGGCACATCAGGGCACATTCAGGGTGCATGGGGCACATCAGGGCACATTCAGGGTACATGGGGCACATCAGGGCACAATCAGGGTACATGGGGCATATCAGGGCACAATCAGGGTACATGGGGCACAGGTCAGCATTTACTTGTTGTCGTTTTCTTCAAATGCAGAGTAGCGCACGAAGCGTCTGTCATAAGTTCACTTCTCTCTCATGTCACGTTGTTGCTCCCCGGCGGCCCCTCCTCTCTTCGTCCATCCCAGATGATGTCACAAGCAAATGGGGATGGACAAAGAGAGGAGGGGCCGCCGGGGAGCAACAGCGTGACATGAGAGAGAAGTGAACTTATGACAGACGCTTCCTGCGCTACTCTGCATGCATCTCATCTCGATCTACCCGTCAGGCACCAGCAGTAGGCGATTGATGGGTATATCGCTGCGGATCTCCGGCCAGTACATGCCTGGCAGTAGAACACTGCCAATTTGCGCCCCCCCCCTTCCGCGGCACCCCCGCGCTGCCTGCGGGCCATTTATAACCGGTCCGTGGGCCGGTACTTTGAGACCCCTGCTCTAATCCATCTAATCCATTCACAGAGCCACCCTTGTTCAACTTTAGGCCAGCCCAGGTGAATTGTTATGGTGAAACCCGACATGTTTCAGAGCCTTATGCCGCGTACACACGATCGATTTTTTAGACGGTGAAAACACCGTCATGAAAATCGACGTGAAAAACGAGGAACAGCTTGTTCCCCTACACACGGCCGGTTTAAATGACATTTTTTTTCTTGGTCGAAAAAAACGACTGTGTGTAGGCTCCCCGGCAGTGTTTCCCTATGGGAAAACTGCCGCGGAAAAAAATGATGGGAATCACGACGAGAAAAATTAGAGCATGTTCTAATTTTTCTCGTCGTGATTAATGCCGTTTTTCCCGTCGGGAAAAATGACAAAAAGCCCACACACGGTAGTTTTTCTCGTCCAAAAGAAAAAATGATCGTGTATACGCGGCATTAGGTCTCATGCACACTGGACGTTATAATAACATTATAAAACCGCCAGTAGCTTTGCAGTGAGTTTTTCAATGTTTTTGCAATAGCGTTTTTTAGCATGTTTCAGCGTTCGCGTTCTTTAACTTTTTTTTTGAGTGCATCAAAATCATTAAAAACCGCTGGTGAGCCACGTTCATGCACGTTTATCTGCGTTTTTTTATTTTTTTTTTAGCCGTTTTTGGACGTTAGAGCGTTTTTGCAGCTGAAAACAGCTGAAAAACTCCTCTCAGAACCCACTAGTTTTGTTTTGCTTTTTACAGGCAAAAAACGCCCCAGCCAAAAACAGTTGATAACAGCCTATGTGTGCATGGACACATAGGATAACATGCTGGAGAATTTATTGACTGTAGAAAAAAAACGTCTGAAGCCAAAAACAGCAGCTGTAAAAACGTCCAAAAACGTCCAGTGTGCATGAGGCCTTATATTCCATCCTCAGGGGAAAATGGGTTTTATCCGACCGTCCCAAATGCCGTGACGTAAAACACTCAGACGAGCCGAGAAAAATGAAGTTCAATGCTTCTGAGCATGCGTCAACTTGATTCTGAGCATGCGTGGGTTTTTTCTCCGATGGAGTTCCACACAGACGATCGGAATTTGCTATGGTTTTTTTTTTTCCATCGGATAAATTTAAAACATGTTCTATTTTTTATCACCGATGGAAAAAAGACCGATGGGGCCCATACACGATCGGTTTGTCCGATGAAAAAAGTCCATCGGACTGTTTTCATTGGTACAGGGCTTAATAGGTAAAAGGATCATATCATAGATCCATAAAATGTTGAAAAGGCTGTAAAGTCAATCACATTACAATTACCGTATTTATCGGCGTATAACACGCACAGGCGTATTACACGCATCCTAACTTTAAGAGGGAAGTTTCAGGAAAAAAACTTTCCACAGCCCCCTGCGTATAACACACAGGCACAGTTTACCCTCTATTTACCCTCTATTTTCAGGGTAAAAAAGTTAGTGTTATACGCCAATAAATACAGTAGTTACAATATATGGGGATAAGCTCCTGGTACCTTTTTTTGTTTATAGCACAAAAAATAAAAAATGCAGAGTAGATCAAACATCACCAAAAAAAGAAGATAAATTTGTGGGAAAAAAAAGACATACATTTTATTTGGGTACAGCGTCGCAGGACTGTGCAATTGTCAATTAAATTAACGCAGTGCCGTATTGCAAAAAATGGCCTGGTCAGGACGGGGGGTTAAATCTTCCGGAGGTCAAGTGGTTAAGGGGGTGCGGTTGGCAAGCTGCAAAAACGCAGCTCAACTGTGCATTTTTGCCATCCCCCAACCACAAGTCTAAAGCCAAAAAATAAATAAAAAAGTTTGTCTAAAATTTTGCATTGCTAAATATACACTTATGATAAAATATATGTACTGATAAAATACATTGAGTATAAACAGGAAAAACAAAACTGGGCTTTTCTGGTGATCATGTGGATTTTTTTCATCTGTCTGATGCAAGGTCTTATGTAACAGAATCTTGTGAAAGGCTAATATATGAAGAACTAGGCATGGTCAACAACATGACAGTCACAGGCCACCTGACCAAGTCACATGGAGCCAAAATGTATCTTCCATTAACCAGAGTCAGGAAGCAAACAGAACATTTCCGTGTGATGATGAGAAAGCAACTTTTGCATTTCCAAATGATTACTAACTAATGTGGTACACTCAGAGGTTTGCTTGTGTTTGATCATTAATAAAGAGACAATGATTGTTTTAATTAAGCAGCTTTAAAATGCAAGAATACAGAAAATGTGACTAATTCTGAGACATCCAAAATAACTGTGATAGTTTTAACATTTCTTAGAAGTCAGTGGTCAGAAGTCATTTTTAACTGTGGCCAGAGGTCAATATTCTCTCACCGGCCACTTTATTAGGTACACCTTTTAAATTGCTTGGTAACACAGATTGCTAATCAGCCAATCACATGGCAACAACTCAATTCATTTAGGCATCTAGCCGCGGTGAAGACGACTTGCTGAAGTTCAAACCAAGCATCAGAATGGGAAATAAATGGGAATTTAATTGACTTTGAATGTGGCGTGGTTGTTGGTACCAGATGGGCTGGTCTGAATGTTTCAAAAACTGCTGATCTACTGGGATTTTTACCCACAGCCATCTCTAGGATTTACAGAGAATGGTCCGAAAAAGATCGAAAATATCCAGTGATTGGCAGTTGTGTGGAGGAAATTGCCTTGTTGATATCAGAGGTCAGAGGTCAGAGGAGACGCTATCAAATTTAAAATCACCACCAACACCATCTCCCAAAAACCAAAGCACTCAATAACAACATACTGGACAAGATCTCAGAAGAAACTACACTCTGAACTCTTCAAAACTACACTATCAAAAAAAACACTAAATCAAAACCACTCAACGGAACAAACACTCAGCTCCTTAAACACAGCATTACTACAAACAGCAGACACAGTCGCGCCGAGACGTAGAGCACTCATCCGCAGAAACAATTCGGGATGGTTTAATGACACTCTGACTCTACTGAAGCAAGAACGCAGAAGAGCTGAAGGAGCCTGGAGAAGAAACCCAACAAAGGAAAACCACTCTAACTATAAAGCACTCACTAATAAATACCATAAAGCGATCTTCAAAGCAAAAAAAGAACATTTCTCAAACGCCATCTCAAATGCCCTAAACCGACCTCGCAAACTTTTCAAACTTGTCGCGCAAACTATGAACCCCGCCTGTTTGGACCCCCCAGCAAACGAAACTCAAGAATTCTGCAATGAGCTATCGGATTTTTTTATCGACAAAATTGAAAACATTCGAGAAATTATTCAAAAGAAAAAAACATCCAACCTCACTCAGGCTAAACAAGAAGAGGAAATCAACATACAATCGATTACATTTTCGCTGGTCCCGATCACCATCGACATCACCAAAAACATCATCAGACGTCTCAGAGACAGCACATCACCAAATGACATCATTTCTACAAAACTCCTGAAAGAATGTACCGACATTCTGGCCCCCTCCATAACACACCTCATAAATCAATCGTTTAAAGAAGGCATTGTGCCGATCTCCCTCAAGCAAGGCATAGTCAAACCCCTCCTAAAGAAGCCCAACCTCGACCCTAAAGACCCAAGCTACCGCAGGCCGATAACAAGTCTCAACACCCACTCAAAGATCATGGAGAAAGCAGTAGTACAACAACTACAACTCCATTTGGACACCCACAAACTCTTGGACCCACTACAATCAGGCTTCCGCCCAGGCCATGGCACAGAAACGGCACTTCTCAAAATATGGGATGACGCCCTCGAAGCAGCAGATGACGGAGAATCATGTCTTCTGGTGCTGCTGGATCTCAGTGCAGCGTTCGACACAGTAGATCACAAAACTTTACTTATCCGCCTTAAAGAAGTAGCAGGAGTAGCAGACCCTGACCTACACTGGTTCGCATCCTTCTTAGAAAATCGCTCCCAGACAGTGAAACTAGGAGTCTTCACCTCTGAAACTCGTGCAATTTCTTACGGAGTCCCTCAAGGATCACCCCTTTCACCCGTGCTCTTCAACATCTACCTCCGCCCACTACTTAAAATCATCAGGAAACAGGATCTGTGCTACCACTCATATGCCGACGACACCCAAATCTACTTTCGTATCACCGGAAAAAAAGACCAATATCGCGGACAGGAAGAGTGCCTCGCATTGATCGATGATTGGATGACGGAGAGTTCCCTCAAACTCAATGGATCCAAAACAGAACTTCTTCTACTCCACGCAATCCAAAAGACAAAAACAAAGACGTCTTGGACACCACCCACCATTCTTGGAAAGACCGTTACCCCGAGCACCAAAGTCAAAAGTCTCGGAGTCATCCTTGACTCGGAGATGTAGATGGATGCACAAATAGGATCAGTAGTAAGCGGATCGCACCATCTTCTCCGTCTGTTACGGAGACTCATCCCCTTCATCCCGGAAGAGGACACAGCAGTAGTAGTTGGAACAATCATCAACTCCCGACTCGACTATGCAAACTCCCTCTATATAGGACTACCTAAATATCAGATCTCACACCTACAAGTCATCCAGAACACGGCAGCCAGACTGGTAACAGGGAAAAAACCATGGGAATCGATCACCCCTTCACTGAGGACCCTGCATTGGCTAACCGTAAAGGATCGGGTCACTTTCAAGACCCTCTGCCTCACCCACAAGTGCACACAAGGAAACGCACCTCAATATTTATGCGAGAAAATAAAACACTACTCCCCCAAACGCATTCTCCGATCAACCAATCAAAACCTCCTTCACATCCCCAAATCCCGCTACAAATGGAAGGGAGAACGAAGATTTGCAGTCCAAGGACCACGGCTATGGAACGCTCTTCCCACGGACATCCGCATGGAAGAAAACCAGCGGGCTTTCAGGAAAAAACTTAAGACCCACCTCTTCTGATGGATCAGGACGTCACTGGATGCAAAGCACCTTGAGGCCATTCAGTTCGCATTTGTAGCGCTATATAAGTTATTCACTTACTCAATCACTCAGGAGAATGGGCAGACTGGTTCGAGATGATAGAAAGGCAACAGTAACTCAAATAACCACTCGTTACAACCGAGGTATGCAGAATACCATCTCTGAACGCACAAACACATCAAATCTTGAAGCAGATGGCCTACAGCAGCAGGAGACCACGCCAGTTGCCATGCCTCTCAGCTAAGAACAGAAAACGGAGGCTACAATTCGCACAGGCTCACCAAAATTAGACAATAGAAGATTGGTAAAACATTGCCTGGTCTCATGAGTTTTGATTTCAGCTGCGACATTCAAATGGTAGGGTCAGAATTTGAAGTAAACAATATGAAAGCATGGATACATCCTGCTTTGTATCAACGGTTCAGGACGGTGATGGTGTAATGGTGTGGGCGATATTTTCTTGGCACACTTTGGGCCCCTTAGTACCAAATGAGCATCGTTTAAATGCCACGGCCTACCTGAGTATTGTTGCTGACCATGTCCATCCCTTTATGACTACAGTGTACCATCTTCTGAGCTCAAATCATCTCAAACTGGTTTCTTGAACATGACAATGAGGTCACTGTATTCCAATGGCCTCCACAGTCACCAGATCTCAATCCAATAGAGCGCCTTTGGGATGTGGTGGAACTGGATATTCGCATCCTGGATGTGCAGCCAACAAATCTGCAGCAACTGCGTGATGCTATCATGTCACTATGGACCAAAATCTCTGAGGAATGTTTCCAAAACCTTGTTGAATCTATGCCATGAAGAATTAGGTAGTTCTGAAGGCAAAAGGGGGTCCAATCCAGCACTAGCAAGGTATACCTAATATTAAAATGCTTCCTTCGCTCTGGATTTTTTGCATCACTGTGGTTGAAAAAGACACACAGAACAGTTGCTCTTAGATACAGGAACAGTTATAACCTGAGCTGCTTGGAGACTGACTTAGGCACGTCAGTGCTTCTTCTATGGATTTTGAGGATGGATTGCTCCACAGCTACAGAGGTCACTGATGGCTTGTTTTACAGCTCTTTTACTGCTTGTTGAGAACATGAAAATATTAAAAGGGTTAGTTCACCTTTTCAGAAAAAAAATCTAAAAAGGTGAACTAACACCCTTCCCACTCCCTGGGCCCCACAAAAATAAGTCCAATATAAAATGTAATAAACAAAGCTTCATATGTGAAAACAATCCAACTCAAGGAAGTGTTAAAGTCCCAAGTCCCAGATTGAAGTCTATACCACATATTTGGTTTCTTCACTATTTTGGGTGGACTTGGGACACTTTTTTAAGTTGGATTGGATTTATATTTTTTTGCTTTGATATCTTGTGCCACTTTTTAACGTGGCAAAGATTGGTTTATTTACGGTGTTAATTCTTTAAATGTCCACATAACAAAATGTGTAGTGCAGTGCTACTCTTAAATTCAATTCACAAAAAAGGTTTCAATAATCAAGTGATATAAAATAATTGTGAAAAGGTTGTAAATATTGCTAACAAAACAGCACTGTGTGAAAACTAAAGCAAAATCATAATAAATCCAGCGAATGTGTTAATATGTAAAACTTATCTCAAAGTTCACATGTAAAGTGTTGGATAGCCAAAATCCTGAGAACAATCCACAAATATGTGTGCACAACAAAATAATAAAGAAATAAATTCCCAATCCAGGTGAGTCTTTCTGTCTCCTTCTGAAGAAATCCTGTACTTCACAGTCTGTAATTTAAAAGAATATTTAATATTATTTTCTATCACTTGATTATTGAAAGCTTTTCTTTGTGAATTCAGTGAGTGTAGCACTGCAGTACATATTTTATTATTGGTACACATTGAGGTAGAGAGTTATCACTCCATGTTCTAGCTTGCTCCAAAGTGTGATTGATATTTGCTATAGCTTGGCCACATGTTTTAAGAGGTCTTTGTTATATGTCAGTTGTCAACACTGCATAGAGACTGTTGTTGTGTATTGGTTACCTG
The DNA here is from genome assembly GCA_029206835.1 of Rana muscosa. Taxonomy (NCBI): domain Eukaryota; kingdom Metazoa; phylum Chordata; class Amphibia; order Anura; family Ranidae; genus Rana; species Rana muscosa. Next base: position 1,141,480,567 of record CM055116.1, on the reverse strand, counting down.
AACCTCAGTAAAAACCCTATGGACTCTTTCACACGGGTAGCTGGGTGGTAGTAAAAATAGGTGGCAGAGCTTGGTTTTACTACCCCTGCCCACCCACTTAAAAGGATAGTTCACCTTTACAAAAAACTGTCTATGCAGGTGTAGCGCTACCCCCAGTTAAGAGAGCCGCTGGTTTTGTTTTGGGCCCTGTAGTGCACCGCTGTCAACCCCTGGCAATCGGCTCTACCCTCCCGTGGCACAGCTAGTAAGGGGAGATAGGACCGCGTGACCGCAACTCTAGGTGACGCAGTCCTATGGCAAACACACACAGTGATATACTTTAAAACTTCTATTAAAGTAAGTGAAACTGACACCAATGTACTTGACCCAGATATTTTACTGAGGCTAATGGGCAAGTAATAAACAACAGTATAACAAGTTGCAGATCCCTGCAATAAACAGTAATAAAGATAAACAGAGTAATCAGAATAATAAAGTATTGCTATGCAACTCTAGCGCTGCCCTTTTACAGCTACTTCCCCTCATGGGTAGACTAACACCCAGCAATGTCTACCTATGCAGTCAGGCCTGACTGATCTAAATGGAAGTTCAGTGAAACAATATTCGCTAGCAATCTTTCGGTGGTGCACTTGAAGAACAACTTTGTAATCCCAACGAATAGTAAAGATAAAGTATCTGTCTTTAAACAGCTCTCACCACCCGGACAAGCCCAAGTCCGTTTCCTCCGCCGATTCGTCTAGGAACAGGAATCCACCAACATCCAAGTCTTCAATCCTTCTGGTGTACTGCAGCAAGGAGGAGAAGATGTCTCTAAGGCTCTGCTAGGCTGGCAGAGGGGCTCTTTGGAAAAGAGCACAAGGCCCAGGCTTCAGGCCTTGTGCATACAGCAGTTCAGCACAGAGATCCTCTTGCTAGGAAAGGGGGTGTCCAAAAAAAGGCCGAACAAACTCCACCTCCCCTTTATAAAGTCTGCCCCAGCAGTCTCTGTTCCGGAGCAATGCACCCTGGGTGCTGCAAGATGTACTGGGAGATGTAGTATCTCTGTATTAAAGGGGAATACCCCGCTACACACTCCCCCCACTTTGAATCTTTGGTCCCCAAAGACATCTAACATTTTTAGATCTGCAAAACATTTTAGCTTCAATGCGGTTGCATAGGATTGACAGAGGAGCCTCCCACCAATCATCATATGATGGGGAGCTGTCCTGTCCACAGGTCGCTTCAGTGGGGACGACCTGTCTAACTGTGCCAGGAAGTGAGTTGGGGTTGCCCTCCACCAAATGTACAGTGGAGGGACCAGATGTGGGCATGGTCCTTCTTGAGGTTAGGACCGTGTCTTCGGAACTTTCTCCCATCTGATCATGAGTAGAGTTGAGCGGACACCTGGATGTTCGGGTTCGACGGGTTCGGCCGAACTTCGGAAAAAAGTTCGGGTTCGGGACCGAACTTTAACCCGAACCCGGACCCGAACCTGAACCCCATTGAAGTCAATGGGGACCCGGACTTCTAAGGACTAAAAAGGCTCTAAAAAAGTAATGGAAAGGGCTAGAGGGCTGCAAATGGCAGCAAAATGTTGTTAAGAGCATGGCAAGTGCTCTGCAAACAAATGTGGATAGGGAAATAACTAAAAATAAAAAAATATGCTGGAGGCCCCCTTTTCAGCAGAAGAGGTACGGGAAGTCATTAAGAACCTCAGAAACTCAACGGCACGATGCCACACATATGGTGGGAATGCCCCAGAATACGCCCTTTCTGGAATAAATTATTCAATTTAATGGATAAGCTAGTGGGAAAATAAAATACTTTGAAATAAAAATGTAGCGGGGTGCTAAATTTACGGGAAGTGTTTGAGTGGTAAATAGGCTCAAACACCCTAATTCTGTAGGATTCATGGACCATTTTGTCCTCGGGGGACAGTATTGGTGTGCAGTTCCCTGCGGCCTACAGGTGGCGCTGCCATGGTAGGCTAGGGTTGAACCGCCGATACAGTGCTGTGCCTTTTGTGTCCCCTCTTGGCAGTAGTACAGCGGGGCGGGGAACCTGCTGTGCATGCCGGGAGAGCATATAAAAGGGGAAGACCTTTGGCCTGGGGGCTGATGTCCAGTGGGGTCCACGCCCAGGTGCCTTCGGCCTGGGTGCATGTGTTCCTGTTCCATCTCGGGTACCTTTAGCCCGGGGTGAGGTACTATCCTGGAGTTCCTGCTGCCCTGGGTATGGAGGCCTAGGTGCGGGAGTAAAGCCTGGAGTCCAGAGCCTTCGTCTGGAGTCCGCTAAGGGTCGAGGAGTCTTAGGGTGCCGCCTCGTGTAGGGGACCATGTTCCAGGGAAGGGAGGATCATTCTGATGGACCGATGCGGAAGTCACGGTGAAGGAAGGGTCTGTTGACTCCCTGGAGAGATGTCTTCCCCTTGATATGGGCTAGGTTCGTAGAAGGAGAAGCTCAAGGTCATCTTGACTGTATCAGAGGCCTTATTCACCCGGCCCGTGGCAGGGGCCTTATACACCCTGGTCTGTGGCAGAGACCAAAGTTCTCCAGGTCCGTGGCAGGGGCCTTGTACACCCGGTCTGTGGCAGAGACCAACCTCAAGGTCTGTGGCAGAGACCGTGCACCTAAAACTAAGCAGTGAAGTGAATGTGCTACGTTTGTGCCTGGACCTCCTCCACACCTTAAGCTGTCCTGTTTCTTTGCTCTAACCTTTTCTATCCGAGTAGAGTTTATTTTGCCATGAGAGAATAAGAGTTGTAATTTCAGCTGGTGTGGACATTGACTTTACTGGGAATTAAAGGACTTGCCTCTACCTACAGTAGAGGTGAGAATCATCCTCTGGAGGAGTTTTGACTCCGGCTGTGGACACGGCCCGTCAAGTACACCGCTCAACCTCTTTATATAGGAGGGTACGGGCTGGTAGTGCGGTGTGCCTTTCTCCCTCCTGCGAGGAGCCAACAACATAAAGGCAGGTAAGGGGGAAAGGATCTGTGCGCTACAAAAAAATAAAATAAAAATTATAATCTTGACCTAGGAGGACGAGGTCCATATGGAGTAGGAGGTTGAGGTGGCGGTGGATGTGGCTGTGTAGGTGGAAGCGGCGGTGGAGGAGGACGAGGTAGCCAACACTGGTTCAAAAATACAACAATGGCTGGGTAAGGCCGGTGATGTGTCGAATTCTGTCCCCCGTCAAATAGCGTCCACCCTGTACTGCGCTTGCTCAGTATGTAGGACAAGGGGATTTCGAAAATCTCCCAAGACGAACGGCGCCTGCGTGGTGAGTTCAGGTGAAGGCCACACCATCCGTGGTTCAAGCCGAGCCAAGTGAGGCCGTGCCCGAAGCGTGGCGATCGAACCGAGCCCGTGAGGGGCCCTGTTACTATGTTCTACCGTATGTCCACTTGGATGGTGGGGCTTGAACCTGCACTCACTGCGCAGGCGCCGTTCATCTTCGGAGATTTTGTGAATCTTCTTGTCCTCTGTACTGCGCAAGCGCTGCGCCTTCGCAGTATGGGCCGGACACAATCCGATGGCCGGACAGTTTTTGTCACAACACCGGTATACATGTCTATTCTGCACAAGGTACGGACAAGTCCTGTGGGATCCATGCCTGGTTCATTTTAATGAACGTGAGCTTGTCCACATTGGCTCTGGACAGGCGGCTGCGCTTGTCTGTGATAACGCCCCCTGCCGTGCTAAATACACGTTCAGATAATACACTGGCTGCAGGGCAGGCCAGCACCTCCAAGGCATAAAGGGCAAGCTCAGGCCATGTGCCCAATTTGGAGACCCAGAAGTTAAAGGGGGCAGACCCGTCATCCAGTACGTGTAGGCCTGTGGACACATACTGCTCAACCATGTTGGTGAAATGCTGCCTCCTGCTAAGACGTTCCATCTCATCTCAGCTGGTGGTGCTGGTTGTTTTGGCGTGCTGACAAAGCTTTTCCACATTTCAGCCATGCTAACCCTGCCTTCTGAGGTGCTGCCGGTGCCCCGGCTGCGTTGGCGACCTCTTCCTCCTCCTCTGCCTTCGCCTTGTGCTTCCACCGTACGCCCGCTGTCAGGTGGGAATGCCACCAGCAGCGCGTCTACCAGCGTGCGCTTGTACTCGCGCATCTTACGATCCCGCTCCAGTGAATTAAGGACGGTACGTTGTCCTTGTAACGGGGATCCAGCAGGGTGGCCACCCAGTAATCAGCACCAGTTAAAATGTGGGCAACTCGGCGGTCATTGCGGAAACACTGCAGCATGTAATCGCTCATGTGTGCCAGGCTGCCCAGAGGCAAAGAAAAGCTGTCCTCTGTGGGAGGTGTATCGTCTGTGTCCTCTGTATCCCCCCAGCCACGCACCAGTGATGGCCACGAGCTGGTCTGGGTGCCACCCTGCTGTGAAAATGGCTCCTCCTCCTCCTCCTCCATCTCCTCCTCCACCTCGTCATCCTCCAGAACTGTGCCCTTTCTGCCGGACAATTGTGTACCTGGCGTTTGTTGGTGCAGGAACCCACCCTCATAGCCACTTGTGAAAGACTGCCCTGAAAGCCTTTGAAATGATCCCGCTTCCTCCTCCTCCTCCTCATCCTCCTGTGCCACATCCTCTTCCATCATCGCCCGAAGCGTTTTTTCAAGGAGGCATAGAACTGGGATAGTAACACTGAGAACGGCATGTTAGTGGAGTACTCGAAACAGTGCAACAAGGCACACAGGTCTCGCATGGAGGCCCAGTTATTGGTGGTGAAGTGGTTCTGTTCCGCAGAGCGACTCACGCGTGATTGCTGCAGCTGAAACTCCACTATCGCCTGCTGCTGCTCGCACAGTCTGGCCAGCATGTGCAAGGTGGAGTTCCACCTTGTGGGCACGTCACATATGAGGCGGTGAGCGGGAAGGCCGAAGTTACGCTGCAGCGCTGACAGGCGAGCAGCAGCAGGGTGAGAACGGCGAAAGTGCACACACACAGCCCGCACTTTCTGCAGCAGCTCTGGCATATTAGGGTAATTTTTAAGGAACCTCTGGACCACCAAGTTCAGCACATGCGCCAGGCAAGGGATGTGCGTCAAACCGGCTAGGCCCAGAGCTGCTACGAGATTTCGCCCATTATCGCACACCACCAGGCCGGGCTTGAGGCTCACTGACAGCAACCACTCATTGGTCTGTTGTTCCATGTCCCTCCACAACTCCTGCGCGGTGTGGGGTTTTTCCCCCAAACAGGAAAGTTTTAAAACTGCCTGCTGTCGTTTACCCCTGGCTGTGCTGAAGTTGGTGGTGAAGGTGTTACGCTGACCGGATGAGGAGGCGGTAGAGGATGAGGAAGCGGAGTAGGAGGCAACAGGAGGCAAACTGAAGTGCCCTGCAATCCTCGGTGGTGGAAGGACATGCGCCAAACTGCTATCTGCCTCAGGCCCAGCCGCCACTGCATTTACCCAGTGTGCTGTTAGGGAGATATAACGTCCCTGACCGTGCTTACTGGTCCACGCATCCGTAGTTAGGTGGACCTTGCCACAGATGGCGTTGCGCAGTGAACACCTGATTTTGTCCCCCACTTGGTTGTGCAGGGAAGGGATGGCTCGCCTGGAAAAGTAGTGGCGGCTGGGCACAACATACTGTGGGACAGCCAATGCCATCAGGCTTTTAAAACTCTGCGTCTCCACCAGACGGAATGACAGCATTTCAAAGGCCAGGAGTTTTGAAATGCTGGCATTCAGGGCCAGGGATCGCGGGTGGCTAGGGGGGTACTTCCTCTTCCGCTCCAATGTTTGGGAGATAGAGAGCTGAACGCTTCCATGGGACATTGTGGAGATGGTTGGTGACCCAGGTGGTAGTGTTGCTGGCAGATCCTCTGTTTGCGGGGTGGCAGGTGCCACTGTCACTACAGAGGTGGATGAAGAGGCCGAGACTGCAGCAGAAGAGGAAGCAGGAGGAGCCAGAGACCTTTCTTGGTTTTTGAGGTGTCTACTCCACTGCAGCTCGTGCTTTGCACTTAGATGCCTGGTCATGCAGGTTGTGCTCAGGTTGAGAACGTTTATGCCTCGCTTCAGGCTCTGATTGCACAGCGTGCAAACCACTCGTGTCTTGTCATCAGCACATTGTGTGAAGAACTGCCACGCTAGGGAACTCCTTGGACCTGGCTTTGGTGTGCTCGGTCCCTTGCTGCGTTGGGCAGTAGCAGACATACTGTCTAGGGGACGGACGCTCCGCTTTTGCACCCTGCTCCCTCTTCTGCTGTGCTGGTGGCTCTGTGCGACCACCGCCTCTTCCTCCAAACTACACTGGTCACCTGCATAACGTTGATTCCATGTGGGGTCGAGGACCTCATCGTCCTCCACATCATCTTCCACCCAGTCTTCACCCCTGCCCTCCTTGTCTGTCTGCACAATTGCGAAAGCAGCAGCAGTTGGCACCTGTGTTTCGTCATCATCCGAGACGTACTGCGATGGTTCTCCCATGTACTCATCATGAAACATAAGTGGTTGGGCATCGGTGCACTCAATCTCTTCCACTTCTGGGGCAGGGCTAGGTGGATGGCCCTGGGAAAGCCTGCTAACAGAGTCATCGAAAAGCAGAAGAGACTGCTGCATGATTTGGGGCTCAGACTGCTTGGCTGATTTGCAAGGGGGTGAGGTGAAAGACTGATGGACATGGGTTTCAGGTGCCAACTCTGATCTTTCATCAGAAGAGTGGTTGGGAGACAATGTGAAGGACCCCGAGGCACTGTCAGCAACCCAATCTACTATCGCCTGTACTTGTCCTGGCCTAAACATTTGTACAGCCTCATTAGGCGCGACAAAATACCGCCGCAGGCTCGGTCGCCTACTCGCACCTGAGGAAGGTGTTTCACTTGTGCGTGTATCTGGCACAGATCCACCACGTCCTCTCCCTGCAACAGGAGCTCCACCAGCAGCACCATGACCGGGGCCACCACGTCCCTTTGACCTTCTCCTCATATTTTCCAAATTTAGGATCTTGCCCTAAATGGGTGTTTTTGGAAGAGCAGAACACACCCACAGTACGTAACCGCTGAATCGCACAGCTACAGAACTGCAGAAAATGCTATTCAAAAAAAATGTTGTTTTTTTAGTATAGCACAGTAGGAGAAAACTATATAGAAATAATTTATTTCACACACCTCCACATATGTATAACACACTGCAAACTATTTTTTGTGCCCCTAAACGGCGTTTTTTGGAAGAGCAGAACACACCCACAGTACATAACCGCTGAATCGCACAGCTACAGAACTGCAGAAAATGCTATTCAAAAAAAATGTTGTTTTTTTAGTATAGCACATTAGGAGAAAACTATATAGAAATTGTTTATTTCACACACCTCCACATATGTATAACACACTGCAAACTATTTTTTGTGCCCCTAAATGGCGTTTTTTGGAAGAGCAGAACACACCCACAGTACGTAACTGCTGAATCGCACAGCTACAGAACTGCAGAAAATGCTATTCAAAAAAAATGTTTTTTTTTTAGTATAGCACAGTAGGAGAAAACTATATAGAAATTGTTTATTTCACAGACCTCCACATATGTATAACACACTGCAAACTATTTTTGTGGCCCTGAATGGCTCTTTTTGCAAGCGTACATTAAAGTGCAAATTTTTTTTTTTTTTTGCCCTATGGGTCTGTTGGAAAAGAGCACAATAAAGTGCCTTTTTTTCCCCCCCATAAATGGATCTTTTTCAAAGAGCAGAATACACCCACAGTATGGAAACAGTGTATCTCTCAACGTAATATATGCAGTGCTGGTGCACTGAGCTTGCAGATAAAAGTTAGATTTTCTCTGACACTGGGCTCATGGCAGTGTAAAAAGACTGTGCACTGCAACACAAACAGGTAAACCTATGCAGATCGCTGATTTTAATCTCTGAATCTGGACTCCTATATAATAAATCTCTCTCCCTGAAAGCACCAACAGGAACCTGGCCCTACACTACACTGTCTCTCTATCTTTTCCCTCAGATTGCAGAATCAGGACTACCTCATGTATTTTACAATCTCTCCCTATTAGCAACAGCAGCAGCCAAGATCCTCTCCCTATCTATTCTGAAGCAGAGTGACGTGTGTGCTGTGTGCCTCTAGCTTATATAGAAGCTGGGTCACATGTTGCACTGACCAATCACAGCCATGCCATTAGTAGGCCTGGCTATGATGGCTTCTAAGGGCACACCAGCTAATCAAAAGGTGATTGGCTGGCCCCTGAAGCATTTCTAACTGCGTAATTAGATTGCCGAACCCGAACTCGAACCCGAACTTTTGCGCAAAGTCCGGGTTCGGGAAAAAGCTAAAGTTCGGTACGGACCCGAACTTTACAGTTCGGGTTCGCTCAACACTAATCATGAGTTAGTTTCCGGGGAGGATGAATGACTCTCTTCCTTCTCTTCTCCCTTGGAGTCACAATCTCAGCTACTCTTGGTTCTTCCTCTGGTACTGAACCAGGAACCTCTTCCGGTAGTGAGGGTATGGGATCACATCTGGGGACAGCAGGGGCTAAAAGCCGTTTCACCAGATCGGTATTGGTCCCAATGATGAGAGAGCTTCTTGAGGGCCCTGGCAGCCAGGGACAGACAATGGCCAGTGTCTCAAAGTTCTGGGGCTCCCCAGCCCTCAATGGATCACACGACAACTTGATCCACACACATCCATCACAAGAGTACTCTTCTGCTTGGATACCCTGAATCTTGGTGTCTCCCATCTCTTCCAGGGGCAGGTATGATAGGTACTTCTTGTAAAAGTCTCTGGTCATTAGGGTAACCTGAGAACCTGTATCAAGGATGGCTCTGGTGTAGATCCCTTCGATCAGAACAGGCACTACAGGCAGAGGACCTACCAATTGGGTAGCAGTCCTTTTGGAAACACCTGTAACAGCAGGCTGGCATACTTGGACTTGTGCTCTCTTCAGCTTCCGGCGCTGGGAATGCCGTTTCTGGCATTGTTTGGAAGGCTGATAGGCATTGTTCACTGAGACGGCATAAACTGCAGGTGTCCTCCACCGTTTCCTCGCAGGTTCAGGGAAAGTTATTTTTGAAGGCCCGGATCTTCTCTCCATTCTTGGGTCAAATCTCTGAGGCCTCCGCCAGCCTTCTGTCTCCATTCGTGGACTTGGACATACTCGCTGGTAGTGGCCTACACCTCCACAGTTTTGACAGATGTCTTGCTTCGTGGGCTTTTGGGCGGACAATCCAGTACTTTCTGCCATCAATTTGTTCATCATCTCCGCCAGCTGGGACACTTGCACCTTCAGTGTGTCCATCTCAGACCTGACATCCAGTGACCCGGTCACCATCTCCATTATTTTGGACATCTGAGTCTTCAGGATCTCCACTTCTGAGTCCCGTTCCGCAGCCGTAACTGATCTGACTCCCACCGCGGGGAGGGTAGTGGTCTTCTCAGCCCCTTGCTGTTCATTTAAGAGAGCTTCTTCATCTCCTATGATTCGTACAAGATCTGGGTAACTCAAAGTCATCTCTTCTTCAGAGGTCTTCAAGTAGAGCCAAACTGGATCTGAACGCAGGGCTCCCCTCAGGATCTGCTTCATTCGGGTTGTGTCTATGACCTGCGGCCGTATTCCCTTCTTTAGGACAATTTGGCACAGCTTCCGGTTTAGCCTCCGCACATATTCGGATAACTTCTCTCCCGGCTGTTGGAGGGTATGTTCGAACTGGTATATCAATTCAGTCGCCTTCTCCAGCTGGCCAAATTCCTCCTCCAGCATAGCCAGATAATCGTTTGCGGTACAGGTAGCGTTGCTAAGCCTGAGGTTCTTTACAGCTTCAGCAGCAGCGCCCTTTAGACTTTCGCTGATGCGCTGCTTCTTCTGCGCCTCTGGTACCTCCCATCCTTCTACCGCTTGCATGGCCTGTTCAATCCAGGTGTCAAATTCTTCTTCTCCGGCAGGCACTGGTTGCTTCCCTGAGAAGGTGCTAAGCTTCCGGTAACCGGCCTCCACATGCACCGTACTGCTTTTCTGGCACTTAATTACAAGGTCTCCTAGAGCATTCAACAATTCAGGCCATATAACGGCCAGCGGTGATCCCGGGCTTAATAGTTCCTTAGGCTTTTCTGCTTTAGGGGATAGTGGTGGAGATAATCGCGGGGGTGATGGCTTTGGTGTCTGAAACCATTCTTCCTTCACTGGCAGCGTATGTATCAAGTGATAGGTCTAATTATCTATGGCTTGTATACTCTGACTTTTAAAATGCTCTGGGATTTCGTTTTTCCATTCTACCAGTGCGTATGTAGACGAGATTACTGGATCTGGTCTAAAATCCATCACCCATGCTTTGTGGCTCGGAGACAGTAACAATACGAGCTGTTTTATCTCCTCTTCCTTCCATCTTTCCCCTGGGAGTACAATGACTACCGCCGCGGTTGGATCAACGCCAATCGCTGCGCACCACTGTGACATTGCTAGCGGGTCCATGCTGGTACTTCTGACCGGCTTGATTGCAGCGTGCAACGTACAAGGATCCCGGACTCGAGCCCCCACGTGTAGCGCTACCCCCAGTTAAGAGAGCCGCTGGTTTTGTTTTGGGCCCTGTAGTGCACCGCTGTCAACCCCTGGCAATCGGCTCTACCCTCCCGTGGCACAGCTAGTAAGGGGAGATAGGACCGCGTGACCGCAACTCTAGGTGACGCAGTCCTATGGCAAACACACACAGTGATATACTTTAAAACTTCTATTAAAGTAAGTGAAACTGACACCAATGTACTTGACCCAGATATTTTACTGAGGCTAATGGGCAAGTAATAAACAACAGTATAACAAGTTGCAGATCCCTGCAATAAACAGTAATAAAGATAAACAGAGTAATCAGAATAATAAGGTATTGCTCTGCAACTCTAGCGCTGCCCTTTTACAGCTACTTCCCCTCATGGGCAGACTAACACCCAGCAATGTCTACCTATGCAGTCAGGCCTGACTGATCTAAATGGAAGTTCAGTGAAACAATATTCGCTAGCAATCTTTCGGTGGTGCACTTGAAGAACAACTTTGTAATCCCAACGAATAGTAAAGATAAAGTATCTGTCTTTAAACAGCTCTCACCACCCGGACAAGTCCAAGTCCGTTTCCTCCGCCGATTCGTCTAGGAACAGGAATCCACCGACATCCAAGTCTTCAATCCTTCTGGTGTACTGCAGTAAGGATGAGAAGATGTCTCTAAGGCTCTGCTAGGCTGGCAGAGGGCTCTTTGGAAAGGAGCACAAGGCCCAGGCTTCAGGCCTTGTGCACACAGCAGTTCAGCACAGAGATCCTCTTGCTAGGAGAGGGGGTGTCCAAAAAAAGGCCGAACAAACTCCACCTCCCCTATATAAAGTCTGCCCCAGCAGTCTCTGTTCCGGAGCAATGCACCCTGGGTGCTGCAAGATGTACTGGGAGATGTAGTCTTTCTGTATTAAAGGGGAATACCCCGCTACACAGGTAAGGGATGTTTGTAGATTAAAACAAACTGTGCAGCTCTGACTAAAGATGAATAATACCCTTGTTATAGGTGTAGGCCATTTACATACCTTGTGAAGCCTGACTGGAATACTGTCAGGAAGTTGCTAAGTACACCCAGGACATTGCTAAGTGAGGCCTAGTCATCACTGCTCACCTCCACCCTCACGGCAGTGAGCTCTTTCTCTGATTTAAACCCCCTCACACACTCTTTCTCTCCTCTGATGCCGTAGCTTTGAGCTCAGCATTTGAGAGCTCACTCCTGTGATGGTGGAGGTGAGCAGTAATGACTAGGCCTCACTTAGCAATGTCCTTTGAGTACTTAGCCACGTCCTGGGAGTATAATGCCGCGTACACACGATCGTTTTTAATGTCATTGAAAAAAACGGCATTTTTCTCGACGTGATTTTTCGTGTTTCCTCTCAAGCCTTCCTTGCCTACACACTATCGTGGAAAAAAATGTTCGAGTAAAGCGCGGTGACGTACAACACGTACGACGGCACTATAAAGGGGAAGTTCCATTCGGATTGTGCCACCCTTCATGTTAGTGAAGTTTGTTGAGAGACGATTCGCAGTTTTCAGCCTCGTGCTTTGCAGTCCGTTACAGCGTGACGAATGTGCTATCTCCATTACAAACGCTAGTTTTACCAGAACGAGCGCTCCCGTCTCATACTTGATTCTGAGCATGCGCATTTTTTTTCACGTCGTTAAAGCCCACACACGGCCGTTTTTCATGACGAGAAAAACAACGATGTAAAAAACGACGTGAAAAATTAGAGCATGTTCCAATTTTTCTCTACGTTTTTCTCGTCGGGAAAAATGCTGGAAAGCCCACACACGATCATTTTTAATGACCATTTAAAAAAAAAACATTTTTCTCGTCATTAAAAACGATCGTGTGTACGCGCCATTACAGTCAGGTTTCATAAGGTATGTAAATGGCCCACACCTATAGCAAGCTCTTTATTCAACTTTAGCCAGAGCCAGACAGGAATCAGATGCGGGCGGGTGTAAACTGATACATGGCCGTTTACATCCACCTCCCCATAGAGAATATTGGTTGGTCCAATTGGGTCCACCTGAAAAACAGTCAGGTGGACCCGATCAGTCCGTTCCCAAGAAAGGGGCCTAAGGGTGCCTGTGCAGGGTCATTAAATGAGGTAGACTGAGAAGTAAGCCCATTCACACAGGGGCGGCACGATTTGTCCCGCGATCTTAAAACGACTTCAGAGGTGACTTCAAAAATGACTTCTGTATTGAAGTAGATGGAAGTCACCCTGAAGTCGTCTTGAAGTAGTACAGGAACCTTTTTCTAAGTCGGAGCGACTTGAGTCGCTCCTATTAGAACAGTTCTATTGTACAGAACGGGACGCGACTTGTCAGGCGGCTGAGTCGCCTGGCGAGTCGCCCCTGTGTGAATGGGGTCTAAAAGGATTGTTGTCAACTCAATTCAAGCTCAAATAAGCAGTGAGACCCTCTAGTTCCCCTGACAGCTGTTGTTGCCCAGCAGTACAAAGACTCATGGCCAAAGTGCCACTTCTGTGCATGCATGGAAAAAAACGAATTAATTTCTAGAGGTCATCTATCATGTGTCCCAAGTGAACAGTCTCTCCATAGTTATAAATGTCTAACCAGGAGGATTTGCAGTAGAAAATTGATGTGCAACCATTAGGGCAGCTACAGCTGCAGGTCCTAACCAAAAAAAAAGAAAAGAAAAATTCTCTACAAATGACATTGCACAATATATATTTTCTGTAGATTTACCCTGAATTACATTTTATTTTAGGCAAGAATTAAAATACTTTTTCTTGTATTTTTCCCCCCTCTGTTGTGAGAAGATAAATCTGCAGCTAAATATTATGCTTCATTTGTCTTTCACACTTGAGCACTGCTGCCCCTATGCCTTCAGTCTACAGTTTTGGCACTAGTCTTCAAATAACAGTGTCAAACCAGTTCCGCAAGCAAATGCTTTTCTTGGATGGCAAGATATCAGGTAAAACAAACAAAACAAAAAGGCACAACTTTGATACCAATCCAATAGGATGTTAGCAAAAGAGTGATTTTTATTGGCCAGCTATAATGACCTCAATAAAACATAAGTCAACCATGAAAGCAGTCTTCTAGAAAGGAAAGAATAAAGTTGGGTAATTTAGGATGTTGGGATGTCACAGCTGACAAGAAGCAGGTAACCTTTGCCAACTGAGATAATAACTAAACCACTTTTAATAAAATGTGCACAGAAATAGAATTCATGTTTTAAAGTGTTTCAGCTAGTAGACGTAACTGGAGGTAGACCAGAATAAAACATCTCTTTAATTAGGGGGCCACAGACTTGAAATGATCAAGAAATTGGTCAGATTAGACTCTGGGGTTGATTTACTAAAGAAGTAGAGAATGTTCAGTAATTGAGGTAAAGCTATACTGACTTCAAACATTTTCCTTAAACATGTGATTTTCCGCTTCTGAAGACTTACTGTGCAAGAGGACGAAACGTGTTAGAGAGGACTATTCCCTAGCCACAGGGTTAAATGAGAAGTCTGCAGCAGTTAAGTCCTTTGGCAGAGGACCCCGGATTATCCAATTTAGTCCACAACCGGTCTGTGGCAGAGGCTGGTCCTGATCATTGTTCGTGCAATATTCCGGCTGCTAGACCAGGTGAGAGGGGCCTATCCGTGTGAGCAATACCCACTCAGGGAGGAGTGGTGACTAATGTTTGTCGTGATATATGTAGAGAGACAGCACAAACCATTACTGTACATAAGCCATGTTTTCTGAAAGAACCAGCAGGAAACAGGAAACACAACACAGGAAGAAGTACAACAGAGATGCAACATAGAGTTGCATTTAAAGAAACATGTCATCCATAACAACTAACTTTATACTTGAGGAGTTTTTCCCAGTACTGTACTGTGTGCCTGAACCTACCCCCTCCCTTCACCCTTCTACTATTCTTCGTATGTTTAATGCAAAAGGGAAATAAAACCTCACAACTTAAGGCTTTACATCTTGTGTGGACATTGGAGTTTCTACAGACTTTCTTCCCCTAGACAACGAATACTGAGGTAACGTGCAAGGCCCAAATTAAAACCAGCAGCTCCTTCGGGGGTGTGCTACAATTGTTTTGTATATCTTTAACCAATAATTTTTTTAAAAACCCACATTTTTGTAAAGCAAAGGCTTATTTGACACGCGGCTCGTGGGAACGCATGTTCATGTACCAAGCAAAGAGTGGCAGCAGAAGAGAAGACACTGCCCGGTGAAAGGAGGAAAAAAAAACAGCCCGATGATTGGCTAGCTCCTTTAATTTTATGTCCATGTTTGCCTTTTGAACTTTTAACTTTTGAGTGTGGTTTCTTAAAGCGATATTAACCCCAAAACCAAAAATGGAATATACAGTGCCTTGAAAAAGTATTCATACCCCTTGAAATTTTCCACATTTTGTCATGTTACAAACAAAAATGTAAATGTATTTTATTGGGAATTTATGTGTTAGACCAACACAAAGTGGAAGGAAAATTATAAATGTTTTTCATTTTTTTTACATATAAACATCTGACAAGTTTGGTGTGCATTTGTATTCAGAACCCTTTACTCTGATACCCCTAACTAAAATCTAGTGGAACCAATTTCCTTCAGAAGTCACCTAATTAGTAAATAGAGTCCACCTGTGTGTAATTTAATCTCAGTATAAATACAGCTGTTCTGTGAAGCCCTCAGAGGATTGTTAGAGAACCTTAGTGAACAAACAGCATCATGAAGGCCAAGGATATTGAATTGAAACTAAGAGGTTGGGACTTTTAGGTGAGGCCAGCTAGATGTACCTCCATCCCCGATAGGTTGATATATTAAAAACAAAAAAAAAAATTGGGACTTTGAATTGAAGCGTGCTGCACGCTTCAATTCAAAGTCTCCAAAAATGTTTAGTTTTTCTATATCATGAAGGCCAAGGAACCCACCAGACAGGACAGGGATAAAGTTGTGGAGAAGTTTTTTTTTTTTTTTTTTATCTTTTTATTGAGGTTTTTGAAAAAGAATAACATACAAAAACAGAGCCTGGGAAAGAAAAGAGCCCTGGACTGCCGCACTCTGTATAAACGATTTATTTTTAAAATTCCAAAATTAAAATCCAAAGTTAATCCATAGATTCAAAAGTCCAAAAACAGACAAAAACAGAAAACGGACATGCAGGGGTGGATACTGACACGTTTCACATCAAAGATAGATGCTTACTCATAGCTACAAAAACAGAGCCTATTGGGCATACCTAGGCTCAGAAACCTTTACACAATATAACATGACTTAGAACAGTCAAAAACATTACTGCTCTAACTGGCACTTAGACTAAAAGTGCGCTCCTAAATCTACAGTACACCTGCATGGTCAATCTTTGGGTCTTGTAACTTTAAAGGAAGGGGTGGAATGTTTAAGGAGAAGGATCAGGGTCTGTGTTGGTGGAGGGGGCTTCAGTCCAAATGTCCCACACTTTGTGGAACTTTTGTGGCATCCCCTTGACAGGTAAGTGGCCTTGTATAAAGGACAGATTAGAGTTGACCAGTTTTTTCCATGCGGCCAGGGTAGGGGCAGCTGGAGCCTTCCAGTGAAGTACAATGATTTTTCTTGCATAAAACAATAGCTGTCCAATCAGAGTTCAGGGGGCCCTATGGTTGGTTAGGGAGTCAACTAGGCCCAAGAGACAGACCTCCATTGAGTGCGGTATCTTAATAGTAGTCACTGTGCGAATAAATTATATGACCTCTGCCCAAAAATTGCAGATGTAAGGGCATTGCCAGAAGATATGTATGAAATCTGCATGATCTCCCGTGCAGCGCCAACACACAGCAGGGATAGAGGGATACATTTTATGCAAGCGTGCAGAGGTGAAATAAATTCTATGTAATATTTTTAATTGTATGAGTCTATCTTTAGCGGATACCAACTGTAAGAAGGGGCATTCCCACATCTCCTCTCAGTCCTCATCGTCTAGCTCTGGGAAGTCTGATGTCCACTATGATCTAGTCGACTCAAGGCCTGTATGAACGCATAGACTGATATAAATTAGATAGAGGTTTAGTCAGTGTATCACAGGGGTCTCAAACTGGCGGCCCTCCAGCTGTTGCAAAACTACAAGTCTCATGAGGCATTGCAAGGCTGACAGTTCCAAGCATCACTCCCACAGGCAGAGGCATGATGGGACTTGTAGTTTTGCAACAGCTGGAGGGCCGCCAGTTTGAGAGCACTTGTGTATCATCTCTGAGTATCGTTTCAAGGGTGGAAGTGAAGAAGGCAACCGAGTAAGGGACAAATTGAGTACGGAATGCATGTCTGAGCTGAAGGTATCTAGATAAGTATTTATTAGGGAGGTCAAACTGTGATTTAAGAACATCAAATTCTTCAACCCCCCCCCCCCCCCGAGCAAATTTGATCCAGATATTTAATGCCCTTCACCGCCCAGACCTGTGGATCAGGTATGGAGGCAAAATCAGGGAGCAGCGGATTAAACCACAGTGGAGTATATTGTGATAAGTGCCCAGAAGGAGTGGGTCTTTCTGCTTGAGCCATCGACCAGGCTTTCAGGACTGCTTTCATCGCCGGTGTCAGAGGAAGTGGTGCGGTTGGACCTCTATAAACCAGATTTTTTAATGACTCATAAGAGCCCACACATGGAGCCTCTTGGGCCACAGCTGCATTAGAGCGGTCCTCTATTAGCCAGTTATGTGCGTGTGTTAGCATGGCAGCCAAAAAATATTTATAGAGGTCGGGACATGCTAGTCCCCCTTGCAGCCACGGCCTCGGATGCATCACCAACTTGAATTTTGGCTGCTGCGAACGCCACAAAAAGGAGACAAGGCTTTAGTGGATCATCTTAAAATATTTTTTAGGGATCCAAATCGGGGAGTGGCGTAGCACATAGAGAAAACCCGGGAGCAATTTCATCTTGAATAGCTTGATACGTTCTACCAGAGACAGGGGGTGGTTAGCCCATGCTTTCAATCTGGATTGCATGTTTTGTATTAGTGGTAGCAAGTTCAATGCACAATAATCCGACGATTCCGGGGGAAATGTCAATATCTAGGTACCTAATCTTGTCAGTCTAGAGGAGGGAAAAAGTGGGATCAGCCATAAGCTGTGCGGCGAGGTCAAGTAGAATTTGCAATTTGTCCCAATTAATCTTTAGGCCGGAACAACTAACTTTGAGAGGATATACAAGGCCTCCTTCAGGGACAATCCGGGATCGTTAAGAAATAATATGAGATCATCCGCGTACATGGCAATTTTTCCCACTAACGTTCCTACCTGGATTCCAACCACTGCAGGGGCCTTCTTTAGAGCTATTGCCACTGGCTCCATCACTATAGCAAATAACGCTGGAGAGAGCGGGTATCCCTGGCACGTGCCACTCCCAACCCAGAAAGGCGCTGAGAGCTCTCCTCCCAGCTTAATCTGGGAAGTAGGGGAGGAGTATAGTAGTTTAACCCAATTCCGAAACTCTGGCCTGAAGGCCATAAGCTCTAGTACCTTATGCATGTATGACCATGCTACAGAATCAAAGGCCTTCTCAATGTTGAGTGCAGCCATGATTCTAGAGTTGGAGTCAGCTGATGACAATTGCAGATGTATAAATACCCTGCGTATATTAATATCAGTCGACTTTCCGGGCATAAAGCCAGTTTGGTCAATGCTCAACAGGTTAGGGAGAATTTGCATTAGTCTAGTGGCCAGAATTTTTGTTAGAATTTTGAGATCATAGTTTAATAGGACCTATATGAGGTGCAGTGGGATCTGTCTTTACCTGGCTTAAGAATTAAGACTACATAAACCTGGTACATAGAGGGGAGTAATGTCATACTTTCTATACAGTCAGTGAATAGCTTATGGAGCCTGGGCGCTAGGGATCAGTAATAACATGTAAAACTTTGTATGCTAGAGATTTGTTCAGGAGGATCGCCACCCCCCTGGCATTTAGTCTAGTGGCCAGAATTTTTGTTAGAATTTTGAGATCATAATTTAATAGGGAGATGGACCTATATGAGGTGCAGTTGTGATCTGTCTTTACCTGGCTAAGGAATTAAGACTACATAAACCTGGTACATAGAGGGGAGTAATGTCATGCTTTCTATATAGTCAGTGAATAGCTTATGGAGCCTGGGCGCTAGGGTAGCAGCATACATCCTGTACCATTCCCCTGGAATACCATCTGGGCCTGATGTTTTCCGAACCGGAAAGGGATAGATTGCTGCCTCGATTTCCTCAATCGTAATGGCTTTGTCTAACTTCCTCATCATCAAGTCTGGGTAAAGTTATGGCACTCAGAAACTCCCGAAGCCCATTGTCTGACAGGCACTGTCTTCATACAATTTACCAAAGTAGTTTGTAAATTCCTGTAGAATACTAGAGGGTTCAGAGGTTAGGGTACCATCTACACAGTTAATGGCCGAAATCACAGTTTGAGTTTTTGAATCTGTGACTAAGTTGGCTAACATTTTCCCATTCTTGTTCCCAGACTCAAAGACTCAGCCGACCAAGGAGAGAATACCCAGATGTGTGAAGAAGGTGAGATGTAGAGACAATTCACGTCTCTTCTGCACAAGTGGGGCGAAATTGTCCGGAGTCGGGGACATAGAAAAGGTCTCCGCTGCCTTCGCTGCATCTTCCTCCAGCTGCTGAACTAGCGAGGATAAATCAAACTTTTCCGCTTTTATGGCGGAGATATATTCTCCACGCATATGCCCTTTAAAGGCGTCCCATACCATTGGGGAGGTGGCTGATCCTTCATCCGATTCCCAATATTGCGCTATCTTGGGAGAGATTAATTCCCCAACCTTTAGATCTTGTACCCATTTAGGAGTTAGGCGCCAGCAATTAGACCGTCTAGCACCTTGTAGTTTGATGCAGAGCTCTAGGGGTGCATGATCTGAGAGGCCAGAAGGTAAATAGGAGATATCAGTGAGTGCTGCCATGACATGTGTATTACCAAACGCGAGATCAATACGAGATCCCGATTTTTGTTTCGCGGAAAAACATGAAAATGCCCAAGCCCCGGGATGTTTCCAGCGCCAGAGTTCTGTATATTCCAGAGCTTTTGCCCAATTGCATTAAATCTGGGCTCGCAAAGGATTAGAGGAGTCTTGCTGGGGATCCATTACTGAATTGAAATCCTCAGTGAAATATAACAGAGAAAAATTTAAAGGGGCCAATTTAGCATATATTTTGTACAGGACCTGTTGGTTAAAGGTAGGAGGGATATACACATTCACAAAAGCAATAACCAGTGCATGAATTTCTAATAATAAAATAATATATCTCCCTGAAGGATCATTCAGTAATAACATGTAAAACTTTGTATGCTAGAGATTAGTGGAGGATCGCCACCCCCCTGGCATAGCTCCCTTAAGCATAGGAGTTTGTGCATTGAGAAGAATGACATAGCTAATGGGCAGGGGAGGAGTAGAGGAGGGTAGTTCACAAGGCTACCCTTTAGGAAAAAAACTAGCAATGTTGTACTCCTCTTACCCCGCCAGGTGAGGTGCCAACAGGTTCAAAATCTTGGTTTAGAGTCCCCAAACAAGATACGAAGCCAAACATCCAATCTCTATAGGTTGAGTATATAATTACAAAACGGAACAGTACCTCACAAACACAGGAGAACAGGTTACATAGCTACATAGTTACATAGTTAGTCAGGTTGAAAAAAGACACAAGTCCATCCAGTTCAACCATAAAAAAAAATATATATATATATATAATATCATACAATCCCAAATACCCAATTCTATACCCACAGTTGATCCAGAGGAAGGCGAAAAACCCCAGCAGAGCATGATCCAATTTGCTACAGCAGGGGAAAAAATTCCTTCCTGATCCCCAGAGAGGCAATCAGATATTCCCCGGATCAACTTTACATATACATGTTAGTACCCAGTTATATTATGTACATTTAGGAAAGAGTCCAGGCCTTTCTTAAAGCAATCTACTGAGCTGGCCAGAACCACCTCTGCAGGGAATCTATTCCACATTTTCACAGCTCTTACTGTGAAGTAACCTTTCCGTATTTGGAGATGAAATCCCTTTTCCTCTAGACGTAAAGAGTGCCCCCTTGTCCTTTGTGTTGACCGTAAAGTGAATAACTCAACACCAAGTTCACTATATGGACCCCTTATATATTTGTACATGTTGATCATATCCCCTCTTAATCTCCTCTTCTCAAGGGTGAATAAATTCAGTTCTTCTAATCTTTCCTCATAGCTAAGCTCCTCCATGCCTCTTATCAGTTTGGTTGCCCTTCTCTGCACTTTCTCCAGTTCCCCAATATCATTTTTAGAACTGGTGCCCAAAACTGAACTGCATATTCCAGATGAGGTCTTACTAATGATTTGAACAGGGGCAAAATTATATCTCTCTCTCCATACGATGGGGGGAGGGGTTGGGGGGGCGGGGGAGAAAGAGATAACAACATCTAATAAAATATTTATGAGTGCAGTATGTGATCTGGCAGAGTGGCAGATCTTGATCAGTGGCCCCGGATTACCCCTAGATAGGGAACTTACATATAGTAAGGTAGACTTAATTAAGTCATAGAGATTAAGTGTATTGGGTGAATTGTTGACGTGTGTGTTAGTGAGTAGGTGGTCTTTTGAAAAAGTTTTTTTTTTTTTTTTTCCCCATACCTCTCTTAATACGAGAAAGGACTTTTCTCGCTTTTGAAACGGCAGCTTGGCATTGCATGCCATTATTGAGCTTATGATATTGCGAGACGTTGCGAGAAACTGCCTTGCAGCATCAATGATAGGGGGACAAACACCATTATCTTGGCATGTTGAGCCAGGTATCTGCTTCCGCCGGGGTGTCAAAGAATTTGGTGGTGCCCTCATGTTGGACTCGGAGGCGGCTTGGATAGAGCATGCCATAATTGATATTGCGGTCACATAGTCTGCGGCAAAATTCTGTGAAGGTCTGGCAATTTTTTTGAAGTTCCGGAGAAAAATCAGGGAACAGCATAATGGAAATGTTGCTATAGCGCAAGGTCTGATGTTTCCTGGCTTTTGCAAGTATGCATCCGTGGTCTTGAAAGTTTAAAAACCATACCAGGAAAGGGTGATGGGGGCCCCTGAGATGTGGCGGCCCTCTCGAGACTCTATGTGCCCGTTCAATTACGTATGTGGGAGAGACATCAACGAGGCCCAAAAGCTCCTTAAAGAAGTCTTCTGCAAAGTTTGCCAGTCTATCCTCCCCCAGCGCCTTCGGGGAGACGCAATACTCTGACGTTATTGCGCCTCAACCGGTTTTCAGCATCATCTGCCTTTGCGACCAGGAGTTTGACTGTGTGATGGAGCTCAGATAGCTCATCTGCATGCTGCCCTGTATGGCCCTCCACCGCTGATACTCGGGTCTCAGACACTGAGAGGAGACCTCTGATCTTGTCCAGAACGTTGTGTATGAGGTTACACTCCTCTGCTAGATGATCTATTCTGACTAGCAGTGAGGCTCTGATGCTTTCAATTGCAGCTAGGATAACAGCAGTGTCAGCTGCTGGAGGCTGAGACTTTGAGGGAGCCAGAGCTGGTGCATGGGCGCCTTCCTCCATGGTTGTGAGTAGAGCCTGGAGCCTCTGGATTAAGATGGCGTCAGCACGTGGATTCTCAGCCTGATGCTCGGGGGGCTGGAGCTCCCCACTTAGCCATCTTCTCAGGTCCACACCCGGCCACACAACCCCGCCAGTGATCGCTCCAGGTGTGGATCGGGCACAGGGAATTCAGGGAGACCTAGGGCAGTTGCTGGGGTGAAGAAAGATGGCCGCTACTCACAGGGCCTGAGCTGTTGCCAGGGTGGAGCAAGATGGCTGCTACTCACAGGGCCTGAGCGGTTGCCGGAGTGGAGCAAGATGGCCGCTACTCACAGGGCCTGGGCTGTGGTCTGTTTTTCAGGCAGCTGCATAGAAGTGCTCCTCGGAGGACTGGAAGCCACGGGTGGCAGGCTTGGCAGCTCCGGTGGCTGTGTATGCAGTGTGCTGGGTGTGGAGGAGTCAGGGATGCCAAGAGAGAGTGCTGGCACTGCCGCTGGGTGGAGCAAGATGGTAAACAACACAGAGCTCTCTTCGTACAGCAGCAATGTACCATTTTTCCACCCTACAACGTAAAAAAACGGCACATTACTTGGTAAAATACCACACAATAAATATTGTTAGGCCCACAGCCAGTCACAGCCAGTGTCATTAGTACAGTGACAGTGTATATTTTTTAGTGGCAGTTAGTCAGTCCCGTAGCAGAAAGTAAGAAACTAGTTGTTTTTTTTATTTATTTTTTCATTGAAATCTCAAAAAGAAAAAAAAAAAAAAAAAGAAAGCTCTATTTGTGTGAAAAAAAAAATGATATAAATTTAGTTTGCGCACAGCATTGCATGATCGAGTATTCGTCAGTTAAAGTAGCACAGTGCGGAACTGGAAAAAAATGGCCTGGTCATAAAGAAGGTAAAATCTTACGGAGCTTAAGTGGTTAAAAATTATACAATATACCTATCCAGAGTAAAAACGTTTACAGATGATGGCCAGAAAAATATTACTTTCATTAAGATACATTTAATAAAAAAAAGTAATTTTTTTAAATATTATATATTTTATAATATTTTATTATTGTTTATTTTTTACTATTTTATATAATTTTTATATTGTCTTATATTATTTTTGCATAGAGGGGTGCCCCTTCTGTCACGGGGCCCAGGGCAGTTCCCCTTTTGCCCCCTTATAAATCCAGCACTGGCTGGCCACCAGTATTAGTAGTGTAGCGTCTGACTTAAAAAAAACAAAGTTGCTCTTTAACCGCCTCCCGCCAATTTGCGATGCCTTTCAGTTCCCATCAGTGCCACCCATCAGTGCTGCCTATCCGTGCCACCAATCATTGCCTATAAATGCTGCCAATCAGTGCCCATCATTGCCACCTATCAGTGCCCATCAGTGCTGCCTATCAGTACCGCCTATCAGTGCTGCATATCAGTGCCCATCAGTGCTGCATATTGGTGTCTCCTCATCAGTGCCCTTCTGTGCGGCCACATCAGTGCTGCCTCATCAGTGCAGCCTATCAGTGCCCATCAGTGCAGCCTCATCAGCGCACATCAGTAAAGGAGAAAATTAATTATTTACAAAATTTTCTGACAGAGACTAAGAATAGCTTTTTTTTTTTTTCAAAATGTTCGGTATTTTTTTAAAATAAAAAATATATAAATACCATCAAAAGAAAGCGGGAAGAAAATGATAAAAATTCATTTGGGTACAGCGTTGCATGGCCGCACAATTGTCATTCAAAATACGACAGCGCCGAACGCTGAAAATTGGCCTGGGCAGGAAGGGGGTGAAAGTGCCCAGTATTGAGGTGGTTAATGTCCCTTCTCTGCCAGACTATCAGCTGTGTATGGTGGATGGATACCTGCTTTCCCTGAACACAACCTGGATCTTGCACTATGAGAGCAGTGGATGGTTGCTGAGTCAAAACACAGGCTGACTTTTGCCGTGATTACTAGTTGAACTGCTGCACGCTCCCAATCTTCATGAAAGCCGGGAAAATGACTGTGCCCCAAAGGCCTGGGAAATGTTTATTCCTCTGAAAGAGGAAGTAAGCGCTTTATTTAGCACAACAGGAAAAACAACACTGTCATTACTGCCAA
Source organism: Rana muscosa (assembly GCA_029206835.1). Taxonomy (NCBI): domain Eukaryota; kingdom Metazoa; phylum Chordata; class Amphibia; order Anura; family Ranidae; genus Rana; species Rana muscosa. The sequence goes on along the minus strand of CM055116.1, from coordinate 1,141,456,488 downwards.
TTGTCAGAAGTCGTTTCCACTTCCTCGCACATGAATATCATTCATTTAGGAGCACGTTCACCTGTATAAAAATAAAAGGCTTGTTTTATTTTTATCAGTGACAGTGGACCGTGTCCGATCTGAGCCTCGTGTGCCAAGGAGCACATTCACCTTCATGGTGACATTCCTTTGCATTTTTAGAATAAGTCAGTATTGTTTGGAGCTGAAAATGTATGTATCTCATTAAAGATTCGAGGAAACCTCCAAGTTTAATTGTATTTTCACATTGCCTCTCTTATACTTTCCTATAATATATACAGCAGCACGTCAGGCAAGTATGAAACACATCTTTTAATGATAAAGCTTAATCTGCTTATACTGTATTTTGCCTTCTCTGGTTCCTCCTTTCCCCTCTCATCAACATACAAATGAAGATATTAAATACAACTTTTTTTATTTTAAAGCAGTAGTAAATCCCCCCCCCCCAAAAAAAAATAAATAAACAAATTTGGCCCCCTGCAGCATTATGCCAAAATGTGCCAGTATGCACTGCATACTAGCACATTATGACAGACTTACCTGGACATGGAGCCCTCCAGTGCATCGCTGCCACGGGTCCCCAGGACTTCTGTCTTCACCGGGTCTTCCTTCTGGGTTTGTAGGCTTTGGGTGTATGCAGGGCCATCTTTAATATTGATTAGACCCTGGGCAAAATTTCCTTGCAATTTACACACATAGATCTATCTAAAAATAACTTTAATAATGTAAACATAAAGAACTGGTCCAGGCTCACTGGTTGGTTGGTAGAGGTTACTGCACATCCTTACCACTCACTGATTGGTTGCTAGAGGTTACTGCACATTCTTACCACTCACTGATTGGTTGCTAGAAGTTACTGCACATCATTACCGCTCACTGATTGGTTGCTAGAAGGTACTGCACATTATTACTGCTCACTGATTGGTTGCTAGAGGTTTCTGTGCATCATCTTCTCACTGCCTGCACAACGTGGACTGGGGAGGTAAGGGGACCCACCAATAGAGAGAAAACCTAGAACCAAGCAAAGAGGTGTGCAAAGATGAGCAAAAATGGTTACTTTGTGAGGGGATATGTAAGTACTGTCCCTTGTGCTAATTTTTTTTCTGTGACCTGTGTGATACATAAACACCATCACTGCACAGTATACACCCCCGAGCCCTGTTTGTTATGTAATACTGAGTGTGGTCCTCTGTGTCGCTTGTTGTGCGATGGGTGGAATATTTGGCTCTGCTCTACGTCTCTCCGCAAGAAATGCCAGGGTTGGGGGCAGGAAGTTGGCTCACCTCTGTACCCCCTGTCCACACCTCACCTCTGTACTCCCCGTCCACAGCTCACCCCTGCACCCCCCATCCACAGCTCATCTCTGCACCCTCCCCGTCCACACCTCACCTCTGCACCCTCCCCCCGTCCACACCTCACCTCGGCACCCCCAGTCCACACCTCACCTCTGCACTCCCCCTGTCCACACCTCACCTCTGCCCCCTGTCCATAGCTCACCTCTGTACCCCCCCATCCACAGCTTATCTCTGCACCCTCCCCGTCTACACCTCACCTCTGCACCATCCCCCCGTCCACACCTCTGTACCCCCTGTCCACACCTCACCTCTGTACTCCCCGTCCACAGCTCACCTCTGCACCCCCCGTCCACACCTCACCTCTGCACCCTCCCCCCCATCCACACCTCACCTCTGCACCCCCCATCCACACCTCACCTCTGCACCCCCCATCCACACTTCACCTCTGCCCCCCTGTCCACACTTTACCTCTGCCCCCCTGTCTATAGCTCACCTCTGTACCCCCCCCATCCACAGCTCACCACTGCACCCTCCCCCCTGTGCACATCTCACCTCTGTACCCCCCGTCCACAGCTCACCTCTGTACCCCCCCCGTCCACAGCTCACCTCTGTACCCACTCTCCACTGCTCGCCTCGTTACCCCTCCTCCGTCCACACCTCACCACTGTACCCCTCTGTCCACACTGCACCTCTGTCCCCCCCACCCATCCACACCTCACCTCTGAACCCCCCACCCATTTACACCTCACCTCTGTTCCACCCCCCCCCCCCCCCTCACATCTCACTTCAAGCTGCAGCTTACACAAATTCATTCCCTCCTTTTCAGAGTTCTCTCTCAAATCCCCTCCACATTTCTCTCTCACCTGTTTAAGAAGCAAGCTTCATAGCAGTGCAGCATGCACCTCTCTGTTAGGTTGTGCACCGGCTCTTTGTCTCCGCCAATTAAACCTGTAGCACGCAGCCAGGACACTTTACTCGGCTCTGTGCTACACAAGTTTAACAGGCAGGGTTGGGGGCGGGAGGAATACGGTGCATGGCTCTGCCTCATTCCCTGTCACAGCTGCTCCAGTCCTGCAGCTCCTCAACACATACCGCCCGCAGCTGTGCCTCTCTCTGTTAGTGGCCGCTTGTATTAACCCAGCAGAAGAACAAGCGGGGCGAATCACTGTACCCCCTACCCGGGCATACTATTTGTGGGCAGCACAGGTTCAAACTGGCAGCTGCTTTTGGCCCCAAAATGACAGGGCCCGGGGCAGCTTCCCCATTTGCCCTGCATTAAAGACGGCCCTGGCTGTATAAATGGCTGGGGCCGCAATGACGCCACTACTGTGTATGCACATGGGAGCCCCGTTTCCGTCACGGAGCTCTGAAAGAATGGCACGGTATGCCATCCCTTCAGAGCGCATGCGCCGGTGATGTCACCGACTGAATCTCATGTAAATATCCAGTGTGAATAAAGTGGACTTTAGTTCCACTTTAAGTGCATACGTTATGTTGGACCCAGTGACATCATCACCTGGTCTTTGTGCTTCTCTATGCAATGCAGGCAGATCATAGCTGATGGAAGGAGCTAGCAGAGTGCTTTACATAGCTTCTTAAAAATAGGGAGCTGTGGTAACACCCACATGTGATACTGAGCCCCCATGATTGATAGAACTGAAACCCAATGAATAAAAGGGTTAGGTAGGCAGTAAGGCTGGGGAGGAATGAGCTAGATGATGCTTCATGTCCTCTATTCAGGAAATGGAGTGGATTTTATTTGACTTTCTGTAGCTTCTAATGCAGGCTGTATGAAGCTCACAGTGTGCAGTGAGTAAGCAAATTCAGTGCAGGAGAGGAGCCTGTACAATTGTGCAAGCTTGGAGGTAAAGCTGGAGTTCAGCTTTAATCCAATCATTTATCTGTCAAGAATAAATATATTTTTAAATGCTGCTAGCAAAGGGAGCTTTGTGTTTTATGAAAGCTTGGCTGAGGCAGAGAGGTGGACAGACGATCTCCACCTCAGCCAATCAGAGGTAGTTTCACATTCATTCAGAGAATACAAAGCTCCCTGTGAATGGCTGAGCAGCTCCCAGCCCGACTCAATGTTGTTCTAGGCATGGGACAGGAAGTTCTTGTCCCTCTGCCGAAACTCCGTGCCATGCGTGCATTTGCGATCTGTGTTTTGAGTGTCATTAGGAATATATTGGCATCAGTGCCAGTTTGCACACCCAGTGCACTTAGAACATGGTGCTGGAAATGCGCACAAAATGAGGGTTTCCTGCTTTGTATTCTGGTGTGAACTGGCGCTAAAAGCTGGAGATCAGCTTTAAAGGACAACTTCACTAAACGTTTTTTAGAGGTTTTAGAGCAGGGATAAGCAATTAGCGGACCTCCAGCTGTTGCAAAACTATAAGTCCCATCATGCCTCTGCCTCTTGGTGTCATGCTCGTGGCTGCCAGAGTCTTGCTATGCCTCATGGGATTTGTAGTTCTGCAACAGCTGGAGGTCCGCTAATTGCATATCCCTGTTTTAGAGGCTGTATCTAGCTGCCTGCACTTTCCACCTCCTGAAGCAGAAAGTTATACGTTTTCATATTGTAACAATCATTTTACTGAAAACTAGTGTTATTTAATTAACTAACATTTACTGACATGTAATCAAGAATTTTTTTTTTATTTTTTACTAGAAACATTAAAGTCCAAAGACATTTCCAGAAGATATTTATAGGACTCGCTTCCTGGCTTCTGTTCGTCACAGTAGAAGGTAAAATGTTGGGCTTTTCCACGTCAATGTAATATCCCACTGAGAGATCTGGGGAACCTGTACTTCTTGAAAACGCTTAGCTATTATTGTAACATTTGGCATTCCCCAGTACACTACACGTGTCTTACGTGCTTTCCCCATATGGACCGGATGATCAGTAGGCTTTCTATCATCATTTTACTGCAGGGAAACTTAACAGGTATCGGTAATTGGGTTGGTTTTTCATTCATAAAATAAAGGTGAACCAGCCAAAACTTTTCTTTATATTATGAATAGAGCAAGGAAAGGATACAGTAGGGTTTTAATGGTGTATGTGCCCCTGTTGGAAATATTTCACTTCTCCACTCCTGTACAGGTGACAGATCCAGATGTATTAGAAGTATGGAAATGGAAGAGATGGGTCACTGTTATAGTGTAGCTAAACATGTTTTCTTTTTGTTTTGGATAGAAAGGAGAGGAGTTAGAACTACTACCAGGTTTATTCCTAAAGACCTGCGTTTTTTCCTCCTACATCATAATGACATTCCTCTTAATACATATAACATTTTGTCCCTTTTTCATTAAGCAAATGCAGCCCCATCCTGCATCCCAGCTCTTTGAAAATCCTCCTCACCACCCACCATACATCAGGTTTTCATTGCTAATTTCTATTCGTTATGGAGATTATCTCCATTTCGTCCTGCTGGCTCCTGTGACTGATACTAAACGTAAGGTAAATTCCAAAATTTTGAGTTGTCACCAGAATGGAACACGTCTTCTGGTGACAACTAAGGGCCTTTTTACATTACAGTGCAGCTTCTTTCAGATAGCAGCACTTCTAAAACACACTATGGGGGTTATTTATTAAAGGCAAATCCACTTTGCACTACAAGTGCAAACTACAAGTGCAAAGTGCACTTGAAATTGCACTGAAAGTGCACTTGGAAGTACAGTCGCTGTAAATCTGAGGGGGACATGCAAGGAAAATAAAAAACAGCATTTTAGCTTGCACATGATTGGATAATAAAATCAGCAGAGCTTCCCCTCATTTCGGATCTACCCCTCAGATTTACAGTGACTGCACTTCCAAGTGCACTTTCGGTGCAATTTCAAGTGCACTTTGCACTTGTAGTTTGCACTTGGAGTGCAAAGTAGATTTTCCTTTCGTAAATAACCCCCAATGTTCTTATAGAGAGAAAGATTGCAGTGCAACCATGAAGCAAGAAGCAGAGCGAGCCTGTCTATATAATGGAGAAATATGGCTTCCCTCATCTACAGGTATAATATTAAACAGCACAAGTATAAGGTTTTTATATGTAGGGACCCTGCCGAAAGCTAGTGGGCCCCTAATCAAATTGAGTGCATTTTATTGCTAGGCTCTTAAGAGCATGAGCACCATTTACATTTTCTGGGCTCTGCTGGTTCTCCTTATGTGTGGGCTTTTGGTCATTTTTCCCGACGAGAAAAACGGCATTAATCACAACGAGAAAAATTAGAACATGCTCTAATTTTTCTCGTCGTGATTCACGGCATTTTTTTCCGCTGCAGTTTTCCCATAGGGAAACACTGCCGGGGAGCCTACACACGGTCGTTTTTCTCGACCAAGAGAAAAAATTACGGGAAAAATGGCCGTGTGTAGGGGAACAAGCCGTTCCTCGTTTTTCCTGTCTATTTTCTCGACAGTGTTTTCACCGTCGAGAAAATCGATCGTGTGTACGTGGCATAAGATTAGTTTGTTCATTTTTTTCAGCCTGATACTGTTGAGGAGGCTCTAGTGCGAAGAACAATTACTGAGTTATGAATATTTATCTGACACAACTAATCCCTGAAAGCTTTGTTTAGTGGTATGGTTTGGGAAGATGAAAAACAATTGGGGCTCCATTCCGGAGTGTCTTTCACCTTCTGGGGTTCTGCCTGACAAGGATGCTTGCATAGGGTGATCTCTACCTAGACTTGCTTCAGCCTGTGGCATGTGCTGGAGACCCAGGACTTTAGCTGCCCTGCTGGAGGGTATACCTGGAGGGAGCTGGGATAACGGTGTGCTGACTGGAAGGAGAATCTGTAAAGAATGGAGCAGGGAAACTCTGGATGCCTTCAGCTGTCATTGTGCTTTTGCTGGGCATCTTTTAAGGAGGAGTGGGCTCCCTGCAGGCAAACCTGCCCCTTATCTAACCATTAATATATATGCTCCAATTTGAAGACTCTCAAAACTGTAGCGTTAGCACCGCAGTATACAGAGGAGCCTTGACGTGGTTGCTGTGGCTTACACATTACATAGTTACATAGTTAGTCAGGTTGAAAAAAGACACAAGTCCATCCAGTTCAACCATAAATAAATAAAATAATAATAATATCATACAATCCCATATACCCAATTCTATACCCACAGTTGATCCAGAGGAAGGCGAAAAACCCCAGCAGAGCATGATCCAATTTGCTACAGCAGGGGAAAAAATTCCTTCCTGATCCCCCGAGAAGCAATCGGATATTCCCCGGATCAACTTTACCTATAAATGTCAGTACCCGGTTATATTATGTACATTTAGGAAGAATCCAGGCCTTTCTTAAAGCAATCTACTGAGCTGGCCAGAACCACCTCTGCAGGGAGTCTATTCCACATTTTCACAGCTCTTACTGTGAAGAAACCTTTCCGTATTTGGAGGTGAAATCTTTTTTTCCTCTAGACGTAAAGAGCGCCCCCTTGTCCTCTGTGTTGACCATAAAGTGAATAACTGAACACCAAGTTCACTATATGGACCTCTTATATATTTGTACATGTTGATCATATCCCTCCTTAATCTCCTCTTCTCAAGAGTGAATAAATTCAGTTCCTCTAATCTTTCCTCATAGCTGAGCTCCTCAATGCCTCTTATTAGTTTAGTTGCCCTTCTCTGCACTTTCTCCAGTTCCCCGATATCCTTTTTGAGAACTGGGGCCCAAAACTGAGCTGCATATTCCAGATGAGGTCTTACTAATGATTTGAACAGGGGCAAAATGCTATCTTTCTCTCTGGAGTCCATACCTCTCTTAATACAAGAAAGGACTTTGCTCGCTTTCGAAACCGCATGCCATTATTGAGCTTATGATCTACCAAAACCCCCAGATCCTTCTCCGTTACGGATCCCCCCAGTTGTACTCCCCCTAGTATGTATGATGCATTCATATTCTTAGCCCCTAAATGCATAACTTTACATTTATCAACATTAAACCTCATCTGCCACATAGTCACCCAATTAGACAGAGCATTGAGGTCGGCTTATAAATTGGAGACATCCTGTAAGGACGTTATTCCACTGCATAGCTTGGTGTCATCTGCAAAGACCCCAATGCAATGGGAAAGAGGGACACATATTTGCAAATGTGTCCAACTAACTCTCTGTCTTTAACATGAATTGCTAGACAGGGTCAATTTGGTCTTTTTGCAGGCTAGCTGGTAAGTGTGCTGGGAAATATTTGTTTGTTTGTGATGATCTGTACTTTGGCCTGGTCTCAGCCTGTGGCATATGCTGGGGACCCAGGACTTTATCTGCCCTGCTGGAGGGGATACCTGGAAGAAGCTGGGATAAAGGTTGGCTGACTGGAAAGAGCATTTGTAAAGAATCTTCTTGTTGAAGTGTTTCACAGACGAAATGGATAGAAGCTACTACTGGACATTGCAGGAAGGATTCCATACTTCCCATCTTTGTGAAATGGGAAAGAGGAACACATTATTGCACATAGTATATAGGCAATGAATACAACCTTGCCATATCTCCAGTAAAAAAAACTCATGGTGATTAATGTGCAAAAACATTTTTTTTTTTGTTTACAAACGATTTTTATTATTGTAAAAGGTCAAAAAATAGCACAGATGTGTAACCAAAACATAGGTACAACTGGTCTTTCATGCATGTACTTAAAGCGGGGTTCCACCCGCAATTTTTTTTCTTCAAGTCAGCAGCTACAAACACTGTTGCTGCTGACTTTTAATAAGGACACTTACCTGTCCTACTTACCTGTCCTACTCGCCCGCGATGTCGCTCCCCCCCCCCCCGAGGCCGATCCCTCGATCCTGGCAGCTCCCGGTGCCGCCATCCTCACTAAGGTAAACAGGCAGTGAAGCCGTGCGTCTTCACTGCCCGTTTCCTACTGCGCATGCGCGAGTCTCGCAGTGTTTTCTGAATGGGCTGGCTGCTCTCTGGGATACACACAGTTCCCAGAAGGCAGCGCGCCCCATTCACCAGAAGACACAACGAGTAGGAAGAGGAAGAAGACCAGCGAAGGACGATGAAGAGGCAGATTAGGGACTTCCGCATAGCAACCGCTATTTCTGGTAAGTACATTTTTTTTTTCTTTCAATAATTTTTTTCTATTTTTGTGTAGATTTTTGGTAAAAAAAAAAATTCAGGGTGGAACTCCACTTTAATATGAGGTGAATGGTACCAATAAGGAGGACATAGCAATACAATATAAGATTAATAAAGATGCGATTTAGGTATGTATATTTCCTGTCAGGTTATATCGTTTTAAAAAAAGAAACACAGATTCAATTTATAATGATGATCATTATTAGGTTATATCATGTGATATTTAAGGAAGTGGTATGTCCCATGGGGACCATTTTTTTGGGGGGGAAAATGTGCAAATGAGGAAGTTTGAGGTACAGAGAGGTTTGGTTTGGTTCCAAAAGAGGGGCAGTCCCTCCAAATAAGGTTGTTCATTGCCCATACATTAATATAACTTTGAATGCTATCTGAGGGACAACAGGTGACTTGATTAGAAAGAGATTCAGTGCAATTTAAAGAATGACTGTAACTACTCTTATAGGGTCATGCATCTATCCAAATGTTTTCACAGGGCCACCAATTACCATGAGGCTGCTCTTAAAGGGCCTACTACTTTCAGAATACCTGTCCTAGTGTTGTGCCATTTGTTGGTATCCTGCAGCCCTAAACCCTTTCTCCTAGAACTGAGGTCAGTAATAAAAGGTAAAAAGACTCTGACTGGCATCTTACTTATTGTCCTACTGTACACCAAAAACTAGACTCTGAAATGGAAATCCTATCCTGCCACACTACCTAGGGTAAGGTGACCAGATTTTTAAAATGAAATCCGGGGACATATTTTTTTTTACTAGTAATTGCGGCAATCAGCGACTCTCTGCCCGTCGCCGCCCGCCTCACAGCCTGTCAAGTCTTACTCTCCGGGCTACTACTGGGTGTGGAGAGGAGGAAGATCACTCCGCCAGGGAAGGCAAGGAGATAAACAGGCAGGCGGCTGGCCGGGACTTGAGCCAAGGCATAAGAACATGCGTGCGGAGCTGAATGGGCATGCGGCCAAAACTGAAGAAATATTCCCTCCGCTCCGACCAGCACATGACCATCAGAAAGGGGCACAGATAATGGAAAAAATACACCCTCCTAAGCTAGTAGGAGCGGCGGAGCAGGGGGTGTGTAATTCAGAATTTTTTATTTATTTTTTATTCTGCACTGACTGTCTTTAAAATTGCCCCTGCCCCTGTTCAAATCCAATCCGGGGACAAAACCGGGGACAGACTTGGTCCGGGGACAGTGTCCTCAATCAGGGGACTGTCCCCTGAAACCGGGGATGTCTGGTGGTCACCCTAACCTAGGGGTCATTCCACATCACCCTAAGAGGAGGAGTGCTACATATACATTGATATTTTTTTTACATAAGCTTCATCATATTCACATGTATACCTAAAAAAAAAAAAAAAAAACACAGAAAAAATAAAAGATTTACTTTTTATGCAATAGTGTTTTAGTTTCTTATTGAATGTGACCTTATTGTATGTTTAGGTGATCATTGTAACTTTATTATTATTATTATTATCATACAGGATTTATATAGCACCAACAGTTTGCGCAGAGCTTTACAACATGAGGGCAGACAGTACACTTACAATACAATTCAATACAGGAGGAATCAGAGGGCCCTGCTCGTTAGCGCTTACAATCTAAGCCCTGGTTCACACTGGTGCGTTTTGACATGAGATTTGGCATGTCAAATCGCATGTCAAAACGGCGATATTTGCCGCAAATTGCCGGCAATGGCACCGTCCTAATCAGTGCGACGCTGCATCTTCGGCGCTGCACCGATTTCAAAAAGTAGTTTCTGTACTACTTTTTGCAATTTTGGCCTGCGATTTACATTGACATCTGTGCAGAAACCTGCACAGATGTCTCTGTAATCGCGGCCGAAATCGGGACTGACCAGCGGGAGTGAAATCGTGCGAGTTCAGCTGAACTCGAACGGTTTCACTCTCGCAGCCCAGTGTGAACCTGGGCTAAGAGGGAGAGTCAAGTGGTACGAAAGGTAATAACTGTGGGGATGAGCTGATGGATAAAATAAAAGTCAGCCAATGAACGCAGAGCGGTTTGTGGATGAGTCTGGCAGCAGCATTCATGAGGGAGGGCGTTGCAGTAGTTGAGACAAGAGATAACCAGGGAGTGAATTAGAAACTTTGTGGTGTCAATGGTTAGGAAGAGACATATTTTGGAGATGTTGCGGAGGTTGAGGTGGCAAGCTTTGGACATTGATTGGATGTGGGGCTGAAAGGAGAGTTCAGAGTCCAGGATTATACCTAGCACCCTGGCATGCGGGGGCGGGTTGATAGTTGCGCCATCAATCTTGACAGAGAAGTCAGGTAAAGGGGCACGTGGGGGGGGGGCATATTACGAGCTTCTTAAAATGTCTGGAAAACTGTTTTTCACAGGGATGAACTGTTGTGACCGAGGTGTGCTGTCAGTAAAAACGTCCCCTGCAGTCTTCTCACAGTGACAGTTTTTTAAAGAGGATTGAAAGTAGACATATCAAGGATAATGGTTGTCATGGAAACCACCTACACAAAGGGAAGATAATTTTAGAAGACTTTATTTTTGGTTTCTTTTCTTTCTCCACTATTACTTTACTTTCATTCTTTTTTCTTGGACTTGGATATTACTTAAACAGTAGATAAGGAAATTAGTGATATACTGTACATAGTACTGCACCCAGAACAGCCAATTAAAGTATTTTTTGGGGATATGTAATGTAATGGTAGCCATGTGCTGGGCTGCATGTCCTCCATGGGTACAGCTAATCACATGGAGCATACAGTCTTGCATGCATGCACAGACATACAGTAGGTGCCGCCGATATTGTATTTCTATCGCGCTCCCATCGCCGAGATTCTCGGCGACAGGAGTGCCGAGATCTCGGCAGCAGGGTGGCGACACGTGTCGCGCTCGCTGCAATAGCGAGGAGACGCGACACTGTATTGAGTGGGGATCCGACGCGGATTCCCGCCAATACCAGGCACTGCGTTTGGTATGAATCCTGAGCGGGAACTCCACGCCAATTTTTAAAGAAAAAAACGGCGTGGGTTCCCCCTCCAGGAGCATACCAGGCCCTTGGGTCTGGTCTGGATTTGAAGGGGAACCCTACGCCGAAAAAATGGCGTGGGGGTCCCCCTCAAGATCCAAACCAGACCCATATCCGAGCATGCAACCTGGCAGGCCGCAGGGGAAGAGGGGGGGTCGAGAGCGGCCCCCCCTCCCTCCTGAACCGTACCAGGCCACATGCCCTCAACATGGGGGGTTTGGTGCTCTGGGGCAGGGGGCGACCTGCGGCCCCCCACCCCAGAGCACCCTGCCCCCATGTTGATGAGGACAGGGCCTCTTCCCGACAACCCTGGCCGTTGGTTGTCGGGGTCTGCGGGCGGGGGGCTTATCGGAATCCGGGAGCCCCCTTTAATATGTGAATGAGTATGGGGTACATCGTACCCCTACCCAATCACCTGGTGGAAAAAAAATGGTAATAAAAACACAACACAGCTTTTAAAAGTATTTTATTGCACCGCTCCGGAGGTCTTCTTCCGACTTCGGGGGTCTCCGGTGTCGTCGCGGCGCTCTCCGGTTCTTTCTTCTGCCGGGCCACCGCTATCTTCTTTTTAGCTCTTTTGCTAGCGGAGGCCCGGTCTTCTCCGTCGCCTTCTTCTTCTCCCGCTCTCCGGTTCTTCTCCCGCTCTCCGGTTCTTTCTTCCGCCGGGCCTCCGCTAACTTCTTTTTAGCTCTTTTGCTAGCGGAGGCCCGGTCTTCTCCGTCGTCTCGTCCGGCTCTCCGTTGTCCTTCTGCCGGCCCCTCCACTAACTTCTTGATAGCTCTTTTGCTAGTGGAGGAGCCGGTCTTCCCGTCGTCGCCGTCGGCGTCTTCTTCCCTCTTCTCCTCCTCGGTGTTGACTCGTCGCTTCCTCTCGCAGTAATGATAAATCTTCGGTCCGCAGAGATTAATATAGGCTTCTCATGACGTCACAGTCACATGGTGCCATGACGTCACAGTCACATGCTCCGGGGCACATGGCCGGTTTTTTCTTTAAAAATTGGCGTGGAGTTCCCGCTCAGGATTCATACCAAACGCAGTGCCTGGTATTGGCGGGAATCCGCGTCGGATCCCCGCCTATCGGCAATGCGTGTCGCTCATCGTGAAAGGAACATTTTTTCCTTTCCCGATGATGAGACAGCTCGGCGCTGGCTCTCGCTACGGAGCCCATAGGGTGTCAATCTCGCCGCTAGAAGCGGCGAGATTGACACAATATCGGCGGCACCTACTGTAGGTTGGATCTTATGCCGTATACACACGGTCGGAATTTCCAACAACAAATGTTTGATAGGAGCTTTTTGTCGGAAATTCCGACCGTGTGTATGCTCCATCGGACATTTGCTGTCGGAATTTCCGACAACAAAAATTTGAGAGCTGGTTCTCAAATTTTCCGACAACAAAATCCGTTCTTGTAAATTCTGATCGTGTGTGGACAATTCCGACGCACAAAATTCCACGCATGCTCTGAATCAAGTACGAGACAGAAGCGCTCGGTCTGGTAAAACTAGCGTTCGTAATGGAGATAGCACATTCGTCACGCTGTAACGGACTGAAAAGCACAAGGCTAAAAAACGCGAATCGTCTCTCACCATACTTTTCTACTAACACGACTGGTATTGAACTTCCCTTTAATAGTGGCGTTGTACGTCTTGTACGTCACCGCGTTCTTGGCGTTCGGTTTTTCTGACAACATTTGTGCGACCGTGTGTATGCAAGACAAGTTTGAGCCAACATCCGTCGGAAAAAATCCACAGTTTTGTTGTTTGAATTTCCGATCGTCTGTACGCGGCATAAGACTCACCAGGGTGCTACAGACAAAACCCCTCCCAGGATCCTGACATTCTGCAAGCACACCCTGGGAGGCTCCCCACCTGACCTAACTAGCATCCCCACGTAGTCCATCCCATACCTGCTTCAGGCCCTATGGCAATGGACCCCAAAGGCAGCCCAACAAATCTGTTTCTAGAGGACTATTAGCAGAGTATTGAAATCATGGGCTGGAAGCTTCTTGGTTACAGAGAATACTTTACTGTCATGGAGACATATCAAAAACGGAAAATTTATATCAAATACTTACCGTAATTTTCCTTTCCTGATGGACTCCATGGCAGCCTACGTGTGGGTTAATCCCGCCCCTCATACCTCATAGGACCCTTCTCCCATAAATCTTTGCTCTGGGCCAGAGGCCGTGTTCCATAATTTAGCCTACTCCAGCCACTGGGAGGGAACTTCTGCTGCCATGGAGTCCATCAGGAAAGGAAAATTACGGTAAGTATTTGATATAAATTTTCCGTTTTCCTGACAGACTCCATGGCAGCCTACGTGTGGGAAATAACTAGCCATACACACCCGGGTGGGCAGAGTGCTGGACAAAAGAAAAAAGGTTTAATTGGCACCATCAACAGACAAGATATGTAAACCACTACGCAGTAGTGTGCCATGAACGTGTTAATTGAAGACCACAAGGCCACCTTGCAAATAACTTCTGGAGGCACGTGACGTGATGCCGCCCATGATGAAGACACTTCTAGTTGAGTGAGCAGTCACCGCTTCTGGAGGCGCCAAGCCCTTGGCTTTATAGGCCCACTGAATGGCCTGAACAATCCATGCTCCGATAGATCTGGAAGAGGCACGCATTCCCTTATACTTCCTGTGAAAAGAACGAGCAGATGGTCAGTCTGACGGAAAGAAGCTGTAGCTTCAAGATACTGACTCAGAGCTTTTCCAACATCTAAGGGATAAACACTGGAATCCTCGGTAGATCTGAACGTTGGAAGAGCAATCTCCTGATTGTCATGAAACACAGATGCCACTTTGGGGTCTGAACCCAACATAGGAATTAAAAGGTTTAGAAATGGCTCCTTGCATCCCTGAGAGCTGATTTCAGAGACCCTCTTGGCCGATGTTATAGCCACCAAGAAGACAACTATTAGAGAGAGTCATTTGACAGAAGATTGATCTTCATGTTCCAACTCTCTACCTAAGAAAAAATCCAGGACAAGGGGAAGATCCCAATTAGAAAAAACTTATTGCTCCTCTGAAAAACTACTGAGTAAGAGGGTGTCTAGCCCAGGAAACACCGGTAAAGGCAGAGATTACAGCGATTTGGACTCGCAGCGAGCTGACTGACAATGAGAGATCCAATCCTGATTGTAAGAAGCCCAGGATATCATGTATCTTTGGGTTTTTGCAAGAACCTGCAGTGGAAGAGGTGTAGTCTGAAAACTTTTTCCAAATCCTCTGGTAGACCCTGTTGGTGCTTGTTCTTCTGGCATTTAATATTGTGGAGATGGCCCTACTTGGACAGCCTAGGGCCTCCAACCTTCCCCTCTCAAGAACCAGATCATCAGATGTAGATGGGCCGGGCATGGATGTAGAAATGCCCCTTGTGATAGGAGATCTGGTCTGGAGGGTAGAGGAACTGGGTCCCGGAAGCGGAGTTGCATCAGCAGTAGAAACCATGGCTTGTTTGGCCAGTAGGGGACTATTGCCACTATCTCTGCTTCTTCCATCCTGAGCCTCGACAAAAAACAGAGAATGACAGGAACCGGGGGAAAGGCATAGGCCCTGTGGAACCGCAAATGGTCTGTCAGAGCATCTACCCAAAAGCCTGGGGATACCAAGACCTCGTGTAGTATCTCTCTAGTCTGAAGTTGCATGGGGAGGCAAACAAGTCTACTTCCGGAATGACTCCCAGGGACAGGACCCACCTGAAGACTTCGGGGGGGGAAGTCCACTCGTTGTCCAGAGAAACTCTCAACAGAAAATCTGCCTGAACGTTCGGGACTCCAGGGAGATAGACAGCTGTCAGGTTGGCCAGGTTTTTCTGGGCCAAGATCATGATGGGCTCTATTTCCTTTGACAGGGAGAGTCTGCGAGTACCCCCTGTCTCTTGATATATGCGACTGCCGTTGTGTTGTCCAGTCTTAGGAGGACTGAGTCTCCTGCTGTTAAGTGGTGAAAGGCCTGCAGAGCGCAGAACGCTGCCCGGAGTTCCAGAACATTGGAGACTATCCTGTGAGAGGGAAAATTCCATATGCCTTGGGCTACTTCTGTCAGCCCCTGTTGCTGGCATCTGTAGTGATGGTGACCCAAGACACAGGTGCGATGGAGTGACAATTGAGGAGGTTCCTCTGTTGTAGCCACCAAGGAAAGCTCTCCTGCATGGATGAGGTTATTTGGATAAAGTGATCCCGAAGCCCTGGATTATACTGCTGGAGGAAACCCTTCTGGAAGGGCCGCATTTTCCACTGAGCCCACTTTACCATGGGTGTTGTTGCCACCATGGTGCCAATGATCTTTAGGCATTGAGAGGCTTGGAGATGAGGACGACATTGCAAGCCAAACTCTGTCCCGGATCACTGGGATTTTTCCAGGGGTAACAAGATGGTGCTCTTGATAGCGTTGAAGTGTGCCCCGAGGAATACCAGGGACTGCGTAGGATTCAGATGGCTCTTTTCCAGATTCAGAAGCCAACCAAACTCGAGTAGAGTGGAGATGACCTGGGATCTGTGGATTAGCAACTGCTCCTTGTCCCGAGACAACAGCAGGTCTAGATAGTGATACAGACGGATACCTCTGGTCCTGATCAGAGCCACGACAGCCAACAAGTTTTGAAAACACACGAGGCGATGTTGTAAGCCCGAAGGGGAGACAGGTGAACTGCAGACGGATTTGATCGACAGCAAAGCGAAGGTATTTCTGGAATTCTGACGCTATCGGAACATGGAAGTAGGCGTCCTTCAGGTCTATAGAGACAAGCCAATCGCCTGGTTGGATTGCTTGACTGATCATGAGTAGTGTCTCCATCTTGAACTTCTCCTTCTAGATAAAAGAATTCAAGTGGGTTAGGTCTATAACTGGCCTCCAGGAGACGTTTTTCTTCAACACCATGAAGAGGGGCGAGTAGACCCCTTAAAACCTTTTGTCATCTGGAACTGGAATTGCAGCGCCCTGAGCCACAAGAGAGACAGGAGAATTCGCTTTTTCTCTTCCGAGAGAGGCAAGGATGCCGACTCGCTCTGTTTTAGGCAGGTGCAATATCATAAAGACTTAGGGGATTCTTGTCCACCGGAAGATGCCCCTTTTGAAAACTTCTGGCCTGAAGGCTGTTTTTTCTTCCAGGTCTTCTTGAACTCATGGCCAGGCCTATAGTAGCGAGCATTCCTTGCTCGATCTGAACTTTGCCTGGGCTGTGTTCTCTTCTGGTTTAGCAGACGGCGATCCTGGGGAAGGAACCCCGACTTGCCCCCTGTGGCACGGGTGATGGCACTGTCCGATATGTTCCCAAAGAGAGACGAACCCCCAAATAGAATCCTGCACCATGCCTGCTTGGAGGCAGGGTCAGCTACCCATGGGCGCAGCCACAAGGCACGCTTAGCTGTGACAGATGTCAGCATGATCCGAGCCACCAGGCGAATTATGTCTAGGGAAGCCCCACGAGAAAAGCCAACGTCAACCTTAGCCCATGAATAGGTGAGCTCCTGGCCAGTTCTTCCGAGATGCTCCTCAGAAAAGCATCTACGTGACGTCGTCTGCCCAGACTTCCATCGCTTTAGAAAGGGCTGCGAGAGCTAGAGCTGGTTTGCAGGTCATACCCGCTGTAATGTAGATCTGCTTGAGGTCGGTATAAATTTTCCACTCCAGGCAATCCCTAAAGGAAACAGTATCCTCCAATGGGAGTGTGACATGCCTCACCATCCTCATTAGGGCTGAGTCAATGAGAGGAGCCGACTCCAGGTGTTTTACATCCTTGCTTTTAAATGGGTACATTTTTGATACCTTCATTAACAGGCAATTCTTCCTTTCAACACCACCCCATTTGTCGGTAATTATTGCGCTGAGTTCACCCAAAAAGGAGAAATTAGGGTGTTCTTTTTTGAGGTGTTTAAAATATTTCCTCTGTTTGGAGGGTGCCTCCACTGGCTCTTCCATCTCAAAGCTTCTTTGACAGCTTTTGACCAGCTGTGGTACTAGGGCAAATTCAAAACCTGCACCAGGGTCATCTACCTCCACCTCACTGTCTGAGGCTTCAATTGAGGAATGGCTCGGCTGTGAAGGGCCTAGAGCCTTGAGATCATCCCTAATAGGGACTGACATAGTGTCGCCAGCAGGGTTGTGGGTATGACCAGAATCCCCTTTACTCAGGGACTCATGGACCACCTTTCTGACCAGTGCTTCCACTTGTTGGTCTCCACCCTCTCTTATGCGACTTTAGAAAAGCATCGCTTGCAGAGCGATTTGCCTTCAGGAACCTGGGCCCCGCATACCCAGCAGGTTTTCCTCACAGAGCGGCTGGAGTGGCGGTGAGAGTGACGCCCAGAGGTGGTTTTAGACTCCTATCTGTGGTACCTAGATCTAAAGGAAGATCTGACGCCTGGACCTTGAAGAGGAGTGACAACGTTGAGACCTAGGACGGTCTTTGCCGTGCTTTGGTGTTCAGACCTAGAAGAGCTGAGTGAAAAAGAAAGGGTTAAGAGCTCCTGAATGAGTGAACCCAAGCATCACAGGTAGAAAATAAATAAATCCTACCTGCAGCGCAAGGGTTGGCCACAAGAGGGCGGTGACAGATCCATGGCAAGGCAGTTTGAAAGTGAAATGAATCATTAAAGCCTTATGAGAAACAGGAGTGACAACAGGCATGAGAGAGCACATAACAAAACATAGCCAGCACCCAGGGAGCCTGCAGCAAAAATTTACCTTGTAAACCATAGCCCAGTGCCTGGGTAAATACCGCATAAGCCTGCAAGTCATCCCAAGTAAGAGCTGCTTTGACAGCTATTTAAATCTGCCACCGTTAACCACTTGTCCCCCGCCCACTGTCAATTGACGGCGGGCGGAGGATACTCTCGTTCTGGGAGGATGTCATATGACGTCCTCCCTTTAAAATGAGCTAGGAGGCGCGCGCGCGTGCCCGCCGCGTTCACAAGGCCCCGGTGCACGTGCCCGGCGGCCGCGATTGCCGCCGGGCACCCGCGATTGCCCGGGAAACGAGCAGGAAAGTGGATCTCTGTGTGTAAACACAGAGATCCACGTCCTGTGAGGGAGAGGGGACTGATGGTGTGTCCCTTGTACATAGGGACAACCATTGGTCACCTCCCCCAGTCAGTCCCCTCCCCCCACAGTAAGAACACTTTGAGGGAACATATTTAACCCCTTCCCGCCCCCTAGTGGTTAACCCCTTCCCTGCCAATCACATTAATACAGTAATCAATGCATTTTTATAGCAGGGATCGCTGTATAAATGTGAATGGTCCCAAAAATGTGTCAAAAGTGTCCGATGTGTCCGCCGCAATATCGCAGTCACAATAAAAAATCGCAGATCGCCGCCATTACTAATAAAAAAATAAAAAAATAAAAAGGCTATAAATCTATCCCCTATTTTGTACACGCTATAACTTTTGCGCAAACCAATCAATATGCGCTTATTGCGATTTTTTTTTTTTACCAAAAATATGTAGAAGAATACGTATCGGCCTAAACTGAGGAAAATGTTATTTAAAAAAAAAAAATGGGTATTTATTATAGCAAAAAGTAAAAAATAGTGTTTTTTTTTCAAACTGGATGCTCTTCTTTTGTTTATGGCGCAAAAAATAAAAACCGCAGAGGTGATCAAATACCACCAAAAGAAAGCTCTATTTGTGGGAAAAAAAGGACACAAATTTCGTTTGGGAGCCACGTCGCATGACCGCGCAATTGTCATTCAAAGTGTGACAGCGCTGAAAGCTGAAAAATGGCTTGGGCAGGAAGGGGGTTTTCGTGCACAGTAGAGAAGTGGTTAACGATGTCACCGCCCCATAGCGGTTGCCATCCGGTGGCGGCCAATCGCATTTGCGACCGCCATTTTGGCGAAACTGCGCCTGCACGAACCAAGCACAGAATCTTCATTCGCGGCTTGCGGATGCGCAGCGACTTCCTGAAACGGCGAGCTGGAACGCAGCTGCGCTCCAGCCGCCGTGGCCACTCACTGGAGCTTGATAGAAAATAAGGAGACACACAAAACACAGAGATACGGCTGCCATATAAAAGGAATATCTTTGTACATTACCACCACCACGGCACGATCCGGACCAGAACCTGGGACTGGGGAGCTGTTCGCTCGACCCACTGCACGATCGGGCGTTTACAAAGCCTCCCGCTAATAGCTGGGACGTTTGGCCATATTGCCGCTTGCCTGCCAATGGCCAGGTTAGTAAGCTCTTCATGGTATCACATCATATCGCCCATGTCCACCTGCTAATAGCTAGGATTGCTGGACTGCAGAGAGGATCACCGCTAACCACCAACGTATCGCCGTGCACACCGCCAGGCCTGGATTACAGAAAAACTTAATGAAAAGGTAAGACTATATCTTGGTCCTAGGAGGAGGACAAAAAAAGGAACACGGCCTCTGGCCCAGAGCAAAGATTTCTGGGAGAAGGGTCCTATGAGGTATGAGAGGCGGGATTAACCCACACGTAGGCTGCCATGGAGTCTGTCAGGAAACATGTCTTTATCATCATGGAGACAGGCATTTAGTGTAGATTAGATATTCAGTGTAGAATCTATATTCAGTCAGTGAAGGCAGTGTAGTATATATAAAATATATAATATAGTGTATTGAAGTGGTTAAGAGGAACCCTGCGCCAATTTTTTTTTTAAATGGCGCGGGGGTCCCCCCAAAATCCATACCAGGCCCTTCAGGTCTGGTATTTATTCTGAGTTGAACCCCACACCAAAATAAAAAAAAATGGCGTGGGGTCCCCCCCAATATCCATATCAGGCCCTTCAAGTCTGGTATGGATTTTAAAGGGAGCCCTGTGCTAAAATTGGAAGAAAAATGGCGTGGGGGTCAAAGCACCTTGTCCCCATGTTGATGGGAACAAGGGCCTCATCCCCACAACCCTTGCCCGGTGGATATGGGGGTCTGCGGGCGGGGGGGCTTATCAGAATCTGGAAGCCCCTTTAACAAGGGGGCCCCCAGATCCCACCCCCCCATGTAAATGGGTATGGGGTACATTGTACCCCTCCCTACCCATTCACCAAAAAAAGTGTCAAAAAAGTAAAAATGACAGGAGACAGTTTTGGACAATTCCTTTATTAAAAAAAAGTGTCCCGCGATGTCAATCTATCTTCAATCACGGTCCCGAAAGTTAAAAAAAAAAACGGAAAAACTCTGCCTCCATGGGAGGCGTCCCAGCGACTGCTGTCTTTTTGCTTTGACAGCTTTTATATAGTCAAGGACGGGGCCACCTGGTGATGTAAACTGGTGACCCTGCCTCCTCTGACGTCACATTTTTTTTTTAATAAAGAAGTTGTCCAAAAAAAATGATTTTGCTGTTATGAACTTGGGAAAGATGTGCTGCTCTACAGGCAGACTAAGGGGACCACCAGGCCGTATACTTAAAGGAATATTTCATTTTTATTGTTTCACTTTAAGCATTATTAAAATCACTGCTCCTGAAAAAACTGCAGTTTTTTAAAACTTATTTTTGCATTGATACATATCCCCTGGGGCAGTACCCGGGTCCAATAACGTGCATATAAGCCTTTAAAATGAGCACTTTAGATTTTTCATGTTCGTGTCCCATAGACTTTAAGGTTGTTCACACAAATTTTTTGCCTGTTTGCATGTTCTGCTGCGAACCGAACCATGGGGGGGGCGATGTTCGGCTCATCCCTAATTGATAATAGTACTACTAAAGTAAGGTGACCAGATTTTTAAAATGAAATCCGTGGACATATTTGCTTTCTTTCTTTAATGAAGTCCACATACCTTTGGCCGTTTTCTCTGTTCTTATGTGGATAAGCTGGTCATCTTCCACTAGCAAGCTTACAATTGCTTTTGCCTGCCTATCCTTTCTGCCCCAGTCCTCCGTCTCTCTGTCTGTGGGTCTGTCTGTATTCAGCACTTGCCACCAGTGGCGTCACTAGGGTTGGTGTCACCTGGTGCGGTATAACATGGTGTCACCCCCCCCCCCAATAATTTTTTTCACCCTAATAACACTGCATATATTGGCAACAGTAGTGCCGTTAATAACTATCAATCAACTAGCAAATTTGAATAACAAAATCATATGAAAATAATAGAAATCAAAGCTTAAACTGTTAAAGAACTGTATTTATTTTAACTTTAAACTTTACTGAATTAATAAATAAATAACACAAAAACAGGAACAAATATGAAAGCATTTAGTTAACATCTAAATCAAAACTTTGCTTTTCTAGCCTTGACAGCTGCAAAATTGTGAACAACATCATCAAAATCAATACATTTCGCTAGTTCACTTTCAACTGATAATATTGCAAGATCAGAAAGCCTTGCCTGTCCCATCGTTGAACGCAAATAGTTTTTTATCAGCTTCAACTTTGAAAAGCTCCTCTCACATGAAGCCACAGACACACAGATTGTCAGAAATATTTTTAGACATAGTGAAAGGGTTGGAAGAGATTCAATGAAGTCCCATTCTGCTATGAAGGTCAAAACTTGTAAAGCCGACCAATCTTTGACTTCTTCTAGGTTGATCTTGGCTGCTTTGAGATGTCTCCTCAGTCTGGGTATTTCCATTAACAGCTCACTCTCAGATATTTCGTCATAAAAAGTGGTCAGTTTTGGAATGGACACCTTTAATGTTTCTTCAGTTTCATATATGAGACTCTTTGCTTGAACAGCCTCAAACATGGCTGCAACTTCCATGATGGCTCTTAATCTGATCTGGAGTTCAGAATGGAAGCGATCAATGCACTCAAGCATTGCCCTCTTGTTCTCGTCTTGTAGACTTATGCCTCCAGCATCACGTGCCTGTTCCCCTGCCATCCTCTTCTTAAACCTGGCTCTTCTCTCTACGGCAATTCCATATTCTTTAGATTTTAAATGTGCCTGCTTAATTGCATGTTCCACTAGGTGACTGCGCTCTTCAAACAGAAAAAGTCTTAGTGACTCTAGCTTTGTCACCACCTTGTCCAGACTTAAGCCTTTGGTCTGCAGGTACTGTTGTGTAACATCAACTTCTTGAAGTACATCACCCCAGAAGTATAGGTAGCACAAAAACGTAAAATCACAGACAGCAGGCAGTAGACATTCTGCTGCTCCTCTTGTGTCCATATTTTCAGAAGGATCACAAAGCGCTTCGATTGCAGACACAAACATATTCAATTTTTCTTTTACTGGCTTAACTGCAGCATGATGAGCACTCCAGCGTGTTGTTGATAATCTTTTCACTGACACTCCAGTGTGACACTACAGTGCAGTGTGATGATGTGACAGGCTGAGTTGCTCGCTGGCTCTGTAGGGTAGGGGGGAGGATTGGAATTTAGGAATAGGAAGAATAAGGAGCCGGAGGACACACACCAGGCGCGGCCGCGGCGCTGGAGGTGTTGTTCCAGGCTTCCAGCCCAGCGGGGTGAAATTAATCAATGAATGGGTCAGCTGTAAAAAAAAAAAAAAAAAAATTAAAAAAAATTAAAAAAAAAAAAAAAAAATTAAAAAAAAAAAAAAAAAAAAAAAGAAGGAGGGTGTCACCCCTCTAGCGGGTGTCACCCGGGGGCGGACCGCACCCCCCGCACCCCCCTAGCAACGCCTCTGCTTGCCACAAGCCTCCTTTGTGAGAAACACTTCGGCCTCGTACACACGACCGAGTTTCTCGTCGTAAAAAACACGTCGTTTTTTTCGACGAGATTTTTGTTAAGCTTGTCGATTTTCTCGTCAAGCTTTCTATGCGTACACACTGACATTTCCCAATTTCCTCGTTGTTCTCCGCGCTCACGTCCAGCACGTACGACGGCACTATAAAGGGGAAGATCTTTTTTCTTGGCGCCACCCCTTGGGCTGCTTTTGCTGATCTCGTGTTACCGCGTGTGAAGTAAAAGTTTGGGAAGAGACGATTCGCGCTTTTCAGTCTTCGTACTTTTCAGATCGTTTTCTGCGGTTCAGTTTGTGCTTGTGCGTTCGTATCTTGACTTTCAGGGCGTCTAGGCAGGTCGTATCTGTTTTACAGTGCGTTCTTGCCTGTTCGTTTCTGATTTTCAGTTCGTTATTCATAGGCCTTGCTGTTCTAAAGTGCGTTCTGTTCTGTACATTCTGATAAGACGACCGTTTCTTATTAGCCATGTCGCCTGGACGTTCTCATCGTCGAGTTCGTGCTGTGCGTGCGCTTGGTGTTGGTCTGCTTGTTTTGGACCAAGACCAGTCCATGAATGGTGTGAGGAGGAGTTCATGGACCAAGAATTGGTTGCTCCAGCGGGACCAATTCTGCCATATGCCTCTGCTGCGGGAGATCGTCGAGAATAATCCTGAGGACTACAGGAATTTTCTGCGGATGTCTGACCCCGTTTTTCAGGAACTGTTGGCTTTGGTGTCCCCCTATATTACCAGGCAGGACACCGTTATGCGGGAAGCCATCAGTGCTGAGCAGAGGCTCATCGCCACCTTACGTTACCTGGCGACAGGGAGAAGTCTTCAGGACTTGAAGTTCACGACAGGCATCTCCCCCCAGGCTCTGGGCCTCATAATCCCAGACACCTGTTCTGCCATTATACAAGTCCTGCAGGAGGACTATATTAGGGTAAGTTTTCTCCCTTAACATCACATTTTATGTATTACATGTATGCTAATGTATTGTATTTCTTTCATCCTTCCCTAATTACCATGATTGTAATATGCTGAGAATGATCCCCTTTGTCCCCATGCATGCTGGAAGCTTTAGATTGCCCCTTTTTTCTCCTCCATAAATATTTCCCTTCACTAACTTTTCCAGCAGGGGCGCCTGTTGCTCCAAATGTTTGGGGGTTCAAACTCCAATTTAGGTAATAAACTTCCCCCTTTTTTGCTCTGGTGCCTATTAAACGCCCCCAGTTGTCCCCTCTAATGCAGCCATTTTGTTCACTCCAATGCAGCCATTTAGTCCCCTCTAATGCAGCCATTTTCCCCCCAGCCCTGCACTTACCTTCTTGTGGTCAGCGCCATCCTTCTTCTGTCCTTGATGTCTTCTCCTTCCCTTGATGTTGCATCAGCCAATCATGTTACCATTAAACAGACTTGGTGAACATGATTGGCAGAGCAGCCTGCCAGTGTTTCCCCAAGGAATGCCCCCCCCCCCCTGCGTCCCCTATTTTACTTTTCGGAAACCAATTACATCCCTCAGGTTGTAATGTGCAAGACTATTTTACTACCTGTTTCTGCTATGCAATTTGAACCCCCTAAATGCCGCAATTATTCATATGTCGGTCGCTTTACAAGAGGCCATCCACCTGAATAGTGGGCGGCATAGACAATACATAGGTTCATGCAACGCATGAACCTATGTATTGTTCTGAGTGATGGGCACAGGAGAGAGGGGGCAGTGCTCCAGCGCCCACTCTGGACGCACCGCCACTGCAATGCTATCCTGTGGCCAAACACATCTCCCCCCCCCCAAAATAATTTAGTAATGGCCCATCAGAGGGGGTGATGAATCTGATAAATGAGCCTTCCCTTATACTTATTTTAAACACCTTAATAAACGTAGAATTTGATTGATGTTGGCCTTTATTTTTTTTTTATCGAATTTCCTTGTAATGTCTGACTTTGGTATTCTAATATTATTTCATCTTGTTTCACTCCACAGCTTCCTTCCACGCCACAGGAATGGCAGACTGTGGCATTGGAGTTTGCCACGCGGTGGGACTTCCCCAACTGCGGTGGTGCCATAGACGGGAAGCACGTCCGCATCGTGCCGCCACCCCGTTCTGGGTCCTAATACTACAATTACAAGGGGTTTCATAGCATTGTGCTGATGGCGGTGGTGTCAGCACGGTATGAATTCCTCTATGTTGATGTAGGGAAGAATGGCCGGATGTCCGATGGGGGATCCTTCATCCAGACGGAGTTTGCCCTCCGTCTCCAGAGTGACGACCTTGCATTGCCACCGGATGCAGGGAATATTGAAGGACTCCCCTTTGTTTTCTTGGCTGATGAAGCCTTCGGACTCGGACGGCATCTTATGAGGCCATTTCCCCAGAGGATCCTGACCCCAGAGAAGAGGGTGTTCAATTACCGGCTGGCCAGGGGCCGAAGAGTTGTCGAAAATGCCTTTGGCATAATGGCCAGCCGGTTCCGCCTTTTTATGACTTCAATACACTTGGCGGACTACAAAATAAACTATGTCGTATTATGCTGCTGTGTGCTACACAACTTTCTGAGCCAAAAATCAAATTTCTATATGGCTTCAGTTTTGCCAGAGGCTGGACTTTCCCCTGCAAATCCCCTGCCGGGACTGGAATCTGCCCGTCCTGGCTTGCCCTCCCAAAATGCCCGTGAGGTTCGGGACAAATACATGGAGTATTTCACGGGTAGGGGGGCAATTCCTATGCCAGCCTATGTCTAAGGATCCCAATAAAAAGCTTGTTTAAACCTTTAATTATTTGTTCTTTCCTGTCTCCTAGTTTGTCTTTGTGCATTTGTAGTGCCAAGTGTATTTAACTTTAGTAAATAACAACCATTTCACTATGTAACCTTACAAAATAACCAAATAAGCTTAGAGGGTATTATAAAAAGAAGCTACACGTTGTTTGTGGTCAAATATTTTACTCTGTGCACATTCTCACCATTTTTAGTTTTTTCAGTTTTTTTGGGTTGGCCTGGCCCCAACCCGGCAATTTTTTGATTATGAAAATACAAAAATAACAGTTGCATTCCAAAAATTACAACATTGGATACCTCTGAGCAACCTGAGACATTCACTTACACAAACTATGTCTCTATGTGCCCGTCCTAATATGGGGTCCTGCCACCCCTTGCCCAGCCAAAAATTGAATATGCACACATTTGGGATTTTTTTCATCTAGGAAGTTTACAATCCTGATCCCTATTGTCAACATGTGCTATCTGCCATCAGGGGTGATCAATGGACGTGTTTTGGGGGTGCAACCCCTTCCTCAGTTCACCGACTTTAGATACGAGGAAGGGGTTGCACCCCCAAAAGACGTACATGGATATCCCCTGATGGCAGATAGCACATGTTGACACACTGTGTGCAGATTCAATTTTTGGCTGGTTTGATTGTCAAAAAAATTCGAAAAGTTGCAAAAACAAACATGTAAAAACAAATGTGTTTGGATGGCTTATTGAATTCTCCCCAAAACATTGAGAATGTCTTTAAATGTTTGTTCCATCACATGGATTCTTTGTTTAATAAGGTCCAGTTCCGTGCTACATTCCATCACTTGCTGGATGAGGCGGAGGGCACTGTCAGCAGAGAACCGTGTACTATCCTTCACAACATTTATATCCCCTAAAAACAAAAAACAAAAGGTATTATAACTCTGCAGGCCTACATCTCTTACCTGAAGCTGTGGTGACAGATACTGACCTGTTGTGGTGACCAGATCCACAACGTCATCCACCTCTCCTTCCTGCACTTCTCCTTCCTCCACCTCAACTTCCTGCACATCTTTCGGTTGTGGGTCTTTGGGAGTTTGGGGTTGCTTGGAAGTTGTGGGGTGCATGTGCTCCCTGGAGTGTCCTCCTCCCAGTCTTCTCTCCCCTATGAGAATCAAACAAAAGGTCTATTTATCACACTGTAAATCTATATGTTAAAATAAAAACAGGCTAAATTGCTTGGAAGTGTGGTACAAGTGTGTGTTTGGGCGGAATTTAAAGAAGAATGCATTATTTATGACCAAGAATATGTTTAGTATTCACCTTTGGATGTCATTTATTTGACATGGAGGCACCACAAAAATTCTCTGATGCACCTGTGTGGGACACCCAAAAAAGGCGGGTCTGGTGGCCCACACTATAGTGCTCCAAAGTACAGATGTGGAAGCAGCTGCTGAGTGTCCTCTCCTTTACACTGATAAAAGTTTAATTCTCTTTACAAACACATCATCTAGACGAAAAAATACGCCACAATTTTTGAGCAAAAATGGCAGATGTCTAATTACTTTTGTGGCTCTAAAATAAGCCCAAACCGCGGATAGTGGCCGAACGAAGTGTCGGTAACGTAACGAACGATTACTGTGCCCAACCAAGTTCAAAATATTACATTTTGGAAGGGAGTCCAATATGAGAAACCAAAATAAAGAGCAACATGTCAGTTTAGAAAAAGATTAATAGCATAAAAGTCTACTTTTTACTTACTTTTAGCGAGCATTCTCTTTATGCTCCTCAACTGCTCTGGCTCCCTCAGTTTGAGGTCTGACCACCTCTTTCTGAGCTGCTCATTTGAGCGTTTCACCCCGAAATTCGCCTTCAGACTCTTCACGACTTTAGTGAGGATTTTGGCCTTCCTTCTATTTGGTTTGCTATACGGCCCATGCTTGGCATCATAATCAGCCTTGAGCAAGATGTCCACCATCTCCGCCATCTCCGCAAAAGACATATTCGATGCCTTGAATCTCCTCCTTGATCGCGACGTTTCCTCGGTCTCCGGGCTTGTCTCCTCCTCGTTAGTTGCGGAATTATCAGACACCTGCTGTAACTCCGCCATATCTGTCTGCGCGCCGAAAGAGAAGGGGCGGGGAAAAGATGTTAGTTAGAACGTCATGGGCGGGCGACGTGTGCGGAGCGACGTGTTCGTATTTTGACGCATGCGTGGTGTGTATATAGCAAACACACATGTGACTATAGTACGTTCGGTGTGCGGAGAGAGGAGTTCAAGTGACGGACGTGCGAACGAAGGTATGTGATTTTGTGACTTGTACAAATTGTTGGCCTATACTGTCTTGAGAATGTTGGAGGATATATATGGTGACTAGGATGTTAAGGAGGTTAGACTGTTTGCCTCACATTCGTTATATATAATTTATTTAACTTGCAGATACAATATGAATGTCTTTATTAGCGACAAAGAGTTCCTGGCGGAATTTATTGACCGGGTAAGGGAGCTGCCGGCTCTGTGGGAGACGAAAAACCCCATCCACAAAATAAGAGGGGTGAGAAAAGCAGCGCTGGAGAAGCTGCTCCCATTTGTGCATACCAAGGTGCCCACAGCCACAGCAAAACAAGTGGACACTAAAATTGGGAGCTTGAGAGGTACCTACAGGACTGAACGCTCTAAGGTCCTGGCTTCTCAGAGGTCAGGAGCAGCAGCAGATGATGTGTATGTCCCGATTTTGTGGTACTACAACAGGATGTCCTTCCTGGATGACCACATTGAGACAAGGCCATCACTCTCCACTCTTCCCCCCAGACTTCCCTGCAGCCAACCTGAGCCTTCTCTGGAGCAAGAGGAGGCAGCCATCCTGGATGATCCTGATTTGGCCATCTGGAGCCAGGTATAGTATTTATAGAAAATGTATTGGGATAAACTTAATGTTTGACAAATATGTCAAGATGACAAACATAAAATATTTTGGATTCCACAAGTGAAATCAAGATCTGTAGACATTATTCTGCACTTAATTGGGTGCTAAATAGTCAATCTGATGTAGTGGTAAATTTAAAGCAAGGATTTATGGATTTACATTCTAATTGCTTCAATCAGGATTACAAAGTTTGATGCAAAGATTAAACTAACATATTAAACTATGTCCCTTTTTCATACACAGGATGAAATCAGCCAGGAGGAGGGTCTGGAAACTGTCAGGCAGGAGGAGGAAGGGCCCAGTGGCAGCCAGGAGGTGGCAGGGCCCAGTGGCAGCCAGGAGGTGGCAGGGCCCAGTGGCAGACAGGAGGTGGCAGGGCCCAGTGGCAGACAGGAGGTGGCAGGGCAAAGGAGAAGCACCAGATCCCAGGTGCCTCCCATCCAGCTTCACAAAAGAGGCAGGAGGGACAGGAGCACGAGTGAGGCAGCAATGGCCCTTATTCGTGAGGCCCATGCCACCCTCCA
Organism: Rana muscosa; assembly: GCA_029206835.1. Lineage (NCBI taxonomy): Eukaryota > Metazoa > Chordata > Amphibia > Anura > Ranidae > Rana > Rana muscosa. The sequence continues at coordinate 1,141,427,307 of CM055116.1, read as the reverse complement.
GGAGCCCACATCCCCTGAAGAGGCCATTGCCGGCCTAGTGGAGGCTAAGTTCAAGGTGATGAGCATGGAGCAACGCCTCCTATGCAAGCCCCTGCTCATCACCTTGCTCAACAAGGGGGTGATGGAGAAAATTACCCCCAATACCGCCATATGTGAGGTGGCACAACTGACCCAACCTCAACCTCCACCTCCCCCTTCTTCTTCTGCCCCACCCCCTTCTGCTCCACCTCCACCTTCTTCTTCTGCCCCACCCCCTTCTGCTACACCTCCCCCTTCTTCTTCTGCCCCACCCCCTTCTGCTACACCTCCACCTTCTTCTTCTGCCCCACCCCCTTCTGCTACACCTCCCCCTTCTTCTTCTGCCCCACCCCCTTCTGCTACACCTCCACCTTCTTCTTCTGCCCCACCCCCTTCTGCTACAACTCCACCTTCTTCTTCTGCCCCACCCCCTTCTGCTACACCTCCACCTTCTTCTTCTGCCCCACCCCCTTCTGCTACACCTCCCCCTTCTTCTTCTGCCCCACCCCCTTCTGCTACATCTCCCCCTTCTTCTTCTGCCCCACCCCCTTCTGCTACACCTCCACCTTCTTCTTCTGCCCCACCCCCTTCTGCTACACCTCCCCCTTCTTCTTCTGCCCCACCCCCTTCTGCTACACCTCCACCTTCTTTTTCTGCCCCACCCCCTTCTGCTACACCTCCACCTTCTTCTTCTGCCCCACCCCCTTCTGCTACACCTCCACCTTCTTCTGCCCCACCCCTTCTGCTACACCTCCACCTTCTTCTTCTGCCCCACCCCCTTCTGCTACACCTCCACCTTCTTCTTCTGCCCCACCCCCTTCTGCTACATCTCCTCCTCCTCCTCCTGACAGGAGTACCCCTCCAGTGGGCCAGCCTCCAGCCAAACGAAGAAGGAAGGCTGCAGGGAAGGCTTCAGGGAAGGTTGCAGGGAAGGTTGCCAGGAAGAAGAGGAAGTGATGGCCTTGCTTCATTGTGTTCGGACAGAAGGCAGCCTGTTGTAGTACCACAGACTTGGGACATATATCTCACCTGCTGCTGTTCCTGACCTCTGGGAGGCCAGCATCAGATTGTGTTCAGAAATGTTGGCCTTCTCAAGCTCCCAATTTTAGTGTCCACACAGGGTTGCTGTGTGCTCTGGGGTCCCTAGGATGCACAAATGGCAGCAGGTTCTCCAGCGCTGCCTTCTCTTTATTTTATTTCTAAACATGAATTAATGTGATTTTTGTTTAAGTTCATACTTGACTATGTGTATTTGTAAAAATTAAAAATCTAGCTTTGGAGTAAGCAGATACATTTGACTGACAATAAAAGGGACAGATATCACCCCCCCAAAAGAATAACTAAATCTGATTATCAAAAAAACATGGTGGGAAATTTAACTAATATAGATTCCAAAATTAAATGGGAGATCACTATCAAAACATTGCAAAATTATAATTAACATCATTTTTAAAAATATTACCATTTAAATTATTCCTAAAAACTTGCACGATATAATACACATAAATCTTCTTAAGAGCAGCATGAAAAAGGTTAAAAAAAAGTCATAACTCTGTGTGAATATCAGCAGCAAAGGAAGGTCACTCGTTTTGATTAATGTAACATTCTAACGAAGATTTCAATGCAGAACATTTAAACTATGCAATATTTTTGAGCGTGACGAATGTGCTCTCTCCATTACGAAGGCTTGTTTTACCAGAAGATGCGCTCCGTCTCATAGTTGCTTGTGAGCATGCGCGCTTTTGGAAGAGTCGTAAAAGCATACACACGAACCATTTTCTCGTCACAAAACAGCCCGACGAGAAACACGACGAGGAAATCTGGAATCCTGACGAGAAAATAGAGAGCAGGTTCTCTATTTTCTCGTCGAGATTCTCGCCAATTTTCTCATCGTAAAACCATACACACAAACGTTTTTCTCGACAAAAAAGCTCTCGCGGCACATTTCTTGCCGGTTTTGGACGAGAAACTCGGTCGTGTGTACGAGGCTTTCCAAGTTAAACTTCCACAGCTGGTAATTGTAATTTTTCAGCTTTGCAAACTTCACATCTGAACCAGTTGCTATCTTTCAGTAGGTTGTATACAGTGTTCACTGACTTGCTGTACTCACTGATTATTATTTCCAGTGCCTCTGGGTGCTGCTGGGTTTGCTGGGTGCCTGGGAACCATAACCTATTAGCAGAGTATTGAAATCATGGGCTGGAAGCTTCTCTGATACAGAGAATACTTTACTGTCATGGAGACATATTAAAACATGTCTTTATCATCATGGAGACAGACAGGAAGAAAAACACAAATGAGTGCATTGAGCATAGATAGACAATACATCCTGTTATATCATATAATATAAGAACTATATACTATACTGTAATGCCACAGCGCCACCTGCTGCATAGATAGGTATAATACATACAGTATTGTCAGTTTATTAACAACTTTACATTACATGCTGTTGTTCTTTTCCAACAAGGACAACCCCATCTTGAGGTTTGGAAAAGGAAAAGTCCACACAATAAAAGTCTTTTAACAAATTATTGAATGTAGATAATTACATATATACTTATAAATGTATCACCCTCCTAATTAGGTTTCTAGGTAAATTTTGCTTTTGAATTTCTTCTGTATTCAAGGGAGCAGAGATTGTTTCTTTGGTTTGGTCTGTTCAGGGTTTCACAAGCTAAGAGTTTGATTGCATCCCCCTGCCTGTTGAAGAGGCTTCTAGAGTTTAGGGAGGGAGAATTTAAATAACCAGGGATGCCCAGATGATAGCTGGGCAGCTGATAAATAGTCTGAAGCCAGAGGCGTTGCTAGGGGGGTGCGGGGGGTGCGGTCCGCCCCCGGGTGACACCCGCTAGAGGGGTGACACCCTCCCTTTTTTTTTTTTTTTTTTACAGCTGACCCATTCATTGATTAATTTCACCCCGCTGGGCTGGAAGCCTGGAACAACACCTCCAGCGCCGCGGCCGCGCCTGGTGTGTGTCCTCCGGCTCCTTATTCTTCCTATTCCTAAATTCCAATCCTCCTCCCTACCCTACAGAGCCAGCGAGCGACTCAGCCTGTCACATCATCACACTGCACTGTGATGATGTGACGACACGTCACTGCAGCACACACACAACTTTCTCCGCCCGGGCGGCGCGGCTGCTGTGTGTGACGGTCGCTGCCCACAGTGCCCAGCCCTCCTCCTCTCCACTCTCCAGGAATACAGACTGTCTGAGACTCCAGCTGGCGGCGGCGCGGCGCACAGAATAAGAACAGGTGGGGGCGGGGGGGGTTCTCCACCGTCGGCCCGCCGGAGCACAAGATGAGGTGTGTGTATGGGGGGGTTGCCTTTGTAAGAGAGCTAGTGTGGGACAGTGGGAGGACTCAGTTTCAGTGTCTGGCGCCCTGCCCCTGACGGCCTGTATATGATATGATAAGGAAGGGGGGGGGATGCAAGGTGGTCTGCTGCTAGACACAGCTATAGATTTTATATATATATATATATATATATATATATATATATATATATATATATATATACACTATGTAATATAGCTGGTCCAGCCGCCCCTCCCCCCACCAGACCAGCTAACTCCTGTGCTACTGTGCCTATTATATGTAATATAATATATCTGTGTCCAGCAGCCCCCCCCCCCCATTATCAGACAGCCAACACTCACAATATAATTTATATTAGCTGACTGAGACACCCCCAGCCTGAGCTGGTCTGATGATGATGATGATGGGGGGGGGAATGCTGCTGGCCACAGATATATTATATTAGATATAGGCACAGTAGCTGAGTGACACACCTACCCACCCTGAGCAAGCTGGTCTCATGGGGGGGGGGGGTGCTCTGTGTCACCAGGTATGATAGCTGAGCGGAGCCGCCCTAATCTGGCCTGATAAGGGGGGGGGTGTCCACAGACCACAGCACAGGTGTAGGCAGACAGTGACCCACACCCACATCAGATCCATCCAGCAAGCAGAAGGTCACAGCAGCATCTTCTCGTCTTCTCTGTGGCCATCAGATCCGGTCCAAGCAAGCAACACGCCTTGTTGTCAGCAGGTCACAGCATCTTCTCGTCTTCTCTGCGGCCATCAGATCCAGTCCAAGCAAGCAACACGCCTTGTTGTCAGCAGGTCACAGCATCTTCTCGTCTTCTCTGTGGCCATCAAATCCGGTCCAAGCAAGCAACACGCCTTGTTGTCAGCAGGTCACAGCATCTTCTTGTCTTCTCTGCGGCCATCAGATCCGGTCCAAGCAAGCAACACGCCTTGTTGTCAGCAGGTCACAGCATCTTCTCGTCTTCTCTGCGGCCATCAGATCCGGTCCAAGCAAGCAACACGCCTTGTTGTCAGCAGATTACAGCATCTTCTCGTCTTCTCTGCGGCCATCAGAACCGGTCCAAGCAAGCAACACGCCTTGTTGTCAGCAGATTACAGCATCTTCTCATCTTCTCTGCAGCCATCAGATCCGGTCCAGCAAACAACACACCGTTTCAGCAGGTCAGTTCCAAAATCCAAATCATGCCAATGATGCCATTATCTGCTGTCCCCAGGGACAGATCCGATCCAGAGATCACCATACAGTGGGATCTCTGGATTGGATCTGTCCCTGGGGACAGCAGATAATGAAAAGTGTGGGGGCAGAGCTGCGATGAAGTCACTCATCGTGTTGGAGCCCTCGGTTAAGCCCCTTTTACACTGGGGCAGTTGGTGCGTCGGCTAGTTGATTGATAGTTATTAACGGCACTACTGTTGCCAATATATGCAGTGTTATTAGGGTGAAAAAAATTATTGGGGGGGGGGTGACACCATGTTATACCGCACCAGGTGACACCAACCCTAGTGACGCCACTGTCTGAAGCCATGGAGAGATTGTCTTTTCCCAGGAAGGAGAGTTCCCAGCCTCAGGTAGGTGGAGGGGGAGAATGTTGCCCTGGGGGCAGCTTAAAGACTGGGTTGCTGTTATGCATGGTTTCAGAAGCTGCAGTGCTGGGACCTAAAAGTAGCCTGGATCTGACCACAAGCTTGCTTCAAGGGATCTGGTGTGGAGAAGGATTGTCTCCCTGACTGAGTAGTGTCTGAGGTGGAAAAAGGCAGCTGTCCTGGGGACTTGTGAATAGAGACCCTAAAAGTGATTCCTTTGATTGTGTAGTATCCGGAAGAGTGCACTGGGTAAAACAAACATTGGAACAAGGTAACCAGATGCCAGTGTCTTTTAGTCCTGCATCTTCCTCCTCTTTCTCCCCACCAATAGGAAGTTAAAGAGATACAGCCTCACAGACTACATCTTTCCTGTGACTTTGTATTCCAGACACTTCCTATGATGACCCTGGCAAACTCCTTTCAAGACTCTTTATATCTCAGCCCCACTTCCTAGAGTCACACCCCACTATTACCCTGGGAACCTCTAGTAACGTAGCTATCTAGGCAACTGCCTACTTATTTCAAGGGGTCCCTATACTTACTTTCATACCTAGCTATGGTGACACTTAATGGCCACAATAGGAAACCACACTGGCCACTCCCATGAGCCTACCCTACAGATAGAGCAGGGAAGGGTTAAACTCTCCATTAGGTTTTTAGAGTTGTCCGTGGGCCCAGTTGGGAAATTCACAGCCCTATTGTCCTGGTGACCGTTGTCACGGATAAAGAAAGCAAAGGGAAATTCAGAACAAGAGGTTTGGGAAAATCTTAAAATGGGGGCACCTGTTACGGGAACAGCCATCTGAGGGGGGATTCCCCTCTTATTGGGAGATTTACTCTCACTTCTCATTGAGTTTCTGGGACAGTGAGTGAAGGGAAATTTCTCCAATGGTACAGCAAAAAATAAGCTGACAAGGGTTTTACTTCAGTAATTTTTTCAACTTTCCATGTATTAATTCTTCTGCCCTTGTTGTTTTAACTTTGGATAGTAAAACATTTTTTTTCTGCCAGTAAATACAATATACAGCCCACTTCCTGTTTCTTGTCGGTCATTAGCCTAGGCTAATGACATCATGCACTTCTCTCTCTCTCTCTCTCTCTCTCTCTCACACTCTCCTAAGACTTTTCCATGAAGGGAGGGGGGTGAGTCATAAAAGGGCCAATGAGAGCTGCAGAGCTGGAGGTGTGCCTCTGTGGGTCTGTGTAAATCCAGGAAGTGAACAGGCAGCAACTTCAGCTGCCCACAGTTAATATGGATGTAGCCAGACTTAGTGGAGGGAGAAATTTGCAGCATATTTGGCAAGTACAGATTTAAAGTATATATAAAATAATATGTAAAGTGGTTGGAGGCAAGCTTCAGAATGGCAAAGATGCTTTTATTACAAATTATGTGAGCAGACTGCAGTTCCTCTTTAAGTACATTTTGCACTAGCCTAACCATAGTACAGCACATCCTGGTTTCTTGCTATGGGTTAATAGGATTTTCTCCGTACACTGTTTATTGAAGAAAAAAAGTTGCAATTCCCATGCAGATTTTATATGTTTACATTTTTACCTATTGAATTGGCATACAGCATTCTGTCTATTTAAGTGAAAGTTTCATCCATGTGAATAATTGGTTGCTGTCATTAGTCACCGGCAGCATTCACGAGAACCCATAATCATTAGCTTTTAATGTGTGGGAAAAATTGATGTCATGTGGCCAAGAATTATATTTTCACCTGGATACGTTCTATTCTTGGCTCACTAATGAGGAGGTACTGAAGCCCCGCCCACTCTTCTGTATGCATTATACTTTCCCACACTTTCAGCTTGTGACAAAGTAAAGTGCTCGCCGACAGCGATCTTCACACATGACATTTTTTATTCCCTATACACAGTTGTGAAAGTTTTTTTTAATAAATAGTCTTAAAGACTATGACCACCTTTTACAAGAAAATAATAACATATATTTGCTGCAAAAAATAAAAAATTGTGCATTTATTCTTTTTTGCAAACAGCCTGCAAAGCATTTCACCTGCAATCAGTGGATTGTTAGTGCAATATCAGGCTCCTGCAGACTCTTCCTTCAGCTTTTTGTCCATTACGTTAGAACTGAAGGAAGTGTTAAAGTGGTTATAAACCCACTTTGACAACAAACACCTACAGGTAAGCCTAGATTAAGGCTTACCTGTAGGTGTTTGCATTATCTTCTAAACCTACATGGTTAAGGAGATATTTGTCATTAAGAATGCACCGTTGTCTGCGGCTCACTGAGAGCTTCCATTCATAAATCCGGCAATGGCGGATTTGACGGCACATGCGCGGGAGTGACGTCATCGCCACTCCGGCCAATCACAGCGCCGGAACGGCGAAAACAGGAACTAGCGATGAGGGGACATGGCGGGGGCGATGGACGGGACTGAGGCGGACTTCGGGGGCTTCGATCTCAGGTAAGTGACACATAATGAGCTAGTATGCTGTGCATACTAGCTCATTATGCCTTTTTCTTGCAGGTTATTTAAAATATATATATATATACAAGGGTTTACTTCCTCTTTAATGGACTGAATAAACCCTCAAAAGTCACATGAAAGTCGCACCTAAATGCTATACATGCAACAGTTGTCCATTATCTTTGGCCAAAGTAGCATCCAAGTTGCACCCATCCAAAGTTGCATCAAAGTTGCACTCCAAAGTCAAGCAACTTTGGAGTCGCACAAGTGTGAATGGATACAGTACTAAAGGTTCGCATTTCATTTTTTTAAAATAACAAACCAGTCATACTTACCTCCACTCTGCAGCTCGTTTTGCACAGAGTGGCCCTGAACTGCGTTTTCTGGGGTCCCTCGGGGGGCTCTCTCGGCTCCTCCCCACCTCAGATAAGCGCTCTCCCAAGGGGGTTACCTTGCAGGCGCACTCCCGAGTCCTGCATTCGGCGTCCATAGACGCCGAATGCAGGACTCGGCCCCGCCCGCGACGCCCGCGTCATTGGATTTGATTGACAGCAGCGGGAGCCGATGGCTGCGCTGCTATCAATCTATCCAATGAAGGGCCGAGAAGCCAGGGCAAAGATACAGCGCGCTCGCGACGCAGGACTTTCCAGGGCTCAGGTAAGTAAACGGGGGGCTAGGGGGGGGCGGTAATCGTCAGATGTTTTTTCACCTTAATGCGTAGGATGCATTAAGGCGAAAAAACAGGAACCTTTACAAGCCCTTTAAGGGCTTGTTTACACCATACCTGCATGAAAACTGATGGGAAAACCGCACAGATTTCACTTGCAGAGACATCAGTTTACATCAGTTTTCATGCGCGTTTCTGTCCGTTTTTATGCTCAATGACCTCAGTTTTCAATGCACGTGTAGCGACCTCACCCCATCTCTTTGGTCTAGGGGTATGTCACATGACAGGGTGAGATGCGCTACGGCCCATGTCCTCCCCATAGCTGTGGGTGAGGTGAAGGCCAGTACCAGATATTTCCTCGGGCCTATGTGCTTCTGTAAAGGATTAAGTCCTGTTGTGCCAACACTTCCCTTTGCTCCCATTAACCAGAGTTCCACACACCGATCACAGTCCAACTCTTGTTTTATTGCATTTCTCACAATAAACAGTGCTTCAGTAGCCAACTGGTTGCGACTTGTTAACATATTGATACGGGGGTGAGCAGGTCGAGGCACTATCCTAAATCCCAGCTAAACCACTGCGATCTTCGCCAGCGGTTACTATAGCCATATCTTGACAGGACTTAGAGCTTGAGAGTCTCTACCAGCGACTCAAGAGAACATAGATAGAAGTACCTTCGATGCATTGCGGCCCCTATCATAGGAAGACGTCCCTCCAAGGAAGTTACCAGAGGCCCATCCGTCACTGGGTTGATGCTGCTCCAGACTCTCCGAATGGGTAACCTCCCCGGCCTCCTCACCTCAGACATGGGCCCCATCCACTTCAGGGACACTCGGACTTCTCCACCCTCGCGGGACCCAGTCAAAGTCACTGGGCCCCAGGCCTCCTGGTTTAGTACCTCACCCCAGGCTGAAGGTGCCTGGGATGGACTCCAACTCCATTCCGGTCAGGCCTAGGGCACCTGAGCCAGAATCCGGAACCGCCCGCACCCAGGCCTAAGGTGCCTGGGCGCGTGATGATCAACCTCCAGAAGAGCAAGACCTCGTGACCAGGGCGTCTCCCCCTTTTATATCCTCCCATCGACACGGCAGGTTCCCCGCCCTTGCCGTACCGTCTGCGAGAAGGGACAAAAAGGGACAGCACTATGGCAGTGAATCTACCTTGAGCCTGCGGGCAGAGGCGTTGCTAGGGGGGTGCGGGGGGTGCGGTCCGCACCCGGGTGACACCCGCTAGAGGGGTGACACCCTTCCGACGGTGAGAAAAAAATTTTTTTTGACTTTTTTTGACTTTTTTTTTTTTTTTTTTACAGCTGACACTTTAATTCAGCAACTTCACCCCGCTGGGCTGGAACAACACTTCCAGCGCCGCCGCGCCTGGTGTGTGTGTGTCCTCCGGTTCCTTATTCTTCTTCCTCCTCCCTCCCTACCCTACAGAGCGTCAGCCTGTCACATCATCACACTGCACTGTGATGATGTGACGTCACACACAACTTTCTCCGGCTGCACGCTGTGAGGGTCGCTGCCCAGCCCTCCTCCTCTCCAGTCAAGACTCCAGAACAGGTGGGGGGGGTCTCCACCGCCGGCCCGACTCCCGAGCACAAGCACAAGATGAGGTAGGTGTGTGTGTGTGTGGGGAGCGGGGGGGCGGTTGCCATTGTAAGAGGCAGAGCTACTAGCTAGTGTGGGAGGAGGACTCAGTCTGTCTGGCGCCCTGACCTGTATTGTATGATAATGAAGGGGGGGTGCAAGGTGGCCTGCTGTGACACAGCTATAGATTATATATAGATATTATGTAATATAGCTGGTCCATCCGCCCCTCCCCCCACCAGTCCAGCTAACTCAACTACTGTGCCTATTATATGTAATATAATATATCTATATCCAGCATCACCCCCCCCCCCCCGCCCATTATCAGACAGACAACACTGACTATATAATTTATATTAGCTGACTGAGACACCCCCACCCTGAGCTGGTCTGATGATGATAATGGGGGGGGGGGGGGTGATGCTGGACACAGATATATTATATTACATATAATAGGCACAGTAGTTGAGTTAGCTGGACTGGTGGGGGGAGGGGCGGATGGACCAGCTATATTACATAATATCTATATATAATCTATAGCTTTGTCTAGCAGCAGCAGACCACCTTGCACCCCATGATGGAGTCCTAACCTGGCACCATACCACCCCAGCCTGCCTTATGCCACCGCAACCTGCCTTATGACACCGAAACCTGCCCTATGCCACTGCAACCTGCCCTATGCCACCCCAGCCTACCCTATACCACCCCAGCCTGCCCTATGCCACCCCAGCCTGCCCTATACCACCGCACCCTGCCCTATGCCACCCCAACCTTCCCTATACCACCGCAACCTGCCCTATGTCACCCCAGCCTGCCCTATGCCACTGCAACCTGCTGTATGCCACGCAAACTGCTCTATACCACCCCACCCTGCCCTATGCCACCGCACCCTGCCCTATGCCACCCCAGCCTTCTCTATACCATCGCACCCTGCCCTATGCCACCCCAGCTTTCCCTATACCACCCCAACCTGCCCTATGCCACCACAACCTGCTCTATGCCATCACACCTTGCCCTATATAACCCCAACCTGCCCAATGCCACCCAGCCTGCCATATACCACCCCAACCTGCTCTATACCACCCCAACCTGCTCTATACCACCCCAACCTGCCCTATGCCACTGCAACCTGCTCTATGCCATCACACCCTGCCCTATATAACCCCAACCTGCCCAATGCCACCCAGCCTGCCATATACCACCCCAACCTGCTCTATACCACCCCAGCCTTCCCTATACAACCCCAACCTGCCCTATGCCACCCCAGACTGCACTATACCACTGCAACCTGCCCTATATTACCCCAACCTGCCCTATATCGCTCCAGCCAGCCCAATACCACCCTATACTTTAATTTACAGGGGTCATTTGGGGGTGCGCCTCGTGACTGTGCGCTGCCTGGAGGGCGCTGGGCAGGATAGACAGGAGGGGGGGTGACACCATGTTTTGCCGCACCAGGTGACACCAACCCTAGTGACGCCACTGCCTGCGGGCATTCACCACCCACTGGCCAAGGAGATTATTACACCGCCCAATCCTCCACGAATACAAATAGTCATTACTCCCATACCTACACACCTGAACTTCCACCCAGGTGTACCCCACCTAAATTTAAAGACCCCGCTACACACGTCAGTTTTTTCCTGTGTATAGATGTTGCACATTCCTATGCAGACAAAATCCACACGTGGTGGGCACACAGAGATAAAAAAAAATAATTTGTGCCCTTGCAGAACACGTGCAGAAAAACTGCCGTCTCTGCACCATAGTGTGAACGAGGCCTAAAGGACTGCTGATCCTCTGAAAAACAGTCAGCACTCGGATCACTTTTCAGAGGCATTCCACTGGTAGTGAGGAGCTGAGATGATATGTTTCCTCCTTATAGCCTGTTTTAACCCCCAAAATGAAGCACTATTGCATGCAGTTGGAGTGCAGCCTCATTCACCTGAATAGGTCGTGTTTGGGGGGCAGTAACACCTGCTGGATGTGACAGAGGGTTTAATTCCTGCTGTAGACGTGAAGCAAAGCATTGCATATGTCTACTCCAAACAGAGCGGTGGGGGACAAAACAACAGTGGGTAGGTAGAGTCAGCATTAAAATAGACCTGTCATTTCCTTGCAAAGCACAGGTTCTTATATTTCACTTTCCCAAAGATACTTTTTTAAACCAGACAGCGATTTATTTGTGAATGTTATGTGTCTAGCTATCTGCTTGTTTGTCCTGTATTAATTAGATATTTATAACAATGCATTGTAGCAATCCAGCAGCTTTTACAAGGGTGTAGCTTGTTCCACCTAGAGAATAGAAACACCTATGATTGGAAAGCGTTAATGGGATAACCTCAATAAACAGTCGGTGGAATTTAGGACTTATTGTTAGTGGTGTGGCACAGCTCCAAACAAGTGCTGCAGTCTCTGGGTCTCATGAATTAACATGTGCAGTATAGAAACTGTGCTGCTTGTAAAAACTATATGTAGCAAGGTCCCAGGCCTCCTTCGGTCTAATGAGAACATCCAGGGCCAGAGATAGCTGACATCCTTCTGTATGTAGCGGGGTGTTCAATTTAAGGGAACTGTCCAAGTGGTAATCAGGCTCAGACACATTAAATTGATAGAATTCATGGACCATTTTGTTCTCAGGGGTTGATGCTGGTGATGTGTTCCCTGTGGCCGGTGGGTGGTGCTGCCATTCTGGGCCAGGGTTGAACCGCGAGCGCAGTGCTGTGCCTTTTGTGTCCCCTCTCGGCAGCCGTACAGTGGGGCGGGGAACCTGCTGTGCATGCCGGGAGAGGATATAAAAGGGGCGGCCATCTTCTGAGAAGGGTCTTCGTCCGTCCACGCCCAGGCACCTTCAGCCTGGGTGTGTGGGAGTGTGGTTCGTCATCTCCAGGTGCCCTAGGCCCGGAGGCCTTGTTCCGGTTCCACCTCAGGCACCTTTAGCCTGGGTGAGGTACAACCTCACCGCTCCTGTTCGCCTGGGCATGGAGGCCCAGGAGTTGCAGTGACGGCCTGGAGCCCAGCAGCCTTTGGCTGGGGTCCGCAAGGGATCGAGGAGTCCAGGGTGCCGCCTTGCGAGGGGACCCGCACCCTAAGAGAAGAGAGGACCTGTTCCGAAGGACCGGTGCTGTGGACACGGTGAAGGAAGCGGTCTGTTGACTCTCTGGGGGGATGTCTTCTCCCTGAAAGGGGCTATGTTCTAGGAGGGAAACCATATTCACTAGGTCAGTGGCAGTGACCCTATTCACTAGGTCAGTGGCAGTGACCCTATTCACTAGGTCAGTGGCAGTGACCCTATTCACTAGGTCAGTGGCAGTGACCCTATTCACCAGGTCAGTGGCAGTGACCCTATTCGCCAGGTCAGTGGCAGTGACCCTATTCGCCAGGTCAGTGGCAGTGACCCTGTTCGCCAGGTCAGTGGCAGTGACCCTGTTCGCCAAGTCAGTGGCAGTGACCCTGTTCGCCAGGTCTGTGGCAGAGACCAACCTCATGGTCTGTGGCAGAGACCATGCGCCAAAACTGTTTGAGAATCTGAACAGTCCTAAGAGTTTGAGCTACGTTTGTGCCTGGACCTCCTCCACACCTTAGAGCTGTCCTGTGTCTGTTGTGTTACACTATGTGATTATTCTTGCTCTGTGTCTCTAAGATCTGTCCCCTTCTTTCTAGCTGAACTCTCTCTCTCACCGTAGTTCTTTATATATCTCCTCCACTTCCTGATTCTGGTCATTATCTTCCATGCTAAACATCTTACATGTGGCTTACAACTGCAACGTTTTTCTACCTATGAATATCCATCATTAAACGGAACATTCGAAAGGATTCATCGTCTGTCGTCCTAACTGTGAGTTTATTCATTGAGTTAAACTGCCTGTATCGATGCAAGGGATGAATATCAAACCAGCTTGAGTAAGGCCTACTTAAACCTGGAGATGAACTTTATCGCTTTGTAGTTGAGACAGAACAGTAGAAAAACTGAGTTTCACAGCCTAATTACAAGATTTCTGCATGTCAGTACTGAAACAGACAAGATTTACTGCCCTCATAGCAAGACAGAAGGGACAGAGCAGCACATGCCAGCCTTATAGCCTGAGACAATCTGCACAGTGTCATATTTCAGCACACAGATCCTGCCTGCTTTCACAGTCAGTCTGCTATCATGAGTGACCAAGCTTCTGCATGTGAACTCACATCTACCTCCTCACAAGTTCCTGAAGAAACTGAGTTACCCAAACGCTCAGTTAAACCCACTTGGAAAGTAATGGAGAATTATGAAGCTTCAAGGACTGAATTGTCAAATAGCTTGGAATTAGTCTGGGAGAAAATCCTTGCTGAAGCCAATACAGTGTCTGTTGAACGTGAACTACTGACACTAGAGGGCGCCATTAAACAACTTTCTGCCTCATATGAGCTTTATCAGCTTACCAGCATCAAATTCACTAATGTCTTACAAAACATGAAGTCAGAAAGTGCGATGATGCAATTAAAGCGCGTCAATGCTCTCAATATTGAAAGAGACAGTTTTATCCAGCAAACCAGATTAAAGGCAGAAGCAAAAATAAAGCTGTTACAGGACACTGCATCTCACAGATCTGTTTCCACCAGACGTTCTAAAAACTCGTCAAGATCCCATAGTTCAAGATACTCAACACTCAGTGAGCGACTTATTAATGCCCGCGCTGAAGTGGAAGCCAGCAAAGTGCAGGTGGCATATGCAGAAAAAAGAGCAGAGTTGGAAGCGCAGTCAGCACGTCAGAGAGCAGAGTCGGAAGCGCAGTCAGCACGTCAAAGGGCAGAGTTGGAAGCGCAGTCAGCACGTCAAAGGGCAGAGTTGGAAGCGCAGTCAGCACGACAAAGAGCAACAATGGAAACCTTAAATGAACAGTGTAAACATGATGCAGCTATGGCAAAGCTAAGGGTCCTACAGCAAGCTATCAGTGCAGACGAAGGTGCAAGTGAGAAAGACAGCATTAACCTAAACATAGCAGATATGGAAGACCCCCTCAAACGCACTAAAGACTATGTCCTAAGCCACTGCAGTGCACACTCCATTGTCTCCAATGCTCCCGACTACATAGAGACTCCTTCACAGCTTCAAGTTAAAGAGGTTCCAGCAACTTCCTGCACTCAAAATCACTCCACTGCATTTCCTACCTGTCTACCTTGCCTGCCTTCATACGTCACAGAGCATCAGCGCAAGCTTCAGGCAAGTCATCAATCTCCAGTCATCGGTACAGCCTTGAATCAACGTACCATTGGAACAACTGACTTCAAGCAAGCAACTCACCTGGATGCATCTGCTGCACCATATTTCCCTGTGTCCTTTAACAACAATGTCAAAGATAACGCAATCAGCACCATACAGCCAACAGCATCTCACATAAAGGCGGAGACAACTGAGACGGAAGAGTTTGTGAGGTACATGCTTCGCAGAGAGCTCATAAAGACTGGTCTTACAAGCTTTGATGACCAACCTGAGAACTACAGAAGTTGGAAATGTGCCTTCAGAACTACAATCAGCAATATTGGCATTACAGCTGATCAAGAATTGAATCTGCTGATCAAATGGCTTGGTCCTCTATCTGCTGCACGTGTTAAGCCATTAAGATCGGTTTTCATGGACAATCCTACTGCAGGCCTCACAGCTGCATGGGAGCGACTAGAGCAAAGTTATGGCAGTCCAGAAGCTATAGAAAATGCTTTGTTCATGCGTCTGGAAACTTTCCCAAAGATATCCGGTAAGGACAACAAGGAGTTCCAGAGACTGAGTGACCTTCTCCTTGAGCTTCAGCTAGCCAAGACAGACCCAAAACTACCTGGACTCAGTTACCTTGACACTCCAAGAGGGGTAAACCCAATTGTCTCCAAGCTCCCGTATGGTTTGCAAGAGAAATGGACTGCACTAGGGTCATTATACAAAAGAGAGAACAAGGTTTCCTTCCCTCCATTCTCTTTCTTCTGTGAATTCATCAGGAAAATTGCAGAGACCAAGAACGATCCAAGTTTTTCCTACGGTGAGTACAGCCACTTCTCACCCTTTCCTAAGAGTACCAGTCTTCAGGGCAACTATAGAAACCATAGAGGCCCAGTGTCCGTGAAAAAGACTGACATCCTTCCCACTCCTACCACAGTTCTGGCCACGAACAAACAGAGTAGGAAGATTGAAAACCCTAACAGAGAGTGTCCCATACACAAGAAGCCACACCCCCTCAATAAATGTATCGGCTTTAGGAAAAAGCCTCTGGAAGAGCGCAAGGAGCTTTTAAAGACATTTAGGGTATGTTTCAGGTGCTGTGCTTCTACAGAACATTTTGCAAGGGACTGTAATGTGTCCATCAAGTGCATAGAGTGTGGCTCTGAAGAACATGTGCAAGCCCTCCATCCTCTTGAGCCCTGCTCTGCACAACCTGCCAACACTCCTCCCAGGTTAACGCATGGCGGGGAGAATACAGACCAAGTGCCTAATTCTACCATCATTTCTTCATCCTGCACTGAAGTTTGTGGAGAAGACCGCTGTGGTAAGTCCTGTGCTAAGATATGCTTGGTGAACATATACCACAAGGATCAACCAGAAAAGTCTCTAAAGGCATATGCTATCTTAGACGATCAGAGCAATCGATCACTTGCAAAATCGGAATTGTTCAATCTATTTAAAATAAAAAAAGAAAATCCCTACTCCAGCTGCTGCTTTCCATCACCCTCACCTCAAGGTAATAGCAAATGAGACACCGCCGCTTGACAAAGATGCTCAGATCCTTCTTCTGTTAGGAAGAGACATTCTAAGAGTTCACAAGGTACACAGACAAGTCAGTGGACCCCCAGATGCCCCATTTGCCCAGCGCACGGATCTAGGGTGGGTCATCATAGGCAATGTCTGCATAGGCAAAATGAAAAGACCTACCAACATTTCGTCATTCAAGACAAATGTTCTGCCAAATGGCCGAAACACTTACTTTGAGCCATGTCCACATCATTACTGGGTGAAAGAGAAGATAGCCAGCCACGAATGGCAACATGGTATCTCAGGTGACACAAGCCCTTTCTCCTGCCATGATGGCGACTTCGGCTCTACAGTGTTTAAAGCAACCAGTGAAGATGACATACTGGCTCCTTCAATGAAAGACAAAGAATTAATCAAGGTAATGGACAATGAGTTCTTTCAAGATGACTCCAATAACTGGGTAGCACCCCTACCCTTTCGTCTCCCAAGAGAGAGATTGCCCAACAACTTACAGCAGGCCATCAGTAGATTCTCCTCCTTAAAGCGAAACTTAAGCAGGAAACCAGAGATGCAAAAGCACTTTGTGGACTTTATGCAAAATGTATTTGACAGAGATCATGCAGAGCCTGCTCCCCCACTAAAGGAGGGAGAAGAATGCTGGTACCTTCCATCCTTTGGCGTGTATCACCCACGCAAACCAGACCAAATCAGAGTTGTCTTTGATTCCAGTGCTCAGCACGAAGGTGTTTCTCTTAACAACATGCTCCTTACTGGACCCAACTTGAACAACAGTCTAATAGGAGTCTTGATTCGTTTCAGACAAGCGCCTGTAGCAGTAATGGCCAACATTCAACAGATGTTTCACTGCTTCATCGTCAGAGAAGACAACAGAAACTACCTCAGGTTTCTATGGCACAAGGACAATGACCTCAACAAGGAAGTTATAGATTATCGCATGAAGGTACATGTCTTCGGTAACAGTCCTTCCCCAGCAGTGGCAACTTATGGGCTAAGGAGAACAGCTCAGACTGGAGAAGTTGAATATGGATCTGATGCCCGTCAATTTGTTGAAAGAAACTTCTACGTTGACGACGCACTTAAGTCCTTTCCAACTGCTAAAGAAGCAATTGATCTTCTCACCAGAACAAAGGAGATGCTGTCTGTAGCAAACCTTAGACTGCACAAGATTATATCCAACAGCCAGGAACTTATGAATGCCTTTCACTCTGAGGACTATGCCACTAGTCTAAAAAACCTTGACTTAGGTACAGAAGTGCCTCCTGTACAGCGAAGTCTGGGTTTGTTGTGGAACATCAAGCAAGACAAATTCACCTTCCAAGTGTCAACTTGTGACAAACCCTTCACTAAGAGAGGAGTCCTGTCCGTGGTGAATAGCATCTATGACCCACTGGGTTTCCTTGCTCCAGTTACCATTCAAGGTAAGATTTTACTAAGACAGTTGTCTACTGAGAACATAGACTGGGATACTCCCTTGCCTAGTGAGAATCAACACAAGTGGGAAAGGTGGAGATATTCTTTGAAGTCACTAGAAAAACTTCAGATTCCCCGTTGCTATGTTCCAGGATCCACTTCAACTGCTAACCGGAGAGAGATTCATATTTTCTCTGATGCATCAGTTGAAGCTATTGCTGCAGTAGCCTATTTGAAGACCTCTGAACTGAATCACACTGTAGTTTTGTCCTAGGCAAGGCAAAACTCACTCCCAAGCCTGCACATACCATACCAAGACTTGAACTTTGTGCAGCCGTGCTAGCAGTAGAAATTGCCGAGGTCATACGAAGTGAAATGGACACTAGAATTGATTCTTTCACCTTCTATACAGACAGTAAGGTAGTACTTGGTTACATAAACAACCAAACAAAACAAATTTATGTGTACGTCAGCAACAGGGTTGAACGTATCAAGAGATTCTCTCTACCAAGTCAATGGCATCACGTTCCCACTGAACTCAACCCAGCTGACTGTGGGACCAGAGCCGTGTCACCTGCCGCTCTTCAGGACAGCTTATGGCTGTCACCTCCAAGGTTTCTGTGTGAGGACTCTTACTTACTCCCTATTGACACCACCTATGGGCTAGTAAACCCTGAAGATGATAAGGAAATAAGAACTGTGAACATCTC
The DNA here is from genome assembly GCA_029206835.1 of Rana muscosa. Classification (NCBI taxonomy): domain Eukaryota; kingdom Metazoa; phylum Chordata; class Amphibia; order Anura; family Ranidae; genus Rana; species Rana muscosa. The sequence continues at coordinate 1,141,408,831 of CM055116.1, read as the reverse complement.
ACTACACACTTCTGTAAGTACAAAACAGAAGCTGCGGTCACACCATTACAGGCATCAATGGAAGCAGGTGCAGCATCTAGCCAATGTGTTCTGGCATCGCTGGAGGAAGAAGTATCTTCACCACCTTCAAGGTCGTAACAAATGGCAAGCATCTAAGCCGAATCTTAAGGTTGGAGACCTCATCCTTCTAAAAGACAAGGAAGTTTGTCGGAATGAGTGGCCTATGGGTCTTATTACTAAAGTTATGCCCAGCGACGATAACAAAGTCCGGAAGGTAGAAGTCAAGGTAACCAAGGGAGGATCGACACGAACCTTTAGTCGACCAATTACAGAGTTAGTACTCCTTTTGCCAGGTGAGTGACTTGTGCAAGGACTAGCCATGCTGTTGGCACGGCGGGGAGTACATTGCTGCCATCTACAGGTTCTACTCAGAACTTTGGAATTCTTGAAGACATCATACTGTGACTTTATGTTCTTCATCCTGTTGAACTTACGTTTGTTATTTGCTTGTTGCATGTTTTTCATTACAGGTTCCAGGACATTTATCAGTATTGGACTTATTGAAAATATATATATTAGTTTAAGGTTATGAAATCTAAAGATTTCAGACGGGGAGTGTTGTGTTACACTATGTGATTATTCTTGCTCTGTGTCTTTAAGATCTGTCCCCTTCTTTCTAGCTGAACTCTCTCTCTCACCGTAGTTCTTTATATATCTCCTCCACTTCCTGATTCTGGTCATTACTCCTGTATATCTTCCATGCTAAACATCTTACATGTGGCTTACAACTGCAACGTTTTTCTACCTATGAATATCCATCATTAAACGGAACATTCGAAAGGATTCATCGTCTGTCATCCTAACTGTGAGTTTATTCATTGAGTTAAACTGCCTGTATCGATGCCAGGGATGAATATCAAACCAGCTTGAGTAAGGCCTACTTAAACCTGGAGATGAACTTTATCGCTTTGTAGTTGAGACAGAACAGTGTCTTTATTCCAACCCTTCGTCTATCCAAGAGAAAATGTGTTATGCAAGTGGAAAATAAAGATTGAGTTGGACTTTCAGCTGGTGTGGACATTTACGTTCCTGGGGAAGTCAAGGACTTGCATCTACACACTGTAGAGGTGAGAATCATATTCAGGAGGACTTTATGCCCCGGCTGCAGACAAGGCCCAAAAACAACACCGCCTAACCTCTTAACACGGGAGGGTATGGGCTTGTGGTGCGGTGTGCCCCTTTCTCCTAAGAGGAGCCGAAACAGACAAGGAGAAGGGGGTGTGTGCGCTACATGTATATGATAGGTTGTGAGGCATGGTGGGTGCAAAGTAGTTAAAGTTATTGGGCGCCAGTCACTTGAATGCAAAAGAACGTTTATTTCTCTTAGCGGAGGTCCACACAAAAATGGAACTTACGCTTTTTGGAACCCTCCCCCCCTCCGGTGTCACATTTGGCACCTTTCAGGGGGAAGGGGGTGCAGATACCTGTATAATACAGGTATTTGCACCCACTTCTGGGCATAGACCCCCGCAGAATCCTGCAGAGTCTACGCCACTTCCCGTCTCCCCCGCTGTCTTCTGGGAGACACATGGGTCCCAGAAGACGGCAGGGACCATTTGGATTGCGCCGCGCGATTCACGCATGCGCAGTAGGGACACAAGGCAGTAAAGCCACATGGCATCACTTCCTGATTCCCTTACCAAAGATGGCGGCGGCAGCATCCGAGGACCAAGGGACGGGTCGGCCTCGGGTGCCGACATCGCGGGCACCCTGGACAGGTAAGTGTCCTTATTTTAAAAGTCAGCAGCTGCAGTATTTGTAGCTGCTGACTTTAAAAAAAAAAAAAAATTGGCTGACCTCCGCTTTAACAATCTTTTTGGGGGAAAGAGGGTTAGGGCCAGGACACCCTTAGGTAGTTGCAAGATTAATTGGCAGGCTCTGAGACTTCAATAGGAGGACAGCCATGCAGGGAAAGGCATCCAGCAAGACGCCACATCTGCATGTGTAGGAATGCTGTCTCCTATGGCAACAGTCTTTAACAGTTCGTAACACAAACGTAACAGTTTCTTTCTCCTTCACTACAACCTCTCCTTGTAGTTCGTCAGCCCACTGAGCTCCCGGTCTCTCCCTAGACCCGCTGATTCACTTCTTTATGGTGGTATTTTCCTCAAGCGTCACCCCCGCTTCTCTGCTGGGTCACTAGCTTGCTTGGTCCCTGTCTTGACACACAAGGCTGCTCTGCAAGCGTCACCTCCGCTGGTTGGGTCCTTGGCTTGATTCCAATTGAAGTTTCCAGATTCGTCCCCGATTGGTGAGAATGCTGCTCCGGTACTTACTTCAGTTACTCACTGTGGTCCCTGGTAATTAGGCGGATATTCCCTTACTGGCGACAGCTTCCCCTCTACCTCCAACCACGACAGGTTCTCCGTCACTTCTGGTTGGAATGCAAGCCGCAATTCCAACCCTGCGCTGATCTCTTGCTTCTGGATAGGCCCTCAGGCAGCCTAGCAGCCAGATGCCCCCGGGATAGGTCCATTCTCCGGCCTAGCAGCCTGGGCAATACAACACACATCCACCCAGACAGCCATCCAGGTGGCACAGAACATAGATCACCTGACTCCACTCGAATATATAGGCTCTCCCAGCAGGCCAAGGATTCAAGAAAACCCCTACCCATTGGCTGATATACCCCATATACCCATAACCTGACCTTGCGTTGCCCTTCTCATATCTAGTACCACCAAGTACCCGGCCACCTAGTGGAAGAAGAGAAAAGCGCAACAAGGCCAAACTTAGGGAGAAATCGATAAATCTCTATCAATCAACCAGGATAACTACTCCTGGCAGGTAAATTTGTGAGGAGCAACCCTGCCTAAACTCCAGGGTGCTACATCTATACACTTACTCTAGCACATACCTAGGAGGGCGCTACATATACAGTATCTCACTAAAGTGAGTATACCCCTCACATTTTTGTAAATATTTTATTATATCTTTTCATGTGACAACACTGAAGACATGTCACTTTGCTGCAATGTAAAGTAGTGAGTGTACAGCTTGTATAACAGTGTAAATTTGCTGTCCCCTCAAAATAACTCAACACACAGCCATTAATGTCTAAACCACTGGTAAAAAAGTGAGTACACCCCTAAGTGAAAATGTATAAATTGGGCCCAATTAGCCATTTACCCTCCCCAGTGTCATGTGACTCATTAGTGTTACAAGGTCCCAGGTGTAAATGGAGAGCAAGTGTAATAAATTTGGTGTTATCACTCTCACTCTCTCATACTGGTCACTGGAAGTTCAACATGGCACCTCATGGCAAAGAACTATCTGAGGATCTGAAAATAAGAATTGTTGCTCTACATAAAGATGGCCTACGCTATAAGAAGATTGCCAAGACCCTGAAACTGACCTGCAGCACAGTGGCCAAGACCATACAGCGGTTTAACAGGAAAGGTTCCACTCAGAACAGGCTTCGCCATGGTCGACCAAAGCAGTTGAGTGCACGTGCTCAGCGTCATGTCCAGAGGTTGTCTTTGGGAAATTGACGTATGAGTGCTGCCAGCATTGCTGCAGAGGTTGAAGGGGTGAGGGGTCAGCCATCAGTGCTCAGACCATACGCCACACGCTGCATCAAATTGGTCTGCATGGCTGTCATCCCAGAAAAAAGCCTCTTCTAAAAATGATGCACAAGAAAGCCCACAATCAGTTTGCTGGGCTTCCTTCTGGGATGACAGCCATGCAGACCAATTTGATGCAGTGTGCGACGTATTGTCTGAGCACTGACAGGCTGACCCCCAACCCTTCAACCTCTGCAGCAATGCTGGCAGCACTCATATGTCTATTTCTCAAAGGAGCACGTACACTTAACTTCTTTGGTCGACCATAGCGAGACATGTTCTGAGTGGAACCTGTCCTGTTAAACCGCTGTAAGGTCTTGGCCACCGTGCTGCAGCTCAGTTTCAGGGTCTTGGCAATCTTCTTGGGCAATCACCTGGGGTGAAGTCAGAAAGTGCGATGATGCAATTAAAGCGCGTCAATGCTCTCAATATTGAAAGAGACAGTTTTATCCAGCAAACCAGATTAAAGGCAGAAGCAAAAATAAAGCTGTTACAGGACACTGCATCTCACAGATCTGTTTCCACCAGACGTTCTAAAAACTCGTCAAGATCCCATAGTTCAAGATACTCAACACTCAGTGAGCGACTTATTAATGCCCGCGCTGAAGTGGAAGCCAGCAAAGTGCAGGTGGCATATGCAGAAAAAAGAGCAGAGTTGGAAGCGCAGTCAGCACGTCAGAGAGCAGAGTCGGAAGCGCAGTCAGCACGTCAAAGGGCAGAGTTGGAAGCGCAGTCAGCACGTCAAAGGGCAGAGTTGGAAGCGCAGTCAGCACGACAAAGAGCAACAATGGAAACCTTAAATGAACAGTGTAAACATGATGCAGCTATGGCAAAGCTAAGGGTCCTACAGCAAGCTATCAGTGCAGACGAAGGTGCAAGTGAGAAAGACAGCATTAACCTAAACATAGCAGATATGGAAGACCCCCTCAAACGCACTAAAGACTATGTCCTAAGCCACTGCAGTGCACACTCCATTGTCTCCAATGCTCCCGACTACATAGAGACTCCTTCACAGCTTCAAGTTAAAGAGGTTCCAGCAACTTCCTGCACTCAAAATCACTCCACTGCATTTCCTACCTGTCTACCTTGCCTGCCTTCATACGTCACAGAGCATCAGCGCAAGCTTCAGGCAAGTCATCAATCTCCAGTCATCGGTACAGCCTTGAATCAACGTACCATTGGAACAACTGACTTCAAGCAAGCAACTCACCTGGATGCATCTGCTGCACCATATTTCCCTGTGTCCTTTAACAACAATGTCAAAGATAACGCAATCAGCACCATACAGCCAACAGCATCTCACATAAAGGCGGAGACAACTGAGACGGAAGAGTTTGTGAGGTACATGCTTCGCAGAGAGCTCATAAAGACTGGTCTTACAAGCTTTGATGACCAACCTGAGAACTACAGAAGTTGGAAATGTGCCTTCAGAACTACAATCAGCAATATTGGCATTACAGCTGATCAAGAATTAAATCTGCTGATCAAATGGCTTGGTCCTCTATCTGCTGCACGTGTTAAGCCATTAAGATCGGTTTTCATGGACAATCCTACTGCAGGCCTCACAGCTGCATGGGAGCGACTAGAGCAAAGTTATGGCAGTCCAGAAGCTATAGAAAATGCTTTGTTCATGCGTCTGGAAACTTTCCCAAAGATATCCGGTAAGGACAACAAGGAGTTCCAGAGACTGAGTGACCTTCTCCTTGAGCTTCAGCTAGCCAAGACAGACCCAAAACTACCTGGACTCAGTTACCTTGACACTCCAAGAGGGGTAAACCCAATTGTCTCCAAGCTCCCGTATGGTTTGCAAGAGAAATGGACTGCACTAGGGTCATTATACAAAAGAGAGAACAAGGTTTCCTTCCCTCCATTCTCTTTCTTCTGTGAATTCATCAGGAAAATTGCAGAGACCAAGAACGATCCAAGTTTTTCCTACGGTGAGTACAGCCACTTCTCACCCTTTCCTAAGAGTACCAGTCTTCAGGGCAACTATAGAAACCATAGAGGCCCAGTGTCCGTGAAAAAGACTGACATCCTTCCCACTCCTACCACAGTTCTGGCCACGAACAAACAGAGTAGGAAGATTGAAAACCCTAACAGAGAGTGTCCCATACACAAGAAGCCACACCCCCTCAATAAATGTATCGGCTTTAGGAAAAAGCCTCTGGAAGAGCGCAAGGAGCTTTTAAAGACATTTAGGGTATGTTTCAGGTGCTGTGCTTCTACAGAACATTTTGCAAGGGACTGTAATGTGTCCATCAAGTGCATAGAGTGTGGCTCTGAAGAACATGTGCAAGCCCTCCATCCTCTTGAGCCCTGCTCTGCACAACCTGCCAACACTCCTCCCAGGTTAACGCATGGCGGGGAGAATACAGACCAAGTGCCTAATTCTACCATCATTTCTTCATCCTGCACTGAAGTTTGTGGAGAAGACCGCTGTGGTAAGTCCTGTGCTAAGATATGCTTGGTGAACATATACCACAAGGATCAACCAGAAAAGTCTCTAAAGGCATATGCTATCTTAGACGATCAGAGCAATCGATCACTTGCAAAATCGGAATTGTTCAATCTATTTGAAATAAAAAAAGAAAATCCCTACTCCAGCTGCTGCTTTCCATCACCCTCACCTCAAGGTAATAGCAAATGAGACACCGCCGCTTGACAAAGATGCTCAGATCCTTCTTCTGTTAGGAAGAGACATTCTAAGAGTTCACAAGGTACACAGACAAGTCAGTGGACCCCCAGATGCCCCATTTGCCCAGCGCACGGATCTAGGGTGGGTCATCATAGGCAATGTCTGCATAGGCAAAATGAAAAGACCTACCAACATTTCGTCATTCAAGACAAATGTTCTGCCAAATGGCCGAAACACTTACTTTGAGCCATGTCCACATCATTACTGGGTGAAAGAGAAGATAGCCAGCCACGAATGGCAACATGGTATCTCAGGTGACACAAGCCCTTTCTCCTGCCATGATGGCGACTTCGGCTCTACAGTGTTTAAAGCAACCAGTGAAGATGACATACTGGCTCCTTCAATGAAAGACAAAGAATTCATCAAGGTAATGGATAGGCTTGTGCAATTCGTTTCGTAACGAATCAAAATTCGTCCGAATTTAGCAACTTTCGGACATTCGGAAGCATTCGAATTTCCGAACAGAGCAATTACGAATAAAACCGAATCCGAAATAAATTATACCGCAAAATAGCGAATGCCCGAAGGTCTTCGGCATAATTCGTTATGAAAAAAGTTACGAATGTACGAATCCATTCGAAGCACAATAACACTCACTCTGCTCTCTGCTTCTCCCTCACCATGCTGAACTCCCTCTCAAAATGGTGTACAGGGGCGGAGGCTATAGCCGCATGAAAAAACGAAAGTAAAATACGAGATTTCAAATCCATTCGAAGCACAATAACACTCACTCTGCTCTGCTCTCTGCTTCTCCCTCACCGTGCTGAACCCTCTCAAAATGGTGTACAGGGGCGGAGCCTATAGCCGCATGTAAAAAACGAAAGTAAAATACGAGATTTCGAATCGTTACAAATAACCGCTATGTATTTAGAAAAGTACAAATCCATTCGAAGCACATTAGGCATAATAGGCAGCGTCGTTGTGAGAGAGACACGGAAAATTACGAATCAACGAACCCAAAAAAAGTTACGAAAGTAGGAGTTGTGTCCAGAATCAACGAAAAACAACGTACTCTACCGAAAGTACGAACCCAAAAAAAGTTACGAAAGTAGGAGTTGTGTCCAGAATCAACGAAAAACAACGTACTCTACCGAAAGTACGAATTATAAAGCAACAAAAAATTCAACGAAAAATGTCGCTTGCAAAAATACGAATGAGTCCGAACACGAAAAATCCCGTCTAGCAAAATTACGAATGATTACGAATCAACAGGACCGGAAAGAAACGAACCGAAACGGAACGAATTTTTCCGTTGTGCACAATTCTAGTAATGGACAATGAGTTCTTTCAAGATGACTCCAATAACTGGGTAGCACCCCTACCCTTTCGTCTCCCAAGAGAGAGATTGCCCAACAACTTACAGCAGGCCATCAGTAGATTCTCCTCCTTAAAGCGAAACTTAAGCAGGAAACCAGAGATGCAAAAGCACTTTGTGGACTTTATGCAAAATGTATTTGACAGAGATCATGCAGAGCCTGCTCCCCCACTAAAGGAGGGAGAAGAATGCTGGTACCTTCCATCCTTTGGCGTGTATCACCCACGCAAACCAGACCAAATCAGAGTTGTCTTTGATTCCAGTGCTCAGCACGAAGGTGTTTCTCTTAACAACATGCTCCTTACTGGACCCAACTTGAACAACAGTCTAATAGGAGTCTTGATTCGTTTCAGACAAGCGCCTGTAGCAGTAATGGCCGACATTCAACAGATGTTTCACTGCTTCATCGTCAGAGAAGACAACAGAAACTACCTCAGGTTTCTATGGCACAAGGACAATGACCTCAACAAGGAAGTTATAGATTATCGCATGAAGGTACATGTCTTCGGTAACAGTCCTTCCCCAGCAGTGGCAACTTATGGGCTAAGGAGAACAGCTCAGACTGGAGAAGTTGAATATGGATCTGATGCCCGTCAATTTGTTGAAAGAAACTTCTACGTTGACGACGCACTTAAGTCCTTTCCAACTGCTAAAGAAGCAATTGATCTTCTCACCAGAACAAAGGAGATGCTGTCTGTAGCAAACCTTAGACTGCACAAGATTATATCCAACAGCCAGGAACTTATGAATGCCTTTCACTCTGAGGACTATGCCACTAGTCTAAAAAACCTTGACTTAGGTACAGATGTGCCTCCTGTACAGCGAAGTCTGGGTTTGTTGTGGAACATCAAGCAAGACAAATTCACCTTCCAAGTGTCAACTTGTGACAAACCCTTCACTAAGAGAGGAGTCCTGTCCGTGGTGAATAGCATCTATGACCCACTGGGTTTCCTTGCTCCAGTTACCATTCAAGGTAAGATTTTACTAAGACAGTTGTCTACTGAGAACATAGACTGGGATACTCCCTTGCCTAGTGAGAATCAACACAAGTGGGAAAGGTGGAGATATTCTTTGAAGTCACTAGAAAAACTTCAGATTCCCCGTTGCTATGTTCCAGGATCCACTTCAACTGCTAACCGGAGAGAGATTCATATTTTCTCTGATGCATCAGTTGAAGCTATTGCTGCAGTAGCCTATTTGAAGACCTCTGAACTGAATCACACTGTAGTTTTGTCCTAGGCAAGGCAAAACTCACTCCCAAGCCTGCACATACCATACCAAGACTTGAACTTTGTGCAGCCGTGCTAGCAGTAGAAATTGCCGAGGTCATACGAAGTGAAATGGACACTACAATTGATTCTTTCACCTTCTATACAGACAGTAAGGTAGTACTTGGTTACATAAACAACCAAACAAAACAATTTTATGTGTACGTCAGCAACAGGGTTGAACGTATCAAGAGATTCTCTCTACCAAGTCAATGGCATCACGTTCCCACTGAACTCAACCCAGCTGACTGTGGGACCAGAGCCGTGTCACCTGCCGCTCTTCAGGACAGCTTATGGCTGTCACCTCCAAGGTTTCTGTGTGAGGACTCTTACTTACTCCCTATTGACACCACCTATGGGCTAGTAAACCCTGAAGATGATAAGGAAATAAGAACTGTGAACATCTCACTACACACTTCTGTAAGTACAAAACAGAAGCTGCGGTCACACCATTACAGGCATCAATGGAAGCAGGTGCAGCATCTAGCCAATGTGTTCTGGCATCGCTGGAGGAAGAAGTATCTTCACCACCTTCAAGGTCGTAACAAATGGCAAGCATCTAAGCCGAATCTTAAGGTTGGAGACCTCATCCTTCTAAAAGACAAGGAAGTTTGTCGGAATGAGTGGCCTATGGGTCTTATTACTAAAGTTATGCCCAGCGACGATAACAAAGTCCGGAAGGTAGAAGTCAAGGTAACCAAGGGAGGATCGACACGAACCTTTAGTCGACCAATTACAGAGTTAGTACTCCTTTTGCCAGGTGAGTGACTTGTGCAAGGACTAGCCATGCTGTTGGCACGGCGGGGAGTACATTGCTGCCATCTACAGGTTCTACTCAGAACTTTGGAATTCTTGAAGACATCATACTGTGACTTTATGTTCTTCATCCTGTTGAACTTACGTTTGTTATTTGCTTGTTGCATGTTTTTCATTACAGGTTCCAGGACATTTATCAGTATTGGACTTATTGAAAATATATATATTAGTTTAAGGTTATGAAATCTAAAGATTTCAGACGGGGAGTGTTGTGTTACACTATGTGATTATTCTTGCTCTGTGTCTTTAAGATCTGTCCCCTTCTTTCTAGCTGAACTCTCTCTCTCACCGTAGTTCTTTATATATCTCCTCCACTTCCTGATTCTGGTCATTACTCCTGTATATCTTCCATGCTAAACATCTTACATGTGGCTTACAACTGCAACGTTTTTCTACCTATGAATATCCATCATTAAACGGAACATTCGAAAGGATTCATCGTCTGTCATCCTAACTGTGAGTTTATTCATTGAGTTAAACTGCCTGTATCGATGCCAGGGATGAATATCAAACCAGCTTGAGTAAGGCCTACTTAAACCTGGAGATGAACTTTATCGCTTTGTAGTTGAGACAGAACAGTGTCTTTATTCCAACCCTTCGTCTATCCAAGAGAAAATGTGTTATGCAAGTGGAAAATAAAGATTGAGTTGGACTTTCAGCTGGTGTGGACATTTACGTTCCTGGGGAAGTCAAGGACTTGCATCTACACACTGTAGAGGTGAGAATCATATTCAGGAGGACTTTATGCCCCGGCTGCAGACAAGGCCCAAAAACAACACCGCCTAACCTCTTAACATGGGAGGGTATGGGCTTGTGGTGCGGTGTGCCCCTTTCTCCTAAGAGGAGCCGAAACAGACAAGGAGAAGGGGGTGTGTGCGCTACATGTATATGATAGGTTGTGAGGCATGGTGGGTGCAAAGTAGTTAAAGTTATTGGGCGCCAGTCACTTGAATGCAAAAGAACGTTTATTTCTCTTAGCGGAGGTCCACACAAAAATGGAACTTACGCTTTTTGGAACCCTCCCCCCCTCCGGTGTCACATTTGGCACCTTTCAGGGGGAAGGGGGTGCAGATACCTGTATAATACAGGTATTTGCACCCACTTCTGGGCATAGACCCCCGCAGAATCCTGCAGAGTCTACGCCACTTCCCGTCTCCCCCGCTGTCTTCTGGGAGACACATGGGTCCCAGAAGACGGCAGGGACCATTTGGATTGCGCCGCGCGATTCACGCATGCGCAGTAGGGACACAAGGCAGTAAAGCCACATGGCATCACTTCCTGATTCCCTTACCAAAGATGGCGGCGGCAGCATCCGAGGACCAAGGGACGGGTCGGCCTCGGGTGCCGACATCGCGGGCACCCTGGACAGGTAAGTGTCCTTATTTTAAAAGTCAGCAGCTGCAGTATTTGTAGCTGCTGACTTTAAAAAAAAAAAAATTGGCTGACCTCCGCTTTAACAATCTTTTTGGGGGAAAGAGGGTTAGGGCCAGGACACCCTTAGGTAGTTGCAAGATTAATTGGCAGGCTCTGAGACTTCAATAGGAGGACAGCCATGCAGGGAAAGGCATCCAGCAAGACGCCACATCTGCATGTGTAGGAATGCTGTCTCCTATGGCAACAGTCTTTAACAGTTCCTAACACAAAACGTAACAGTTTCTTTCTCCTTCACTACAACCTCTCCTTGTAGTTCTTCAGCCCACTGAGCTCCCGGTCTCTCCCTAGACCCGCTGATTCACTTCTTTATGGTGGTATTTTCCTCAAGCGTCACCCCCGCTTCTCTGCTGGGTCACTAGCTTGCTTGGTCCCTGTCTTGACACACAAGGCTGCTCTGCAAGCGTCACCTCCGCTGGTTGGGTCCTTGGCTTGATTCCAATTGAAGTTTCCAGATTCGTCCCCGATTGGTGAGAATGCTGCTCCGGTACTTACTTCAGTTACTCACTGTGGTCCCTGGTAATTAGGCGGATATTCCCTTACTGGCGACAGCTTCCCCTCTACCTCCAACCACGACAGGTTCTCCGTCACTTCTGGTTGGAATGCAAGCCGCAATTCCAACCCTGCGCTGATCTCTTGCTTCTGGATAGGCCCTCAGGCAGCCTAGCAGCCAGATGCCCCCGGGATAGGTCCATTCTCCGGCCTAGCAGCCTGGGCAATACAACACACATCCACCCAGACAGCCATCCAGGTGGCACAGAACATAGATCACCTGACTCCACTCGAATATATAGGCTCTCCCAGCAGGCCAAGGATTCAAGAAAACCCCTACCCATTGGCTGATATACCCCATATACCCATAACCTGACCTTGCGTTGCCCTTCTCATATCTAGTACCACCAAGTACCCGGCCACCTAGTGGAAGAAGAGAAAAGCGCAACAAGGCCAAACTTAGGGAGAAATCGATAAATCTCTATCAATCAACCAGGATAACTACTCCTGGCAGGTAAATTTGTGAGGAGCAACCCTGCCTAAACTCCAGGGTGCTGCATCTATACACTTACTCTAGCACATACCTAGGAGGGCGCTACATATACAGTATCTCACTAAAGTGAGTATACCCCTCACATTTTTGTAAATATTTTATTATATCTTTTCATGTGACAACACTGAAGACATGTCACTTTGCTGCAATGTAAAGTAGTGAGTGTACAGCTTGTATAACAGTGTAAATTTGCTGTCCCCTCAAAATAACTCAACACACAGCCATTAATGTCTAAACCACTGGTAAAAAAGTGAGTACACCCCTAAGTGAAAATGTCTAAATTGGGCCCAATTAGCCATTTACCCTCCCCAGTGTCATGTGACTCATTAGTGTTACAAGGTCCCAGGTGTAAATGGAGAGCAAGTATATTAAATTTGGTGTTATCGCTCTCACTCTCTCATACTGGTCACTGGAAGTTCAACATGGCACCTCATGGCAAAGAACTATCTGAGGATCTGAAAATAAGAATTGTAGCTCTACATAAAGATGACCTAGGCTATAAGAAGATTGCCAAGACCCTGAAACTGACCTGCAGCACGGTGGCCAAGACCACACAGCGGTTTAACAGGACAGGTTCCACTCAGAACAGGCTTCGCCATGGTCGACCAAAGCAGTTGAGTGCACGTGCTCAGTGTCATATCCAGAGGTTGTCTTTGGGAAATTGACGTATGAGTGCTGCCAGCATTGCTGCAGAGGTTGAAGGGGTGGGGGGTCAGCCATCAGTGCTCAGACCATACGCCACACGCTGCATCAAATTGGTCTGCATGGCTGTCATCCCAGAAAAAAGCCTCTTCTAAAGATGATGCACAAGAAAGCCCGCAAACAGTTTGCTGAAGACAAGCAGACTAAGGACATGGATTAGTCTGGGGCTGCATAAGTGCTTCCGGCACTGGGGAGCTACAGTTCATTGAGGGAACCATGAATTGCAGCATTTAATGTGACATAATGAAGCAGAGCACCATCTGAACCAAATACATTTATCTTGGTCTCATCAGACCACAGGACATGGTTCCAGTAATCCATGTCCTTAGTCTGCTTGTCTTCAGCAAACTATTTGTAGGCTTTCTTCTGCATCATCTTTAGAAGAGGCTTCCTTCTGGGATGACAGCCATGCAGACCAATTTGATGCAGTGTGCGACGTATTGTCTGAGCACTGACAGGCTGATCCCCAACCCTTCAACCTCTGCAGCAATGCTGGCAGCACTCATATGTCTATTTCTCAAAGGAGCACGTACACTTAACTTCTTTGGTCGACCATGGCGAGACATGTTCTGAGTGGAACCTGTCCTGTTAAACTGCTGTAAGGTCTTGGCCACCGTGCTGCAGCTCAGTTTCAGAGTCTTGGCAATCTTCTTATAGCCTAGGCCAACTTTATGTAGGGCAACAATTCTTTTTTTCAGATCCTCAGAGAGTTCTTTGCCATGAGGTGCCCTGTTGAACTTCCAGCGACCAGTATGAGAGAGTGAGAGCGATAACACCAAATTTAACACACCTGCTCCCCATTCACACCTGAGACATTGTAACACTAACGAGTCACATGACACCGGGGAGGGTAAATGGCTAATTGGGCCCATTTTGGACATTTTCACTTAGGGGTGTATTCACTTTTATTGCCAGCAGTTTAGACATTAATGGCTGTGTGATGAGCTAATTTAAGGGGACAGCAAATTCACACTGTTATACAAGCTGTACACTCACTACTTTACATTGTAGCAACGTGTAATTTCTTCAGTGTTGTCACATGAAAAGTATAATAAAATAAAAGTGTAGTCACTTTTTTTAGATACTGTATATCTCTTTTCCCGTCCCTATTTCCACCTTCTCTATAGGAATGGCAACGTTCCTCTGCCATTCTTACCTTCCCTACTGTCTCTTTTTTTCTTTAAAGTTAAAATATTCATTAACAAAAGCATCAGGAATTGACCTCATACCCTGCATTTCAATGATTAGTGATTATTATTTTCCCACCTTTACTAGTTATATCTGTTTAGCAATATTTTATACATGCTATGTCATACTTTTAATACATTATAATATGGGGTTGATTTACTAAAGCCAAATAGATTGTGGGGTTGATTTACTAAAACTGGAGTGCAAAATCTGGAGCAGCTCTGCATAGAAACCAATCAGCTTCCATTCTTTTTATGTTTTGTTTTTTGTCAAAGCCTAATTGCACAAGCAGAAGTTAGAAGCTGATTGGCTACCATGCACAGCTGCACCAGATTTTGCACTCTGGAGTTTTAGAAAATCAACCCCTGTGCACTTTGCAAGTGCGGTTGTACTCTGCAAGTGCAGTTACCCCACAGCTTACTAAATGAGATAAAGCTTCACTTTGTAAAGAATACCAAATCACATGCAAGAAAAATAAAAACATTTGCTTGCACATGATTGGATGATGGAAGTCAGCTGAGCTTTATTTACTAAGCTCTGGAGCAACTGTACTTTCAGAGTGCACAGTCTGTTTGCCTTTAGTAAATTAACCCCTATGTCCCTACCATCTTGATTGCAATCTAATGTACAGAGTTGATACTTTTTCCTCTTTTTTTGTATGTATCAAAAGCTATTTAAATAAAGAATTTATAAGTTCTGTAACTTTCGAAGTATAGACATGTAGATCTTTCTTTCAACAAATCTAGAGTTTTAGTTTCTTGTTCTATCTCTTGGGAAACCAAAGGACTGAAGGCATGGGTTAAATTTAGAACTTGGTCACCACATATGATCTAACGATTGGAATATTTCCAGTCATTTATTATAAGCACAATGGTGTAAGTGCTACAATAAGTCCACCAGGGTATCTGAACAAATACACCACAAGCACCATATTGCTTAATAATGAGCAACACCCACCAATAAACAATGAGTCCAACTTCTTCAGCTTATTGTAACAAACAACGGGCACTGAAACCTAGAAAATGTATAAAGCACACAATTGCTGAGAGTGCTATAAAAATAGAGATAGATACAAGCTACGTGACTGTTCCCAGCATTCCTAAAACTGAAACCCAACAACAGAAATCTGAAAGCATTAATTAAGTAAGAATCATTAATTAATTCACAAATAAAAGAACATATTGTTTTATGATTAGTTGTAATATTCTGCGTTTTGGATGGCAGCCCATATGTTGGATCAACATAACTAATTTCCATGAGATCATTGGTTTAGCTTTTACTTAGGGCCACCATACAAATTACAATCTGGCTGCAAATCATTTGTACAATCATCTTAAGCTTTACTAAATCTATGTAATATGAGGACCTATCAAATCTCTACCCAATCAATTTGTATCCAATTAGGCAGGCTCTTGCACTAGATAGTTGTTGGTAGAGCTAAAGGAGCTTGTACAATCAGATTTTAAGGTGCATGGTGAGCTTTAGTCAACCTTTCACAACTAGGGTTTTGTGGAACCCCAGAGTTTATCTCGAGCTTGCCCAGGGTTCCTCGAGCCATGAATGGAGGCAAGTTGATTTCCCATCTACATTGACCACAGAAGACAATTTCCCACTGACCACTAATGTAATGGGCCATTTTTACACGAATGAACCCCAAGATTTTCACTGTCTGTGTTTCTTTTTTATTATTATTTATTTAATTTCCTGACTGTTACATAAAATTATTTTGTTGTATAGGCAGGTGGTGTTGGAAAATGATCTTTAGGTATAATTATTTTTGAAGGGGTTCGTGAGACTTCTTTCAAGGGTTCCACCAGGATGAAAAATGCTAACTTTGGAAATGAGTAAATGGCAATTGTACACCCTGTTACACAGGGGTGTCAAAATGGTGCACCTAATTAAAGTGTTTCCTCCTGCCCAGTTGCTGAAACAACCCAATTCATAGGCATGCTTGGCAAAGGTATTCCTCTACAGGTAAATAAGTTGGGTGCAAGATCTTGGTCATTGATGTTACATCTTTTCAGTCTCCACTGACCAAGCTGGATAAAACTAGAAATCACAGGGCCCCTTGGCAAAATCTGATGGACTCCCTATCAGTGGCAGTTTGCCTTTGACACCCCCTAAAGTACACCCAATAAACTATAAAGGATAAAGGTGGACAGCCTATAACACACTTTCCCTGTTGCTTACAGGTCTGGCCAGGAACAGAATTAGTATGAGGGGGTTCTGTTTTAGCAGCCATTTTGAACCTTTACTTAAAACAAATTCTGCCCTAGCTCAGACTTGAAAGCATTATTATTATTATTATTATTATACAGGGTATAGATAGCGCCAAAAGTTTGTGCAGCGCTTTACAACATGAGGGCAGACAGTACAGTTACAATACATTTCTATACAAAAGGGATCAGAGGGCCCTGCTCAGAAGTAGGCTGCTGGTAGCCAGAGGGAGCCTGGTCTTCTCAACAGGTGAGTTCATGAGGAGTTTTAGTAGCACATTTATTGTAGATGCCTGCAAGGAGGTAAACTTCTTTAATGAGTTTAGGTCTAATTTTAAGTTGTATGAGTTGTGGGCCTCAACTTTTCCCCTCAACCTTCCCATGCAATCTAAACACTCCTCACTTCAAATGGGGCGGTTTGTGGACAGGGTTCTCTGTAAAGCCCTGTACACATGACCGGGAATCCCGTCTGTTTGAAAACCGTCGGTTTTCCTGACGGGATTACTGCCAAGCTTGCCATGAAAAGCCCTGTATACACACGGCCACACAAAAGACCCGCCGTTCTTTTGAATGGCAATAACGCGGTGACCAGGGATGAGCCGAACACCCCCCTGTTCGGTTCGCACCAGAACCTGCGAACAGACAAAATGTTCGTGTGAACTTTAGAACCCTATTAAATACAATGAACTCGAACGTTCGAAATCTAAAGTGTTAATTATAAAGGCTTATATGCAAGTTATTGTCCTAAAAAGTGTTTGGGGACCTGGGTCCTGCCCCAGGGGACATGTATCAATGCAAAAAAAAGTTTTAAAAACGGCCGTTTTTTTGGGAGCAGTGATTTTAATAATGCTTAAAATGAAAAAATAAAAGTGAAATATTCCTTTAAATTTCGTACCTGGGGGGTGTGTATGATATGCATGTAAAGTGGCACATGTTTCCCGTGCTTAGAACTGTCCCTGCAAAAAATGTCATTTTTGAAAGAAAAAAAGTAAAAGTATTTAAAACTGACTCGCGGCTATTAATGAATTGTCGGCTTCCGGCAATACATTCAAAAGTCATTGATAAAAAAAAAAAAAAAAGCGTGGGGGTTCCCCAGAATTCAATTACCAGGCCCTTCAGGTCTGGAATGGATATTAAGGGGAACCCCGCCGCAAATTTAAAAAAAAATCGACGTGGGGTTCCCCCAAATATCCATTCCAGGCCCTTCAGATCTGGCAAATTTTAAAAAAAATGGTGTGGAGTCCCCCTAAAAATCCATACCAGACCCCTTATCCGAGCACGCAACCTGGCCGGCCGCAGGGGAAAAGGGGGGGACGAGAGAGTGGCCCCCCCTCCCTCCTGAACCGTACCAGGCCACATGCCCTCAGCATGGGGAGGATGTCCCCATGTTGATGGGGACAAGGGCCTCATCCCCACAACCCTTGCCCGGTGGTTGTGGGGGTCTGCGGGCGGGGGGCTTATCGGAATCTGGAAGACCCCTTTAACAAAGGGGACCCCCAGATCCCGCCCCCCCTATGTGAATTGGTAAGGGGTACATTGTACCCCTACCATTTCACGAAGAAAGCGTAAAAAAATGTTTTAAAAAAACACACAAACACCTTGAAAAAGTCCTTTATTTAAAAAAAAAACAAAAAAAAAAACATTCCAGCGGTGAAATCCAGTGTCCCGCGGCGATCCCGATGTCCAGCGCTGTCCTTCATTGGTTGTGCCTGAGCGGACCTGATGGGGAACTCCCTCTCAGTGTTTTAAATGTATAGACCCGCCCCTTCTAAAGTTCCCCATCAGGTCCGCTCAGCGGACCAGATGCGAAACATGAGAAGGGGCGGGTCTATACATGTATTACCAAAGTGAGAGCAGTTCCCCATCAGGTCCGCCCCCTCGGTATGTCGGACCCGCCTACGTCATTGGCTTGAGCGGGGAACTTCCTTCACTATGTAAATTTAAATTTAAGCCCCCTGCCCGCAGACCCACACAACCACCGGGCAAGGGTTGTGGGGATGAGGCCCTTGTCCCCATCAACATGGGGACATCCTCCCCATGTTGAGGGCATGTGGCCTGGTACGGTTCAGGAGGGAGGGGGGCCGCTCTCTCGTCCCCCCCTTTTCCCCTGCGGCCGGCCAGGTTGCGTGCTCGGATAAGGGGTCTGGTATGGATTTTTAGGGGGACTCCTCGCCTTTTTTTTAAAAATTTGGGGTGGAGTTCCCCTCAAAATCCATGCCAGATCTGAAGGGCCTGGAATGGATATTTGGGGGAACCCCACGTCAATTTTTTTTTAAATTTGCGGCGGGGTTCCCCTTAATATCCATTCCAGACCTGAAGGGCCTGGTAATTGAATTCTGGGGAACCCCCACGCTTTTTTTTTTTTTTTATCAATGACTTTTGTATGTATTGCCGGGAGCCGACAAATCATTAATAGCCGCGAGTGTGTTTTAAATTACTTTTTTTCTTTCAAAAATGACATTTTTTGCAGGGACAGTTCTAAGCACGGGAAACATGCGCCACTTTACATGCATATCATACACACCCCCTAGGTACGAAATTTAAAGGAATATTTCACTTTTATTTTTTCATTTTAAGCATTATTAAAATCACTGCTCCCGAAAAAACGGCCGTTTTTAAAACTTCTTTTTGCATTGATACATGTCCCCTGGGGCAGGACCCAGGTCCCCAAACACTTTTTAGGACAATAACTTGCATATAAGCCTTTATAATTAGCACTTTAGATTTCTCCCATAGATTTTTCGAATTTGCCGCGAACACCCCAATTTGTTCGCTGTTCGGCGAACGGGCGAACAGGCAATGTTCGAGTCGAACATGAGTTCGACTCGAACTCGAAGCTCATCCCTAGCGGTGACGTCAAAGACTACGACAAGCTGGCTAAATTACGTTTTATGCTATGGCGCATGCGTCGAATTGTTATCGAGCATGCGCGGTTTATTTCCCCTTCAGGTAAGCATACAGACGACTGGTTTTCTCGGCAGGAAACACTGCCGGGAATCCTGGCGGGAAAATAGAGAGCAGGTTCTCTATTTTTTTCCGGCAGTTTTCCTGTGGGGAAACTTCTAGGGAGCATACGCACAGCCGGGATTCCCGGCCAAAAGTTCTCCTGGCAGTTTTCCTGCCGGGTAAACCGGTTGTGTGTACAGGGCTTTAGAGCCCATGGGAAAAAAAGTGCATGGGTGAGAAAACTACCCAGTCCAGTATAGACCATGTCATTGGGACAAAATCCCTTGCCGATTAAAGGAATGTAGTAGGGGGTGTACATTGCATGGGAACTGAGAGAGAGTAGGGGTAAATAGATTTATAGCTTAAAGTATATAACTATAATAGGAATATACCCCCTTTCCAATCAAACATCCTTCTTCCTGTGGGCAGCCAAAATTCCAAAAAAGCTTTGGTTTCCTGGAAAGGGGTTCTTTGAGGCATCTATGTCCAATGTTATAGGTTCACATGGGTGGAGGAAAGATTAGGGTGATCCACAGACTACAGCAAATGCTGATTTTAGGATTTCAGATCTGCCTTTACAGAAACTACAAAGGTATGATAACTGTGGTGGTTGGTTGTCATCACCACAAACCATCACCCTAATGGTCTAGTGCAAGGGTCTTCCAACTTTCTAAACAAAGTGGCAGTTTACAGAGAGGCACGGAGCAGCGCCGAAGATGTAGGTGGAGGGCCGGCATGACAGGGGTTAACAGGGGCGGAGCCTGTAGGACGTAGGGGGCAGTGTGAGGTTGAAGAGGGGAGGAGGAGAGAGAGTAAGGAGAGGAAAAGGAAGGGGAGGGGTCAGTCGCCACGAGGAGCGCAGGGGGAAAGCAGCTTCCCACCCTCCCGCCCTGTTTTTAAGGGTCATTTGTTTTACGGGTATGGGGGTTGTGGTGGCCGTAAGTGGCAGACATTGTGGTGGCGGGGTGCAAGGTCCTTGCTAGGTCAGATGGTTAGGGACCCGTCTGAGGGTACGGATCCCAGTTGGTATATGGGTACCTGCTAGTTGTCTCTGAGTCTGAGGTTTTAGCGGCTGGAGGCCTAGAAGTACAAGCAGGTACAGTGAGGGGTTATGCCGATTGGACCTTGTGCCCCAGGGTGGTAAAAATACTGGAAGTTAGAAATAAAAGGTTAATGTGTTATGTTAAATATGGAGAGTTGCACAGAATATGAAAACTGACACTTTTTTGTATTAAGATTAGACAGTAATTTACTATTTGGAGTATATTTTGTTGACTGATGTTAAGCTGATGTTGGAGACCAGAGCATCCAGAGAAAACCCATAAAAACACAGAAACAACATACAAACTACAAATTGTGTTACTGGAGGAAAATAAGCCAGGATTAGGAGCGGTTTTCTATAGGTGAATTAAAAACAATATATACATATATAATAAAACCTGAAACAGTTGGCAATCTTTATCTAAATAATAAAAAATGCATATATAGCGCAAGCCACAGTAGTTTACAGAAAGTCATTAGAAATGCAGCAGAAACCCCAAATTTAACGAGAGCGTTAAGTAGATGTAATTAGCAGTAAATTTCAGCATGCACATTCATTTGCATCCTGGCCTCTTCCTGTAATTGCTGGGAAGGATACATTGAGTTCTCAGCAAGCCATTCACTGGAAAGCCTCTCCTCTGATTACTTCCTATATCTGTGAAATCACCTTTCCCATTGTTTCGCAGGTACGGCGCAGCATGCAGGGTGCTTGTCTGCACTGCTGATGTTCAACAAGCAGCTTTATTAGTTAAAATTATACATGATAAGACATAAAAATATTTGTAGCTGATCCCAAAAGCCTGTGCCTATGGCAAATTTAACTAATCTCTAACATATTCTGGTTTATGCCATAACATGAGCCCTTTACTCCATATATTTACAGACAGCATTTATTACATTGTTGGCTACAGGGGCACAGGTCACAGCACATCTGATCATGCCAAAGCACACACGATAGAACCGTGCACAGCAAATAAATATGTCGGCTGTAGAATTGTGTAGACAGGTTTGTCTGGACTGAGATGATTCTTCTGAACTGAGAAATATGGCTTAGATGCAAACAACCTTGGAACGCCTGAAAAGGATCAACATTAAAGCTCTAGAAAATTTTTTTTTTTTTTTTTAGAGGAATGGAAAATATAGTAACATCTAAAATAAAATAAAAATCTGTTCTGCATAGCTGCCAGCTACAAAATGTAGCAGGAGTAAAATGTGAATGTCTATGGTGGATCTTCACAATCTGATTGTCCAATCTTCTTAAATTCGAACAAATGTTATGCAGTACAAGGACCTACATGGATACAAAATACATATACCGTATATTAGACTTGTGCACAACGGAAAAATTTGTTTAGTTTTGGTTCGTTTCTTTTTGGTCCTGTTGATTCGTAATCATTCCTAATTTTGCTAGACGGGATTTTTCGTGTTCGGACTAATTCGTATTTTCGCAAGCGACATTTTTTGTTGAATTTTTAGTTGATTTATAATTCGTACTTTCGGTAGGGTACATTGTTTTTCGTTGATTCTGGACACAACTCCTACTTTCGTAACTTTTTTTGGGTTCGTTGATTCGGATTTTCCGTGTCTCTCTCACAACGACGCTGCCTATTATGCCTAATGTGCTTCGAATGGATTTGTACTTTTCTAAATACATAGCGGTTATTTGTAACGATTTGAAATCTCATATTTTACTTTCGTTTTTTACATGCGGCTATAGCCTCCGCCCCTGTACACCATTTTGAGAGGGTTCAGCACGGTGAGGGAGAAGCAGAGAGCAGAGCAGAGTGTTATTGTGCTTCGAATGGATTCAAAATCTCGTATTTTACTTTCGTTTTTTACATGCGGCTCTAGCCTCCGCCCCTGTACATCATTTTGAGAGGGAGTTCAGCATGGTGAGGGAGAAGCAGAGAGCAGAGCAGAGTGTTATTGTGCTTCGTATGGATTCGTACATTCGTAACTTTTTTCATAACGAATTATGCCGAAGACATTCCGGCATTCGCTATTTGCGGTATAATTTATTTCGGATTCGGTTTTATTCGTAATTGCTTTGTTCGGAAATTCGAATGCTTCCGAATGTCCAAAACTTGCTAAATTCGGACGAATTTCGATTCATTACGAAACGAATTGCACAAGCCTACTGAATATACTCGAGTATAAGCCGAGTTTTTCAGCACATTTTTTTGTGCTGAAAATGCCCCCCTCGGCTTATACTCGAGTCACCCTTTTGTGCCTGATCTCCCGGATTTTGGGGACCCAGTACCGGCCGGCCGTAGGTTCCCTGGACCCCAAACTTGGCACACATGTAGCCCCACTCCTTCTCTACAAGTGTGCAAAGATTGTTGTCCGGGGGACCTACGGCCGGGGAGCATCGATTTTTCAAAGTTGAGCACCCCTTCCATAGACTCCCATGTTAAACGGTCATTTCTCCAGTGACTTTGGGGACCAGGAACCGGCCGGTCGTGAGGCATGCACATGGACACAGTGAGGCACAGTGAGGCATGCAGATGGACACCCTAGGCTTATACTTGAATCAATACGTTTTCCCACTTTTTTGTGGTAAAATTAGGTACCTTGGCTTATATTCGGGTCGGCTTATACTCGAGTATATACGGTAGATTATTTACGTAGACTCTTGCAGAACATCGTTTTTGTAGACCTAAAGGAGTTTGTACATAGGCTGCACAATCAGAATGTAACGCGAATGGCTAGCTTTAGGGAAGTTTCTTTGGAGTGGTGGAAAAGGGACGCTGAATAATAAATACTGTATATACTCGAGTATAAGCCGAGTTTTTCTGCCCTTTTTTTAGGGCTGAAAGTACACGCCCCGGCTTATACTCGAGTCAGTGTACCTGAAAATCTTCTTATACTGCGGCCGGCGTCCATTGTTTAAATATCGTGGCTTTCTCCTGTTCCATTCCGTGATAGGCGTTTCCGGCAAACACTGTGTTGAGTGTTCCGCCTATCACGGAGGTCCTCTCATTCTCGGACTCTGTTTCCCAGCAGACACTGTGTTCAGTGTTCCTCCTATCATGGACGTTCTCTTGTCCGAGGATGAAAAGAAGTCCGTGATTGTCGGAACACTGAACACAGTGCCTGCTGGGAAACGGAGTCCGAGAATGAGAGGATCTCCGTGATAGGCGGAACACTCAACACAGTGTTTGCTGGAAACGCCTATCATAGAAGGGACCAGGAGAAAGGTGCGATGTTTAAACAATGATACCCCAGATGATGACTGATTAGTCGAAACTAGTCGGGTGGACCTGTCTACACGTATCGCTCCTGTACCTGAATCTATGCCTTTTATACCATCTCAAATGTGAGTGTTTTATTGTTACTCTTGTTTTTGCGATTAAACCTTTCCAAACGGTATCACGCTATATGAGCTTTTTTTACTTTCATATGTACAAAATACGGATACCGAGCCTTTTGTATATGTCTATGAACTCGTGACCAACAAATTAGATGTCCTATGAGATTGAAGCGGAATAAGCCTTTTTTCAACTCACTCTTGGTGGCGGTTTTTCACAACATTCCGTATCTGGATTTCAAGTTCACATCACTATTGAATATTACTTTCTTGGATCGATCATCACTTCACTTTTAAAAACAGATGAATGTTTATATTTTTTCTGGACTTTATATTGATTATTGAGTATTCACAGTTAATATTCACTGCTTTAATAATTATCATCTATTATCACTGCAACTTCGTTTATACTTATAACTTCAAAATTTATTTGTATTTTTTGGTATTCGTTTTTATACTGTTTTTTGCTTTGACAGCACATATAATCAAGTGTTTCAATTTATCTATGTAAGATTCAATACTGTACTTAGATTAACAAATAACTAGCGCTACACTTAGGCCTCGTATACACGACCGAGTTTCTCGGCAAGAACCAGCAAGAAACTTGCTGGCAGAGATGTCTTGCCGAGAAATTTGTTCGTGTGTATGGTTTCTCGTCGAGAAAACCGACAAGTAACCTCGATGAGAAAATAGAGAACCTGCTCTCTATTTTCTCGTCGAGATTCTCGTCGGCATGTTTCTCGACGAGAAAAGTGAGTGTGTGTACACTTACCTGTCCTCCCGGAAGCCCGCGCATGTTCGAAATGAATTCGACGCATGCGCGGTAGCTTCCTAGGCATAGGTAGGGTATACCAAGATGGCGGCGACGGCATCGAATGTGACGAGCGCATGCTTGTCGTAGTCGATGACGTCACCGCGTACGCTCCATTCAAAGAACCGCGGGTTCTTTGAATCGAGCGTGTGTACACTCGGCCGGGACAATTTTCTTGTCCAAGAATCTCGTCGAAAAAAACGACATGTTTTTTTCGACGAGAATCTCGGCCGTGTGTACGAGGCCTCACATCCACATTTTCTATTGCTTTATCCACAGCAGTGTTGGCGGCTGCCTTTTTGTGTTTCTCTCAGCGCAGTATGCCCCTTTTTTCCTAAACAATGGACGCTGGCCGCAGTATAAGAAGATTTTCAGGTACACTCGGGCACAGGGAGGCTGCAATGGACACGGTGAGGATGGGCACAGTAAGGTGGCACAGTGAGGTGGCAATGGACACAGTGAGGTTGGGCACAGTAAGCTGCCAATTGGCACAGTAAGGTGGCACAGTGAGGTGGCAATGGGCACAGTAAGATTGGGCAATTGGCACAGTGAGGTGGCAATGGGCACATTCCCCCCCCTAGGCTTATACTCAAGTCAATACGTTTTCCCAGTTTATTGGGGTAATATTAGGTACCTCGGCTTATACTCGGGTCGGTTTATACTCGAGTATATACGGTATGTAAATATTGTATGCTAATATTTCTTTTGGCAATTCTTACAAGCATTAGGTTGATTGTATGTAATGCAACACAATATGGTGGTACTATATTATTTTATTATTATTCTTATTGTTATTAATATTATTTGCAGTAGAAATCAGCTATCAGGCATAATACTGCAAGGGATATGTATGATATACTGAGCACACATTATTATTATATTTTATTATTATTATTTTTATTACATTATATTATATTATACTAAATAAAGTCCCATTACTTGCACAGGGCCAGTAATGGCAACCATGGTGCAGCGAACCCAACCCCCTGACATGAAAAGTAAATGAAAAGAAAATGTATGCATCCAGAGTCCTGGAGATTTCAAGCAGGATATAGAGTCTGATTTACAGAGTCTGCTTTGTAAAATTTTTCTCTACACATTTAAAGTAGACCTTCATCATCTTTTTTTTCTTTGAAGGATATTGCTCCTTCCCTCCCTTCCTTTCACAAAATCATTTTTTTTTTTTTAATACTGTAGCGCCCTGCTACTTTTGAACAGGGGCTATTCTGTAAATTTAGTATTCTCTGAGCTGTAAATAGCTCGGAATGATTATGTAAATTGTTGGTTTCTGTTCCAGCTTTGGCTGAGTTGTGTGCATTTCCCACTGTTGCCAGTAGGTGTCACTGTTGTCAGGGGCCAGTGTGAGAAATACAGCCAGCTGAAGTGCATTGGATATTCTTCCCCCCCCCCCCCCCCAGAAAACAGCCCAATCTGGAGCTTCTTTGTAGCTGGGCATGCTGGGGGAAGTATATTTTTTTTTTTTAACATAAAGTTCATTTATTTTGGAAAAGAAAAACAAAAAAAAAGCACAGCAAAATACAGTGGTACATACTTGACAGTCATCATCTATCTCCGATAGGACAAATCAATCAACAGTACAGTAGCATACAATGTAGCAACAAGGAACATCAAGCACAGTGGTACATTATCCGTAGGAGATCAGAACAGTTGAAAATACAATTGCTAATCTAGTCACTAGACACGAACAGGTCAGCTTGTAGGTAATCATACACAAGACCCAGGGGAACTTGGGGTAGCCACCCCCACTAGGTAGACAAGTTGGAGGATTGGGCCCAGGCCCGTTTTAGAACATAACGGATAAAAGGAGGGAGGGAGGGGGCCCAAGGAGGCAAGAACCAGAGACATGTTAAGGTCCTAAATCTACATTGACGTTGGGGGGGGGGGGTTGTTGCGACTGCAAAAATAGGCAAGACGCACCCACATCGCCACCAGCCACCTCAATAACACCACCCTCAAACTACAGTAGGCCATCATCTCTCAACCCACTCTGCCCAGATCTTGTCAAACTTTTTGGGGCAGTTACGTCCCAAGTATGTCAGCTTGTAAAGTGGTAGTGCATTGTCCACCATGGCTCTCGGGGGAAGGATATTTAAGGGGCAGTGCCATGTGCTTCGGAGTCCTTCTTGCCTCATGGCCCTCCAGGCCTGAGGCTATGCTGCTGTGTTTGCTGCAAGTAGGCCCAGAAGCCTGTCTGGGGCCTGCTTAACTAAAGGTGATCCTGTGCTGTCTGTCCTGCGGGAGGAAGCCACTCAAGCGGAGAATATTCCAGGGGAAGACCTTACTGGAGAGGACCGAGCTGATGGCTGGTATCTCAGGAGGGGCCTGGTGACTCGTTTGGAGGATGCACCCAAGTTAACCTACCTCACAGTACTGCCGGATGGCTTAAAGGTTCAGGTACTGTGCAGCTGACCTAACTAACTGACTGCTGGCTAAACAATAGACATGTGCATTCGTTTTCGTCCGAATGCATTTTCGTCCGAATTTCAGGTATTTTCGTTATCGTTTTAACAAACGAAAACGAAAGCACAGAATCTGAAAACCGAAAGATCCGACATAAACAAATGCTTTATTTTCATTTTCGTTGTGACAACAGTTCGATATGGATAGGAGATTCGACGTGACGCTGACAATAACAATCTGTGTCTATCGAACCTGTGGTCGAATGTGCCTAACCTTAAAGTGGTTGTAAACCCACTTTTTCAACTTGCACCTACAGGTAAGCCTAGATTAAGGCTTACCTGTAGGTGCAAGAAATATCTCCTAAACCTACACGGTTTAGGAGATATTTACTAAAAATGACAGGCGCCGCTGTCTACGGCGCATGCGCGCCGTAGACAACGGCGCATTCATGGGGTTAATCCCATTCACAAAATCGGCTACTTCCCAGCAATCGCTGGGCGTAGCCGAATGTGACGGCTCCCGCGTGCATGCGCGGAGTCACGTCTTCGCCACTCCAGCCAATCACAGCGCCGGAGCGGCGCTGTGATTGGCTGGTGCGGCGATACCTGGAAGTAACATTCCGGCTATCGCCGCAGTGATGGCTGCGTCTGCAGTGAGGGACGGGGACTGCTTCGGGGGCCCCGATCTAAGGTAAGTGGTACATAATGAGCTAGTATGCTAGTCATACTAGCTCATTATGCCTTTCTCTTGCAGGTTGGCTAAAGAAAAAAAAAACGATTAGTGGGTTTACAATCACTTTAACTCTATTAGTCCAAGATTATTCTACATAGAGAGAAAAGATTCGACATAGAGAGAAAAGATTTGACATTATAGAGAGAAAAGATTCGACATTATAGAGAGAAAAGATCCGACATAGAGAGAAAAGATTCGACATAGAGAGAAAAGATTCGAAATAGAGAGAAAAGATCACTGCTGGAATTGGGTGGGGGAAGTAAAATAAAAATAATGATGATGATGAATGTTATTGGCTGATTGTAACCAAAGAGGAGGAGCAGTAAAATAGCTAGAACGACGAAGATTCGACAAAGCATCGAAAAACATACAAACGTCGAATCTGTCATTGAAGGCTTATGGTGTCTGTCGAAAGTTAGAAGATTCGACGGAGCAGCTAAACTGTACGACGCTGCAATCGTACATTTCCGGTCAAATGCATCCGCCCATAGGCTATAGAAGAATTCTAATGTTGGTTGACTAGTAATAGTAATTAATAAATATAATTATTACTAGTCATACAACATTAGAATTCTACTATAGCTTGTGGGCGGCACATTCGACCGGAAATGTATGATTGCGGCGTCGTACAGTTTCGCTGCTCCGTCGAATCTTCTTTGAACATTCGACAGACACCATAAGCCTTCAATGACAGATTCGACCTTAATTAATTCAGATTTTCGGACGAATGCAATTTCTAACGAAAAACTAAATTAATAAAAACGAATTTCAGGAGTAACTAAATAAATTTATTTTTCGGACGAAAACGAAATTCCGAAACGAAATATTTCAGTGTGCACATGTCTACTAAACAATCCAGTGGCAGGGGATTATCCAGGAGTTTCTACTTATCACTCAAGTCTGTGGCAGAGACTTTGTCCGTGCTTCATACCGGCTGCTAGGTCGGTGTGAGAGGCCTATCAGGTTGTCGCAAGAACCAGAAATAGAAAGCTGTTGTCATCTGGATTCAAGAACCGCATTAGTGATCTGCAAAACCAAGGTATCTGAACTTCCCCTAACCCTCTATCCTCCTACCTGAAGTTGTTTAATAAAGAATTTGAGAAAAGGACTGAAGTGACTGGCAATCACCTCTATTCTAATTACTTAA
The DNA here is from genome assembly GCA_029206835.1 of Rana muscosa. Classification (NCBI taxonomy): domain Eukaryota; kingdom Metazoa; phylum Chordata; class Amphibia; order Anura; family Ranidae; genus Rana; species Rana muscosa. Next base: position 1,141,380,127 of record CM055116.1, on the reverse strand, counting down.
CATAGACTCTTAAGTTCTGGAACGGTGAAATGTGGGGTAACGGCAGGACCCAAAATTAATCCAGCAGCCCCTTCAGGGGTATCGCTACAATACCTTTTTGTTTTTTTGTGGAGTGCATCCCACACTTCTGCCTTCCTTGTGTAGATCACATTGACATCCACAGCTGCCTGAAGACTCCTGGGATACTCACATCATTCATATCTGCAGGTTTTGGGGCAATCTAGAACACGCTGCACATGTGCCATGGCACAGGGGGCCAGCTGCAAGAACTTGGAAGAGACAGCTGGCTCCTGATGACATAAGCAATTAAGGTGGTGACGTGGGACCCAGTGGGCAAAGGCAAATCAGCAGATTACAAGAGCACAACACTGCTTTTGCTGGACATGTGAGCATATGTTTGAAGATAATCCAGAAAACCAGGTATGAGAAAAAAAAAAAATGAACACAGAAGGGTAATGTTCCTCTTAATGGTAATGTTAAAATTATATCTATATAAAGCTGTTTATCAGGGAAAAAAAAAATCATATCTAAGTAACACTCCTTATTTGATTGACTGTCTATCAAAAGCAGTACCAAACATGTAGAAATAGCCATCAGCCAAGAGTTATACCTCTAGACTTGCTCACATGTGATAATATACATTTTACTTTAATGTACGACTAGAGGGCGCTCACGCCAATCAATGTAAACCACAGAACAAAGGTGGCAGCTAAACTCAGTTTTCTTTCTTCATAAACTCAGTTTTCCCTGTAAAAATTCTGACCAAAACATGGTTTTTATCTGTAGAAATAGGAAAATGTATATACTGTAAATAAAAAACACAGGATAGCTCTACACATGCCTACATCATCATTTGAATTTTTTTTGAAAGATTAAACAGAAACTGAACGCTGAAAAAAAGAAATATGCTAGGATGCACAGTTTTCTGGTAAAAAAAAACTAGATATGTCTCTTCTGCCAAAATACTCCCTTTCCCTTTAATAGCAAATTTGTTTCCTAACACAGCCTTCGGCACATGCACAGTGCAGTGTATACTCCTGGCATCTGTAAGTGCGGAGAAGATGCAACTCATATACATACCTCCCAACTTTGTAAAGTCCCTGCGCGGGACATTCTGATGTCCCCTCTCCCCTGCCAACCAGAGTTGTTGAGCGGGGGGGGGGGGGGGTGCCGGGACATTGCCAAAAAAAAAAAAACAAACCGGGAATTGCCACAGAAGTTGTTGAGCTTGAGCGGGGGGGTGGGGGGGATGGTTGCCGCCGGAACATTAAAAAAAAAAAAAGGACTTGCAAAAAAATATATTTATATTTTTAAGCGGGGGGGTTTGGGGCGCGGCGGAGGGGCGCCGATCGGGGGGGGCATACTAGTGCGCCGATCGCGGGGGGGGCTCTTACCTGCTGCTGCTGCTCCTCTTCTTCTGTTCATGTTTCCTGCTGTGCGGGAAACATGATAGTCTCGCGGGAGTGCGGGAAGGAGGAGCCTCTGCGGGTAAAACCCGCACAATCCGTGCCAGTTGGGAGGTATGCATATACATGGGGGTTGCATTATAAATGGCTGCCCTATGGCTGAACAAGGAAGGGATCACCACCAGAGGAAGCTTCTATGACTACAGCACTGGTGGCTGTGGAGCACACAGGGAGTGTGCACTGCTGTCAATGGCAGTGGCAGCTGGTGGTTTGCATGAATCTATCTATTAATCATATAGGGGGTGGCGTGGATAGATGGGGCGGTGCCCGTGCACCCTTAATGGATGGGCCGCCCCTGCAATGGTCAAAGGGGTCAGAGGTAAGTTTGATGTTCCAGCTCTCTGCTGGTTGGAAAGCTCTGACTCCGTAGTGTCAGACCTCTGCTGAGAGACTGCTGCTTTCAAGCAGAGAGCAAGGGTCCCTCTTTACGGTATGCTGGCAGGGGACAGGCTTTTCTACTCAGGCTGAAGCTGCTTTTCTAAAGAAAATGAACTGTAAGGCTATGCACATCTTTTGTTTTGATGCACCTGAAATGTATGTAGGTGATTAAAAGTAAATATTCATTTGGACTTTAAAAATTGTAGCTCCATCCAGAAATCAGTAGCCACCACCACTACTATCAAGGCAGCGTAGTTATCTGGGATGCTATATATTTATACTGATACGATGCTATGACTACTGCCCTACCCCTAGCCTAAGTCCCATGTCACACCAGCAGTCCTGTCACTCACCAGCAACAGGGTGCTAAAGAGAGTACCCACCTGTTTCTACAGTATTGCTACCTGACTGGCCAAAACAATGCCGAAACTGACTTAGCGGTGAAGGTGTAGTGAATAGGGACACCCTGCTGATATTGCCAGCCAGGGAGTGATACTGTGGGTACAGGTTAGTGTTTTCTTTGGTGGTATAGGAATCCTGACATTGGTGAGTAGCTACTAGTATGACACTGGCCTACGTATGCACACTGTTCATTTGGCTGCCCAACTAGCAAATTCACCCTTCAGTACTGCCTTGGTGGTCTTCTTTGTATTTCTTTTCTTTCTTTTTTTTGGTGGAGTGCGGGAGGAGGTTGAGCAGGTGATACTTTCAATATTTAGACATTATGGTACCCTAGGCACACATGAATGATGACACATTTCTATAAACTCGATTTGTATTGTAATTTGATGGTGACTTCTATTTAACCCTCCCCTGAAATAGCCCTGCTATCCATGATACCTAGACCCTTCAAACCTGTAATAAGAGATGTTCTGTGGCGTTTCCTGACTGCCCCAAGGCGGTATTCCCCCGCCACTGGAAGTCAACCACTGTACCTACTCTGGGGGAATGGGCCATTGAGCTGGACTCCACCAGAGACCTTGAGCGACTGCTGGCGCAGGAGGCAGGAAAAACAGACAGTTCCCTCTTACTGCATGGTCCATGTTCCACCACTCATCTGAATTTTCATCATGGGCCAAAAATCGACACAGAATCCACTCCTACGCACCTGTGGCAGAGAGTATCTTTATCTTTTCCTGATCCTATATTGCTATCTCTGTCTAATCCTGCCCTGTACCTTTCTCATCCTCTTTGTGATTCAATTCCACACGTATAATAAAGCATCATTGAAGTATAGTATGACGTGCGACCCCCTCAACATATCTTTTTATATAATGTTGTTAACAATATGATCTATGATGCCTCACATCTATGAACAATCACCTATGATGCCTTAGACGTTAACATATACGCTTTCTACATTTACCTTTTACCTTTTCTTTTGTTGTTTATGTTACTATGTCTCTTGTAGCGGATACCTATTGCTAGGGTATCCATAGTAACCTTTCAATACCTCTTGATACCTTGATACTTGATATCTATGTATGTAACTTTGTTTATACTTCAATGAACTCAGATTGAAAAAAAAAAAAGCACTTGTGGGTTTAACCACTTGCGGACCACCAGCACCCACCTTACATTTACTGCAGCAGGGCAGCCCCTCTGTGCCAGATCACCTTCCTAGTATGTGATCTTACACACAGCGGGAGTCCAGCAGCGGGTACCGCAGACTCGATGTCTGGCGATTACACAGGACACAGGCAGAACGATAATCTATGTGAACAAGGCAGATTGTCGTTCTGTCATAAGATATTGATCCTGTGTTTCTGCAAAGCAGGAACACGGATCTTTGCCTTCCCCTAGTCAAATCACCTCCCACACAGTGAGTAAGCACTGGCTAGACACACAATTAACCCCTTGATCGCACCTGATGTTAACCCCTTCCCTGCCAGTGTCATTAGTGCAGTGGAAGTGCATATTTTTTAGCACTGATCACTGTTTTAGTGTCACTGGTTCCCAAAAAGTGTCAGTTAGGTGTCCGATTTGTCCGTTGCACTATCGCAGTCCCACTATAAGTTGCTGATTGCGCCACTACTAGTAAAAAAAATTACATCCCATAGTTTGTAGATGCTACAACTTTTACGCAAACCCCTCAATATACAGTTACTGGGATTTTTTTTACCAAAAATATGTAGCATAATACATATTGGCCTAAATTGATGAAGAAATTTGAATTTCATTTTTGACATTTTTTATTAGATATGTTTTATAGCAAAAAAATTGTCGCTCTTTTTTGTTTATAGCACAAAAAAATAAAAACTGCATAGGTGATCAAATACCACTAAAAGAAAGCTCTATTTGTGGGGGGAAAAAAGGACAAAAATTTTATTTGGGTACAGTGTCACATGACCGGGTAATTGTCAGTTAAAGTAACAAAGTGCTGTATCGCAAAAAATTGCCTTTTCATTAAAGTGGTTAACTAATCATCTTTTTCTGTAGAATTCTCCTTTTGGGGGGGGAGGGGGGGGCATGTCCTATACCTACATACTTTTGCTAATAGGTATTCCCATCTCAAAAATTTGGGAGGTATGTAACTACATCCCTGGCCCAGTGCATGGTCCTACATGGCCATCCTACAAATGATAACTGAGGCCAAACCCCATTATAAACTGCCTTCTTCAGACATTGCATATCATAGTGCATAGACATCAGTGCAGCAAAATGTACCCATTCATAATAGAAGAAGTTGGCAAATCACCAGCCCGGCCTCAGATTACACGGAAAAACAGTTTTGCTTTGAATTCTTTGGACAGCGCAGAACTCCTGTCCGGCAAAATTGAATTTTCTTTGGCACATAGGAACATTTTATGCAGTCAGATAGCATTGTTTCTCCTTATTTTGCTTTCGATATAAATTTTGCATCAAAGTTCTCTTTCCCCTCCTGTGGAGAATGTCAACAGTAGCAGCGTTTGATTAGCGAAACATTTCTGTGGCTTGTTGCATAATATTTACAGCATGAAAACAATCCTGTCAGATAAGGAAAGCCTGAGCTCTGGCTGGGTATGGACACAGCTTTCCTGCCCCCGCCGGACAGCTTCCTGAGAGGAAAATTAGCCATTTTCCTTGTGTTCTTGTAGGAAGAGGCCGAGCTGCACCCCAATCAGCCTGACAACAGATCGCAACACTGATAGAGGGACACCTGCATCCCTGTTTGTACAAACACGTGTTGGGGTGTATCGTGCAGGCCTGAGGTCATCACACACATCCTATCCGTATAACATGAAAACATGGGAAGAGCATACACCCAACATGGATGAAAACATTTCACGTGTTTACCAAAATACTCATGAATCAAAGGAATTTGTCACTTAAAGGCCAATGATTGCTAATAAAAGAACGCATTGTGTGCAGTAGATTATCAGTGTTATAAAATAGCATGTGATTGGTGAATTTATCAATCATTCAGATTCGCCCAAAGCCCAATTCCAGCCTATACGTGTTTTTGTGATGTAGGATAGGGGGATAGAGTCCTGTCTGATTTTAAATAGTCCCCATCAGTGGCTGAAAGCAAAATTTTGCTCTGGTTGCTATCAGTGGCGTCACTAGGGTTGGTATCACCTGGTGCGGTAAAACATGGTGTCACCCGGTGCAGTAAAACATGGTGTCACCCGGTTTTTATTTTTTGCACAATAAAAAAACAAAACGATAATTTAAAAAAAAAAAAACATTTTTTTTTACTTTTTTCTATAATAAATATCCAAAAAAAGAATAATTTATTCATCAGTTTAGGCCAGGGATCCTCAAACTACGGCCCTCCAGCTGTTGCAGAACTACAAATCCCATAAGGCATTGTAAAACTCTCGTTCACAGACATGACTAGGTATGATGGAAATTGTAGTTCTTGAACACCTGGAGGGCCATAGTTTGAAGACCCCAATATGGCCAATATGTATTCTTCTACATATTTTTGTTAAAAAAAAATCACAATAAGCATATATTCATTGGTTTGCGCAAAATTTATACCGTGTACAAAATAGGGGATATATTTATGCCATTTTTATTATTATTATTATTTTTACTAGTAATGGCGGTGATCAGCGAAAAAATTAAATCGCAATTAGCATATATTCATTGGTTTGCGCAAAATTTATAGCGTCTACAAAATAGGGGATATACAATATTTATGGCATTTTTATTTGTAGCGGGGTGCTATATTTAAGGGAGGTATCTGAGTGGTAATAAGGCTCAGATACATAAATTGTTAGGGTTCATGGACCATTTCTGTCCCTGGGAGATAGTATTGGTGTGCAGTTCCCTGGGGCCTATAGGTGGCGCTGTTGCCATGGGCCCGGGTTGAACCACAGTACAGGGATGTGCCTTTTCTTATCCCCTCTTGACAGCAGTGCGGCGGGGCACCTGCTGTGCCTGTCGGGAGAGGGTATAAAAAGGGGCGGCCAGCTTCCAGAGGGGTCCGTTCGTCGTTGTGGTTCCGCACCCAGACACCTTAGGCCTGGGTGTGTCGCCTCCGGTGCCCTAGGCCCGGAGGCCTGGTCGGTTGGTCGTTCTGCGTCCAGGCACCTTAGGCCTGGGTGTGGGTGTGGGTGCCCTAGGCCTGGAGGCGGAGTTGCTGTTCCATCCCAGACACCTTCAGTCTGGGGTGAGGTACTAAATAGGAGGCCCGGGGCCCAGCAACCTTCGGCTGGGGTCCGCTAAGGATCGAGAGCTCCCAGGGTGCCGCCTTGCGAGGGGACCCATATCTTGGATCGAGGAGGCCAGGGAGGTGACCCTTTCTGAAGACCCAGCACAGAGTCGTGGTGACAGTGAGGGCCTCTGGTAACTCTCCGGAGGGACGTTTTTCTCTTTGACATGGGCCAAGTTCTTCAAGAAGGCAGTGCATGTTCTGTAGGTCATAGTGGCAGTGACTCTACGCACACCAGGTCAGTGGCAGTGACCAAATAGGGCAAGGCCCTATTCACCCGGTCAGTGGCAGTGACCATTCTCACCAAGTCAGTGGCAGTGACTTTCATATTCATTAGGTCTGTGACAAAGATCGTACGCCAAACCTGTTCGTGCATATCAGAACAGTAAGAGAACCAAGATTAAGTTTGTGCCTGGACCTCCCTCCCACCTTATCTGACCTGTGTCTCGTCTCAACCTGTCTGCTCTTAAAGGGACTATTTATTATCCATGTGAAATAAATACAGAAGTTGGACTTTCAGTTGGTGTGGACAGTTACTTTACTGGGGAGAATTAAGGACTTGTTTCTGGCCAAGGCAGAAGCGAGGTCATCTTGGGAGGATTCTAACACCAGTCGCAGGCAGGCCTGAGAAAACCAACACCGCTCAACCTCCCCATCCGGGAGGGTACGGGCTTGTAGTGCGGTGTGCCTCAGTCTTTCCTGCGGAGGAGCAAAATTGGGTGCGCTATATATTATAAAAAAAAAAATTATTACTAGTAATGGCAGTGATCAGCGATTTTTAGTGGGACTGCAACATTGTGGTAGACAGATCGGACACTTTTGACACTTTTTTGGGACCAGTGACATTTATACAGCGATCACAGCTATAAATAGCCACTGATTACTGTATAAATGTCACTGGCACGGAAGGGGTTAAATCTAGAGGGAGATCAAGGGGTTAAGTGTTCCCTAGGGAGGTGTTTCAACTGTGGGGGGGGGGGGGCGGACTGACTGGGAGTAGAGAGAGATCGCTGTTCCTGATTACTAGAAACAGCACATCTCTCTCTACTTCCCTGACAGAATGGGGATCTATCTGTTTACATTGACTACTCCCCGTTCTGGTTCTCTAAGATCGCGGGTCACCGGCGGAAATCGCGGCAGCCGGCCACACGCATCGGCTCCGGCATCGCGTGCACGCCCCCTATAGCTGTTAAAGTGCCTGCCGTACACCTACGCCGATTCACGCAGCCATGTCAACCTGCCGCCATTAAATGATGGTGGCTGGTCGGCAAGCAGTTAAGCATACTGTTAAAGCAAAGTCACATTAAAAGAATAGTATGGCCAAAGCTTTTTTGGTCATACTTGTGGGTCACAGGAGTGGACTTACTTGTGCACTAGTGTGACCCAGAATCAGTGACAGTGGGCTAAAGCCTGCTGTCAGCTGACATCACAGAGCTGCTCCAGGCTCTAGAAGGATCCCGACAAAAGCCAGCTGCTCCTGCTCCCCCTCCATCCTGGCATCCAGTGAGGACTGGAATGGCAGAGCAGAGAGCGATGACTGACAGTTACTGCTCTCTGCTCAGAGCAAGACTGAGACCTGAGCAATCAGTGGTCATGTGATCGCTCAGTTCTCTGGCTTAGAGCCGGCAGTGGACAGCTGCAGGATCAGACTAATGCTGAAGCAGGGAGGTGAGAATGTGTGTTTTTTTTTTACTTTTTTTCTAATCCCACACGTCTCCTTTAAAAGTTTGCAGCAGTTCTTTGCCTGGCCATGGTGACAATGTTCAAAATGTTATTAAATTGCCAAGGTGACCAAGTGCATATAACACCTGATGCCCTTTCTGATTGGTGGCCCGGTTGCTGTAGAGGGAGGTGCAGCCAGCACAGAGCCCAACCCCTCTCTAAGATGAGTGACCTTCCACTATTATTAATAATCAGAGCAACTTGTTCATTAATAATGGTAAAAGATCACTCAGGGTTGCGGTTCTGTGATCTATCTGCCGGTGACCTGTGTGTGTCAAAGATAAATTACACAACGCAATGTCAAGTGAATGAACAGGCAGTGCTGATTGTTCATTCAGGGTTATGGCTCTCTGTGTGTCTATCTGCAGCTGCTTTTACACATGTACAGCCCTGCTGATGGATCGCACAGTGCTGCATTCACTTTTATGAATGAAGGGTCAGCAATGACAGGCTGGTGCAGTGTATGACACAGCCTGAGAGTGCTAATCTTTCATTCATGTGTATATTCATGTGTATATTTACCAACAGCAGCAGATGAATCACACAGCCACGCAGTGTAATCTTTGTTATTGGCAGCGCTGATCTCCAGAGGGGCCCATGCTGCCAGAGACTAGAGCTGTCACTCATGAATTTGTCTCCTCCCTAGTAGCCTGGTTGGATGGTGGTGGGGACTGTTCACCCATGCTGCTTAGCATAGGGTGACCAGACATCCCCGGTTTCAGGGGACAGTCCCCGGATTGAGGACACTGTCCCCAGACCAAATCTGTCCCCGGTTTTGTCCCCGGATTGGATTTGAACAGGGGTTGGGGCAATTTCAAAGACAGTCAGTGCAGAATAAAAAAAAAAAAATCGTAATTACACACCCCCGCTCCGCCGCTCCTACTAGCTTAAGGGGGTGTATTTTTTCCATTATCTGTGCCCCTTTCTGATGATCATGTGCTGGTCGGATCGGAGGGAATATTTCTTCAGTTTAGGGTGCATACCCATTCAGCTCCGCTCGCATGTTCTTCTGCCTTGGCTCAAATCCCGGCCAGCCGCCTCCCTGCTTATCTCCTTCCCTTTCCTGGCGGAGTGATCTTCCTCCGCTCCCCACCCAGTAGTAGCCGGGACAGTAAGACTTGACAGGCTGTGAGGCGGGCGGCGGCGACGGGCAGAGAGTCGCTGATTGCTGCCATTACTAGTAAAAAAAAAAAATATGTCCCCGGATTTAATTTTAAAAATCTGGTCACCTTAGCTTAGCAACAAAGGAACAGATTTGGACATGACATGACCGAGTGATACATGCACTTGGGTCCTTGTAGGAATAAAACAAAAGTAAAATGAGACTTCTCCCTTAGTTAAATCTTAGCTGTATTAGTGCATTTGGATTGAGAAGAAGGGAACGCCCTGAAGCGGTCATCAAAATTTAACTTTTAGTGCAAATAGAAAAAAAGGATCACAAAGACAGTACTCAGTTGTTTTGCTTCACCAACAGCAGAGTTCATTATCTTTACCTTAAAGCGTAACTCTACTTGACTGCTGAGGCGCAATGGGCCCAGGCACAATTAACTGTAACATAGATGTTTAGAAAACCTTCCCCCTTGCCCCGTCACCCCATTAAATAAACACATTTACAACCATTAGGTTGTGTAGCACTACCCCCGTAGGAGCTGCTGGTTTAGATTTGGGTCTACACTCTGCCTATCAACCCCAGAAGTTTGGTTCGAACCCTCCCTTGGCACAACTGGACAACACAATGATTTGGGAACCCACTAGCAGTTGGGAACCACAATGATATTACACAGTAATAAAATACAGTTAAATGTTGTTACCTTGTACCGGCCACCTGTCCAAATGGTAACAGATCAGACTCCACACCAATTGCAGTTCAAGCAATAGATAAGCATTTACTTAGTAGAGAAAAGATAAAACATGGTTAAATAAACTACAGTTGACTGCTCACAGGGCCCTGTAAGAGTCAATGATAAGATATAGAATGACAAGTCTGAACAATGTAAAATTGAGGCCAGACCTAAGTGAGTATTCAGTGGAGGGATCCCCCAATGCAATAAAGTTAGCACTGGAATACCTCTCCACTAGGCCCCACCCAGCTCTCAGAAATAACAATGGCTATCTAACTAGACATCAACAGCCCTATTATAGGGATACATATGAGTCCATATCCTCTTTAGCTCCCTCTAGCGGGGCAATCCTCAGACACGTGTCCTACTGCTTTAACTCTGGCGTACAACTGAGTCCTGTAATTTTTCCTCCTGGTTAGCAGTAGTCTTCGCTAGCTTTAGTTGGTGCACATTAAACATTTGTAATCCAACGGGTACGAAGAAAAGAAACATGAACTTTCACAGTGTATATAACGTGCTGGCGACACAAGCGCCAATCTTTCCAATACACTGCCACTGCGGGATGCAATATGTCCTTGCACGTGGCGTGTTAACTTCCAAACAGTAATAGTGAGTCTATCAGCTCCACCTCAACTGCGATACAGTAATTTATATTGATGGGCAGGTGCCCTCTCACCAAATGAGACCTTGCCTCTCTGGTCCGTTCCACCTGTAGTGTCTCAGTCCTCGGCCTCTCCGCAACTTGCAGTCCCTGGTCTTCCGCACAGGCGTCACAAGGTGTCGGTGGATGGGCGACTCTGGTTGCTGTGGAGCGTAGGTCAAACACTACAAAAAGTATCCCTCTCAGGTTAGGCAATCCGCTCTGGCCACGGTGGGCCCAGGCTTCTCGGGCCTAGGCACACTGGTAGCAGGCTCCCTGCTTGATTGAAAGTCGTGTCCCTAAGAGGCCGGATGTCCGCCTTCTTTCCCTTTTAAAAGCCTCTCCCAGAGTGCTGTGCTTGCTGCAATGCACTCTGGTAGCACAGTAGCACTGTGGGTATTGTAGTCTGTTTAACACCCAAGGCAATGGAGTCTTTTATCTCCCTGTACTTCAAGGCCCATAATGCATTGTTCTAATATAATTAAACTGAACAGGTTGAAGTAATAATACAATTGAACACCAAAGGGAGCTAAGTTCTCCGTTATCACAAACTGTAGTCTATTAGGTACATTGCAAAGTGACACCCTTGCTACAGTTGGAAAGGGCAAGGCCACAGCTTTATTAAAAACCAACACATAACATGTGAACATTTTTCAACCGGTGCCAGTCATAGTTGTACTGTGAGCACACAATTGCAAAAGGGAGGGGGGGCCTGTCCTTACCATAAGTGCTGGACAGGCCGCCTACTTCCGATTTCCATCAAGGGCATAGCCCATTACAGCCATTTTATGCTGGCAAGGTCAAGAAACCGCAGCAAGCTGTGACATACCATAGAAAAATAGGCCGGGAAGGGTGGGCAGCTCTTTCTCCACGTTCCTTGAAAAGACCCAGAATTCCCTGGGGCAATACTTTTACCGAGCTCAGGCCCATTCCATCCCCATAAACAACCAATCCTTGGTGACCACTCAGCCACTTTGCCCTGCACCTGGCCATGCCCCCATCAGTCAAGGCTCTCTTTCCCTAAGGGGCTCAAGAGGCCTTCATTTGTTGAGAAAAAAACATTCCCCTCTGTGTGATCTATGTTCATTGCCAGGATTTTAACAAACCTTGTTGCAGATTCCTACCTTTTGTTATTCTAAAGAAATGCCTGTGTGTTTCTCTGTGCTCCTGTGGGAAAGTGAGTCTAATGGGAGTGGTTTTCATAATTATCAATCAGCTGTGCACCTGCAGGACACTAATGAGGAAAGCTGCTAGGCCTGCATCCCTTTAGACGTGTTCCTATTGGGAGTATCTCTCCAAAAATTTTGTTCCAAGGGATGCCTGAAATCTGACTTGTATCCTAGTGCAGACTTCTGGGCAAATCAGTGATCAATTCACACTAGCAGGAAATGATGTTTCTGGTGGGCATTCTGTACACATTCTGTGTACAGAACACCTCCAGGTAGCCATATTGCATTGCATTTTTAAAAAATGACAGCGGCTGCTGATTGAAAAGGAAAGGATATTTTTAATAACATTCAATTACAATATGATTTGTGCCGTAATTGTATACGTTATATTATTTTTTCTTTATTTGCCATTTATTTTCCCCATGAAAGTGAAGTTACCCTTTAACTCTAAACTACAAGTAACGATAGAGTGTCATTGCCCCAGTGTAATCCTTACCAATTTAGTCTAGTTGAATTTTTTTTTTTATATTGTATGGGTGTTGGTGCATGTGTGCTATGTTTTTTTTAGTGTTGTCTTTAATGTCCATTGGAAACACACAGCCTGTGTACATCCTTATCAGGCATTTTCTAGTAATCTGTGCCAGCAGTGAGCAGTGCACTAGGGATGAGCTTCAAGTTCGAGTCGAACACCAATTTGGGGTGTTCGCAGCAAATTTGAAAAGCCGCGGAACACCCTGTAAAAGTCTATGGGAGAAATATAAAGTGCTAATTTTAAAGGCTTATATGCAAGTTATTGTCATAAAAAATGTTTGGGGACCCGGGTCCTGCCCCAGGGGACATGTATCAATGCAAAAAAAAAGTTTTAAAAATGGCAGTTTTTTCGGGAGCAGTGATTTTAATAATGCTTAAAGTGAAACAATAAAATTGAAATTTTCCTTCAAATTTCAGACCCTTCAAGTCTGGTATGGATTTTAAGGGGAACTCCACGCCAAATAAAAAAAAAATGTTGTGGAGTTCCCCCCAAAAATCCATACCAGACCCTTTATTCGAGCACACAACCTGGCAGGCCGCAGGAAAAGAGGGGCCCCCCACATGCCCTCAACATGGGGAGGATGCTTTCACAGATCATGTTGAGGGCATGTGGCCTGGTACGGTTCAGGAGGGGGGGGGCTCTTTTCCTGAGGCCTGCCAGGTTGTGTGCTCGGATAAAGGGTCTGGTATGGATTTTTGGGGGGAACTCCACGCCATTTTTAATAAAAAATTGGCGTGGAGTTCCCCTTAAAATCCATACCAGACCTGAAGGGTCTGGTATGGATATTTGGGGGAACCCCACATCATTTTTTTTTTATTTGACGCAGGGTTCCCCTTAATATCCATACCAGACCTGAAGGGCCTGGTAATTGATTTTGGGGGGACCCCCACACATTTTTTTTTTTTTTTTAATCAATGACTTTTCTCTGTATTGCCGGGAGCCAACAATTCATTATAGCCGCGAGTGCTTTTAAATGACTTTTTTCCGCTTGGTGGAGTGAAACGTCAGAGGGGGCTTAGAACTGAGGGTGGAGCTGCTGCTGATGGGGGCGGAGGACAGGAACAGCTGCTAGTTCCGCGAAGCCCGCGAAGCTCCCTAACCATGAACACCGTGAGAATATGATCCGGCCCTGGACCTCTCCCTGGATCTCTCCCTAGCGAGCTCCTCTGCAACAGGAACGTAAGAGCTGCAAGAATCTCTCCTGACCCCCCGAATTTCCTGACTCTCCCAGACTCTCCTGACTCACGGTAACACAAGGAAGTGTAATAGAGTGATCATTTCTGTTGCCGTTTTTTCAAATTTAGCCACCGCCTCACTACCGTACTACTGCACTGCCGCACTGCCATAGTACGCACTGTCGTATGACCGCCACCTTTCCTATGGTGGCGGATCGATCATTGCATCAGTATATGGTAGCTTATGCAGTCCGCCCGCCCGCCCGCACGCTTACCTGACCCGTGGTTTGGTGCTCGGTGGCTCCACAAGGTCCCGCTATCCCTGCTACCCCTGGGATTAGTGTGCTCTGAAGTGCTTTGATGCTGGAGGTGAGGTTCGTCAGGTGATCGAGAGTGGAGAGCTGAGCTGAGACAGGACGCCTGGATCCCAGGAGCTCCGACTGACTCAAGGAAAATTTTTATTTCTTTTTTTGTCCTATGGCTTTTGGGTTTTAGAGCTCGCGTATGCATATTCCTGCCGCCAAGCTTGCTCCCACCAAGTTTTCTGATTTACGCTGAGTATTTCTCTGATTTACGCTGAGTATTGCTTGGTAACTGTCAAACTCTGAAGATCAAGCTATTTCACAGTATTGATGAAAAAAAAAAAAGAGGAGGTCTCTTTGAGGCAACAGGGGGTATCTAATATAGAGATCTACATAACACACAGGAACAGGAAGGAGAGCGGAAGGAAGGGAGGAGGAAAGAAAAAGAGAAAAAAAAAGGGGGAAAAGAGCAAGAATTATGAGGGGCAGGCAGTTAAGGGGCGCAACGGCTAAGCTCCCAAAAACAAGTGCAAGCCCGAGCTCCATTAAAAAATTTATGACACAAGAAGTCTCTAAAGACAGTCCCGGGAAATCGGCACTGTAAAATAGGAGGACATCTGAGGGCCTACAGAAATCTAACATGAGAAGACATTCAGAATACATGGAGGCAGATGTCCCTAATACAGCAGAAGAAGAAGAGGAGGTAGACACTGTAGAGAACAAACAAAAAGACCAACTACCTACCAAAAGGGAAATTGTGGAGATGTTTGCTAGCATGGAAACAGTTATGTATAAAATGGAGAAATCGCTTAAAGGGGAAATATCGATAATACATGAAGACATGAATCATTTACTGAGGCGAGTGGAAGAAATGGAGGAAAAGATGGAGGCACAGGCAGTGGAGGTTAGGGAACTAAAAGGGCAATGGGAAGACTTACAGAGGGAGCAAATGTACATGAAATATAGACTTGAAGACCAGGAAAACCGTAACAGGAGAAAAAATCTGAGGATACAAGGTTTACCGGACCAACAAATGGAAGATCTACAGGAAAAAATGGATAAAGTGTTTGGTCATATGCTAAATAAGAACGCAACAGAAAAGATTAAATTTGAAAGAATTCATAGGATAAGGAAACCTGCTGGTCTACCCGGAGACACCCCAAGAGATGTAGTCGTGCGATTTCATAATTATCAAGATAAAGATCAGGTTCGACAAAGCTTAAAATCTAATGTCCCGGCTAAGTATGAGGATACTACGTTACAGATATATCCGGACCTGGCTGGAGAGACACTGAACAGGAGAAGAATTTTAAAACCACTACTAGAACATCTTAAGACTCAGGAAATTCAATTCTTTTGGGGCTTTCAAGCGTGTCTAGTGGGACGTAAGGAGGGACGCTCAGCAACCCTCAGATTCCCAGAGGACACCCCGAGTTTTTGGAAAAAATTTGATATTACTGAAATCGATATCCCAGGATGGTGGGAAAGAGAATATAGGCAGAAGACAATGAACAAACAGAACTGGAATCTAAAATCCGGGAAAAACTAAAAATGCGTAGTACTAACAATTGGAAAGAAAGGGGAAGGAAGAAGGAAGGAGAAGGGAGGAAGAAGGAGAAGAAAAGAGGAAGAAAAAAAAAAAAAGAAGAAAAAAAAAGAAAAAAGAGGGGGGGGGGAATAAAATAAAAAAAGGTTTGGGAAGAAGGGTAAATAGGAGAGTTCAGGGTTGCTGAGACTCAGTAGACGAGATGTGGGGAGACGAGGGGTGATAAAGGGGGAGGGACAGGGATTGGATACCAAATAAAAGAAATATAGTGGATGGGGGAGCGGAACGGGCATGGCGGACCCCCGTGTGGGAAGTAGCTGCCCTCGATTCGGCGCCAGCAGTCAGAGCTCAACCTCAAGGGAGGAGAATCTGTGGGGCCAGATGGAGGAGGAAGGCCACGGATTAAGGGGCTACGGGGAAGCTCCAAGACCCCAACAAAGGGGGAAGTGGGATGGGGATAGGTGGGGGGGCGGGGGGAGGCGAGGGATGGGGGGGTGGTGGGCGAAGGAGGGACCTCTAGGCAATAATTCTGAGAGAATTAGCTCTTCCTGTTTATTAGGCTCACCCTAGGAACACCAGATGCCTAAAATAAGTATAGTTTCATATAATGTAAGGGGGCTAAATGCTCCCATTAAGAGGGCAAATATAATTAGAGAATTACTCTCATTGAAGGCGGATGTAATATTTTTACAGGAGACCCATTTCCTTATAGGCTCAAACCGTCAAATTATTTCAAAAGAGTACCCCTTGTGGTATTACGGGGACTCACCTCTAAGTAGAGCTAAAGGAGTGGCTATAGGGTTTGCCAGGGGGACCCGGTTTACTTTAGATGAGAAGAGAGAGGATCCCGAGGGGAGATACCTATTTCTAAAAGGAAAACT
Source organism: Rana muscosa (assembly GCA_029206835.1). Classification (NCBI taxonomy): domain Eukaryota; kingdom Metazoa; phylum Chordata; class Amphibia; order Anura; family Ranidae; genus Rana; species Rana muscosa. The sequence goes on along the minus strand of CM055116.1, from coordinate 1,141,363,836 downwards.
GAATGGAGCCGAGGTCTCACTGGCAAACATATATGGACCAAATAAAAAAACAATCCATTATTTAATGAAGATTATAGCCAAATTTATGGACTTTAAGAAAGGGGGGGGGGCCATATTAGCTGGAGACTTTAATGTGTGTTTGGAGCCGAGTATTGATAGTACGTCACATGCAAGGGGGACTGGAATGGCCCAGAGCAATACATTTAAAAAAAAAATGCATCAACACCAACTAGTGGACGCATGGAGAACACAACATCTAAAACAACGGGAATTTTTTTCCTTTTCTGGTGTGAAATAACTTGTGTCCTTTAGTGGTATAAGGGGTGAATTGTATTGCCAATTTTCTTTTTTGTGTATCTTATCCCAAATTTTTAGTGCGTTTCTAGTGATATCGTGTGTATTTGTACCCATTTCTCGATATTGTGCCGGTATCCATATTACCTTCCCTAGTGGCGTTTTACTAATTATACCTTCCATATTCACCCAACTCTTCTCTGTACGTTCGTTGGCCCATTCCATTATCTGCACTATTACTATCGCATTGTAATAACTTCTGATGTCAGGTGCCCCCAGTCCCCCTTGGCCCTTCTCTTTTGTGAGTAACGTCTACTTGGTACGTGTTTTTTTCCCGCGCCAAGTGAAAACCGAAAATAATAATTGTAATTTTTCAAAGAAAACCTGAGGTAGTGGGATCGGAAGCATCTGCCTTTTTTAGAATATTTTTGGAAGGATAATCATCTTAAGGATTCCTATTCTCCCACTCCATGATAGTTGCCCCGGTGCGATTTTGTTCAATTCTAACCTAATTTCATTTAATAGTGGGATATAGTTCTCTTTAAAACTATATCTTAAATGTTTAATCCCACAACTATTAAACGCTGCTAAGAGCCAAATTCCTAAATATTGGCAAGATCCGGATAGTCCTAACCAGAAGGGATGGTGTAATAAATTAGACGAAATTCACAGTATGGAATATTTAAGATCTAGCGACAGGGACTCTTTAGAGCAGTGGTTCTCAACCTTCTCGTGCCGTGACCCCTTGATAAAATTTCCCAAGTTGTGGGGACCCCTAACAGTAAAATAATTTTTGTAGCGTGGGTTGTTAGCACCCGAAGCAAGACAAGTAATTTGCGCCCCTAACCCACAAATATTTAGCGCTCCCTGAGTCCCTTCCACTTGTACAGTATTAAAACCTCTTATGGTACATTTTAGGATGTACCACTCTCTCTTTCTCCTTCTTTCCCTTTTTATCTCTCTCTATCCTAATTTCTTGTTTTTTTTCCCCATACCTCTTTTACTCCTTCTCTTACTCCTTGGTGCGGGGACGGATCAGTGGCAGTGCTGGGGGGAGTTCTGATCAGCCAACTTAGGTGCTCTTGATCAAGGTCATCTGCTGATCTGAGAACTATAGTGGGGACTTTTAATGGCAACTATAATCATAGGTAGTGTTACTGACTGTGTCTCCAGCTTCACTGTGTCCCTGACTTTGTGGTGTCTCGTAGCAGTGACACCTATGCTGAAATCAGGAGATAGGGTCTCCTCCAGCCCCTCCCACTTAACATTCCTCACCAGTCAGCTGACCTCTAGTCTCTGCCCCCCAGCCATGCCGTGAACTGAATGGGTGGCTGCGAAGAAGCTGAGTGGGCGGCCGCAGGCTCCAGGAACAGCCCAGCTGGGCAGCCATGAAAAGGCTGGGAGAGTGCGGTGCGGGATTCAGGAACAGTCCAGGATTCGGTGACCCCTGGCAAATCGTCATTCGACCCCCGAGTGGGTCCCGACCCCCAGGTTGAGAACCACTGCTTTAGAGGCATTTGAAGAAAAGTGGAAGGTGTGGACAGCCGATAAGTATACAATGGGCTATGCAGAGATAATGGGTGAATAATACAATAAGATAATAATAAAACAGAGAAGAAGAATGGAAGAAGTGGATAGGTGAGAAGAAAGAGGTAAAGGGTCAATGGGATGGGGGGGATGGGGGGGAGGGGGGGGAGGGAAGGGTACTATATGAAGGGGATTGTATTATAGCCTATGTTTTGTATGAAAACTAATAAAGAAATATTTTAAAAACTCTGAGAAACACAAATGATGCAAATCCAAAGTAGAGACGACATTAAGGAATAAAACCATGAACAAGTCTCTTGTTGTGATTAAGTCTGATTGGTTCAGAAGGAAAAAAAAAAAAAAGACTTTTTTCCCTTCAGAAATTACACTTTGTGCAGGGACAGTTCTAAGCACGGGAAACAAGCGCTGCTTTACAGGCATACTATACACACCCCCTAGGTACGAAATTTAAAGGAATATTTCACTTTTATTGTTTCACTTTAAGCATTATTAGAATCACTGCTCCCGAAAAAACTTCAGTTTTTAAAACTTTTTTTTGCATTGATACATGTCCCCTGGGGCAGGACCTGGGTCCCCAAACACTTTTTATGACAATAACTTGCATATAAGCCTTTAAAATTAGCACTTTCGATTTTTCATGTTCGAGTCCCATAGACTTTAACGGTGTTCGGATGTTCGAACAAGTTTTTTGCCTGTTCGCATGTTCTGGTGCGAACCGAACTGGGGGGTGTTCGGCTCATCCCTAGTAGAGAGCACTATAGTTATGCCAGCTTATCTCAGCATGACACTGCATTTATTTAGGAAAGCCCCGGCATCAAGTCCACTCTTCTATGTATTCTTTATGAATAGATTCAAGTATGTCACAGTGGTAAACACGGCATGCCAGCCATTTACCTGAATGAAAGCTATTTTATTCAATGAAAATTACTCTGCATCAGCTTTCTTAATGGAGGGAACACGCAAAGCTATTAATTGTTATGACTGCGTGAAATGTTCAGTGTTTGTGTCTGAAGAATGCAGTTTCTTATAAACAGGGTAAACAAGAGCATATTTAGCCCAATTGTTGAAGTATGTTGTACTTTAAATAAAAGTAATAATAAAAAAAAATGTAAACGATAAAAAAAAAAGTATATACGCACACACGCTGCTAAACACACAGACTACTGAACACAAACATTCAGCACAAAAAAACATGGATGGTCTGTAAACAATGACTAAGACTGTCCGTAAAGTCTATGGGAAAAATAAAGTTCCTGAAAAGTATATTTTTTTCCTGTATTTGAGCCTCCGCCAGTTTCCGTGTTTATATCGCAACTGAACCTGATTCACTACTGACAATGTATTTGGTAGCAGCCTGCCAAGTTTTGGGGGAGATTCTTCTACACATTGCTTTCTACTAGGTGATGCCAACCACCCAGCCAACATGGCAGACTGTAGTTACGTAAGATGTTCCTTCTAAAGCAGACTAATACAAATTACGATTATAAGCTATTAAAGCGGAGGACCAGCTTTAAAATTTTTTTTTTAAAAGTCAGCAGCTACAAACACTGTAGCTGCTGACTTTTAATAAGGACACTTACCTGTCCATAGTGCCCACGATGTCGCCCGCCCGAGGCCGATCCCTTGATCGTGTCAGGACCCGGCGCCACCATCCTCACTAAGGGAAACAGGCAGTGGAGCCTTCCGACTTTACTGCCCGTTTCCTACTGCGCATGCGCGAGTCTTGCAGCGCTGTGTGAATGGGCGGCTGACTTCTGAGAGACACACAGTTCCCAGAAATCAGCGTGCCCCATTCCCCAGAAGACCACTTGAGGAGGACGAGACCGAGGAGCACCACGGACCAGGAAGGGGCAGATTAGGAAGATCTGCCTAGTAACAGCCATTTCTGGTAAGTATAAAAAAATTAATTCTTTTTTTTTTTTTTTTTTTTTTTTTTTTAGCCTTTTTGGCAATTTTTTTTTTTAGGGTGGACCTCCACTTTAAGTACTGTGATCGTACTCCTTAACCATTATGGGTTTTGCAGGATGCTGTAGGATTGTGCTCAATATGAACAAAATCCTGGGGCCCTGCAGAGCTCATGTGTTCTCCTACCTAACAGTGGCTGTATTGTTCTGGCACTGACAGCATTAGGAAGCAGCATTGTCAGAACTGGGATCTGAACCCCTGACCTCTACTACATCCTGCAGAAACTCTCCTTGCTGAGCCACCTGAGATGCTGGACAGCAGCCTGTCTGAACCCTTGGATAATCTTGTTATGTGCCTTGTTTCTGGTGAACCTTGAACTCCTTGCACCTCCCATGAACTTCCTATTTAAGCCAAACCTTTGCACTTCCTGTTTGCCAGATTATTGTGCTCTCTCCAGCCAATATTTAGCTCCTTAGCATACCTACAACTGTCCTTATCTCCACATGAACCCTCTTGTTTGCTGCCTATCCCAGAAACATTCAACATATGTTTAACTTGTGATATGTATATTTTCTTTGTCTGGATTGTTCTCGAACTGTAATTGTATGTATATGTTTCATGATTTTGAACCGTGTAACAACTGAACACTAGCTAGCAACGGTATAATACCTTTTCCTCTTTCCTCTCCATACAATGAGCCTTGAGGTCCACTCTGGAGTCTCCCATATGGGTTAATTGTGTGCTAATAAGGTATTTGTATATGTGCATTGTGTGCATGTCCTTTGGATATGGCAGCGACTAATGTTTCTTGTATGTTATTAGTATATAATGTCTGACTGATGTTTTTTTATCATAGATAGTGAGACCTGTTCTTTTCGATCATCCCAGAGTGTGTCCTAACAAAGCGAAATAGCGAAACGCGTTGACTCAAAGGGGCTCACTGCTGTCCATTTGGTGTCAACCTTTTGTTCACATCATAGTTTTATGTATTTTTGTGTTCAATGTATGTTTTTTTAACTCTCTCTATACTTTATTTGTTTGTGAACGATTTGTTATTAACCACTTAAGCCCCGAAACATTTGGTAGCTAAAGGACCAGAGGTGAATTCAGAATTTTGCACTGCGCTGCTTTAACTGTAAATTGTGCGGACATGCAATGTTGTACCCAAACAAAATTTGCGTCCTTTTCTTCCCACAAATAGAGCTTTCTTTTAATGGTATTTGATTGCCTCTGCGATTTTTATTTTTTGCGATATAAACGGAAAAAGACCGAAAATTTTGAAAAAAAATGATATTTTCTACTTTTTGTTATAAGAAAAATCGAATAAACTCAATTTTAGTCATACATTTAGGCCAAAATGTATTCAGCCACATGTCTTTAGTAAAAAAAATGTCAATAAGCGTATATTTATCGGTTTGCGCAAAAGTTATAGCGTTTACAAACTAGGGTACATTTTCTGGAATTTACACAGCTTTTAATTTATGACTGCCTATCTCATTTCTTGAGGTGCTAAAATGACAGGGCAGTACAAAACCCCCCCAAATGACCCCATTTTAGAAAGTAGACACCCCAAGGAAATTGCTGAGAGGCATGTTGAGCCCATTGAATATTTTTTTTTTTGTCCCAAGTGATTGAATAATGACAAAAAAAAAAATTACAAAAAGTTGTCACTAAATGATATATTGCTCACACATGCCATGGTTATATGTGGAATTGCACCCCAAAATACATTCTGCTGCTTCTCCTGAGTACGGGGATACCACATGTGTGGGACTTTTTAGGAGCCTAGCCACGTACGGGACCCCGGAAACCAAGCACTGCCTTCAGGATTTCTAAGGGCGCAAATTTTTGATTTCACTCCTCACTACCTATCACAGTTTTGAAGGCCATAAAATGCCAAAATAGCACAAAACCCCCCCAAATGACCCAATTTTAGAAAGTAGACACCCCAAGGAAATTGCTGAGAGGCATGTTGAGCCCATTGAATATTTTTTTTTTTTTGTCCCAAGTGATTGAATAATGACAAAAAAAAAAAAAAATACAAAAAGTTGTCACTAAATGATATATTGCTCACACATGCCATGGTTATATGTGGAATTGCACCCCAAAATACATTCTGCTGCTTCTCCTGAGTACGGGGATACCACATGTGTGGGACTTTTTAGGAGCCTAGCCACGTACGGGACCCCGGAAACCAAGCACCGCCTCCAGGATTTCTAAGGGCGCAAATTTTTGATTTCACTCCTCACTACCTATCACAGTTTTGAAGGCCATAAAATGCCAAAATAGCACAAAACCCCCCCAAATGACCCCATTTTGGAAAGTAGACACCCCAAGCTGTTTGCTGAGAGGCATGGTGAGTATTTTACAGCTCTCATTTGTTTTTGAAAATGAAGAAAGAACATTTTTTTTTCTTTTTTTTTTCAATTTTCAAAACTTTGTGACAAAAAGCGAGATCTGCAAAATACTCACAATTAGGGATGAGCTCGGTGTTCGAGTCGAACATACGTTCGACTCGAACATCAGCTGTTCGATCGTTCGACGAAGATCGAACGATTTGGGCCGTTCGCGCCTAATTCGAGTGACGCGAACGGCCCACAATGCACTACGCCATCGCAGTGTCATCCAGGCGCTGTGATTGGCCAAGCATGCACTGTGACCCCGCATGCTTGGCCAATCACAGCGCCGGCAGCGAGGAGAGCAATGATTGGCCACAGGCAGGATGCCTGTGGCCAATTATTGCTGAGGGTGTTTAGTACACGCCCCACACTATAAAAGGCCGCCAGCACGGCGGCCTAGTGTAGTGTGTTCCGGAGCAGGGAAAGAGAAGCATAGGCAGGGACAGTGACATTTATTTTTTCTTGCTTAACCTGGATTCCTTTAGGTTAGGGAAAGAGAAGGATAGGTAGGGAGAGTGTCAGTGTGTTTTACTGTGCGAATCCTTGTTTCTAGGGACAGGGAAGGACAGTGAGGGAAATTCTCCTTGTGCTATAGTGTGCTTTAAAAAAACATTTTTTCTAGGGACAGAAAACTATAGGTAGGGAGAGTGTCAGTGTGTTTTACTGTGCGAATCCTTGTTTCTAGGGACAGGGAAGGACAGTGAGGGAAATTCTCCTTGTGCTATAGTGTGCTTTAAAAAAACGTTTTTTCTAGGGACAGAAAACTATAGGTAGGGAGAGTGTCAGTGTGTTTTACTGTGCGAATCCTTGTTTCTAGGGACAGGGAAGGACAGTGAGGGAAATTCTCCTTGTGCTATACTGTGCTTTAAAAAAACATTTTTTCTAGGGACAGAAAACTATAGGTAGGAAGAGTGTCAGTTTCTTTCACTGTGATAATCCTTGTTTCTAGGGACAGGGAAGGACAGTGAGGGAAATTCTCCTTGTGCTATAGTGTGCTTTAAAAAAACATTTTTTCTAGGGACAGAAAACTATAGGTAGGAAGAGTGTCAGTTTCTTTCACTGTGATAATCCTTGTTTCTAGGGACAGGGAAGGACAGTGAGGGAAATTCTCCTTGTGCTATAGTGTGCTTTAAAAAAACATTTTTTCTAGGGACAGAAAACTATAGGTAGGAAGAGTGTCAGTTTCTTTCACTGTGATAATCCTTGTTTCTAGGGACAGGGAAGGACAGTGAGGGAAATTCTCCTTGTGCTATAGTGTGCTTTAAAAAAACATTTTTTCTAGGGACAGAAAACTATAGGTAGGAAGAGTGTCAGTTTCTTTCACTGTGATAATCCTTGTTTCTAGGGACAGGGAAGGACAGTGAGGGAAATTCTCCTTGTGCTATAGTGTGCTTTAAAAAAACATTTTTTCTAGGGACAGAAAACTATAGGTAGGAAGAGTGTCAGTTTCTTTCACTGTGATAATCCTTGTTTCTAGGGACAGGGAAGGACAGTGAGGGAAATTCTCCTTGTGCTATAGTGTGCTTTAAAAAAACATTTTTTCTAGGGACAGAAAACTATAGGTAGGAAGAGTGTCAGTTTCTTTCACTGTGATAATCCTTGTTTCTAGGGACAGGGAAGGACAGTGAGGGAAATTCTCCTTGTGCTATAGTGTGCTTTAAAAAAACATTTTTTCTAGGGACAGAAAACTATAGGTAGGAAGAGTGTCAGTTTCTTTCACTGTGATAATCCTTGTTTCTAGGGACAGGGAAGGACAGTGAGGGAAATTCTCCTTGTGCTATAGTGTGCTTTAAAAAAAAAAAATTCTAGGGACAGAAAACTATAGGTAGGAAGAGTGTCAGTTTCTTTCACTGTGATAATCCTTGTTTCTAGGGACAGGGAAGGACAGTGAGGGAAATTCTCCTTGTGCTATAGTGTGCTAAAGCATTCCTCATCAACCATCTTTGAAATCCTTGTTTTTTGGACAGTCAGGGAAATTGTCGTTGTGCTATTCTGTGCAAAAGCAATCATCCTCAACCATATTTAGAAATCCTTAAGTAAAGGGACAGAGAAGGACACCTGAAGGTAGCCCTTATTGCTTTTTTCCCATCTCCCTGCAGGCCATCTATTAGAATGTCTGGAAGGAAAACAAGGAGAGGCAGACAGTCAGGAGGCAATAAAAGAGGGCAAGCAGGCTCTGTGTCTGGGGGCAACAGTGCTGGTCGTGGACGCGGTGCATTGTCATCAGCACATGGCCATGGGACACGCTTGTCCTTCTTTTCGGCAGCTGGACATGTTGAGCCACATCATGCCGAAGACTTGGTAGAGTGGATGACCAAGCCCTCCTCCTCCTCCTCATCCTCTCTCACCCAGGCTCAGGGTACTGGCAAAGCAGCTGCCAAAGCATCCTCTTCCCTGGTATCAATGTCAGACTCATCATCAGTCACTCCTTCCCTAGACCCACCATGTCCTCCTCCTGAGGAGTCCCCCGAACTGTTTGAGCACAGTGTTGGGTACATGCTCCAGGAGGATGCCCAGCGTTTCGAAGGGTCTGATGATGAAACCCAGCTACAGGAAGGCAGTAGCGTGAGAGCAGACAGAGGGGATGCTCAAGAAGGACACCAATCTGGCAGTCATGTTCCAGCAGCTGCAGCATACTGCCAGATTGGCTCCAGTGATGAGGAGGGAGGGGATGATGAGGTCACTGACTCCACGTGGGTGCCTAATAGGAGAGAGGAGGAGGAGGAGGATGAGGAGGAGGCACATCTCCAACGAGGCAGGATGCCCTTTGGTGGCCAGCGTAAGGGCAGTACACCGACGGAATCACACCGCAGAGCTCCGCCTGTGCAGGGCGCTGCCTCTGCCCGTCATTCAAAAAGTTCTTTGGTGTGGGCCTTTTTTGAGGCTAGTGCATCAGATCGCACAGCTGCTGTTTGCAACATATGTCTCAAGCGTATATCGCGTGGCCAAAACATCAGCCGCTTGGGTACCACATGCCTGACCAGACATATGTTGACCTGCCATGCAGCTCGTTGGCAAGCCTACCTCAAAGACCCACACCAAAGAACAAAGCGGACCTCTCCTTGCACCGCATCAGCTGGGATCTCCAACCCCACTATAACTTCAGTCCTCTCTGAAACATGCACTGAGAGGAATGAAGGTGTAGAATTAGGTGTGTCACAGCCAAGTACTTGCGGCCACTCTGCTAGCAGTACACCGACGTCCGATTCTAGCAGGCAAATTTCCCTGCCCCAGCTGCTGGACCGTCGAAAGAAGTTCACTCCCAGCCATCCACATGCCCAGCGGTTGAATGCTAGCTTGGCTAAATTGCTAGCGCTTCAACTGCTGCCTTTTCAGTTGGTAGACTCGGCCCCCTTCCGTGAGTTTGTGCAATGTGCGGTTCCTCAGTGGCAGGTTCCCAAACGCCACTTTTTCTCACGGAAGGCTATTCCGGCTCTCTACCGGCATGTGGAAGGCAATGTCTTGGCCTCGCTGGACAGGGCGGTCAGTGGTAAGGTGCATATTACCGCTGACTCATGGTCCAGCAGGCATGGACAGGGACGTTACCTTTCTTTCACGGCCCATTGGGTCACTCTTTTGGCAGCTGAGAAGGATGCAGGACAAGGTGCAGTAGTGTTGGAGGTTGTTCCACCGCCACGCCTCCAAAATGCTACTACTGGTTGTGACACACCTCTCTCCTCCACCCCCTCCTCTTCTTCTTCCTCCATGGCCTCTTCCTGTGGTTTGTCCTCGGAACCAGCGGTGCTCCGTAGGCGTTCAAGGGGCTACGCAAGTACGCAGGCAAAAAGATGCCATGCCGTGCTTGCGCTGGTGTGTTTGGGGGACAGAAGCCACACTGGGGCAGAGGTCCTGTCTGCTCTGCAGGGCCAGGCCGAGAGGTGGTTGACGCCATGCCAGCTTAAGCCAGGAATGGTGGTTTGCGACAATGGCACCAACCTCCTCTCCGCCCTCCGACAGGGACAACTGACCCATGTGCCCTGTGTGGCTCACGTCCTTAACCTGGTGGTGCAGCGGTTCTTGGGCAGGTACCCGGACTTACAGGATGTCCTGAGGCAGGCCAGGAAAGTCTGTGTGCATTTCCGAAGATCTTATAATGCCAGTGCTTGCCTGGCTGAGCTGCAAAAGGAGTTGAACCTGCCCAAGAACCGCCTTATATGTGACATGCCCACCAGGTGGAACTCAACGTTGGCCATGCTGCAGCGGCTGCACACGCAGCAGAGGGCCATCAATGAGTACCTGTGCGACTACGGCACCAGGACAGGGTCAGGGGAGCTTGTTTTTTTTTCTCCACGCCAGTGGGGCATGATCAGGGATGCATGCACTGTCCTGGCACCATTTGAGGAGGCCACGAGGATGGTGAGCAATGACAGTGCATGCATCAGTGACACTGTACCTCTTGTCCACCTGTTGGAGCACACGCTGCGTGGAATAATGGACAGGGCACTTGAGGCAGAACAGAGGCAGGAAGAGGAGGACTTCCTTGCCTCTCAAGGCCCCCTTTACCCAGACAGTGTTCCTTCTGTCCCACCCATCGCACAGGAAGAGGAGGAGGAGGAGGAGGAGGAGGAGGATTGTGTCAGCATGGAGGTGGAGGCTGGCACTCAGCATCATCAGCAGCAGTCTTTTAGGGATGATTTACAGTCCCAAGAAACCAGTGGACTTGTACGTGGCTGGGAGGAGGTGGCTGCGGATCATGTCGTCCTTAGTGACCCAGAGGACTCCGGAGCGAATGCCTCAGCAAACCTACGCTGCATGGCCTCCCTGATCCTGCAAAGTCTGCGGAAGGATCCTCGTATTCTTCGGATCAAGGAGAGGGACCATTACTGGCTGGCCACTCTCCTTGATCCACGGTACAAGGGTAAGGTTGCGGACCTTATGTTACTGTCACAGAGGGAGCAGAGGATGAGACAACTCCGGGAGGCCTTGCAGAAAGGTCTGTGCAACGCGTTCCCAGAGACTGGGAGGTTACAAACTCCTGGTCCTGGACAACGAGTTGCTGAGGCTTCGGCCAGTCAAAGAAGGAGCGGTGGGGAAGGTGGCCGTCTGACCGATGCGTTCAGACAATTCTTTAGTCCGCAGCCCCAAAGTATGATCGGTTCCAGCAACCATCGCCAGCGTCTGATAAACATGGTGCAGGAATATCTAGGGGCAAGGTCAGACTTGGACACCTTCCCCACCGAAAATCCTCTGGCTTACTGGGTCTTGAGGATGGATCACTGGCCAGAGCTTGCACAGTATGCAATTGAGCTACTGGCCTGTCCTGCATCCAGCGTTCTTTCGGAACGCACATTCAGTGCTGCTGGAGGATTTGTCACGGATCACAGGGTGCGCCTGTCCACCGACTCGGTTGATCGACTGACTTTCATCAAGATGAACCAGTCTTGGATCACCACCAGCTACCACACACCTGATGCTGATATAACAGACTAATTGATTTTAACATGTCACATCCCTTCAAGACTGATGCTGATGCTGAGTGCCTGTGCTGTTATGTTGACTGGCTATCCTCCTCCTCCGAGTCCTCAATGATACGATTGATGATGATAGCTTGGAAGATCATTTTTGTTTATGGGTGCCGCCACCAGTGGCTAAGGCCCAATTTTTCAGCCCCTGTTTTACAGGGGCGTGTAATTACAATTTTTTTAGCAATAATTTGCCATAGGGCTCATTGCTGTGCTCCAAGTACAGTATCTGTGAGGGGTTGGAGTGTTGTGGCACCAGTGCCTAAGGCCCAATTTTTCAGCCCCTGTTTAACAGGGGCGTGTCATTACAATTTTTGAAGCAATACTTTGCAACAGGGCTCATTGCTGTGCTCCAAGTACAGTATCTGTGAGGGGTTGTAGTGTTGTGCCACCAGTGCCTAAGGCCCAATTTTTCAGCCCCTGTTCAACAGGGGCATGTAATTACAATTCTTGATCTAATAATTCACAGCAGGGCCCATTGCTGCACCCACCAAGAGTAACTCTGAGGGCTTACAGTGTTGTGGCAACGCCACCACCACCACCACCACGAAAGGCCCAATTTTTCAGCCCCTGTTCAAAAGGGGCATGTAATTACAATTCTTGATCTAATAATTCACAGCAGGGCCCATTCCTGCACCCACCAAGAGTAACTCTGAGGGCTTACAGTGTTGTGGCAACACCACCACCACCACCACCACCACGAAAGGCCCAATTTTTCAGCCCCTGTTCAACAGGGGCATGCAATTACAATTCTTGATCTAATAATTCACAGCAGGGCCCATTGCTGCACCCACCAAGAGTAACTGTCAGGGCTTACAGTGTTGTGGCACCAGCACCACCATCAAAGGCCCAATTTTTACTACCACTGTTCAACAATTATATGTAATTAAAATTCCTGATATAATAGTTGACAGCAGGGCGTTCCAGCACCAACCAAGAGTAACTGTGAGTGCTTACAGTGTTGTGCCAACACCAACAACTAAGGGGCCTATTTCTGCAGAGTATATACGGCAGGTCCCTACTTTCAAACATCCAACTTACAAACGACTCCTACTTGCAAACGCAAGAAGACAACAGGAAGTGAGAGGAAATCTACCCCTTGGAAGGAAAATTCTCTCCTGTAAGAATTAATATGGGAGAAAGGTGTCTCCTCTGTACTGATGCTTTATCAGCAATCCTTGTTTCAAGAAAAACACCACATTTCAAAAACAGTTGTCATTGGGACGGAAAGTGAGGTGAAATGTTCTGAACAGGGGCACAGACAGCAAAACAAATGTTACAGGGGTGATAACCCTTACCTATGTTTTCCAAAAAGTTTAAAAATAGATTTTTGGGCTGGAGCTACACTTAAACAATGTACCTGTTCAAAATTACAAACAGATTCTACATAAGAACAAACCTACAGTCCCTGTCTTGTATGCACTGCCTGTATACGGCTGTTCAGAGTATATAGGGCCTTTTTTATTTTATGTGCGGGGTTCCCCTTAATATCCATACAAGACCCAAAGGGGCTGGTAATGGGCTGGGGTAGGGGGGGGGGGTCATGGGGTAGCTATGCCATTTTTCTTAAAGATTTTCATCCATATTACCGGGACCAGACATTACATTAAAGCCGCAAGCAGTTTTAAATGGCTTTTTTTTCCTTTAGAAGTGTCATTTTGTGCAGGGACAGTTCTAAACACGGGAAACACGTGGCACTTCACAGGCATACTTTAGACACCCCCCAGGTACGATATTTAAAGGAATATTTGACTTTTTTTTTTTCACTTTATGCATCATTAAAATGACTGCTCCCGAAAAACGACCGTTTTTAAAACTTCTTTTTGCATTGATACATGTCCCCTGGTGCACAACCCGGGTTCCCAAACCCTTTTTAGGACAATAACATGCATAATAGTTGTTATAATTAGCACTTTAGAATTCGAACGTTCGCATCCATTGTATTTAATAGGGTTCTAATGTTCGTACGAACTTTCGGTCCGTTCGCAGGTTCTGGTGCGAACCGAACCCGGGGGTGTTCGGCTCATCACTACTCACAATACCTCTCAGCAAATAGCTTGGGGTGTCTACTTTCCAAAATGGGGTCATTTGGGGGGGTTTTGTGCCATCTGGGCATTCCATGGCCTCCGAAACTGTGATAGGCAGTGAGAAGTGAAATCAAAAATTGACACCCTTAGAAAGCCTGAAGGCGGTGATTGGTTTTTGGGGTCCCGTACGCGGCTAGGCTCCCAAAAAGTCTCACACATGTGGTATCCCCGTACTCAAGAGAAGCAACAGAATGTATTTTGGGGTGTAATTCCACATATGCCCATAGCATGTTTGAGCAATATATCATTTAGTGACAACTTTGTGCAAAAAAAAAAAAAAATAATAATTTTTTCCGCAACTTGTGTCAACATATAAAATATTCCATGGACTCGACATGCCTCTCAGTATATAGCTTGGGGTGTCTACTTTCCAAAATGGGGTCATTTGGGGGGGTTTTGAACTGTTCTGGCATTTTATACACAACATTAGGAAGCTTACATCCACTCTTCTAACCACTTGAAGACAAAGCCCTTTTTGACACTTTTTGTTTACATGAAAACATATTTTTTTTTGCAAGAAAATTATGTTGAACCCCCAAACATTGTATATATTTTTAAAGCAAAGGCCCTACAGAATAAAATGGTGGGTGTTGCATTTTTTTTTTCTACACAGTATTTGCGCAGCGATTTTTCAAACGCATTTTTTTGGGAAAAAATACACTTTTTTTAATTTTAATGCACTAAAACACACTATATTGCCCAAATGTTTGATGAAATAAAAAAGATGATCTTAGGCCGAGTACATAGATACCAAACACGACTTGCTTTAAAATTTCGCACAAACGCGCATTGGCGACAAACTACATACATTTTTAAAAGCCTTTAAAAGCATTTACAGGTTACCCCGTTAGATTTACAGAGGAGGTCTACTGCTAAAATTACTGCCCTCGATCTGACCTTCGCGGTGATACCTCACATGCATGGTACAATTGCTGTTTACATATGACGCCAGACCGACGCTTGGGCAAGAGCAGGGCAGGACAGGGGTGCTTCTTTTTTTTTTTTTTTTTATTATTAATTTTGCTTTTTTATTTTATTTTTAAACTGTTGCTTCCATATTTATTTATTTTTATCACTTTTATTGTTATCTCAGGGAATGTAAATATCCCCTATGATAGCAATAGGTAATGACAGGTACTCTTTTTTGAAAAAACTGGGGTCTATTGGACCCTAGATCTTTCCTCTGCCCTCAAAGCATCTGACCACACCAAGATCGGTGTGATAAAATGCTTTCCCAATTTCCCAATGGCGCTTTTTATATCCGGGGGGGGGGACATTCCCTCCCACTGCTTGTAAAAGCAGTCCAGAGGCTAATTAGCCACTAGGATTGCTTTTACATGAAAGCCGGCCGCTGGCTGAAAAGAATGATACCAAGATGATACCTAAACCCGCAGGCATCATTCTGGTATAAACATTCAAAGTCCAGCAACATACCAGTACGTTGCTGGTCCTTGTTGGACATGTATTGTAATCTTTTTTTTCATGCAGCCTGTTGGCTGAACGAAAAAAAGAGATTGATCGGTGGGTATGCCCACCATTAGAATACCGCCCTTCATCCACCCACTTCTAATGATGGGCATACATGCACCATTTATATATGCCGAAGCATGGGGGCATCTTCTCGCAAAAGTTATGCCGCGTACACATGGTCAGACTTTTCCACGGGCAAGCCTCCGTCGGAATTTCGACCGTATATACGCGGCATTTGGAGCAAAATCGCTCCTCCGCTCCTGCTGCCCCAATGCTTCGGCATATATGCTTTTTTTTTTAACTGTGGTGGTGAAATTACCTCCTACAGCACTGGAGTCGCAGGGATCAGGCCTGTCTCTGCGAACGCTGCAGTTATGTGTGTTGTGTTTTGCAAGTGACAGTGATCGATCGATACTGCACTTCGGTGGCCTGGGCTGGACGGAGGGGCAAAACGCAGGTGCTAGCAGGTATCTGGGCTGATCCCGCTAACACTGCGTTTTTGGGAACCCTAAACTGCTGGGGACGCTAGTATAGATCTGATCAGATCAGATATTGAGCTGATCAGATACTATACCACTAAAGGGGGTGTATGCTTCACGTGTGGGTGTTAGCGCTACTGGCACTAACCTGACGCTGCCTGGGGTGTGACGCAGACCCTCTCTGACGCTAAAACCTAACTGATATCACCCGCCGGGCGATCAGGGGGTTAAACCTTTATTGGGTTATATATGGCGGGTGCCCTGACACTATAAAAAGCAAACTAACTAACCAGCGTCACCCGTAACACTTATATGATGATCACTGGTGAAAGGGTTAACTAGGGGCAATTAGGGGGTTAAAACCTTTATTAGGTAATATATGGGGGTACCTGACGCTATATAAAAACCTGACGGCGAACCTAAAAAAAAATTACTGGCTACCTATCGGCATCACCGACACTAAGACAACGATCATAAAAACGATTGCTTAGCGACAGTGGTGATAGGGGGTGAAAGGGTTACCTGGGGGGCGATCAGGGGGTTAAACCTTTATTAGATAATATATGGGGGTACCTGACGCTATAAAAACCTGCGGCGAACCTAAAAAAAATTACTGGCTACCGATCAGCATCACCGACGCTAAGACATCGATCAGAAAAATGATCGCATAGCCACGGCGGTGCTAGGGGGTGAAAGGGTTACCTGGGGGGTGATCAAGGGGGTTAAACCTTTATTAGGTAATATATGGGGGTACCCGACGCTATAAAAACCTGCGGCGAACCTAAAAAAAATTACTGGCTACCGATCAGCATCGCCGACGCTAAGACATCGATCAGAAAAATTATAACTTAGTGACAGTGGTGATAGGGGGTGAAAGGGTTACCTGGGGGGCGATCAAGGGGGTTAAACCTTCATTAGGTAATATATGGGGGTACCCGACGCTATAAAAACCTGCGGCGAACCTAAAAAAAATTACTGGCTACCGATCAGCATCACCGACGCTAAGACATCGATCAGAAAAATGATTGCTTAGTGACAGTGGTGATAGGGGGTGAAAGGGTTATCTGGGGGGTGATCAGGGGGTTAAACCTTTATTAGGGGGGGTTAGGGGGCTACACTGGACCTAAAACTAAATGTACTGACACTTTTACAGTCACAAATGTCACTGATTGCAGTGATCACTAAATAAATGGTCCCTGCAATCAGTGACACTGTGACTGGGGGCTGGGGGGGGCTGGGGGGTGATCTGGGGGGGCCTGGGGGGGCGATTTATGTGCCTATGTGTCCTGGTGTCAGTGTGCTGTTCTGTGTACTAACCTGCATCTTCTCCTGTACGGCGCTCGGTATATGTGAGCGCCCCAGGAGAGATGACATCACTTCCTCCTTCCTGGCAGGCAGGGGAAGCTCTCTCATTCGCCGGGAGCGATCGAGAGGGGGTGGCCGGAATCGAACGGCCGTCCCCTCATGCCGGATCGCTCCCGAAGGTAAAACGACCGCTCACTGTAAAGAAGGGGGGTCCGATCGGACCCCCCAACTATACAAAGGCAATCACGTACATATACGTGATTCTGCCTGTCGGTGCCATTCTGCTGACGTATATTTACAGTGGGCGGTCGTTAAGTGGTTAATAAAAAATATTTTTTTTATTATACTCTCGTCCATCTTGCCTACAAAGCCCGACCTAGAGCCTTTGAATCTTAATTTTTCCACAAACTCGATCCCATACGGATGTGGCTTTAGGAGTGTTGTTCTATTTTTTGCTGGTACATTATTGATTCATATATATATATATATATATATATATATATAAAAGAAAGAAGGTGCAAAATAAATGGCCCAAATTTGCACTTCTCCGAGCCTAGGTGCTGGATTGCAATTCCTGAAGGTCACTCCTCCAACTGAACAGCTGAGAGGGTAGTGAGGAATAAAAGAATAAAACAGCCCAAAGATATCAAAGTTGTTAAACTATGATAAAATATATAAAAAAGAAGCAGCTGTTTAAATTTATATAAATGAGAACCTCATACATATAAAATAATAAAATACAAATATCATATCAAAAATCTAAAACTCATATAGTCCATATGATAAACAGCGCTAGTTATGGATAAGTGTCCAAAAACACATAAAACACTTGAGTGATGACTTTGCAACAGTCAAACTAAAAGTGATGTTTCTTCTATGGATATGGTCTGTAGTGCACCCTACACCAATCCCAAATCTTCACCACGAGTGAGGCACGCTCCCCCTCCGGGGTACAAACTCACCAAAAGGATGAAAAAGGTAAGCCTTTTAGTCTGTAAGTAGTCTCATTCCAACTTCCGTCATCACCACCAGGGTAGTAATGTAAACCTAACCTGTTTTAAATGTGTTAGGTTTACATTAACATGTCTGCTGTCTAAATATTATAGTATTTTAGCCCCATTAGTTTTGCTTTGTTTATATAACAATTTGTGCATCAACCCGTGCTGACTGATCGCTCCCCAAAAGCTCCGGTTTGAGAATGAGTGTCAGGGACGTGCTGGGCTTGAACCTGGGACCTCTTCTGTGTCTGGCATTGACTCTTCCAGCGGAGCTATCTGAGATGCTGGACAGTTACCTGCCTGATCTGCTGGATAACCTATCTGATCCATTAGACTACTCTGCTTGGTGTCTGATTACTGTTGAACTCTGAACCCCTTGCTCCTCCCATGTACTTCCTATAAAAGACATTCCAGAGATGTTGCCCCTTGCGGTTTGATCTGCTTCTGTTCCCTGAGTTCCTGATTCTGTGCTTGTATCCTGTTCCTGTGTTTGACCCGGCTTCCTGACCACGCTTCTGTCTCCAGTCCTGACCTCGGCTCGTTTGACCCTTCTCAGTTATCTGCCAGTCTGCCTGTTGCCAAGATTCGGCCTGGACTTTGACTACTCTCTGCCTGCCACTTGTTATGTTTACCTTGATGTGTATGACCCGGCTTGTCTGACTCTGCAAACCTGCACCAGCTTACCTGCATCCTCTGCTCTGCAAGCTGCACACGCTGACCTGCATCCTTTGCAATGCAAACCTGCACCTGCTGACCTGCATCCCTGCTCTGCAAACCTGCACCTGCTGACCTGCATCCCTGCTCTGCAAACCTGCACCTGCTGACCTGCATCCCTGCTCTGCAAACCTGCACCTGCTGACCTGCATCCCTGCTCTGCTGACCTGCATCCCTGCTCTGCAAACCTGCACCTGCTGACCTGCATCCCTGCTCTGCAAACCGGCACCTGCTGACCTGCATCCTCTGCTCTGCAAGCTGAACCTGCTGACCTGCATCCGCTGCTTCCGGAACCAGCCATTCCAGTCTCCACTCGGCTCCACCACTCCAAGCAGTGAGGATCAGACAGGCACCCTTACCTCACCGTGCTCTTACCACCACTGTCCCCACTCCAGTGGTCTCCGAGCCGGGGTTGTACGGGAGGTCCCTCTCCGCACGTCAGGCTCACACCTAAGGTACGTTACAGTATCAAACCGCCATGCCTGAGCCTGCAGGAGATACCTTGCCTATGGACAATGTCTATCAACACCTTACAGCTCTCACTCAGATCGTGAAGTCTCTGCAGGGCAGCCATGTCCGAATGGATAAGCAGACACAAACTCAAGCCACCTCTGCAGATTCACCTCCAACCCCAACTTCCTCTATTGGAATGTTACCATCTCCTGAGCCCAGGGTCCCTGTTCCTGAGAAGTTTTTCGGGGATCGGAGTAAATTCCGTGCGTTTCGCAACGCATGTGAACTTTACTTTTCGTTGCTACCTCTGACTTTTTCATCTGAAGCCACCAAGGTGGGCTTCGTTATCGCTTTGCTGCAGGGGGAACCTCAAGCTTGGGCCCATCACCTACTTGAAGTCCGCCATGTAGTTCTAGACTCTCTGCCCTCTTTTCTTGATGCCATGGCCCGACTTTATGACGATCCACAGCGGACTTCTACTGCCGAGGCTGCTCTCCATGCGCTCCAGCAAGGCCGCCGAGTGGTCGAGGACTATGTGACTGATTTCAGACGCTGGAGCGTGGATACCCAGTGGAATGAGGCGGCTCTGCGGCATCAGTTCCGTCTTGGTCTCTCTGAAAGCCTGAAGGATGAGTTAGCACGGGTCGGTGTTCCTGATGTTCTAGAGACTTTAATTAATTTGTCTATCCAGATAGACCGACGACTCCGGGAGCGCAGAGCAGAAAGGTCTACCCAACAGCTCCGCCCAGCTTGGATGCTACCCCGGATACGAGCCCCTGTGTACCCTGCCAGTGCCAGTACGGTTCCAACTGAACCCTCATCCCTCAACCAGACCATCAAGCCAGGGCAGCTTGGACTAATGAAACATTCCCTATCGGCCAAGGAACGACTTTGTCGGCTGCAGAATTATCTATGCCTGTATTGCGGTGAACCCGGTCATTATGTCTCTTCTTGTCCTGCTAAGCTGCGCAAGGTCCTGGCTACCTCTTCCTATCTCTTTCCAACTACCAGGGAGGACAATACCAGTAACTGCAATAATCGACTCAGGGGCATGTAGTTGTTTTGTCGATCTAGACTTTGCAGCACAACAACACATCCCACTCCAACCTAAGACTCAGGGACTTTCCATTTTCCTGGCAGATGGGTCTCGCATCAAGTCCGGAGTAGTGACCCAGGAGACCCCTCCTTTGCCTGTGATCACCTCCATGGACCATAAGGAACTATTGACTTTGGATGCTATTGCATCTCCCATGTTTCCAGTTATCCTGGGTCTACCCTGGCTTCAGGCACACAATCCACAGATTGATTGGGGAACCGGAAGTATTAAGTTCCAGTCACCATACTGTCAACGCCACTGCATGCTTCCACGTCCCAGCACCTTGGGGCCTCTGTTATGCCTGGATTCAGATCCAGAGATACGAGCTTCTGTACCCAAACAATATCATGAGTTCCTGGACGTCTTCAGCAAACGAGGGGCCGAAGTCCTCCCGCCTCATCGTCCTTACGATTGTCCAATCGAGCTTCTTCCCGGTGCTGAGATTCCTTTCGGACGGATCTTCCCCCTATCTGAACGGGAGCTTGAGGTACTGAAAGAATACGTTGATGAGAACCTTAAGAGGGGTTTCATCCGTCCTTCCACTTCTCCAGCAGGGGCAGGAATCTTCTTTGTGGAGAAAAAAGACCATTCTCTTCGGCCCTGTGTAGATTACCGGGAATTAAATAAAATCACGGTCAAGAACCGGTACCCTCTGCCTCTGGTACCTGAACTTTTTCAAAGACTCAGGACTTCCTCTGTGTTTACCAAATTAGACCTGCGGGGGGCGTACAACCTGGTACGCATCCGAGCAGGGGATGAATGGAAGACTGCCTTTCGTACCAGGTTCGGCCATTACGAATACCTAGTAATGCCCTTCGGCCTATGTAACGCCCCTGCCACCTTTCAGCATCTAGTCAATGATGTTTTCAGAGACTGTCTGGACATTTATGTAGTTGTCTATCTTGATGATATTTTGATTTTTTCCTCCTCTCTTGAGCAGCACTGGAAACACGTCAAGAGTGTACTCTGTCGTCTCCGCCAGCATGGACTGTACGCAAAACCAGAAAAGTGTGAATTCGAGCGACAGAGTATCCAGTTCCTTGGCCTAGTGATCTCTACAGAGGGATTCAAGATGGACCCACAGAAGGTTTCAGCCATTCTGGATTGGCCTGCACCTTCAGATAAAAAGGGGGTGCAGCGCTTCGTTGGCTTTGCCAATTTTTATCGGAGGTTTATCAAGGGATTCTCTGCTATTATTTCCCCGATTACGCAGCTAACGAAGCAAAATGCTCGATTCCAGTAGACATCTGAAGCACAGGCTGCTTTCACAAACCTAAAAATACTTTTTACGTCTGCTCCTATCCTAAGTCATCCCGATCCTGCCCTACCGTATCTACTTGAGGTAGATGCCTCAGAGACAGCGGTTGGAGCTGTTATCTCCCAGCGCCAAGGTCTCAAGGACTTGATACACCCGGTAGCCTTCTTCTCCCGTAAGCTTACCCCATCCGAGAGGAATTATGATGTTGGAGACCGGGAGCTCCTGGCCATTAAATCTGCCCTTGAGGAGTGGAGGTACTTGTTGGAGGGAGCAGCGCATCCTATACTCATTTACACAGACCACAAGAACCTAGAGTATCTGAGAGCTGCCAAACGTCTGAGACCACGACAGGCACGTTGGGCACTATTTTTCTCTAGGTTCTCGTTCCACATAACTTACCGGCCAGGCTCCAAGAACACCAAACCAGACGCTCTTTCCCGCATGTTTGATGATCCAAAAGAGGTGTCAGCTCCAGATACCATTCTATCGGAAGGCAACTTCTTACTTTTACAAACTAGCCTGATGTCTGTCTTGAAGCAAGCTTCTACAGGTGTGTCTGGTCCCTCTGAAATCACTCTGGTACCCAAGGACGGGTTACTTTGGAAGAATGACAAAATCTTTGTGCCAGAAGAAGTTTGAGTCACAGTGTTAAACTTGTGTCATGATCATCCCCTGGCAGGCCATTTCGGAATGCATAAAACCCTTGAACTGATTCAACGCACGTTTTGGTGGCCGGATCTTGAAAAAGACTGCAGGGAATATGTAGGTTCATGTGCCACCTGTATCCGTAGCAAGACCACTAGAAGCAAGGCCTGGGGTCTGCTCAGACCCTTACCAGTCCCTGACCGTCCCTGAAAAATGATTGCCATGGACTTCATAGTGGAACTCCCCCCGTCTGAAGGTTGCACAGCCATCTTTGTAGTGGTTGACCGTCTATCCAAGATGGCCCACTTCGTGCCTCTCAAAGGCACGCCCTCTGCCATGGAAACTGCCCAGGTCTTCATTAGGGAAGTAGTAAGGCTACATGGGGTCCCTGCGGACATCGTTTCGGATAGAGGGGTGCAGTTCACCTCTCGCTTTTGGAAGGCTTTGTGCAAGGTCCTGAAGATTGAGTTGTCCATGTCCTCGGCCTATCACCCCCAAACTAACGGGCAAACCGAAAGAACGAATCAGACACTCGAACAGTACCTCAGATGCTTCACCACCTTTGTTCAAGACGACTGGGTAGCTTTACTACCCTTGGCAGAGTTTGCCTTTAACAACGCCAGTCATTCGGCTACAGGTCAATCGCCATTTTTTGCCAACTACGGGTTTCACCCGACCTTCTTACCTGATCTCATCCCTGATTCAACAGTCCCAGCGGTCCAGAGTATTGTTGATTTCCTGACCCGTAACAGCAGGATATTGCAGGAAGCCATGACTAAGGCACAAGCAGCCAATAAAAGGATCTTTGACAGGAAAAGGAGAGGGGAATTATGCCTGCAACAGGGTGACCAAGTATGGTTATCGACCACCAACCTTAAGATGGCTTGCCCCGCAAGGAAACTGGCACCCAAGTTCATCGGTCCTTTCCCAGTAAAACGGAAATTAAACGAGGTCTCCTATGAACTTGCCTTACCGGAGTCGTTGAAGATTCACCCAGTCTTTCACGTTTCCTTGCTGAAACCCGCAGTGCCCGACCCGTTCCCAGACAGGGGATCGGGACCACCCAAGCCTGTAATCATTGACGGTGATGAGGAGTTTGAGGTGGAGGCCGTCTTGGACTGCCGAAGAAGAGGGAACCAGCTTCAATTCCTGATCAAGTGGAAGGGGTACGGTCTGGAGGAGAACTCCTGGGAACCCCAACAGAACATTCACGCCCGAGAGTTAATCCAGGCCTTTTTTCGCAGTCACCCCCAGAAAAGAGCTCTATTGGGCACCCAGAGGTTGCCCTTAAGGGGGGGGGGCACTGTCAGGGACGTGCTGGGCTTGAACCTGGGACCTCTTCTGTGTCTGGCATTGACTCTTCCAGCGGAGCTATCTGAGATGCTGGACAGTTCCCTGCCTGATCTGCTGGATAACCTATCTGATCCATTAGACTACTCTGCTTGGTGTCTGATTACTGTTGAACTCTGAACCCCTTGCTCCTCCCATGTACTTCCTATAAAAGACATTCCAGAGATGTTGCCCCTTGCGGTTTGATCTGCTTCTGTTCCCTGAGTTCCTGATTCTGTGCTTGTATCCTGTTCCTGTGTTTGACCCGGCTTCCTGACCACGCTTCTGTCTCCAGTCCTGACCTCGGCTCGTTTGACCCTGCTCAGTTATCTGCCAGTCTGCCTGTTGCCAAGATTCGGCCTGGACTTTGACTACTCTCTGCCTGCCACTTGTTATGTTTACCTTGATGTGTATGACTCTGCAAACCTGCACCAGCTTACCTGCATCCTCTGCTCTGCAAGCTGCACACGCTGACCTGCATCCTTTGCAATGCAAACCTGCACCTGCTGACCTGCAAACCTGCACCTGTTGACCTGCATCCCTGCCCTGCAAACCGGCACCTGCTGACCTGCATCCTCTGCTCTGCAAACCTGCACCTGCTGACCTGCATCCCTGCTCTGCAAACCTGCACCTGCTGACCTCCATCCCTGCTCTGCAAACCTGCACCTGCTGACCTGCATCCCTGCTCTGCAAACCGGCACCTGCTGACCTGCATCCTCTGCTCTGCAAGCTGAACCTGCTGACCTGCATCCGCTGCTTCCGGAACCAGCCGTTCCAGTCTCCACTCGGCTCCACCACTCCAAGCAGTGAGGATCAGACAGGCACCCTTACCTCACCGTGCTCTTACCACCACTGTCCCCACTCCAGTGGTCTCCGAGCCGGGGTTGTACGGGAGGTCCCTCTCCGCACGTCAGGCTCACACCTAAGGTACGTTACAATGAGCGCATCGGAGTTCCGCCCTGACAAGCACCAATCAGGGCAGACCATTTGCGGCACTCCAGCCAATAGACGACGAGTGGGGGAGTGATATTACGCACGTTGACGCTGGCTAGCTACGCCCTCAGTTGAAGTCAGCTTGTGACTAAACCGGTCAGGGCTCAGATACCGCAGCGTCTCTGTAACCAGGACGTACAGAGTGAGCTCCACGGCCAGCTGTCCCATACCCGGAAGAAAGACTGCAGCGCCACGCTTGCAAAACGGGCGCCCTCTTGGGACAGGATAGCGGTGAATACACTCTTTACTTTATGTGCTTTTTACAAGTGATTGAAATGTACGTGCATTTGAAACAGGGACTTTGTACTGGGGGATTTCTTTATTAAAGCAATATTACACTATTTGGTGCTTTATGTCCTTATATGTTTGCCTGAGGATTTTAACTCATACTACCCTGGTGGTGATGACGGAAGTTGGCGTGAGACTACTTACAGACTAAAAGGCTTACCTTTTTCATCCTTTTGGTGAGTTTGTACCCCGGAGGGGGAGCGTGCCTCACTCGTGGTGAAGATTTGGGATTGGTGTAGGGTGCACTACAGACCATATCCATAGAAGAAACATCACTTTTAGTTTGACTGTTGCAAAGTCATCACTCAAGTGTTTTATGTGTTTTTTTATCCATAACTAGCGCTGTTTATCATATGGACTATATGAGTTTTAGATTTTTGATATGATATTTGTATTTTATATATATATATATATATATATATATAAATACAGAGACTCTATGGAACCATCAATCAATGTCAACCCCCTGAGGAAGACTAAAAACAGTTAAAACACGTTGGGTTTTGCTGATGGTGTACTTATTTATCAACTTTGCATGTTGATGCTCTAGTCACAAGGCTGCACTGTATATAGTCTCAGTTGTTATGCTCTTTTGCATTGTGATGTTGCTTATTTTAATGTTGTTTCAATAAAACTATGCATTTTTAGATAATTTTGCTGTATATTGTTTACACCTACACCTTATTGGTATTGGAAAGACCCAGATCCTCGTTTCCTCCACATGGTGGGTTTTGCTCTGGCCTTATCTCCACTACCAATTGTTACCTACCTTTGGCTTGTTTACTGACTACGTTTCTGCTTAATCTCTACCTGCTACATCTACTACTGGACCATGGCTTGCTAACCTCCTGGCGAGGCGATCCTGAGGACCGCGACCTGGTACTAACATGCAGCAAAACCCATCTCCACCATCAGGAGCTCTGGTGAATATCGGTTAGTGTTTGTGCTTAGACCTTGCATCACGGGTGAGCCTGTGTCATCCATCAGGGTGACTTGCTTGTGTACCTATCCGGCAGGTCAGCAGCCTCTCTAATGCTATTTCTGATCTCTGAGCCTGACCTCTGACCACGACAAGAATGGGACATAGAGCATCTCTTCAAGTAAGTAACCACTGATCACCGATACTCTGGCAATATTTATTTCCCACTAATGACCAATGATAAGGTTTTTTTTCCAGTGACACCAAAGACAGGGTATTCTTTCCTCATATGTAGAAGAGGCCAAGGGCTAGAAAGGTTGATTGTGTAAAATGCAGTATTGGAAAAGTACTGAGTGTTTTATAGACCATAAGGAAAGGAAATTCACCATTATTCAGGTGAAAATACCCTCAGGTTACTCAGAAGAAGAACTAAGACTGAAAATAATGTCCAGTTGCATGGACCAAAAAATGACAAGGCAGGACGCATTGCAAAAGAGTTTGGAAGACCAGCTGTAGATAGTAAAAGCCTATGTGTTCTACCATAGCTAAATGTTTTTTCTATACTATAAATGGCAATAATTGGACCAACATGCTGTCATAAAATTGTAGATAATATGAGATCCAATTTTTGTCAACTCATCAGTGCAGATCTCCCAATGAAAACAAAAACCAAAAAATTCAATTAATCGATTGTGGTGTGGATTAACCACACTAAGCAAAATAGAGTGAAGAGGAAAGTACATGTAGCGGCCTCACCCTCTCTCTCTTCTTTAGTGGATACTTTGGCTTCGGTCTAGGGGTACTTTGAAGGGGAGAGCGAGGTGCGCCACGGCCCATGTCCTCTAGATTTCAGCATGCAGAGGTGAAGGCCAGCATCTAATTACACCCGGGCTGTGTATACGCTCAGAGCCAAGTCTGTTCTGCTGATAACCCCCTTTGCTCCCAGTAACTGGAGTACCACACACTGAAAAAGGTCCAACACTTATTTATTCCATAACGGCAACAAATAGTCCTTTGCGAGCAGACAGTTTGAGAGCCATAGAACAGTTCAGTATTGGTGGGGAGTAGGTCAAGGCACAATCCTCAAAGAAACTAAACCGTTGAGGCTTCACCAACGGTTGCTAAGCACAGTGGCTGTTAAATGGACTTTTTGGCTTCAGAGTCTCTTCCAGCGACTCTAGTGAACAGGAACTGGAGTTACCTTCGCTACGTTGCAGCCCCTGTCAGGGGGAAGACATCCCTCCAAGGGAGTTACCAGAGGCCCCCGCCGTCACCGGATTAATGCTGTACTGGGCTATCCGGAAGGGTTACACTCCCCGGCCTCCTCGCCTCAGATACGGGTCCCAACACCTTAGGGCCCCTCGGACTCCTCCACCCTCGCGGAACCCAGTCGAAGTCCTGGGCTCCAGGCCTTGGACAAAGTACCTCACCCCAGGCTTAAGGTGCCTGGGATGGACTCCATCCCTCGCTCCGGCCAGGTCAAGGGCACCTGGGCCCGGATCTCCGGAATGCCAGCACCCAGGCCGAAGGTGCCTGGGTGCGGCCGCGTCCTCCAACTCTGAACCCCCGAGGTCAGGGCGTCCGCCCCTTTTATTTACTCTCCTTTTGCGTCACAGCGGGTTCCCCGCCCCGCTGTACCGGCGCCAGGAAAGGACAAAAAGGCACAGTCTTGCGGTGCAGGTTCAACTCCGGCCCAGGGCGACAACGCCACCTGCAGGCCACAGGGAACCTTGCACCACCAGAGTCCTCCAAGAACCACAAAAGGGATTCTCAGATTCCCTAACAATTAGTACATCTGGGTTAACTAACCCAGATGCTCCCCCCCCCCCCCGAAATTTAAATACCCGCTACATACACATTGGGGTTAATTTACTAAAACGGGAGAGTGCAAAATCTGGTGCAGTTATGCATAGTAGCCAATCAGCTTCTACAGTTGTTCAGTTAAAAAAAAAATGTAAGCTGATTGGCTGCTATGCAGAGCTGCCCCAGAATTTGCACTCTCCAGTTTTAGCAATTCAACCCAATTGTCTGAAAGAAACTAATCAGAAAAAAACTTGATGATTTTTTCTTCAGTAAACCTGATAGATTCCTACAGTGTATCGCACCCTGCACATTATCATTATGTTGTGTACCTCTGTTCTCGTAAGTTTTTTTTTTTGTTTCACAAGAGGTTTATTGAGTTTTTCAGTTTTCAGGCTGGGTTCACACTGCTGCGCAAATCACATTCGATGTCTGTGCGATTCAAATTCAGCCATACAGACTGAATTCCCATTGCATTTGGACCAAAGTCATGCAGGACCCTTTTATTGGTCCGCACCAGAATTGGATTGCATGGGTGCGATCTGATTCCTGTCTGAGTTGACAGTTTGCACTGCGATATGCAAACCGATCTGGGGGTGTAATTAAAGTGGTTGTAAACCCAACCACACAACTTGCACCTACAGGTAAGTCTAGATTAAGGCTTACCTGTAGGTGCAAGAAATATCTCCTTAACCTACACGGTTAAGGAGATATTTTGAGAAAACCCTGCACCGATGTGTACGGCGCATGCGCGCCGTAGACAACGGCGCAGGCGCACTGCGCATTGCCTGTTTTCTCAATGGATACTGCCGGTTGTCTCAATGGAGAAAGCCGGCCCCGCGCGCATGCGTGTGACGTCATCGCCGCTCTGGCCAATCACAGCGCCGGAGCGGCGATTACAGGAAGACGCTCAGAGCGGACATGGCTATGGCGGCGGAGGGGGACGAGGAGCACTTCGGGGGCTTCGATCTGAGGTAAGTGCCACATAATGAGCTAGTATGCATAGCATACTAGCTCATTATGTCTTTTTTCTTGCAGGTGTCATTTTATTTATTTTTTTCCAAAATTGGGTTTACAACCACTTTAAAGTGGGTGTAAACCCACTTTTTGGACTTCTACCTATAGGTAAGCCTAGAATAATGCTGCGTACACACGCCCGTTTTTCATGACGAGAAAAATGCCATTTTTTAACTTGGTCATTAAAAACGATTGTGTGTAGGCTCCAAAGCATTTTTAACGACGTGAAAAATGGCCTCAAAAAAATTAGGACCTGCTCTATTTTTTCTCGTCGTTTTTCACGTTGTTCTTTTTTTCCCGTCTTGAAAAACGGCCGTGTGTATGCTTTTCCGAGGGTAAAAAAAACGCGCATGCTCAGAATTAAGTATGAGACGGGAGCGTTCTGGTAAAACTAGCGTTTGTAATGGAGATAGCACATTCGTAACGCTGTAAATTATTGCATCGTTTAATGCAGCAAATTATTTTCTTCTTTATAATGCTACAATAATGAACTTCTTTTGCTGCTGATATTCACACAGAGTTATGACAAACTTCTTTATTTATTATTTTTTGGGATCTCATGAATAATCTTTTGTTTTGGAAAGCCAGATCTCTATAATAAATTAGTAATTCATTTTTAACATCTTAATTAAGATCTTAATTTTTGGTTTTTAATTTTATAATATTTTATTATTTACTGTAAATCAAAAAACCATTTATTCTGGCACATAACAAATTAAAGGGGAAGGCAGCACTGGAGACCCTGCTTGAATTTGTGCATCCTTTGGACCCCACAGCAAACATCAAAGAATAGAACAGCAAAATAGGGATTTGAAAAAGCAAAATATAGATTACGAGCACAATTTTGTCCTGGACTCCCAGAGGTCAGGAACAGCAGCAGGTAAGTGAGATATATGTCCCCAGTCTGTAGTACTAGAACAGTCTGTGCCTTCTGTCAGACCATCCAGAAGCAAGGCCATTACTTCTTTCTCTTCCTTGTAGCCTTCTCTGCAGCCTTCTCTGCAGCCTTCTCTGCAGCCTTTGTTAAGCGCTTCTTCGGAGGCTGTGTCTCAGGAGGAGAGCTTGTGGCAGGAGGAGGAGGGGTGACCTCCGCAAGGTCTGTGTATTGGGTTAGCTCCCCCATCAACCCCCTGTTGATGATCTTCAACATTAGGTTTTCACTAAAGAGCCATTGCCTAATGTCCATTCTGGCTAATTTGTGTGCCAGTACTGCGGCATAGCCCTC
This sequence comes from Rana muscosa, assembly GCA_029206835.1. Lineage (NCBI taxonomy): Eukaryota > Metazoa > Chordata > Amphibia > Anura > Ranidae > Rana > Rana muscosa. Next base: position 1,141,334,152 of record CM055116.1, on the reverse strand, counting down.
TTCAACGGAGGGGGGCTCTCTGAGGGCCGCAGTGGCCTCTCTAATAAAGGCATGTGTTTCCTCCTCCACCTGCCTATCCCTCCTGGGCATTCTTGTTTGAATTTGGAGGGGAGGCATCTGGGTTCTTGTGCTGGGCCTGGCCTCTTCCTGTGTGCCACTGGGCCCTGCCTCTTCCTGGGTGCCACTGGGCCCTGCCTCCTCCTGGCTCAGCTCTGGCTGTGTATAAAAAAGGGACATAGTTATATTTTTAGCTTCAAAAATCACACACATTTTTCACCTCATGACAGTTGCAAATTGAATGCTAATAAATAGAAAATACAATCATTCTGACCCCTGCATTTTTTATTCTTGTCCCCATCGTTTTTGGCCACTACTGTCTATTGATATGTAAACACTTTTTGTTCAAGCATTAAATAGTTAGCAATAGTAACATCTATTTTACATCATTACTTTTAGTACAATAAATCTTTAGGTCAATACTATACCGGGCTCCATATGTCCAAATCCGGCTCCTCCAGGACCTCAGGTTGTTCCTCCGAAGAAGGCAGAGCTGGGTTGCAGGGAAGGTTGGAGGGTTGGCTGCAGGGAAGGCTGGAGAGACGTCTGGGGGGAAGGGTTGAAAGAGAATCCCTGACTTCCAGATGGTCATCAAGAAAGCTTAATTTGTTATAGTACCACAGACTGGGTTTATATACTTCCTCTGCTGTAGCTTCTGACCTCTGTGATTTCAGGACCATATTGAGTCCTATATGTGCCCCAATGGTCGCAATTTTGCTGTTCACATCCTTGATGGTTGCTGTGGGGATCTGTGTCTTGACAAATTCAAGCAGGCTCTCTAGTGCTGCCTTCCTGGATACTTTATTTTTATTTTTAGATTTTTTGGTTTCCCAGAGAACAGGAAGTTCATTCCACCTGTCCAGGAACTCCCCCATGAATTCTGGAGTTTTGAAAGCCTGCATGATTTCTGCATGTCAAAAACAAAACAAAAATATTAGTGTGAGTCAAGACTCTTCTAATAATCGTTATCACCATATATAGGCCACAATCTCATCCACTGATGATTCATAATTCCGAAAAATGTTACGCCCCTTTGTTATCACGTTCGTTGATTACTCCTTCTTCCGCACAATGAACGTAGTTACGACACATGCGTATTAGCTTTATATACACTGCGCATGCGTGAAACTCTGCAAGTTTTCCCCTGCCCCTGACGTTCGTTCTAGTACTTTCCCCGCCCCTTCTCGCTCGTCGTAGTGCTACACAACATGGTGGAGACACAGGTGGCTGAGATTACCTCAACAGAGGATGAAAATCAGGAGGAACCAAAGACCCGATCCCGGAGATATAAGGCATCCAACATGACATTCGAGGAAATGGTGGAGATGGTCTCCATTTTGAGGAGGGAGGATTATAATGCCAAGCATGGGCCGTATAAAAAGCCTAATCTTGTCAAGGCCAAAATTATGTGAAAAGTGGTTAAAACTCTTCACCATAAATTTGGGGTGTGCAGAACTAAGGAACAGCTCCGATCACGGTGGTCTGACCTCAAGTTGCGGGAGCCCGGCCAATACAAAAGAATAAAGAAACTTTTAGGAAAAAGTAAGTAATTTTCATGTGTTTTAACTTCTGTTTTGTATTACTTGCATGTTGCTGCATGTGCTTTTCTTTAATGTTGTCCAGTTAAAGATAGCAACTTTCATGATCGTGGGCACAGTAATCGGTCGTAGTAAACCTCTTTCGTTCGCTCACTAATAATACAATGTTTTGGCTGATACAGGGTTAACTTAAATTTTACCATGCCTATTTTGGTGAGATGATTTTTTGGACATGGTTGACTAGATGTGTTGGTAACTATATTTAAATAATATAACTGGATGTAGTGTAATGTAAGGAGAGGATGCTCAGCAGCTGGTTAAACATCTGGACTCAGTAGCACAAGTGTGGGCCAACAGAACAACCTTTTTAGGGTGTCACACACAGGTGATCCAGTGTATATACTTGGGGGTGTTTCCATGTGTGAAACTTGTTAAAAATATATATATGTTCCTGTTTTGGTAAGGGATACAATCATGGAGCATCAGCTTGGAACTCTGCCAAAACAGAAAATTGTACCAAACTTCCAAAGAATGTTTCATATTCCTCTTTCAGGCCTCCAATTTTTTTTAACTAAAGTATACCTTTTCTTGCAATCTCAATAGGGCTTCAAACATGTTCTAGACGTGAGCCTAGGAACCCCACACCTCCAACAGGAGACCCACAACCACATGATGTAGAGGAAGGAGAAGTGGAGGAAGTAGACTGGCACCACAACAGGTCAGTGTCATACACCACAGATTCAGGTAATAGATGTAGGCCTGCATATTTATTAGGGCTGTGGAAATTAACTATTAATTCTTCAATTAATCGATTAAGTTTTTTGATCGATCAAAATTCCGGGTCTTCAGGGAGTTCCGTCGGAGATCCGGTGACGCCACAGACCCCGGGGTTGCCGTGTCCATCTGAAGGGCTCCTTTGCTGTGCCTTCATATCTGCATGCCGGCAGGACCTTACTATGTGCCACACGCAAGGGCTGTTACACTTCCCTCTATCACTTCCCTCTATCAACCTGGGATTCTACAGCCATCCACTGGGAGTTGTGATAGTTCCCTTCACGGGACATCTACATGCTGACGGACTGATGTTAACCCCTCCTCATCTGGATTCAGCAGTGGTATCGTTGTACACATTTTTATACCAGTATCATACTTGGCTACATGTTTTTATGACTGCTTTTGCTACCGTTTGGTATTACTCGCACCATTTTTACAGTTTATGTAGTTACATCAATTTTATCTCCAGTGCAATATTTATTTTGTTACCTACTTGAAGACTATAAAAGTTTTAATGCTATTCCCATCGAGCGCTGCCTTTGTGTGTTTTTTGTATCCTGCTAATCATTTTTCCAGTGGTTGGTAGCTGCACTGGGAATCAGCCTGCAAGGAGATCAGCTAAAAGTAGTTGGATCTGTATGTGCGTTATAATTAATCGAAATTAGTCGATTAATCGATTTAAAAAAAATTATCGATTAATCGAACACGAAAATTTTAATCAGTAACAGCCCTAATATTTATTAATACATATTGTTTTTTACAATTATATGTGCTGTTCTGCCTGTGGAGCAAGAAAGTTTCACAAGTCACAGTGCGCAGATCCTGAAACAATACCTAATGGTCTGCTGTCGTGACCTTGAAAAAATAAAGGGAGACTTGCTACAGATCAGGCAAAATACCAAGCGGGTGGAGCAAAGGCTCCAAAATATCATGGATGTGCTTGGGCGGGTTTAAGATTTAAAAAAAAAAAACATTTGAATTTCCTTTTGTTTGTAATGTTTTTTGTTTTTTTTTTACAATTTTAATAATTGTACATGTTGATCTTTAGAAGTTCCAGTTTTGAAAATGTTTTTAAGCATGCGTTTTAGCAAAAAGAATATTTTTTTAAATAAAAAAATTATTTTGTACTTAAAAAACAAACAAAAAAAAAAACGCACATTTATAATGTGCAAATACTAAAAAGCTTATCAATGTTGGCCAAAGTAAGAAAACGTATTTTTGGTGTTTACACTGACAATGATGGGTATTTACTAAAGGAAAATACACATGGCACTACAAGTGCACTAGGAGAACCTAGGAGAAAGATAAAAGAAGCGCAAGCCAAAAAAATATGAGATGTTTTAAGCTGAAAAAATTTCTTTATTCAAATTACATTTTAAGATTCATCAGGCATATCAATGGCCCCCCTACCCAGAAAATATTCTAGATATTGTTGCCGCACATCACGGCCGCTTTGGGGGGCCAAGCCTGGACGGCCAGCTTCCAGGGCCAACAAAGGATTTGGGTCCTGTATTGTGGCCTCAGGCCCAACAGAACTCAGATAATTCTGGGAATGTACCCTTAAGAAATTGTGAAGAACACAACATGTCATAACCACATGGTTCCATTTGTACTTCGCCAGGTGGATGGAGGTCATGAATAGGCGGAAGCGGCTGGCCATGATGCCAAAGGCATTTTCCACCACCCTTCTGGCTCTGGCCAGCCTGTAATTAAACATCCTCCTCTCAGGGGTGAGGCTCCTATGAGGAAATGGCCTCATAAGATGGGGACCCAGGGCAAACGCCTCATCCGTGACAAAAACGAATGGGAGTCCCTCCACATTCTCTACCGCAGGTGGCAATGCCAGCTCATCAGATAGGAGCTGTTGGACGAACTCAGTCTGCGCAAATACTCCGCCATCAGACATCCGTCCATTTTTCCCCACGTCCACGTATAGAAACTCGTAGTTGGCCGACACCACTGCCATCATGACTATACTGTGGAACCCCTTGTAATTGAAATAATAGGATCCCAAATGGGGTGGTGGCACGACCTGGACGTGCTTGCCGTCGATGGCCCCTCCACAGTTGGGAAAGTTTCACCGCTGGGCAAACTGAGATGCCACATTCTGCCATTCCTGTGGCGTAGAAGGGAACTGTGGAGTTAAACAATAAAAAATAAATGAATACTTTCATACATAAACATTGCAAGCAGATTATACAAAATCATTTTTGGCCAACATCAGTATAAACTTTTTTTTGTAGGAGGATTTTAATCAAAAATAATCTCTTTTCAATTATCAGATTATCACTGTCACTTATCAGATTCCTCACCCCATCTGATGGGCCATTTAATTAATTTTATGGGGGGGGGGGTTGTAGATGAGTTGGGGGCCTCACAAATCAAGGCTGTAGCACTCTGTCTGAATTGTAACAAAAAATAACAATCATCACAAATTTTTAGGGGGCGTTTAGGGTAAAGCACTACAATGGAGCAGACAAAATACATTGGGAAGTGACTAGGCTAGGTGTGTGTTGGGCCCAGGATAGCCTGCTGGAGAGGTTAGTTAGGGGAAATATGCATGTAGGCCAAAAAAAAGAGCATTAAAAGCTTACAGCATGCATGGGGACAAAGGGGACATTCACAGCATATTACAATCATGGTAATTAGGGTCTGATGAAAGAAATAAAATACGTTTGTAAGCATTAAATACATAGAATGTGATGTTAAAGGAGAAAATGTACCTTAATATAGTCCTCCTGCAAAACTTGAATGATGGCAGAACAGGTCTCTGGTATAATGATCCCCAGAGCCTGGGGTGAGATGCCTGTTGAGAACTTGAGGTCCTGCAGGCTTCTCCCAGTCGCCAGGTATCGCAACGTGGTGATGAGCATCTGCTCAGCAGTGATGGCTTCCCGCATAACAGTGTCCTGCCTGGTGATATAGGGGGACACCAAAGCCAACAGATGCTGAAAAACGGGGTCCGGCATCCGGAGAAAATTCCTGTAGTCCTCAGGATTATTCTCCTGGATCTCCCGCAACAAAGGCATGTGACAGAATTGGTCCCGCTGGAGCAACCAATTCTTGGTCTATGACCTCCTCCTCACCCTGTTCATGGACTGGATTTGGGATAAAGCAAGAACCCCAACACCAACCTCAGCACGAACTCTATGACGAGTACGTAGCCGCAACATGGCTAGAAAACGGTCGGCTGGCCAGAACGAACTAAAAGAACGCACTGAAGAACAGCAAGGCCTATGAAGAACGACCTGAAAAACAGTAACGAGCGGAAAAGAACGCACTAAATAAACAGATACGAACTGACTACAAGCACTGAAAGACAGATACAAACCCACAAGCACAAACTGAACTCCAGAAAACGATCTTAAAAGCACGAAGACTGAAAAGCGCGAATCGTCTCTCACCAAACTTTTACTAACACGCGGTAACACGAAATTAGCAAAAGCTGCCCAAAGGGTGGCGCCATTCGAACGGAACTTCCCCTTTATAGTGCCGTTGTACGTTTTGTTGTACGTGTTGTACGTCACGGCGCTTTGATCGAGCATTTTTTTTCCTTAAGGTGTGTATGCAAGGCAGGCTTGAGAGGAAACACGAAAAATCACGTCAAGAAAAACTTAGTTTTTTTCCATGACATGAATAACGGTCGTGTGTACGCGGCATAAGGCTTACCTATAGGTAGTGGAAATATCTCCTAAACGTGCGCCGTTTAGGAGATATTTCACTTGTAGTTCATCGAAAAACGTAATTGCGCATGCGCGGGAAAGAAACAAAACTAAGTGCCGTTTCTTCCCCAGCCAGTGCCATGAATCGCGGCTCCCGTGAGCATGCGCGGGAGTGATGTCTCGCGGCTCCGGCGAATCACAGCGCCGGAGTCAGCGGCCCGGAAGGAAGAGGGGACAGAAGATGGACACTGCCTACACAGGGGACATCGCTGGATTCTATTGCAGGTAAGTGGCACATAATGGGCTAGTATGCGATGCATACTAGCCCATTATGCTTTTAATTTGCAGGCTTTGCAGCAAGCAAAAGAGGAAGTAAAATCCATCAGGGTTTACTTCCTCTTTAACTTTGTATTGGCACTCTCAGCAGTTTGCATAAGGCAGGTGCGTTGCGGGAACCCGCAGTGGATTTGCACATAGCACCAATGTGAACCGAGCCTTAAGATAGTATAAAACGAACAGTAGGCTAGCACAAAACATGCGAACAACAATGTCATCAAGAGATAAGGTGGAACAGAGAAGAGCAAGGTACTATATACAAGATGTAATAACAGAGTCATGCCTCTTCTGTGAGCATTGTAACATTGGGGGTTATTTGCTAAGGGCAAATCCACTTTGCACTACAAGTGCACTTGGAAGTGCAGTCGCTGTAGATCTGAGGGGGACATGCAAGGAAAATAAAAAACAGCATTTTTGCTTGTACATGATTGGATGATAAATTTAGCAGAGCTTTCCCTCATTTCAGATCTTCCCCTCAGATTTACAGCGACTGCACTTCCAAGTGCACTTGCAGTGCACTTGTAGGGCAAAGTGGATTTGCCTTTAGTAAATAAACCCCATTGCAGCATTGTAAACCACCAAGTGTGTATGGACCGATTATGCAGCTATTTGGTTAGAAGGTAGGTTCTTTTGGCATCTGTGCCCCAATCAAGAGATTCCTCCAGACCCACAACAGGAAGTAAGAGACAATCTGCTTTTAGAGAGTTGTCACCAGAACAGGTGTCCCCATGGTAAGATTATCTCACAAGTCTTGTTCCAGTGACCAGTGTAAGATTTTGGATTTCTCTCACTTTCTATTCTAGTGACAGTGCTCACAAGGACAAATGGAGAAGGTAAAACTCCCTAGTGGGGACCCAAAAAGCACCAAACCGAACCGTTTTACACTCTATTCAAAACCCTCCAAAAAAAGTTTTGGCTATACATACACTTTAAAGCTGAAGATTGATCTACTTATATTTTGCCTTCTCTGGTTCCTCCTTCCCCCATCATTAACATGCCAATAAAGATTTTAAATAAAACATTTTAAGTTTTATTATGCTGCATTGATAGGCACAGGTGAGCCTGCATTGATGGGCACTGGTCAGGCTGTGCTGAGGGGAACTGATAAAGTTGTTGTTAATATTTATATTTGTAACTTAATTCTGCATAAAACATTTAAGTGTCATTTATAGATAATTTATGAGGGCGTGATAAGGGAAAGGGGAAGAGTAGGGGAGGGGTGAGGCAACTGGTGGCGAGTAACCCTTGAGGCCTGGCTAGTAGCTCAGGACTTGAAATTTTGAACCCTGTGTTAGACCTTTTACCAGGGCTGGACTGGGACAAAAATTTGGCCCTGGACTTCATCCAGACCGGCCCACTTTAATTTTGCAAACACGCAGAAAAACATTAATTCATCAGTGACCATGACCAGCAGTGGCAATACATTAATTCATTCATGCCTGTAGCTCTCCTTTATTGCAGAAATACTACAGAAGAGGGTCAGAGACTGCAAAGCATACTACAGGCGAGGGTCAGAGACTGCAGACATAGTACAGGAGACGGTCTGAGACTGCAAAACGTACTACAGGCGAGGGTCAGAGACTGCAGACAAAGTACAGGAGAGGGTCAGAGACTGCAAAACATACTACAGGCGAGGGTCTTAGACTGCTGACATGATACAGGAGATGGTCAGAGACTGCTGACATGATACAGGAGATGGTCAGAGACTGCTGACATGATACAGGAGATGGTCAGAGACTGCCGACATTGTACAAGTGTGTCCTAGGCTAGCAGTGAACAGTGTGGAAAAACATTGATCGCTGCACTGTGTAAACAGGAGTTTACAAGATATAACAAAGTGCCAAAAAAAAAAAAACTTTGCCAACACTAATTTCTCAAGCACAGGAGGACAGTAAATGGTTTACAGGTCTGTAAAGCTCCCAGCCTGACCAGCTAATGCCTTCAAAACATAACAAGGAAAATGTCAGACAAATCAGGGATGGCTGGCACAGGACTCTGGCACAAATAGCTATTTAGAAACAGCTGAAGTTCCAGCTTCTTGCAGAAAGCTAATCAGCATTCTCCTGTCCTGTGTTCAGTGTAAATAAAAACAGATAAGAAGCAGTGTGAGAAGACGGGGAAGTCACCCCTCGATCAGTGTGTTCTCCTTCTCCTGTGCTGTGTGTGGAATATGCCGTCTTCTAACACTGCTTCTTATCTGTTTTTATTTACATTGAACACAGGACAGAGAATGCTGATTAGATTTCTGTAGCCAGCATTGTAACATGTTTGATCTCATACCTTCTTCATGTTCAGGTATGTCGGATCCTCTGCAATGCATCCCGCCCTGCTCTGGCCATTAGCCTCTTCTGGTCAAATGTGGCGGACTGGACAATCTGATTGGCTAAAGAGGTGGTGGGAGGCGGAGCAACTTAGCAGTCACGTCCTCCCACTCAGAAGAGCAGCGCTATTGGCTGCCTGCCCTTGTTACACACAGATATCCCTCTCCCTCCAGCATGTCAAAGCCGATGGGAGGGAGAGGGGCGGGAAGCTGCACACCACTCTGCAAGGCTACCACCCGCCGCTGGTAGCCTTGCGGGTCCTGTCCGTGTCCCCTATCAGCGGCTCTGCTGGAAGTTTGAGGGGGGCGACAAGGAGGGGGAAGAGAAAAGGCAAGGGTCAGCTGCGTTCTAGGCGGCTGCCTAGTGGGAGCACCGGCCCTGTCCACACAGACAGACTCAGAGAAAGGTAGAGAGATGAGTGACACTGACAACCGGCCCACTGTGCCATCGGCCCACCGGGAAACTCCCGGTAGTCCCGATGGCCAGTCCATCCCTGCCTTTTACTAGATCACTGTGCATCTCTACGAAATGCTAGCAGATCTTGATTGGTGGGTTGGTCAGCAGGATGCTGTACATAAATTCCCGAAAACAACACAGCACTCTTTACGCTTTACCTCACACTTTAGTACTCCTCTTAAGACCTGGCGCAATCAGTTGGCTGGCTCTTGAAAGGAGTCATGTAAATATCAGTTAGCCTTGATAGGTGGATGTCAATTATTGAAAGAACTGAAATCCAATGACTGAAAGAGGTTGGCAAAGAACAGTCAGACTGGGGAGTAAATTATTAGATCAGCGGTCTCCAAACTGCGGCCCTTTGCTTGCCTTTATCGGGCCCTTGAGGCACTTTTTCTTCCACTGATAAAATACACTATTCCTCCCACTGACACCAACATTGGGACACTATTCCTCCCAGTGACACCAACATTGGGACACTATTCCTCCCAGTGACACCAGCATTGGGACACTATTCCTCCCAGTGACACCAACATTGGGACACTATTCCTCCCAGTGACACCAACATTGGGACACTATTCCTCCCACTGACACCAACATTGGGACACTATTCCTCCCACTGACACCAACATTGGGACACTATTCCTCCCAGTGACACCAACATTGGGACACTATTGATCTTTTATTGAAAAGAATCAAGCAACCAATTTTATACAAAAGTAAAAAACAAAACCATGGTACAAAACTTCAACAGAAAACAAAGGAATACACATCCATGTTCAGAATATATACAATATATACATAATCCACTACAAAAACATCCCTAGAAAACTATCTACATAAAGCAGCAGAGAAGGCCTAAGAGGCACAACCCATCACCTATGTACGCAGCCATTTATCAAAAAATAATCAAAAACAATAATAATAATCTAGGGTGATAAGAGACAGACAGCCACACCCGGGAAAGAGACTCCTGGTAGTCAGGGAGGCTTGAAACCCCTTCACGCCTTTAACCAAGCCCCCTGACCTCGCTTGTCACTCTCAAACTTCTGAATCTTCCCCACCTCATGCAAAATGTCATACACCACCACCTCAACAGGAAGGATTTTTTGCCGAATGCTGACCTGACACTGTGCGTTCCAGGTGAAATAACGGACTACTAGGCTAATTAAAAAAAATGTATCCAAACAAAAAACTCCACCGGTATTGAATGCTCCGTACACCCACTCATCATAACCCAGCCTGGAGAGGAAAGGAACACAGAGGGCCCGCCCCACCTGTTTGTACACCTCTATGTTAAAAGGGCAAAGAAGCAGAAAATGGTCCATAGTCTCCTCCTCATCCGCACACTCCTCCCGAGGACAGCTATGATCCATCCCACTGCGGAACTTCAAATTGCCCCGAACATAGAGCTTCCCATGGAAGCACAACCAGGCCAGATCCCTAAATTTAGGGGGTACTCTATCCAAATTAATCAGTCTTAACCCCACCCTCAAAACTGGGCCCGGGCAATCCCTTAAGGCCAGTGGGTCATGAAAGACTTCGCTCAAGACTCGACTCATAAGGACTTTCCTTGGAACCAATCTGAGATCTTCAGCCGACAATCGCCACTGCCACAGTAACTTCAGGCACGGAGCGACATAGGCTGGTAGCTGACCACGATGACCCCTGCGATTCTTCACTTGGCCACCTTCTTCCCAAAGTCGTAGAAAAGGCCTAAACCAAGATCTAAATATGCCTACCCATCCAGGAGGTTCCACTGCAAGCATATTACCAATGTTAAACTTGAGAAACAACAGTGAAAAGAAAAGAACTGGGTTGACCATACCTAAGCCACCCTCCCTCCTGGATAGGTAGGTGAAATTCCTCTTGATGGGGTTCAGTCTGTTCGCCCACAGCATCTGGAAGAACACACTACTGACCCTAGCATAGAGAGACACTGGCAAGATGCAGACAAAGCTGACATACAAGAAGATCGGAATCAGGTAAGTCTTAATCAGATCAACCCTTTCCCTCATAGATAACTTCCATCTCTTCCAGCTGACCACCTTAGTATTGGCAATTTCCAGTCTGCCTTCCCAGTTTTTGAGGCCATAATCGCCGGGTCCAAATTCAATGCCTAGTATCTTAATTCTTTCCTGGGGCACTGGAAAGGTGTCCGGGAGATCAAACCCCTCACCTTCCTTTCCCATCCAGAAAACTTCAGTCTTTTCCTGATTGATCTTGGAGCCTGATGCTTCAGAATACCGTGATGTCAGAGAGACGACCTCCTCCGCTTCATCCGTCCCAGTGACAATCACCGACACATCGTCCGCATAGGCAACAACTCTCAATAGCGGCTCACCCGGGAGTCCCACTGGTACCCCACACAACATGCCGCTCTCTAGCCTCCTGATGAAGGGGTCGATTGCAAACACATAGAGCAGGGGACTCAGGGGACAACCCTGGCGCACCCCGGAGCCAACCTCAAAGGACTGTCCAACCCAACCATTAACAAGAGGGAAGCTTTCTGCCCCCTTATACAAGACTTTCAGCCAATCGACAAAACCACCCGGCAGACCGTACTTACTAAGGAGCAACCACAGGTACTCATGGTTAACACGATCTAAAGCCTTTGCCTGATCCAATGTCAGCAAATACTTTCCCCAGCCTGCAGCCCTGCACCGCTCCAAGGCCTCCCGGACAGCTAAAACCGCTGTGAAGGTGCTCCTACCCTGGACCGAACAGTGCTGATGGCGAGAAAGCAAAGACCCGGGCACTGACGATAGGCGCCAGAAAAATATCTTTGCCAGTATCTTTCTATCGACATTAAGAAGGTTGATGGGGCGCCAATTCTCAATCATCGAAGGATCTTTACCCTTTGAAAGAAGAATCACAGCCGAGTGCCTCATGGAAGGGGAAAGCACCCCCTCAGCAAGGCAACTGTTAAAAACCTCTACCAAATGCGGGGCCAGAATAGACTTAAAGGCTTTGTAAAACTCAGCCGTCAAGCCATCCTCTCCAGGCGACTTTTTGATGGCAAGCTGTTCAATTGCCCTCATCACCTCTTCGACTGTGATCTCCTCTGTCAAATTCATCAATGGAACATCTCCACCATTTAGACCTGGAGTAGAGTCCAAAAAGCTTTCCATCTTGTCACGGTCAAGCTCTTTCCTCCCAAGAAGGTCGGCATAAAAGGACCTCACGACCTCCAGAATCCCTGCTTCTTCTTGACCTGTACTTTGTCAAGGAACCTGTACTGTCCTTAAGGCCAACGACCGTTTTAACAGCTACACCTTGTTTGCAGTTCTGGTAAGGGTCAGGCGAGTGGTACTTCCCATAGTCCCTCTCCAGAACCAAAGAGGCATGCCGGTCATATTGACACTTCCTGAGAAGGAGTTTCACTTCGGAGATTGCCCCAGGATCTCCTCCTCTCGAGACAAGAATATCCAGCTTCCTCCGTAAACGTTGGTAGGTCATGTATTTATTAAACTGATTTCTATTGGCTAGGCCCCTGAAGAATCCAGCGATCCTCTTTTTGGTCAGCTCCCACCACTCAGCCTTGCTGCTACAAAAGTCCAGGATGGTCACCTGTGCCTGAAAGATTTCCTCAAAGGATTGTCTAACATGTTCTTCCTTGAGTAGAGTCGAATTCAATCTCCAGATGCCCTTGCCCCTCTGAGGGGCGTCTGAAGCATTCAGTACCACAGATAGCATACAGTGATCAGAGAACTCTACTGCCTGCACCACTGGGGGCGAGAAAGCAGAGGCCTCCTTCAAAAAAAAAACCTATCTATCCTACTCTGACTATTACCACGATGAAAAGTGAACCCGGTGTCATCTGGGAGGTACTTAATGTGCACATCCACAAGACCAGCATCCCTAACCATACTATTTAAAAAAACGCTATCATATCCCAGCCTGTCCTTAAAGTCCTTCCTGTCCTTGGGCCTAGTAACTGTATTAAAGTCACCTCCAAAGACCACTTGCCGGGATGTAAAAAGAAATGGCTTGATCCTTGTAAAAAGGCATTTCCTGTCCCACTTTGTGTGCGGCCCATAAACATTGATTAGGCGCAGGTCCTGCCCTCCCACAAGGACGTCTAAGACCATACATCTCCCAATCTCCACCTCAATAACCCGCCGGACAGTTACCATGCCGGTTTTAAACAACACCGCCACACCGCCGTAAGGCTCGGCCGCAAGAGACCAGTAAGATGGACCATACCTCCACTCTCTCTTGGCCATATGAATATCTGCCAAGGAGGTGAGCCTAGTCTCTTGCAAAAATAAAATTTCAGCATCTAATTGGCTGAACAAAAAGAAGGCCATAGAACGAGCTCTTACTGACTTAATGCTGGCAACATTAATTGTCACCACTTTTAACGGAGGGGGAACCGCCATTTGGGTTATTGGGTGGATTGCTTCTTAGCTCCCCTCTGCTGCTCATCACCAGAAGCCTCTCTCTTTCTAGAGGCCGCCTCAAAGTCCATTTCAGAATCGGAACTTCTCTCAGAAGAAGCTCCAGATGAAGAAATATCCCACTTGGAGGACCTATGACGGCTGGAGACAGGAACTGGAGCTTCCCGTCCCCGTTCCGTCCTCACCACCTGCCTCTTCCGCCTCCCAACCTTCCTTCTCTCTTCCAGGTACCGCAGGTCAGCCTCAGAGATGCCCTCATCTCTTACTTTTTTCTTTAAAGTCTTTCCACAAGACTTCTTTACAGAGGAAGGGGCGCCTTTTTAGTACACGCTGGTGGGGGGGGTGATCCCTTTAAGTCAGACTCAGGAGGGGTAGACTCCTGGGGGGTAACAGACTCGGGGGGCACAGACTTGGAAGGTTCTGACACAAGAGGAGAGGGTACAGTAGGCTGGGGGGACACAGAGACAGAAACAGAAGGAGTACTTACAGACACAGGAGGGGTGGCCACAGGAACTGGAGAGGGATCCTGAGCAGGACCAGGGGAGGGGGTCACCGCAGAGGAGGATGGTACACCAGGGGTCTCACCCTCCATCCCGTCCAGCCTTGACATGTCCTCTACTACCTCCTTCTCCATATTGTGCCAGGCTTCAGGACATCTGCTGTAGGGGTGGCCAAGGCGCAGGCACAGGTTGCACCTGATCATCTTAGTGCAGTCCTTAGCCATATGACCCTGACCCCGACACACTGAACACATCAAGGCTGAACAGGAGGAGGTCAAGTGCCCCTTTTCTCCACAGTGGTGACACAGCTTCGGCTGACCAGGGTAGAAAACAGTCATCCTATCCCTCCCTATGAAAGCTGAGGAGGGCAGGTGACGGACAACATTCCCATCCCTGGCCAACCTGACTGTTACCGACCATCCCCCAGTCCAGATGTTACGCTCATCATGGATTTTATTAGGTTTGGTCAAAACCTCCCCATAGTTCCTTAACCAGACCTCTAGATCCCGAGCAGGAACACTCTCATTGGTCAGGATAATGGTTATTTTTTTTACTGTTGACCTCTGAGAAACCGCAACTGGGACCAGACCTTCCCATTCAGGTCTTGACCTGCACCGAGCCTCATATCGCTCCCAGAACAGGTCAAGACCCTCTGGCCTGGTGAAGCTAACTGTATAGTCCCTTGTCCCAGCTACATGTATAAAGGCATACAGGTCATTTGCACCAAAACCCATCTCCAATATCAAGTCCACCACTGCACGCCGTGCTGGAGGGATGGCACCACCTTCCCATTTCAGGATAACTACATTACGTCTTGGACCCCCAGCAGAAGCCAGAGACCCAAGACCAGATCTTGGGGTGCTCAAGGTGGCAGCTTGCAGTGGAAAACCCCGCTTGGGAGCGGGACTACCAGGAGCAGAGTGTACCACCTGTGCAAAAGTAGGTTTATCAGGGCCAAGGGCCGACACTGAAGCCACATCACTCTGTATATTGTTATTATTATCAACTGTATGAACTGAAATGGCAGGATCTGTAGCAGGATTGTTCATCACACTGGTACTGGGGTGATTGTTATCAGTCACAGAACTATTCAAATTCCCATCAGGAATGGTCACAGTTGCTGCAATACCAGCTGTCTCCTGATGCTGCACTGTAGAGTCCTCAGCAGCAGTGGGGCAAACAGCTTTGGACTCAGCCAAAGAAGGGTTAATGGGCTGTGCTGACACTTGCAGTCCATCCACAGAAATTAAATTTTTTAAATGCAAGTCTTGCTGCATTGCAGCCTCAGCAGGCACAACATTGCTGCACACAGGACTAGCAGCCTTATTGTCATTAGGCACATTGTTAGTCACAGTGCTGAAAGGAACAAAAACAGTCTTATCCACAACATGGGATTTAGCAGGCTTAACCTTATCAGGTACATCATCAGAAATGTCTTCCTCGTTAAACACCATCTGATCCCCCCGCATAGGAGACTCCATTACCTGGATGGCCCTCAGCATGCCTCCAGATTCCTGGGAAGGCCTGGGGCTGCTTACCTCTCCCTGGGGGGGCAGGGGGTCAGAACTGGGGGTCTCCTCCTCCTCCACCTCCATCTTTGTCACCCTTCCAAACCTCCTGTCATTCCCAAACTTCTCCTTGAAGGGCCCATCTCTGCCTTCCATCATGGCCACGATGGTCTCCTGATGATCCACACGGACCTTGGCCAGTAGGATTTCCGGATCCATGGATCCCCGTTTCTGGCTATGTAAGCCCTCACGTTGCCTTCGCAGGCGCTTCAGCTCTGCTCTCAGCTTGTACAGCTTGTCTCTCTCCCTATTCAGGACCTTAATCCCGGCCACCACTCGCTCCCGAATGGCCTCCGAGCCTTCATCCTCACCAGGGGCAGAGAGATCAGCTTGTGCAGAGGCAGGCAGTTCACCCGACGGCCCAGGAGATGGCTGGGAGCCTCCAGCAGGAGAAGCCCCACTGGCCTCCATGGCCTTCCCAGAAAGGGGGCCAGGGAGCTGGGATAGATTTCACCACCACTCCCTTCTCACAGAGCAGCTTCAGAGGCACCGTCCTCCTGACACACCTGTGCTCCAATGATGGGCGGGGCACTATTGATCTTTTATTGAAAAGAATCAAGCAACCAATTTTATACAAAAGTAAAAAACAAAACCATGGTACAAAACTTCAACAGAAAACAAAGGAATACACATCCATGTTCAGAATATATACAATATATACATAATCCACAACCAAAACATCCCTAGAAAACTATCTACATAAAGCAGCAGAGAGGGCCTAAGAGGCACAACCCATCACCTATGTACGCAGCCATTTATCAAAAATTAATCAAAAATACTGATAATCTAGGGTGATAAGAGACAGACAGCCACACCCGGGAAAGAGACTCCTGGCAGTCAGGGAGGCTTGAAACCCCTCCACGCCTTCAACCAAGCCCCCTGACCCCGCTTGTCTCTCTCAAGCTCCCGAATATTCCCCACCTCATGTACAATGTCACACACCACCACCTCAACAGGAAGGATTTTTTGCCGAATGCTGACCTGACACCGTGCATTCCAGGTGAAATAACGGACTACTAGGCTAACTAAAAAAAGTGTATCCAAACATAAAACTCCACCGGTATTGAATGCTCCGTACACCCACTCAGCATAACCCAGCCTGGAGAGGAAAGGGACACCGAGGGCCCGCCCCACCTGTTTGTACACCTCTATGTTCAAAGGGCAATGAAGCAGAAAATGGTCCATAGTCTCCTCCTCATCTGCACATTCCTCCCGAGGACAGCTACGATCCATCCCACTGCGGAATTTCAAATTGCCCCGAACATAGAGCTTCCCATGGAAGCACAACCAGGCCAGATCCCAAAATTTAGGGGGTATTCTATCCAAATTAATCAGTCTTAACCCCACCCTCAAAACTGGGCCCGGGCAATCCCTTAAGGCCAGTGGTTCATGAAAGACTTCGCTCAAGACTCGACTCATAAGGACTTTCCTTGGGACCGATCTGAGATCTTCAGCCGACAATCGCCACTGCCGCAGTAACTTCAGGCACGGAGCGACATAGGCTGGTAGCTGACCACGATGACCCCTGCGATTCTTCACTTGGCCACCTTCTTCCCAAAGTCGTAGAAAAGGCCTAAACCAAGATCTAAATATGCCTACCCATCCAGGAGGTTCCACTGCAAGCATATTACCAATGTTAAACTTTAGAAATAGCAGTGAAAAGAAAAGAACTGGGTTGACCATACCTAAGCCACCCTCCCTCCTGGATAGGTAGGTGACATTCCTCTTGATGGGGTTCAGTCTGTTCCCCCACAGCATCTGGAAGAACACACTACTGACCCTAGCATAGAGAGACACTGGCAAGATGCAGACAAAGCTGACATACAAGAAGATCGGAATCAGGTAAGTCTTAATCAGATCAACCCTTTCCCTCATAGATAACTTCCATCTCTTCCAGCTGACCACCTTAGTATTGGCAATTTCCAGTCTGCCTTCCCAGTTTTTGAGGCCATAATCGCCGGGTCCAAATTCAATGCCTAGTATCTTAATACTTTCCTGGGGCACTGGAAAGGTGTCCGGGAGATCAAACCCCTCACCATCCTTTCCCATCCAGAAAACTTCAGTCTTTTCCTGATTGATCTTGGAGCCTGATGCTTCAGAATACCGTGATGTCAGAGAGACCACCTCCTCCGCTTCATCTGCCCCAGTGACAATCACCGACACATCGTCTGCATAGGCAACAACCCTCAATGGCGGCTCACCCGGGAGCCCCACTGGTACCCCACACAACATGCCGCTCTTTAGCCTCCTGATGAAGGGGTCGATTGCAAACACATAGAGCAGGGGACTCAGGGGACAACCCTGGCGCACCCCGGAGCCAACCTCAAAGGACTGTCCAACCCAACCATTAACAAGAGGGAAGCTTTCTGCCCCCTTATACAAGACTTTCAGCCAATCGACAAAACCACCCGGCAGACCGTACTTACTAAGGAGCAACCACAGGTACTCATGGTTAACACGATCAAAAGCCTTTGCCTGATCCAATGTCAGCAAATACTTTCCCCAGCCTGCAGCCCTGCACCGCTCCAAGGCCTCCCGGACAGCTAAAACCGCTGTGAAGGTGCTCCTACCCTGGACCGAACAGTGCTGATGGCGAGAAAGCAAAGACTCTGCCACTGACGATAGGCGCCAGAAAAATATCTTTGCCAGTATCTTTCTATCGACATTAAGAAGGCTGATGGGGCGCCAATTCTCAATCATCGAAGGATCTTTACCCTTTGAAAGAAGAATCACAGCCGAGTGCCTCATGGAAGGGGAAAGCACCCCCTCAGCAAGGCAACTGTTAAAAACCTCTACCAAATGCGGGGCCAGAATAGACAAAGGCTTTGTAAAACTCAGCCGTCAAGCCATCCGGTCCAGGCGACTTTTTGATGGCAAGCTGTTCAATTGCCCTCATCACCTCTTCGACTGTGATCGCCTCTGTCAAATTCATCAATGGAACATCTCCACCATTTAGACCTGGAGTAGAGTCCAAAAAGCTTTCCATCTTGTCACGATCAAGCTCTTTCCTCCCAAGAAGGTCGGCATAAAAGGACCTCACGACCTCCAGAATCCCTGACCTGGACTTTGTCAAGGAACCTGTACTGTCCTTAAGGCCAACGACCATTTTAACAGCTACACCTTGTTTGCAGTTCTGGTAAGGGTCAGGCGAGTGGTACTTCCCATAGTCCCTCTCCAGAACCAAAGAGGCATGCCGGTCATATTGACACTTCCTGAGAAGGAGTTTCACTTCGGAGATTGCCCCAGGATCTCCTCCTCTCGAGACAAGAATATCCAGCTTCCTCCATAAACGTTGGTAGGTTATGTATTTATTAAACTGATTTCTATTGGCTAGGCCCCTGAAGAATCCAGCGATCCTCTTTTTGGTCAGCTCCCACCACTCAGCCTTGCTGCTACAAAAGTCCAGGATGGTCACCTGTGCCTGAAAGAATTCCTCAAAGGATTGTCTAACATGTTCTTCCTTGAGTAGTGTCGAATTTAATCTCCAGATGCCCTTGCCCCTCTGAGGGGCGTCTGAAGCATTCAGTAGGCTTGTGCAATTCGTTTCGTAACGAATCGAAATTCGTCCGAATTTAGCAACTTTCGGACATTCGGAAGCATTCGAATTTCCGAACAAAGCAATTACGAATAAACCCGAATCCGAAATAAATTATACCGCAAAATAGCGAATGCCCGAATGTCTTCGGCATAATTCGTTATGAAAAAACTTACGAATGTACAAATCCATTGGAAACACAATAACACTCACTCTGCTCTGCTCTCTGCTTCTCCTTCACCGTGCTGAACTCCCTCTCAAAATGGTGTACAGGGGCGGAGGCTATAGCCGCATGTAAAAAACGAAAGTAAAATACGAGATTTCTAATCCATTCGAAGCACAATAACACTCTGCTCTGCTCTCTGCTTCTCCCTCACCGTGCTGAACCCTCTCAAAATGGTGTACAGGGGCGGAGGCTATAGCCGCATGTAAAAAACGAAAGTAAAATACGAGATTTCGAATCGTTACAAATAACCGCTATGTATTTCGAAAAGTACAAATCCATTCGAAGCACATTAGGCATAATAGTCAGCGTCGTCGTGAGAGAGACACAGAAAATTACGAATCAACGAACCCAAAAAAAGTTACGAAAGTAGGAGTTGTGTCCAGAATCAACGAAAAACAACGTACTCTACCGAAAGTACGAATTATAAAGCAACAAAAAATTCAACGAAAAATGTCGCTTGCAAAAATACGAATGAGTCCGAACACGAAAAATCCCGTCTAGCAAAATTACGAATCAACAGGACCGGAAAGAAACGAACCGAAACGGAACGAATTTTTCCGTTGTGCACAAGCCTAGCATTCAGTACCACAGATAGCATACAGTGATCAGAGAACTCTACTGCCTGCACCACTGGGGGCGAGAAAGCAGAGGCCTCCTTCAAAAAAAACCTATCTATCCTACTCTGACTATTACCACGATGAAAAGTGAACCCGGTGTCATCTGGGAGGTGCTTAATGTGCACATCCACAAGACCAGCATCCCTAACCATACTATTTAAAAAAACGCTATCATATCCCAGCCTGTCCTTGAAGTCCTTCCTGTCCTTGGCCCTAGTTACTGTATTAAAGTCACCTCCAAAGACCACTTGCCGGGATGTAAAAAGAAATGGCTTGATCCTTGTAAAAAGGCATTTCCTGTCCCACTTTGTGTGCGGCCCATAAACATTGATTAGGCGCAGGTCCTGCCCTCCCACAAGGACGTCTAAGACCATACATCTCCCAATCTCCACCCCAATAACCCGCCGGACAGTTACCATGCCGGTTTTAAACAACACCGCCACACCGCCGTAAGGCTCGGCCGCAAGAGACCAGTAAGATGGACCATACCTCCACTCTCTCTTGGCCATATGAATATCTGCCAAGGAGGTGAGCCTAGTCTCTTGCAAAAATAAAATTTCAGCATCTAATTGGCTGAACAAAAAGAAGGCCATAGAACGAGCTCTTACTGACTTAATGCTGGCGACATTAATTGTCACCACTTTTAACAGAGGGGGAACCGCCATTTGGGTTATTGGGTGGATTGCTTCTTAGCTCCCCTCTGCTGCTCATCACCAGAAGCCTCTCTCTTTCTAGAGGCCGCCTCAAAGTCCATTTCGGAATCGGAACTTCTCTCAGAAGAAGCTCCAGATGAAGAAATATCCCACTTGGAGGACCTATGACGGCTGGAGACAGGAACCGGAGCTTCTCGTCCCTGTTCCGTCCTCACCGCCTGCCTCTTCCGCCTCCCAACCTTCCTTCTCTCCTCCAGGTACCGCAGGTCAGCCTCAGAGATGCCCTCATCTCTTACTTTTTTCTTTAAAGTCTTTCCACAAGACTTCTTTACAGAGGAAGGGGCGCCCTTTTTAGTACACGCTGGTGGGGGGGGGGGTGATCCCTTTAAGTCAGACTCAGGAGGGGTAGACTCCTGGGGGGTAACAGACTCGGGGGGCACAGACTTGGAAGGTTCCGACACAAGAGGAGAGGGTACAGTAGGCTGGGGGGACACAGAGACAGAAACAGAAGGAGTACTTACAGACACAGGAGGGGTGGCCACAGGAACTGGAGAGGGATCCTGAGCAGGACCAGGGGAGGGGGTCACCGCAGAGGAGGATGGTACACCAGGGGTCTCACCCTCCATCCTGTCCAGCCTTGACATGTCCTCTACTACCTCCTTCTCCATATTGTGCCAGGCTTCAGGACATCTGCTGTAGGGGTGGCCAAGGCGCAGGCATAGGTTGCACCTGATCATCTTAGTGCAGTCCTTAGCCATATGACCCTGACCCCGACACACTGAACACATCAAGGCTGAACAGGAGGAGCTCAAGTGCCCCTTTTCTCCACAGCGGTGACACAGCTTCGGCTGACCAGGGTAGAAAACAGTCATCCTATCCCTCCCTATGAAAGCTGAGGAGGGCAGGTGACGGACAACATTCCCATCCCTGGCCAACCTGACTGTTACCGACCATCCCCCAGTCCAGATGTTACGCTCATCATGGATTTTATTAGGTTTGGTCAAAACTTCCCCATAGTTCCTTAACCAGACCTCTAGATCCCGAGCAGGAACACTCTCATTGGTCAGGATAATGGTTATTTTTTTTACTGTTGACCTCTGAGAAACCGCAACTGGGACCAGACCTTCCCATTCAGGTCTTGACCTGCACCGAGCCTCATATCGCTCCCAGAACAGGTCAAGACCCTCTGGCCTGGTGAAACTAACCGTATAGTCCCTTGTCCCAGCTACGTGTATAAAGGCATACAGGTCATTTGCACCAAAACCCATCTCCAATATCAAGTCCACCACTGCACGCCGTGCTGGAGGGATGGCACCACCTTCCCATTTCAGGATAACTACATTACGTCTTGGACCCCCAGCAGAAGCCAGAGACCCAAGACCAGATCTTGGGGTGCTCAAGGTGGCAGCTTGCAGTGGAAAACCCCACTTGGGAGCGGGACTACCAGGAGCAGAGTGTGCCACCTGTGCAAAAGTAGGTTTATCAGGGCCAAGGGCCCACACTGAAGCCACATCACTCTGTATATTATTATTATTATCATTATCAACTGTATGAACTGAAATGGCAGGATCTGTAGCAGGACGATTGTTCATCACACTGGTACTGGGGTGATTGTTATCAGTCACAGAACTATTCAAATTCCCATCAGGAATAGTCACAGTTGCTGCAATATCAGCTGTCTCCTGATGCTGCACTGTAGAGTCCTCAGCAGCAGTGGGGCAAACAGCTTTGGACTCAGCCAAAGAAGGGTTAATGGGCTGTGCTGACACTTGCAGTCCATCCACAGAAATGACATTTTTTAAACGTATCTCTTGCTGCATTGCAGCCTCAGCAGGCACAACATTGCTGCACACAGGACTAGCAGCCTGATTGTCATTAGGCACATTGTCAGTCATGATGCTAGATGGTACAAAAACAGTTTTATCCACAACATGGGACTTAGCAGGCTTCACTTTATCAGGTACATCATCAGTAATGTCTTCCTCGTTAAACACCATCTGATCCCCCCGCAAAGGAGACTCCATTACCTGGATGGCCCTCAGCATGCCTCCAGATTCCTGGGAAGGCCTGGGGCTGCTTACCTCTCCCTGGGGGGGCAGGGGGTCAGAACTGGGGGTCTCCTCCACCTCCATCTTTGTCACCCTTCCAAACCTTTTGTCGTTACAAAATTTTTCTTTAAAGGGCCCATCTCTGCCTTCCATCATGGCCACGATGGTCTCCTGGTGATCCACACGGACCTTGGCCAGCTGGATTTCCGGATCCATGGATCCCCGTTTCTGGCTGTGTAAGCCCTCACGTTGCCTTCGCAGGCGCTTCAACTCCGCTCTCAGCTTGTAGAGCTTGTCTCTCTCCCTGTTCAGGACCTTAATCCCGGCCACCACTCGCTCCCGAATGGCCTCCAAGCCTTCATCCTCACCAGGGGTAGAGAGATCAGCTTGTGCAGAAGCAGGCAGTTCACCTGATGGCCCAGGAGATGGCTGGGAGCCTCCAGCAGGAGAGGCCCTGCTGGCCTCCATGGCCTCCCCAGAAAGGGGGCCAGGAGAGCTGGGATAGATTTCACCACCACTCCCCTCTCACAGAGCAGCTTCAGAGGCACCTTCCTCCTGACACACCTGTGCTCCAATGATGGGCGGGGCACTATTCCTCCCACTGACACCAACATTGGGACACTATTCCTTCTACTGACACCAACATTGGGACACTATTCCTCCCACTGACACCAACATTGGGACACTATTCCTCCCACTGACACCAACATTGGGACACTATTCCTCCCAGTGACACCAACATTGGGACACTATTCCTTCTACTGACACCAACATTGGGACACTATTCCTCCCACTGACACCAACATTGGGACACTATTCCTTCTACTGACAGGAACATTGGGACACTATTCCTCCCAGTGACACCAACATTGGGACACTATTTCTCCCAGTGACACCAACATTGGGACACTATTCCTCCCACTGACACCAACATTGGGACACTATTCCTCAAATCCTCCCACTGACACCAACATTGGGACACTATTCCTCCCAGTGACACCAACATTGGGACACTATTCCTCCCAGTGACACCAACATTGGGACACTATTCCTTCCAGTGACACCAACATTGGGACACTATTCCTCCCAGTGACACCAACAAAAGTGTATAATTCCTACTACTGCCATTAATAATGGGGCACTGTTTCTCCCATTGACGCCAATGATGGCGCACTATACCTCAAACTGACACCAACCATGGGGAACTATTTCTCCCACTGACACCAGCAATGGGGAACTATTCCTCCCATTGACACCAATGATGGGACACCAGCGAGGGAGAATTATTCCCCACCCAATACTAAAGATGCATTGTTAACTCCCACTGATGCCAGGACGATTTCTACTCCCAATGGCCACAGTGTGTCCTCCCTAAAGCCTGGAGGACAGAAAACTGGCCCTTTGTTTAGAAAGTTTGGAGACCTCTGGGTTGGATGATGCTGGATGCCCTAACCAGGAAATGAGTCGGGTTCTATCTAAGGCGGTGCAGCTTCTATTGAACACTGTGAGAAGCTTACTGTGTGCAGTGAAACCAGAATAATGCAGTTTATTACAGGAGAGGAGCCTTTTCAACTGTGCAAAACTGAAGGTACGGCTGGAGTTGAGCTTCAATTTAGGCTCCATGCACACGAGACGCCGGTGCAAACTCTGCTGAACACTCGTTTTTAAAGGCTGAAACCGGCATTTAGAAACGCCCGTTTTGCCGCGATTGCAGCCACATTTAGCGGCATTTTATCGCGTTTGCGTCTATTAGCGGTTAGTTAAGAAACATCACAAGACACTCCCTAAGCTCAAAAAACAGTATTATTTAACCATTTCAGCCATTTTGTGAGACCAGAGTGAGTAGCAGCAGCTGAGAGAGCAGCAGTGTACTTGTATTTAGCGTATCACTTGCCACATCATCTGCCACAAGCTGTGGATTGTCCACTTGCCACGTCACCTGATACGTGACCTGGCCACGTGACCTGGCCACGTCACCTGTCCACAAGTTGTGGATTGTCCACTTTCCACGTCACCTAGCCACGTCACCTGACCATGTCACCTGGCCACGTCATTGTCCACTTGCCACGTCACCTGGCCACGTCACCTGCCACAATTTGTGGATTGTCCACCTAACACGTCACCTGCCACGTCACCTGGCCACATCACCTGCCACAAGTCGTGGATTGTCCACTTGCCACGTCACCTTGCCACGTAACCTGCCACAAGTTGTGGATTGTCTACATTGCAATGCAAGCAATTACATTGGTTTTTCATCATTTCCCATCATTTTTGAGATTTCTAATGTAAAAAAATAGGTCCCCTTTAACAACGCGTATAAACGAAAACGCGGCAAAACGACGGTACCGCGTCTAGCGGCGTTTAGCTGCGTTTTGCGTCTGAAACGTGGAAAACTTTTGCGTCTGAACCCATTTTTTTGCTTCTGGAAAAACTAGGTTAAACGCAACTGCCTAAAAACGGCAATAAACGAGACTCTGTGCATGGACACACAGGATAACATTGAATGTGTTCAGGAGCAGTTGAAAAAAGTGTCCAACTGCCTCTGAACACGCGTTTAACAACGTCTCGTGTGCATGGGGCCTAAGCCTGGCTGAGTCTTGATAAAAACATACAGCAGCACACACTCTGCAAACCACTGAAAAGGTTGTGTAAAACATTTTGGTTCTTTTCTACGGCCAGACATTTCCCTTGTGGATTAAAACCATATTGAGTAGAATACACAGCTTCTCGCCACAGTTTATACAGAACATGAGTTAGATGGTGCTATAGCTTACTTTCTGAAAAGGTTACATGCTTTAAGAATAAACTGTTTGTAAAAGCCTGCTTAGCTGGATTGATTTGTGAAACTCGGCCTTCATTATTGTTTAAAGTGATGCTTTAAGTAAATAGTTTTTTTTATTGTTAATATAGAAAGAAATACTGCAGCTAATGTTGCACTGTTAAGCCCTGTACACACGATCAGATTTCCTATGGTTTCTGAACCGATGAAGCTGACTTCCATCAGTCTTGCCTACACACCATCAGTCAAAAAACCGACCGTTCCAAACGCGGTGACGTAAAACACTCCGATGAGCCGAGAAAAATTAAGTTCAATGCTTCTGAGCATGCGTCGACTTGATTCTGAGCATGCGTGGGTTTTTTATCCGATGGAGTTCCCCACAGGCGATAGTAATTTGCTATCGGTTTTTTAACCATCGGATAAATTTAAAACATGTTCTATTTTTAAACACCGATGGAAAAAAGACCGATGGGGCCCATACACGATCGGTTTGCCCGATGAAAAAAGTCCATCGGACTGTTTTCATTGGTTAAACCTATCGTGTGTACAGGGCTTTAGAGAACAGCAATGTGAATATAATCTGAAATTGACTCCACTTTGAATTGGATCCAAAATTTATTTTGCTGGTAAATAGGTAAGTCCAATGCTAAAATCACATATAAGTTTTCACATATTATCACCATTGCAAAAGTTATTATCAATCATTGTACAACGTAAGTATGCAGCTTTCATTAACCTCTTGACGCCGGCCGCATGCAAATGCAGCGTCTCAGCGGTTGGGCCTTGGCGCAGAATGGCCACATATTTGTGCGCAATATTGCAAAAACAGCTGACACAGTTACCAGCGGCTAATGGAAAGCTCCTGTTCGCTGCTTGAGATCGGGAGCTTTCCAATCCTGTGACCGCTGTGACAGCCAATCATGGCTGCTCTAGCAGCTCTAAAAAGGGATGAAAAAAAGGACCCTTATGTATGTTATGTATTTGGGTCCCACAGCTAGGTTCTCTATCAGTTGGTTCTCATCTCCTAGGATATAGGGACAAGTCTCTGTATTCCCCCCAAATAATTCCAATGTCCACACCACTCTAAACTCCAACGTTGAGTTTATTTTCTCAATGTTCAGCAGATAGGAAAGGGTGGATAAGAGACAGGACAGCAAGGTTTGGGAGGTTAGTCCAGGCACAATGGATAGCACAATCACTACTCTATCCCTGAGTAGGTTTAGCTCACCCGGATAGTCTCCTACAAAGTGGATCCTAGCAGCCGAAGTGATGCTCGAACGTTTGATCAAGTTCTTTTCCTAGATGCGATCGGGAGACTCTCTGCCACAGAATTTATCAGACCCCGAACCTCTTAGCTTCTGGTACATAAGGACAGGTGCCAGCAGCAGCACATTACTAGGCCCTTGGTGGATAGATGAATCCCTCCAGAAAGTTACCGGGCCCCTTCCTTCACTGTGAACTCTCACCGGTAGATCAGAACGGTCCTCCCCCTGCCTCCTCCTCTTAGAAGCGGGCTCCCTCGCAAGGGGGCACCCTGGGATTCCTCTTCCCAGAAGTGGGCTCCAGCTAAAGGTGCTGGGCCCAATATTGAAGATGCAGCCCCAGGACTAAAGGTGCCTGGGACTGGTGCACACATGGCCCCATGGCCTAGAGGGCCATGCGCCACGCACCTGGACTCTGACACCTCTCCTCCTCCGAACGAAGACCCCTCCCAGGCGGTGTCTGCCCCTTATGTATCCCCTCTCAGCATGCACAGCAGGCCAACACGCCCACTGTACCGCTGCCGAGAGAGGACACCCTAAGGCACAGCACTAATACCAGTGGTTCAACCCTGACCCATTATGGCAGTGCCACCTACAGGCCACAGGGAACTGCACACCAGTATACCATCCTGGAAATAAAGCAGCACAACCTATAAATTGAGAACGGTCTGAACCTAACTACTATTTCAGACCAGCCCCTAAATTTGGGTACATAGCACCCCTAAATGGGGTGGGCGCTACAGGTGAAAACAGCTAAAAGAAAAAAAAAAAGAAGCATGGTGGCAGTTTAGTTAAATGTCACTAAAGCCTCGTACACACGATCGGATATCCTATGGATTCTAATCCGATGGTTTTGTCCATCGGAAATCCGATGAAGCTGACTTCCATCAGTCTTGCCTACACACCATCAGTCAAAAACCGACCGTTCCAAACGCGGTGACGTAAAACACTCCGATGAGCCGAGAAAAATGAAGTTCAATGCTTCTGAGCATGCGTCGACTTGATTCTGAGCATGCGTGGGTTTTTTATCCGATGGACTTGCCCATAGACGATCAGAGTTTTCGATCGGTTTTTTATCCATCGGAAAAATTTAAAACATGTTCTATTTTTTAAAACCGATGGAAAAAAGACCGATGGGTCCCATACACGATCGGTTTGTCTGATGAAAACAATCCATCGGACGGTTTTCATTGGTAAAACCGATCGTGTGTACACGGCTTAAGAGTTTACATCTGCTTTTAGAATTGTGTTATATTACTTCTTGCGTAAGTGAGTGAGGGGGTGCTGATGCCTAAGGCATTTATTTTTTTACATTTTCAATATTCGTCTTATTTTTCTATACTTTGAAATGTGCAGACAAAAGGCTAAAGAATAAAGCAGATGGAAATGAATGAGCAAATGTTCCTTTGTTAAAGGAGCATTAATACAATCATTTTTTTTTAGGCCAAGTCAAAGTATAAAAGTTTATTTCCTAATGGGGATTCCAAAGTGATTATTTTTTTATTTTGTGACTATAACCAATGTTCTCTTATGCCGTGTACACACGATCGGTTTTACCGATGAAAACAGTCCGATTAACTTTTTTCATCGGACAAACCGATCGTGTATGGGCCCCATCGGTCTTTTTTCCATTGGTGAGAAAAAATAGAAAATGTTTTAAATTTATCCGATGGGGAAAAAAAACGATAGCAAATTCCGATCGTCTGCGTGGAACTCCATCGGACAAAAAACCCACGCATGCTCAGAATCAAGCCGAGGCATGCTCAGAAGCATTGAACTTCATTTTTCTCGGCTCATCGGAGTGTTTTACGTCACGGCGTTTGGGACGGTCGGATTTTTGACTGATGGTGTGTAGGCAAGACTGATGGAAGTCAGCTTCATCAGATTTCCGATGGAAAAATCCATCGGATTAGAATCCATAGGAAATCCGATCGTGTGTACAGGGCCTTAGAGTTAATCTGAATCGTGTAATAAAGCTTCACAGACAACCGAACCATAAAATAAATGTAATGTTTATCTTTATGTAGATAACTCAAGGTTCTCTTAGGCCCTTTCACATAGGGAACTCCCGCTGCTCCATAGAGGGTAATGGATGGTCCGATGAAGTCCGCCTAAAAAATAGACAGGCAGACCCGAATGTAAAAGGGACCTCAGGGTTAATCTGAATCATGTAATAAAGCTTCACAGACAACTGAACTATAAAATAAATGTAATATTTATTTTTATTTACATAAAAGATGGTTGCTAGAGGACACTGTGGCAACAGCAATGATGATTGTTAAAACCTCACCAAATTATTTGTTATTAAATGTAGATATACTGTGTGTATATATAACCAGGTCCCTATTCTGAATTTGGTGTCATGGCTAGGCTGTAGTGAGCCTTAGCTCTGAAGTGTTAGGCTCCATGTACACAGAAGCTGATAAACTGCAGTTTATTGGCGTTTTGGCGTTTTTTTAAAAAGCCCATTAACTGCACTCTATGTTAGCCTATGTGTTCATGTACACATAATGTTTTTTTAGAATTAATGAGCAGTGGAGTTAATGGGCTTTTTTCTGAACGCAAGAAATTCGCGTTCAAAGTGCCGTTTTTCGGCAGAAAAGAACGCAAAAAAAACGCTAGTAAACGCTCATAAACGCTCAAAAACGCTGCTCTCGAGCGTTTTTTAGCGTTTTTTGAGCCATTGAAAAAAAAAGCTAAAAAACGCTACACTGAAAAACGCTAATAAACGCTAGTAAAAAAACGCTGATAAAAGCTAGCTTTTTCTGCTGCTTTAAAAAACGACCGTTTTTGAGCTTCTGTGTACATGGAGCCTAATTATTTCGGCCTATGTTGGGTTTCCTTTACATTCAAGATTATGTTTGCTTTTGCCTGTTGAAGTGTCCTCAGTAGATACAGCAAAAAGACAAAATATTTCTCAGGTTTTACATGTTTTTTCTCACTGACAAATCACTAGGAGGTTTATTGCTAAAGGTCCATGCTCATGATCTTCTTGAGAAGAGACCTTCCTGCTGAATAGTGTCCTGGAGCGCTGGATATAAGCTGCTGCTGGTGGATATTGAAGGATGTTCTGCACATCCTAAAGGGTGCTTGTGCTGCCTGGTTGTGCTGCCTGGTTGTGCTGCCTGGTTGTGCTTGACAGTTTATCATATTGCCAGTCTTTTGATTGTTGCTACTGGAGAAGTCTGGAGCTGCATTTTTGCCTATTTTCAGGCTATCCTGTTCCCTAACACTCTCTCTTCTGACTTTATTGTGCCTTAATAAACTCTTGTATAAGAGTCCACAGTGACTGGCACCCAACTCTTTTCACCTCACAAAGAGGTGAATATTTCACTCTGAGGTTTGAAATGCTAGCCCAACGAGCCACCTGGGGGTCCTCCTCATATACTCAGGTTTATGGGAGTGCTCAGTGGCGGCTGGTGCTCCAAATTTTTGGGGGGCGCAAACAAACTGAAAAAAAAAAAAAAACATCAATTGCAGCCAATGTGCCCATCAAATGCAGCCACTGTGCCCATCAAACACAGCCACTGTACCCATAAATTGCCGCTGCTGTGCCATCAAACGCAGCTACTGTACCCATCAATTGCCACCACTGTGCCCATCAATTGCTGCCAGTGTGCCCATCAATTGTTGCCAGTGTGCCCATCAATTGCCGCTACTGTGCCCATCAATTGCTGCCAGTGTGCTCGCTCATCAATTGCTGCTACTGTGCCCATCAATTGCTGCCAGTGTGCCCATCAATTGCCGCTACTGTGCCCATCAATTGCTGCCAGTGTGCTCATCAATTGCCACTATTGTGCCCATCAATTGCCACTACTGTGTCCATCAATTGCCCATCAATTGCTGCTAGTGTGCCCATCAATTGCTGACACTGTGCCCATCAATTTCTGCCAGTGTGCCCATCAAATGCTGCCAGTGTGTATCCCCTGCCTGCCCACCACTTATCTCTTGGTGGGGCAGCGGATCATGGCGGCGATGTCCTCCACGCTCCTCAATGTCTTCTCTCCTTTCTTTCCATCCTCTGCTATGATTGGACACCTGATAGGCGTCCAATCACAGTGCCTGTCGTTTCAGCCAATCAGGTGACAGGTAACAGACCCGAGCACCTGATTGGCTGAGAGGCGGTTCAGTGTTAGGAAGGCGAATATTTATTTGCTTCCCTAACACAACGCTATGTGAACTGCAAGCGCCCCCAGCATGGCGCCCGCTGTTCACCTTTTTGGATGCCTATTAGAGCCTATGGCTCTAATCAGGTGCTTCCAAAAAATACCCTGCCGCTGTAAGTCAGGTGCCCGGCGCCTAAAAAGGGGACGGGCACCTAAATAGGGGGTGGCTCGGCGACCATAGATAGATTCATGCAATGCATGAATCTATGGTGATAGACAGGTGGCAGGAGAGAGGGGGCGGCACCCATGCGCCCTTTATGGACGCACCGCCACTGGGAGTGCTATATATATATTCTTATTGCACATTGTTTTAATTTGTAGCAGGCAGACACAGTGGCAACAATTAGATAACAGAGTAGCTGGATGTGTTGGTTTATTTTCTGCGAAAATGCTACCTGCTGTGCCAAATACTCTCTTAGGGCCTTGTTACACTAGCAAAATGTCGCTGGGCAAAAAATGTCCAGGGCCAGGATCGTTAGTGTGACATTACGCTTGGAAAGAATGATGGAGGGTTGGCAAGAGATCACATGTGGCAAGCTGGGCCAGTATCCTAGTATGTGGATCCAGAAATATAGAGAGTCATCAGTTATATTTTCATTGACCCTAGTTATCATGATACTATGCGGACTGTAGTATACATGTGATAATGATGGTGGAGAATTGACACACATCTTCAGATCTGTTGCATTTCCTCCAAATATTAGGCAGTGTATGGACACCCTTAGGTCCTGTTCACATCTCCACATTGCTTCAGGACTTTTGTCCTGTCCTCCATGTAATCAGTGCAGTGTCTCTTGCCTACTCTCTTGTGAGACTAAAGCCTCGTACACAAGAACGAGTTTCTCAGCAAAAAACGACAAGAAAACTGCCAAGATAGCTTTCTTGCCGAGAAAATCGTTCGTGTGTATGGTTTCTCGTCGAGAAAACTGACCAGAATCTCGACGAGAAAAATAGAGAACCTGCTCTCTATTTTCTCGTCGAGATTCTCGTCGGCCTGTTTCTCGACGAGAAAAGTGTGTGTGTGTACACTTACCTGTCGCCGTGGAACCCCGCGCATGCTGGAATTGACTTTGACGCATGCGCGGTAGCTTCCTAGGCATAGGTAGGGTGTAGCAAGATGGCGGCGACGGCATCGAATGTGACGAGCGCACGCTCGTCGTAGTCAATGACGTCACCGCGTTCGCTCCATTCAAAGAACCGCGGGTTCTTTGAATGGAGCGTGTGTACACTCGGCCGGGACAAGTTTCTTGTCCAAGAATCTCGTCAAGAAAAACGACGTGTTTTTCCTGACGAGATTCTCGGCCGTGTGTACGAGGCTTAAAGCAGGCCATAGATGAGTCAATTTTTTCACTCAACTAGTGGATGGAACAAAAAAAAACCTAATCCAATTATCCCATCCACATACTCAAGGTAGATAGAGTGGATAGAGGAATCCTCCCCGCTGTGTCTTTGTATTCTCACAGTGAGATTTCCTTGCTGTCAGAATACACTGATCGAGAGGAAATTTTCTGGCAGGGCGGTTGTACAGAAGTGGATCAGTAGCTTAACTTCTGTGCAACCACAGTGCCCATACATGGATCAAAATTTAAGCATGTCCCTGAAGAACTGGCCAAATTTCCATCCATCGCTGGGCAGCTTAAGCTTGTCTCTCAGCCACTCTCAATGATCTTGGTCTTGCGTTTGTTACCCTCACAGATCTTGGTGCCCTCCTTCGCTCAAGTACAAATTTTTTATATTTTTGAATGTAAGGCCAGGGGCATTCATGGATCGAAGAGCTCAATGCAGACCCCTTTCTGTATCTGTGGTTGGGTTACTTCTTTTTCTACTACCTTTGTGTTAGCAATGGTGTCTTGTCTGTGATTCATTTTTTAGCTTACACCCTTGGTTCAGGTGGCAGGTGGCTTTCTATTTTTGAACCTGACACCTACAGTCATGGCCAAAAATATTGGCACCCCTGCATTTCTGTCAGATAAGGCACCACTTCGCCCAGAAAATTGTTGCAATTACAAATGTTTAGGCGTTCTCATGTTTATTTCTTTTGTTTGTATTGGTATGACACAAAAAAGGAAAGAAACAAAAAGCCAAATCTGACACATTCCACGCAAAACTCCAAAAATGGACTGGACAAAATTATGGGCACCCTCAATTTAATATTTGGTAGCACACCCCTTGGAAACAATAACTGAAATCAATCGCTTCCTGGAACCATAAATGTGTTTCTTACGCCTCTCTACTGGAATTTAGGACCACTCTTCCTTCGCAAACTGCTCCAGGTCTCTCAGATTGTAAAGTTAACCCAACTGCTGTTTTCAGATCTCTCCACAGGTGCTCTGTGGGATTTAGATCTGGACTCATTGCTGGCCAGTTCAGTACTCTCCAGCGCTTTGTCTTAAACCATTTTTGGGTGCTTTTTGACATGTGCTTTGGGTCATTGTCATGCTGGAAGACCCATGACCTCTGACACAGGCCCAACTTTCTAACACTGGGCCCTACATTGCACCCTAGAATTCTTTGGTAGTCTTCAGATTTCCTAATGCCATGCACACGGTCAAGGCATGCAGTGCCTGAAGCAGCAAAGCAACCCCAAAACATCAGTGAACCATCACCATATCTGACTGTAGGGACTGTATTCTTGTCTTAAAAAGTCACATTTATTTATCTGAAAACAGTAGAATGATTGGCTTTAACAAAAAGCTGTAATTTCATTTCCTCTGTACACAGCACATTCTCCCAAAAGGATTTTGGCTTCCTCAGGTAAGTTTTGGCAAACTCCAATTTTTATGTTTCTGTGTCAGCAGTGGGGTCCTCCTGGGTTTCCCACCATAGCATCCCTTTTCATTCAGATGGCAACGTATAGTGCGTGCTGACACAGTTGTGCCAGAAGGTCAGCTTGAATTTGTCTAGAAGTTGATCAAGGTTCTTTGTCCTCCATTCAAACAAGCCTTCGTTGCAATCTTTGATCAATTTTTCTTTGGTCCACATCCAGGGAGATTAGGTACAGTGCCATGGGCTGTAAACTTCTTGACAATGTTGCGCACAGTCTGTAGTCTATACATGTATTACACAGTGAAGGGAGTTCCCCATCAGGTCCGCCCCCTCGGTATGTCAGACCTCGCCTACGTCATTGGCCTGAGCGGGGAAACTTCCTTCACTGTGTAAATTTAAATTACACAGTGAAGGAAGTTCCCCGCTCAGGCCAATGACGTAGGCGGGTCGGACATACCGAGGGGGCGGACCTGATGGGGAACTTCTCTCACTTTGGTAATACATGTATAGACCCGCCCCTTCTCATGTTCCGCATCTGGTCCGCTGAGCGGACCTGATGGGGAACTTTAGAAGGGGCGGGGTCTATACATTTAAAACACTGAGAGGGAGTTCCCCATCAGGTCCGCTCAGGCACAACCAATGAAGGACAGCGCTGGACATCGGGATCGCCGCGGGACACTGGATTTCACCGCTGGAATGTTTTTTTTTTTTTTTAATAAAGGACTTTTTCAAGGTGTTTGTGTGTTTTTTAAACATTTTTTTACGCTTTCTTCGTGAAATGGTAGGGGTACAATGTACCCCTTACCAATTCACATGGGGGGGGGCCGGGATCTGGGGGTCCCCTTTGTTAAAGGGGTCTTCCAGATTCCGATAAGCCCCCCGCCTGCAGACCCCCACAACCACCGGGCAAGGGTTGTGGGGATGAGGCCCTTGTCCCCATCAACATGGGGACATCCTCCCCATGTTGAGGGCATGTGGCCTGGTACGGTTCAGGAGGGAGGGGGGGGCGCTCTCTCGTCCCCCCCTCTTCCCCTGCGGCCGGCCAGTTTGTGTGCTCGGATAAGGGGTCTGGTATGGATTTTTAGGGGGACTCCACGCCATTTTTTTTTAAATTTGGTTTGGAGTTCCCCTTAAAATCCATGCCAGATCTGAAGGGCCTGGAATGGATATTTGGGGGAACCCCACGTCATTTTTTTTTTTAATTTGCGGCGGGGTTCCCCTTAATATCCATTCCAGACCTGAAGGGCCTGGTAATTGAATTCTGGGGAACCCCCACGCTTTTTTTTTTTTTTTTTATCAAAGACTTTTGTATGTATTGCCGGGAGCCGACAATTCATTAATAGCCGCGAGTGAGTTTTAAATGACTTTTTCTCTTTCAAAAATGACATTTTTTGCAGGGACAGTTCTAAGCACGGGAAACATGCGCCACTTTACATGCATATCACACACCCCCCAGGTACGAAATTTAAAGGAATATTTCACTTTTATTGTTTCACTTTAAGCATTATTAAAATCACTGCTCCCGAAAAAACGGCAGTTTTTAAAACTTTTTTTTGCATTGATACATGTCCCCTGGGGCAGGACCCGGGTCCCCAAACACTTTTTAGGACAATAACTTGCATATAAGCCTTTATAATTAGCACTTTAGATTTCTCCCATAGTTTTTTCGAATTTGCCGCGAACACCCCAATTTGTTCGCTGTTCGGCGAACGGGCGAACAGGCAATGTTCGAGTCGAACATGAGTTCGACTCGAACTCGAAGCTCATCCCTACTGCTTATAATGATTTTTACATAAAAGGAAATCTTCTAATATAGAGACAGCATAAATTGAAAGATATAAGGGTTTTTGGGATACATTTAGATTTTTTACAGTGTAGAAGCACAGATAAGTATATTCTGTATGTAAAGTGCCCCAATGATATTTTCTTTTTAAACTACGGTTCTCATTTTCAGAGGAGTTGTTCTTGAAGCTCACTTTTGATATTTAATCTGAAGTGAAAAACTTTGAGATGAAAATGAGCGAGACATCTACTGAGTACTTTGCTATTAACTCATTAACATTTTAATTAGATGGTCTTATTATTAATTTTAATTAGCCACTGAAAATTTTATTTTAGAATCATCTGCCACAAGTCATTTATATGCCAATCTGTACCAGACAAATAGTGTTTCCTGCAGTTAACTAAAGGAACAAGAGTGTCAGACATTACTGTTCTCTGCAAAATGCTACCCTGCTATACACATACACATAAAGGGTAGTGATGAGCCGAACACCCCCGGGTTCGGTTCGCACCAGAACCCGCGAACGGACCGAAAGTTCGTACGAACATTAGAACCCTATTAAATACAATGGATGCGAACGTTCGAATTCTAAAGTGCTAATTATAACAACTATTATGCATGTTATTGTCCTAAAAAGGGTTTGGGAACCCGGGTTGTGCACCAGGGGACATGTATCAATGCAAAAATAAGTTTTAAAAACGGTCGTTTTTCGGGAGCAGTCATTTTAATGATGCATAAAGTGAAAAAAAAAGAGTCAAATATTCCTTTAAATATCGTACCTGGGGGGTGTCTAAAGTATGCCTGTGAAGTGCCACGTGTTTCCCGTGTTTAGAACTGTCCCTGCACAAAATGACACATCTAAAGGAAAAAAAAGCCATTTAAAACTGCTTGCGGCTTTAATGTAATGTCTGGTCCCGGTAATATGGATGAAAATCTTTAAGAAAAATGGCATAGCTACCCCATGACCCCCCCCCCCCCTACCCCAGCCCATTACCAGCCCCTTTGGGTCTTGTATGGATATTAAGGGGAACCCCGCACACAAAATAAAAAAGGCCCTATATACTCTGAACAGCCGTATACAGGCGGTGCATACAAGACAGGGACTGTAGGTTTGTTCTTATGTAGAATCTGTTTGTAATTTTGAACAGGTACATTGTTGAAGTGTAGCTCCAGCCCAAAAATCTATTTTTAAACTTTTTGGAAAACATAGGTAAGGGTTATCACCCCTGTAACATTTGTTTTGCTGTCTGTGCCCCTGTTCAGAACATTTCACCTCACTTTCCGTCCCAATGACAACTGTTTTTGAAATGTGGTGTTTTTCTTGAAACAAGGATTGCTGATAAAGCATCAGTACAGAGGAGACACCTTTCTCCCATATTTATTCTTACAGGAGAGAATTTTCCTTCCTAGTGGTAGATTTCCTCTCACTTCCTGTTGTCTTCTTGCGTTTGCAAGTAGGAGTCGTTTGTAAGTTGGATGTTTGAAAGTAAGGACCTGCCGTATATACTCTGCAGAAATAGGCCCCTTAGTTGTTGGTGTTGGCACAACACTGTAAGCACTCACAGTTACTCTTGGTTGGTGCTGGAACGCCCTGCTGTCAACTATTATATCAGGAATTTTAATTACATATAATTGTTGAACAGTGGTAGTAAAAATTGGGCCTTTGATGGTGGTGCTGGTGCCACAACACTGTAAGCCCTGACAGTTACTCTTGGTGGGTGCAGCAATGGGCCCTGCTGTGAATTATTAGATCAAGAATTGTAATTGCATGCCCCTGTTGAACAGGGGCTGAAAAATTGGGCCTTTCGTGGTGGTGGTGGTGGTGCTGGTGTTGCCACAACACTGTAAGCCCTCAGAGTTACTCTTGGTGGGTGCAGGAATGGGCCCTGCTGTGAATTATTAGATCAAGAATTGTAATTGCATGCCCCTGTTGAACAGGGGCTGAAAAATTGGGCCTTTCGTGGTGGTGGTCGTGGTGGTGGTGTTGCCACAACACTGTAAGCCCTCAGAGTTACTCTTGGTGGGTGCAGCAATGGGCCCTGCTGTGAATTATTAGATCAAGAATTGTAATTGCATGCCCCTGTTGAACAGGGGCTGAAAAATTGGGCCTTTCGTGGTGGTGGTGGTGGTGGTGGTGTTGCCACAACACTGTAAGCCCTCAGAGTTACTCTTGGTGGGTGCAGGAATGGGCCCTGCTGTGAATTATTAGATCAAGAATTGTAATTGCATGCCCCTGTTGAACAGGGGCTGAAAAATTGGGCCTTTCGTGGTGGTGGTGGTGGTGGTGGTGTTGCCACAACACTGTAAGCCCTCAGAGTTACTCTTGGTGGGTGCAGCAATGGGCCCTGCTGTGAATTATTAGATCAAGAATTGTAATTGCATGCCCCTGTTGAACAGGGGCTGAAAAATTGGGCCTTTCGTGGTGGTGGTGGTGGTGGTGGTGGTGTTGCCACAACACTGTAAGCCCTCAGAGTTACTCTTGGTGGGTGCAGGAATGGGCCCTGCTGTGAATTATTAGATCAAGAATTGTAATTGCATGCCCCTGTTGAACAGGGGCTGAAAAATTGGGCCTTTCGTGGTGGTGGTGGTGGTGGTGTTGCCACAACACTGTAAGCCCTCAGAGTTACTCTTGGTGGGTGCAGGAATGGGCCCTGCTGTGAATTATTAGATCAAGAATTGTAATTACATGCCCCTTTTGAACAGGGGCTGAAAAATTGGGCCTTTCGTGGTGGTGGTGGTGGTGGTGGCGTTGCCACAACACTGTAAGCCCTCAGAGTTACTCTTGGTGGGTGCAGCAATGGGCCCTGCTGTGAATTATTAGATCAAGAATTGTAATTGCATGCCCCTGTTGAACAGGGGCTGAAAAATTGGGCCTTAGGCACTGGTGGCACAACACTACAACCCCTCACAGATACTGTACTTGGAGCACAGCAATGAGCCCTGTTGCAAAGTATTGCTTCAAAAATTGTAATGACACGCCCCTGTTAAACAGGGGCTGAAAAATTGGGCCTTAGGCACTGGTGCCACAACACTCCAACCCCTCACAGATACTGTACTTGGAGCACAGCAATGAGCCCTATGGCAAATTATTGCTAAAAAAACTGTAATAACACGCCCCTGTAAAACAGGGGCTGAAAAATTGGGCCTTAGCCACTGGTGGCGGCACCCATAAACAAAAATGATCTTCCAAGCTATCATCATCAATCGTATCATTGAGGACTCGGAGGAGGAGGATAGCCAGTCAACATAACAGCACAGGCACTCAGCATCAGCATCAGTCTTGAAGGGATGTGACATGTTAAAATCAATTAGTCTGTTATATCAGCATCAGGTGTGTGGTAGCTGGTGGTGATCCAAGACTGGTTCATCTTGATGAAAGTCAGTCGATCAACCGAGTCGGTGGACAGGCGCACCCTGTGATCCGTGACAAATCCTCCAGCAGCACTGAATGTGCGTTCCGAAAGAACGCTGGATGCAGGACAGGCCAGTAGCTCAATTGCATACTGTGCAAGCTCTGGCCAGTGATCCATCCTCAAGACCCAGTAAGCCAGAGGATTTTCGGTGGGGAAGGTGTCCAAGTCTGACCTTGCCCCTAGATATTCCTGCACCATGTTTATCAGACGCTGGCGATGGTTGCTGGAACCGATCATACTTTGGGGCTGCGGACTAAAGAATTGTCTGAACGCATCGGTCAGACGGCCACCTTCCCCACCGCTCCTTCTTTGACTGGCCGAAGCCTCAGCAACTCGTTGTCCAGGACCAGGAGTTTGTAACCTCCCAGTCTCTGGGAACGCGTTGCACAGACCTTTCTGCAAGGCCTCCCGGAGTTGTCTCATCCTCTGCTCCCTCTGCGACGGTAACATAAGGTCCGCAACCTTACCCTTGTACCGTGGATCAAGGAGAGTGGCCAGCCAGTAATGGTCCCTCTCCTTGATCCGAAGAATACGAGGATCCTTCCGCAGACTTTGCAGGATCAGGGAGGCCATGCAGCGTAGGTTTGCTGAGGCATTCGCTCCGGAGTCCTCTGGGTCACTAAGGACGACATGATCCGCAGCCACCTCCTCCCAGCCACGTACAAGTCCACTGGTTTCTTGGGACTGTAAATCATCCCTAAAAGACTGCTGCTGATGATGCTGAGTGCCAGCCTCCACCTCCATGCTGACACAATCCTCCTCCTCCTCCTCCTCCTCTTCCTGTGCGATGGGTGGGACAGAAGGAACACTGTCTGGGTAAAGGGGGCCTTGAGAGGCAAGGAAGTCCTCCTCTTCCTGCCTCTGTTCTGCCTCAAGTGCCCTGTCCATTATTCCACGCAGCGTGTGCTCCAACAGGTGGACAAGAGGTACAGTGTCACTGATGCATG
Source organism: Rana muscosa (assembly GCA_029206835.1). Classification (NCBI taxonomy): domain Eukaryota; kingdom Metazoa; phylum Chordata; class Amphibia; order Anura; family Ranidae; genus Rana; species Rana muscosa. Next base: position 1,141,294,348 of record CM055116.1, on the reverse strand, counting down.
CACTGTCACTGCTCACCATCCTCGTGGCCTCCTCAAATGGTGCCAGGACAGTGCATGCATCCCTGATCATGCCCCACTGGCGTGGAGAAAAAAAACCAAGCTCCCCTGACCCTGTCCTGGTGCCGTAGTCGCACAGGTACTCATTGATGGCCCTCTGCTGCGTGTGCAGCCGCTGCAGCATGGCCAACGTTGATTTCCACCTGGTGGGCATGTCACATATAAGGCGGTTCTTGGGCAGGTTCAACTCCTTTTGCAGCTCAGCCAGGCGAGCACTGGCATTATAAGATCTGCGGAAATGTACACAGACTTTCCTGGCCTGCCTCAGGACATCCTGTAAGCCCGGGTACCTGCCCAAGAACCGCTGCACCACCAGGTTAAGGACGTGAGCCACACAGGGCACATGGGTCAGTTGTCCCTGTCGGAGGGCGGAGAGGAGGTTGGTGCCATTGTCGCAAACCACCATTCCTGGCTTAAGCTGGCGTGGCGTCAACCACCTCTCGGCCTGGCCCTGCAGAGCAGACAGGACCTCTGCCCCAGTGTGGCTTCTGTCCCCCAAACACACCAGCGCAAGCACGGCATGGCATCTTTTTGCCTGCGTACTTGCGTAGCCCCTTGAACGCCTACGGAGCACCGCTGGTTCCGAGGACAAACCACAGGAAGAGGCCATGGAGGAAGAAGAAGAGGAGGGGGTGGAGGAGAGAGGTGTGTCACAACCAGTAGTAGCATTTTGGAGGCGTGGCGGTGGAACAACCTCCAACACTACTGCACCTTGTCCTGCATCCTTCCCAGCTGCCAAAAGAGTGACCCAATGGGCCGTGAAAGAAAGGTAACGTCCCTGTCCATGCCTGCTGGACCATGAGTCAGCGGTAATATGCACCTTACCGCTGACCGCCCTGTCCAGCGAGGCCAAGACATTGCCTTCCACATGCCGGTAGAGAGCCGGAATAGCCTTCCGTGAGAAAAAGTGGCGTTTGGGAACCTGCCACTGAGGAACCGCACATTGCACAAACTCACGGAAGGGGGCCGAGTCTACCAACTGAAAAGGCAGCAGTTGAAGCGCTAGCAATTTAGCCAAGCTAGCATTCAACCGCTGGGCATGTGGATGGCTGGGAGTGAACTTCTTTCGACGGTCCAGCAGCTGGGGCAGGGAAATTTGCCTGCTAGAATCGGACGTCGGTGTACTGCTAGCAGAGTGGCCGCAAGTACTTGGCTGTGACACACCTAATTCTACACCTTCATTCCTCTCAGTGCATGTTTCAGAGAGGACTGAAGTTATAGTGGGGTTGGAGATCCCAGCTGATGCGGTGCAAGGAGAGGTCCGCTTTGTTCTTTGGTGTGGGTCTTTGAGGTAGGCTTGCCAACGAGCTGCATGGCAGGTCAACATATGTCTGGTCAGGCATGTGGTACCCAAGCGGCTGATGTTTTGGCCACGCGATATACGCTTGAGACATATGTTGCAAACAGCAGCTGTGCGATCTGATGCACTAGCCTTAAAAAAGGCCCACACCAAAGAACTTTTTGAATGACGGGCAGAGGCAGCGCCGTGCACAGGCGGAGCTCTGCGGTGTGATTCCGTCGGTGTACTGCCCTTACGCTGGCCACCAAAGGGCATCCTGCCTCATTGGAGATGTGCCTCCTCCTCATCCTCCTCCTCCTCCTCTCTCCTATTAGGCACCCACGTGGAGTCAGTGACCTCATCATCACCTCCCTCCTCATCACTGGAGCCAATCTGGCAGTATGCTGCAGCTGCTGGAACATGACTGCCAGATTGGTGTCCTTCTTGAGCATCCCCTCTGTCTGCTCTCACGCTACTGCCTTCCTCTAGCTGGGTTTCATCATCAGACCCTTCGAAACGCTGGGCATCCTCCTGGAGCATGTACCCAACACTGTGCTCAAACAGTTCGGGGGACTCCTCAGGAGGAGGACATGGTGGGTCTAGGGAAGGAGTGACTGATGATGAGTCTGACATTGATACCAGGGAAGAGGACGCTTTGGCAGCTGCTTTTCCAGTACCCTGAGCCTGGGTGAGAGAGGATGAGGAGGAGGAGGAGGGCTTGGTCATCCACTCTACCAAGTCTTCGGCATGATGTGGCTCAACATGTCCAGCTGCCGAAAAGAAGGACAAGCGTGTCCCATGGCCATGTGCTGATGACAATGCACCGCGTCCACGACCAGCACTGTTGCCCCCAGACACAGAGCCTGCTTGCCCTCTTTTATTGCCTCCTGACTGTCTGCCTCTCCTTGTTTGCCTTCCAGACATTCTAATAGATGGCCTGCAGGGAGATGGGAAAAAAGCAATAAGGGCTACCTTCAGGTGTCCTTCTCTGTCCCTTTACTTAAGGATTTCTAAATATGGTTGAGGATGATTGCTTTTGCACAGAATAGCACAACGACAATTTCCCTGACTGTCCAAAAAAACAAGGATTTCAAAGATGGTTGATGAGGAATGCTTTAGCACACTATAGCACAAGGAGAATTCCCTCACTGTCCTTCCCTGTCCCTAGAAACAAGGATTCGCACAGTAAAAGACACTGACACTCTCCCTACCTATAGTTTTCTGTCCCTAGAAAAAATGTTTTTTTAAAGCACACTATAGCACAAGGAGAATTTCACTCACTTTCCTTCTTTGTCCCTAGAAACAAGGATTATCACAGTGAAAGAAACTGACACTCTTCCTTCCTATAGTTTTCTGTCCCTAGAAAAAATGTTTTTTTAAAGCACACTATAGCACAAGGAGAATTCCCTCACTGTCCTTCCCTGTCCCTAGAAACAAGGATTCGCACAGTAAAAGACACTGACACTCTCCCTACCTATAGTTTTCTGTCCCTAGAAAAAATGTTTTTTTAAAGCACACTATAGCACAAGGAGAATTTCCCTCACTTTCCTTCTTTGTCCCTAGAAACAAGGATTATCACAGTGAAAGAAACTGACACTCTTCCTTCCTATAGTTTTCTGTCCCTAGAAAAAATGTTTTTTTAAAGCACACTATAGCACAAGGAGAATTCCCTCACTGTCCTTCCCTGTCCCTAGAAACAAGGATTCGCACAGTAAAAGACACTGACACTCTCCCTACCTATAGTTTTCTGTCCCTAGAAAAAATGTTTTTTTAAAGCACACTATAGCACAAGGAGAATTTCACTCACTTTCCTTCTTTGTCCCTAGAAACAAGGATTATCACAGTGAAAGAAACTGACACTCTTCCTTCCTATAGTTTTCTATCCCTAGAAAAAATGTTTTTTTAAAGCACACTATAGCACAAGGAGAATTCCCTCACTGTCCTTCCCTGTCCCTAGAAACAAGGATTCGCACAGTAAAAGACACTGACACTCTCCCTACCTATAGTTTTCTGTCCCTAGAAAAAATGTTTTTTTAAAGCACACTATAGCACAAGGAGAATTCCCTCACTGTCCTTCCCTGTCCCTAGAAACAAGGATTCGCACAGTAAAAGACACTGACACTCTCCCTACCTATAGTTTTCTGTCCCTTGAAAAAATGTTTTTTTAAAGCACACTATAGCACAAGGAGAATTCCCTCACTGTCCTTCTTTGTCCCTAGAAACAAGGATTATCACAGTGAAAGAAACTGACACTCTTCCTTCCTATAGTTTTCTGTCCCTAGAAAAAATGTTTTTTTAAAGCACACTATAGCACAAGGAGAATTCCCTCACTGTCCTTCCCTGTCCCTAGAAACAAGGATTCGCACAGTAAAAGACACTGACACTCTCCCTACCTATAGTTTTCTGTCCCTAGAATTTTTTTTTTTTAAAGCACACTATAGCACAAGGAGAATTCCCTCACTGTCCTTCTTTGTCCCTAGAAACAAGGATTATCACAGTGAAAGAAACTGACACTCTTCCTTCCTATAGTTTTCTGTCCCTAGAAAAAATGTTTTTTTAAAGCACACTATAGCACAAGGAGAATTCCCTCACTGTCCTTCCCTGTCCCTAGAAACAAGGATTCGCACAGTAAAAGACACTGACACTCTCCCTACCTATAGTTTTCTGTTCCTAGAAAAAATGTTTTTTTAAAGCACACTATAGCACAAGGAGAATTCCCTCACTGTCCTTCTTTGTCCCTAGAAACAAGGATTATCACAGTGAAAGAAACTGACACTCTTCCTTCCTATAGTTTTCTGTCCCTAGAAAAAATGTTTTTTTAAAGCACACTATAGCACAAGGAGAATTCCCTCACTGTCCTTCCCTGTCCCTAGAAACAAGGATTCGCACAGTAAAAGACACTGACACTCTCCCTACCTATAGTTTTCTGTCCCTAGAAAAAATGTTTTTTTAAAGCACACTATAGCACAAGGAGAATTTCCCTCACTTTCCTTCTTTGTCCCTAGAAACAAGGATTATCACAGTGAAAGAAACTGACACTCTTCCTACCTATAGTTTTCTGTCCCTAGAAAAAATGTTTTTTTAAAGCACACTATAGCACAAGGAGAATTCCCTCACTGTCCTTCCCTGTCCCTAGAAACAAGGATTCGCACAGTAAAACACACTGACACTCTCCCTACCTATAGTTTTCTGTCCCTAGAAAAAATGTTTTTTTAAAGCACACTATAGCACAAGGAGAATTCCCTCACTGTCCTTCCCCGTCCCTAGAAACAAGGATTCGCACAGTAAAACACACTGACACTCTCCCTACCTATAGTTTTCTGTCCCTAGAAAAAATGTTTTTTTAAAGCACACTATAGCACAAGGAGAATTCCCTCACTGTCCTTCCCTGTCCCTAGAAACAAGGATTCGCACAGTAAAACACACTGACACTCTCCCTACTGTGAGGGGGTTAGCTCGGCAGCGGGTGTGGGTGACCCCCGGGATGGGCTCCCCACACAAAAACAGGCCCAGCAAACGGAGGTTGTGGTTTTCAAAATCAAAAAGGTGCGGTTTATTTTCTATTTACAGTGACAAAACACAGCAAAGCAAAAGAAACAAACAAAATAAATCCTGGTCAACTTGACCTCTAACTAAACATACAGGTTTCCTAACTAACAACTGGGATCAGCCTAGTGCTGTCCTAGTCCCTAAGTCCCTGGTTTAGTAAAAGTCCAAACAAATAGCCACACAGGCTTTGCCTCACCGCACAGGGGTTCACTCTCCCTAGACAGTCCACACAGGTCTGGTTCCAGGCATGAGCTAACATCTAATGAAGCTGGGAGTTCTTATAGAGGCCTAAATGAGCTGACAAGCTTCAGCTGGCCTCATCAACTCCCTGTCTGTACGACGCCCAGCCCTCTCCCTAGAGGTATGAGTCATCCATGAGCCCACTAGCCTTAGCTGGGCTTATACAACTCTCCGCCTAGTTGTATAAGTCGGCGTAAAGCCTGAATCTGGGCGAAATATATCTACCCCCCTGGATGCAACCAGGTGACTTTACCTTCCTGCTGTCACATACCCCCCCCTCTTGTTTTAACCTCGGGGTTGGAACACCAGCAATCAGGCATTCATGTACTCGAGACAAAGCATCCACATTCCTCATTTGAACGCCAGGGCGATGCTTTACTGTGAAGTTGAATTCCTGGAGGGCCAGGAACCACCTATTCACTCTTCTATTTGTTTCCTTGTTTTGAGCCATCCACTTTAACGGAGCGTGATCCGTAACCAAGTCAAAGTGCCTACCTAGCAGGTAGTACCGAAGGGAATCTAGAGCCCACTTCACCGCTAAACACTCCTTTTCAACGGTGGCGTAATTTACCTCATGGGACTTCAACTTCCTGCTGAGGTAAATGACTGGGTGCTCTTCCCCGTTCCAGACCTGGGACAATACTGCTCCTAACCCCACATCTGACGCATCACTTTGTACGACAAAGTCTTTAGAGAAGTCGGGTGAGTACAACACTGGCTGGCTACATAAGGCTTGTTTCAAGAATTGGAATGCTGCCTCAGCCTCGGGGGTCCATTTAATCATGACCGACCCTTTCCCCTTCGTCAGGTTGGTTAGGGGCACAGCCTTAGAAGCAAAGTGGGGAATGAATCGCCGATAATACCCAGCGATTCCCAGAAAGGCTCGTACCTGCTTCTTGCTGTTGGGACGTGGCCAACTCTGGATGGCCTCGACTTTGTTGAGTTGGGGTTTTATTACTCCCCTCCCAATGGTGTACCCAAGATATTTGGCCTCTTCCTGCCCAATGGTACACTTCTTGGGGTTAGCCGTAAACCCCGCTTCCCGAACAGAGTCCAGGACTGCTTGCACTTTTGGCAGATGTGAGGCCCAATCTGTGCTATGGACAATTACGTCATCCAGGTAAGCCGCAGCATACTTCCGATGGGGCCTCAGCATCTGGTCCATTTTCCGCTGGAATGTGGCCGGCGCATTCTGTAACCCGAACGGCATTCTTTTATATTGGAACGCCCCGTCTGGGGTTACAAATGCGGTTTTCTCTTTGGCCGACTTGGCCAGGGGGATTTGCCAATACCCTTTTGTGAGGTCAAGAGTCGTCATGTATCGGGCTGTTCCCAGCCGGTCGATCAACTCATCTATACGTGGCATGGGGTAGGTGTCAAATTTTGTAACTTTGTTCAACTGACGAAAATCGTTACAAAATCGCCAGCTCCCATCCGGTTTAGGCACCAACACAATGGGACTAGACCAATCACTTTGGGACTCCTCTATCACCCCTAAGTTCAGCATTTTCTGTACTTCCTCCCGTATTGCCTCCCGTCGGGCCTCTGGGATCCGATAGGGTTTTAACTTCACCCTTTCACCGGGCGGGGTAATGATGTCATGCTCTACCCCAGATGTTTGTCCCGGCAGCTCAGAGAATACCTCCTTGTTGCGAAGCACAAACTCCTTAACCTCCTGTTGTTGGGGTTGTGACAAGGTGGCTGCTATTCCAACCTCAGGAATCACGCAACCAGTTTGAGCTGGTGACCAAGTGTCTGCGACTAGGGACTCTCTATCCCTCCAGGCTTTCAACAGATTAACGTGATAGATCTGTTCGGGCTTTCGCCTTCCTGGTTGTCTGACCTTGTAATTCACTTCGCTCACTTTTTCCATTATCTCGTAGGGGCCTTGCCATTTGGCAAGGAATTTACTTTCAACCGTAGGGACAAGTACCAGTATCCTATCCCCCGGGGAAAAGGTACGGGTCTTGGCTCCACGGTTGTACACTCTCTGCTGTGCTAACTGCGCTTGGGCCAAATGTTCCTTCACGATGGGCATTACCTGTGCAATTCGGTCTTGCATCAGGGCGACATGCTCAATCACACTCCTGTGGGGAGAACTCTCACTTTCCCAAGTTTCCTTGGCAATATCCAACAGCCCTCTTGGGTGTCTCCCATACAGTAACTCAAAGGGGGAGAATCCCGTAGAGGATTGGGGCACCTCCCTAATAGCAAACATCAGATAAGGAAGTAGACAGTCCCAATCCTTTCCATCTCTATCCACCACTTTCTTCAACATTTGTTTTAGGGTTTTGTTGAATCTTTCAACCAGCCCATCGGTTTGGGGGTGATACACAGATGTACGTAATTGCGTCACTTTGAACAATTTACACAGCTCCTTCATAACCCGGGACATAAAGGGTGTACCTTGGTCCGTAAGCAGTTCTTTACAAATACCCACCCGGCTAAACACAAGAGATAGCTCTTTGGCTATGGTTTTGGCCGAGGTATTTCGGAGAGGGATCGCTTCTGGATAACGGGTGGCATAGTCCATTATAACTAATATGTACTGGTGCCCCCTAGCGGACTTGATTATAGGACCTACCAAATCCATGGCGATCCTCTCAAACGGGACCTCAATGATGGGTAGAGGGACCAGCGGGCTACGGAAATGTGGCATCGGGGCCGACCTCTGACACACAGGGCAGGAGGAACAATAATTTTCTATGTCCTTCATCACCCCCGGCCAATAGAATCTCTGTAATACCCTCTCTCGGGTTTTCTCTGTCCCCAGATGACCTCCAAGAATGTGCCCATGAGCCAACTCCAACACCAACTTCCTGTAAGGTTTGGGCACCACAAGCTGCTCAACGGTTTCTTCTGCCCTTTTTGCCACCCGATACAGTAGGTCCTTCTCTACGCTGAAGTATGGGTAAGTGCAGGTATTATCTGGGTTCACTAACTCGCCATCTATTTTCACTACGTTTTCCCGTGCCTTTATTAGGGCGGGGTCTTTCAACTGTTCTGTGGCAAAGTTTTCCCTGTGAACCTCAAGATCAGAAAACTCCACAGACGGTAGGTTTTCGTCTGAGGAGGTGGGCTCCTCTCCAGTTTCTTGAGTCTCCCCTGCCAATACTGATAAGGGAAATTCCGGAGAGTCCTCACCACTCTCAGGGGAGTTCTGGCTATCACATTCCTGGTACATAGGGGCACCAGTGGGGGGCTCAGGATCATCCCACAGTTCCCAGAACTTCGGAAAATCCCTTCCCACAATGGCGTCATGCGGTAACTGAGATACTAAGCCCACTGGATGAAAGAGGGTACCTTTGGGGGTCTCGAAACACACTGTAGTCACTGGATACTCTCGGGTGTCCCCATGCACACAAATAACAGCTACCTTGCTATTCCCAGAGACCTCTGTTTTAACTAACTCAGCCTTTATCAGGGTCACAAGGCTACCTGAATCCAGCAATACCACAACATTTCTACCATTAACACACATTTTGCATAAATGTTTCTCAGTTCCTCGAATGGCAGTGCATGCGACTGTCGCACACAGCGACTGACGTCTGCCCGTCAGAAAGTCACACTGCATGGGTTCCTCCACAACCGGGCAATTGGCTGCAATATGTCCCGCTTGCCGGCAGCGGTAGCAAACGATCCTTCTTGCCGCCTCTTGAGCCGCTGATTTCCCAGGCTGTTCTCGCCAAACTTGGGGTAGAGCTCCCACCCTCTCACTCTCTCCACCCTCACCCCTTGGAATCCTCTTATCCGCCCCTGGGGATGGTCTGGTCTTAGGGTGGAAAGTCCGAGTGTCTCTGGAAGAGGCCGTCAGGTTCTCTGTAGCCAAGTATTTCTCCACACGATCCACAAGACCATCGGCCGTCTCTGGGTCTCCATGGCTTACCCACTTTTGGATGGCAGTAGGAAGAGCTCTCAAAAACCGATCCATTACAACACGTTCCACAATCTTTGGTGCGGACAAAGTCTCTGGCTGTAGCCACTTTCTGCTCAGGTGAATGAGATCATACATTTGAGACCTGGGGGGTTTTCCAAGCTGGAAAGTCCAGTTATGCACACGCTGAGCCCGGACAGTCAGGGTGACACCCAGCCTTGCCAATATTTCAGCTTTTAGCATCACATAGTCTTTTGCTTGGTTAGGCTCTAGGTCATAGTAAGCTTTCTGCGATTCACCAGTTAACAGAGGAGCCACCAGTCCAGCCCACTGCTCCTCAGGCCACTTTTCTCTTTCAGCGGTCCTTTCAAATGTGGTCAAAAATACCTCTGGATCATCCTCTCCAGTCATTTTTGTCAATAAACGACTGACCCCAAAGGACGCGGTATTAGTGGGATGGCTTTCCTCACTGGTCTGCGGACGTTGCTGCATTACTGCTTCCATCTGTTGTTGTAGTCTCTGCTCTTGCTTCTGCAACAGGTCTATGAAGCGGGCCTCAGATTGCTGCTGGGCTTGTTGCTGAGCCTCCAGACTCTGTTGCAAAGTTGCGTTTGTCTGCTGCTGGGCTGCAAGGCTCTGTTGATGAGCTTGCTGCTGGGCTGCAAGGCTCTGTTGATGAGCTTGCTGCTGGGCTGCAAGGCTCTTTTGCAAACCTGCATTTGTCTGCTGTTGATTGGCATTTGCTAGAGCCAGCTGTTTCAGTATCTCCTCCATGCTGGCTTAAAAAAAACTGCCACTGGTTCTCCACCAACTGTGAGGGGGTTAGCTCGGCAGCGGGTGTGGGTGACCCCCGGGATGGGCTCCCCACACAAAAACAGGCCCAGCAAACGGAGGTTGTGGTTTTCAAAATCAAAAAGGTGCGGTTTATTTTCTATTTACAGTGACAAAACACAGCAAAGCAAAAGAAACAAACAAAATAAATCCTGGTCAACTTGACCTCTAACTAAACATACAGGTTTCCTAACTAACAACTGGGATCAGCCTAGTGCTGTCCTAGTCCCTAAGTCCCTGGTTTAGTAAAAGTACAAACAAATAGCCACACAGGCTTTGCCTCACCGCACAGGGGTTCACTCTCCCTAGACAGTCCACACAGGTCTGGTTCCAGGCATGAGCTAACATCTAATGAAGCTGGGAGTTCTTATAGAGGCCTAAATGAGCTGACAAGCTTCAGCTGGCCTCATCAACTCCCTGTCTGTACGACGCCCAGCCCTCTCCCTAGAGGTATGAGTCATCCATGAGCCCACTAGCCTTAGCTGGGCTTATACAACTCTCCGCCTAGTTGTATAAGTCGGCGTAAAGCCTGAATCTGGGCGAAATATATCTACCCCCCTGGATGCAACCAGGTGACTTTACCTTCCTGCTGTCACACTACCTATAGTTTTCTGTCCCTAGAAAAAATGTTTTTTTAAAGCACACTATAGCACAAGGAGAATTCCCTCACTGTCCTTCCCTGTCCCTAGAAACAAGGATTCGCACAGTAAAACACACTGACACTCTCCCTACCTATAGTTTTCTGTCCCTAGAAAAAATGTTTTTTTAAAGCACACTATAGCACAAGGAGAATTCCCTCACTGTCCTTCCCTGTCCCTAGAAACAAGGATTCGCACAGTAAAACACACTGACACTCTCTCTCCCTACCTATCCTTCTCTTTCCCTAAACTAAAGGAATCCAGGTTAAGTAAGAAAAAAATAAATGTCACTGTCCCTGCCTATGCTTCTCTTTCCCTGCTCCGGAACACACTACACTAGGCCGCCGTGCTGGCAGCCTTTTATAGTGTGGGGCGTGTACTAAACACCCTCAGCAATAATTGGCCACAGGCATCCTGCCTGTGGCCAATCATTGCTCTCCTCGCTGCCGGCGCTGTGATTGGCCAAGCATGCGGGGTCACAGTGCATGCTTGGCCAATCACAGTGCCTGGATGACACTGCGATGGCGTAGTGCATTGTGGGCCGTTCGCGTCACTCGAATTTGGCGCGAACGGCCCAAATCGTTCGATCTTCGTCGAACGATCGAACAGCCGATGTTCGAGTCGAACGTATGTTCGACTCGAACACGAAGCTCATCCCTAATAAAGGGCATTTAGATGATCCCATATGGCTCACTGCTATTCAGTAAAATTACAGCCTAAATGACAAAATCCAGACCACCCTCCCCTAATAAAAGCCTATGTAACCTCAGGAATGGGATCCTGCTGAGGTCTTCTGGTCCAGTTGTGTCTACCAAAATTGTAGACTGATAATACACAATATTGTGAACAAATTCATTTGCAATCCTGAAACAATTGCAAACTTGAAAACTAACTGGTTAATACAGATTGTTGGTTTTGTAAGCTTATATTGCTTTCTGCATTTCTCACTTAAAGGGGTGTTCCGGGAAAAAAATAAAAATAAATAAAAGCCAGCAGCTACACATACTGCAGCTGCTGGCTTTTAATAAATGGAGACTTACCTGTCCTGCAGTCCCTCGATGTCGGCACCGCAGCTGATGTTTCCCATCAGCTGTCGGGTGCTGCCGTCAACATTCCGGGTAAGGGAACCCGGCAGTGTAGCCTTTCTGCTTCACGCATGCGTGAGGCCCGCTCCTCTCTCCTATTAGCCCGGCGGCCAGGGGAGGAGGAGGAGGAGGGAGTCCCGTGGTGATGTCACGGCCGCGTCACGGCCGCGGCCGGACTCCTGGAAGTGGGAAAGGATACCTGTCTTTCACAGGTATCCTGTCCCCCCTCCCCCCGAAAGGTGCCAATTGCGGCACCGGAGGGGGGAGGAATCCGATGAGCGGAAGTTCCACTTTAGGGTGAAGCTCCGCTTTAAATAAATGCACTAGGATGTGGAGACTGTTTTTCTTCGAAAAAAAACTTGGAGGACCTTTCCTCCTTAACACAGTAGTTTTGTCAAGGCAATGACTACTGGCATAAAAGCCAGAGAGTCACGATGCCAGACAGGCAGCATTTTCAGAAGGACAATAATGGCAGCACCTGTTTTTCCCTTAGGATAGACTATGACCAACTCTGCAGTTAATTTGCAGGGGGATTTCAATACAATATAACATCTGGCCATCAATGAATGAAGCATCTAATGGATGCAGTAGGTTCAGACAATTTACTAAACGGTTTGTGGTATCTTTCTCTGAGAGATGGAGATTTAATTATGATATAAAAGCTAACTTGAAAATAACCAGTAACATAAAGGAGGATGCAAGGTAAAGGTAAAGTTACCTAAAAAATTTACTAAATACAAACACATGAAAAATCATGCACCACCCACATTTAGATATGCTTTAAAACAATTTTTTTTTTTATTAAAACAACATAGTAAGACTTTTGGCTCTTTACCCTCTATTCTTTTGCTGCTACATAATTTTCACACTTGGAAGCTTAATCTAACTTTACCGGAATTTGGTTTCCTGTCGCATCATGGCAGCATACACCTTTGGGTTGTGGCTCCGCCTCCACAACCTGATAGGACAGCGTAGCTATTAAGCCCAGAGAGGGCTCCCAGAAAAGGGAGTAACCGCTCAGGTGTAGCTGATAGATGCTTCACAGGGTCCTAGAGCCGTGGGTGCAGGCAGTGCATATCACAATGCAGAGAAGAGGAAAAAATGCTTGGACAGCCGCACTCCAAAAATGGTTGTTTATTAAAACAAAAATGTGAAAAACATATCACAGCATGGAAAGCAGCAAACAGGAGCTGACGCGTTTCGCACTGTGACTCAGTGCTTAATCATAGCTATGATTAAGCACTGAGTCACAGTGCGAAACGCGTCAGCTCCTGTTTGCTGCTTTCCATGCTGTGATATGTTTTTCACATTTTTGTTTTAATAAACAACCATTTTTGGAGTGCGGCTGTCCAAGCATTTTTTCCTCTTCTCTGCAGAGAGGGCTCCCGCCTAGGTATTCTCCTTTTTTTCCTCACCTGACAAGGGCCGAACAGCACCCCATACCGCTCTTGCCCCAGCTAGGTTCAAGCCTCTCCTGGGTGGAAGTCCTTACCTGTACAGCCTCTAAACAAGCTTTATGGAAGGAACCCCACTCTGATGGTCTCAGGGGTATGTGCCAGCTTCTGTACAAACCTTAAACGGGTTTCTTGTTTGCAGCGGTCTCCAACACCTTTTTTGTGCACCCTTTCTAAACTTCCTGGCTTTGTGAACTCTGTAGTCCCACAGGACTCTCCTACACAGGACGCCGAGCGTCTGGGAACTTTTGCGCATGCGTGGAACGAGCGGTATCACACTGGCTTCCTTGTTCCAGCTTCCAAGATGGCGCCGAGCCCTATGCCGCGCTTCTGCGCATGCACGAGCGTGACGTCATCACCGCCGCGTCGGCGGCAGATTTAAAATCACACAGCTGTCTCTGTTTTCTTCCCCTGTGTACTGCAACCTGCTCCAGCACATTGTCTGTCCGATTTACCAGCCTTTAAAATCTCTCTTTCCCCCTCTATATGGTGAGCTCCTGGGCTACATTCTATACCTTATTTTGGCATGTCATTTATCTCCTATATGTCTGCATATTCACTTCACTGTCTGCTATAGGTGGAATTCAAGACGAACAGAGCCATCTAGAAGAAGCCACTCAAGTCATAGACAAAGCCGCTCAGACCGCGGCAGAAGTCGCTCAGGGCGTAGGAGAAGCCGCTCAAGTCGCAGGAGGAGCCATTCAAAATCTTACTCACGGCACAACCACTCCTACCACAGGAGGTCTCCTACACGCAGATGCTCTCCTCCCCCTCAGCGTCCCCGTCCATCTGGGAATTTATGCTAGGTCTGCGGTGCCATAGCGCTTCCAGACAAGCTGGCCTGTCGCACATGCTTAGATGAAGCAACCAGAGAAAGAGAGCTAAACAGAGAGCCGGGTAGAGACACAACCCTGCAAATTGCAGAGTCTGAAACTAGCAGGTCCGTACAAGGCACTTCGCCTGCGACTCCCTCCACGTCAAAAAAGTCAGACCCCTTAACTGACAATGATGACTTGGAGGTCTCTACTGGATTTGACTTTGCACTGATAGAACCCTTCATAAAGTCAGTGAAGGAGGCAATAGAATAGGAGGAGGAAAAAGAAACTCTGCAAAAAGCGAGGAAATATTTTCCGAACCTTAAAAAAGACTCAGAAACCTTCCCATTCATCGACGAGTTGGAGGACCTAATCCTGATGAATGATGAATGGCAAAGATGAATGGCAAAAGCCTGAGAAGAATACCAGTCTCAGCAATAGACTAGCCAAACTCTATCCGCTTAAGGAGTCTAGTGTCAACCCGCTAGTGACACCGCCAGTGGTAGACTCTTCCCCGATGCGCCTTGCCAGGAACGTAACACTTCCAATAGAAGATGCGGTTACATTTAAAGGATGTACTAGACAGAAAGATCGATCTGGATCTCAAGAGAACCTACCTATCTGCAGGTGGCGCCTGCAGGCCAACAATAACGCTAATTTCTTCAGACAGAAGGCCAAAGCAACAAAGGCCACCTACCTCTAGACGAAACCACCCAGACAGATATAGGGAGGCAAAATCCTACAGGCCCAGCAGGGAGTACAGGAAAAATTGGAAGAACCCACAATCATCCTTCCTGAAACTCCAAAAATCCAAGACCCCTACCACGGGGGACCAGAAGTCTTTTTGAAGGTGTGTCCGCCCAACCAGCTGTAGTAGGAACCAGGCTCAAGGACTTCAAGCAGGTCTGGGCGGAGACAATAAAGGACCCATGGACGGTAGCTACTGTCCAAGTCGGGCACAAATGGAGATTCAAGAAACGGCCTCCCAGAGACCAGTTCGTTACAACCAGCATCTCGGGAAAATAAGCTATTACTGATGGAATATGTCCAAGATCTAATCCAGAAGCAGGCCATATTGGATGTCCCACCATCCACAAAGGGGAAAGGTTTTTACTCCCCTCTATGCTTGGTGAAGAAAAAAAACGTGGATCTGTGCCCCGCCCTAGATCTAAAAAATCTCAATCGATCAATCCTAGTGGAGACATTCAAGATGGAAAGCTTACAATCAATCCTCTATGCCATAAATATCGGCGACTGGATGCTCTCCGTCGATTTACAGGACGCTTACCTGCATATTCCCATTCACACCACATTCCAGAAGTTTCTCCGCTTCTCTGTAAATCATCAACATTTTCAATTTCAAAGCCTTTTGTTCGGGATTTCTACCGCTCCCAGAACATTCACCGAGGTCCTGCTGCCAGTGATAGCCCTACTAAGAAAGCACGGGTTGAGAGTCCACCATTATCTAGACGACATCCTCCTGCTCGTGGACAACCAGGAGTCCCTTTTACCCCATTGAAAGATTCTAACGTCCACCCTGCAAAAATTTGGGTGGCTGATAAACTGGAGAAAAAGCAGTCTCCAACCCACTCAGAGAATGATCTTCCTGGGGGCAGAACTGGATACCCGATTCAACACCATAGAGCTTCCTCAGGAGAAAATTCCTATCCTGATCCAAAAAGCAAAGAGATTACTCTTATCCACCACGCTCCCAGCCAGAGAGTGTCTCAGCATCTTAGGGTCACTATTGGCAACCATCCCGATGATCCAATGGGCTCAATGGAAAACAAGGCCTCTCCAGACATCATTCTTGAGGCAATGGAACGGTGTATCGATGTCTCAACGAATCACGATCCAAAAGGAAGTCAAGCAATCACTCTGGTGGTGGACCCGATTGCACAATCTAAAGAGGTACAAGCACATAGTTACCCCCCCCCCAGGAGGTGGTCACTTCCCAGGGAGGGCTGGGGAGCACATTACCAGCACTTCGCAAAATCTGTCGGGGCTAAGGGCGATGTATGTCCCAGGAACCCAGAACCAGCTGGCCGACACGCTAAGCAGAAGAACGAATGGGCTCTGAGCCACCAAGCCTTCTCCCTCATAATCAAAACGTGAGGCATGCCGAATATAGACCTAGCAGTGACACCAGACAACGCGATGTGCCAGAGGTATCTGACAAGAACCCCCTTCCCATCAGCATGCCTGGAATTTTAGTCTGGGTTACATCTTTCCCCCGACACCTCTCATACCAAGATTTCTTCTCAGGCTCAAGATGTCAGCATCTACAATAATAGCAGTCCTTCCCTTTTGGCCGAGGCGGCCATGGTTCACAACTCTCATTCAGCTGAATACAGCAAGGCCATTACCGCTTCCACGAGCAGCGGACCTACTCTCTCAGGGGCAACTCCTTCATCCATTCACGGAAAGAATGCACCGGACAGCCTGGAGATTGAAAGGGCTAGGTTCTTAGACCAAGGTTGCTCTCAGAAAGTCGGAGAGACTCTTCTTCAAGCCAGAAGGTGCACCACCAACAGTACCTATAAAAGGATCTGGGAGAAATTTCTCTCAGTCGCACAGCAACAAACCTGGAACCCATCATCTCCAACAGTTGCTCAAATCCTCGAGTTTCTCCAGTTAGGCTTAGAGAAAGGCCTTGGGTCAAGTACCTTGAAAGTCCACGTATCAGCCTTATCTGCCATGACAGGAGTTAAATGGGCGCAAGAGCCTCTCGTAATTCAGTTCCAGAGGGCCAGAGTTCCAGAGGGCCTGCCTAAAGTTAAGGCCCCCCAGAAAGCCTTCCTTCCTGACCTGGAATCTTTCGGTTGTTTTAGAGGTTCTATCCCATGAACCATTTTTTCAGTTGGAAAACATCTCCCTGTGGGACCTAACACTCAAGATCACCTTCCTAATCGCAATAACATCGGCCAAGAGAGTCTCAGAGATGTAGGCTCTATTGGCGAAGGAGCCATACCTAATCGTCTACCCAGACAAAGTAGTCTTAAGACCATCTGATCGCTTCATTCCGAAGGTATCATCCTCCTTCCACTTTAATCTGGAGATAAATCTTCCTGCTCTCTCCACAGAACAAGGTGATCCACATCTGCTGGATGTAAGAACCAACATCTTGGCATACCTCTCGGAAACCAGCGACCTTAGGAAGTTGGAAACCCTCCTGGTCATCCCACACGGCTTTAGGAGAGGGCAAGCGGCAACCTCTCGCCCCATCGCAGCATGGTTAGTGAAGACCATTAAAAAGGCTTACTCACTGAGTCAAACACAAATACCTGAGGGCTTGAAGGCACATTCCACAAGGGCAATGGCGACCTCCTGGGTGGCCTACTGCAGTGTGTCCTCGGAAACTATTTGCAGAGCAGCGACTTGGTCATCTAGAAACACCTTTATATCTCATTACAAGGTGGACTCTGCCCGACTGTCCACGGCAGAGTTTGGAATTATTCAGTCTAACACCTCTATTCCATGTAAATAAAACTTATCTTTATGCTCAGACCCACCCAGTTTGCGAGTTATTCCCCAAATGTGTATGCCGCCATGATGCGACAGGAAAACTAAAAATTGTATGCTCACCTTTCCTTTCCAATTTTCCTTTCCTGTCGCATCTTCATGGCAGGATACAGATGCCCACCCGTCTGAGGTGAGGTATATATATACTGAGAATACCTGGGCGGGGGCCCTCTCTGGGCTTAATAGCTACGTGGTCCTATCAGGTTG
This sequence comes from Rana muscosa, assembly GCA_029206835.1. Taxonomy (NCBI): domain Eukaryota; kingdom Metazoa; phylum Chordata; class Amphibia; order Anura; family Ranidae; genus Rana; species Rana muscosa. The sequence continues at coordinate 1,141,276,797 of CM055116.1, read as the reverse complement.
TGGAGGCGGAGCCACAACCCAAAGGTGCTGCCATGAAGATGCGACAGGAAAGGAAAATTACGGAAAGGTGAGTATACAATTTTCCGTTATTTTGTAGTTACCTGACTTTGTACAAATCCAGTACCTATACCTGCATACCAAAAGCAGAAGAATAAAGGACAATAATAAAGCAATATGTCCAGAACTACTCAAACCAGTAGGGTATGTTACTGTAGCCCAATAACTCATACAAGGAGAAATATTCCCTGGATAGGGAAAACAGAAGGCCCTATAAGTAACAACGAGTGTGGAATGCTTAAATACCACAAAAGGTAATTACTTTATTGAAAATATTAATGTATATCAACTAAGAAGTTGTCTTGGGTATACAAATCCCACCAGGGAAACACACAAAACCACATAGACCAGGGGTAAGAAACCTCGGCCGTCAAGCTGTGGTGAAACTACAAGTCCCATGAGACATTGCAAGACTCTGACAATCACAGTCATGACTCCTAGAGGCAGAGGCATGATGGGATTTGTAGTTTAACCACAGCTGTGTGCCGAGGTTGCCTACCCCTGTCATAGACAATGCATGATCACATGCTACATATGACAAAAACACATAAATTGGACATACACAATAACAAAAATCATCCGGACGCCAAGTAAGCTGACACACAGTGTACTGCCACGGCAAGTGGGCCGTATGTCAAAATCAAAAGGAGCTACCAAGGTAGTTCTCCCGTATGTCAGTCCCCTTGGAGGCTCGAGCTGGGGGAGGGGTAGGCTTACGGCTCCAGGTCTCCAATTTTCAGGCATGTTGAAGGTTGGATGTGATGAAGGTGTTGAATTGGAGACCTGGAGCTGTAAGCCTGCCCCTACCATAGGAGATCTATAAGGCTGATTATACTTCTTACTGAGGTAAGAGTTCTGTGAGCATTAGGCAATTGTGAAGTCACAAAGATTTTGTTCAGAAGAATTTCTCTTATATATCTCCTAGAAGAATTGTTTCAACACATTTGGATATTGTGGACTTTGATCACTCATTGTTGCACTTATTTAGTTATGTTCAACATTAACTATTAACATTATTTAGTATTTAGAAAGTTGCGCTGATCATTTCTATTCATATTTACTCTTGTGCACTGTGTACACTTTAGGTCTAGCAGCAGTTTTCACTATTTTTATTTCATTTCTATATTTTTTATCAATTCACTTGGTAGCCACACCCTTCACTCATACCGATATCAAGACAACACTGTAGGACCTGGTTTAATAGACACTGTCCATACTGTCACAACTTATTCCTAATCGAGGTAAAGTTAAACTTGTAATGGACAACTGTGCTTAATCCCCTTACAAGACTCCATGAGATGACATGATTTATCAGGTTCTTAACATTGAGGAATACCAGTACCCAAATTGGTTGCCCATCTACTTCAATCCCCTTATCCCCCTCCCCAGCTCGAGCCTCCAAGGGCACTGACATACGGGATCACTACCTTGGTAGCTCCTTTTGATTCTGACATACAGCCCACTTGCCGTGGCAGTATACCGTGTGTCGGCTTACTTGGCGTCCTGGTTTTGTGTGTTTCGCTGGTGGGATTTTTATACCCAAGTCAACTTCTTAGCTGATATACATTAATATTTTCAATAAAATAATTACATTTTGTGGTAATTAAGCAGCCTACACTCATTGTTACTTATAGGGCCTTCTGTTTTCCCTATCCAGGGAATATTTCTTCTCCTATACCTGCATACCCCATATTCTCACCACTTACGTTCGTTTTTCCATACAATTTAAAGAACCATCTATGAAGTGTTATTTTTTTTAAAAGGTTTTATTTCAACTCACAGGAATTTATTGAGTGGTAAATTCTATGTCATTAAATAGTTGTGTATATATCTCAGACGAAAACTATGTCAGCAATGTGCGGTATATGAATAACACAACAGGAAGAGGGTGATAGGAAGAAGAGGGGCCATAAAGCCTGGACACGGTACATAATCTTATCTCTCCTTTATTTTTGAAAGGTTTTCTAATGCCAATCTACCAAGAGCAATAACATCAGCCAGGAAATAGTACAAGGAGCTGCATAATATCAAGATAATGTCAATATTTCATTTAGAGTACAAGAGGATTGCTGAAGGCTTTGTTTGTGCTGCCTTACATGGATGAATGGTTTTCTTGCAAATTACATTAGGGACGTATTATATTAAAGTCCAATCTGAAAGCACTTACTGCCAAACTAACCATCCAAAACTTTACTGATATGGTCTGTAGTCATCCAAGAGAAAAAGGAGAACGCCAGGAAAAAACAAAGTTGTCACAAGTATATAAAGTACAGTAGAATGCAGGTGAACAAATACATAATCAGAAAACAAGAATGACAAAGAGTACGTTACACCAGTGGTTCTCAACCTCAGTCCTCAAGTACCCCAACGGGCCATGATTTCAGGTTTTCCTTTACTTTGCACAGCTGCTTTAAATCAATATCAATGACATGGTATTGATGAGAGCTATTTTACCTATGGGAAGTTCCCAAAACATGGCCCGTTGGGGGTACTTGAAGACTGAGGTTGGGAACCACTGCATTACACAACATAATCAGAAAACTTAGCTGGCACCTGTCCCTGGTTAAACCAAATAGGGCGATGGCCCTTGTTAGTATCAACTAGCTTGTCATTGGGACCATCATTTACTGAAGTTTTCTCTGAAGCCTCAGGTGTTTGGGGGTTATCATAGTTAGATATGTAGCACTACCCCCATAGGAGCTACTGGTTTTGTTTTGGGTCTACGTTCTGCCTATCAACCCCTTGGAATTGGCTCGAACCCTCCCTTGACACAACTGTAGTGATGAGCCGAACACCCCCGGGTTCGGTTCGCATCAGAACCCGCGAATGGACCGAAAGTTTGCACGAACTTTAGAACCCTATTAAATACAATGGATGCGAACGTTCGAAATCTAAAGTGCTAATTATAACGACTATTATGCATGTTATTGTCCTAAAAAAGGATCAATGCAAAAAAGAAGTTTTAAAAACGGCCGTTTTTCTGGAGCAGTCATTTTAATGATGCATAAAGTGAAAAAAAAAAGTCAAATATTCCTTTAAATATCGTACCTGGGGGGTGTCTAAAGTATGCCTGTGAAGTGCCACGTGTTTCCCGTGTTTAGAACTGTCCCTGCACAAAATTACATTTCTAAAGGAAAAAAAGCCATTTAAAACTGCTTGCGGCTTTAATGTAATGTCTGGTCCCGGTAATATGGATGAAAATCTTTAAGAAAAATCGCATAGCTACCCCATCACACCCCCCCCCCCCTTACCCCAGCCCATTACCAGCCCCTTTGGGTCTTGTATGGATATTAAGGGGAACCCCGCACACAAAATAAAAAAGGCCCTATATACTCTGAACAGCCGTATACAGGCGGTGCATACAAGACAGGGACTGTAGGTTTGTTCTTATGTAGAATCTGTTTGTAATTTTGAACAGGTACATTGTTTAAGTGTAGCTCCAGCCAAAAAATCTATTTTTAAGCTTTTTGGAAAACATAGGGAAGGGTTATCACCCCTGTAACATTTGTTTTGCTGTCTGTGCAGTGTGCACCTGTTCAGAACAGTTCACCTCACTTTCCGTCCTAATGACAAATGTTTTTTGAAAATTTGTTTTTTTTATTGAAACAAGAATTGGTGATAAAGCATCAGTGGAGAGGAGACACTTTTTTCCCATATTAACTCTTACAGGAGAGAATTTGCCTTCCTAGGGGTAGATTTCCTCTCACTTCCTGTTGTATCCTTCCGTTTGCAAGGAGTCGTTTGTAAGTTGGATGTTTGAAAGTAGGGGCCTGCCGTATATACTCAGCTGAAATTTGCCCCTTACATGTTGGTGTTGCCACAACACTGTGAGCCCTCACAGTTACTCTTGGTGGGCGCATGAATGGGCCCTGCTGTGAATTATTAGATCAAGAATTGTAATTGCATTCCCCTGTTGAACAGGGGCTGAAAAATTGGGCCTTTGGTGGTGGTGGTGGTGGTGGTGGTGTTGACACAACACTGTAAGGCCTCACAGTTAGTCTTGGTGGGCGCAGGAATGGGCCCTGCTGTGAATTATTAGATCAAGAATTGTAATTACATGCCCCTGTTAAACAGGGGCAGAAAAATTGGGCCTTAGGCACTGGTGCCACAACACTGCAACCCCTCACAGATACTGTACTTGGAGCACAGCAATGAGCCCTGTTGCAAAGTATTGAATCAAAAATTGTAATTACACGCCCCTGTTAAACAGGGGCTGAAAAATTGGGCCTTAGCCACTGGTGCTGGTGCCACGACACTGCAACCACTCCCAGATACTCTAGTTGGAGTGCAGGAATGAGCCCTGCTGCAAAGCATTGCATAAAAAATTGTAATAACACACCCCTGTTAAACAGGGGCTGAAAAATTGGGCCTTAGCCACTGGTGGCGGCACCCAGAAACAAAAATGTTCTTCCAAGCTATCATCGTCAATCGGATCATTGAGGAGGAGGAGGAGGATAGTCAGTCAACATAACAGGACAGTCTCTCAGCATCAGCATCAGTCTTGAAGGGATGTGACATTTGAAAATAAATTAGTCTGTTATATCAGCTTCAGGTGTTTGGTAGCTGGTGGTGATCCAAGACTGGTTCATCTTTATGAAGGTCAGTCGATCAACAGAGTCGGTGGACAGGCGCACCCTGTGATCCGTGACAAATCCTCCAGCAGCACTGAATGTGCGTTCTGAAAGAACGCTGGATGCAGGACAGGCCAGTAGCTCAATTGAATACTGTGCAAGCTCTGGCCAGTGATCCATCCTCAAGACCCAGTAAGCCAGAGGATTTTAGGTGGGGAAGGTGTCCAAGTCTGACCTTGCCCCTAGGTATTCCTGCACCATGTATATCAGACGCTGGCAATGGTTGCTGGAACCGATCATACCTTGGGGCTGCGGACTAAAGAATTGTCTGAACGCTTCGGTCAGATGGCCACCTTCCCCACCGCTCCTTCTTTGACTGACCGAAGCCTCAGCAACTCGTTGTCCAGGACCAGGAGTTTGTAACCTCCCAGTCTCTGGGAACGCGTTGCACAGACCTTTCTGCAAGGCCTCCCGGAGTTGTCTCATCCTCTGCTCCCTCTGCGACGGTAAGATAAGGTCCGCAACCTTACCCTTGTACCGTGGATCAAGGAGAGTGGCCAGCCAGTAATGGTCCCTCTCCTTGATCCAAAGAATACGAGGATCCTTCCGCAGACTTTGCAGGATCAGGGAGGCCATGCAGCGTAGGTTAGCTGAGGCATTCAGTCCGGAGTCCTCTGGGTCACTAAGGACGACATGATCCGCAGCCACCTCCTCCCAGCCACGTACAAGTCCACTGGTTTCTTGGGGCTGTAAATCATCCCTAAAAGACTGCTGCTGATGATGCTGAGTGCCAGGCTCCACCTCCATGCTGACACAATCTTCCTCCTCCTCCTCTTCTTCCTGTGCGATGGGTGGGACAGAAGGAACACTGTCTGGGTAAAGGGGGCCTTGAGAGGCAAGGAAGTCCTCCTCTTCCTGCCTCTGTTCTGCCTCAAGTGCCCTGTCCATTATTCCACGCAGCGTATGTTCCAACAGGTGGACAAGAGGTACAGTGTCACTGATGCATGCACTGTCACTGCTCACCATTCTCGTGGCCTTCTCAAATGGTGCCAGGACAGTGCATGCATCCCTGATCATGCCCCACTGGCGTGGTGAAAAAAAACCAAGCTCCCCTGACCCTGTCCTGGTGCCGTAGTCGCACAGGTACTCATTGATGGCCCTCTGCTGCGTGTGCAGCCGCTGCAGCATGGCCAATGTTGAGTTCCACCGCTGGTTCCGAGGACAAAGCACAGGAAGAGGCCACGGAGGAAGAAGAAGAGGAGGGGGTGGAGGACAGAGGTGTGTCACAACCAGTAGTAGCATTTTGGAGGCGTGGCGGTGGAACAACCTCCAACACTATTGCACCTTGTCCTGCATCCTTCCCAGCTGCCAAAAGAGTGACCCAATGGGCCGTGAAAGAAAGGTAACGTCCCTGTCCATGCCTGCTGGACCATGAGTCAGCGGTAATATGCACCTTACCGCTGACCTCCCTGTCCAGCGAGGCCAAGACATTGCCTTCCACATGCCGGTAGAGAGCCGGAATCGCCTTCCGTGAGAAAAAGTGGCGTTTGGGAACCTGCCACTGAGGAACCGCACATTGCACAAACTCACGGAAGGGGGCCGAGTCTACCAACTGAAAAGGCAGCAGTTGAAGCGCTAGCAATTTAGCCAAGCTAGCATTCAACCGCTGGGCATGTGGATGGCTGGGAGTGAACTTCTTTCGACGGTCCAGCAGCTGGGGCAGGGAAATTTGCCTGCTAGAATCAGACGTTGGTGTACTGCTAGCAGAGTGCCCACAAATACTTGGCTGTGACACACCTAATTCTACACCTTCATTCCTCTCAGAGCAGGTTTCAGAGAGGACTGAAGGTATAGTGGGGTTGGAGATCCCAGCTGATGCGGTGCAAGAAGAGGTCAGCTTTGTTCTTTGGTGTGGGTCTTTAAGGTAGGCTTGCCAACGAGCTGCATGGCAGGTCAACATATGTCTGGTCAAGCATGTGGTGCCCAAGCGGGTGATGTTTTGGCCACGCGATATACGCTTGAAACATATGTTGCAAACAGCAGCTGTGCGATCTGATGCACTCGACTCAAAAAAGGCCCACACCAAATAACTTTTTGAATAACGGGCAGAGGCAGCGCCCTGCACAGGCGGAGCTCTGCGGTGTGATTCCGTCGGTGTGCTGCCCTTACGCTGGCCCCCCGAGGGCATCCTGCCTCGTTGGAGATGTGCCTCCTTCTCATCCTCCTCCTCCTCCTCTCTCCTATTAGGCACCCACATGGAGTCAGTGACCTCATCATCCCCTCCCTCCTCATCACTGGAGCCAATCTGGCAGTATGCTGCAGCTGCTGGAACATGACTGCCAGATTGGTGTCCTTCTTGAGCATCCCCTCTCTCTGCTCCCACGCTACTGCCTTCCTCTAGCTGGGTATCATCATCAGACCCTTCGAAACGCTGGGCATCCTCCTGGAGCATGTACCCAACACTGTGCTCAAACAGTTCGGGGGACTCCTCAGGAGGACATGGTTGGTCTAGGGAAGGAGTGACTGATGATGAGATTGATACCAGGGAAGAGGACGCTTTGGCAGCTGCTTTGCCAGTACCCTGAGCCTGGGTGAGAGAGGATGAGGAGGATGAGGAGGGCTTGGTCATCCACTCTACCAAGTCTTCGGCATGATGCGGCTCAACACGTCCAGCTGCCGAAAAGAAGGACAAGCGTGTCCCATGGCCACGTGCTGATTGCGATGCACCGCGTCCACGACCAGCACTGTTGTTTCTAGACACAGAGCCTGCTTGCCCTCTTTTATTGGCTCCTGACTGTCTGCCTCTCCTTGTTTGCCTTGCAGACATTCTAATGGCCTGCAGGGAAATGGGAAAAGCAGCAATACAGGCTAAGTTAAGGTGTAATATGGTCAGGAGGCACACTCCGCCCGCTGTAAGTGCCGCAAAATCCTGTTGGTGTAACACATCAGGAAAAATCAGCAATACAGGCTAAGTTAAGGTGTAATATGGTCAGGAGGCACACTCCGCCCGCTGTAAGTGCCGCAAAATCCTGTTGGTGTAACACACCAGGAAAAAGCAGCAATACAGGCTAAGTTAAGGTGTAATATGGTCAGGAGGCACACTCCGCCCGCTGTAAGTGCCGCAAAATCCTGTTGGTGTAACACACCAGGAAAAAGCAGCAATACAGGCTAAGTTAAGGTGTAATATGGTCAGGAGGCACGCTCCGCCCGCTGTAAGTGCCGCAAAATCCTGTTGGTGTAACACATCAGGAAAAAGCAGCAATACAGGTTAAGTTAAGGTGTAATATGGTCAGGAGGCACACTCCGCCCGCTGTAAGTGCCGCAAAATCCTGTTGGTGTAACACACCAGGAAAAAGCAGCAATACAGGCTAAGTTAAGGTGTAATATGGTCAGGAGGCACACTCCGCCCGCTGTAAGTGCTGCAAAATCCTGTTGGTGTAACACACCAGGAAAAAGCAGCAATACAGGCTAAGTTAAGGTGTAATATGGTCAGGAGGCACACTCCGCCCGCTGCAAGTGCCGCAAAATCCTGTTGGTGTAACACACCAGGAAAAAGCAGCAATACAGGCTAAGTTAAGGTGTAATATGGTCAGGAGGTACACTCCGCCCGCTGTAAGTGCCGCAAAATCCTGTTGGTGTAACACACAAGGAAAAAGCAGCAATACGGGCTAACTTCAGGTGTATAATGTGCAGGAGGCTTAGCAACAATGACACTGACACTCTCCCTGCCTATCCTTCTCTCTCCCTGCACACAAGGTTTATCAAAGTATATGACACTGACACTCTCCCTGCCTATCCTTCTCTCTCTCTGCACACAAGGTTTACCAAAGAATATGACACTGACACTGTCCCCTGCCTATCCTTCTCTCTCCCTGCACACAAGGTTTATCAAAGTATATGACACTGACACTCTCCCTGCCTATCCTTCTCTCTCCCTACACACAAGGTTTAGCAAAGAATATGACACTGACACTCTCCCTGCCTATCCTTCTCTGTCCCTACACACAAGGTTTAGCAAAGAATAGATTTGATAAGATTTGACACTGTCCCTGCCTATCCTTCACTTTCCCTGCTCCGGAACACACTACACAAGGCCGCTGCGCTGGCGGCCTTTTATAGTGTGGGGCGTGTACTAAACCCCCATAGCTATAATTGGCCACAGGCATCCTGCCTGTGGCCAATCATTGCTCTCCTCGCTGCCGGCGCTGTGATTGGCCAAGCATGCAGGGTCACAGTGCATGCTTGGCCAATCACAGCGCCGGGATTACACCGCGATGGCGCAGTGTATTGTGGGCCGTTCGCGTCACTCGAATTTGGCGCGAACGGCCCAAATCGTTCGTTGTTCGCCGAACGCGCGAACAGCCGATGTTCGAGTCGAACCTATGTTCGACTCGAACACCGAGCTCATCCCTACACAACTGGTATATAAAAATATTGTGGAACCCACTGGTTGCTGGGGAACACAATAAAACCACACCACAGTAAAATTTGCGATATAGATTGTTACCTGGAATTGGCCACTTCTCCTTCCACAAGATAACAGAGAAACTGCACACAGGTTTTCACTTAACCAAGGGTGAACTTTACTTGGTAAGATATAAAGGTAAAACAAGGTTATACATACAGGTGACTCTGCAGGGACCTGCGAGAGTCAATAATAAAATAAATAATTGCTATCAGACAAAATATCTTAACTTGCAGTGTTAATGTGTATTATTTGACTGAACTGTATTGCTCGCGAGCTCCCCAGAGTGTGCAATACCACCCTGTGTCCCGTCACTATACGTTCCAGTCAGGCCTGACCAATATTAGTGTACAAATTCCTCAATAGATGGAGTCTTTGCTAGCAAACGTTGGTGTACATGTTAATTGTAATCCAAAGGGTGTAGAAGAATAAACAAAACTCCTGCAATGCTTTTGGGAGTGTGAAACTGTCAGGCGGTGCAAACGCCAACTTTAAACTGCGCACTACCACACGATGCACTATGTTCTGGCGTTTGTGTGTCGGACTATTATAGTGATGATGGGCCTTAACAGTCACAGGCCTGTAAAGTAACTGATAAATCCTGGGCAGATGCCCGCTCACCCAAATAGGCCTAGTCCGCCTGGTTGATTCCGTTGCTGATGCTCCGGTACACGATCTCTCCACCACACGAGACGTCGGTAGGGGGAAGATGTCTGGACACTTGGCGGAGAATCAGCTGGGCTTCTCAAAGGAGGATTCTTCTCCCTTCAGCAGGCAGGCCTCTCTGCAGACAGTAGGCCCAGTTTATGCGGCCTACACACACAGCAGGCCTCTCAGACGCTCCTCTTGCTAGCAGGCCGATGTCCAGAGAGAGTTTCCGTAGCTCCTCCCCTCCTTTAAGTAAGCAGTCCCAGAAGGCCAAGCGATGAGGCAATGCACGTTGGGAGTACAGTTGAACTGTGGGTACTATAGTCTATTTACTATCCATGGCAAATGGAGTCTCTTTCTCCCTGTACTACGAGTTCCAGCATGCCTTGCTTTGATATCATTAAAACAATAAGCAGATGCAATATAAAGATTGAACACCGGAGGGAGCTAAGTTCCTTCTAGTTTGTCAACTGTAGTCTGTATCTACATAGAAGAAACTGGAAACCGTGCTACAGATATAACACCCTCACCTTGGCTATCAATTGCGTCCTCACGAGACTTTCTGAGGTCACTCAGAAATTACAGTACTATTCCAGTCTTTTAAAATGTGATCCGCCAAACCAGCCCTCTAGGCGTGCTATGCATTGCTTTAAGCCCCATACAAATTATTACATTTTCTGCAGATTTTTGTCTTCAGATTTATCAAAACCATGTAGTGCAAGGGCCTGCCTGATTGCATACAAATTGAAACTCTTAAAGCCCTGTACACACGATCGGTTTTACCGATAAAAACCGTCCGATGGATTGTTTTCATCAGACAAACCGATCGTGTATGGGACCCATCGGTCTTTTTTCCATCGGTTTTAAAAAATAGAACATGTTTTAAATTTTTCCGATGGATAAAAAACCGATCGAAAACTCCGATCGTCTATGGGCAAGTCCATCGGATAAAAAACCCACGCATGCTCAGAATCAAGTCGACGCATGCTCAGAAGCATTGAACTTCATTTTTCTCGGCTCATCGGAGTGTTTTACGTCACCGCGTTTGGAATGGTCAGTTTTTTGACTGATGGTGTGTAGGCAAGACTGATGGAAGTCAGCTTCATCGGATTTCCGATGGACAAAACCATCGGATTAGAATCCATAGGATATCCGATCGTGTGTACGAGGCTTTAAGGTTTGAACTCATATTATATGGTTCTGGTAAATCTGAGGACAAAAATCTGCAGAAAATCTAATAGTGTGTATGGGGCTTTAGGCTGGTTCATTCATCCTCTGGAAGTACTATTACTGCTTGGTGGGCATCCTCCTCCAAAGAGTTAATAGCCAGTTTTGCAATCAGCCTGGTGGGTACTTGATAGAAGCGGAAAGCACTCTACAGCCTCTCATCCCACTCCGATAGGTAGATGTTAGATTCATTGAATTTGGGCACTAGATCCAAAACTGTTCCCAGCGGTGCCATAGTGACACCTACTCCCTCCGTCTGTACCAGCTGCCGAATGGGGCATATCCTGCTGACTACACAAAGTGTAGGCGGGATTAAGGCTGGGTGGTAGGCACCCAAGAGTGAAGGAATGACACACGGAGGTCAGAGATTTCAAAGAGTGTATTGTCAAGAATGTTCCAAACACACTGTAACAGAGTCTATGTAGGGCTTCCAACTGGACAAAAACACTCACAGATAATTAAACAGTGCTTGTGGAAAGCGAGGCTCAAAGACTTACCTGGCATTAGAGGTGGCTGATAAGCAGTATGCAACTGGAGCAGAAAAATTCCACACTGCAACAATAATGAACAGTCCTTATACTGTCATTTCTCCTCTGGAACCTTTCCCTAACTAGTAGGTTCCTGTCCCTATCCTAACTGTGCGCAAAATGTGCACCAACTGCAGTGATCCAGTGCTTTTTATAAGCACTGCCTTTACTTAAGATGGTCATCCAGGGCAGCAGGATCCAATTGGACAGCTGCTCACCTGATGAAAAGTACAGAGGCCTAATGCCCCGTACACACGATCGTTTTTCATGCCGTTAAAAATGCCATTTTTAAAAATGGCCATTAAAAATGATCGTGTGTAGGCTCCAGAGCATTTTTAACGACGTGAAAAACGGCCATTAAAAATTCCGGACATGCTCTCTTTTTTCACGTCGTTTTTCATGTCGTTTTTTTTAACGACGTGAAAAACGATAGTGTGTATGCTTTCACGACGTGAAAAAAAACGCACATGCTCAGAAGCAACTATGAGACGGGAGCGCTCGTTTTGGTAAAGCTAATGTTGGAAATGGAGATGGCACATTCGTCACGGTGGAATTAATAGCATCGTTTTAATGCAGCGCATTCCGTTCTTCTTTTGACATTGAGAGTTTTATGCCAAACTTGTTTCTAAAGTAATTCCAAATTGCTCTAATGATTTTAAAATATTATTTATAAGCCACACCTCCCTCCTAAATAATACTAATAATAATAAAATAAGTTAATTCTCCTTTTTTCTTTAAATTTTATATTATTTTTGGTTATTTTTTTTTGGCCTTTTTTTAAGTATTTTGGCTTAAATTATTCTTGTGTAAAGTTACCACAACAACCTTCCAAATGTGTCTCATTTGGCCTCAGGGAGGTTTGTGTCCCCTGATAATAACAATAATGTAATTTGAGATGTCCCTGCCTGCTTCCTAGCAAGCTCTCTTTTGAAATACAAATCACATAGTCAAGTATTTAAAGGGCACTCAATTTTTTTTTATTTCAGAACATTAACAAATTAAAGTGGAAGGCAGCACTGGAGAGCCTGCTTGCATTTGTGCATCCCTTTGACCCCACAACAACCATACAAGATGTCCAAACCAAAATAGAGATTAGATCCCCCCAAAAAATGAGCCCAATCTTGTCTTGAGCTCCCAGAGGTCAGGAGCCACAGCAGATAAGTCCTATATGTCCCCAGTCTGTGGTACTACAGCAGGCATTATTTTCTTCTCTTCCTTGTAGCCTTCTCTCCAGCCTTCTCTGCAGCCTTGGTTGGTTTCTTCCTTGGAGGCTGGGGATCAGGAGGAGAGGTTGTGGCAGGAGGAGTAGTAGGAGGAGGAGGTGGAGGAGTAGGGACAACCTCCGTTATGTCCGTGTACCTAGTGAGTTCACCCAGCACGCCCTTATTGATGACTTTCAATAGCAGGGTCTCACTGTAAATTTTTTGCTGCAACTCCATTTGCCCTAGTTTGTGGGCGAGGACTGCGGCAAATCCCTCTTCAACAGAGGGTGCCTCTCTGAGGGCCGCTGTTGCCTCTCTGAGGAAGGCCCTGGTTTCCTCCTCCACCTGCCTACCTCTCCTTGGCCCTCGTGGTTTAACTACCAGGGGAGGCATCTGGGCTCTTGTGCTGGGCCCAGCCTCCTCCTGGGTGCCACTGGGCCCAGCCTCCTCCTGGGTGCCCCTGGGCCCTGCCTCCTCCTGGGTGCCACTGGGCCCAGCCTCCTCCTGATCCCCAACATCACCCTCTTCCTGGCTCTGCTCTGGCTGTCAAAAAAGAAAGGGACATTATTTATTTTGCCACATCATCATTCACAGACATTGTTCACCTCTAGACATTGTTGAAATCAATGCCAAAAGTTATGTCCTTTTCATTGATTACGCATCCTGGTTTTGTTGTCTTGGACACATAAAATTAGGCCACTACTGTATCTTGCTCTTCACAAACTTTATTGGTAGAAGTGTACATACCTTTAACAATACTAACATCTATTTAAAATCTACAATTTTGTACGATAGAAATATAGATAGCAAAACTTTACCTGGCTCCATATCTCCAAATCTGCCTCCTCAAGGCCCTGATCTTGATCCTCAGAGGAAGCCAGAGCAGGGTTGACAGGAAGGCTGGAGGACTGGCTGCAGGGAAGGCTGGAGGGTTGGGTACAAGGAAGGCTGGATTGACCTCTGGGGGGAAGGGTGGAGAGAGATTCCCGCACTTCCAGCTGGTCATCCAGAAAAGCAAGCTTACTGTAGTACCACAGACTGGGTTTATAAACCTTATCTGCTGGTGCACCTGACCTCTGGGACCTCAGGACCATAGTCCTCTGGGTCCTGTATGTCCCTCTGATGGTCCCAATTTTGTTTTTGACATCTTGGAGAGTTGTTGTGGGTATCTTTGTTTGCACAAATGCAAGCAGGCTCTCCAGTGCTGCTTTCCTGGCGTCTTTATTTTTATTTCCGCCACTTTTGGTTTGCCATAATATAGGGAGCTCTTGCCATTTGTCGATGAACTCCCCCATGAAGTCTGGGTTTTTAAAAGTATTCATGATATCTGTAAAAGCGAGAACCCAAAATAAAAATATATTTCAGGCAACATTCCTCAACTGTGCATTGTCTACATATTTTGAGCACACAAATCTCCTCGTCTGATGAACCTCAAAAAGTAAAATTGTTAGGTACCTTGGTCACGACGTTCGTTGCTAACTCTCTCTCCCGAAAAATGAACGTATTTCCCAGACATGGATCTTCACTTTATATACACAGCGCATGCGTGAAACTCCGCACGCTTTCCCCGCCCCTGACGTTCGATATTGTACTTTCCCCGCCCCTTCTCGCTCGTAGTGCTGAACAAAACATGGCGGAGACACAGGTGGCTGAGATTACCTCTACAGAGGATGAAATTACAGAGGAGCCCAAATCAAGACCCAGGAGATATAAGGCATCCAACATGTCATTCGAGGAAATGGTGGAGATGGTCGCCATTTTAAAGAAGGAGGATTATGATGCCAAGCATGGTCCGTATAAAAGGCCTAATCTGGTCAAGTCCAGAATTATGGGCAAAGTGGTCAAAAGTCTCCACCAAAAATTTGGGGTGTGCAGAACGAAGGAACAGCTCAGAAAACGATGGTCAGATCTGAAGTTGCGGGAGGCCGACCAATATAAAAGAATCAAGAAAGTTATATTAAAAAGTAAGTTGTTTTTTTTGAGTTTCCATTGTACATATTATTTTCTTGTATTCTGTCGTGTATTTTTAACTTTCATATAGTACACTGAAAGATACCATCTTTTTTAGGTTCGTCCGCATAGTAAACGGACGTATTTTACCTCTTTCTCCGTACAGTTCCTCAAACGATGTTTTAGGATCATCCAGTGTGAACACCCATGTTTTTTTGTTTATTTGGGGGAGTACATTTGGGCCACAATTATTTTTGGTGTGCTAATCCAAAGGAGATTTGTTCATTTTGAAAAACGATATGCATGGTAATGTTAAAGGGAGTGAATGCTCAGCAGCTGATGAAACATCTGAACGCAGTAGTACAAGTGTGGGCCTAAAGCCAAAAAGCTTGATGGAGTCACACACAGGTGATCCAGTGTAGATACTTTGGGGTGTTACAATGTTTCAAATTTGTTCACAAAATGTATATGCTCTGTTTTGGCCTATGTATCCAATCATTTGTCCCGGTTGGCACAGGGGTTAAAAATTAAAATGGAGCATGCTTCAAAAGAATGATTAAAAAGTTTTTTTCCATGTTTCTTATTTTAGCAAAATTGAGTCGCTACTAATGAAACTATTCCTTTTATTTCAATCTCCCTAGGGATTCGAAAAGCTACCTCAGATGAGACGAGAATTGCAATACCTACAACAATACCCCCAGAACCCCAGGATGGAGAGGAATGTGATGTTGTGGAAGTTGAAAGTGGCACCACCACAGGTCAGAGAGAAACCAGACACATGCATGTTAAATAGATGTAGGCCTACATATTCTATCCTACATATTTCTTTTTACATTTAGGTGCAGTTCTGGCCGAAGACCCCAATAAGTTGTCACATCACAGTGCCCAGATCCTGATCCAATACCTGATGGTCTGCTGTCGTGACCTCGAAAAAATTAAGGGAGATTTGCGAGAGATCAGGGCAAATACAAAGCGGGTGGAGGAAAGGCTCCAAAATATCATGGCTGTGCTTGGGCGTGTCTAATGTTTTTACACCAAATAACGTTTTACTTGCAGAGTTTTCTTTTTTTTTTGGTTATTTTACCCTTTAATGACTAGCACATGTTTAGCTTTTTCAAAATTTGGAGAACTATAGTTTGTTTATGCATGGCTGGTCATGCGTTTTAATACACCTGAAATTAAGGGAACATCCACATTTCTATGGAAGTTGCCCACCTAAACAAAAAAAATAAAGGTATTTTTACATAACAAATCATTGTGGCTTCATTATGTAAATGTGGTGCTGAGTGAACTAATCAATGTTTGGTGTTTACACTGACAATGAAGGCTAATTAAAAGATTTTTTAATCCACATGGCAAAACAAATGCACTAGGTAAACCTACCAGAAACATCAAACATTATACAATAAAAATGACAAACCAATCTTTACTTTTTTAAAAAGTTTTATTTTTTTGGTCTAAAATTATTAGAGATTGTCTGGCATTTCAATGGCCCCCCTACCCATAAAATAGTCCACATATTGGTTACGGGCCTCACGTCCGGTTGGGGGGGGCCAAGCCAGGACGGCCAGGTTCCAGGGCCACCAAAGTTTCTGCATTGATTAAAGAGGCCTCAGGCCCACACAAAGATATATAACTCGTTGAATGCACCCTTAGGAAATTATGCAGCACACAGCACGTCATAACCACATGGTTCCATTTGTATGGGGCAAGGTGGATGGAGGTAAGGAAGAGGCGAAATCGGCTGGCCATGATCCCAAACGCATTTTCCACCACCCTTCTGGCTCTGGCCAGCCGATAATTGAAAACCCTCCTCTCAGGGGTGAGGGTGCGTTGCGGGAATGGCCTCATCAAATGGGGTCCCAGGCCAAACGCCTCATCCGCCACAAACACAAAAGGTAGTCCCTCCACATTCTGCTCCGCGGGTGGCAAGGCCAGCAGATCCAAAAGGAGCCGTTCTCCAAACTCCGTCTGGGCAAAAACTCCTCCATCAGACATCCTGCCATTCTTGCCAACGTCCACATAGAGGAACTCGTAGGTGGACGACACCACTGCCATCATCACGACGCTGTGGAACCCCTTATAATTATAATAAAAGGATCCCGAATGGGGTGGTGGGACGACCCGAACATGTTTGCCGTCGATGGCTCCTCCACAGTTCGGAAAGTTCCATCGCTGGGCAAACTCGGAAGCCACATTCTGCCATTCATGTGGCGAAGAAGGGAACTGTGGAATTAAAGAAATAACAAATTAATACTTGGAGCCAGAAACATTGCAAGCTGATTTCATACACACATTCATGGCCAACATTGGTAGAATCTGTTAAAAACATAAAAAATTGGAAGCATGAAAAAAAAAATTATGGGGGGGGGGGGGGGGGAGGGTTGAAGATGAGTTGGGAATATCACACATGAAGGCTGTAGCACTCTGTATTGAAGTTAACAAAAATGAAACATTCCTAGGCAAAATTTAGAGTGCGTTTTGGGTAAAGCACTACGATGGAACATATAATAAAAAACATGGAAATGACTAGGCAAGGTAGGTATGGCCCCAGGATAGCATGCTGGAGAGGTTAGGTAAGCCAAATTTACAGGTAGGCCTCAAACACCAAACTTTAAATAATAAAACATGGGGAGAAAGGGAACATTCCCTGCAGCTAAGAATCATGTGAATTAGGGACTGCAAATAAAGCAAATTAAAAATATCCCAAAATAAAAACCATACAATGTGAATTTTTGAAGAAGAACACTTACCTTAATATAGTCCTCCTGCAAAACTTGAAGGATGGCAGAACAAGTCTCTGGTATAATGATCCCCAGAGCCTGGGGGGATATGCCTGTGGAGAACTTAAGGTCCTGCAGGCTTCTCCCAGTAGCCAGGTATCGCAACGTGGCGATGAGCCTCTGCTCAGCACTGATGGCTTCCCGCATAACGGTGTCCTGCCTGGTAATATAGGGGGACACCAAAGCCAACAGCTGCTGAAATACGGGGTCAGACATCCTGAGGAAATTCCTGAAATCATCAGGATTATTCTCCCTGATCTCCCGCAACAAAGGCATGTGACAGAATTGGTGCCGCTGGAGCAACCAATTCTTGGTCCATGAACTCCTCCTGACCCTGCTCATGGCATGGAGTCGGGATACAGCATGAACCCCTGCACCAACTACAGCACGAACTCTACGACGAGTACGTAGCCGCAACATGGCTAGATAACGGTCGGCTGAACAGAACGTACTAGAAGAACGCACGGAAGAACAGCAAGGCCTATGAAGAACAAGCTGAAAAACACGAACGTGCAGAGCAGGCCGCACTGAATAAACAGATACGAACTGACTACAAGCAGTGCTAAACAGATACGAACCCACAGGCGCAATCTGAACTCCCGAAAACGATCTTCAAAGCACGACGACTGAAAAGCGCGAATCGTCTCTCACCAAACTTTTACTAACACGCGGAAACACGGAATTAGCAAAAGCGTCCCAAAGGGTGGCGTCATTCGAACGGAACTTCCCCTTTATAGTGCCGTCGTACGTGTTGAACGTCACTGCGCTTTGCTTGATCGTTTTTTTTAATGATGGTGTGTACGCAAGGCAGGCTTGAGAGGAAACATGAAAAAAAACGAGGAGAAAAACGTTGGTTTAAAAAATGACATTAAAAACGATCGTGTGTACGGGGCATAAGAGGAACATGAGTTCCTCCTGTCCTCTACTCTCCCTGCATGGTGGTTGCAGGCAGTACCACCTGTGTAGGGAGGTCAACCTACACCTGCCCACAGGTTTCCATGCAAAAGAGATGAAATCACAACTGCAGGCATAGTTGAATGAAGGCACATTATGCATAGTGGAGGTCATGGCTGCTCAAACAATGACCAATTCAGAAATTAAACACAATAACTGTGTCACCAACTTCTTCCTCTCCCTGACAGAAAAATATTGACCAGAATGGTGTGGCCACCCCTAATGTGCTTACAGAACAACCTCTTTTGATCTCAGATCATGGAAAAAAAAATCTGCACACCACCACTCACCTGGCCAACTAGCTTTCTGGTACAGCACAGATCTCATCTGTTCATATATGTTCTCCTTGAGGATTTGTACACTCAGGGCTTTTTTGTCAGAAAATAGGTGCAGGAACTCCACCACTACCTCCTCAAACCCCCCCCACACACACCCCTTCCAAACTACATCAAATAGTAGGTGTGGTCAATGTCACTAACAGTGGGAGGGGCTTAAAGGAGCCTTAAATACCAGGAGTGCATTACATACATAGTGCAGAGTGGGGGGGGGGGTGTTACATCCAAAGCTGTTTGGAAGTGTGCATTGCATACAGAATGCAGAGTTCAGGGGTGCGCTGCATACAGAGCACAAAGTTCTGGGGTGCGCTACACACAGAATGTACAGCTGCTTACCTCTGCATCCCCCATCTACATCTCACTTTCACCCCCTCTTCTCTGATTTCTGCAGGCAATCCCTCCCTCCACTACCCCCATCTTCTCCCCCCTCCGTAAAAGCTCCACCATCTTCCATGTGTCTTACTTTTGTTACTGTATTAGGCTGAAGCACCCAGCCGGCTCTAGTACCTCCCTGCATACTGTAGTTGGTGCTGCATCTCTCACTCGCAAGTAGATCATCCAGTGGGGCTGTCGGCATCCACACTGCACCCCGGACACCTGCATCTCCCTTGTCCCAATCCTGCACTGAGTGGGAGCCACCAAGTTCCAGATGAAAAAAAGCCCTGCGTACACTCCAATCAGAATATTCCACAGAGTTTAAAGAAAAACATTTATACAAACAGTTGGAGACTGCAAAGGAACAAGCAAATGATCTCTTCAACAAAGAAAGGTTCCTTTTGGAGTGAAGTAAAAGTATACAGTATCTCACAAAAGTGAGTACACCCATCACATTTTTGTAAACCTTTTATTATATATTTTCATGTGACAACACTGAAGAAATTACACTTTGTTACAATGTAAAGTAGTGAGTATACAGCTTGTATAACAGTGTAAATTTGCATTCCCCTCAAAATAACTCAACACACAGCCATTAAAGAGGAAGTAAACCCTGATGGGTTTTACTTCCTCTTTATTTCCCTGCAAAGGTAAAGCATAATGCATAGTAGCCCATTATGTGTCACTTACCTAAAACCGAAGCCTGCAAAGTCACCCCTGTCCCCACTAGCAGTGAGCTTACATCTTCACCCCTCTTTCTTTCGGGGCCGCGAACTGCATGCGCACGGGAGCCGCCAGTCACGGCATGACCTCTTTTTGAAATGGCATGATCGCCGTTTTTAAAGTGCGCCTGCGCCATTGTCTACGGCACATGCGCCGTAGACATCGGCGCACATCTCTATTGTAAATATCTCCTAAACCGTAGAGGTTTAGGAGATATTTCCAGCACCTACAGTTAATGCCGCGTACACACGACCGTTTTTAATGTCATTGAAAAAAACTGCATTTTTCTCGACGTGATTTTGTGTGTTTCCTCTCAAGCCTGCCTTGCCTACACACTATCATGGAAAAAAATGTTCGAGTAAAGCGCGGTGACGTACAACACATATGACGGCACTATATAGGGGAAGTTCCATTCGGATGGCGCCACCCTTTATGTTAGTAAAGTTTGTTGAGAGACGATTCGCGCTTTTCAGCCTCGTGCTTTTCAGTCCGTTACAGAGTGACGAATGTGCTATCTCCATTACGAACGCTAGTTTTACCAGAACGAGCGCTCCCGTCTCATACTTGATTCTGAGCATGCGCATTTTTTTTAACGTCGTTAAAGCCCACACACGGACGTTTTTCATGACGAGAAAAATGTTCCAATTTTTCTCGTCGTGATTCTCTGCGTTTTTCTCGTCGGGAAAAAGGCTGGAAAGCCCACACACGATCATTTTTAATGACCATTTTAAAAAATGTCATTTTTCTCGTCATTAAAAACGGTCGTGTGTACGCGGCATAAGCCTTAATCTAGGCTTACCTGTAGGTAAAAGTGGTTGTACAGGGTGTTCAACCAGTTTAATGTCTAAACTGCTGGCAACAAAAGTGAGTACACCCCTAAGTGAAAATGTCCAAATTGGGCCCAAAGTGACAATATTTTGTGTGGTCACCATTATTTTCCAGCACTGCCTTAACCCTCTTGGGCATGGATTTCACCAGAGCTTCACAGGTTTCCAGTGGAGTCCTCTTCCACTCCTCCATGATGACATCACGGAGCTGGTGGATGTTAGAGACCTTGCTCTCCTCCACCTTCTGTTTGAGGATGCCCCACAGATGCTCAATAGGGTTTAGGTCTGGAGACATGCTTGGCCAGTCCATCACCTTTACCCTCAGCTTCTTTAGCAAGGCAGTGGTTGTCTTGGAAGTGTGTTTGGGGTCATTATCATGTTGGAATACTGCCCTGTGGCCCAGTCTCCGAAGGGAGGGGATCATGCTCTGTTTCAGTATGTCACAGTACATGTTGGAACTCATGGTTCCCTCAATGAACTGTAGCTCCCCAGTCCCGGCAGCACTCATGCAGCCCCAGACCATGACACTCCCACCACCATGCTTAACTGTAGGCAAAACACACTTGTCTTTGTACTCCTCACCTGGTTGCCGCCACACATGCTTGACACCATCTGAACCAAATAAGTTTATCTTGGTCTCATCAGACCACAGGACATGGTTCCAGTAATCTATGTCCTTAGTTTGCTTGTCTTCAGCAAACTGTTTGCAGGCTTTCTTGAGCATCATCTTTAAAAGAGGCCATGCAGACCAATTTGATGCAGTGTGAGGTGTATGGTCTGAAAACTGACAGGCTGACCGCCCACCCCTTCAACCTCTGCAGCAATGCTGGCAGCACTCATACGTCTATTTCCCAAAGACAACCTCTGGATATGATGCAGAGCATGTGCACTCAACTTCTTTGGTCGACCATGGCGAGGCCTGTTCTGAGTGGAACCTGTCCTGTTAAACCGCTGTATGGTCTTGGCCACTGTGCTGTTGCTCAGTTTCAGGGTCTTGGCAATCTTCTAATAGCCTAGGCCATCTTTATGTAGAGCAACAATTCTTTTTTTCAGATCCTCAGAGAGTTCTTTGCCATGAGGTGCCATGGTGAACTTCCAGTGAGCAGTATGAGAGAGTGAGAGCGATAACACCAAATTTAACACACCTGCTCTCTATTCACACACTCTTGCTCTAAAATTTGTGGTGTATGTAACCTGTGTGTATCTGGCTCTGATACTAGCCAGTGCCCAGTGGCGTAGCGTGGGTTGTCAGCGCCCAGCGCAGGGCAAGAGATTTACGCCCCCTAAACCATGGATTTTTAGCACTCTGAGTCCCTATAGCTAGTACAGTAGTACTGACCAACCTGATTCCTACACCGACCTACTTGACCACTATACTAACCTACCTGATTCCTATACTGACCTGCCTGATTCCTACACTGACCACTAAACTGACCTATCTGATTGCTATACTGACCACTACACTGACCTACCTGATTCCTATACTGACCACTACACTGACCCCCCTGATTCCTATACTGACCACTATACTGACCCACCTGATTCCTACACTGTCCACCGCACACATTATTATTGCTCACTGATTGGTTGCTAGATGATACTGCACATAATTACTGCTTACCCATTGTTTGCTAGAGGTTACTGGCTGCACATCATTACTACAAACTGACTGGTTGCTAGAGGTCACTGCAAAATATTTTTGCTCACTGATTGCTTGCTAGAGATTACAGCAGATCATTACTGTTTACTGATTGGTTGCTGAAGATTACTGCACATCATTACCACTCACTGGTTGCTAGAGGTTACTGCACATTAGGCTTGTGCAATTCGTTTCGTAACGAATCGAAATTCGTCCGAATTTAGCAACTTTCGGACATTCGGAAGCATTCGAATTTCCGAACAAAGCAATTACGAATAAAACCGAATCCGAAATAAATTATACCGCAAAATAGCGAATGCCCGAAAGTCTTCGGCATAATTCGTTATGAAAAAAGTTACGAATGTACGAATCCATTCGAAGCACAATAACACTCACTCTGCTCTCTGCTTCTCCCACACCGTGCTGAACTCCCTCTCAAAATGGTGTACAGGGGCGGAGGCTATAGCCGCATGAAAAAACGAAAGTAAAATCCGAGATTTTGAATCCATTCGAAGCACAATAACACTCTGCTCTGCTCTCTGCTTCTCCCTCACCGTGCTGAACCCTCTCAAAATGGTGTACAGGGGCGGAGTCTATAGCCGCATGTAAAAAACAAACGTAAAATACGAGATTTCGAATCGTTACAAATAACCGCTATGTATTTAGAAAAGTACAAATCCATTCGAAGCACATTAGGCATAATAGGCAGCGTCGTTGTGAGAGAGACACGGAAAATTACGAATCAACGAACCCAAAAAAAGTTACGAAAGTAGGAGTTGTGTCCAGAATCAACGAAAAACAGCGTACTCTACCGAAAGTACGAATTATAAAGCAACAAAAAATTCAACGAAAAATGTCGCTTGCGAAAATACGAATTAGTCCGAACACGAAAAATCCCGTCTAGCAAAATTACGAATGATTACGAATCAACAGGACCGGAAAGAAACGAACCGAAACGGAATACATTTTTCCGTTGTGCACAAGAAGCGAACCGAAACGGAACGAATTTTGCCGTTGTGCACAAGTCTACTGCACATTATTAATGCTCCCCAATTGGTTGCTAGACATTGCAGCACATCATTACGGCTCACTGATTGGTTGCTAGAGGTTACAGCACATCATTACAACCCACTGATTCGTCACTTAAGGTTGCAGCACATCATCTCACTGCCTGCACATCACAGACAGCGGAAGTGACGGGACCCACCAATAGACAGAAAAGAAGATCTAGAACTAATTATTAGCAATGAGGGTTGAGGGGTGGGCTGTGTATTGAGTGCAAGGCTGAGGGATGCGCTTTGTAGGTAATGCAGGGTTCAGAGGTGCACTGTGTACGTAGGGCAGGGTTGAGGGGGTGTGCTGTGTACAGCGTGTAGGGTTGAGGGGGTGCGCTGTGTGTGGCGTGCAGGGTTGAGGGGGTTGCGCTGTGTGTGGCATGCAGGGCTGAGGGGGGTGCGCTGTGTGTGGCATGCAGGGCTGAGGAGGGTGCGCTGTGTGTGGTGTGCAGGGTTGGGGGGTGTGCTGTGTGTGGCATGCAGGTTTGAGGGGGTGCGCTGTGTGTGGCATGCAGAGTTGAGGGGGTGCACTGTGTGTGGCATGCAGGGTTGAGGGGGGTGCACTGTGTGTGGCTTGCAGGGTTGAGGGGGTGCGCTGTGTGTGGCTTGCAGGGTTAAGGGGTGCGCTGTGTGTGGCTTGCAGGGATGAGGGGGTGCGCTGTGTGTGGCTTGCAGGGATGAGGGGGTGTGGCTTGCAGAGATTAGGGGGGTGCGCTGTGTGTGGCTTGCAGGGATGAGGGGGGTGCGCTGTGTGTGGCTTGCAGGGATGAGGGGGGTGCATTGTGTGTGGCTTGCAGGGTTGAGGGTTGTGCACTGTGTGTGGCTTGCAGGGTTGAGGGGGGTGCGCTGTGTGTGGCTTGCAGGGTTGAGGGGGGTAAGCTGTGTGGGGCTTGCAGGGTTGAGGGGGGTGCACCGTGTGTGGCTTGCAGGGTTGAGGGGGGTGCGCTGTGTGCGGTGTGCAGGGTTGAGCGGGGTGCGCTGTGTACATCTCTCTCCCCCCAAATACAAAGCTCTCTTTCCCACAGATTCCAGTTCAGAGCTCAGCCCCAGCCCCCCTCCGGCTGCCATCATCCCGTACAGAGCTTTCCTTTGTAGAGGAGTACTCACAATGTCCGTGCAGCTGCCGGTAAGGAGGGGCTTCTGTCTGTGTGGATGATGCCTCATCCTCTTCCTCCTGGCCCCGGTTTCCTCCAGTCCTGGGGTGGTCGGTGCAGGGTCAGAGTGCCGGTGTCCTGCCGAGAAACACCGGGGCCGCGTAGCAGCACACTGACAGGCACAGACGAAGTCCTATGACGAAACACGTAAGGCGGGGCTACGCAATACGCACACCACGCTACTCTACCCGGAAGTGAAGTTGGAATGCAGTTGGAACGCACGCTGCAGTCACCAGCTTGTACCGATCGTGGTACATAGGCGCTAGGCGCTGCATTTCTTTCTCTACGTTTGATGATTTTTTGATTGATTTTTATAATAAAAGCCCATTTTTTACTGCACCATGGAAGCATTTTTGTTTTACCACTGAGGTAACTGGAGAGCCTATTGACGGTATCTGAACCCTCTGGAGCAGCTGAAGAGAGGAAAGTTGGAAGACACCGCTGACACATCCTGCTCTGTACTAGTGGAAGCCCCTGGATGCTGACCCGGAGTATCTCTCTACGCTGATTACCCCCTTGGGGGTGAAGGGAGCTGGTGAGTGGGGACACATGTGGGGGATGCACTGTCTGCTATAACTGAAGAACTGGATTTAACCTTGCCTTTTATATGAAGAAGGATCTGTTATCCTAACACCAAGCCTCAATCCTTTGCCTGCTACTATAGACGTTTACTTCTATATTATATAAGCTAGTGGGTTAGTCACAGACAATATTGGCATCTTTACTGATGTTTTTGCCTGGAGGCACTGCACATTGGATGACTTAATTTATTTTATTTTATTTTAGTTTGTATAAATATGAGGATTATGTTCTAAACACATATATATTTTTTCTAAACTGCTGGTATCATATCAGATGCACTGTATGAGGCACTACTGGCTACGGCTACCTGCACGCCTCACCTTCTAAGGTTTATTTTGTGTACACTGGTTTGTGCCTAACTTTTTAGTACCCCAACTGGGGGTAACACTTCTATATATTTCTGGTCCCAGTTAGGACTAGTGAGCAGCGCCACACCCCATATATACTACTCTCTTATGCTAGGACCCTCTCTTTTAGTGAGGGTCCCACTAGGGGGGCTGCAGCTCTTATCACTAATATTCACTTTACTATTTTTCCTAAGGGCGGGTACACAGCACTATATTTAGGCACAGGGACAGGCAGGACTCAGGAGAAGCGGCGGTGGTCGGAAGTCTGGGCTGTGGGGCAGGCTAAGTGGACGGAAAGCATGTCGCACGAGCCGGGATCCTGGACCCCGTGTGTGGGGAGTGGCGTGTAATGGAGAGGATGCCTCGTGAGTCGCCTGACCTCCATCTTCCCCCCAGTCTCCGCACGGTCACAATCCCTGGGATCATCATGGATGGTCTTCAGTGTCCATTTACTTACTGCTGTGTCAGTGTCACCGCTGGAGCCTAAGCACCGCAACTTCTTCCTCATAGCGAAGCGAAGAGCTCACAGTAATCTGCCACCTGCCGCTGCGCCCCTCTAAATTTTGCGCCAGGGGCGACTGCCCCGCCTTCCCCATGCTACGCCACTGCCAGTGCCTCACCATCCACTGACCTCACCGCATGTCCCTGATTAGAATACAACAGGTTTGCTGCACTTAACTTATTTTATTTAATTACAATGTCATCAGTTTTGGATTGTAACCGATCCTTTCTCAAGTCATACAAAGCTCTAAAATAGTAGTTCATCTCATGTATACAAATACTGTTCAGACCAGAAATAACCTAATTTAATTCACATGTCTACTACTAATCTATTCTATTTGCATATACAAAAGGTTCCAAAGTAGCAAGGGGTAGATCTGAAAAGAATCTCACCTGTAAAATAAAATACACATCATTAGCTCATTGAACCTGCAGGAATAATATTGATCTAGAGATCTACATTCAAGGTTATTGGCTGCAAAATTTTAGGATTGTAGAACCACTTCATTTTCATTTTTTTTCTTTTTTTTTAAACTTTTGACTGCTGATCTTGACCTTGTTCTATATTGATGCATTTTTGTTTTTATGTTGCCATGAAGCGTGCATGTCTGGAATGCTTCATATTCTTAAAAGAGAAGTATGGACTTAAAAACAAACATTTACACTCACCTAGGTGAATGAAGCATCGATCTGATGCTGCATCTGTCCCAAGCTGGCTCTGCACTGAGAACTGAGTGACCAAACACCGCTGATTGCTCACTCCTCCCCCTTTGCTCTGAGCAGAGAGCCATGACTGTCAGTCACCGGCTTTCTGCTCTGTGTCTTCAGTGCTCATTAGAGCGCTGGGCTGTGGAGGGGGCCAAAGGTGCTAGCTCAGGCTCTCAGTGGATCGCTAATAGGCTGAGCCAGCTGCCGGTCCAGGCATCAGGGTGGATCTCGACCATATGGTCGGGATCTTTTCAGAGTCTGGACTGGCTCTGTGACCTCAGCTGACAGTGGACTTTAGATGGCTATCAGCTGAAAATGGGTCACAGGAGTCCAGGATTTATGGTGTTTTGTGATTTTGTGAAAATTAATTAAAAAAGAAAAAAAAAGCCCACAAAAAAAAAAAAAAAACTTTTGATTGCCTCCCCTCCTTGGTTTTGTCATTAAATCTGTAGCCATGAACATAGCTGGGATACTTAATGACCCTGTTCTATGAAATGTCTTGCCAATGGCAATTCTAATAATCTATCATGTATGGAATATTTGTGTTGGCATATGACTTTTTTTTTATTTCTGTGTGGTTTCTCCGATATAGAAAAGACCACACAAACACTTAATCATGCATATCACAAATGAACTGGGACACGTTAAGTAATGCCTTAAAGCGGTTGTATACCCTATTTTGTAACTTTTACCTACAGGTAAGCCTATATTAAGGTTTACCTGTACGTAAAAAGAATATCTCCTAAACGTGTACAGTTTAGGAGATATTCCCCTCGCAATGAGCCGCTGACTGCAGCGGCGCATGCGCAGCAGGGATTCTTGGCTAAAGCCCGGCAGCCGCCGGACCTTGCAGACGCGCGGGAGTGGCAACATCGCAGCTCCAGCCACTCACTGCCCTGGAGCGGCGATACCCGGAAGACCCGCCGAGGCAAGATGACATCTCCCTCGGCGTGGACCAGGTAAGTTTCCGACGCCTCATTCTAAGGTAAGTATTTCATAATGAGCTAGTATGCGGTGCATACTAGCTCATTATGCCTTTTACTTTTCAGGTATGAAAAAAAAAAACAAGTAAAAAAAAGTAAAAGCAGGTATACAACCGCTTTAATATAAATGAATGTATTTCTTTGTGGATATTGGAATGATCCCCCCTTTTATCATTAAGCTAAATTGTATACAAGATAAACACAGTAACAAACCTGTTCACCAACAAAGGTAGTGATAGGTGTGTTCTGGGGCATATAATCCAAATTAATTACTTCATTATAACTAGTGCGCCCTCTTCTAAAACATTGCAATGATATTTTTTTGAATTTGAATTTAGCGAAATGCCATTACAATCCTTGAAGTATAGCTGTTTTCTATGCGCTCTCTTTACACCATACATATATGGCGGTGTGCAGAAAAACGCAGCTCAGCGGACGTGGTGTGACAAGCCCTAAAAAGTGTCTTTCTTCAGAGAACTCCATTAGCTTCCATAATTTTCTGTGCAGAATTGTTTTTCTTAAGCTGATATTTTTATAAGCTTCTTACTATAAAAAGTTGTTAATTAAAGCCACCGTGACCTACTTGGGAGCCTCTGGAGTGTAAAGTCTTCAACAAACTGAAGCCAAAATCCATAACTCATTTAAATGAGATTTTAAGAGCTCTACACAGCCATTGCGGAATTTTGGCTCAGCTTCTCTGCTTCTAACAGTTCTTCTATGGCTCACTATTTTAGACGGATCCCTTGAGTCAGAATGAAATTACAAGGAAAACATAGAATTTTAGAGGAGGAATCCATAATGTATGGCGTTGTGGAATGGCTTTATATATGTGGTCTTCTTCTCAGTCTATTGTCTCAGTAATCTAAGACAATCAGATGTTCCATATATTGCACTGGGTGGTTGTTCTTGGAAACATAAAAACATAAACAGGCTGAGGCAAACACCACACTTATATAACCTTGCACACAGTCCACGACTGAGCAGTCCCCCCAGACCCAATCCACTTACCAAACCCATCCTAGTTATGTGACAGACCACCCACTTGTGGCCCCGATCACTATAATGAAAGCCTTATAGACATAGGTGTGCGCAGCCTATTGGATTAGGGTGTGCACCCCAAAGCTCAAACACACGCTACCGATCACTCACTGTGTTCACTCAGAAAGGGAAGGGGCCAGTAAATCACATATTTACTGACCCCTTCCCCACTCATCCTAAAACATCCCCCTGTGTGTGCCTGCAGCAGCCGGTGGGAGAGGGGAAGAGGGAATCCCGCAGCACTGTGGGGGGGAGGGGGGGCAGTAGGGGAAATCTGTGCTGTACAGGATGATTAAGGTGTGCCTGGGCACACCTGGCACACCCTGTGCACACGCCTATGCTTATAGAGTTACTCAAAGAAGGGTGATACCATGATCCAGGGACATCGACCTGGGGCACAGCATTATTGTTAATGAGGTTGAAGATGCCAGGCTGCCCTGGCAAATCTGGGACAGTTGACAACTATGGTATGGGAGCATGTTTGTACCTTACAATATATCCTTGTAGAGAAATGACCCAAGAATACCGTAGAAACAAAATAGGGGTTGATTCATTTAAATTAGAGAAGTGTAAAAAAAAAAAAAGCACAACATTTGAGTGGTTGGCTATAGTAATCAGAATCTTTTTCAGGTCTCAATAAAATCGAGGTGGAATCTAACTGCTTGCTGATGGCAACAACTTCATTTTGCTGCTTATTTTCATCTCTCCAGCATTTTTAAATCATCCCAATGCTACTAAAAACACATAGGGGGCTATTTACTAAAATTGGGAATGCAAAATTTGGTGCCACACTGCATAGTAATCAATCAGCTTCCAGGTTTTATTGTCAAAGCTTTATTGAACAAGCTGAAGTTAAAAGCTGATTGGCTACCATGCACAGCTGCACCAGATGCTAAGGGCACCAGTTTTAGTAAATCTCTCTATTGAGTAAAAAAGCACAGGTTGTATTCACTATAATGACATTTGTGAGCAAGTGCCTAGCTTTGAAGATACTAGCTGCCTGGCTGTCATGCTCACCTTCTGGCTTCCATGCTTTCTGAACCACTGACCCAAAAGAAGGTGTACAGATTGTAATTTCTGATTTTACATTTTCACTTGTGGCATATTTTTTCCAAGTTTGTCAATATTATTATTATTAATAATAATACTATTTATACTAATTTAATATTAATATGACAAACAGAAAAATATCCCAGGTATTTAAAAGGTGATCAGAGAGGAATACCTCTTCCTTTTATGTGCCCTAAATTTGTACACACAATAGACTGCCTGCCCTACATTACAGGGATTGTACTACAGTGTACTATGTCATATATTACTGTATGCCAGGCTACATCCTCTCCGCTATCACCTCCTTTATCTGGGATTACACACAATCAGTCTCCTAAATCTTCTAGTAATTTTCCTGGAATTCTATTCCTGTCTCATGTGGTTTATCCTATTATGCAATCAAGTATGGAGAGAAGATCATAACAACGGGTACTATACAGGTGTGTGAGGATTTACAGATCTTGACACTCTTTATTGATGAGATGCCTCATTCACATGGCTGTATTACATTTATGAAGGATCTTAATGGTAGCAAGAACCTATATACTGTGCCAAAAGTATTCACCCCCTTGGCATGTTTCGTGTTTTGTTGCCTCACAACCTGGAATTAACATGAATTGTTTGAGGATTTGTATCATTTAAGATGATTTTTTTTTTTTTTTATTGTTAAGCAAACAACAAATAGGACAAAATAACAGAAAAAGTCAATGTGCATAACTATTCACCCCCTAAAGTCAATACTTTGTAGAGCCACCTTTTGTGGCTATCACAGCTCCAAGTCGCTTTGGATAAGTCTCTATGAGCTTGCCACATCTTACCACTACAATTTTTGCCAATTCCTCCTTGCAAAACTGCTCCAGTTCCTTCAAGTTGGATGGTTTGCGCTTGTGAACAGCAATCTTTAAGTCTGACCACAGATTTTCTATTGGATTGAGGTCTGGGCTTTGACTAGACTCTTCCAACAGATTTACATGTTTCCCCTTAAACCACTCAAGTGTTGCTTTAGCAGTGTGTTTGGGGTCATTGTCTTGCTGGAAGGTGAACCTCCGTCCTAACCTCAAATCACACACAGAGTGGTACAGGTTTTGCTCAAGAATATCCCTGTATTTAGCACCATCCATCTTTACCTCAACTCTGACCAGTTTCCCAGTCCCGACCGCTGATAAACATCCCCACAGCATGATGCTGTCACCACCATGTTTCACTGTTGGGTTTGCGCCAGACATAGCGTTTTCTTTGATCACCAAAAAGTAAAATTTTAGTCTCATCAGACCAGAGCACCTTGCACCATACATTTTGGGAGTCTCCCACATGCCTTTTTGCAAACTCAAAACGTGCCATTTTGTTTTTTGCTGAAAGTAATGGCTTTCTTTTGGCCACTCTACCATAAAACCCAACTCTATGGAGCGTACGGGTTATTGTCATCCTATGTACAGATACTCCAGTCTTTGCTGTGGAACTCTGCAGCTCCTCCAGGGTTACCTTAGGTCTCTGTGCTGCCTCTCTGATTAATGCCCTCCTTGCCCGGTCCATGAGGTTTGGTGTGTGGCCGTCTCTTGGCAGGTTTGCTGTTGTGCCATGTTCTTTCCATTTGTTTATGATAGATTGGATGGTGCTCCTAGGGATCATCAAAGATTTGGATATTTTTTGTAACCTAACCCTGACTTGTACTTCTCAACAACATTGTCCCTTACTTGTTTGGAGAGTTCCTTGGTCTTCATGGCAGTGTTTGGTTAGTGGTGCCTCTTGCTTAGGTGTTGCAGCCTCCGGGGCCTTTCAAAAACGTGTGTATATGTATTGGAAGTAAAAATGTAGCGCCTAATGAAAAAAAAGGAAATATTTCTATCTCACTAAATAAAGTGTACCCCACTGGGTAAAAAGTGGAAAAATATTGTAGTAATAAGTCCACATCAAAAAAAGAATAAAGAGAAAACAGTACATGTGAAAATGTCCATCAAAAAGAAGTGAAGACTGTCAGTGAAGATTAACGTGTACCAGGGTTTGGTACACCCCTCCCCATATTGCTTTTATTCTGTTATTGTGATCACTTTTAATGTTTTGTTGGTTTTTATTAATTAAAACCCACAATTTTTGACCTGCACTATTGGAGCACCGTTTTTCTTTCTCCTTCCATGTCCTGGCGGATTACGTTTTTTGAGCTTCTCCATTGTGCCTTTCACTGACCCCTAAGGGGTTTACCCATCCGAAGTTGTCTAACACCATCTGAAAACAGTGTGGACACCCTGTGAGCTCTGAGTCCTCCACACGTCCAGGATACCATCTACAGAGGGTCCCTAGTTGTGGACTGTCGGGTCCATGGGCTACGTTTGTGGTTGATACTATCTAGAGTCTTCAGACAAGCTGAGTCTACTTGCCGATGGGATTGTCCATGCCTGATTGATCCGCTGTCGCTGACAGTTGGATCCACCTGTTCTGGTAAGCGTATTTAGTCATATCTTACCTACCCAAAAGGAATTCCCATGTGATGATCTACACGGTTACACGTTAATCTTCACCGTCACTCTTCACTTCTTTTTGATGGACATTTTCACATGTACTGTTTTCTTTTTATTCTTTTTTTGATGTGGACATATTACTACAATATTTTTCCACTTTTTACCCAGTGGGGTACACTTTATTTAGTGAGATAGAAATATTTCCTTTTTTTTAATTTAGCGCTACATTTTTACTTCCAGTCACTTTAGAAATTCAGTCGCATTCTTGTGTAGCAGCTCATTTTGTTATTTGCATTTAAGACTAAGCGCACTAATTCCTTTATCCACGTGTATATGTAATGACAGGTCATGTGACACTTAGATTGCACACAGGTGAACATCATTTCACTAATTATGTGACTTCTGAAGGTAATTGGTTGCACCAGAGCTTTTTATGGGCTTCATAACAAAGGGGGTGAATACACACGCACATACCAAGTATCAGTTTTGTATATATTTTTCAAATTTTACTTCATCCAAACTTAGACTATTGTGTTTTGATCCATCACATATAATTCAGATTAAAAAAAACATTGAACTAAAGGCTGTAATGTAACAAAATAGGTAAAAAGCCGAGGGGGGTGAATACTTTTGCAAGGCACTGTAAAAAGTTGTCTTTACTGGACTTATTGTCAAAGTATTGAGACGCCTGCCTTTACACACACATGAACTTTAATGACATCCCAGTCTTAGTCTGTAGGGTTCAATATTGAGTTGGCCCACCCTTTGCAGCTATAACAGTTTAAACTTCTCTGGGACGGCTGTCCACGAGGTTTAGGAGTGTGTCTATGGGAATCTTTGACCATTCTTCCAGAAGCACATTTGTGAGGTCGGGCACTAATGTTGGATGAGAAGGCCTGGCTCACAGTCTCAGCTCTAATTCATCCCAAAGGTGTTCTATGGGGTTGAGGTTAGGACTCTGTGCATGCCAGTCAAGTTCCTCTACCCTAAACTCACTCGTCTATGTCTTTATGGACCGAATGGGAAAGACACGTATACTGGGAGTGAAAGGCGCTGCGCACCCCGAAAAATACAAGAAGAATGGGAAGTTCCCCCAAGGGGTTTTTTAGCAGCGAAATTCCCAAAATAATTTACAATAATGTATGTTAATTTTTTTTATTATATATATATATATACATTGAGTACAGTCCTAACAATTGTATGCTCCGGTAAAGACATGTATAAAATAACCACACAGAATTATAGACACAACATTGCTATACAGTTTCACATTTCGCATGCATCTGCATAAAACTGACGCGTTTCGATCCCAAAGGATCTTCTTCAGAGGATGGGTGGTTTGCTGTGGGAAATATATGTATTCAATTTCAATTCTCTACATGGGTGTAAGCCCAATAGTAAAAAAAAAATATAAGATATGTGATTACCAGTCAACTGTGTGTTACAACCATTGTTTCTAACCGGAGTTCCATTAATGGTATCGCAAAGGGATTCAGCAGCCTCCTGGCCATTCGACACCCAAAAGCGCCCCGCTTTTGGGTGTCGAATGGCGGGGAGGCTGCTGAATTCCCTTGAGATACCATTAATGGAACTCCGGTTAGAAACAATGATTCTAACACATTGAACTTAATTTTTCTCAGCTCGTCTGAGTGTTTTACGTCACCGCGTTTTGGACGGTCTGAATTTAGTCTGACAGTGTGTATGCAAGACAGCTTGAATGGAATTCCGATGAAAAATTCCATCGGATTTTAGACCATCGGATACTCCGATCATGTGTACAAGGCATTAGCTCTTTGTCTATTTTCAGTGTGTACAAAACAATTTGTAGCGGAAGTTTATTTTTTATTTTTGTAATGATTGTGCTGAGGTTTACACGGTATGTGTCTGTGACACTCTTGCTTGTGGCAAAGCTATCAAGGCATATTTTGTAGGTACAAGGAAGACTGGGTTTTGTTTAACCATTCTCATTAAACCCCTCCCACTGTTAACAGTTTGACCACACCCACCTTTTGGCGTGGCATGCTTACTCCACCCTCAGGTGTTTCTGATTCCTAAAGTTTGGAGGTATGAAGTTGGGGTCTCTCTGAGTCTGGACCAGCTGAGTGACATATGGGTCAAATGGGGTGCAGAACGAAGTGCACTCCTGTGATTCCCAGGAGAAGTAGGGCCAAAAGAGCTTTGGCTCCACTTCTCCTTTAATATCTAGGGTTACAGTTTGGTGTAGCATTATGCATTAGGGGTTAGATCAAAAGCCAACTAATAGCTCAATGCTCCCATCCGTCAGTGCATCCTTCCCCCCACTTGAGTCAGGTCGTGTGCTGCGCCCTCTTAAAGAGGTTGTAAATCCTCATGTTTTTTTCACCTGAAAAAACACCTGGCAGTCACCGGCCCCACAGCCCCCCGTTTTACTTACCTGAGCCCGCTCATCTCCTCGGCGGGGACGCGCCTTCCTTCTCTCCACGGAGTCCTGGCTTTGATTGGATAGATTGATAGCAGCGCAGCTATTGTCTCCCTCTACTGTCAATCAAAGCCAATGCTGCGGGCGCTGGGAAGGGGGGGGGGGCGAGTCCAGCATTCGTGTCTGTGGACGCAAATGCTAGACTCGGGAGTGAGCCCGCAAGGTAACCCCCTCGGGAGAGCGCTTCTCCTAGGGGGTTATCTAATGCGGGGAGGAGCCACGAGAGCCGCAGAGGGACCCCAGAAGAGGATGATCGGGGGCCACTGCAAAACGAGCTGCACAGTGGAGGTATGACATGTTTGTTATTTAAAAATAAATAAAAAACGATCCTTTAGTATCACTTTAAGTCCTCTTTCTGTGGTGGGCAGTCCTGGACAATGCATCAATACAGTGCAGGTTACCATGCTCGGGGTGGAGGAGAGGGACACGACGCCCTGCATTTCTAGTCTTTCTTTGTTATGACTGAGACTGAGGACATTTTGTGGTGCAGAAGGGGTACTGTCAGGGTCTCCAGTTTGAAGGTGAGTATTACAGCCAGAGCTTTTTTTTTTCTTTCTTTTTTTTCATTAGGTGGCCCAAGGAAACATTAAAACAATTAGCCTGAGTTGGACTTAAACCAGCTCTGGTATCTGACATGCTCCCGGTCACGCCGCTCATGCACTCGGACACAGTGCATCACCTTTCAGGGTAAAGAGCCAATGACATTTACCAAGCGATCAACTGTGTCCAATCACAGTTGATCTCATGTAAACAAATGCCGGTTATCGATATTTCCATTCCTCAGCATTGTCAGTGTGTGAGGACATTTACACTGATAATCAGGGCACTGATTATCAGTGCCCTGATTATCAGTGCAGCCCCATCAGTGCCAATTAGTGTCCATCAGTGCAGCATATCAGTGCCTATCAGTGCAGCATATAAATACCCATCAGTGCAACCTTATCAGTGCAGCCTCATCTGTGCCCATTAGTGCAGCTTTTCAGTGCCCATCAGTGCCTCCTCATCAGTGCCGCCTCATCAGCGCACATCAGTGAAGAAGAAAAATTACTTATTTAAAACATTTAATAACAGAAACTAAGAAAATCCATCTTTTTTTGTTTGTTTAGCAAAAATCAAAAAACCTACTGGTGATTAAATACCACCTGAATAAAGCACTCTTTGTATCTGAAACAAAATTATAAAAATTCAATTTGGGTACGGTTTAGAAATGACTGCGCAATTGTCATTCAAAGTGTGACAGCGCTGAAAGCTGAAAAAATGACCTGGACAGGAAGGAGGGTGGAAGCAGTGGCGTATCTAGGGCATGGCAGCCGTGGCAAGTGCCATGGGCGCCATATGAAGGGGGCGCTCATGAGCAGGGAAGCCAGCATTAAAGTTCTTCACTGAATTTAAAAGTAGAGCTTTTTAAACTTCTCCCCGTTCCTACTTGCTTATGGGGGATGCAATTACAGTTTCCTGGGTCCCATCAGGTCAAAATAGGGGCCCAGGAAGTGAGTAGACATGTGCAATTCGTTTAGTTTCTAATTCGTTTTTCACGAATTTAGAGAAATTAGTTAAATCCGAAATTTCAGAATTTCCAAATTTTTCATTTCCGAATTTTCGGATTTTCGATTTTCCGAAACTTCGAATTTCCGAATTTTTCAATTTCCGAATTTTCGGATTTCCGAATTTTTCAATTTACGAATTTTCGGATTTACGAAATTTCGAATTTACGAATTTCGGAAATTCAGATTTTCGAATTTCCGAAATTCGGAAATTCGGGTTTTCGAAAATTCGGAATTTCCAAAATTCGAAATTCGAAAATTCGAAATTGCAAAATTCGAAAATCTAAAATTCGAAAATCTAAAATTCGAAAATGGGAAATTTGGAAAGTTGAATTTCCGAATACTGAATTTGTAAAATTTCCGAATTTCCCAAAATCGAAAATTTGTTTTTTGCTTTTTTTTGCTTTTTTCGGAAATTCAAAAAATATTTTTTTTCGGTTTCGTTTTTTTGGAAATTCGGAAATTCGAAAATTCAGAATTCGGAAATTCAGACTTTGTATTAGTAGCTGGAAATGTCCCCTCGTGTCCATGGAAATAAAAAAGCATCCCAGTCTGGCTGTGATAAGAAGTTTGTGTGAAAAAACTGACCAGCCACAGAAATATATTAAGGGGAGACAGACAGACTGGCAATAATATGAAGGGTGCAAGAACTCTCAGAGGGAAGTGAACAGTAGGCAAGTGGTTAAGGGTTAGGGACTGTTTACAGATCAGATGTATACAATTTAACTATTGGATGAGAGAAAATTTTGGACAGCCACACTCCAAATATTTGCCTTCATTCGTAGAAAATTGTATCAAAAATACACGCCACAGCAGAACACAGAACAGAAGTGCTGACGCGTTTCACACTATCAAACAGTGCTTGATCATAGCTATGATCAAGCACTGTTTGATAGTGTGAAACGCGTCAGCTCTTCTGTCCCGTGTTCTGCTGTGGCATGTATTTTTGATACAATTTTCTACGAATAAAGGCTATTTTGTGGAGTGCGGCTGTCCAGAATTTTCTCTCATCCAATTGCTATATGCATTGCCAGCACCTGTTGCTTCAGCTTTGAGGAGAGGTTCATTTCCACTGATCTACCTGGAGCGGTAACCCCCTTTCCCTTTTGTATACAATTTAACATTGACTTATTTTTGGACCTAAAAGCTTCTTAATGAGAACTTTAGGAGCAGCTTTAGAAAACAATGTACTATACTCATGAGTCCCTGTAGAAGGAGCCGAATGCTCTGAGCGGGTAGCCTGCCTTGTTTCCCCTCTCATCTGGTGCCTTCTTTCCTTCCAGCGATTTCACTTCCGCCGTACGTTCCACGCTGGTCAGCTTCCCGGGGCTCCTCCAGGCTCCCGAGCCAGCCATCTCCATGCCCAGCAGCCGGAACAGATTACAGCGGTCCTGCAGGACAGGATTGGGAGGATTCACATCCACACTTAGTGTGTCCAGATAAACCTTTTAGACATTTTAATCTTGTGAGTGTTTTTAATCTGTCTTCATTGAAAACTTTTACTGGGATACTACCCTAAGCTGGCGCTTCCTTCCCTCGCTGCTTTTCTAGTCATGAGTCCATACAGCTGCTATTCTGTATGGCGGCACTGTATTGAGGCCCTGCTGTTAGTATAAAGACAGATTTCAGGATTTATATTAGATGAATTGAAAAATATAAAATTTTGTTCTTCCATGAAAAGAACATAATCTGTAAAAAAAAAAGTAATATCTTCGTGTAGGCGACATACTTGTGTGATTTACTTTTATAATTGTCCACAGAAGGTCACCGGTGAAGGACGGGTATGTCTGGGTGTTGAACCTTCAGGAGGATCAGCAACAGCTGAAGAATACAATCTGGCCACCAAACCATAATGCACTACAAAGGGCACTCGGGTTCACCTGTCTTCTGAATGAAAGACAAGTGCAAATGTGTGGAACATTTTGTATCCTTCTCAGTGATAATGAAAAGCCATATCCTGTTTCCACATCCGCTGATATCTCCTACAGGACATCTCCATACCAATGTCAATTATTAGGATAATGGCTGAATCAATAAACATTTCCGAGGCTTGATAGCTGCTTAGTACATCCAATCCACATGAATTTTTGGACGCTTGTAAAACAAAATGACAATGCTCAGAGATAGTGTTCAATGCTTTCATAGAAAAATAGTCGAATAATAATAGGCTGTGTATCCATGGATGTATTATGAGCAACTTAAGATAAATCCAAGACCATTTAAGACCATTAATGAACCAAACCAATGTTTGAAATGCATTTTCTATGATAGACTAGGTGTCATCATGGTAACTGAATATCAAAATGTTATTTGTGTTTCAATGCCCTGATACAGTTATGGCGTTACAGCTGCAAAGTGATGACGTAGTGGAGTCTACATATTTAGAACCACTTTATTAGCTGGCATGGACACAAAGTGCTCTATAATACTTTGTAGAATGATTGATCTTATCATTATTCTGGTACCCTATATCTGATATATAATCATAACCAGTGCCAATCCTGACCTCCCTGGGGCCCTAAGCAAAATTCTGCAAAGGGGCCCTCTACCTGACCCGTGAATAATGGGCGTTGTTTAAGCGTAATATTGAACGTGGCTTAAAGGGGCGTGACTCAAAGGGGTGTGGTTAGAGTCTGAGATGAACGAGGGATGGAGGAAGAAACAAAGGAAGAAAGAGAGAGAGAGAGAGAGAGAGGAAGTAAAAAAAGAGGGATGGAGGGACAGCAGGCCCAGATCCTACACCACAATAGAAATATGAGTATTCCAGAAAGTTTAACAATCAGCAGATCAAGATTCTCCAAACACCTGTTGGCGCTTCAATCATCCCGGCACCATGGTTGTTATGGTGTCAGGGTGATTAAAGTGTATTATTTCTATTATTACATTGTAATATAAAATAAAATCATTCAACTCACCATAATGCAGAATCAGTGAAAGCCCTGATGTCACTGTCCCCACCCAGCGGAGTGCCTCCTTACATTTCAGGTGTCCCCAGCCAGCGGAGTGCCTCCTTACATTTTAGGTGTCCCCAGCCAGTGGAGTGCCTCCTTACATCTCAGCAGTCCCCAGCGGAGTGCCTCCTTACATCTCAGCAGTCCCCAGCGGAGTGCCTCCTTACATCTCAGCAGTCCCCAGCGGAGTGCCTCCTTACATCTCAGGTGTCCCCAGCGGAGTGCCTCCTTACATCTCAGGTGTCCCCAGCGGAGTGCCTCCTTACATCTCAGGTGTCCCCAGCGGAGTGCCTCCTTACATCTCAGGTGTCCCCAGCGGAGTGCCTTCTTACATCTCAGGTGTCCCCAGCCAGCAGAGTGCTTCCTTACATCTCAGGTGTCCCCAGCCAGCGGAGTGCTTCCTTACATCTCAGGTGTCCCCAGCGGAGTGCCTCCTTACATCTCAGGTGTCCACAGCGGAGTGCCTCCTTACATTTCAGGTGTCCCCAGCGGAGTGCCTCCTTACATTTCAGGTGTCCCCAGCGGAGTGCCTTCTTACATCTCAGGTGTCCCTAGCCAGCGGAGTGCTTCATTACATCTCAGGTGTCCCCAGCCAGCGGAGTGCTTACTTACATCTCAGGTGTCCCCAGCCAGCGGAGTGCCTCCTTACATCTCAGGTGTCCCCAGCCAGCGGATTGCTTCCTTACATTTCAGGTGTCCCCCCCCAGTGCCGGCCTAAGACATTGTGCTGCCTGGTACCAAGAATTAAATGCTGCCCCCCCAAAAAAAAATTACGCCCACCAAAAGGATATCATTTTATATCATGATAACTTAAGAGGACTTGTCATGGCTCTATTCATGTATGTAGGAAAATAAAGAGGACCTGTCATGGCTTTATTCATGTATAGGAGTATAAAGAGGACCTGTCATGGCTCTATACATGTATGTAGGAAAATAAAAAGGACCTGTCATGGCTTTATTCATGTATAGGAGTATAACGGTCATGGCACTATACGTATATATATATATATATATATATATATATATATATATATATATAAGTATAAAGAGGACTTGTCCTGGCTCTATACATGTATGTAGAAGTATAAAGAGGACCTGTCATGGCTCCATACATGTATATAGGAGTATAAAAGGACCTGTGTGTGGCCGCAATGTCAGACGGCCACCCACGATCGCTCCACAGAGAGCCAGAACGGGGATCTGTCAATGTAAACAGACAGATCCCCATTCTGACAGGGGAGGACAGACAGATCTGCTGTTGCTAGTGATTAGGAACAGAGATCTCTCTCCTCCTTCAGTCAGTCCCATCCCCCCAGTTAGAAACACCTCCCAGGGAACACATTTAACCCCTTTCCTGTCAGTGACATTTACACAGTAATCAGTGCATTTTTATAGCACAAATCGCTGTATAAATGTCACTGGTCCCAAAAATGGGTCAAAAGTGTTCGATCTGTTCACCGCAATGTCACAGTCTCACTGAACATCGCAGATCACCTCCATTACTAGTAAAAAAAAATATTAATAGAAATGCCACAAGTCTATCCCCTATTTTGTAGACGCTATAACCTTTGTGCAAACTAATCAATATACACTTATTGCGTTTTTTTTACCAAACATATGTAGAAGAATACATATTGGCCTAAACTGATATAGAAATACCACCAACAGAAAGCTCTATTTGTGGGGAAAAAAGGACGTAAATTTTGTTTGGGTACACCGTCGCACGACCGCACAATTGGCAGTTAAGTCGACGCAGTGCCGTATCGCAAAACAAAATTAGTGAAGTGCATCATTTCTATTATTACATTGTTATATAATATATAAAATAGTTCAACTCACCATAATGCCGAATCAGTGGGAGCCTGAGCGTGTCTCTTGCCAACGTCACCTGCCACCAGATGAGGATTGTCACCTGCCACATGTAGCGGATTGTCACTTGCCACAACGCCACCTGCCACACATTGCGGGCTGTCACTTGCCACACGTTGCGGATTGTCACTTGCCACAATGTCACACATTGCATTTTGTCACTTGCCACAACGTCACTTGCCACACATTGCGGATTGTCACTTGCCACAACGCTACCTGCCACACATTGCAGATTGTCACTTGCCACTTCACCTGCCACATGTAGCGGATTGTCACTTGCCACGACGCCACCTGCCACACATTGCGGCTGACATTGAGGAGGGGGGGGGCGGCTGACATTGAGGAGGAGGGGGGGGCGGCTGACATGGAGGAGGGGGGGGGCGGCTGACATTGAGGAGGGGGGGCGGCTGACATTGAGGAGGGGGGGCTGCTGACATTGAGGAGGAGGGGGGGGCGGCTGACATTGAGGAGGGGGGGGCGGCTGACAGAGGATGAGAGAGACAGACCTCAGGAGATGGGGTGACACTCGGCGAGTTAGGAGCACGCCCCCCCCCCCTCCCTTTGAGCCCTTCTATAGCTCAGCAGCGGCGAGGGGGAACAAATCAGAGGCGGAGCCGGCCGGCTGCAGTGAGCTGCAGCACCGCCCACCCCTTTCCCGCACAGGTCACAGTCTCAGATGACAGACAGACTGGGGGCGGGGGTGGGCGGCGCCGCAGCGCTATTTCGGCAGGATCCCTCCCTTTCCCTGGTCTTCGGGAAAATGGCGGCCGGCGCAGACATTATCTCCGCCGGCCGCGGACCTCTAGCGGCAGCGGCGGCGGTGGGGCCCCGAGTATTACTCGGGGCCCTACGCAGCTTGCGTAGTCCGCGTATAGGGCAGATCGGCCCTGATCAAAACCCTGCTTTCAAAGCCCCAGTACTCTGGTCTGGTGGTGGGTTTTTTGTTTTGGTAACCTGGGGCACATAGCTACTTGGCCCTATGCATATTGGAATTTCCAATTATGCTTGGAGTACATAGGGAGCTTTGATTTTGAGGCCTGTGTTACAACCACCACTGCCCTCAGCAACAGGAGCCTAGAACATATGGAAGAAACTTCTTTACTGCTCTCCTTCCCTCCTAATAGATCTTTACAGCTTAAATATATGTCCCAGCCAGGCCCTGCTACTACTGTCCATGCAGTCATATTTATTATGATGGCTGGGTACATACGGTACTCCTCTGCGTGGCTGAGTCCTCCATGAGTAAAGCCTAGCCACAGCAATGAATAAGACAGTGGTTGCAGTGCCCAGCTGGGAATTTTTACTTGCAAAGGCTGTGCAGTTCCGGGCAGGGCTGCAAAGTGAAGATTTCTTTTTGAGGAATATGAGAGATGCTCCTATGAAATTTATCCTGCTCTACCTGCAGCCCACCAGTCTTAGCAGCCTATGCACCATTGCTGGGCAACACATGGGCTCTGCTGACAATGCCCCCTCTGGTTCTATTGGCTTACAGTAGCACTCCCCTCAGGCTCTGTCCTTATTACTACGCTGCCGGTCAGCTCCATCTCCTTAGCCTCCCGTGCCTTACTTGACTGCCAGCCATGTGGCACCTTTTTTAAAATGGTACATACTCAGGGGGCTTGTGTTAGATTTAGCTCTCTGGTTCCTGTATCTTGTCCTTTGTCCTGCCTTGTCTCTGGCTTGCCTTTATTACTGATCCTTGCCTGGATAACAGATTACACTACTGATTGCTGCCTTCCCTGACCCTTGCCGGATAATAGATTACACTGTGGATTGCTGCCTGCCCTTACCCTCGCCTGGATAAGGAACTACGCTACTGATTGTTGCCTGCCCTGACCCTTGCTTGGATAATGGATTATGATACGGATTGCCACTTGCCCTGACCCTTGCCTGGATACTGAATATGCTACTGATAGCCACCTGCCCTAAACCTTGGTAACATAACAGACTGTCTTTGCCTGCTGCCTTCCCTGACCCCTACAAGTTTGGTGTTCAGTCAGTCTCTAGTCAATGTCACTTCTGATTAATGCCAGAGCCTTTCATAAATCACTCTGCATTCTGAAGCCATCTAACATCATACATGAACTCTCTCCCTGGGGTTGCTGGGGAACATCCCAGTGCTGCAACTTTAGCATGCTCCTTAAGGTCTCGGGCATCAAAGTACCGGTAGGCATACTAGCCTTAAGGAAAAGACAGCTGCTATAGGTGAAACCATGCTGATGTCTCACTATTTTTACAGAACAAGATACAAACCAGTAAACCTTATGTTCTAGAGCAGCGTTAATGCCAGGCATTTTCCTCTGTAGATAACCAAGGGATGTATGTGTGTGTGTGTGTTGGGAGGAGGGGGTTAGCTGTAAAGGACAATTTTAGTAAAAAGTTGTCGATTATCCCTTAAACTTAGGTTCTAACCCCAGACCAGACTTTCTCAACCTTTTCAACACAGAGGAACCCTTCAAGTAACTTTTCGGTATCAGGGAACCCCTACTAAAAATGACTATAGCTACAATATGATACATTAGTGCAATGGTGGCTGGTATTTCTTTTGTTTGGGGGGCGGCATACAACCAACTGCACCTCAAACCCCACCCCCCTGCTGTCTGCCGGTCAGTCCACCGACACTTACCCCATCTAGGCGGCGGGCATCGGCAGGGATCGGGTATCAGCGGGCATCCGAGGAGTGGCAGGAATCAGGGCACTAAGCAGTGGCAGGGATCAGGGCACCAAGCAATGGCAGAGATCGGGCATCGGCGGGCATCCAGGCAATGGCCAGGGGCTCTTCTCCTCCTCGCTTCCGCTGTGCTTTTCCTCACCTCCTCTTAGGCATCCAATAGGATCACCTGTCCTTTTAGCCAATTGGGTGACGGGTATCAGACCCGCTTCCCGTTTGGCCGGGAGGAGGATCAGTGTTGCAACAGCGAATATTGATTCGCTGTTGCAACACACCTGGGTGGGCTCCGAATGCAATGCTCTGCACTCCGAGCCCAATCTATTTTGAAGCCTATTAGAGCCTCTGGCTCTAATCAGTGCTTCAAAAAACACAATCCCTGCCATAGGAATTTATGCGCTGAAAGGGGCCGGGCGCATGGATAGGGAGGACGGCGGGCCGCCCCTGCATTAGTGTGATGGTCAGAAGGAAGAATGTTCCTTATACTTGTGACCTTTGGAAATAATCACCCCCTTACAGATAGCTAAAA
The DNA here is from genome assembly GCA_029206835.1 of Rana muscosa. Taxonomy (NCBI): domain Eukaryota; kingdom Metazoa; phylum Chordata; class Amphibia; order Anura; family Ranidae; genus Rana; species Rana muscosa. The sequence continues at coordinate 1,141,232,621 of CM055116.1, read as the reverse complement.
AGATCAGGGATGTCAGTGGGAACGTATATGAGAGGTAAAACTGCTCATTGCTCAAGGAACCCATAGCAACTCCTAGATTCCATGGAACCCTGGTTGAGAAACCCTGCCCCAGACCCTAACCTAACCCCCTATCCTCTAAGACTACCTTAAGACCTTTAAATTCATACTTATATTGCTATCACTCCAAGCATTGGTCCCTGTTGTGGCAAGTTTAGTGACGAAAGCTTAGGACCCTGCTCCCAAAACATTCCGTGTTGTGATGCGAGTGCAAAACCAACAAATTCATGGCTGCACATCTGGTTTTCATTATGCTGTGTCTGGGCTTAATGCTGACACTAATGAAATCTATTGTACATAAACAGTGAGATACTCTAATCAAACATGTCTGATCTGGACTTGTTCTGCTATGATATTGTCTAATTATATTGTGCTAACAATCCATTCATAAGTCACTGAAAAATTAAAGATTGTAGTATCACTACAGCCTTTTCATGTTCTTTTTCAGTTGTTTCTAGCAAAATACATCTCTTCCTATGGGGCTACAATGCCGATCTATGGCCAGGAGACTAAATGGATTATATAAAATATGTTAATATGACTGTTTTTTATGCAGAATATTTAATGACATTATCCTGTATCATAGCAACAGAAGATTCAGCTTGTCATTCAGGACCAATATGTCTGGAGCTCCTCTCCTGACATGATAAGACGGAGATGTGTTTGTAAAGACTGGATGGGATGCTCCAAAAATTGGGAGTGGATTTGCTGGATCATTTCTCTGCAATACATTTAGGTATTCTCTATTTAACAGGGCACTCCATTTGTAATATGTCACACCAATAATTTTTTGTTTCAATGAACACCGGAGAAATTAAAATAAATATTGCTTGGTCCATCTCTTGGGGGTTTTACTCATCAGTTACCATGGAAACAAATACATTGTTTTAGGAATTCTTAATATTCCTTCAAGCTAAATTTACAGTGCTATCAAAACACATAATGGCATCATAGACGGATTCTCTGATCTTTTTATAGAGTATATCTCATTTTGATATTGATAACTTACAGTGTGGGGTCATGGTCAACATTTTTCTTCCTCAAAATACGGCAAGTTGAGTTAATGCCAAAGAGCTTAATTTTGGTCTCATCATTTAGATGGTCATTGGCAAACTTCAGACGGGCCTGTACATGTGCCTTCTTGAGGAGGGGGACCTTGCGGTTGCTGCAGGATTTCAATCCATGGCAGCGCATTGTTTTACCAGTGGTTTATTTGGTGACTGTGGTCTCACCTGACTTGAAATCATTCAAAAGCTCTTCCCGTGTAGTTCTGGGCTGATCCCTCACTTTTCTCATAATTAATCTTACCCAATGAGGTGAAAGCTTGCATGGAGCTCCAGGCCGAGGGCGATTGATGGTTATTTTGCATTTCTTCCATTTGCGAATAATTGCTCCAACAGTTGTTTCCTTCTCACCAAGCTTCACCACAATCTTGTCTCTGATGTCCTTTGACAGCTCGTTGGTCTTGCCCATGATGGTGAGGTTTGAATGGAAGAAAGATTCTATGTACAATTGTCATAACGAGTTGTCGTTAGGAGCGCCTTCTTAAATTGACAGAACTAATCTGTGTACCACATGAGCACATACTGTGGCCAGTCTGTGGGAGCCAGAATTATTGTTGGTTGGTAAAGGATGAAATACTTATTTTACTCACTGAACTGCAACTCAATTTATAACATATAAATCATGTGTTTTTTCTGGATTGTTTGTCTATATTCTGTTTCTATCATTTAAAATACACCTATGACAAAAATTATAGACCCTTCATTTCTTTGTAAGTCTGCAGGGGATCAAATAATGATTTTCTCCACTGTATAATTGTTAAGATTTGCTTTTTTTTTACCAATGTATAAAAGTGCTAGTTCATACTAGACCGATTTTGGATGCGACTTGAGTCACACAAAATGGCATGATGAGAGAAATCACTTGACATTCAATGATGCCTGTTCTCATCAACGCAACTCAGCATGGTGCGTTTTTGTAAAAGGTTACAATGCTACATTGGTGCAATTTACAGTGCAACTTGGACCCATACAATATGCTTTTGCATATTCAAGTCAAGGTTGCACTACATAATCCCACTCAAAATCAAGACAAAATTGCATCACAGTTTTGTGTACTAAGTGTAGCGGGGTGTTCAATTTAAGGGTAGTGTCTGAGTGGTAATTAGGCTCAGACACACTGATTGTTAGGGTTAATGGACCATTTCTGTGAATGGGAGATAGTGTTGGTGCACAGTTCCCTGTGGCCTAAGGGTGGCGCTGTCGCCATGGGCTAGGGTTGAACCACCAATCCAGGGCTGCACCTTTTGTGTCCCCTCTCGGCAGTAGTATGGCAGGGTGGGGAACCTGCTGTGCCTGTCGGGAGAGGGTATAAAATGGGGCGGAGATCTTCCATTGGGGTTCGTCCACGCCCAGGCACCTTCGGCCTGGGCGTGAGGAGGGTCGTCTCCGGGTGCCTTAGGCCCGGAGGTGGAGTTCCTGTTCCATCCCAGACACCTTCAGTCTGGGGTGAGGTACTATTTTGAAGGCCCGGGGCCCAGCAACCTTCGGCTGGGGTCCGCTAGAGATCGAGGACTCCCAGGATGCCGCCTTGCGAGGGGACCCGTATCTGAGATGAGGAGGCCACGGAGGTAACCTTTTCCGAAGACCCAGCGCAGAGTCGTGGTGACGGTGAGGGCCTCTGGTAACTCTCCGGAGGGATGGTTTTCTCCTTGACATGGGCCAAATACTTTAAGAAGGAAGTTCTTCAGGTCAGTGGCAGTGACCCTACTCGCTTCAAGTCAGTGGCAGTGACTTCATAGGGCAAGGCCCTATTCACCAGGTCAGTGGCAGTGACCCTACGTTCAAGTCAGTGGCAGTGACTTTATTCACCAGGTCTGTGGCAGAGACCAACCTCACGGTCTGTGGCAGAGATCGTGCGACAAAGCTGTTTGAGAAACCTAAACAGTCTAAAGAGTTATACTGCGTTTGTGCCTGGACCTCCTCCACACTTAAGCTGTCCTGTATCTTCGCTCCAACCTGTCTGCTCTCAAAGAGGCTGTTTATTATCCTGTGTGAAATAAATGTCAAGTTGGACTTTCAGCTAGTGTGGACATTCACATTCCTGGGGAAAACAAGGACTTGCATTTATCTAAAGTAGAGGTGAGATCATTCTTGGGAGGACTTTGACTCTGGCTGCAGACAAGGCCCAAAACAAATACCGCTCAACCTCTTTACTCAGGAGGGTACGGGTTTGTGGTGCGGTGTGCCTCTCTCTTCCTGCGAGGAGCCTAATTAAATGCAGGTTGGGGAGAGGTGGGTGCGCTACATAAGCCTACGTTTAAAAAAAAAAAAAAAAAGAAATATGATAAACTGTGTAAGCTAGGAAGAATAAACATTTGTTATGCTAAACAAAGAAAGTTTATTAAATTACCTTTAATATCATTCCATCAGATTCAGATTCTCTCTCACACTGCTTCTTACAGGGACTGTAGCATTGTGTAAGGCTCAGTTCCCACTGCTGCAACACCAAATTTGTGTGACTTTGCATTGCGACTTGCTTGCCACTTAAATTCTACTTTGATGTTTTGCAACTTTGACTTTGGCCAATCATAAAAATATAGAATGTGACACATATTTTTGAACTTACAAAACCTTCTGAAGTGCAAAGATAAGACAAAGAAACTACCTCCTTGCAACTTTTGTGAATTTAACATTGCAGTCTACGGCTCTCGTGACGCAAGGAAGATGCAGAAAAGTAGTGCAGGAACTATGTTTTTTGTCGCTGCTACTTGAATCACAGCAATTAAGATGACACCCATTGAAATGAATGTGTTTTGACTTTTAATGCAACTTCCTGTATCGCATGTCACAGCAAGTCACATGAGCAGTCGCAACAGTGTGAACTAGGGCTAAGTAAGAAAGTAATAAATGTTGAAGTCATTGGATGAAATGCTTAGGGCAGTGCTAAGCAGGACACATCATCGCAACTTTGAACATATACAATGGTACTGGGAGCAGCCAGAGCTGAGTGGTGGTACACAATAGATGTGACTGGTGTATATACACTCACTGGCCACTTTATTAGGTGCCCCTATTCAATTGCTTGGTAACACAAATTGCTAATCAGCCAATCACATGGCAGCAACTCAATGCATTTAGGCATCTAGCCGTGGTGAAGACAACTTGCTGAAGTTCAAACCGAGCATCAGAATGGGGATGTAGCGATACCTTCACTTAAGAAGGCCGCAAGTTTTGTTTGGGCCCTGAAAGCAGTTCCGCCAACCCCCGGCAATGTACTCGACCCCCTACTGGCACAGTTAGTATTAGCAGCAATAAATAATCTTATACTGTATGAGTAAGCCCGACACCAAGACAGTAAATGATAAAACAGGTATAAGGTTTACTTAAGCTTTTGATAAGAAAGGTTAACAGTGGTAAACAGTTCACAGGTCATTAATTTGCAGAGCCCTGCAGATTAACACATTATGCATATAAAATGAACAGTAAAAGTGCGCCACATGGGCGACCGTTAACTAGGCGTCCTGTGACGCAGTAACCAAATGAACTAACTAGCTGACCAGGCCTGGCTCAGATATCTACAACTTAGTCTATAGGGGATGATGGTTTTCTTCACCGGCAGGTCTTTAACGGTGGTGCACATTAACAGAATACCCTTTTTGTAATCCAATAGTAAGGTAGAGATGAAATAAGCACTTTGCTATGTAAAGTGTGAGTTCAGCTCCGATAAGGTTCTCTAGTAAGAGTATCAGAAACAACTTGTGGGCTACGGCAGTCTATAGGCCCATTAGTAACAACAGTACATGGATTAGGCATACGCCATCTCACCCATCCGGACGCGGTCCCAGTCCAGGGAAAACTTCCACCAACTATGTCACACACACACAGTGTCTCCAGCGATCGGGTCCCCGATCGCTTCAAGGCTGTAGGTAAGCGATGTCAGGTGCCAACCAGGCTTGCAGTGGGGTGGAAGGCTCTTTGGTGCTGCGCAAGGCCTCAGGCTTCAGGCCTTGCACTCCGACACATCCGCACAAGAGGATCAGTCACTGAAGTCTCGTGTCCCAAAGAGGCCGAGCGCAGCCGCGCCTCCTCCTTATATAGCCCCTCCCATGAGTCTCTGCGGTGAAACACTCCGAATGGGGTTCTGGGTAATGTAGTCTCTCTGCATTAAAGGGGAACACCCCACTACACACTCCCCCCACTTGAACTCTTTGGTCCCCAAAGTTAAACCTTAACAAAGACTATGTACAACTCTAGACAATTCTGTAAACAAAGTTGGCATAGGGAATTCCCACCAAAACTGAGGGGTAGAACTCCCTTGCCCACAGGTCACATTATCATGGGTGGCCTGCCTAACTGTGCCAGAGAGTGAGTTGGGGTTGCCCTCCACCAAATGGATAGTGGAGGGATCTGGATTTTCAGCACTTCTCCTAGCAGTAACTACAGAGTCCTCCGAACTATTCCCCATTTGTGGGTAGGTCAGCTTCTTAGGAGGCCGGATGACTCTTCGAGCCCTTTGCTCTCTTGGGACTTCTGGCTCTGGCACCACAGGCTCCTCTTCCTCTGAGTAACTATCACGGGCATCTTCCCAACGATCCGATGAAGGACTAGATGGGATGAACTCTGTGGCCTCTGGGTTCAGTGTTCCATCTGGAGTGTCTTCAGAAGGTGGAAGATCTATAGTAGAAGTTCCTGGAGTTGGGGAAGGCCACAACCAATCAAGCTCTCTTTCTTCATCTTCACTAAGTTGAGAGGCCTCTCCATCTACAGTTCGAGAGGTCTGCGACCGAGTATTTGGCCTGGGAGTATCTAGAATAGAGACCGGTTCAGGAGAATCTCTCACGGGAGGTATCCTGACTGCCTCAGCAAGTAGGAACAGGTGGTTTCGATGCCACGTCTTCAGTGGGCCTACCTTTCCTTCTGGCTTCAACTTGTAGACAGGTAGGCCCGGCAACTTCCTACAGATGACATAGGGTTCAGATCTCCATCTGTCTGCAAGTTTGTGTTTCCCAGGGACCCCCAGATTGCGTAACAGTACTCTATCCGCGGGCTGTAGGTCTTGTAGGACCTTCAAGTCGAAGTTTCTTTTGTTTTGAGCTCCTCTTTGATCTGAGGCCGCTTGAGCCTGCTCATAGGCCACTTTCAGGCTGTGTCTGAGCCTGTCCACATATCCTTTGTGGGATGTGGCTGAGGAATGGTCCAGAGAGGTGCCAAAGGCCAAGTCCACAGGCAGTCTCGCTTCTCTCCCAAACATGAGTCGATATGGGGAGTAGCCTGTAGCATCACTGGTGGTGCAGTTGTAAGCATGTACTATGGCTGCTATGTGTTTGCTCCAATGTTGCTTTTTTTTACTTTCCAGAGTCCCCAACATGTTGAGCAAGGTTCGGTTAAACCTCTCCGGCTGAGCATCTCCCTGTGGGTGGTAAGGTGTAGTTCGAGTCTTCTTGATTCCCAATGAATCTAAGAGCTTCCGGATCAGTCGACTTTCAAAGTCCCTTCCTTGATCTGAATGAAGTCGCTGGGGCAGCCCATAATGGACAAAATACTTCTCCATAAGTATCTTGGCTACAGTGGAAGCCTTCTGGTCTTTGGTTGGAAAAGCTTGGGCATACCGGGTGAAATGATCGGTTATCACCAGAACATTTCCCAGTCCACTCAGGTCAGGTTCGAGGCAGAGGAAATCAATGCATACCAGATCCATTGGGCCTTGACATGGTAGATGGCCCATTGGGGCAGCTTGATGTGGTAAAGTCTTCCTCTGGATACAACATGCACATGAGTGGCAGTACTCTTCTACTTCTGCCCTCATGCAGGGCCAATAGAACCGACTTCTGACAAGTTGAAAGGTCCTCTCTGCCCCTAGATGGCCGTGGTTGTCATGTAGGGCAATCAGAACAGTCTCTCGATGTTTTTCTGGAAGAAACAATTGCCATTTATCTTCCAGGTCATCAGAGGGGCCCCTTCAGTAGACCACTCCCTGATGTACCTGTAACCTGTCCCACTCTTTCCTCAACAGGCGGGCTTCCTTTGAGGAGTGACTCAGGAGTTTGTTTGGATCCTGATTCTCCAGGGTTCCCAGAACCAATTTCCCCATGGGATCTTCTAATTGGTCACACCTTAGTTCCTTCTTGGACAACTTTGGCAGATGGTCTTCTTCCAGCTGAGTTACTCCACAGTATTGTTTGGGGACTCCTACCATGGTAACTCCTATTTCTTCCGCCCTTGAGCCTCCTCTGGCTTGTAATTCAGCCCCTTGACAAAGGGCCCGCACCCCATCAGGTGCCACTTGAGTCCAGTCTTCCATGTCACTGTTGGGACCATGAGATCTCCTGGACAGAGCGTCTGCATCTCGATTCCCAACCCCTGGCCTGTACTTTAGGCTGAAATTGAATCCAGACAATGCGGCCAGCCACCTGTGTCCAGTGGCATCCAGCTTTGCTGTAGTAAATAGGTAGGTCAGGGGGTTGTTGTCGGTCTTCACAGTGAACTCCGCCCCATACAGGTAGTCTTTGAGCTTGTCTACTACCGCCCACTTAAGGGCCAGGAACTCCAGCTTGTGAGTGGGGTAGTTTTTCTCAGAGGGGGTTAGGCTCCTGCTCACGTAGGCAACAGGCCGTAGTTGCCCCTCGTGTTCTTGATAAAGTACTCCTCCCAGACCGTCATGACTAGCATATACGTGTAGTTCATAGGGTTTGGTTGGGTCTGCGTAGGCCAAGACTGGAGCAGTGGTTAGGCTCTTCTTCAATGCCTGGAAGGCCTCTTCACATTTCTGGTTCCACTGATCTTTGACTGACTCTCCCGGCTTCCTGGGTCCTGAGTCGTCCTCTTCTCCCTCGGTCTTGAGCAGTTCATTCAATGGTCTAGCAATTCGGGCGAATCCTTCCACAAACCTCCTGTAATAGGAGCAGAACCCTAAGAAGGACCTGAGTTCTGTTACAGTTGTGGGTCGCGGCCAGGAGGTAACTGCCTCCAATTTCTCAGGGTCTGTGGCCACCCCTTCTTCAGACACTATGTCCCCCAGATAATTCACCGAAGATTGGTAGAACCGACACTTCTCAGGCGAAAGCTTGAGTCCCTCCTCACTGAGTCTCCTCAAGACTTTTTCCAGCCTCTCCTCGTGTTCCTCCAGGGTACTTCCAAAGACAATGACATCGTCCAGGTATACAAGGACTTCAATAAGGTTCATGTCTCCTACAGTCTTCTCCATTAGACGTTGGAAAGTAGCTGGGGCTCCAGACAGACCTTGGGGCATTCGGTCGAATTCAAAGAATCCCACTGGGGTTATGAAAGCTGTCTTCTCCTTGTCTTCTGGGTGCATAGGGATCTGATAGTACCCACTCTTGAGATCCATGACGCTGAACCATTTGGCTTCAGACAAGCTCTGTAGGGCATCCTCTATCCTCGGAGTGGTGTACTGGTCGAGTATGGTTCTCCTGTTGAGAGTCCTGTAGTCGATACAGAGCCTCAACGATCCATTCTTCTTCCTGACCACCACTATCAGGGAGGCATAGGGGCTTCTGGACTCCCGTATCACACCAGTCCTTTTTAGTTCTGCAAGTTGTTCCCTTAGATCCTCCAGATCCGCTAGTGGGACCCGCCTGACCCTCTCTCTGAAGGGCTTATCTTCTTGGAGGCGGATCCGATGGGTGGCACTCCTTGCACACCCCACATCGAACTCATCTCTGGAGAAGATCTTCTCCCATCTGGTCAACTGGGCCTTGGCTCTCTCCTTCCAAGCCCTGGGCAAGTTCGGGTTTTCCATGGATAGCTTCTCCCAAACATCTCCTCCTTCACCCGCCTCCTTTACTTCCGACAAGTTGACCGGGGCAGCAGGGCTCACCTGACCCAGCAGCATCCTGGCTGGGATTTCCATGGGGCCATCTGTATTGTTCCTAACACTCACTGGAACTCTGCAATGGGCTTTCTTCAGGGCCTTCAGCGGAATCACTTCTGGTATCACTTCCAGGCCGGGGAACTCTTCCCTTGGGTCAGACTCCAACATGACAAAGGGTCCAGGCTGCTCCCAAGTAAGCTTCACAGTGGCTCTGAGACAGGTTACTTCACCGGGCTGCAACACTATCCCTTCTCTTCCAAGTCTCCACACCTTCCCTACCCCCTCTCCAGGGGTCTTCTGATCTAGGACCAGCCGTTGATAAGCCGTCTTCAGCATGGGGTGTATCTTGGTGGCCGCTGACCCCTTTCTCTTTCACTAGAGGGGTCAGAAGTCTTCGGACCAGGTCCGTGTTCATCCCTATTATAAGGGAACTCTTGTTGGCTCCTGGCGGCCGAGGGCACACAACCGCCAGAGTGTCAAACACTTCGGCTTTTCCAGCCACGGATGGGTCAAAGATCATCCTGACAGGCAAATAGCCATCGTAGGGGAAATTCTGGGTCCCAATGCCACATATCTCTAGTCCCTCTATCTTCTGGATGGGCAGGTGACTCAAGTGCCTCTCATAGAAATCTCGGTATAACAAGGTCACTTGTGCCCCAGTATCCAAGATCGCTCTGGTGTAGACTCCCTCCACTTGAATGGACACTATAGGAGATGGGCCTATTAGCCTCTCCGGATATGGCCTGGCAGGGGTCGCCTTCTTCTGGCCCTTTCCCTTCGGACTCTCTCTCATCCGGTTCCCTTTGAACTTTAATCTTTCTTGAGCCTGGTATGCATTAATTTCCCTCCTCTCGATGGGTGTACAGACCCGCTGAGGGATTCTATTATTTTTCTTAGGTGTACACCCCCTCTGTGGAGTGCTGTGCCTCTTCTGAGGGGTTTTGCCCCCTTTCTCTGGGGTGTATCTCTGTTGAGGAATGTCGTGTTTCCTCCGAGGTGTTTTATCTCCTCTTTCCTTCTGCTTCGCTTTCAGTTTGGAGCTCACTGAAGGTGATGGGCACCCGGTTGACTCCTTCACCGGGGCCCTCTGGAGTTTCCCGCTGGCTTGCAGTTGTCTAGCTTCTTCTTCTTGGGACTGGAACATGTAGCTGCAATATGGCCAATTCCTCCACAGTTAAAGCAGACTATATCTCCCCATTCTTGTAAAGATGCGGGTGCTGAGGCAATTGGAAATAATTCCTTCCTTGGTACTTCTCTCTTGGGACCCTCTGTGTCTTTTGCCATCAGAGAGGTCAACATTTCCAACACCTTGGACATTTGTGCTTTTAAAGTGTCTACCTCTGAGTCTCTTTCAGGGGTCATCACTGGATTGACTAGCACCTGTGCGGGGACAACATTTGCCTTAGTCATTTGCTGGTCCTGTTGTAGTGCCTCCTCATCTCTGATGATTTTTATCAAGTCAGCATAAGTCAGCAACGTTCCTCCTCCCGAGGTTTTCACGTGCAGCCAGACTGGATCCGAGTGTAACGCTCCCTTTAAGACCTGCTTCATCCTTGCCGCATCTGTATCTTCATTCCCTTCTTCAACACAATCTTGCACAGCAACCTGTTTAGTCTCCTAACATATTCTGACAGTTTCTCCCTTGGCTGTTGGAAAGTATGCTCAAATTGGTATACCATCTCTGTCACCTTCTCCAATTGGCCAAACTCTTCCTGTAACATGGCTAGACAGTCTTGAGCCGTGCAATCGGCATTCCCAAACCGAAAACTTTTCACTGCTTCTGCTGCTGCGCCTTTATGGCTTTCTATCACTCGTTGCCTCTTCTGCGCTTCAGGCACCTCCCATGCCTCTACTGCCTGCAATGCCTGCTCCACCCAGGTATCAAAATCTTCTTCCCCTGCAGGGACAGGGAGCTTCCCTGAGAATGTCTTCAGTCTCCGGTAGCTAGTCTCTACATGCACCGTGCTTGTCTTCTGACATTTGATTAGTAGATCCCCTATCGCATTTATCAATTCTGGTGATAAAGCAGTGGCAGGTGCGGGTGTCACCGGGGGCGTCACCCCGTCTCCTTTTACTGGTAAGGCGCGGGCCGCAGCCTGCGGTGATCCCATCGGTGACGGTTCCTTCTTTACAGTTACTGCGTGCACCAACCTATAGGTTCTGTTGTCTGGCGTCCGCACACACTTGCGCTTGCAAGCCTCTGGCATCACGCCCCAGTACTCCACTAGTGCATACTGATATGAAGTGTCTGGGTCTGACTTTATACCCATCACCCACGGTGTGTGATCTGGGGACACTGACTTCATCAACTCCTCTACCGCCTCAGTCTTCCATTCCTCCCCTGGGAGGCTGATGACTATTGAGTTGTTTGGCTCTGCCCTAACGGCTTTGCACCGTTTTTCTATCCCTTGTGGATCAATGGGGTCCATGCCGGCACTTCTGGCGTTCACCTGCTGTATCAGGATCCCGGACCCGAGCCCCCACGTGTAGCGATACCTTCACTTAAGAAGGCCGCAAGTTTTGTTTGGGCCCTGAAAGCAGTTCCGCCAACCCCCAGCAATGTACTCGACCCCCTACTGGCACAGTTAGTATTAGCAGCAATAAATAATCTTATACTGTATGAGTAAGCCCGACACCAAGACAGTAAATGATAAAAAAGGTATAAGGTTTACTTAAGCTTTTGATAAGAAAGGTTAACAGTGGTAAACAGTTCACAGGTCATGAATTTGCAGAGCCCTGCAGATTAACACACTATGCATATAAAATGAACAGTAAAAGTGCGCCACATGGGCGACCGTTAACTAGGCGTCCTGTGACGCAGTAACCAAATGAACTAACTAGCTGACCAGGCCTGGCTCAGATATCTACAACTTAGTCTATAGGGGATGATGGTTTTCTTCACCGGCAGGTCTTTAACGGTGGTGCACATTAACAGAATACCCTTTTTGTAATCCAATAGTAAGGTAGAGATGAAATAAGCACTTTGCTATGTAAAGTGTGAGTTCAGCTCCGATGAGGTTCTCTAGTGAGAGTATCAGAAACAACTTGTGGGCTACGGCAGTCTATAGGCCCATTAGTAACAACAGTACATGGATTGGGCATACGCCCTCTCACCCATCCGGACGCGGTCCCAGTCCAGGGAAAACCTCCACCGACTATGTCACACACACACAGTGTCTCCAGCGATCGGGTCCCCGATCGCTTCAAGGCTGTAGGTAAGCGATGTCAGGTGCCAACCAGGCTCGCAGTGGGGTGGAAGGCTCTTTGGTGCTGCGCAAGGCCTCAGGCTTCAGGCCTTGCACTCCGACACATCCGCACAGGAGGATCAGTCACTGAAGTCTCGTGTCCCAAAGAGGCCGAGTGCAGCCGCGCCTCCTCCTTATATAGCCCCTCCCATGAGTCTCTGCGGTGAAACACTCCGGATGGGGGTTCTGGGTAATGTAGTCTCTCTGCATTAAAGGGGAACACCCTGCTACAGGGAAGAAAGGGGATTTAAGTGACTTTGAACGTGGCATGGTTGTTGGTGCCAAACGGGCTGGTCTAAGTATTTCAAAAACTGCTGATCTACTGTGATTTTCACACACAACCATATCTAGAGTTTACAGAGAATGGACCGAAAAAGACAAAATATCCAGTGAGCCGCAGTTGAGTTGATAAAATAGGATTTTTATAACAGCTTACCTGTAAAATCCTTTTCTTGGAGTACATCACGGGACACAGAGCGACATAGTCATTACTATGTGGGTTATATAGATACCTTCAGGTGCTGGCACTGGCAACTTCCAAAACCGGAAGTACCCTCCCCTATATAAGCCCCTCCCATCCGGGAGCACCTCAGTTTTGTAGCAAAGCAATAAGTGTCCCCAAAGAGGGGTGGGAGCTCTGTGTCCCGTGATGTACTCCAAGAAAAGGATTTTACAGGTAAGCTGTTATAAAAATCCTATTTTCTTTCTCGTACATCACGGGACACAGAGCGGCATAGTCATTACTATGTGGGATGTCCTAAAGCAATGCCCAATGAGGGGGGGGGATACACCATACATAAGCTGAGCGCTATCAGACATGAGGATCTTTTGCGGCCTGCAACACACTGCGCCCAAAGGCGACATCCTCCTGACTTCTAACGTCCACCTGGTAGAACCTAGCAAACGTGTGTACTGAAGACCATGTTGCGGCCTTACAGATTTGAGCCAGGGAGGCCTGGTGATGCACTGCCCATGAAGTTCCAACTGCTCTCGTGGAGTGCGCCCTAACTTTGAACGGAGGCGGTCTCCTTCTCAAGCCATAGTCTTGCATTATGACCTGTCGAATCCACTTGGCTGAAGTAGATTTTGACGCTGCCTGACCCTTTCTGGGGCCTTCCGGCAGAATAAACAAAGTATCTGTTCTGCGAATCTGAGCAGTGGCTTTTAAATAAGCTTTAACTGCTCTTACTACATCCAAAGAATGCAATAACTTTTCCTCTACCGAACTAGGTTTGGGGAAAAAAAGAAGGAAGAACCACATCTTGGTTCAAATGAAACCTCGATACCACCTTAGGAAGAAAGGCTGGATGAGGACGTAACACTACTCTGTCCTTATGGATAACCAGATATGGCTCCTTACAGGACATAGCTGCTAATTCCGACACTCTTTTAGCCGAACGAATGGCTACTAGAAAGATCAATTTCCTGGTGAGAAGAACCAAGGAAATATCTGTAATGGTTCAAATGGTTGTTTCTGTAGAACCGACAGAACCAGGTTTAGATCCCATGGACATATGGGAATATTAACCGGAGGACTGATACGCATCACTCCTTGTATAAAGGCTTTGCTAGTGAATGCGAAGCCAAGGGCCTTTGAAAAAATATTGACAAGGCCGAAATCTGACCCTTGATAGTACTCAAGGCAAGCTTCCTATCTACAGCCCACTGTAGGAAGTCCAGAATCCTACCTATTACGTACTTACGTGGATGCCATTTCTTGGCCTCACACCACGCGATGTACGCCTTCCAGATTCTATAGTAGATCTGCCCGGATACCGGCTTCCTGGCATTGATCATGGTAGATACCACAGGATTAGAGAGCCCTCTCTTTTTTAGAATGTGGGCTTCAATAGCCAGGCCGTCAAACCTAGGGCTGGTAAGGAAGGGTGGTATATCGGTCCTTGCGAAAGCAGGTCCGGACGACGTGGGAGAGTCCAAGGACTCCCCACTGACATTTTACAATCTCCGCGTACCACGCTCTTCGGGGCCACGCTGGAGCCACCAGAATCACTGGTTTCTTTTCTACCCTGATTCTGCGGAGTAATCGAGGTAACAATTGTGGCGGTGGGAATGCATATATCAGCTTGAACTGATCCCAAGGGAACACTAGGGCATCCGAGCCGCAAGCTAGGGGATCCCTTGTCCAAGAGACAAACCTGTCCACCTTTGCGTTGAATCTGGATGCTAGCAGATCTACATCCGGTGTTCCCCACCGCTGACATATTGTCCGAAAAACCTCGGGGTGAAGGGACCATTCCCCTGGGCATAATTGTTGGCGACTTAGAAAGTCCGCCTTCCAATTCTCCACTCCTGGAATGAATACCGTGGATATGGCTGGGACATATCTTTCTGCCCATTTCAGGATGCAATTTACTTCCCTCTGGGCTGCACGACTCCTGGTGCCACCCTGATGATTGATATATGCCACTGCCGTGGCATTGTCTGATTGAATTCTGACAGGGGACCCTTGGAGTTTGGATGTCCATGCTACTAGGGCATACCGGGCTGCTCGTATCTCTAAGAGATTGATGGGCAGGGCCTTTTCCGCATCCGACCATCTGCCCTGGAGAGACCATTGCTCCAGTACTGCTCCCCAGCCTATAAGGCTGGCATCTGTAGTGACCACCTTCCAAGAAATCGGACTGAAGGATTTCCCTTTTTCCAGATTCTGGGGAACCAACCACCAACGGAGGCTCTTGCGAACGGAAGGGGACAAGGACATTGGTAAGTCTAGGGCCTGAACTTTCTTGTTCCAGGCTGACAGTATGGCGCTTTGCAAATTCCTTGAATGGAATTGACCGTAGGGTACTGCTTCGAATGATGCCACCATTTTTCCCAGCAGCCTCATGCACAGGCGTATGGATGGCTGTCTTTTTGTACCCACTAGGTGGATCAAATCTCTCAAAGACGACCCCTTTTCTTGAGGCAAGAAAAATTTTCTCTGGTCTGAATCCAGCCTTAGCCCCAAGTATTCCAGACTTTTGACTGGTTTTAGGGCTGACTTGTCTCGGTTGATAATCCAACCGTGATATTCCAGATACTCGATTGTCTCGTGAACAACCACTTCTAGTTTTTCCACTGAGTGGTCTATCAGCAACAAGTCGTCTAGATATGCCATTATCGCTACACCTCGTGTTCTTAGATTGGCCAATAATGGGGCCAGAATTTTTGTGAACACTCGTGGTGCTGTGGCCAGACCGAAGGGTAAGGCTCTGAACTGAAAATGGCGCCCTTCTACCGCAAAGCGTAGAAATTTTTGGTGGGCTGGAAAGATGGGAATGTGCAAATAAGCATCTTTGATGTCGATCGAGGCTAACCATTCCTCCCCTTGTAGGGCAGTGGCCACTGATCGGATCGACTCCATCCGGAAAGTCCTGATATGTAGGAATTTGTTTAGCCCTTTTAGATTTAATATGGGCCTCACGTCCCCGTTTGGCTTCGGGACTGTAAAGAGGTTTGAGTAAAACCCAAACCCCCATTCTTCCAGGGGAACCTCTATAATTACTGCTTGGAGCAATAATTGTTCTAGTGCCAACAGGAGGGATCCTCTCTTCTGGGGATCCCTTGGCACGTTTGACCTTATAAAATGGGAAGGAGGGGAGTCTTTTATTTCCAATTTGTATCCCAGACTTACTGCGGAGAGCACCCATCTGTCTCTGATCGTGTCCCGCCAGGTCTCTGCGAACAACTGAAGTCTTCCCCCCACCCGATTGAGTGGGGGCAACCCTTCATGCATTTGACTTTGGGGGAGGTTTTGTACCTCTCCTGATCCAGGGCTTCTTGTTACCCTGCAATTGTCCCTGATTTTTACCTCCGGGATTTGACCGAGGAGGCCGTCGGAACTGTTTCACAGCCGATGTCCTAGGGCAGTGATTCTCAACCAGGGTTCCTCCAGAGGTTGCTAGGGGTTCCTTCAGCATTGGGCAATTTCGGCCTCTAGGATAAGTTCCCACTGACACCATTGATCTTTTTAGCTATCTGTAAGGAGGCAATTCTTCCCAATGACCACAAGTTTAAGAACCATTCTTCCCACTGACCATCACACTATTGTATCATGAGTTGTAGATTTTTTATTTTTAGCAGGGGTTCCCTGAGACCGGAGAACTATTCAAGGGTTCCTCTGTGTTGAAAAGGTTGAGAAAGGCTGTCCTAGGGACTGGAGAAGCAGGCCTCTTAAAAGAGGGACCTCTAACTCTGTTTTTAACCGGCAAAAGTGTACTTTTACCGCTGGAAATTTTCTGGATATATTTGTCCAGGTCTTCCCCGAATAAGCGTTCACCATGAAATGGGAAGCTGACCAGCAATTTTTTACAGGGAGCTTCAGCAGACCAGTTTTTGAGCCACAGAAGCCTGCGCATATGTACTACAGACAGCGTAAGGCGGGAGGCCTGATGGATTGAATCCTTTATAGCGTCCACCGCAAAGCATAAGGCTCCAGGTAGATCAGCTAGGGCAAGAGCCTGCTGATCTGGCAAGTCCCTTAAGACCTGTTTCAACTGATCCTTCACTGCTTGGCAGACCCCAATAGCTGCCACTGCTGGTTGTGTCACCAAGCCTGCTGTAGCAAAAGCAGATTTTAATAAGGACTCTAATTTTTTATCTATTGGGTCCTTGAACATTTGGACATTATCCACTGGACATGTCAGTGATTTATTCACACAAGAGATGGCTGCGTCCACTGTAGGGACCCTCCATTTTTTGATGAACTTATCCTCCATGGGATAGACCACCTGAAATCTCTTGGGAGGAGTAAATATTTTATCAGGATGCTCCCAATCCTGGTAAATGAGCCCTTCCAGTAAAGGATGGATCAGAAAGGAACAAACAGTCTGGGGAGCTTTTAGCGACCCCGACGAGGAGACAGAAGTGGATGATGGCTCCGCAAGGGGCATTTTAAATGCTGATCGGACCATGTTAGTCAGGGACTGAACCCATAATCTTTCAGCATGTGATGCTGAGAATGGCTCTTCCACTGTTGATTCCTCTACAACAGAATCGACCTCATCCTGATCCCCTTCAGGTAGGTCAATCCCTGTATGGGACTGTTGCTCCGCTAACAGGCACTCTGAGGGAGGAGACGGAGATCGAGCGCTTTTTCCCTGTGACAGGGAAGCAGCGATCAATGTTGATAATCTCTCTTCCAGCCCTCCCAGAGCTGAGGAAAAAACCTCCTCTGTTACATACACAGGAGCAGGTGAACTGAGGACAGCCACAGTACCAGGTACTCCTGAGGGTGCTCTACGGTCACTAACCTCTGATTCTTCAGGGGAGATTGGTGCAGCCGAAGCATGCCCAAGATCCTCAGAGCCCGATGAAGACCCCCTATGCTTCCTGGGATTTTTAGTCCCGGAGTTTTTAGACGGCATATTCCTAAGCCCAAAGCTGAGGTATTCCAGCCGAAATACACCACTTACTGACAATAGTCTAGCACAATTGCTGCTATAAAAACAGTTGGTGTCTACTAATGTGCCTTTCTATGGGGATGCCTGCATCAACCGCTTGCTGTATGCCTTTTTTAAATGTTGCCAGCTCTGTCTCTGAACTCCATAGCCAGCTCACAACACATAATTGTGCTTTTTAACATGCTGGGACACCCGCACATGCGCAGAAGCGCTGCGGCGCGCACAGAGCGTCATCCCCCAAGCTCCGCCCCCTTTCCCAGGTCACCTCTATATATAGAGGCGCGTGCTCGCGCACGCGCGCGGGCACGTGCGCCTTCGGCGCTCTTTTTTGAAAAGGGAAACTAGGGACAAGAGACAGGGCCCCTTTTGCCGCAGGCCAGGGGATGGACGAGCATTGCAACATGGCAGAGGAAGCAGTTTCCCACAAGAGAACTCACCATCTGCCTGGACTTGCTCTGATGAAAAGAAACTAGTCCACATGACAAGAAACGTTCCACAGCGGCCTCTAGTGGATTAACACAGGTACCGCAGTCTATATATTTTTTTTTTCTTGACCACTATTAAAAATATTACATTTTTTAGTAGTTATAGGCATGCATAAATATTTAGCGGGAATACCGTTAGGTAACAGGCAGAAAGACATATTAGGCTTGGGGGTCCCCTCAATAGAACCAAGTTCCTGAGGGGCCCCCACTTACCTTTTCCCCGCCGCAGGACTCTGTTTGGTCCACAGAAGCCCAAACTTCACCTATCACGGCAGGCATTGTAATTAAACCTTCAGGGACCGGGTTCCCAAGGATTCCACTCCCCTGGACCTGTATAGCACCCTGCACAGAAAACATCTTGGTCGTGGGTTTGACCAGAGCTCTGGATCCCAGGGTCCAGCTCTCCTAAGAGAAGCATTACAGGCAAAACCTTGCTCTTCTCTGCAAGGCCCGGGTACCGACCGTTTAGCTATGAAGCTTTTTTGGTCGGATCCGGAATAGCTTACTGAGGCCCAAAAGAACCTGTACGCAAGCTCAGTGAAAAACACATGTTACTTCTTGGCCAACACCTTAGACACTGGCAAAAAACTGAGGTGATCCCGGATGGGAGGGGCTTATATAGGGGAGGGTACTTCCGGTTTTGGAAGTTGCCAGTGCCAGCACCTGAAGGTATCTATATAACCCACATAGTAATGACTATGCCGCTCTGTGTCCTGTGATGTACGAGAAAGAAAAATGCCTTGCTGATGTAAGAGGAGAATGGGCAGACTGGTTGGAGAGCAACGGTAACTCAAATAACCACTCTTTACAACCAAGATATGCAGAATACGATCTCTGAACGCACACATTGAACCTTGAAAAAGATGGGCTACAACAGCAGAAGACCACTCCCGGTGCCGCTCATGTCAAATAAGAACAGGAAACTAAGGCTACAATTTGCTAAATTGGACAATAGAAGATTGGAAAACTGTTGCCTGGTCTGAGGAGTCTCGATTTCAGCTTCATCATTTAGATGGTAGGGTCAGAATTTGGCATAAACAACATGAAAGCATGAATCCATCCTGCCTTGTATCAACGGTGTAATGGTGTGGGGGATATTTTCTTGGCACACTTTGGGCCCCTTAGTACCAATTGAGAATTGTTTAAACTCCACAGCCTACCTGAGTATTGTTGCTGACCATGTCCATCCCTTTATGACTACAGTGTACCCATCTTCTGATGGCTCCTTCCAGCAGGATAATGCACCCTGTCACAAAGCTCAAATTATCTCACCACTGGTTTCTTGAACATGACAATGAGGTCACTGTACTCCAATGGCCTCCACAGTTACCAGATCTCAATCCAATTAGACATGTGCAAAAGGAAAAAATTTGTTTCGTTTTGTTTCGTTTTAATTCGTTAATTAATTAATTTCGTTTAGTTAGATTCGTTAAATTTGTTAAATTCGTTTTCGGATTTCGTTTTGTTTTCGACTGAATTCGAAAATCGGTCGCATTCGAAAATATTTCAACCGAATTCGAAAATATTTCTACTGGATTCGAAATTATTTCAACATGATTCGAAATTATTTCAACCGCATTTGAAACTATTTCAACCGGATTCGAAAATATTTTGCGACCCGACTTTGGGTCCACGTATCTCAGGGTCACTTAGTAATAGAAACCCCAAATTTGGAGATGTTATAGTGCTAGTTCTACTGTGTTTGCATACCAAATTTGGGGTTTCTAGCTACAAGTGGCCCCGAGATATGTGGCCCCAAATTCGGGTCGCAAAATTTCATTCTCTGCTGCAGAAAAGTGTTTGACATTTTGCGACCCGATTTTGGGTCCACGTATCTCGGGGTCACTTAGTGATAGAAACCCCAAATTTTGTGTGCAAACACAGGAGAACTAGCACTAAAACATCCCCAAATTTGGGGTTTCTATCACCAACTAACCCCGAGATATGTGGACCCAAAGTCGGGTCGCAAAATATTTTTGAATCCGGTTGAAATAGTTTCAAATGCGGTTGAAATAGTTTTAAATGCGGTTGAAATAATTTCGAATCATGTTGATACTATTTAAAGCGGATTCGAAAATATTTTGCGACCCGACTTTGAAAAAAAAAATGAAATTGATTCTAACAGTCTGCAGGAGATCTGCAAAAAAAAAAAGAAGTGAAATGGCTGTTAATAGTCTACAGGAGATCTGCTAAAAAAGAAATAGATGCTAATAGTCTGCAGGAGACCTGGTGAGAAAACTAAATAGATACTAATAGTCTGCAGGAGATCTGCAAAAAAAATAAAAATAAATGCTAATAGTCTGCAGGAGATCTTATGTAAAAAATAGTAATCTGCAAAAAAAAATTAAACATGAAATAGATAGTATCTATATTCTATTCTATTCTATTGTTTTTCTAGTGTATTCTCTATTTCTATTCTAATCTATTCTATCCAAAGTTAAAATTAATTAATTACATTTTTTTTAATTCCTACTATTCGAAATTCAAATGTATTCTATTCGAAATTCGAATTTCATAAGATGGTTGCATATTCTTTCTATTTTATTCTATTAAATAATTTTTTTTTCTATTCTGTTCTAATCTTTTCTATTTGAATTATACATTTTGAAAGATGGTTAGTTACTTACTTATATACATCTGTCACATAAAAAAAAAGATGTGAAATGGCTGTCATGGATGTCGATCGCAAGGCAAGTACATATGCTGTATGTCATTGTCCGAGTGCCACGTGACCGGCCACGTGACCAAGTTGTGGATTGTCCACTTGCCACAAGTTATGGGGTTCCTAGCACCAAGTGACCCCCAGATATGGGCGATATGTCAAGTGCTTTTCTGCAGCAGAGAATTAAATTTTGCGACCCGACTTTGAGGCCACGTATCTCGGGGCCACTTATAGCTAGAAATCCCAAAATATTTGGTATGTAAACACATTACAACTGGCACTACAATAACCCCAAATTTGGGGTTTCTATCACCAAGTAACCCCGTTGTAATGCTAGTTCTACTGTGTTTGCATACCAAATTTGGGGTTTCTAGCTATAAGTGCCCCCGAGATACGTGGCCCCAAAGTCGGGTCACAAAATGTCATTATCTGCTGCAGAAAAGTACTTGAAATATCGCCCATATCTGGGGGTCACTTGGTGCTAGGAGCCCCATAACTTGTGGCAGGTGACGTGGCAAGTAGACAATCCACAACTAGGTCACGTGGCAGGTCACGTGGCACTCGTGGCCGTTCACGTGGCACTCATGGCAGGTCACGTGGCACTCGTGGCCGGTGTCGTGGCACTCGTGGCCGGTGTCGTGGCACTCGTGGCAGGTGTTGTGGTAAGTGGACAATGACATACAGCATATGTACTTGCCTTGCGATCGACATCCGTGACAGCCATTTCACATCTTTTTTTTTTATGTGACAGATGTATATAAGTAAGTAAATAACCTTCTTCCAAAATTTATAATTCAAATAGAAAAGATTAGAACAGAATAGAAAAAAAATATAATTTAGAAGAATAAAATAGAAAGAATATACAACCATCTTCTGAAATTCGAATTTCGAATAGAATAAATTTGAATTTCGAATAGTATGAATTCAAATTTTTTAATTAATTAATTTTAACTTTGGATAGAAAAGATTATAATAAAATAGAAAATAGACTAGAAAAACAATAACCCCAAATTTGGGGTTTCTATCACCAAGTAACCCCGAGATACATGGACCCAAATTCGGGTCACAAAATATTTTCGAATCCGGTTGAAATAGTTTCAAATGCAGTTGAAATAATTTCGAATCATGTTGATACTATTTCAACCGGATTCGAAAATATTTTGCGACCCGACTTTGGGTCCATGTATTTTGGGGTTACTTGGTGATAGAAACCCAAAATTTGGAGATGTTGTAGTGCTAGTTCTTCTGTGTTTGCATACCAAATTTGGGGTTTCTATCACTAAGTGACCCCGAGATACGTGGACCCAAAGTCGGGTCGCAAAATGTCAAGCACTTTACTGGAGCAGAGAATGACATTTTGCGACCCGATTTTGGGGCCACATATCTCGGGGCCACTTGTAGCTAGAAACCCCAAATTTGGTATGCAAACACAGTAGAACTAGCACTACAAGCTCTCCAAATTTTGGGTTTCTATCACCAAGTAACCCCAAAATACATGGACCCAAAGTCGGGTCGCAAAATATTTTCGAATCCGGTTGAAATAGTATCAACATGATTCGAAATTATTTCAACTGCATTTGAAACTATTTCAACCGGATTCGAAAATATTTTGTGACCCGAATTTGGGTCCATGTATCTCGGGGTTACTTGGTGATAGAAACCCCAAATTTGGGGTTATTGTTTTTCTAGTCTATTTTCTATTTTATTATAATCTTTTCTATCCAAAGTTAAAATTAATTAAATAATTAAAAAATTTGAATTCATACTATTCGAAATTCAAATTTATTCTATTCGAAATTCGAATTTCAGAAGATGGTTGTATATTCTTTCTATTTTATTCTTCTAAATTATATATTTTTTCTATTCTGTTCTAATCTTTTCTATTTGAATTATAAATTTTGGAAGAAGGTTATTTACTTACTTATATACATCTGTCACATAAAAAAAAAGATGTGAAATGGCTGTCACGGATGTCGATCGCAAGGCAAGTACATATGCTGTATGTCATTGTCCACTTACCACAACACCTGCCATGAGTGCCACGACACCGGCCACGAGTGCCACGACACCGGCCACGAGTGCCACGTGACCTGCCACGAGTGCCACGTGAACGGCCACGAGTGCCACGTGACCTGCCACGTGACCTAGTTGTGGATTGTCTACTTGCCACGTCACCTGCCACAAGTTATGGGGCTCCTGGCACCAAGTGACCCCCAGATATGGGCGATATTTCAAGTACTTTTCTGCAGCAGAGAATGACATTTTGTGACCCGACTTTGGGGCCACGTATCTCGGGGCCACTTATAGCTAGAAACCCCAAATTTGGTATGCAAACACAGTAGAACTAGCATTACAACGGGGTTACTTGGTGATAGAAACCCCAAATTTGGGGTTATTGTAGTGCCAGTTGTAATGTGTTTACATACCAAATATTTTGGGATTTCTAGCTATAAGTGGCCCCGAGATACGTGGCCTCAAAGTCGGGTCACAAAATTTAATTCTCTGCTGCAGAAAAGCACTTGACAGATCGCCCCTATCTGGGGGTCACTTGGTGCTAGGAACCCCATAACTTGTGGCAGGTGACGTGGCAAGTGGACAATCCACAACTTGGTCACGTGGCACTCATGGCAGGTGTTGTGGTAAGTGGACAATGACATACAGCATATGTACTTGCCTTGCGATCGACATCCGTGACAGCCATTTCACATCTTTTTTTTTATGTGACAGATGTATATAAGTAAGTAAATAACCTTCTTCCAAAATTTATAATTCAAATAGAAAAGATTAGAACAGAATAGAAAAAAAATATAATTTAGAAGAATAAAATAGAAAGAATATACAACCATCTTCTGAAATTCGAATTTCGAATAGAATAAATTTGAATTTCGAATAGTATGAATTCAAATTTTTTAATTAATTAATTAATTTTAACTTTGGATAGAAAAGATTATAATAAAATAGAAAATAGACTAGAAAAACAATAACCCCAAATTTGGGGTTTCTATCACCAAGTAACCCCGAGATACATGGACCCAAATTCGGGTCACAAAATATTTTCGAATCCGGTTGAAATAGTTTCAAATGCAGTTGAAATAATTTCGAATCATGTTGATACTATTTCAACCGGATTCGAAAATATTTTGCGACCCGACTTTGGGTCCATGTATTTTGGGGTTACTTGGTGATAGAAACCCAAAATTTGGAGATGTTGTAGTGCTAGTTCTACTGTGTTTGCATACCAAATTTGGGGTTTCTAGCTGCAAGTGGCCCCGAGATATGTGGCCCCAAAATCGGGTCGCAAAATGTCATTCTCTGCTCCAGTAAAGTGCTTGACATTTTGCGACCCGAATTTGGGTCCACGTATCTCGGGGTCACTTAGTGATAGAAACACCAAATTTGCTATGCAAACACAGAAGAACTAGCCCTACAACATCTCCAAATTTGGGGTTTCTATCACCAAGGAACCCCGAGATACATGGACCCAAAGTCGGGTCAAAAATATTTTTAGATTCGAAAAAATTCGGATTCGGTTAAATTCGTTAGTATTGTAATTCGGTAATTCGGATGCATCCGAATGTCCGAATAATGAAAAATTCGTCCGAATTTCGATTCGGAACGAAACGAAATGCACATGTCTAAATCCAATAGAGCACCTTTGGGATGTGGTGAAAGGGGAGATTGGGATAATGAATGTGCAGTCGACAAATCTGCAGCAGCTGTGTGATGCTATCATGTCAATATGGACCAAAATCTGAGGAATGTTTCTAACACCTTGTTGAATCTTTGCCACAAAGAATTAAGGCAATTCTGAAGGCAAAAGGGGGTCCAACCCTGTACTGGTAAGGTGTACCTAATATTGTGGCCAGTGAGTGTATGAGGATGACCATAGTGCTTTGTGCACTTTTTAAATGTAAGCAAACAGCGTGAGTTTTTTAGTCATTTGTCCCAACAGGGTCTACAGTACATTCAATCAGATGCAGGCACTGTTCAGGTACTCTGACAGCTGCGGGCATACCTCCCAACTTTTAAAAATTCCACTGCGGGACATTCATTCACCTTTTTTTTCCTACCATCAGAGTTGTTGAGCGGGGCGGGGGGTGCTATTGCGGCGACGATACATTTTAAAAGGGGACGTACCGCTGACCTCCCGACATTAGAGTATAAGCGGGAGTGGGTGGGGGGGGGGGGAGGGTGATGTTTTCCTACCTCCTTCGCTCATCTTCGTTTGCGGGAAAATTGATCCTATCGTGGGACTGCGGGAAAATAGTGTCTATGCGGGAAAGTCCCGCACAATCCGTGCGTGTTGCGAGGTATGGCTGCAGGTGCTGCTTGGCGTAATAAAATTTCTGGCAGGGGAGATATCTCTATCCACACTGTTTAGATTTCTCTTGGGCAGACCAATAGAAATCTTATAGTGTATGACCAGCTTATTTCTAAAGAAAAACTGAAAGCTGGGTGAGTGTCACTAAGCAAATCCATTTCAGAATAGGTGACAATCAGGTTTTTCTCTAGTGACTTTAATGCCCTTTTTAACCTCTTGCCACCTGCCGCATGAACATTTACATCGGCAGAATGGCACGGCTGCGCAAAGGGACGTACCTGTACCCTGCCGCGAGCTCCGTGACCATGCCCGCGGACCTGATGTCAGCCGGTGTCCCGCGATTATGTCACGGAGCTGCAGAATGGGGGGTGCCTGTGTAAACAAGGAATTTCCCTGTTCTGCCTAGTGACAGGACACTGATTTACTGCTCCCTGTCATCGGGAGCAGTGATCAATGTCATGTCACAGGTAGCCCAGCCCCCACACAGTTAGAATCACTCCCTAGGACACACTTAACCCCTTCCTCACCCCCTAGTGCTTAACCTCTTCCCTGCCAGTGTCATTTACACAGTAATCAGTATATTTTTATAGCACTGATCGCTGTATAAATGACAATGGTCCCAAAATAGCATCAAAAGTGTCCGATGTGTCCGCCATAATGTCTCAGTCCCGATAAAACTAGTGGAAAAAATATTTATAATAAAAATGCCATAAAACTACCCCCTATTTTGTAGACGCTATAACTTTTGCTTATTGCAATTTTTTTTTACCAAAAATATGTAGAAGAATAGGTATCGGCCTAAACTGAGGAAAACATTTTTTTTTAGATATTTTTTGGGGATATTTATTATAGCAAAAAATAAAAAATATTGCTTTTTTTTTCAAACTTGTCGCTATTTTTTTGTTTATAGCGCAAAAAATAAAAACCGCAGAGGTGATCAAATACCACCAAAAGAAAGCTCTATTTGTGGGGGAAAAAAATTGTTTGGGAGCCACGTCGCACGACCACGCAATTGTCAGTTAAAGCGACGCAGAGCCAAATCGCAAAAAATAGGATTTTTATAACAGCTTACCTGTAAAATCCTTTTCTTGGAGTACATCACGGGACACAGAGCGACATAGTCATTACTAATGGGTTATATAGATACCGTCAGGTGCTGGCACTGGCAACTTCCAAAACCGGAAGTACCCTCCCCTATATAAGCCCCTCCCATCCGGGAGCACCTCAGTTTTGTAGCAAAGCAATAAGTGTCCCCAAAGAGGGGCGGGAGCTCTGTGTCCCGTGATGTACTCCAAGAAAAGGATTTTACAGGTAAGCTGTTATAAAAATCCTATTTTCTTTCTCGTACATCACGGGACACAGAGCGACATAGTCATTACTAATGGGATGTCCTAAAGCAATGCCCAATGAGGGGGGGGATACACCATATATAAGCTGAGCGCTATCAGACATGAGGATCTTTTGCGGCCTGCAACACACTGCGCCCAAAGGCGACATCCTCCTGACTTCTAACGTCCACCTGGTAGAACCTAGTAAACGTGTGTACTGAAGACCATGTTGTGGCCTTACAGATTTGAGCCAGGGAGGCCTGGTGATGCACTGCCCATGAAGTTCCAACTGCTCTCGTGGAGTGCGCTCTAACTTTGAACGGAGGCGGTCTCCTTCTCAAGCCATAGGCTTGTATTATGACCTGTCGAATCCACTTGGCTAAAGTAGATTTTGACGCTGCCTGACCCTCTCTGGGGCCTTCCGGCAGAATAACCAAAGTATCCGTTCTGCGAATCTGAGCAGTGGCCTTTAGATAAGCTTTAACTGCTCTTACTACATCCAAAGAATGCAATAACTTTTCCTCTACCGAAGTAGGTTTGGGGAAAAAAGAAGGAAGAACCACATCTTGGTTCAAATGAAACCTCGATACCACCTTAGGAAGAAAGGCTGGATGAGGACGTAACACTACTCTATCCTTATGGATAACCAGATATGGCTCCTTACAGGACATAGCTGCTAATTCCGACACTCTTTTAGCCGAACAAATGGCTACTAGAAAAATCAATTTCCTGGTGAGAAGCACCAAAGAAATATGATGTAATGGTTCAAATGGTTGTTTCTGTAGAACCGACAGAACCAAGTTTAGATCCCATGGACATATGGGAATATTAACCGGAGGACTAATACGCATCACTCCTTGTATAAAGGCTTTGACTAGTGAATGCGAAGCCAAGGGCCTTTGAAAAAATATTGACAAGGCCGAAATCTGACCCTTGATAGTACTCAAGGCAAGCTTCCTATCTACAGCCCACTGTAGGAAGTCCAGAATCCTACCTATTACGTACTTATGTGGATGCCATTTCTTGGCCTCACACCACGCGATGTACGCCTTCCAGATTCTATAGTAGATCTGCCTGGATACCGGCTTCCTGGCATTGATCATGGTAGATACCACAGGATTAGAGAGCCCTCTCTTTTTTAGAATGTGGGCTTCAATAGCCAGGCCGTCAAACCTAGGGCTGGTAAGGAAGGGTGGTATATCGGTCCTTGCGAAAGCAGGTCCGGACGACATGGGAGAGACCAAGGACTCCCCACTGACATTTTACAATCTCCGCGTACCACGCTCTTCGGGGCCACGCTGGAGCCACCAGAATCACTGGTTCCTTTTCTACCCTGATTCTGCGGAGTCATCGAGGTAACCATTGTGGCGGTGTGAATGCATATATCAGCTTGAACTGATCCCAAGGGAACACTAGGGCATCCGAGCCGCAAGCTAGGGGATCCCTTGTCCGAGAGACAAACCTGTCCACCTTTGCGTTGAATCTGGATGCTAGAAGATCTACATCCGATGTTCCCCACCGCTGACATATTGTCCAGAAAACCTCGGGGTGAAGGGACCCTTCCTCTGGGCATAATTGCTGGCGACTTAGAAAGTCCGCCTTCCAATTCTCCACTCCTGGAATAAATACCGCAGATATGGCTGGGACATATCTTTCTGCCCATTTCAGGATGTAATTTACTTCCCTCTGGGCTGCACGACTCCTGGTGCCCCCCTGATGATTGATATATGCCACTGCTGTGGCATTGTCTGATTGAATTCTGACAGGGGACCCTTGGAGTTTGGATGTCCATGCTACTAGGGCATACCGGGCTGCTCGTATCTCTAAGAGATTGATGGGCAGGGCCTTTTCTGCATCCGACCATCTGCCCTGGAGAGACCATTGCTCCAGTACTGCTCCCCAGCCTATAAGGCTGGCATCTGTAGTGACCACCTTCCAAGAAATCGGACTGAAGGATTTCCCTTTTTTCCAGATTCTGGGGAACCAACCACCAACGGAGGCTCTTGCGAACGGAAGGGGACAAGGACATTGTAAGTCTAGGGCCTGAACTTTTTTGTTCCAGGCTGACAGTATGGCCCCTTGCAAATTCCTTGAATGGAATTGACCGTAGGGTACTGCTTCGAATGATGCCACCATTTTTCCCAGCAGCCTCATATACAGGCGTATGGACGACTGTCTTTTTTGTACCCACTAAGTGGATCAAATCTTTCAAAGACAACACCTTTCCTCGAGGCAAGAATATTTTTCTCTGGCCTGAATCCAACCTTAGCCCCAAGTATTCCAGACTTTTGACTGGTTTTTAGGGCTGACTTGTCTCGGTTGATAATCCAACCGTGAGATTCCAGATACTTGATTGTCTTGTGAACGACCACGTCTAGTTTTTTCACTGAGTGGTCTATCAGCAACAAGTCATCTAGATATGCCATTATCATTACACCTTGTGTTCTTAGATTGGCCAATAAAGGGCCAGAATTTTTGTAAACACTCGTGGTGCTGTGGCCAGACAGAAGGGTAAGGCTCTGAACTGAAAATGGCGCCCTTCTACTGCAAAGCGTAGAAATTTTTGGTGGACTGGAAAGATGGGAATGTGCAAATAAGCATCTTTGATGTCAATCGCGGCTAACCAATCCTCCCCTTGTAGGGCAGTGGCCACCGATCGGATCGACTCCATCGGAAAGTCCTGATATACAGGAATTTGTATAGCCCTTTTAGAATTAATATGGGCCTCCCGTCCGCGTTTGCTTCGGGACTGTAAAGAGGTTTGAGTAAAACCCGAACCCTCATTCTTCCAGGGGAACCTCCATAATTACTCCTTGGAGCAATAGTTGTTCTAGTGCCAACAGGAGGGACTCTCTCTTCCGGGGATCCCTTGGCACATTTGACCTCATAAAATGGGAAGGAGGAGAGTCTTTTAACTCCAATCTGTATCCCAGACTTACTGCGGAGAGCACCCATCTGTCTCTGATCGTGTCCCGCCAGGTCTCTGCGAACAACTGGAGTCCTCCCCCCACCCGACTGAGTGGGGGCAACCCTTCAATGAATTTAACTTTGGGGGAGGTTTTGTACCTCCCCTGACCCAGGGTTTCTCATTACCCTGCTATTGTCCCTGTTTTTTACCCCCGGGAATTGACCGAGGAGGCCGTCGGAACTGTTACACAGCCGATGCCCCAGGGACTGGAGAAGCAGGCCTCTTAAAGAGGGACCTCTAACTCTGTTTTTAACCGGCAAGAGCGTATTTTTACCGCTGGAAATTTTCTGGATATATTTGTCCAGGTTTTCCCTGAATAAGCGTTCACCATGAAATGGGACGCTAACCAGCCATTCTTTACAGGGAGCTTCAGCAGACCAGTTTTTGAGCCATAGGAGCCTACGCATATGTCTATAGACAGCATAAGGCGGGAGGCCTGATGGACTGAATCCTTTATGGCGTCAACCGCAAAGCCTAAGGCTCTAGGTAGATCAGCTAGGGCAAAGCCTGCTGATCTGTCAAGTCCCTCAAGACCTGTTTCAACTGATCCTTCACTGCTTAGCAGACCCCAATAGCTGCTACTGCTGGTTGTGTCACCAAGCTTGCTGTAGAAAGAAGCAGATTTTCATAAGGACTCCAATCTTTTATCTATTGGGTTCTTGAACATTTGGACATTATCCACTGGACATGTGAGTGATTTATACATACAAGAGATGGCTGCGTCCACTGTAGGGACCTTCCATTTTTTTTTATTTTATTTTTTTGATGAACTTATCCTCCATGGGATAGACCACCGGAAATCTCTTGGGGGAATAAATATTTTCTCAGGATGTTCCCAATCCTGGTAAATGAGCCCTTTCAGCAAAGGGTGAAGTGGAAAAGAACAGACAGTCTGGGGGCTTCTAGCGACCCCAACGAGGATACAGTAGTGGTTGATGGTTCCGCAAGGTGCATTTTTAAATGCTGATCGGACCATGTTAGTCAGAGACTGAACCCATAATCTTTCAGCTTGAGATGCTGAGAAAAGGTTCCCCCACTGTTGATTCCTCTATAACAGAATCAACCTCATCCTGATCCCCTTCAGGCAGGTCGATCCCTGTATGGGACTGTTGCTCTGCTAACAGGCACTCTGAAGGAGGAGACGGAGATCGGGCGTGCTTTCCCTGACAGGGAGGCACCGATCAATGTTGACAATCTCTCTCTAATCCTCCCAGAGCTGAGGAAAAAACCTCCTCTGTTACATACACAGGAGCAGGTGAACTGAGGACAGCCACAGTACCAAGTACCCCTGCGGGGTCTCTACGGTCACTTACCTCTGAACTTCAGGGGAGACTGGTGCAGCAGAAGTATGCCCAAGATCCTCAGAGCCCGATGAGACCCCCTTCGCTTCCTGGAAGATTCAGTTCCGGAGCTTCTGGACGGCATATTCCTAAGCCTAAAGCTGAGGTATTCCAGCCGTAATACACCACTTTTACTGAGAATAGTCTAGCACAATTGCTGCTATATCACAGTTGGTGTCTACTAAAGTGCCTTTCTAGGGGATGCCTGCATCAACCGCCTCTATGTGCCTTTATATTGTTGCTAGCTCTGTCTGTGCCTTCAACAGCCAGCTATAATGTGCTTCAAAACACGCTGAACGCCCGCACATGCGCAGTAGCGCCGCGGCGCACACCTGAGCGTCATCCACCCGCTCCGCCCCTTTTTCCAGATCGCCTCTATGAATAGAGGCGCGTGCACGCGCACGCGCGCGGGCACGTGCGCCTTCGGCGCCTTTTTTGAAAACAACAAGGAGCTAGATGGGAGCCAGGGTCCCTTTGCCGCAGGGCCCGGGGATGGATGAGCGCAGCAACAGGGCAGAGGAGACAGCTTCCCAGCAGAGAACATACCAACTGCCTGGATTTGATTCTGGAAGAAAAAAATCCACATTACAAGAAAAAGAACCATAGCGGCCTCTAGTGTCTAACACAGGTACCGCGGTCTTACATTTTTTTTTTTTTTTTTTCTTGCCTACTATTAAAATTTTTACATTTTCTCAGTAGTAACAGGCATACACAGAATATTAGCGGGAATACCGTTAGGTAACAGACAGAAAGACAAATTAGGCTTGGGGGTCCCCCAATAGAACCAAGTTCCTGGGGGCCCCCACTTACCTGTTCCCCGCCGCAGGACTTTGTTTGGTCCACAAAAGCCCAAACTTCACCTATCACGGCAGGCATTGTAATCAAACCTTCAGGGACCGGGTTCCCAAGGATTCCACTCCCCTGGACCTGTATAGCACCCTGCACAGAAAACATCTTGGTCGTGGGTATGACCAGAGCTCTGGATCCCAGGGTCCAGCTCTCCTAAGAGAAGCATTACAGGCAAAACCTTGCTCTTCTCTGCAAGGCCCGGGTACCGACCGTTTAGCTATGAAGCTTTTTTGGTCGGATCCGGAATAGCTTACTGAGGCCCAAAAGAACCTGTACGCAAGCTCAGTGAAAAACACATGTTTCTTCTTGGCCAACACCTTAGACACTGGCAAAAAACTGAGGTGCTCCCGGATGGGAGGGGCTTATATAGGGGAGGGTACTTCCGGTTTTGGAAGTTGCCAGTGCCAGCACCTGACGGTATCTATATAACCCATTAGTAATGACTATGTCGCTCTGTGTCCCGTGATGTACGAGAAAGAAAATGGCCCAGTCATTGGGCAGCCAAATCTTCCGGGGCTGAAGTGGTTAAAAAATCAATAAAGTAAAAAATATATATTTGTTTCCCAAACATTTACCTTTCTTTTTTTTCTTTGTTTAGTTCCTGTACTTCTATTTGTCAGTGTACCTCAGGGTATACATTTGCAAGTGTAAAGGTTTCACGGTATTAATAGAAATCTTATGGAAAATTATCAGCTGGGTGGATTTGCCAAGATATAAGCAATATTTTGCTGAATGGTCTTGTGCTGTAACTTTACACAACTCCGCCAAGTTTCCTTGACGTCACCCGAGGTACCTGCTTCCTGATCGCTGTGCCCTTTACTGAACTCTAACACTGTGTTTGGCAGAAAACCTTCTTCATTACATCCATATGTCCTGTAATGGCTTCCTTTCCCATCCCCTTATGTAAACACACACACGGCCCAGCCTTGAAAATTTACTATCATCCAAAAATATTGTTTTACACTGTAACATTGTTTTATCCTGTTTTAGAGTTATGGCCTGCAGAGGATTTCAGATATTTACAAACTAAAAAATGCATGCTATGTAAAAGATGTCCCTCTACTTTATTATTATTTTGTTTTTTAAAAAGCTCTGTAACACTTTGCTACAATGCAAAGTAGTGAGTGTACTGCTTGTATAACAGTGTAAATTTGTTGTCCCCTCTAAATACCTCGAAACACAAACTATAATATCTAAACCGCTGGTAACAAAAGTGCGTACACCCCTAAGTGAAAAGGTCCAATTTGGGCCCAAAGAGTCAATATTTTGTGTGACCACCATTTTTTTCCAGCACTGCCTTAACCCTCTTGGGCATGGAGTTCACCAGAGCTTCACAGGTTGCCACTGGAGTCCTCTTCCACTCCTCCATGATGACATCACAGAGCTGGTGGATGTTAGAGATCTTGCGTTCCTCCACCTTCTGTTTGAGGATGCCCCACAGATGCTCAATAGGGTTTAGGTCTGGAGACATGCTTGGCCAGTCCATCACCTTTACCCTCAGCTTCTTTAGGAAGGCAGTGGGCATCTTGGAGGTGTGTTTGGGGTCGTTATCTTGTTGGAATACTGCTTTGCGGCCCAGTTCAAGGGAGGGAATCATGCTCTGCTTCAGTATGTCACAGTACATGTTGGCATTCATGGTTCCCTCAATGAACTGTAGCCCCCCAGTGCCGGCAGCACTCATGCAGCCCCAGACCATGACACTCCCACCACCATGCTTGACTATAAGCAAGACACACTTGTCTTTGTGCTCCTCACCTGGTTGCCGCCACACATGCTTTACACCATCCGAACCAAATAAGTTTATCTTGGTCTCATCAGACCACAGGACATGGTTCCAGTAATCCATGTCCTTAGTCTGCTTGTGTTCAGCTGTTTGCGGGCTTTCTTGTGCATCATCTTTAGAAGAGGCTTCCTTCTGGGATGACAGCCATCCAATTTGATGCAGTGTGTGGCGTATGGTCTGAGCACTGACAGGCTGACCCCCCACCCATTCAACCTCTGCAGCAATGCTGGCAGCACTCATACGTCTATTTCCCAAAGACAGGATATGACGCTGAGCATGTGCACTCAACTTCTTTGGTCGACCATGGCGAGGCCTGTTCTGAGTGGAACATTTCCTGTTAAACCGCTGTATGGTCTTGGCCACTGTGTTCTTTCTCAGTTTCAGGGTCTTGGCAATCTTCTTATAGCCTAGGCCATCTTTATGTAGAGCAGCAATTCTTTTTTTCAGATCCTCAGAGAGTTCTTTGCGATGAGGTGCCATGTTGAACTTCCAGTGACCAGTATGAGAGAGTGAGAGTGATAACACCAAATTTAACACACGCGCTCCCCATTTGCACCTGAGACCTTTTAACACTAACGAGTCACATGACATCGGGGAGATAAAATGGCTAATTGGGCCCAATTAGGACATTTTTACTTACTTACTTTTACGTACTTACTTTTGTTGCCAGCGGTTTAGACATTAATGGCTGTGTTTTGAGTTATTTTGAGGGGACAGCAAATTTACACTGTTATACAAGCTGCACACTCACTACTTTACATTGTAGCAAAGTGTCATTTCTTCAGTGTTGTCACATGAAAAGATATAATAAAATATTTACAAAAATGTGAGGGGTGTACTCACTTTGTGAGATACTGTATATATAGATATTTATATCTATATCTATATATATATATATATATATATATATATATATATATATATATATATACACTATATTACCAAAAGTATTGGGACGCCTGCCTTTACATGTACATGAACTTTAATAGCATCCCAGTCTTAGTCCATAGGATTCAATACTAAGTTGGCCCTCCCTTTGCAGCTATAACAGCTTCAGCTCTTCTGGGAAGGTTGTCCACAAGATTTAGGGGTGTGTCTATGGAAAAATTTGACCATTCTTCCAGAAGAGAATTTCTGAGGTCACTGATGTGGACCAGAAGGCCTGGCTGGCAGTCTCCACTCTAATTGCTCCCAAAGGTGTTCTACAGGGTTGAGGTCAGGACTCTGTGCAAGCCAGTCAAGTTCCTCCACTCCAAACTCACTCATCCATGTCTTTATGGACCTTGCTTTGTACACTGGTCTAAATCATTTGCTAGAGGGGGGATTATGATGTGGGGTTGTTTTTCAGGGGTTGGGATTGGCCCCTTAGTTCCAGTAAACGGAACTATTAAGGCGTCAGCATACCAAGACATTTTGGACAATTTCATGCTCCTAACTCTGTGGGAGCAGTTTGGGGATGGCCCCTTCCTGTTCCAATATGACTGCGTACCATTAGTACATGTCCCCCATGGCAATCCTAAGGTTTTCATATCTATGGTTTCACAACTCACTTATTAATACTACAAATGGCCAGTACTGAATAACAAGATTCCTCTCCCAAAATTCATAAACTTCAACCTTTGAGCAAAATTTGCTAAACTGTTAATGAATCAAAGCCAGGCAGATTCACTCATCCCTGTTTAAGAGGAATTTTGTCGCTGGATTGTACAGTGCCTTATAAAGAGATATAAATGTAGCGGGGTCTCCTTTAAGGCCCCGGGACTACGTTACCCAGAACCCTGTTCGGCACCCAGGGTGCAGTTAGCCACCGCAGATTACTCATGGGAGGGGTTATTTAAGGAGGAGGCGAGGCGGAGCTCGGCCTCTTTGGACACCGCGCTGCAAGCAACCAGTCTTCCTGTGCGGATCTGCTGCGGTGCAAGGCCCGAAGCCTGGGGCCTTGCGTGACTTCCGAAGAGCCTTCCACCCCACTGCGGAGCCTGGGTGGATCCTGTCTTGTCGAGTGAGGACATCAGTTGGATCGGGGACCCGATCGTGGCAGACGCTGTGTGCGGATACACAGCAGGTGGAAGTCCCGGACTGGGATCGCGTCCAGAGTGGTGAGCGGGCACCTGCCCAGACCTATAGACTGTGTCGTGTTCAGGTCTATAGAACTGCATAGGCCCACAGTTCGTTTATCTGCTGTTCCACGGGGGGGGGGGGGACTGGTAGCAGGACAGAGTTGAAGTGTCCCCCTCCCAGTATAGTTGTTCCAAGTTACTGCTGTTGTGGATTACAAACTATAATTTCATCAAGTGCACCACCGAAAGCTGGCATGCGAAGAAATCCTTATAGGAAGTGACTGAGATTTACTCCATGTCAGGCCTGACTCGGGTGGGGAGATAGTATATTGTTTAATGTGCCATAGGGCGCGCACACCATAATAACTACGCGTGGTGTAGTACCGCGCAGCGCCATTATAGTGTGCTGAATTAATGGCTGCAGGGCTCTGCAAGCCAGTTGCATGTGTGATGTTATACCTATGCTATTTACTATAAGAGTAAAACCGTTATAATCAATCTCTCACCTTAGTGTGTTGTCTTACTGCTTAGAGATTAATTCATGCAATACAATTGAATGTGGTATACATATAACCCCTAGACTAGCTGTGCCAGAGTGGGTCGAGCAGATTGCTGGGGGTTGGTGGTGCTGCACACAGGGCCCAAAAACAGATCCAGCGGCTCTCTTAACTGGGGGTAGCGCTACATAAATATATAACCAAAATTGCATTTATATTTTTTACTCTTGCGAATAAGTAACATCAATTATTTTATCAGCACTTCAGACAAAGAGCAAAAACATCAATGATAAACTCTACATTCTCCAAGTGATTAAGTGTGTTGTTCAACCATGTCCAGAAGAGAAAGCTGTAACTATGATAAAACTACCTGTAATAAAAAGAAAAAAAAAAAACATAACACATATCAATACATAATGCCATATGTGCAAAATGTGCCAGATTTCCAGGCAAAGTCTACAGTTTTAGTGGCAATGTCCCTGGATCAGTACTGATTCAGTAGTGTGACCAGAACTGCCTGATTTCCACGGACAGACTTTGTATTAGTAGCTGGAAATGTCCCCTCGTGTCCATGGAAATAAAAAAATATCCCAGTCTGGCTGTGATAAGAAGTTTGTGTGAAAAAACTGACCAGCCACAGAAATATATTAAGGGAAGACAGACAGACTGGCAATAATATGAAGGGTGCAAGAACTCTCCGAGATGAAATAGAAAATTGTGTGCGCAGATGCAGCTTATATTACCTTCCTTGCATCAGTTTGTTGGGTGTTCTATCACTATGAAATGACAAATTAGAAAGAAAGAGGAGAACTGGTAGTTGAGAGTTACTCCACTATGCAACCCATGCAGCATAGGCTATTAACCAGACACCAAATCAGGACAAGGACATAATGAGGTTAGGCATCTGTTTTTGGACACAAACAGAGCAATTTGATATTTTGCTTCACTGAAGCATCAAAGGCATTATCTAATTTTTTTATTTTTTTAAAGCAAGCTGTTAAGTGTTCTGGGAAATGTTTGTTTGCGATATGCATTACCCTTCAATGTGCACCTTACTGCAAAGGCCAGTTATAAATCGGGGTGGTTGTCATCTTTTTGTATAGCCCTACGGACCTGAGGCTGAAGCCTCATACACACGACCGATTTTCTCGGCAAAAAAGGACAAGAAACCTGTTGGGAGAGCTTTCTTGCCTAGAAAACCGCTCATGTGTATGGTTTCTCGTCGAGAAAACTGCCGGAATCTCGACGAGAAAAATAGAGAATCTGCTCTCTATTTTCTCGTCAGGATTCTCGTTTTTCTCGTCGAGATTCTCGTCGGCCTGTTTCCTGGCGAGAAAACCGGTCGTTTGTATGCTTTTCCGAGTCTTAAAAAATCGCGCATGCTCAGAATCAAGTATAAGACGGGAGCACTCCTTCTGGTAAAACTAGCATTCGTAATGGAGATGGCACATTCGTCACGCTAAAACGAACTGAAAGCACGAAGACTGAAAAGCGCGAATCGTCTCTCCCCAAACTTTTACTAACACACGGTAACACGAAATCAGCAAAAGCAGCCCAAGGGGTGGCGCCATTGAAATCGAACTTCCCCTTTATACTACCGTCGTACGTGCTGTACGTGACCGCGCTTTCCAACAACGAGATTTGGAATTGACAGTGTGTATGCAAGGAAAGCTTGACAAGAAGCTCGTCAAGCTTGAGAAGAGTCTCGTCGAGAAAAACAACGTTTTTTTTTACGACGAGATTCTCAGTCGTGTGTACGAGGCTTGAGATGTAAAAAACGCTGAGTCTTTGCATTGCACCCTCAACGTTCTGATCATTTTTGTAATGCTCTGCAGGCCTGAATGCAAAAATGTAATAAATGCAAATTTACGTGGGTGCATTTAATAAAAGGTGGACTATGCCTCCTGACTCTTAAAATAAGTCCAATGGTCACTGCAGCTTAAAGTGTATCTAAAGCTGGATTTTTATTAAAGTCTGCGTCCTCCCTGGGGGAATTCCTTCCCAATTTTTTTTGTATTGGTTATGAGGACTGAAAGTGAGGGGAAATACAAAATTTTGAGTTGCCAATGAAACAGGAATAGAGGGTAAATCTTCTAATGGGGATTTTTGTTCCAGTGACAATTAACCATTTGCTGATTAATGACTACAGCGTGGCCGGCCAGTTCTGGGAGGGCGTCATATGATGTCACTCTGTGATCGCGTCTGCCGTGACACTGCTGATCACAGATTGAGGTAAAGAGCCAATCAACAGCTCTTTACCATGTGATCAGCTATGTCCAATCACAGCTGATCACGATGTAAACAGAAGCTGGTTATTAGGGATGAGCTTCGAGTTCGAGTCGAACCCATGTTCGACTCGAACATCGGCCTGTTCGGTTGTTCGTCGAATTGCGAACATTATGGGGCGTTCGCGCCAAATTCGAGTGGCGTGTCACGGCCCATAATTCACTGCGGCATCACAGTGCATTGCTGGCTGATGATTGGCCAAGCATGCACTATGACTCGCATGCTTAGCCAATCACAGCGCCGTCTGAGCAGAGAGCCGTAATTGGCCAAAGCCAGGGTGGCTTTGGCCAATTATGGCTCAGGGGGTTTAGTACACGCCCCACATTATATAAGGCCGCCTCCGTGGTGGCCTTGTGTAGTGTGTTGCGGTGTTGGTTAAAGAGAGAGCTTACAGAGAGAGAGACAGTGTCATTTATATTGAGTTGGATAGAGCAGGCAGGCAAAACAGTTAGCTGCAGTTACAGTGTGTAGAGGATATATATGCATCCTAGGTGTTGCATATATATATTTATACACTGTATTCAGTTTAGCTAGATCCATTCCTGTTATTCTCTATACTGTGACAGGCAGGCAGGTGATTGTGCTAGCTGCAGTCAGTGTTTCACTTAGTGTACAGTGTGCTTTGCATAGCGTTCACCTAAAGTTTACCTGAATACAGTTAGTGACTAATAGTGGTGTTCTCATAATAAAACCACAGGCAGAGAGCTGCAAGTATTTTCAGTTAGTGTACTGTGGCCTCTGCACAGTTTTCACCTAAAATTAACTGAAGACAATTGCTGCTTTTCCCATACTAATACCACAGCAGGCAGTTGATTCTGATAGCTGCATTATCAGTACAGATATATATATATATATATACATTCCACCTTTGTGCAGCTACATCTCACTGCAGGCCATTAGTATGTCTGAAGGCAAACAAGGAAAGGCAGACAGTCACAAGGCAATAAAAGAGGGCAAGCAGGCTCTGTGTCTAGAGGCAACAGTGCTGGTCATGGACACGGTGCATCCTCATCAGCACGTGGCCGTGGGACATGCTTGTCCTTCTTTTCTGCAGCTGGCCATGTTGAGCCGCAACATGCCCAAGACTTGGTAGAGTGGATGACAAAGCTATCCTCATCCTCCTCATCCTCTCTCATCCAGGCTCAGGGTACTTTGTCTGGCAAAGCAGCTGCCAAAGCGGCCTCTTCCCTCGGCTGAATGGCATCAGTCACTCCTTCCCTAGCCCCACCATGTTCTCCTGAGGAGTCCCCCGAACTGTTTGACCACAGTGTTGGGTACATGCTCCAGGAGGATGCCCAGCTTTTTAAAGGCTCCGATGATGGAACCCAGCTAGAGGAAGACAGTAACGTGAGCCCAGAGAGAGGGGGTAGTAACGTGAGCCCAGAGAGAGGGGGTGCCCAACAAGGACAGCTATCTGGCAGTCATGTTCCCCCAGCTGCAGCATACTGCCAGATTTTCTCCAGTGATGAGGAGGGAGGGGATGATGAGGTCACTGACTCCACTTGGGTGCCTGATAGGAGAGAGAAGGAGGAGAAGGAGGAGGAGGCACATCTCCAACGAGGCAGGATGCCCTCCAGGGGCCAACTTAAGGGCAGCACACCGACTGCATCACACCGCAGAGCTCCGCATGTGAAGGGCGCTGCTGTCTCTGCGCATTATTCCAAAAGTCCTTTGGTGTGGGCCTTTTTTCAGAAGTGTGCAGCAGATTGCACCGTTGCCATTTGCAACATTTGTCTCAGGCTTATCTCGCGTGGCCAAAACATCAGCTGCTTGGGCACCACGTGCTTGACCAGACATATGTCGACCTGCCATGCAGTTCGTTGGCAAGCCTACCTAAAAGACCCACACCAAAGAACAAAACGGACCTCTCCTTGCTCCTCATCAGCTGGGATCTCCAACCCCACTATACCTTCAGTCCTCTCTGAAACCTGCACTGAGAGGAATGAAGGTGTAGAATTAGGTGTGTCACAGCCAAGTACTTGCGGGCAATCTGCTATTGGTACACCGACGTCAGATTGTACCAGGCAAATTTCCCTGCCCCAGCTGCTGCACCGCCAAAATAAGTTCGCTCCCAGCCATCCACATGCCCAGCGGTTGAATGTTAGCTTGGCTAAATTGCTAGCACTTCAACTGCTGCCTTTTCAGTTGGTAGACTCTACCCCCTTCCGTGAGTTTGTGGAATGTGCGGTTCCTCAGTGACAGGTTCCCAAATGCCACTTTTTCTCACGGAAGGTGATTCCGGGTCTCTACCGGCATGTGGAAGGCAATGTCTTGGCCTCGCTGGACAGGGCGGTCAGCAGGAAGGTGCATATTACCGCTGACTCATGGTCCAGCAGGCATGGACAGGGACGTTACCTATCTTTCACGGCGCATTGGGTGACTCTGCTGGCAGCTGGAAAGGATTCAGAACAAGGTACAGTAGTGTTGGAGGTTGTTCTGCCACCACGCCTCCAAAATGTTACTACTGGTGATTCTGACACACCTCTCTCCTCCACCCCCTCCTCTTCTTCTTCCTCCATGGCCTCTACCTGTGCTTTGTCCTCGGAACCAGCGGTGCTCCGTAGACGTTCACTGGGCTATGCAAGTACGCAGGTAAAAAGATGCCATGCAGTGCTTGAGCTGGTGTGCTTGGGGGACAGGAGCCACACTGGG
The DNA here is from genome assembly GCA_029206835.1 of Rana muscosa. NCBI lineage: Eukaryota > Metazoa > Chordata > Amphibia > Anura > Ranidae > Rana > Rana muscosa. The sequence continues at coordinate 1,141,191,851 of CM055116.1, read as the reverse complement.
GCAGAGATTCTGTCAGCTCTGCAGGGGCAGGCTCAGAGGTGGTTGACACCATGCCAGCTTAAGCCAGGAAAGGTGGTTTCCGACAATGGCACCAACCTCCTCTCCGCCCTCCGACAGGGACAACTGACCCATGTGCCCTGTTTGGCTAACGTCCTAAACTTGGTGGGGCAGCGGTTCTTGGGCAGGTACCCGGGCTTACAGGAGGTCCTGAAGCAGGCCAGGAGACACTGTGGGCATTTCTGCCAGTCATATAATGCCAGTGCTCGACTGGCTGACCTGCAAAAGGAATCCAACCTGCCCAAGAACCGCCTAATCTGTGACATGCCCACCAGGTGGAACACTACGTTGGCCATGCTGCAGCAGCTGCACACGCAGCAGAGGGCCATCAATGAGTATCTGTTGCAATATGGCACCAGGACCCGGGTGGGGGGGGTACCCATGCCATTTTTCTCAATGAATTTCATCCATATTGCCGGGACCAAACATTACATTAAAGTCGCAAGCAGTTTTAAATTACTTTTTTTCCTTTAGAAATGTCATTTTGTGCAGGGACAGTTCTAAACACGGGAAACACGCGCCACTTCACAGGCTTACTTTAGACACCCCCCAGGTACGATATTTAAAGGAATATTTCACCTTTTTTTTTTCACTTTAAGCATCATTAATATCACTGCTCCCGAAAAAACGTCTGTTTTTAAAACTTTTTTTTGCATTGATACATGTCCCCTGGAGCAGGACCTGGGTCCCCAAACACTTTTTAGGACAATAACTTGCATATTAGCCTTGATAATTAGCACTTTTGATTTCGAACGTTCGCGTCCATTGTATTTAATAAGGTTCTAAAGTTTGCGCGAACTTTCGGTCCGTTCGCAGGTTCTGGTGCGAACCGAACCGGGGGGTGTTCGGCTCATCCCTACTGGTTATCGGCATTCTTTAGAAGAGAGACGATAACCGGCTTGTGGGACATGTACACTGATTATCAGTGTCCTAATTATCAGTGCAGTCCCAACCATGCCCACCAGTGCTGCCAATCAGTGCCCATCAGTGCCTCCTCATCAGTGTCACCTATCAGTGCCGCCTATCAGTGCCCATCAGTGCCACCTATCAGTGCTCATCAGTGCCGCCTATCAGTGCCACATACCAGTGCCACCTTATCAATGCCCATCAGTGCCCATCAGTGCAGCCTATCAGTGCCCATCAGTGCAGCCTCATCAGCAAACATCAGTGAAGGAGAAAAATTACCTGTTTTCCAAATTTTATAACAAACTATGAAAAAGTTGTTTTTCGATTCCCATTGAAAACGTCTGTTGATGACGAAACGCGTATGGGAGGATGCGCAGTGACGTCACCACGCTGATGTGAGAAGGAAGGGTTCCTTGTATGCCGGCCGGCAATCTTTTTTACACTGCTGTTTTTATCTGTTACACTGTAAGTACAATCTTACTTTTTTAATAAATGCTACATATGACGGAGTTACACTATGGTCCCTCTTCTTCTCTGCACATATATGTCTTATGATGAAATGAGCCCGGAAGGCAATTGAGACCCGGAGCTTCCACCCCACAGATATTCATCCCGGTACTTCTTTCCTTGGAGGCGAAAGGCCGCGGCTGGGCTATACTTGATTGCACAATTGAGCTTTCCCTCTGGTAAGTGGCCATTTATATTGGTGGTGGGCTCTGCACTGGCATGGACTGTCTATTGAGTCACTGTGGTGATGTTATATCAATATTCTAGCAACCAGGATACGACCATAGACTGTTTATGTCCCATCATTTGGAACTTTTTTCATTCGTTTTATGTGTCTAAGGACACTTTACTCTCATTGTTTGGCGCAGCTTTATAATCTATTCTATGAAAAAGTTTTGTTTGTTTTTTTAAATTTCAGTCTTTTTTCGCTTATTTTGCAAAAAACGAAATACCCAGCGATAATTAAATGGCACCAAAATAAAAGCTCTATTTGTGTAAAAAAAAATGCTAAAAGTTTTTAATGGGTACAGTGTTGCATCGCTGCACAATAGTCATTCAAAGTGCGCCAGTGTTGAAAGCTGAAAATTGGCCTGGACAGGAAGGGGGTGAAAGTGCCCAGTAGGCAAGTGTTTAATAGAGGATCCACCCCCCAGAGAGATTTGCCCTGACTTGCCATTGTGTCAACAGTTAAGAGGTAAAGGGAAATTTCCCCGTTAAAACACAGATGGCAAAAAAAAAAATCAGGGCCAAGTAACAAAGTGGAAAATAAATCGGAAGGTGTACAAAAGAAGCTTCATCATCTTGTAGTGTCTGCTGCTGGATAGAACTTTTACTTCAAAACATTTAGATAGAGGACAGGCTCACTTTAAGTTATTATATACTGTAAGTTTACATTTCTGTAACTGAACTGTTTCCTTAACATAACAATATAAATCATTTCTACGCAGGCCAAGGGAGCAATGTTAGTAGAGGGAGAGGGATTGTTTATAACTGTATATTGTCAGCCAGTGTTCATGTACTAAGGCAGCAATGTCACCCAGAATAGCGCACACCTCCTTCTTCTCTGATTAGCTTCCTGTGTCACTTCTCTCTATCTTCTACTTTTGCTTTTCACGCCCTCTCCCCATCACACTCCATATGCTCCACTCTCTGTTACTAAATTCCCTCATTATTACATTCTTTTCTTTATGCATCTTCCAATCATTCCTTCCCTACATCTTCACTCCACGTGTCAAGGTGTGCCATGGGTACTCATTACCTTTATGATCATTCTTTATCCCCCATCTTTATTCCTAACAGACCAATTAGGGGGATGTTGCTTGCCCTTGTGGTCTTTCTTTGTGCATCTGCTTAATTCTTACCAGACCAGTAGGGGAGATGTTTCTTGCCTCTGCAAATTCAAACCCAATGTTTTGAGTCCTGGCCAATGATGGTGACAGCTTAGCATACTAGTGGATTTTGCACATACACATACCTCCCAACAAGCGGGACATTCAGATCTCCCCTCTCCCCTGCAAACTGAAGTTTTGTTGAGCGGGGGGGGGTGCCGCGGGACATTTGAAATGAAAAAAATGTCGTGCCTGCCAACAAAAGTTGTTGAGCGGGGGGGGGGGGGGGGCTTACCTGCTCGTTCTGTCTGCTGTGCCTTCTGCTTCCTGCTGTTCGGGAAAAATGACACTCTCGCGGGACTGCGGGAAGGAGGGGCCTATGCAGAATCCGTGCCAGTTGGGAGGTATGCATACATCATATATAAAACAAGCTAGTAGTCCTACGTTTCAACCAGCGGCCTCTCTAGCTAATCAGTTAGTTTGAGAATTCCATCATGGGAGCACCAACTTATTCCTTCTAGACTGTAAGCTCTATCGAGCAGGGCCCTCTGATCCCTCTGCATTGAATTGTATTGTGACTGTACTGTCTTCCCTGATGTTGTAAAGCGCTGCACAAACTGTTGGCGCTATATAAATCCTGTATAATAATAATAATAATAATAATAATTCCTGCATTTGTGCTTCTACATGCACAAGAACGCATGCATTTCAAGAAAGAAGCCAAATACCTCCAAAGAGACTGGGTTTGTGCCATTGACTGCAAGCCTGCCAGCTTTTAAATCCCTCTGGTCACCATACATTGGGTGGGTCCTACTAAAAAGGGAATTAGATCCCCTAATATCTAAAGCCTCATACACACGATCAGATTTTCCGATAGGAATTGTGTGATGGCAGGCTTTTGTTGGAAAATCCGACCGTTTGTATGCTCCATTGAACAATTGTCAGATTTTCAGACAACAAATGTTGGATAGCATGCTTTAAAATTTTCCGACAACAAATGTGTGGATTATCCGATCGTGTGTACAAAAAGTACATACACGCATGCTCAGAGGCAATGCTAACCATAACACAACATTAGCAGAAGTTGCCCAAAGGGTGGCGCTAAAGAGCTGAAAAAACACATAGTTTTGGGTTTGTTGGCCAACAATTCCTTGCCGTTTGTATGCAAGACTAATTCCTGGCCAACGCCCTTCAGACAAAATTCCTACACTTTGTCCGATGGAAATCCGATCGTGCTTAACTCTAGTTATAAAGGAAGAACCACCATGGAGAGAAAAAAAAACTCCAGTGTTTTGTTGCCAACATCCCAGTATTTTGTATATAAAGCCTCATACACACGATCGGATTTTCCGATGGGAATTGTGTGATGGCAGGCTTTTTAACACAACATTAGCAGAAGTTGCCCAAAGGGTGGCGCTAAAGAGCTGAAAAACCACATAGTTTTGTGTTTATTGGCCGACAATTCTTTGCCGTTTGTATGCAATACAAGTTCATGGCCAACGCCCTTCGGACAAAAGTCCTACGCTTTGTCCGTGGAAAATCCGATCGTGCGTTTAAGGCTTAAGGAACCAAAGGAAAAATATCTAACTCTAAAATTTCAATTGGTTCAACACAGGAATTCATGCCAAAATGAAGAGCTTAGCCTAAAGAAGCAGCATCTGCTATAATATCTTTTTCGATAACTCATATTGCTCTGGGAATCCTTAGCCGTGAATTAAATGTTTATGTGTATAATAAAGACTGCCTATAAAAGTAATAGAACTGAATAGAATCTGTTTAATAATCTAAAAACGTAAAAAAAAATACCGGTAATAATAAAATTGTCTCAAATACATTAAGTTACCTTTGTAGCGCACAGACCCCTTTCTTTACCTAAGTAGTATCCTAGATGAGGAGGCCGGGGGAGGAACCATTCCGAAGGACTGGTGCGGAAGTCACAGTGAACTACCACACAAACAATTCCCCTAAATTCAGCACCCCGCTACATTTAAAAGTGATAAATGCACTTTTAGTAAACTTTTTTTTTTAACCCCCACAAGCTCTTTCAGCATATAATATACTTATCCACTGTATTGTTGTCCTCGAATCACACGATTTCCACTCATCTCCGAAGATATACAGGCCCTTACACACTGCAGCCTCTATTCACTTCACTGGGAAGCCTGTCTCTTATGCCTTGAACACACGAGCGGAATTTCCGTCGGAATAAACTCCAACGGGTTTTTCCGATGGAGTTCCGAAGGAATTTGGCTCAAGCTGTCTTGCATACACACGGTCACACTAATATCCGACCGTCAAGAACGCGGTGACGTAAAACACTACGACGAGCCAAGAAAATTAAGTTCTATGCTTCCGAGCATGCGTCGAATTGTTTCCGAGCATGCGTGGTTTTTAGTCCGTTGGAATTGCATCCAGACGAACAGAAATTCATCGGAAAAATTCAGAACATGTTCGCTATCTAATTCCGTCGGAATTCCCGACAGAAAAAGTCAGATGGGGCATACACCCGGTCGTAATATCCGATGATATCCGATGAAAAAATTCTGTCTGACTTTTTCCATCGGAAATTCTGAGTGTGTGTACGCAACATAAGCCCACTATAAGCTGAATCTGCAAGAAGAGGGGGAGTAGAGCAGGATACACACAGGTGCATCTCATAAAATTAGAATATCATCAAGAAGTTAATTTATTTCAGTAATTCAATTTAAAAAGTGAAATATATATTTTTATATAGATGCGTTACACACATTGTGATATATTTCAAGCATTTCTTTTATTTTTATTTTGATGATTATGGCTTACAGCTAGTGGAAACCAAACATTCAGTATCTCAGAAAATTAGAATATTACATAAGACCAATAAAACCAGGTATTGGTACTTTTGGCAATGTGGGCATTGGGCAGGTGCCAAGTTCTGCTGGAAAAAGAAAACAGCATCTCCATAAAGCTGGTCAGCAGAGGGAAGCAGGAACTGCTCTAGAATTTGCTTGTAGAGGACTGCGTTGACTTTGGACTTGATAAAACACAGTGGACCAACACCAGCAGGTGACATGGCTCCCCAAATCATAATGGACTATGGTAAATTTTGCATTTAATTTGGAAATCAAGGTCCCGGTGTCTGGAGGAAGAGTGGAGAGGCACAGATTCCAAGTTGCATGAGGTCCAGTGTGAAGTTTCCACAGTCAGTGATAAATTGGGGAGCCATGTGATCTGTTGGTGTTGGTCCACTGTGTTTTATCAAGTCCAAAGTCAGCGCAGCCCTCTACCAGAAAATTCTAGAAAATTCTAGGGCACTCCACTGCGCCTGCAACCCCCTCCCCCCCCCCAGTGCTGGATTTGGGCTGAAGCCCCTGGTCTTTTTGCCACCTAGCAATGCCCCTGGTTAGCGGGCTTGGTGGGTGTAATACAAGATGAACAGCTGGGTGCCAGACACTTTTTGAATGCAAAGAGATTTATTGTCTCTTAAACAGAACTGTGGGAGAGAGGGTTATGGCCAGGACACCCTTAGGTAGATGCAATGTTAATTGGCAGACTCCAAGACTTCTATAGGCAGCCCTCCAGCCGGATACCACTTCTGTATAGGTCCCTGGCTTGGCACTCACTGATGCTCCACAAGCGTCATCTTTGCTGTCCCGCTGGGTCCCTGACTTGGCACTTGCTGAAGTTTTACCACTTCTTCACCGTCCCTGGCTGGCAAGAGGTCAGCGCTGGTACTGGCCTCAGCTCACTCACTGTGGTCTCCGATAGCAAGGTGGATGGTTCCTTATTGGCGACAGCTTCCCCTCTACCTCTGACCACTACTGGTTCCCCAGCTGGCGGAATCGATACTTCTGGTTGGAATACAAGCCCGCAGTCCCAACCCTACGCTGCTCTCCTGCTTCTGGATAGGCCCTCAGACAGCCTAGCAGCCAGATGTCCCTGGGATAGGCCTATGGCTTACGGCCCCCCTGGGTAACATAACACACGTCCACCCAGACAGCCATCCAGGTGGCACAGAACCCAGATCCACCCAAATAAATAGGCTCTCCCAGCAGGCAAAGGGACCCAAGAATATCCCTGCCCATTGGCTAGGACACCACATTCATTCATAAACTGTCCTTGCTATGCCCTTGTCTTATCCAATGTAACCAGATACCCCGCCACCTAGTGACAGAAGAGAGAAGTGCAGCAATTCCAGAAATAGGGGAAAATCAATTGATCTCCTAACAATTGGCCAAGGCAACTATCGCCTGGCAACTAAATTTAATAGCAGCCCTGCCTAAACATTAGGGTGCTACACGCGTCTCCCTTGCTCGTCCTCCCATCTGCCTGTCCAGGCTCCACCGGTATGAAATGGATTCAGCTTTAGCAGTCCCTCTGTAGGTAAAGAACACTTGTCCCCATTTACACAACTGTTGAAGAGTAAGTCCACTTTTGTTGAGAAAAAAAAAACATTCCCCTTTTGATGATCTATGTACTTTGCAAGGATTTTAACACATTTTGTTCAAATTCCTACCTTTCTGAAGAAATAGCTGTTTTTTTGTCTGTGTCCATGTGCATGTGAATGTGAATGTGAATAGGAGTGCCTTTTTTCATTATTGATCATCTGCCGCACTTGCAGGGTTCTAATGAGGAAAGTGGCAGGGTCTGAATCCCTTCAAAAGTGATTAACCATTTGGAAGTATTTCACCAAAACTGAAATGTTTGTTGTAGAGGAAATGTGTAACACGGGTGTGTTATTGATGCGTTCTTGCTGCTTTTTCAATGCATTTCAATGGGGAGGTGTGTTTTTTTTTTTAGCTGACCAAAAATGCAGCAAGCAAGATTTTTAACACCACAATGGAAGCGCAAGGGACCAATGTAAAGGGATTTATCTTGAGCTTTTCTAGCTCTAAAAGTGCCAATAATGACTGAAAATAAATTCATATTTATTTAAATTCATGATATTAATTAAAAAGTCGATTATAATACAATTATATATAAAAATATATATATTTTAAAAACTATCATTTTCGGTTTTGGTTTTAGTTTTCGGCCAAGTGCATCTTGCATTTTCGGTTTCGGATTTGGCACCAAAATTTCCATTCGGTACACCTCTAGCCTAAACCGTTAAATAAATCCTGTATAATAATAATAATTTGCAATATTTTTTTCCCTACGATAGTGGAGTTACACTTTAAGCAGTTACAAAGCAGTATTTAATCATCAAGTGAACAGATTTGGTAACATTCACTTGGGATTGTGAACATGAGCTCAAAGGCAGAAATATGATCTATAATAATATGTAGTGTGATTATTATTAATTTAGGTGTCATTTACTATTTTAGGAGTATACATTTCAGCAAAGTTCAAAGTACAGTGACCCAGAACTCTTTTATCTTCAAGTGACTCTAGTAAAGTGAAATGTGATTGGTTGTTATGAGTTATAGTACATTTTCATCTAAACACTCCACTTTGAAATACTTTCAGCTGATACCTACCTTGATATGTATGTATTATTGTAAAGATTTTTCACTACTTTGATATATGGCAAACACCTTTTGGCTAAAGGAAACTCCAAATTTCCTCGCACAAAGTCCGCTAATTAAACAAGTTCTCATTTGTTCCCTTTAGGGCTTTTAGTTTTTCAGAGTCAAAAATGCCAAGAATTACATGGCACACCCTCCCTGTTATGTCTAAAGTTTTATATATGTTACTCAGGAGGATTTATACAATTTGACTATGTCTCCTACTACGCCCCTAATAATCTGCTGTGTCATTAAAAAATAGAATAGCTCATCTGCTATGATTGATTGTGCTAAAAAGGGAGGGACTCCGCGGTGAGGAAACCAGAACATTTGGAGCGGAGCTCCACAGCCTCTTAACAGCTTCCATTAATCATTGGCACCCTGCAAGGCGGTAAAACTACACAATGCTTTTTTATTTTTTTATAAAAACATCAACATGAGAAATCCAAGCCAAATAATCATTTAGATTGTGTTTTTGGCAGCTGTTCATGGTTGAAATTGTTCTTTAACTGGGCACTGCCAGAACATCTGCTTAAAGCTTGCTTAATGCGGGATAAGTGTGATTTGTCGCCTTTCCGCAAGGAGTTCCTGCCTGCCTTCCTTTCACACAGGCCCCCAGTGCTTACTGAATGATCTGCAGAAAGACAGAGAGAGAGGCAGAAGAGATAAGTGTGATTGAAATAACAGTCAGTCATCACAGGCCTCCAACCCGGAGGAAGCCACTGCACTCTGTGACATGTTCCAACAATACGCCAGGCACAGCTGGCCCAGCAAATCCTTCTAGACATCATAGGCTTGTTGTAGGATAATTGAGAGCTTTTCACTTTGGCTTGGAGGTCTAATATTGTGTCAAAAGTACGTTTTAAAAATGCATGCTTTGGTTATCATTGTAATGCCGCGTACACACGACTGTTATTCATGTCATGGAAAAAAACGAAGTTTTTCTCAACGTGATTTTTCGTGTTTCCTCTCAAGCCTGCCTTGCATACACAGGTTCGTGAAAAAAAATGCTTGAGCAAAGCGCGGTGACGTACAACACGTTCGACGGCACTATAAAGGGGAAGTTCCATTCGAATGGCGCCACCCTTTGGGACGCTTTTGCTGATCCTCGTGTTAATAAAGTTTTGTGAGAGACGATTCATGCTTTTCAGTCTTCGTGCTTTTCAGTCCGTTACAGCGTGACGAATGTGCTATCTCCATTACGAACGCTAGTTTTACCAGAACGAGCGCTCCCATCTCATACTTGATTCTGAGCATGTGCATTTTTTTTCCCCTCGTAAAAGCATACACACAACCGTTTTTCACGACGTTAAAAAGAACAACGTGAAAAACGCAGAGAAAAAATAGAGCAGGTTCTAAATTTTTTTCGGGCATTTTTCTCGTTGAGAAAAATGCTCTGGAGCATACACACCACCATTTTTCACGACCATTTTTAAAAATGCCATTTTTCTTGTCATGAAAAACGGTCATATGTACGCGGCATTAGGCTGAAAATAATTTGTAAATATTTAATGCTTGATCTTGACGTTCCATGTTTTAATGGTCTCCTTCTTACTATGTCAAGGGACTGTAGGCAACATGATTACTGGACTGGGACATTAACCACTTGAGCCCCGGACCATTTTGGCTGGTTAAAGACCAGGCCACTTTTTGCGATTCGGCACTGCGTCGCTTTAACTGGCAATTGCGCAATCCTACAAATAGAGCTTTCTTTTGTTGGTATTTGATCACCTATTTTTTGCGCTATAAACAAAAATAGAGCGACAATTTTGAAAAAAATGCAATATTTTTTACTGTTTGCTAAAATAAATATGCCCAAAAAATATATAAAAAAAACATTTTTTTTCCTCAGTTTAGACCAATACGTATTCTTCTACATATTTTTGGTAAAAAAAATCGCAATAAGCGTTTATTGATTGGTTTGCGCAAAAGTTATAGCTTCTACAAAATAAATAGGGGACTGTTTAATGGCATTTTTATTAATGTTTTTTTTTTTACTAGTTATGGCAGCGATCAGTGATTTTTATCGTGACTGCGACATTATGGCGGACACATCGGACACTTTTGACACCATTTTGGGACCATTGTCATTTTTACAGCGATCAGTGCTATAAAAATGCACTGATTACTGTGAAAATGACACTGGCAGTGAAGGGGTTAACCTGTAGGGGGCGCTGAAGGGGTTAACCACTTGACAACTGGGCACTTAAACCCCCTTCCTAGACGAATTTTCAGCTTTCGGTGCTCTCACATTTTGAATGACAATTACTCAGTCATACAACACTGTACAAATATGAAATTTTTGTCCTTTTTTTCACACAAATAGAGCTTTCTTTTGGTGGTATTTAATCACTGTTGGGTTTTTTATTTTTTGCGCTATAAGAGAAAAAAGACTGAAAATTTTGTAAAAAAATGAATTTTTCTTTGTTTCCGTTATAAAATCTTGCAAATTAGTATTTTTTCTTCATAAATTTTAGCCAAAATTTATACTATAAAATAATAAAAATCGTGATGGTGGCTGCGCTGTAGTGAATAAATGAAGTGAATAAAAGGGAAGGGAAGGGGGGGCGGAGAAAGGAGGCGGGGGAATGGGAATGTGAGGGGAGGGAGGGAAAAAAAGGGGGGTGTATTAGATAATCGCTGGCTGTAAACTGGGTGGTAATAATGTGCAATGTGCACAGTGACACAAATAAGCGTAAAATAGATAAATAAACAGCTACTGGTTGCTATATGTGGTAGGTGTACAATATGCCCAGTGACACAGATATGTATAAAATAATAATGTGCAAAGGACCACTGATTGCAAAATCTGGTAGGAACAAGTGTCTGGGCAATCCTGTGATGCGCAAACGTGACTGATGATATACAACCTTAAAGCGAACGTGAATCACCAAGGTAAATGCAATAATCAGACAAAACAATATCTATAAACAACATAAAAGTACTAAAGACATAAGTGAGTAAACAAATGAGGAAGGAGGATTCCTGATCCTGGTAGAGGCTCCTAATAGAGCTTCCAAATGTTGCAGAAAAAATGAATATTATATGTGAGTACAGTCATATATACAGAAAGTCCCATCACCAAGGATGTGCTTGAGAGTCTTGATATGGCATCCACCCAGTGATCAAACACAGCTTACCTCCCTGCTGGGAGGGGGCAGTATGAAGCAGATCTCTGTGGTGGGGAATTATGTATCGTCCTTATGATTCAATCTTTAGAACTCAATTTTCATATCGCCCATTGGGATGCATGTGAAAAAAACACAGAAGAAAGGGACATCAATAGCGCAACTCTGTGAATGCAGCAGGCTGAATCGCAAATCGGTGTATTCACACACTCACTTGATATATAGTGGGCGTGGACCTCAATCCAAACGAGCACCGCACTCGTGCCAATAGGGAGATGGATTGGTATGTGTGATGCACTCAGTGCGATCCTCAGATGGCAGGGGCGGCGGCAGTCACAGAGTTAAAACTCCCATATCACTCATGGGGATGCATGTGAAAAAAAAAACACAGAAGAAAGGGACATCAATAGCGCAACTCTGTGAATGCAGCAGACTGAATCGCAAATAGGTGCATTCACACACTCACTTAGTATGTAGTGAGCGTGGACCTCAATCCAAACGAGCACCGCGCTCGTGCCAACAGGGAGATGGATGGGTATATGTAATGCACTCAGTGCGATCCTCAGATGGCAGCGGCGGCAGTCACAGAGTTTGAACAAGATAAAAGAAAAAATCTATGGTGTAGATCGATGACCACTGAGTGGCGTTTATTAAAAGCAGGTAAAACACTCACATTTGGGAAATGAAAAGTGGGTACAATATCCAACGAGCGGCGAGCTCGTCTCCTCTCGGTTCAGCAGGTGGTGTGTCTGTGCTACGTCCTGACGCGTGTCGTCATATCACATGACTTCATCAGAGGCAAATTTATACTGCTACATATCTTTGGTAAAAATAAGTACAAATTGGTGCATATTTTTTGGTCTTTGTGAAAGTTATAGAGTCCACAATCTATGGTGCCAATACCTGAAAATTGATCGCACCTGAAGTACTGACGGCCTATCTCATTTCTTGAGACCCTAACATGCCAGAAAAGTACAAATACCCCCCAAATTATCCCTTTTTGGAAAGAAGACATTCCAAGGTATTTAGAAAGAGGCATTGTGAGTTTTTTGAAGTTGTCATTTTTTCCCACAATTCTTTGCAAATCAAGATTTTTTTTTTCCTTTTTTTTTTCACAAAATTGTCATATTAGCAGGTTATTTCTCACACCCAGCATATGCATACCACAAATTACACCCCAAAACACATTCTGCTATTACTCCCGAGTATGGCAATACCACATGTGTGAGACTTTTACACAGCGTGGCCACATACAGAGGCCCAACATGCAGGGAGCACCTTCAGGCGTTCCGGAGCACCCAGGCCAATTCTGACATTTCTCTCCTACATGTAAAAATCATCATTTGTTTGCTAGAAAATTACATAGAACCCCAAAACATTATATATGTTTTTTTTAGCAAAGACCTTAAAGAATATAATGGTGGTCGTTGCAACTTTTTATCTTGCACGGTATTTGCGCAGAAATTTTTCTAACGCGTTTTTTACGGAAAAAAACAGTTTGTGCTTAAAAAAAAAAACAGTAAAGTTAGCCCAATGTTTTTGCATAATGTGAAAGATGAAGTTACGCCGAGTAAATAGATACCTAACATGTCACCCTTCAAAATTGCACACGCTCGTGGAATGGCGCCAAACTTTGCTACTTAAAAATCCCCATAGGCTACGCTTTAAATATTTTTACTGGTTACATGTTTTGAGTTACAGAGGAGGTCTAGGGCCAAAATTATTTCTCTCGCTCTAACGTTCGCAGAGATACCTCACATGTGTGGTTTGAACACCGTTTTCATATGTGGGCGGGGCTTACGTATGCATTCACTTCTGCATGTGAGCTCGCGGGGGCAGGGGCGCTTTAAAAAAAAATATATATTTTATTGTTCATTTTACTTTATTTATTTTAGTTTGACATGTTTTTCCGCCCCAATTTTTTTTTGATCACTTTTATTCCTATTACAAGGAACGTAAACATCCCTTGTAATAGGAATATGGCATGACAGGTCCTCTTTACAGTGAGATATGGGGTCAATAAGACCCCACATCTCACCTCTAGGCTGGGAAGCCTGAAAAAAAACAAAAAAAAAAACAATCTTGGCTTTGATCGTAGCGGTGAGTCGGTAGAAGCACCGGAGGGCAGCGGGAGGGGGGGCATCCCCTCTCACCTCCCGTAAGAGCGATCAAGCAGTGGAACAGCCGCTATGATCGTTCTTATGGTGTAGGGAATCGCCGGCTGAAAAAGCGAATATCTGAATGATGCCTGTAGCTGCTCCCATCATTCAGATATCTCCGCACAAAGTCAAGGACGTCATATGACGGCCGGCGGGCGGGAAGTGGTTATTGCAGAGTATTGCCGGGTATTGCGGAGTATTGCCGGGTATTGCGGAGTATGGCCGGGTATTGCGGAGTATGGCCGGGTATTGCGGAGTATTGCCGGGTATTGCGGAGTATTGCCGGGTATTGCGGAGTATTGCCGGGTATTGCGGGGTATTGCCGGGTATTGAGGAGTATTGCCGGGTATTGCGGGGTATTGCGGAGTATTGCCGGGTATTGCGGGGTATTGCCAGGTATTGCGGAGTATTGCCGGGTATTGCGGGGTATTGCCGGGTATTGAGGAGTATTGCCGGGTATTGAGGAGTATTGCCGGGTATTGAGGAGTATTGCAGGGTATTGAGGAGTATTGCGGAGTATTGAGGAGTATGGCAGGGTATTACGGAATATGGCAGAGTATTGCACAGTATGGCAGGGTATTGCACAGTATGGGCAGAGTATTGCAGAGTATTGCACAGTATGGGCAGGGTATTGCAGAGTATTGGCAGGGTATTGCAGAGTATTGGCAGGGTATTGCAGAGTATTGCACAGGGCATTGCAGAGTATTGGCAGGGTATTGCAGAGTATTGGCAGGGTATTGCAGAGTATTGCACAGTGTATTGCAGAGTATTGCACAGGGTATTGCAGAGTATTGCACAGGGTATTGTACAGGGTATTGCAGAGTATTGCACAGAGTATTGTACAGGGATGGCTGAGCAGGGATGGATGGATGGCTGGATCTGTGACTGCAATTGTCACAGATCCAGCCCACAGCTGACATGATCTGACATGGGGGAGGGAGCTGCCATGATCCGCTCCCTCCCCTCTCCTCTCACACTGTACCGATCGGTACACAGAGGGGAGAGAGGAAACCGGCGTCATCACATGACGCCGGTCTGTTTACAAGTGATCGCTCCGTCATTTGACGGAGCGATCACGTGGTAAACGGCCGCGATTAGCGGCCATCTACCGTGATCCATGATGCGCCGAGTCTTCCGGACCCGGCGGTCATGGACATTTCCTGGAGCGCGCCCCAGGGGGCGCGCGGGAGCAAGATTCTGTGAGGACGTCCCTGGGACGTCCACTCAGGATAACTCGACCACGCTGTAGACGTCTTTCGTCCATGGTGCGGTCGGCAAGTGGTTAAGTGTGACCTAATGAGTGCTTCTTACTGTGTGAAGGCGTGGCTTGGCGTGTGACATCACTGATCGTCATTCCCTATGACAGGGAACAGACGATCAGTGACACTCTCACTAGGAAGAACGGGGAAAGGTTTGTTTACACTTGCCTCTCCCCGTTCTTCAGCTCTGTGACCCGATCGCAGGACACCGGCGGCGATCGGGTCCGCGGGTCCCATGGGCGCAGTCACGGAGCTCTCGAACTGGTCGCGAGCGCGCCGCCGGCGGCTGGGCATCTTAAAGGCGATGTACCTGTACGTGCTTATGCCCAGCCGTGCCATTCTGCTGAGGTATATCGGCGTTAGGCGGTCCTTAAGCGGTTAATAATAACATGACAACAGGAATGTTCTGGAAAGATTTGTAGGTCTTAAGGTATAACTAAAGGCAAAACTTTTAGTTTTAGTTTTTGGATAGAGTGGGGAGGGATTAGAACACCTGTAAGTTTTTATTGCTGTTTGTGCCCCTGTTAGGGAGATTCACCCTCTCTATTTGTCCTGTTTATCGCTATCATTAAAAGTTAAAGTAAAGAAAGGCCCAAAGTTTGAGCTGTCCCCAGAAAAGTAATAGAGTGGAAATCTTCCAATGGGGACACTAGTTCTGGTGACCTGGGTGTCCCGAAGGGATTCCATTAATTTACAGGGATTTCCTCTCACTTCCTGTTTGGCTATGGGACAGGAAGTGAGCGGAAATCTCCCCAATGGCACCATAGGGTGCCCTGGCCATGGGTTGTAAAATTAAAGCGGAGGTTCCGCGGCAAATCTTTTTTTTTTTTTAGCTTGCATGCAAAGTATTTGTAGATCACCAATTAGTACTCACGTGTTTGGTGATTTTTAACCTCCCCTGTGTTTTTTCTGGCAAAAAATGCACTTTTAAAATCAGCCGTCAGAATTTTCCATTTTGCTTGTGGGCATTGTGAAGCCCACAAGCACTGACTTCCTGGTAGCGGTAGACGGTGTTCTGCAGAAAAAGTTCCCCGGCGGATAAGGTTCGCGGCACGAACCTCAAGGGAGTTTCCGAAAGTAGCCGAACATGTAGAGCTGCGAGTTAGCTCTACACGGCGCCTGCGCAATGACTAGGAGCCATGTAGAGCTGACTGCGCAGGCGCCGTGTAGAGCCGACTCGCAGCTCTACATGTTCGGCTACTTTCGGAAACTCCGCTGAGGTTCGTGCCGCGCATGCGCAGTACAGGGGGGGGGAACCTTATCCGCCGGGGAACTTTTTCTGCAGGACATGTCACATCTGGGCGAACTCCCAGATTACATTGCGGGAGAATAGAAACGCCTACTCCCGCGGGAGTGAGTACCCGGAAGCCGGAATTGAAATGACAATATTACGGTATGTACAGAAAAAAAAAAAAAAAGTGGCTACTGTACATGTTTGTAGTGTAAGGAGTGTGGTCATATATGGATGTTATTTTGGGTGGAACTCCGCTTTAAACAACTCTTTTTTATATTCTGTGCAACCTATTGACTACAGTAAAGCCTTTGATTGTGTGGATCACAACAGGATGTGGCAAATACTGAAAGAAATGGGAATACCAGACCACCTCACCTGTCTTCGGGGGAATTAGTGTGGCTGTATTATAGAGGGAAACACACTGCGTGGTATTGTAAATGAAGTAACTTTAATTGCCGGATAAGCAGCAGTAGAAAATTATATTTACAAAAGTGGAGTAAACAGTTCTCTTGTTAGCATATAAGGCATAGATTCACAGTCCATTCACCAAAGATACAAAATGCAGCTCAGTAAACTGGCACTGCAGTTACTATTCCTCTCTTCAGGCACATCAGTGGTATACAAGGCACATTTTGATTGCTTGCCATGGGCTGGAGTCCATAAGCAGGTTCCACAGATGCAGCAGAGTTGATTTAACAGGAAAATACACTGTCTCAGATGATCTTTTATCACAAGCACAGCAGCAGTGCTGATAGGCAGGACTCCTGAGGATCCCTGTTCTGTCCCTGCAGGCTGGAACACTCTCCCAGAATAAGGCCTAGCTTTCCCTCACAGGCAATATACCTTTCCCTCACTCATTCCACACATATGTCTCTAAAAATGATGGCTGCCTGGGCTCTCTTTTATATAGAAGCAAACAGAAAATGGTGGACAAAATCTTGAGGGATCTTGGTACCAATCAGAACATGAGGTTTCTCCAAGATGGCTGCTGGAGTCAAGTTCAGAGAATGTTACAGCCTCAACAGGCTTTAACAAAACAGCAGGAAAACGTGTAGTCCCACTTCTCCTCTCAGCCAGCAAGACTGTCCTGTCACAGTTAACTGCATGTAAAGAGGCTACCTACATGCATGGGCGTCTGCAGGTAGGGGCAGGGGGGGGGGGCAAGTGCCCCCCCCCTGGAATCAGGGATCGGCAAGGTGTGCGCCATAGGTGTGCGCGCAGGTTTTGCCCAACTCTGCATTATACAACAGATGAGGGGGCGGGTTATCCACAGCCGTTCAATGCATACTGGCATAGCACACACCTGGCATCTGCACCCTGTACATAGCACACGTCTGGAATCTGCACCCTGTACATAGCACACGACTGTAATCTTCACCCTGTACATAACACACAACTGGAATCTGCACCCTGTTCATAGCACTAGACATGTGCAATTCGTTTTGTTACAAATTCGTTATTCATCAAAATTTGTTATATTCGTTAATTCATAAACATACGAATGAACGAACGGTTTACCAAAATTACCAACGAAAAACGAATTATCGAAAAGAATGAATATGGAAAACAACGAAAATACGAAATTATTAAATTAGAAACAGCAGAAATACGAAAGAGTGAAAAAACAAAAACATAGAAACAACGAAAATGCAGAGCAAAGATTCAAAATAACGAAAATCAAAATGAACGAAAACTCGAAATTACGAATATTCCGAAAACGGAAATCAAAACAACCAAAGTACAGAAGAAAGATTCAAAATAACGAAAATCAAAATGAACGAAAAAACAAACAAAACTAAATTACGAATATTTGGAAAACGGAAATCAAAACAACTAATTCTGGACGTTGGCCAATAAGCTTGTCCCTTCCCCTGAAGAGGTTGTCCCTTCCCCCAATGAGCTTGTTTCTTATTCTCTTGTGTGTTTTTCTGTGTTAGACTGCAGTGCATTCCATCCACAGTCCAGATAGGGTGTGGTTGGGTAGGTGGCACTGTTTTGGTCGATTTGTGAGTTAAGTTGTGACTTGTGAGAGAGAAATTATTTGTTTCTTAAGCATACTCTAGAATCTAGTTTCTATATTGCGAATTATGCCCCAATTACGAATCTACGAAAACAATGATACGAAAGTACGAATAAATGAGCTGGTCAATCTCACGAAAGTACGAATTACAAAATTTCGACGAGTAGTGTTTCGAATAAACAGAAAATGTATTCTAACGAAAGTACGAATGTAATTAAATCAACAAAAGTACAATTTTCCAATCAATGGAAATTAGACACGGAAATACGAATCATTGCACATAAACGAAAATATAGTTCTTACGAAAATACGAACGCGGCCGAATATAAAATATAACAAAAAATACAAATTTCGAATCAACGAAAATTAGACTAACGGAAAAACGAATCAACGGAAAAATAACCCTTACGGAAATACGAAAGAGTCCGAATACGATAACCCACATCTTACGAAATTACGAATCGTAGCGAATCAACTGAAACTAACAGAAACGAAACCAGACTAAACAAATTTTTATGTTGTGCACTTGTCTACATAGCACACGCCTGGAATAAAGTCTGCCGTTTCCCCTTTAAAAATAAGTACTTGCGGGTCACGGCTAAGCCCCTCCCCTTCATAACATTGTCAAAAGGGGGCGGAGCATGGGTGACCTTAAAATGATGCCCCCCCCCCCTGAAAAAACTTCTGCGGATGCCCATGCCTACATGTATGCAAGTCAAGAAGCAACAGTTAGAACAGGACATGGAACAACTGACTGGTTAAAAATTTATAAAAGAGTGCGGCAAGGAATCTGTATATTGTCACCCTACTTATTTAACTTATATGCAGAGTACATCATGCGAAATGCCAGGATCGACGAATCTCAAGCTGAAATTAAGATCGCAGGTACAAATATCAATAACCGGAGATATGCAGACGATACCACACTAATAGCAGAAAGTGAAGAAGAACTAAAGAGTCTCTTAATGAAGGTCAAAGAGGAGAGCACAAAAGCTGTCCTGAAATTGAGCATTTCGAAAACTAAGATCATGGCAACCGGTCCCATCACTCCTTGGCAAATAGAAATAGAAATGGAAACAGAGACAGATTTTATCTTCCTAGGCTTCAAGATCACGGCAGTTGGTGACTGTAGTAGGGATGAGCTCGGTGTTCGAGTCGAACATAGGTTCGACTCGAACATCGGCTGTTCGCGCGTTCGGTGAACAACGAACGTTTTTGGCCGTTTGCGCCAAATTCGAGTGACGCGAACGGCCCACAATACACTGCGCCATCGCAGTGTAATCCCGGCGCTGTGATTGGCCAAGCATGCACTGTGACCCTGAATGCTTGGCCAATCACAGTGCCGGCAGCGAGGAGAGCAATGATTGGCCACAGGCAGGATGCCTGCGGCCAATTATAGCTGAGGGGGTTTAGTACATGCCCCACACTATAAAAGGCCGCCAGCGCGGCGGCCTTGTGTAGTGTGTTCCGGAGCAGGGAAAGTGAAGGATAGGCAGGGACAGTGTCAAATCTTGTCAAATCTATTCTTTGCTAAACCTTGTGTGTAGGGACAGAGAAGGATAGGCAGGGAGAGTGTCAGTGTCATATTCTTTGCTAAACCTTGTGTGTAGGGAGAGAGAAGGATAGGCAGGGAGAGTGTCAGTGTCATATACTTTGATAAACCTTGTGTGCAGGGAGAGAGAAGGATAGGCAGGGAGAGTGTCAGTGTCATATTTTTTGCTAAACCTTGTGTGCAGGGAGAGAGAAGGATAGGCAGGGAGAGTGTCAGTGTCATATACTTTGATAAACCTTGTGTGCAGGGAGAGAGAAGGATAGGCAGGGGACAGTGTCAGTGTCATTGTTGCTAAGCCTCCTGCACATTATACACCTGAAGTTAGCCCCTATTGCTGCTTTTTCCTGGTGTGTTACACCAACAGGATTTTGCGGCACTTACAGCGAGCGGAGTGTGCCTCCTGACCATATTACACCTTAACTTAGCCTGTATTGCTGCTTTTTCCTGGTGTGTTACACCAACAGGATTTTGCGGCACTTACAGCGGGCGGAGTGTGCCTCCTGACCATATTACACCTTAACTTAGCCTGTATTGCTGCTTTTTCCTGGTGTGTTACACCAACAGGATTTTGCGGCACTTACAGCGGGCGGAGTGTACCTCCTGACCATATTACACCTTAACTTAGCCTGTATTGCTGCTTTTTCCTGGTGTGTTACACCAACAGGATTTTGCGGCACTTACAGCGGGCGGAGTGTGCCTCCTGACCATATTACACCTTAACTTAGCCTGTATTGCTGCTTTTTCCTGGTGTGTTACACCAACAGGATTTTGCGGCACTTACAGCGGGCGGAGTGTGCCTCCTGACCATATTACACCTTAACTTAGCCTGTATTGCTGCTTTTTCCTGGTGTGTTACACCAACAGGATTTTGCGGCACTTACAGTGGGCGGAGTGTGCCTCCTGACCATATTACACCTTAACTTAGCCTGTATTGCTGCTTTTTCCTGGTGTGTTACACCAACAGGATTTTGCGGCACTTACAGCGGGCGGAGTGTGCCTCCTGACCATATTACACCTTAACTTAGACTGTATTGCTGCTTTTTCCTGGTGTGTTACACCAACAGGATTTTGCGGCACTTACAGCGGGCGGAGTGTACCTCCTGACCATATTACACCTTAACTTAGCCTGTATTGCTGCTTTTTCCTGGTGTGTTACACCAACAGGATTTTGCGGCACTTACAGCGGGCGGAGTGTGCCTCCTGACCATATTACACCTTAACTTAGCCTGTATTGCTGCTTTTTCCTGGTGTGTTACACCAACAGGATTTTGCGGCACTTACAGCGGGCGGAGTGTGCCTCCTGACCATATTACACCTTAACTTAGCCTGTATTGCTGCTTTTTCCTGGTGTGTTACACCAACAGGATTTTGCGGCACTTACAGCGGACGAAGTGTGCCTCCTGACCATATTACACCTTAACTTAGCCTGTATTGCTGCTTTTCCCATTTCCCTGCAGGCCATTAGAATGTCTGGAAGGCAAACAAGGAGAGGCAGACAGTCAGGAGCCAATAAAAGAGGGCAAGCAGGCTCTGTGTCTAGAGACAACAGTGCTGGTCGTGGACGCGGTGCATCGCCATCAGCACGTGGCCATGGGACACGCTTGTCCTTCTTTTCGGCAGCTGGACGTGTTGAGCCGCATCATGCCGAAGACTTGGTAGAGTGGATGACCAAGCCCTCCTCATCCTCCTCATCCTCTCTCACCCAGGCTCAGGGTACTGGCAAAGCAGCTGCCAAAGCGTCCTCTTCCCTGGTATCAATGTCATCATCAGTCACTCCTTCCCTAGACCCACCATGTCCTCCTCCTGAGGAGTCCCCCGAACTGTTTGAGCACAGTGTTGGGTACATGCTCCAGGAGGATGCCCAGCATTTCGAAGGGTCTGATGATGATACCCAGCTAGAGGAAGGCAGTAGCGTGAGAGCAGAGAGAGGGGATGCTCAAGAAGGACACCAATCTGGCAGTCATGTTCCAGCAGCTGCAGCATACTGCCAGATTGGCTCCAGTGATGAGGAGGGAGGGGATGATGAGGTCACTGACTCCACGTGGGTGCCTAATAGGAGAGAGGAGGAGGAGGAGGATGAGGAGGAGGCACATCTCCAACGAGGCAGGATGCCCTCGGGGGGCCAGCGTAAGGGCAGCACACCGACGGAATCACACCGCAGAGCTCGGCCTGTGCAGGGCGCTGCCTCTGCCCGTTATTCAAAAAGTTCTTTGGTGTGTGCCTTTTTTGAGTCAAGTGCATCAGATCGCGCAGCTGCTGTTTGCAACATATGTCTCAAGCGTATATCGCGTGGCCAAAACATCACCCGCTTGGGCACCACATGCTTGACCAGACATATGTTGACCTGCCATGCAGCTCGTTGGCAAGCCTACCTTAAAGACCCACACCAAAGAACAAAGCTGACCTCTTCTTGCACCACATCAGCTGGGATCTCCAACCCCACTATACCTTCAGTCCTCTCTGAAACCTGCTCTGAGAGGAATGAAGGTGTAGAATTAGGTGTGTCACAGCCAAGTACTTGCGGGCACTCTGCTAGCAGTACACCGACGTCCGATTCTAGCAGGCAAATTTCCCTGCCCCAGCTGCTGGACCGTCAAAAGAAGTTCACTCCCAGCCATCCACATGCCCAGCGGTTGAATGCTAGCTTGGCTAAATTGCTAGCGCTTCAACTGCTGCCTTTTCAGTTGGTAGACTCGGCCCCCTTCCGTGAGAGTTTGTGCAATGTGCGGTTCCTCAGTGGCAGGTTCCCAAACACCACTTTTTCTCACGGAAGGCGATTCCGGCTCTCTACCGGCATGTGGAAGGCAATGTCTTGGCCTCGCTGGACACGGCGGTTAGCGGTAAGGTGCATATTACCGCTGACTCATGGTCCAGCAGGATGGACAGGGACGTTACCTTTCTTTCACGGCCCATTGGGTCACTCTTTTGGCAGCTGGGAAGGATGCAGGACAAGGTGCAGTAGTGTTGGAGGTTGTTCCACCGCCACGCCTCCAAAATGCTACTACTAGTTGTGACACACCTCTGTCCTCCACCCCCTCCTCTTCTTCCGTGGCCTCTTCCTGTGCTTTGTCCTCAGAACCAGTGGTGCTCCGTAGGCGTTCAAGGGGCTACGCAAGTACGCAGGCAAAAAGATGCCATGCCGTGCTTGCGCTGGTGTGTTTGGGGGACAGGAGCCACACTGGGGCAGAGGTTCTTTCTGCTCTGCAGGGGCAGGCCGAGAGGTGGTTGACGCCACGCCAGCTTAAGCCAGGAATGGTAGTTTGCAACAATGGCACCAACCTCCTCTCCGCTCTCCGACAGGGACAACTGACCCATGTGCCCTGTGTGGCTCACGTCCTTAACCTGGTGGTGCAGCGGTTCTTGGGCAGGTACCCGGGCTTACAGGATGTCCTGAGGCAGGCCAGGAAAGTCTGTGTGCATTTCCGCAGATCTTATAATGCCAGTGCTCGCCTGGCTGAGCTGCAAAAGGAGTTGAACCTGCCCAAGAACCGCCTTATATGTGACATGCCCACCAGGTGGAACTCAACGTTGGCCATGCTGCAGCGGCTGCACACGCAGCAGAGGGCCATCAATGAGTACCTGTGCGACTACGGCACCAGGACAGGGTCAGGGGAGCTCGGGTTTTTTTCACCACGCCAGTGGGGCATGATCAGGGATGCATGCACTGTCCTGGCACCATTTGAGGAGGCCACGAGGATGGTGAGCAGTGACAGTGCATGCATCAGTGACACTGTATCTCTTGTCCACCTGTTGGAACATACGCTGCATGGAATAATGGACAGGGCACTTAAGGCAGAACAGAGGCAGGAAGAGGAGGACTTCCTTGCCTCTCAAGGCCCCCTTTACCCAGACAGTGTTCCTTCTGTCCCACCCATCGCACAGGAAGAAGAAGAGGAGGAGGAGGAGGAGGATTGTGTTAGCATGGAGGTGGAGCCTGGCACTCAGCATCATCAGCAGCAGTCTTTTAGGGATGATTTACAGTCCCAAGAAACCAGTGGACTTGTACGTGGCTGGGAGGAGGTGGCTGCGGATCATGTCGTCCTTAGTGACCCAGAGGACTCCGGACCGAATGCCTCAGCTAACTTACGCTGCATGGCCTCCCTGATCCTGCAAAGTCTGCGGAAGGATCCTCGTATTCTTCGGATCAAGAAGAGGGACCATTACTGGCTGGCCACTCTCCTTGATCCACGGTACAAGGGTAAGGTTGCGGACCTTATCTTACCGTCGCAGAGGGAGCAGAGGATGAGACAACTCCGGGAGGCCTTGCAGAAAGGTCTGTGCAACGCGTTCCCAGAGACTGGGAGGTTACAAACTCCTGGTCCTGGACAACGAGTTGCTGAGGCTTCGGTCAGTCAAAGAAGGAGCGGTGGGGAAGGTGGCCGTCTGACCGAAGCGTTCAGACAATTCTTTAGTCCGCAGCCCCAAGGTATGATCGGTTCCAGCAACCATCGCCAGCGTCTGATATACATGGTGCAGGAATACCTAGGGGCAAGGTCAGACTTGGACACCTTCCCCACCGAAAATCCTCTGGTTTACTGGGTCTTGAGGCTGGATCAATGGCCAGAGCTTGCACAGTATGCAATTGAGCTACTGGCCTGTTCTGCATCCAGCGTTCTTTCAGAACGCACATTCAGTGCTGCTGGAGGATTTGTCACGGATCACAGGGTGCACCTGTCCACCGACTCTGTTGATCGACTGACCTTCATAAAGATGAACCAGTCTTGGATCACCTCCAGCTACCAAACACCTGAAGCTGATATAACAGACTAATTTATTTTCAAATGTCACATCCCTTCAAGACTGATGCTAATGCTGAGAGACTGTCCTGTTATGTTGACTGACTATCCTCCTCCTCCTCAATGATCCGATTGACGATGATAGCTTGGAAGAACATTTTTGTTTCTGGGTGCCGCCACCAGTGGCTAAGGCCCAATTTTTCAGCCCCTGTTTAACAGGGGTGTGTTATTACAATTTTTTATGCAATGCTTTGCAGCAGGGCTCATTCCTGCACTCCAACTAGAGTATCTGGGAGTGGTTGCAGTGTCGTGGCACCAGCACCAGTGGCTAAGGCCCAATTTTTCAGCCCCTGTTTAACAGGGGCGTGTAATTACAATTTTTGATGCAATACTTTGCAACAGGGCTCATTGCTGTGCTCCAAGTACAGTATCTGTGAGGGGTTGCAGTGTTGTGGCACCAGTGCCTAAGGCCCAATTTTTATGCCCCTGTTTAACAGGGGCATGTAATTACAATTTTTTATGCAATGCTTTGCAGCAGGGCTCATTCCTGCACTCCAACTAGAGTATCTGGGAGAGGTTGCAGTGGCGTGGCACCAGCACCAGTGGCTAAGGCCCAATTTTTCAGCCCCTGTTTAACAGGGGCGTGTAATTACAATTTTTGATGCAATACTTTGCAACAGGGCTCATTGCTGTGCTCCAAGTACAGTATCTGTGAGGGGTTGCAGTGTTGTGGCACCAGTGCCTAAGGCCCAATTTTTATGCCCCTGTTTAACAGGGGCATGTAATTACAATTTTTTATGCAATGCTTTGCAGCAGGGCTCATTCCTGCACTCCAACTAGAGTATCTGGGAGAGGTTGCAGTGGCGTGGCACCAGCACCAGTGGCTAAGGCCCAATTTCTCAGCCCCTGTTTAACAGGGGCGTGTAATTACAATTTTTGATGCAATACTTTGCAACAGGGCTCATTGCTGTGCTCCAAGTACAGTATCTGTGAGGGGTTGCAGTGTTATGGCACCAGTGCCTAAGGCCCAATTTTTATGCCCCTGTTTAACAGGGGCATGTAATTACAATTCTTGATCTAATAATTCACAGCAGGGCCCATTCCTGCGCCCACCAAGACTAACTGTGAGGCCTTACAGTGTTGTGTCAACACCACCACCACCACCACCACCAAAGGCCCAATTTTTCAGCCCCTGTTCAACAGGGGCATGCAATTACAATTCTTGATCTAATAATTCACAGCAGGGCCCATTCATGCGCCCACCAAGAGTAACTGTGAGGGCTCACAGTGTTGTGGCAACACCAACATGTAAGGGGCAAATTTCAGCTGAGTATATACGGCAGGCCCCTACTTTCAAACATCCAACTTACAAACGACTCCTCCTTGCAAACGGAAGGATACAACAGGAAGTGAGAGGAAATCTACCCCTAGGAAGGCAAATTCTCTCCTGTAAGAGTTAATATGGGAAAAAAAGTGTCTCCTCTCCACTGATGCTTTATCACCAATTCTTGTTTCAATAAAAACCCCAAATTTTCAAAAACATTTGTCATTAGGACGGAAAGTGAGGTGAACTGTTCTGAACAGGTGCACACTGCACAGACAGCATAACAAATGTTACAGGGGTGATAACCCTTTCCTATGTTTTCCAAAAAGCTTAAAATTAGATTTTTTGGCTGGAGCTACACTTAAACAATGTACCTGTTCAAAATTACAAACAGATTCTACATAAGAACAAACCTACAGTCCCTGTCTTGTATGCACCGCCTGTATACGGCTGTTCAGAGTATATAGGGCCTTTTTTATTTTGTGTGCGGGGTTCCCCTTAATATCCATACAAGACCCAAAGGGGCTGGTAATGGGCTGGGGTGGGGGGGGGGGTGTGATGGAGTAGCTATGCCATTTTTCTTAAAGATTTTCATCCATATTACCGGGACCAGACATTACATTAAAGCCGCAAGCAGTTTTAAATAGCTTTTTTTCCTTTAGAAATGTAATTTTGTGCAGGGACAGTTCTAAACACGGGAAACACGTGACACTTCACAGGCATACTTTAGACACCCCCCAGGTACGATATTTAAAGGAATATTTGAGGTTTTTTTTTTCACTTTATGCATCATTAAAATGACTGCTCCAGAAAAACGGCCGTTTTTAAAACTTCTTTTTGCATTGATACATGTCCCCTGGTGCAGAACCCGGGTTCCCAAACCCTTTTTAGGACAATAACATGCATAATAGTCGTTATAATTAGCACTTTAGATTTCGAACGTTCGCATCCATTGTATTTAATAGGGTTCTAAAGTTTGTGCGAACTTTCGGTCCGTTCCCGGGTTCTGGTGTTCGGCTCATCACTAGACTGTAGCCATGAAATTAAGAGACGCTTGCTTCTTGGGAGGAAAGCAATGGCAAACTTAGACAACACTATAAAAAGAAGAGACATCACCCTACCGACAAAGTGCCGTATAGTCACAGCTATAGTATTCCCAGTATTAACCTATGGCTGGGAAAGTTGGACCATAAGGAAGGCTGAACACAGAAGAATTGATGCTTTTGAACTATGGTGTTGGAGAAGACTCTTGAAAGCCCCTTGGACGGCAAAAAGATCAAACCAGTCAATCCTGAAGAAAATCAACCCCGAATATTCACCGGAAGGACAGATATTGAAACTGAAATGCGAATACTTTGGCCACCAAATGCGAAGAAATGACTCATTGGAAAAGATCCCGATGCTGGGAACCATGGAAGGAAAAAGGAGAATAGGCAGCAAAAAACACAAGATGGATAGGTAGAATCATCGAAACAATGAATATGAAGTTAAAGTGGTTGTAAAGTTTCAATTTTTTTTTTTTTTAAATAACAAACATGTCATACTTACCTCCACTGTGCAGTTCGTTTTGCACAGAGTGGCCCCGATCCCCCTGTTCTGGGGTCCCACGGCGGCTGTCTCGGCTCCTCCCCGCAATAGCTGACCATCTCTGGTCCATGAGGTCACAAAGAGTCAGATGCGACTAAACGACTGAACAACAACAATCTGTCTTGATAATCCACATAATCAATTTAGTGTTTGCTCTACGTAAAAAACAAAGGATTTAGGGATGAGCCCGATGTTTGAGTCGAGTTGACGCTTTGACCAGTGATAATGGACAACTGTTGCATTGTATAACATTTAGGTATGACTTTCATGCAACTTTTGAGGGTCAATATTGAAGTCTAGGGCCCTCAAGTTGCATGAAAGTTGGACTAAATTAGTGAATGAACGAAGGAATGGGAGTCCCTCCCCCTATCACTGTTAGGCCGCATAAACCTGATTAAAATGAAGGTTCTATCAAAATTTACCTATCTTTTTAGGCACTCACCACAGTGGATTCCCAAATATTTTTTCAATCAACTCAACAGTATGTTCTCCTCCTTTATCTGGGGCCCCCAGTCCCCGAGGTATAGGTGGACCACATTGCTGCGACTGACCTCCCAAGGGGGACTGGCATTCCCTGACCTACACAAGTATTTCTTGGCCACACAACTGGTCACAGCGTCGTGGTGGCTGAATCCGGATGCCACCAACTCCGCTGTGCTTCTGGAAGCAGCAGTGGTACAATCTCTGAAGGTCCTTAAATGTTTTCTCTTCCGGGGCCCTCTTGCTCCCTATAGCCTGACCCCATCCATGCGCACTACCATACAGGCGTGGAGAGATGGTCTAAAACTCGAACGTTATCCGAAAGAGGCACACTCCCCAAATGCCCCGCTGTGGTGCAACCCCAACTTGGCCCACTTCTTCACAATACCAGAGCCTCACGCATGGACCAAATTTAACATTAAAACGCTTTCCTAGGTGGTTGAAGGCGATTCCTTGATCCCGCTATCTCTCCTCCGCTCTAAATTTAATGTTTCAGAGTCACACTTCTTCAGATATTTACAAATCCCCCATGCCTTCAGGTGGCAATTTCACACGGCTGGCCCACAGATTGTCCAGGCCTCTCTGGAAGATCTCCTTCGATCTGACTGGTTAAAAAAACTGACTTCCCAGATTTACTCTCACCTCCCTCGAGTCTTCCTCCCAGCCTTGGACAAGTTTAGGGCCTGCTGGCTCCACGACGCCCCTGAACTTGATGGAGATGACTGGGATGGTATCTGGGACTTCCCCTTCCGACCCTTGATCTCTCTTAGAGACCGTTTAATACAGTTTAAAATAACCCATAGGGCCTACTATACCCCATACAGACTACACCAAATGAATCCCAGCCTCTCAGCGGAGTACTGGGGATGTGGGGGATCTCCGGGAGATTTTGCCCACATCTTCTGGACATGCCTAGCTATAGTGGGATTTTGGGAGGAAGTGTTGTCGTGTCTCCATTTGGTCAGTAACATCCCATTACAACTCTCTGTGTCCGTCTGCCTGTTGGGACTGGTTGAGCAGTTCATCCCTACTGTAGCGGGACGCACTATGGTGAGTTTGTTATTGTTCTATGCAAGAAAAGCCATCACACTCCATTGGAAAAAAACAGCTGCGCCCACGAGTATTTTCTGGAAACAGCTAGTGAATCAGAATCTTCCCCTATATAAAGACACTTATTTCAATAGAGGTTGTCCTGCAAAATACCAGAAAGTATGGTCTAAATCAGGGGTGCCCAACCAGTGGCCCGGGGGCCACATGTGGCCTGTGGAGCCTTCTGATGTGGCCTGCAACCTCCTGCTTTGGGATTGCAGGTTCTCAAGCCATCCCAGAGCATCAGTGTTTTGAATGAAGCCAGCGGTAGAGGAAACAAGCGGCTGCGGAAGGGAGCAAAGCCACATAAGCTGATGCTTCCTGTATAGCACCGGCTACTGTCACAAGCGGAGTGATACCAAATGCATTCTGCCTGGGACAGCAACAGCCGGCAATACCTGAATGGAAGACTGTTATTAAAGGTACCGTATGTTTATTACTAAAAGCCATGTATACAGGTCCTTCTCAAAAAATTAGCATATTGTGATAAAGTTCATTATTTTCTGTAATGTACTGATAAACATTAGACTTTCATATATTTTAGATTCATTACACACAACTTGAAGTAGTTCAAGCCTTTTCTTGTTTTAATATTGATGATTTTGGCATACAGCTCATGACAACCCAAAATTCCTATCTCAAAAAATTAGCATATCATGAAAAGGTTCTCTAAACGGGCTATTAACCTAATCATCTGAATCAACTAATTAACTTTAAACACCTGCAAAAGATTCCTGAGGCTTTTAAAAACTCCCAGCCTGGTTCATTACTCAAAACCGCAATCATGGGTAAGACTGCCGACCTGACTGCTGTCCAGAAGGCCATCATTGACACCCTCAAGCAAGAGGGTAAGACACAGAAAGAAATTTCTGAACGAATAGGCTGTTCCCAGAGTGCTTTATCAAGGCACCTCAGTGGGAAGTCTGTGGGAAGGAAAAAGTGTGGCAGAAAACGCTGCACAACGAGAAGAGGTGACCGGACCCTGAAGAAGATTGTGGAGAAGGACCGATTCCAGACCTTGGAGGACCTGCGGAAGCAGTGGACTGAGTCTGGAGTAGAAACATCCAGAGCCACTGTGAACAGGCGTGTGCAGGAAATGGGCTACAGGTGCCGCATTCCCCAGGTCAAGCCACTTTTGAACCAGAAACAGCGGCAGAAGCGCCTGACCTGGGCTACAGAGAAGCAGCACTGGACTGTTGCTCAGTGGTCCAAAGTACATTCGGAAATCAAGGTGCCAGAGTCTGGAGGAAGACTGGGGAGAGGGAAATGCCAAAATGCCTGAAGTCCAGTGTCAAGTACCCACAGTCAGTGATGGTCTGGGGTGCCATGTCAGCTGCTGGTGTTGGTCCACTGTGTTTTATCAAGGGCAGGGTCAATGCAGCTAGCTATCAGGAGATTTTGGAGCACTTCATGCTTCCGTCTGCTGAAAAGCTTTATGGAGATGAAGATTTCATTTTTCAGCACGACCTGGCACCTGCTCACAGTGCCAAAACCACTGGTAAATGGTTTACTGACCATGGTATTACTGTGCTCAATTGGCCTGCCAACTCTCCTGACCTGAACCCCATAGAGAATCTGTGGGATATTGGGAAGAGAAAGTTGAGAGACGCAAGACCCAACACTCTGGATGAGCTTAAGGCCGCTATCGAAGCATCCTGGGCCTCCATAACACCTCAGCAGTGCCACAGGCTGGTTGCCTCCATGCCACGCCGCATTGAAGCAGTCATTTCTGCAAAAGGATTCCCGACCAAGTATTGAGTGCATAACTGAACATAATTATTTGAAGGTTGACTTTTTTTGTATTAAAAACACTTTTCTTTTATTGGTCGGATGAAATATGCTAATTTTTTGAGATAGGAATTTCGGGTTGTCATGAGCTGTATGCCAAAATCATCAATATTAAAACAAGAAAAGGCTTGAACTACTTCAGTTGTGTGTAATGAATCTAAAATATATGAAAGTCTAATGTTTATCAGTACATTACAGAAAATAATGAACTTTATCACAATATGCTAATTTTTTGAGAAGGACCTGTATATGGGCATATCTGTTCTGCAGTGGTTACTGGGCTGCTTTCAAACTGATCTGCAGGTGCAGCACAGTGCACATTCGGGTTACCTGTCATAGACTTCTGTTATTATCTGTGGGTTTGGTGCGCTTTCAGAAAGTGCGCCACACCTGCAGGATATAATAGACATCGATGGTAAAGTGCAGCTAACCTGCAGGAAAGCCACAGGTGCACTGTGCTACATCCCCAGTGCAGGTAAACTGCCGCACATCAGTGTGAAAGCAGCCTTAGGCCCCTTTCACATGATCGGCTCAATCCACGCAGACCCTCTATTCACCTCTATGGAGTGGCAGATGTAAACAAACTTGTGTCCATTTGCACCCACCTACCACCAATCCGATCCACAAAAAAAAAAAATCCGTCCCCTTCCATCTAGTTGGATCGGATGGCAGGGCTCACAGAGTAGAGTGGGCTGTGTCTGCTCTGCATATACAGAGCCGACACGGATCTGTCTTCTGTCCGCTCCACTTATTGTGGCCCTCGCTCAAGTCGCTTATGTGGCCCTCGCTCTTCAAAAGGTTGGGCACCCCTGGTCTAAATGGTTAGCAGAGCCGTCCACAGCATAATATAAACCTCCACAGGTGAGTGCACAGTGGTCCTCCGGGACTACAACCCCCATTACACAATGTCTTCCCGGTAATAAAGGAACAGAGGATGAAAATCACATGTATCTGTGAGGTGTGCATCATTTCTTGACGGAGTTCTACCAGGTATCTGGTTTAGATGGGAGCAGAAAAATAGGATTTTTATAACAGCTTACCTGTAAAATCCTTTTCTTGGAGTACATCACGGGACACAGAGCGACATAGTCATTACTAATGGGTTATATAGATACCGTCAGGTGCTGGCACTGGCAACTTCCAAAACCGGAAGTACCCTCCCCTATATAAGCCCCTCCCATCCGGGAGCACCTCAGTTTTGTAGCAAAGCAATAAGTGTCCCCAAAGAGGGGCGGGAGCTCTGTGTCCCGTGATGTACTCCAAGAAAAGGATTTTACAGGTAAGCTGTTATAAAAATCCTATTTTCTTTCTCGTACATCACGGGACACAGAGCGACATAGTCATTACTAATGGGATGTCCTAAAGCAATGCCCAATGAGGGGGGGGATACACCATATATAAGCTGAGCGCTATCAGACATGAGGATCTTTTGCGGCCTGCAACACACTGCGCCCAAAGGCGACATCCTCCTGACTTCTAACGTCCACCTGGTAGAACCTAGTAAACGTGTGAACTGAAGACCATGTTGCGGCCTTACGGATTTGAGCCAGGGAGGCCTGGTGATGCACTGCCCATGAAGTTCCAACTGCTCTCGTGGAGTGCGCTCTAACTTTGAACGAAGGCGGTCTCCTTCTCAAGCCATAGGCTTGTATTATGACCTGTCGAATCCACTTGGCTAAAGTAGATTTTGACGCTGCCTGACCCTTTCTGGGGCCTTCCGGCATAATAAACAAAGTATCCGTTCTGCGAATCTGAGCAGTGGCTTTTAGATAAGCTTTAACTGCTCTTACTACATCCAAAGAATGCAATAACTTTTCCTCTACCGAAGTAGGTTTGGGGAAAAAAAAAGGAAGAACCACATCTTGGTTCAAATGAAACCTCGATACCACCTTAGGAAGAAAGGCTGGATGAGGACGTAACACTACTCTATCCTTATGGATAACCAGATATGGCTCCTTACAGGACATAGCTGCTAATTCCGACACTCTTTTAGCCGAACAAATGGCTACTAGAAAAATCAATTTCTTGGTGAGAAGCACCAAAGAAATATGCTGTAATGGTTCAAATGGTTGTTTCTGTAGAACCGACAGAACCAAGTTTAGATCCCATGGACATATGGGAATATTAACCGGAGGACTAATACGCATCACTCCTTGTATAAAGGCTTTGACTAGTGAATGCGAAGCCAAGGGCCTTTGAAAAAATATTGACAAGGCCGAAATCTGACCCTTGATAGTACTCAAGGAAAGCTTCCTATCTACAGCCCATTGTAGGAAGTCCAGAATCCTACCTATTACGTATTTACGTGGATGTCATTTCTTGGCCTCACACCAGGCGATGTACACCTTCCAGATTCTATAGTAGATCTGCCTGGATACCGGCTTCCTGGCATTGATCATGGTAGATACCACAGCATTAGAGAGCCCTCTCTTTTTTAGAATGTGGGCTTCAATAGCCAGGCCGTCAAACCTAGGGCTGGTAAGGAAGGGTGGTATATCGGTCCTTGCGAAAGCAGGTCCGGACGGCGTGGGAGAGTCCTAGGACTCCCCACTGACATTTTACAATCTCCGCGTACCACGCTCTTCGGGGCCACGCTGGAGCCACCAGAATCACTGGTTTCTTTTCTACCCTGATTCTGCGGAATAATCGAGGTAACCATTGTGGCGGTTTAAATGCATATATCAGCTTGAACTGATCCCAAGGGAACACTAGGGCATCCGAGCCGCAAGCTAGGGGATCCCTTGTCCGAGAGACAAACCTGTCCACCTTTGCGTTGAATCTGGATGCTAGAAGATCTACATCCGATGTTCCCCACCGCTGACATATTGTCCAGAAACCTCGGGGTGAAGGGACCCTTCCTCTGGGCATAATTGCTGGCGACTTAGAAAGTCCGCCTTCCAATTCTCCACTCCTGGAATGAATACCGCAGATATGGCTGGGACATATCTTTCTGCCCATTTCAGGATGTAATTTACTTCCCTCTGGGCTGCACGACTCCTGGTGCCCCCCTGATGATTGATATATGCCACTGCTGTGGCATTGTCTGATTGAATTCTGACAGGGGACCCTTGGAGTTTGGATGTCCATGCTACTAGGGCATACCGGGCTGCCCGTATCTCTAAGAGATTGATGGGCAGGGCCTTTTCTGCATCCGACCATCTGCCCTGGAGAGGCTATTGCTCCAGTACTGCTCCCCAGCCTATAAGGCTGGCATCTGTAGTGACCACCTTCCAAGAAATCAGACTGAAGGATTTCCCTTTTTCCAGATTCTGGGGAACCAACCACTAACGGAGGCTCTTGCGAACGGAAGGGGACAAGGACATTGTAAGTCTAGGGCCTGAACTTTTTTGTTCCAGGCTGACAGTATGGCCCCTTGCAAATTCCTTGAATGGAATTGACCGTAGGGTACTGCTTCGAATGATGCCACCATTTTTCCCAGCAGCCTTATGCACAGGCGTATGGACGGCTGTCTTTTTTGTACCCACTAAGTGGATCAAATCTTTCAAAGACAACACCTTTCCTCGAGGCAAGAATATTCTTCTCTGGCCTGAATCCAACCTTAGCCCCAAGTATTCCAGACTTTTGACTGGTTTTTAGGGCTGACTTGTCTCGGTTGATAATCCAACCGTGAGATTCCAGATACTTGATTGTCTTGTGAACGACCACGTCTAGTTTTTTCACTGAGTGGTCTATCAGCAACAAGTCATCTAGATATGCCATTATCATTACACCTTGTGTTCTTAGATTGGCCAATAAAGGGCCAGAATTTTTGTAAACACTCGTGGTGCTGTGGCCAAACCGAAGGGTAAGGCTCTGAACTGAAAATGGCGCCCTTCTACTGCAAAGCCTAGAAACTTTTGGTAGACTGGAAAGATGGGAATGTGCAAATAAGCATCTTTGATGTCGATCGCGGCTAACCAATCCTCCCCTTGTAGGGCAGTGGCCACCGATCGGATCGACTTCATCGGAAAGTCCTGATATACAGGAATTTGTATAGCCCTTTTAGAATTAATATGGGCCTCCCGTCCGCGTTTGCTTCGGGACTGTAAAGAGGTTTGAGTAAAACCCGAACCCTCATTCTTCCAGGGGAACCTCCATAATTACTCCTTGGAGCAATAGTTGTTCTAGTGCCAACAGGAGGGACTCTCTCTCCGGGGATCCCTTGGCACGTTTGACCTCAAAAATGGGAAGGAGGAGAGTCTCTTAACTCCAATCTGTATCCCAAACATACTGCGGAGAGCACCTATCTGTCTTGATCGTGTCCCGCCAGGTCTCTTGTGAACAACTGGAGTCCTCCCCCCACCCGACTGAGTGGGGGCAACCCTTCAATGAATTTAACTTTGGGGGAGGTTTTGTACCTCCCCTGACCCAGGGTTTCTCATTACCCTGCTATTGTCCCTGTTTTTTTACCCCCGGGAATTGACCGCGGAGGCCGTCGGAACTGTTACACAGCCGATGCCCCAGGGACTGGAGAAGCAGGCCTCTTAAAGAAGGACCTCTAACTCTGTTTTTAACCGGCAAGAGCGTATTTTTACCGCTGGAAATTTTCTGGATATATTTGTCCAGGTTTTCCCTGAATAAGCGTTCACCATGAAATGGGACGCTAACCAGCCATTCCTTACAGGGAGCTTCAGCAGACCAGTTTTTGAGCCGTAGAAGCCTACGCATATGTACTATAGACAGCGTAAGGCGGGAGGCCTGATGGACTGAATCCTTTATGGCGTCAACCGCAAAGCCTAAGGCTCTAGGTAGATCAGCTAGGGCAAGGCCTGCTGATCTATCAAGTCCCTCAAGACCTGTTTTAACTGATCCTTCACTGCTTAGCAGACCCCAATAGCTGCTACTGCTGGTTGTGTCACCAAGCTTGCTGTAGAAAGAAGCAGACTTTCATAAGGACTCCAATCTTTTATCTATTGGGTTCTTGAACATTTGGACATTATCCACTGGACATGTCAGTGATTTATACATACAAGAGATGGCTGCGTCCACTGTAGGGACCTTCCATTTTTTTTTAATGAACTTATCCCCATGGGATAGACCACCGGAAATCTCTTGGGGGAATAAATATTTTCTCAGGACGTTCCCAATCCTGGTAAATAAGCCCTTTCAGTAAAGGGTGAAGTGGAAAAGAACAGACAGTCTGGGGGCTTCTAGCGACCCCAACGAGGATACAGTAGTGGTTGATGGTTCCGCAAGGTGCATTTTTAAATGCCGATCGGACCATGTTAGTCAGACACTGAACCCACTGTTGATTCCTCTATAACAGAATCAACCTCATCCTGATCCCCTTCAGGCAGGTCGATCCCTGTATGGGACTGTTGCTCTGCTAACAGGCACTCTGAAGGAGGAGACGGAGATCGGCGTGCTTTCCCTGACAGGGAGGCAGCGATCAATGTTGACAATCTCTCTCTAATCCTCCCAGAGCTGAGGAAAAAACCTCCTCTGTTACATACACAGGAGCAGGTGAACTGAGGACAGCCACAGTACCAAGTACCCCTGCGGGGTCTCTACGGTCACTTACCTCTGAACTTCAGGGGAGACTGGTGCAGCAGAAGCATGCCCAAGATCCTCAGAGCCCGATGAGACCCCCTTCGCTTCCTGGAAGATTCAGTTCCGGAGCTTCTGGACGGCATATTCCTAAGCCTAAAGCTGAGGTATTCCAGCCGTAATACACCACTTTTACTGAGAATAGTCTAGCACAATTGCTGCTATATCACAGTTGGTGTCTACTAAAGTGCCTTTCTAGGGGATGCCTGCATCAACCGCCTCTGTGTGCCTTTATCTGTTGCTAGCTCTGTCTGTGCATTCAATAGCCAGCTATAATGTGCTTTAAAACACGCTGGACGCCCGCACATGCGCAGTAGCGCCGCTGCGCACACCTGAGCGTCATCCACCCGCTCCGCCCCTTTTTTCAGATCAATTCTATGAATAGAGGCGCGTGCACGCGCGCGGGCACGTGCGCCTTCGGCGCCTTTTTTTAAAAACAATAAGGAGCTAGATGGGAGCCAGGGCCCCCTTTGCCGCAGGGCCCGGGGATGGATGAGCGCAGCAACAGGGCAGAGGAGACAGCTTCCCAGCAGAGAACATACCCACTGCCTGGATTTGATTCTGGAAGAAAAAAATCCACATTACAAGAAAAAGAACCATAGCGGCCTCTAGTGTCTAACACAGGTACCGCGGTCTTACATTTTTTTTTTTTTTTTTTCTTGCCTACTAATAAAATTTTTACATTTTCTCAGTAGTAACAGGCATACACAGAATATTAGCGGGAATACCTTAGGTAACAGGCAGAAAGACAAAATAGGCTTGGGGGTCCCTCAATAGAACCAAGTTCCCGAGGGCCCCCACTTACCTTTTCCTCGCCGCAGGACTTTGTTTGGTCCACAGAAGCCCAAACTTCACCTATCACAGCAGGCATTGTAATCAAACCTTCAGGGACCGGGTTCCCAAGGATTCCACTCCCCTGGACCTGTATGGCACCCTGCACAGAAAACATCTTGGTCGTGGGTATGACCAGAGCTCTGGATCCCAGGGTCCAGCTCTCCTAAGAGAAGCATTACAGGCAAAACCTTGCTCTTCTCTGCAAGGCCCGGGTACCGACCGTTTAGCTATGAAGCTTTTTTGGTCGGATCCGGAATAGCTTACTGAGGCCCAAAAGAACCTGTACGCAAGCTCAGTGAAAAACACATGTTTCTTCTTGGCCAACACCTTAGACACTGGCAAAAAACTGAGGTGCTCCCGGATGGGAGGGGCTTATATAGGGGAGGGTACTTCCGGTTTTGGAAGTTGCCAGTGCCAGCACCTGACGGTATCTATATAACCCATTAGTAATGACTATGTCGCTCTGTGTCCCGTGATGTACGAGAAAGAAAGTTATTACCCCAACTGACATTCATGACATGTGACCAGAGGTTCCACACCTTCTTTACCTAATGGTGACACGCACATTTGAATTTGGTATCAATCCTGGCATAAATATATTTGTCCCAAGTGCCTTTCTATTGTTTTTACCCCTTTTGTGTTTTTTTTTTTGGTTTGTTGTTGTTACCTGTTTTCTCAGTGTGTGTGTTATACTACCAATAAAAAGATTTATTAAAAAACAACACAATTAGTGAATGAACTACTATGAAGTTGTTGCAACTTTAAGTCGCACATATATGAATGGTTATCATTGGAAAACATGGGGAACGGCTTGTCATGCAACTTTGATGTCCAAAGTTTCATGACAAGTCGCACAAGTGTGAATGGAGCCTAATGAAAAAAAAAAAATGTACTAGGCATCATTCACCCTGGAAGACAAACAGCATTGGATTACAGCTTTCTTCGTTTCAACTCATGCTGGGGGATCCATTTCATATTTTTTTTTTTTTTTCAAGCTGGACTTTAAAGCAGACCCATCAGTAACTTTACAATTCTGTCTGAACAAATTCCTGGCATGTCGCAACATACAACAACAGTAGCATTGTTCAATAAAACACTACCTTTTATCATCAAAATGGACATAACATCGGACTATTTTTTCATCTAAGGCCCCTTTTACACGATAAGGCCGCTCAGATCTGCCTGTCCATTTTTCAGGAGGATCCGATTGGGCCATCCATTGACTCCAATGGGGAGACGGGTGTCAGTGGAGATATGTCCGCTGACACCCATCCGATTCGCTCAAGACAGACGGATGGCGATACGTCTGCCATCCGTCTTGGAGGATCGGATCGGATGAGATCTGATGAAAACTGACATGCTCATCGTGGCTCCGGCCAATCACAGCGCCGGAGCCCACGATACCCAGAAGTAACTCTGGGAGCGATGTCGCCGGCCGGAGCAGTGTACTGGGACCGCTGCGGGGGCTTTGATTTAAGGTGAGTATTTCATAATGAGCTAGTATGCTATGCATACTAACTCATTATGCCTTTGTCTTGCAGGTTTTTTTTTTTTTTGGGAGATTTAAAACCACTTTAACCGCTTTCCATCTGCCTCACGTACATATACGTCGGCAGAATGGCATGGGCAGGCAAAACAACGTACAAGTACAGCGCTAGAAATGTCAAAGTTGCTGCCAATAAGCAGCAAAGCAAAACATGAATGACATATGATTCTAAATCAGTGTTGCCAACCCCCTGAAGTGAAATTTACTGGCAAGGATGCCAAAATTTCTGTACGGCACCAATTTCTTACTGGCAAAAAAAATGAAGATTACTGGCAGAGCCGCATTTTTTACTGACGCTGCAAAAAAGTACCTGAAATTACTGTTTTTAGTGCTAAACAGTGCAAATATCAATATTTCAACTATAAACACACAGCTAATGCTAATATCAATGTGTTTCAGTTAAACAAAAGTAAAAAAACATATTTCTCAATTCACATGAAGGTTAGGTTACTATAACCCAGCCAGCACAGAGTTCCCACTTACATCAGAGTCTGCAGGATGCCCCCTTACAGTGCAAGGGAACTCTTATGTAAAGGGGAACGCTGCAGATCATGATGTAAGGGGGAACTCTGATGTGGAGGGGGGCTCTGGTGAATAGAGACCACCTTCCACAGAGTGAATACACTAAGGTAAGGGGGGGGTAGTAATATAGGGGGGGACCTTTTATATCAGTGCCCCCTTACATTATTGCATTTACTCCCCTCCTAAGATCAGTGCCCCCCCCCCTCAGACTGGCCTGGCGGCGCTGTCACTGACCTGCTCTCAGGTCCACAGTGCGGGGCTCAGTCAGACGGCTCCAGCTTGGCGGCTCTGACCTCCCCTCCACAGTCCACACGTCCGTTTCTTCCCGTAACCCCCATCACGGCGCTCCCACTCTTGACATCTTTCTAGGATCCCCTCAGAGACTGCAGACATAAAAGACAGGAGATGGTCAGAGGCTGCGGACACGATACAGGAGGTGGACAGAGGCTGCAGAGTCATGACACAGGAGGGGGACAGAGGCTGCAGACATGACACAGGAGGGGGACAGAGGCTGCGGACATGACACAGGAGGTGGACAGAGGCTGCAGACATGACACAGGGGGTGGACAGAGGCTGCAGACATGACACAGGAGGTGGACAGAGGCTGTGGACATGACACAGGAGGTGGACAGAGGCTGCGGACATGACACAGGAGGGGGACAGAGGCTGCAGAGTCATGACACAGGAGGGGGACAGAGGCTGCGGACATGACACAGGAGGTGGACAGAGGCTGCGGACATGACACAGGAGGTGGACAGAGGCTGCGGACATGACACAGGAGGTGGACAGAGGCTGCGGACATGACACAGGAGGGGGACAGAGGCTGCAGAGTCATGACACAGGAGGGGGACAGAGGCTGCGGACATGACACAGGAGGGGGACAGAGGCTGCGGACATGACACAGGAGGTGGACAGAGGCTGCGGACATGACACAGGAGGTGGACAGAGGCTGCGGACATGACACAGGAGGTGGACAGAGGCTGCGGACATGACACAGGAGGTGGACAGAGGCTGCGGACATGACACAGGAGGGGGACAGAGGCTGCAGAGTCATGACACAGGAGGGGGACAGAGGCTGCGGACATGACACAGGAGGTGGACAGAGGCTGCGGACATGACACAGGAGGTGGACAGAGGCTGCGGACATGACACAGGAGGTGGACAGAGGCTGCGGACATGACACAGGAGGGGGACAGAGGCTGCGGACATGACACAGGAGGTGGACAGAGGCTGCGGACATGACACAGGAGGTGGACAGAGGCTGCGGACATGACACAGGAGGGGGACAGAGGCTGCAGAGTCATGACACAGGAGGGGGACAGAGGCTGCGGACATGACACAGGAGGGGGACAGAGGCTGCGGACATGACACAGGAGGTGGACAGAGGCTGCGGACATGACACAGGAGGTGGACAGAGGCTGCGGACATGACACAGGAGGTGGACAGAGGCTGCGGACATGACACAGGAGGTGGACAGAGGCTGCGGACATGACACAGGAGGGGGACAGAGGCTGCAGAGTCATGACACAGGAGGGGGACAGAGGCTGCGGACATGACACAGGAGGTGGACAGAGGCTGCGGACATGACACAGGAGGTGGACAGAGGCTGCGGACATGACACAGGAGGTGGACAGAGGCTGCGGACATGACACAGGAGGGGGACAGAGGCTGCGGACATGACACAGGAGGTGGACAGAGGCTGCGGACATGACACAGGAGGGGGAACGTAACCTACATATTACTAGGTTACTCCGAAATCTGGGCCACACACAGCTTTCATTTCAATTAAATGTTTAATACATTTTTTTTTTTTAACATTACTCTGATCATCTAATCTGTTCTCAGTACAAAATAACATTTCTTTTTCTATTTGTTTTACACATACTACATGAATAGATGTATCACTGGAGCGTTACAGACTCAAATAACACATACAGAGCAGGACAAATAAATATAGAATGGATATACAAGTGAATAATGAATGTAGTTGGGTGCATAGTTAAAGCGGTATTTATTATACCCAAAACCAAAAATGTAATATACTGCAGCTTACCAATTATTAGATGTGGTGGCTGCATTGGTTTTCTTTTTTTCCTCTGTTTTTACCTGGTGATCTGGCCAGTAACACACCTCTGGATGAAGGAGCAACAGAGACACCTTTGAACAGCAGCATAGGCGTGCACACAGGGTGTGCCAAGGCACACCCTAATCGCCATATGCGGTGCCAATTTCCCCTACTGCCCGGCCTCCCCTGTGCCTACCCCCCACAGCACTGCCGGTTTCCATCCTCATCTGCCGCCTGCTGTGTTTACTATGCTTCAGTTTGTGAGGCTGCAGAGAAAGTGACTGGGGAATCTCCTCTGTCCTCAGTCCCTTTCTCTATCTCAAAAGTGAGACTTCAGGGGTCGGTTTAGATCCCTGATATTTCGACAAAACCCCCCCAACAAGACTTCTAAAAAATATAATATTAAATAAAAAATAAAATAATAAAAATAAAAAACTACTGACACTGTCCTCTGCCCTACTGACAATATACACACATGCATGTGTGTTTGAGCTCTGGGATGCACACCCTAATGCAATAGGCACACCTATGGACAGCAGCATTGTCAGTCTCGGGAGAGGGGTGTTAGATGTACTAGCACATTTAAATACACTAACAAATTGAAGCTGAACTCCAGCTCACATTTTATAACTTTTCCTTTAGGGATAAAGGTTTTACAAAAACAAATAAAAGCTGACCATTGTAGACATGCCTGTCAGTGTTAAAGTGTTACTAAACCTACAACAGTAAAATCTGTATATGCAGTAAAGCATGCTTGTTATACTCATCGTGGAACCTAAGGGGTTAATTCTCTGCATTGTGTAAAAAAGGCTGTTTGATCCTGTCTTCTCTGATCCTCCCCAATCCATCTCTTGATAAGACAGCGCATTTGGAGGCACTCTGCACATGGTTAGTGTGGTGTGTATTGCTAGAGTTTTTTTTTTTGGGAGAGTTCATGTGATCAGCACAGGGCCAATCAACACTGTCCAGACAGAGAGTCCAAATCATTTGGTAGAGTGGGAATTTTGGTGTGGGGTTGTTTTTCAGGGGTTGGGCTTGGCCCCTTAGTTCCAGTGAAGGGAACTCCTAAGGCGTCAGCATACCAAGACATTTTGGACAATTTCATGCTCCCAACTTTGTGGAAACAGTTTGGGGATGGCCCCTTCCTGTTTCAACATGACTGTCCACCAGTGCACAAAGCAATGTCCATAAATACATGGATGAGCGAGTTTGGTGTGGAGGAACTTGACTGGCCTGCACAGAGTCCTGACCTCAACCGGATAGAAGACCTTTGGGAGGAATTAGAGCAGAGACTGCGAGTCAGGCCTTCTCATCCAACATCAGTGCACTTCTGGAAGAATGGTCAAACATTCCTATAGGCACACTCCTAAACCTTGTGGACAGCCTTCCCAGAAGAGTTGAAGCTGTTATAGATGCAAAGGGTGGGCCAACTCAATATTGAACCCTACAGACTAAGACTGGGATGCCATTAAAGTTCATGTGTGTGTAAAGGCAGGCGTCCCAATACTTTTGACAATATAATGCATGTATACTATTGTAAGTCTTGCCGTCCCAGTTCATCCGATA
Organism: Rana muscosa; assembly: GCA_029206835.1. Lineage (NCBI taxonomy): Eukaryota > Metazoa > Chordata > Amphibia > Anura > Ranidae > Rana > Rana muscosa. Next base: position 1,141,149,131 of record CM055116.1, on the reverse strand, counting down.
TACTACTGGAGCCATTCTGATATTTAATTTTTTTGAGAAAAGGATGTTTTAATAGCAGTACTTTATGCCATAAACTCATATGGAATTGGCTCAAGGAGCTCTGGTTCCTTTCCAAATGTTCGGACAAAGTGAGCTTCACTTGGTTGGGCTGGCTGACGTTTAAGCTCCACCCAGGTGCCGTTCTCCTTAGCTTCCTTTTTCTTCCTCTCGTTTTCCTTCACACGCTGCAGGAAACTGTCTCTGCTCTTTGAGTGGCGGATGTGCTCTACACGGACATTGATTCTCTTGGCAAGAATCTTACCTTTGACTTGTTTGTTCACAATTATTCCAACAGCATGCTGTGTGACATTGTATATCCGTCCAGTCTTGCCATGGTAGCACTTGTGTGGCATACCTTTCTGGATTGTGCCCGTACCCTTGATGTCCACAATATCACCCTTCTTGTAGATGCGCATATAGGTTGACAGTGGAATCGGACCATGTTTGCGGAAGGGTCTAGAGAACATATAACGGGTTCCTCGCCTTTTGCCTCTTGTGTTCGTCATTTTTCAGTTAGAATTGCCCCTACTGCAAGATGGCGGGTCCGGTGGAAAGAGCCTGATATTTTATTAGCAGAGATTTCTGCCATTACCAAGATTGGCAGATGGACGTTCTAGGGTGGTTTGTAAAATTATCACCAAGAACCGGCTGCTACATTACATGTCAGGAAACCATCATCTGATGAAAAAGGCGTTACGTGTGGCTTCCTGATCTCAGCAATTTCATTACTGGTGTAATTAGAATAAAAAGAAAAAAACTTTAATGGCTTCCGTATAGCGACTATCTCCCATTTTCCTTCATCTAAAAGAAACTTGTATAGCTTAATGAGCTTTATATCTGCCTGGCTGTTGTTTTGTATTCCCATGAATTAACAAATAACTGACTTTACAATCTAATCAGCATTCACATTCTTTCTGCATTACTAATTGCAATCTGCACACTCACTTGAGTACTTTTGATTGCTATCAAGTTTATTCATATTAGCAATCCTGCCCTGAACTCTGCACAGCTACGAGCTCAGCAGAAGGACATGATGCAAGGTCTAGTGTTGTTGTATGGTAACCAGTAGCAACAAATCACAGCTTTCATTAGACTGTCTACAGCACACCGATAAGGGCTTTCCCTTTGGGGACAATGTAAGATAAATACATACAGTATATTGCTACTAAACACATAGTTGGAAACAATTGAAAATTATTAGATGGGGCAGCTTCAGGGGATCAAGAAGGTTGTGGTTGATAAAGTGAGTGTAGCTTTATGGCATATGGCTTGCAGTGCGGCGATTTTCTTCCCTTTGATTTTCTAGACAAAACACGGCCAGGAGGTACATCAAAGAAAAAGAATGAGTAAAAAAAGCCATCGCTGGTTATTATTGCGTCTACTGACACCAATGCTGAGGGTTATCATTGCGGTCACTGACACAAATGGTGTTACTTATTATTATTATTGTGGATGCAATAATAAATCCAAATGTTGGCGCTAGTCTTTCGAAATAATAACCCTCAACATTGGTGTCGAAATAATAACCCTCAACATTGGTGTCGAAATAATAACCCTCAACATTGGTGTCGAAATAATAACCATCAACATTGGTGTCGAAATAATAACCATCAACATTGGTGTCGAAATAATAACCATCAACATTGGTGTCAAAATAATAACCCTCAACATTGGTGTCGAAATAATAACCCTCAACATTCTAGGGACATCAGGGACTTTGGTGGTAAGTCGCCTTTTTTCTCATTTGTGGACCTGTATACAGGTAGACCTCTGAATTTAGATAAATGTCTATAATGGTCAAGTGGTAATTTTGCTTTTTGCTTTTATGTTTATGTAGCGGCCTCACCCTCTCTCTCTTCTTTATCAGTCACTTTGGCTCCGGTCTAGTGGTACTTTGAAGGGGAGAGCGAGGTGCGCCACGGCCCATGTCCTCTAGATTACTGCATGTAGAGGTGAAGGCCAAAATCAGATTACACCCGTTTCGTTCCTAACAGGACGTCTACAGGGGCATTGTCCCTGTAGACGTCCTGTTAGGAACGAAACGCGTTGGGCTATGCATTTTGCTTCCCATGTTGTTTTTTAATATATGAACTGTGATCACTTTTTATCTTTGTATGTTGGTGTTTTTCTGATTAAAAACCCAATTTTTTTTGACCTACACCATTGGAGCCCCCTATTTTTTTCTTCTCTTTGCATGAAATCGGTGAGGAAAAGTTTTTTCAGTTTTCTCCAGTTGGTCCTTCTACAATACCCTTGTCGGGGTATTTTCCATTTAAGTTTGATCGTATTCCATCGTCCGGTTGAATACCGGGATCCAGAGTGCCAGTCTTCTGGTGGGATCTCCAGCCTTGGGGGTATTGGAGACCCGAGAAGTACTGCATCCATCAGTTCCACCCAGGATTGAAGACATCCGATCGTCTAGCCAGTATACCTCTACATCCATCAGAGATCCGGGGACGTTCCTGTGGATCAGCCGTTGGAGATACTCTCAAGCTCGATTGATCCGCTGTCGTATGACATTCGGGTCCAACGTTTCTGGTAAGCACACATGAATGTCACCATCCACGTGAAGAATTGTGCCAGAAGTTTTACATCCATTCCTTGTTATTTACCCACTGTTTTGGACACTCATAATTTTTTTGTTTTTGTTTATCATTGTGGACATTTTATATATATTGGGTAGGGCGTTCAGCCTGCCCCTTCTCACTTTTTTGTGTGTTTCCATTTATGGTCACATTTGAGTTACAGTCCAGTTTTTACTGGCCTATATGTAGCGCTGTACTATTACCTTCCTCCTTGCTGATAACCCCCTTTGCTCCCAGTAATTGGAGTACCACACACTGAAAAGGTCCAACACTTATTTATTCCATAACGGCAAACAAATAGTCCTTTGCGAGCAGACAGTTTGAGACCCATAGAACAGTTCAGTATTGGTGGGGAGTAGGTCAAGGCACAATCCTCAAAGAAAACTAAACCGTTGAGGTTTCACCAACGGTTGCTAAGCACAGTGGCTGTTAAATTGACTTTTTGGCTTCAGAGTCTCTTCCAGCGACTCTAGTGAACAGGAACTGGAGTTACCTTTGCTACGTTGCAGCCCCTGTCAGGGGGAAGACATCCCTCCAAGAGAGTTACAAAAGGCCCCGCCGTCACCGGATTAATGCTGTACCGGACTATCCGGAAGGGTTACACTCCCCGGCCTCCTCGCCTCAGATACGGGTCCCAACACCTTAGGGCCCCTCGGACTCCTCCACCCTCGCGGAACCCAGTCGAAGTTACTGGGCTCCAGGCCTCGGCCGTAGTACCTCACCCCAGGCTTAAGGTGCCTGGGATGGACTCCATCCCTTCGCTCCGGCCAGGTCAAGGGCACCTGGGCCCGGAACTCCGGAACGCCAGCACCCAGGCCGAAGGTGCCTGGGTGAGGCCGCGTCCTCCAACTCTGAAACCCGAGGTCAGGGCGCCCGCCCCTTTTATCTCCTCTCCCTTTGCGTCACAGCGGGTTCCCCGCCCCGCTATACTGGTGCCAGGAAAGGACAAAAAGGAACAGTCTTGCGGTGCAGGTTCAACTCCGACCCAGGGCGACAACGCCACCTGCAGGCTAGAGGGAACCCTGCACCACCAGAGTCCTCCAAGAACCACAAAAGGGACTCTCAGATTCCCTAACAATTAGTACATCTGGGTTAAATGACCCAGATGCTCCCCCCCAAATTTAGATACCCGCTACACTTAATAGTTGCTATTTGTACAGAAGTTTGAGACATACTTCCCCCTGACGAAGCCCCAATGGGCGAAACATGTAGGGACTACGTATGATCTTCTCAACCTACAACTGATACAACCACCATCTTGGAATCACCCTACCGCAATTTGATTCAGTTTACTCTAATTTTTTATCATTGTGTATAATTAATTAAATAAAATGATTGTATATATTTTTTTACCAACTGGTTTTCCATTGTGTTTGATATTAATTTAATAGCACCGTTATAGTCCCGCTTCTTCTCTTTTTTCCTTTTCTCAACCTTCAACATTGGTGTCTAAATAATAACCCTCAACATTGGTGTCAATTAGGGATGAGCTCGGTGTTCGAGTTGAACATAGGTTCGACTCGAACATGGGCTGTTCGCGCTTTAGGCGAACAACGAACGATTTGGGCCGTTCGCGCCAAATTCGAGTGACGCGAACGGCCCACAATACACTGCGCCATCGCAGTGTAATCCTGGCGCCGTGATTAGCCAAGCATGCACTGTGACCCTGCATGCTTGGCCAATCACAGCGCCGGCAGCGAGGAGAGCAATGATTGGCCACAGGCAGGATGCCTGTGGCCAATTATTGCTGAGGGGGTTTAGTACACGCCCCACACTATAAAAGGCCGCCAGCGCGGCGGCCTCGTGTAGTGTGTTCCGGCGCAGGGAAAGAGTTACATAGGCAGGGACAGTGTCAGTGCTATTTGTACCTCAAACTTGTGTGTAGGGACAGAGAAGGATAGGTAAGGAGAGTGTCAGTGTCATATTCTTTGCTAAACCTTGTTTGTAGGGACAGAGAAGGATCGGCAGGGAGAGTGTCAGTTTCATATTCTTTGCTAAACCTTGTGTGCTGAACCATATTGCTAAACCTTGTGTGTAGGGACAGACAAGGATAGGTAGGCAGAGTGTCAGTGTCATATTCTTTGCTAAACCTTGTTTGTAGGGACAGAGAAGGATAGGCAGGGAGAGTGTCAGTGTCATATTCTTTGCTAAACCTTGTGTGCTGAACCATATTGCTAAACCTTGTGTGTAGGGACAGACAAGGATCGGCAGGGAGAGTGTCAGTGTCATATTCTTTGCTAAACCTTGTGTGCTGAACCATATTGCTAAACCTTGTGTGTAGGGACAGACAAGGATAGGTAGGCAGAGTGTCAGTGTCATATTCTTTGCTAAACCTTGTTTGTAGGGACAGAGAAGGATAGGCAGGGAGAGTGTCAGTGTCATATTCTTTGCTAAACCTTGTGTGCTGAACCATATTACTAAACCTTGTGTGTAGGGACAGACAAGGATCGGCAGGGAGAGTGTCAGTGTCATATTCTTTGCTAAACCTTGTGTGCTGAACCATATTGCTAAACCTTGTGTGTAGGGACAGACAAGGATAGGTAGGCAGAGTGTCAGTGTCATATTCTTTGCTAAACCTTGTTTGTAGGGACAGAGAAGGATAGGCAGGGAGAGTGTCAGTGTCATATTCTTTGCTAAACCTTGTGTGCTGAACCATATTGTTAAACCTTGTGTGTAGGGACAGACAAGGATCGGCAGGGAGAGTGTCAGTGTCATATTCTTTGCTAAACCTTGTGTGCTGAACCATATTGCTAAACCTTGTGTGTAGGGACAGACAAGGATAGGTAGGCAGAGTGTCAGTGTCATATTCTTTGCTAAACCTTGTTTGTAGGGACAGAGAAGGATAGGCAGGGAGAGTGTCAGTGTCATATTTTTTGCTAAACCTTGTGTGCTGAACCATATTGCTAAACCTTGTGTGTAGGGACAGACAAGGATCGGCAGGGAGAGTGTCAGTGTCATATTCTTTGCTAAACCTTGTGTGCAGAACCATATTGCTAAACCTTGTGTGTAGGGACAGACAAGGATAGGTAGGCAGAGTGTCAGTGTCATATTCTTTGCTAAACCTTGTTTGTAGGGACAGAGAAGGATAGGCAGGGAGAGTGTCAGTGTCATATTCTTTGCTAAACCTTGTGTGCTGAATCATATTGCTAAACCTTGTGTGTAGGGACAGACAAGGATCGGCAGGGAGAGTGTCAGTGTCATATTCTTTGCTAAACCTTGTGTGCTGAACCATATTGCTAAACCTTGTGTGTAGGGACAGACAAGGATAGGTAGGCAGAGTGTCAGTGTCATATTCTTTGCTAAACCTTGTTTGTAGGGACAGAGAAGGATAGGCAGGGAGAGTGTCAGTGTCATATTCTTTGCTAAACCTTGTGTGCTGAACCATATTGCTAAACCTTGTGTGTAGGGACAGACAAGGATCGGCAGGAAGAGTGTCAGTGTCATATTCTTTGCTAAACCTTGTGTGCTGAACCATATTGCTAAACCTTGTGTGTAGGGACAGACAAGGATAGGTAGGCAGAGTGTCAGTGTCATATTCTTTGCTAAACCTTGTTTGTAGGGACAGAGAAGGATAGGCAGGGAGAGTGTCAGTGTCATATTCTTTGCTAAACCTTGTGTGCTGAACCATATTGCTAAACCTTGTGTGTACGGACAGACAAGGATCGGCAGGAAGAGTGTCAGTGTCATATTCTTTGCTAAACCTTGTGTGCTGAACCATATTGCTAAACCTTGTGTGTAGGGACAGACAAGGATAGGTAGGCAGAGTGTCAGTGTCATATTCTTTGCTAAACCTTGTTTGTAGGGACAGAGAAGGATAGGCAGGGAGCGTGTCAGTGTCATATTCTTTGCTAAACCTTGTGTGCTGAACCATATTGCTAAACCTTGTGTGTAGGGACAGACAAGGATCGGCAGGGAGAGTGTCAGTGTCATATTCTTTGCTAAACCTTGTGTGCTGAACCATATTGCTAAACCTTGTGTGTAGGGACAGACAAGGATAGGTAGGCAGAGTGTCAGTGTCATATTCTTTTCTAAACCTTGTTTGTAGGGACAGAGAAGGATAGGCAGGGAGAGTGTCAGTGTCATATTCTTTGCTAAACCTTGTGTGCTGAACCATATTGCTAAACCTTGTGTGTAGGGACAGACAAGGATCGGCAGGGAGAGTGTCAGTGTCATATTCTTTGCTAAACCTTGTGTGCTGAACCATATTGCTAAACCTTGTGTGTAGGGACAGACAAGGATAGGTAGGCAGAGTGTCAGTGTCATATTCTTTGCTAAACCTTGTTTGTAGGGACAGAGAAGGATAGGCAGTCAAGAGTGTCAGTGTCATAATCTTTGCTAAACCTAGTGCGCTGAACCATATTGCTAAACCTTGTGTGTAGGGACAGACAAGGATAGGCAGTCGAGAGTGTCAGTGTCATAATCTTTGCTAAACCTAGTGTGCTGAACCATATTGCTAAACCTTGTGTGTAGGGACAGACAAGGATAGGCAGTCGAGAGTGTCAGTGTCATATTCTTTGCTAAACCTTGTTTGTAGGGACAGATAAGGATAGGCAGGGAGAGTGTCAGTGTCATATTCTTTGCTAAACCTTGTGTGCTGAACCATATTACTAAACCTTGTGTGTAGGGACAGACAAGGATCGGCAGGGAGAGTGTCAGTGTCATATTCTTTGCTAAACCTTGTGTGCTGAACCATATTGCTAAACCTTGTGTGTAGGGACAGACAAGGATAGGTAGGCAGAGTGTCAGTGTCATATTCTTTGCTAAACCTTGTTTGTAGGGACAGAGAAGGATAGGCAGGGAGAGTGTCAGTGTCATATTCTTTGCTAAACCTTGTGTGCTGAACCATATTGTTAAACCTTGTGTGTAGGGACAGACAAGGATCGGCAGGGAGAGTGTCAGTGTCATATTCTTTGCTAAACCTTGTGTGCTGAACCATATTGCTAAACCTTGTGTGTAGGGACAGACAAGGATAGGTAGGCAGAGTGTCAGTGTCATATTCTTTGCTAAACCTTGTTTGTAGGGACAGAGAAGGATAGGCAGGGAGAGTGTCAGTGTCATATTCTTTGCTAAACCTTGTGTGCTGAACCATATTGCTAAACCTTGTGTGTAGGGACAGACAAGGATCGGCAGGGAGAGTGTCAGTGTCATATTCTTTGCTAAACCTTGTGTGCAGAACCATTTTGCTAAACCTTGTGTGTAGGGACAGACAAGGATAGGTAGGCAGAGTGTCAGTGTCATATTCTTTGCTAAACCTTGTTTGTAGGGACAGAGAAGGATAGGCAGGGAGAGTGTCAGTGTCATATTCTTTGCTAAACCTTGTGTGCTGAACCATATTGCTAAACCTTGTGTGTAGGGACAGACAAGGATCGGCAGGGAGAGTGTCAGTGTCATATTCTTTGCTAAACCTTGTGTGCTGAACCATATTGCTAAACCTTGTGTGTAGGGACAGACAAGGATAGGTAGGCAGAGTGTCAGTGTCATATTCTTTGCTAAACCTTGTTTGTAGGGACAGAGAAGGATAGGCAGGGAGAGTGTCAGTGTCATATTCTTTGCTAAACCTTGTGTGCTGAACCATATTGCTAAACCTTGTGTGTAGGGACAGACAAGGATCGGCAGGAAGAGTGTCAGTGTCATATTCTTTGCTAAACCTTGTGTGCTGAACCATATTGCTAAACCTTGTGTGTAGGGACAGACAAGAGTAGGTAGGCAGAGTGTCAGTGTCATATTCTTTGCTAAACCTTGTTTGTAGGGACAGAGAAGGATAGGCAGGGAGCGTGTCAGTGTCATATTCTTTGCTAAACCTTGTGTGCTGAACCATATTGCTAAACCTTGTGTGTAGGGACAGACAAGGATCGGCAGGGAGAGTGTCAGTGTCATATTCTTTGCTAAACCTTGTGTGCTGAACCATATTGCTAAACCTTGTGTGTAGGGACAGACAAGGATAGGTAGGCAGAGTGTCAGTGTCATATTCTTTGCTAAACCTTGTTTGTAGGGACAGAGAAGGATAGGCAGGGAGAGTGTCAGTGTCATATTCTTTGCTAAACCTTGTGTGCTGAACCATATTGCTAAACCTTGTGTGTAGGGACAGACAAGGATCGGCAGGGAGAGTGTCAGTGTCATATTCTTTGCTAAACCTTGTGTGCTGAACCATATTGCTAAACCTTGTGTGTAGGGACAGACAAGGATAGGTAGGCAGAGTGTCAGTGTCATATTCTTTGCTAAACCTTGTTTGTAGGGACAGAGAAGGATAGGCAGTCAAGAGTGTCAGTGTCATAATCTTTGCTAAACCTAGTGCGCTGAACCATATTGCTAAACCTTGTGTGTAGGGACAGACAAGGATAGGCAGTCGAGAGTGTCAGTGTCATAATCTTTGCTAAACCTAGTGTGCTGAACCATATTGCTAAACCTTGTGTGTAGGGACAGACAAGGATAGGCAGTCGAGAGTGTCAGTGTCATATTCTTTGCTAAACCTTGTGTGCTGAACCATATTGCTAAACCTTGTGTGTAGGGACAGACAAGGATAGGTAGGCAGAGTGTCAGTGTCATATTCTTTGCTAAACCTTGTTTGTAGGGACAGAGAAGGATAGGCAGGGAGAGTGTCAGTGTCATATTTTTTGCTAAACCTTGTGTGCTGAACCATATTGCTAAACCTTGTGTGTAGGGACAGACAAGGATCGGCAGGGAGAGTGTCAGTGTCATATTCTTTGCTAAACCTTGTGTGCAGAACCATATTGCTAAACCTTGTGTGTAGGGACAGACAAGGATAGGTAGGCAGAGTGTCAGTGTCATATTCTTTGCTAAACCTTGTTTGTAGGGACAGAGAAGGATAGGCAGGGAGAGTGTCAGTGTCATATTCTTTGCTAAACCTTGTGTGCTGAATCATATTGCTAAACCTTGTGTGTAGGGACAGACAAGGATCGGCAGGGAGAGTGTCAGTGTCATATTCTTTGCTAAACCTTGTGTGCTGAACCATATTGCTAAACCTTGTGTGTAGGGACAGACAAGGATAGGTAGGCAGAGTGTCAGTGTCATATTCTTTGCTAAACCTTGTTTGTAGGGACAGAGAAGGATAGGCAGGGAGAGTGTCAGTGTCATATTCTTTGCTAAACCTTGTGTGCTGAACCATATTGCTAAACCTTGTGTGTAGGGACAGACAAGGATCGGCAGGAAGAGTGTCAGTGTCATATTCTTTGCTAAACCTTGTGTGTTGAACCATATTGCTAAACCTTGTGTGTAGGGACAGACAAGGATAGGTAGGCAGAGTGTCAGTGTCATATTCTTTGCTAAACCTTGTTTGTAGGGACAGAGAAGGATAGGCAGGGAGAGTGTCAGTGTCATATTCTTTGCTAAACCTTGTGTGCTGAACCATATTGCTAAACCTTGTGTGTACGGACAGACAAGGATCGGCAGGAAGAGTGTCAGTGTCATATTCTTTGCTAAACCTTGTGTGCTGAACCATATTGCTAAACCTTGTGTGTAGGGACAGACAAGGATAGGTAGGCAGAGTGTCAGTGTCATATTCTTTGCTAAACCTTGTTTGTAGGGACAGAGAAGGATAGGCAGGGAGCGTGTCAGTGTCATATTCTTTGCTAAACCTTGTGTGCTGAACCATATTGCTAAACCTTGTGTGTAGGGACAGACAAGGATCGGCAGGGAGAGTGTCAGTGTCAGTGTCATATTCTTTGCTAAACCTTGTGTGCTGAACCATATTGCTAAACCTTGTGTGTAGGGACAGACAAGGATAGGTAGGCAGAGTGTCAGTGTCATATTCTTTTCTAAACCTTGTTTGTAGGGACAGAGAAGGATAGGCAGGGAGAGTGTCAGTGTCATATTCTTTGCTAAACCTTGTGTGCTGAACCATATTGCTAAACCTTGTGTGTAGGGACAGACAAGGATCGGCAGGGAGAGTGTCAGTGTCATATTCTTTGCTAAACCTTGTGTGCTGAACCATATTGCTAAACCTTGTGTGTAGGGACAGACAAGGATAGGTAGGCAGAGTGTCAGTGTCATATTCTTTGCTAAACCTTGTTTGTAGGGACAGAGAAGGATAGGCAGTCAAGAGTGTCAGTGTCATAATCTTTGCTAAACCTAGTGCGCTGAACCATATTGCTAAACCTTGTGTGTAGGGACAGACAAGGATAGGCAGTCGAGAGTGTCAGTGTCATAATCTTTGCTAAACCTAGTGTGCTGAACCATATTGCTAAACCTTGTGTGTAGGGACAGACAAGGATAGGCAGTCGAGAGTGTCAGTGTCATATTCTTTGCTAAACCTTGTTTGTAGGGACAGAGAAGGATAGGCAGGGAGAGTGTCAGTGTCATATTCTTTGCTAAACCTTGTGTGCTGAACCATATTACTAAACCTTGTGTGTAGGGACAGACAAGGATCGGCAGGGAGAGTGTCAGTGTCATATTCTTTGCTAAACCTTGTGTGCTGAACCATATTGCTAAACCTTGTGTGTAGGGACAGACAAGGATAGGTAGGCAGAGTGTCAGTGTCATATTCTTTGCTAAACCTTGTTTGTAGGGACAGAGAAGGATAGGCAGGGAGAGTGTCAGTGTCATATTCTTTGCTAAACCTTGTGTGCTGAACCATATTGTTAAACCTTGTGTGTAGGGACAGACAAGGATCGGCAGGGAGAGTGTCAGTGTCATATTCTTTGCTAAACCTTGTGTGCTGAACCATATTGCTAAACCTTGTGTGTAGGGACAGACAAGGATAGGTAGGCAGAGTGTCAGTGTCATATTCTTTGCTAAACCTTGTTTGTAGGGACAGAGAAGGATAGGCAGGGAGAGTGTCAGTGTCATATTCTTTGCTAAACCTTGTGTGCTGAACCATATTGCTAAACCTTGTGTGTAGGGACAGACAAGGATCGGCAGGGAGAGTGTCAGTGTCATATTCTTTGCTAAACCTTGTGTGCAGAACCATATTGCTAAACCTTGTGTGTAGGGACAGACAAGGATAGGTAGGCAGAGTGTCAGTGTCATATTCTTTGCTAAACCTTGTTTGTAGGGACAGAGAAGGATAGGCAGGGAGAGTGTCAGTGTCATATTCTTTGCTAAACCTTGTGTGCTGAACCATATTGCTAAACCTTGTGTGTAGGGACAGACAAGGATCGGCAGGGAGAGTGTCAGTGTCATATTCTTTGCTAAACCTTGTGTGCTGAACCATATTGCTAAACCTTGTGTGTAGGGACAGACAAGGATAGGTAGGCAGAGTGTCAGTGTCATATTCTTTGCTAAACCTTGTTTGTAGGGACAGAGAAGGATAGGCAGGGAGAGTGTCAGTGTCATATTCTTTGCTAAACCTTGTGTGCTGAACCATATTGCTAAACCTTGTGTGTAGGGACAGACAAGGATCGGCAGGAAGAGTGTCAGTGTCATATTCTTTGCTAAACCTTGTGTGCTGAACCATATTGCTAAACCTTGTGTGTAGGGACAGACAAGAGTAGGTAGGCAGAGTGTCAGTGTCATATTCTTTGCTAAACCTTGTTTGTAGGGACAGAGAAGGATAGGCAGGGAGCGTGTCAGTGTCATATTCTTTGCTAAACCTTGTGTGCTGAACCATATTGCTAAACCTTGTGTGTAGGGACAGACAAGGATCGGCAGGGAGAGTGTCAGTGTCATATTCTTTGCTAAACCTTGTGTGCTGAACCATATTGCTAAACCTTGTGTGTAGGGACAGACAAGGATAGGTAGGCAGAGTGTCAGTGTCATATTCTTTGCTAAACCTTGTTTGTAGGGACAGAGAAGGATAGGCAGGGAGAGTGTCAGTGTCATATTCTTTGCTAAACCTTGTGTGCTGAACCATATTGCTAAACCTTGTGTGTAGGGACAGACAAGGATCGGCAGGGAGAGTGTCAGTGTCATATTCTTTGCTAAACCTTGTGTGCTGAACCATATTGCTAAACCTTGTGTGTAGGGACAGACAAGGATAGGTAGGCAGAGTGTCAGTGTCATATTCTTTGCTAAACCTTGTTTGTAGGGACAGAGAAGGATAGGCAGTCAAGAGTGTCAGTGTCATAATCTTTGCTAAACCTAGTGCGCTGAACCATATTGCTAAACCTTGTGTGTAGGGACAGACAAGGATAGGCAGTCGAGAGTGTCAGTGTCATAATCTTTGCTAAACCTAGTGTGCTGAACCATATTGCTAAACCTTGTGTGTAGGGACAGACAAGGATAGGCAGTCGAGAGTGTCAGTGTCATATTCTTTGCTAAACCTTGTGTGCTGAACCATATTGCTAAACCTTGTGTGTAGGGACAGACAAGGATAGGTAGGCAGAGTGTCAGTGTCATATTCTTTGCTAAACCTTGTTTGTAGGGACAGAGAAGGATAGGCAGGGAGAGTGTCAATGTCATATTCTTTGCTAAACCTAGTGTGCTGAACCATATTGCTAAACCTTGTGTGTAGGGACAGACAAGGATAGGCAGTCGACAGTGTCAGTGTCCTATTCTTTGCTAAACCTTGTGTGCAGGGAGAGAGAAGGATAGGCAGGGGACAATGTCAGTGTCATTGTTGCTAAGCCTCCTGCACAGTATACACCTGAAGCTACCCCTTATTGCTGGTTTTCCCATCTCCCTGCAGGCCATTAGAATGTCTGGAAGGCAAACAAGGAGAGGCAGACAGTCAGGAGCCAATAAAAGAGGGCAAGCAGGCTCTGTGTCTGGGGGCAACAGTGCTGGTCGTGGACACGGTGCATTGTCATCAGCACATGGCCATGGGACACGCTTGTCCTTCTTTTCGGCAGCTGGACATGTTGAGCCACATCATGCCGAAGACTTGGTAGAGTGGATGACCAAGCCCTTCTCATCCTCCTCATCCTCTCTCACCCAGGCTCAGGGTACTGGCAAAGCAGCTGCCAAAGCGTCCTCTTCCCTGGTATCAATGTCATCATTCCTTCCCTAGACCCACCATGTCATCCTCCTGAGGAGTCCCCCGAACTGTTTGAGCACAGTGTTGGGTACATGCTCCAGGAGGATGCCCAGCGTTTCGAAGGGTCTGATGATGATACCCAGCTAGAGGAAGGCAGTAGCGTGAGAGCAGAGAGAGGGGATGCTCAAGAAGGACACCAATCTGGCAGTCATGTTCCAGCAGCTGCAGCATACTGCCAGATTGGCTCCAGTGATGAGGAGGGAGGGGATGATGAGGTCACTGACTCCACGTGGGTGCCTAATAGGAGAGAGGAGGAGGAGGAGGATGAGGAGGAGGCACATCTCCAACGAGGCAGGATGCCCTTGGGTGGCCAGCGTAAGGGCAGCAAACCGACGGAATCACACCGCAGAGCTCCGCTTGCGCAGGGCGCTGCCTCTGCCCGTTATTCAAAAAGTTCTTTGGTGTGGGCCTTTTTTGAGGCGAGTGCATCAGATCGCACAGCTGCTGTTTGCAACATATATCTCAAGCGTATATCGCGTGGCCAAAACATCAGCCGCTTGGGCACCACATGCTTGACCAGACATATGTTGACCTGCCATGCAGCTCATTGGCAAGCCTACCTTAAAGACCCACACCAAAGAACAAAGCGGACCTCTCCTTGCACCGCATCAGCTGGGATCTCCAACCCCACTATACCTTCAGTCCTCTCTGAAACCTGCACTGAGAGGAATGAAGGTGTAGAATTAGGTGTGTCACAGCCAAGTACTTGCGGCCACTCTGCTAGCAGTACACCGACGTCCGATTCTAGCAGGCAAATTTCCCTGCCCCAGCTGCTGGACCGTCGAAAGAAGTTCACTCCCAGCCATCCACATGCCCAGTGGTTGAATGCTAGCTTGGCTAAATTGCTGCTGCCTTTTCAGTTGGTAGACTCGGCCCCCTTCCGTGAGTTTGTGCAATGTGCGGTTCCTCAGTGGCAGGTTCCCAAACGCCACTTTTTCTCACGGAAGGCGATTCCGGCTCTCTACCGGCATGTGGAAGGCAATGTCTTGGCCTCGCTGGACAGGGTGGTCAGCGGTAAGGTGCATATTACCGCTGACTCATGGTCCAGCAGGCATGGACAGGGACGTTACCTTTCTTTCACGGCCCATTGGGTCACTCTTTTGGCAGCTGGGAAGGATGCAGGACAAGGTGCAGTAGTGTTGGAGGTTGTTCCACCGCCACGCCTCCAAAATGCTACTACTGGTTGTGACACACCTCTGTCCTCCACCCCCTCCTCTTCTTCTTCCTCCGTGGCCTCTTCCTGTGCTTTGTCCTCGGAACCAGCGGTGCTCCGTAGGCGTTCAAGGGGCTACGCAAGTACGCAGGCAAAAAGATGCCATGCCGTGCTTGCGCTGGTGTGTTTGGGGGACAGGAGCCACACTGGGGCAGAGGTTCTGTCTGCTCTGCAGGGGCAGGCCGAGAGGTGGTTGACGCTACGCCAGCTTAAGCCAGGAATGGTAGTTTGCGACAATGGCACCAACCTCCTCTCTGCTCTCCGACAGGGACAACTGACCCATGTGCCCTGTGTGGCTCACGTCCTTAACCTGGTGGTGCAGCGGTTCTTGGGCAGGTACCCGGGCTTACAGGATGTCCTGAGGCAGGCCAGGAAAGTCTGTGTGCATTTCCGCAGATCTTATAATGCCAGTGCTCGCCTGGCTGAGCTGCAAAAGGAGTTGAACCTGCCCAAGAACCGCCTTATATGTGACATGCCCACCAGGTGGAACTCAACGTTGGCCATGCTGCAGCGGCTGCACACGCAGCAGAGGGCCATCAATGAGTACCTGTGTGACTACGGCACCAGGACAGGGTCAGGGGAGCTCAGGTTTTTTTCACCACGCCAGTGGGGCATGATCAGGGATGCATGCACTGTCCTGGCACCATTTGAGGAGGCCACGAGGATGGTGAGCAGTGACAGTGCATGCATCAGTGACACTGTACCTCTTGTCCACCTGTTGGAACATACGCTGCGTGGAATACTGGTCAGGGCACTTGAGGCAGAACAGAGGCAGGAAGAGGAGGACTTCCTTGCCTCTCAAGGCCCCCTTTACCCAGACAGTATTCCTTCTGTCCCACCCATCGCACAGGAAGAAGAGGAGGAGGAGGAGGAGGAGGATTGTGTCAGCATGGAGGTGGAGCCTGGCACTCAGCGTCATCAGCAGCAGTCTTTTAGTGATGATTTACAGTCCCAAGAAACCAGTGGGCTTGTACGTGGCTGGGAGGAGGTGGCTGCGGATCATGTCGTCCTTAGTGACCCAGAGGACTCCGGACTGAATGCCTCAGCTAACCTACGCTGCATGGCCTCCCTGATCCTGCAAAGTCTGCGGAAGGATCCTCGTATTCTTCGGATCAAGGAGAGGGACCATTACTGGCTTGTCACTCTCCTTGATCCACGGTACAAGGGTAAGGTTGCGGACCTTATCTTACCGTCGCAGAGGGAGCAGAGGATGAGACAACTTCGGGAGGCCTTGCAGAAAGGTCTGTGCAACGCGTTCCCAGAGACTGGGAGGTTACAAACTCCTGGTCTTGGACAACGAGTTGCTGAGGCTTCGGTCAGTCAAAGAAGGAGCGGTGGGGAAGGTGGCCGTCTGACCGAAGCGTTCAGACAATTCTTTAGTCCGCAGCCCCAAGGTATGATCGGTTCCAGCAACCATCGCCAGCGTCTGATATACATGGTGCAGGAATACCTAGGGGCAAGGTCAGACTTGGACACCTTCCCCACCGAAAATCCTCTAGCTTACTGGGTCTTGAGGATGGATCACTGGCCAGAGCTTTTGCACAGTATGCAATTGAGCTACTGGCCTGTCCTGCATCCAGCGTTCTTTCAGAACGCACATTCAGTGCTGCTGGAGGATTTGTCACGGATCACAGGGTGCGCCTGTCCACCGACTCTGTTGATCGACTGACCTTCATAAAGATGAACCAGTCTTGGATCACCACCAGCTACCAAACACCTGAAGCTGATATAACAGACTAATTTATTTTCAAATGTCACATCCCTTCAAGACTGATGCTGATGCTGAGAGTTTGTCCTGTTATGTTGACTGACTATCCTCCTCCTCCTCAATGATCCGATTGACGATGATAGCTTGGAAGAACATTTTTGTTTCTGGGTGCCGCCACCAGTGGCTAAGGCCCAATTTTTCGGCCCCTGTTTAACAGGGGTGTGTTATTACAATTTTTTATGCAATGCTTTGCAGCAGGGCTCATTCCTGCACTCCAACTAGAGTATCTGGGAGTGGTTGCAGTGTCGTGGCACCAGCACCAGTGGCTAAGGCCCAATTTTTCAGCCCCTGTTTAACAGGGGCGTGTAATTACAATTTTTGATGCAATACTTTGCAACAGGGCTCATTGCTGTGCTCCAAGTACAGTATCTGTGAGGGGTTGCAGTGTTGTGGCACCAGTGCCTAAGGCTCAATTTTTCTGCCCCTGTTTAACAGGGGCATGTAATTACAATTCTTGATCTAATAATTCACAGCAGGGCCCATTCCTGCGCCCACCAAGACTAACTGTGAGGCCTTACAGTGTTGTGTCAACACCACCACCACCACCACCAACAAAGGCCCAATTTTTCAGCCCCTGTTCAACAGGGGCATGCAATTACAATTCTTGATCTAATAATTCACAGCAGGGCCCATTCCTGCGCCCACCAAGACTAACTGTGAGGCCTTACAGTGTTGTGTCAACACCACCACCACCACCACCACCAAAGGCCCAATTTTTCAGCCCCTGTTCAACAGGGGCATGCAATTACAATTCTTGATCTAATAATTCACAGCAGGGCCCATCCATGCGCCCACCAAGAGTAACTGTGAGGGCTCACAGTGTTGTGGCAGCACCAACATGTAAGGGGCAAATTTCAGCTGAGTATATACGGCAGGCCCCTACTTTCAAACATCCAACTTACAAACGACTCCTCCTTGCAAACGGAAGGATACAACAGGAAGTGAGAGGAAATCTACCCCTAGGAAGGCAAATTCTCTCCTGTAAGAGTTAATATGGGAAAAAAAGTGTCTCCTCTCCACTGATTCTTTATCACCAATTCTTGTTTCAATAAAAACCCCAAATTTTCAAAAAACATTTGTCATTAGGACGGAAAGTGAGGTGAACTGTTCTGAACAGGTGCACACTGCACAGACAGCAAAACAAATGTTACAGGGGTGATAACCCTTCCCTATGTTTTCCAAAAAGCTTAAAAATATATTTTTTGGCTGGAGCTACACTTAAACAATGTACCTGTTCAAAATTACAAACAGATTCTACATAAGAACAAACCTACAGTCCCTGTCTTGTATGCACCGCCTGTATACGGCTGTTCAGAGTATATAGGGCCTTTTTTATTTTGTGTGCGGGGTTCCCCTTAATATCCATACAAGACCCAAAGGGGCTGGTAATGGGCTGGGGTAAGGGGGGAGGGGGGGTGTGATGGGGTAGCTATGTCATTTTTCTTAAAGATTTTCATCCATTTTACCTGGACCAGACATTACATTAAAGCCGCAAGCAGTTTTAAATGGCTTTTTTTCCTTTAGAAATGTAATTTTGTGCAGGGACAGTTCTAAACACGGGAAACACGTGGCACTTCACAGGCATACTTTAGACACCCCCCAGGTACGATATTTAAAGTAATATTTGATTTTTTTATTTTCACTTTATGCATCATTAAAATGACTGCTCCAGAAAAACGTCAGTTTTTAAAACTTCTTTTTGCATTGATACATGTCCCCTGGTGCAGAACCCGGGTTCCCAAACCCTTTTTAGGACAATAACATGCATAATAGTCGTTATAATTAGCACTTTAGATTTCGAACGTTCGCATCCATTGTATTTAATAGGGTTCCAAAGTTTGTGCGAACTTTCGGTCCGTTCGCGGGTTCTGGTGCGAACCGAACCCGGGGGTGTTCGGCTCATCACTAGTGTCAATGACAGAACTAATAAACCCTCTTGACTGGTTATAGACAAATAGGAGCGATCTGAGTGATTCTAATGTGTTATGCACCTCATCCCGGTTATTGAGAGTAACAGAGAAGAAACATTGGGATTATAACGGTGCTGGAAAAAATGAATACATGAAAAGAGTATATATAAAAGTTTTTGTTTCTTTATTCATACAAAAAGGAGACAAAGGGTTCAATTAAAATTGGTTATAGAAGCATATACTGAAATTAGTGGATCGCTGGTGTCCCAACGGAAAGGGGTGTGGTCGCAGAAAGATGTTCTATCCCTACATGTTTCGCCAAAGATGGCTTCCTCAGGGGATTTGTCTGGGACCACCAGAATATAACCAAGCTTTTCACCAGTCCCAAAGCAGAGTACAAACACGAGACGCCCCCCAGGGAGATGAAAGACCCCCAGCTGAGGACCAGGTGGAGGGAGGTCGTGCCTAGCCACAGGGGGTAAATAGAGACCCAGTGGGCTCAATGCTACACAGTGAACGATTTAGGGGCAACAAAAGAACTTGTATTGTGGAGGAGGGAAAGAGTGTCCCAACATTCCACTAATAGAGTCTGTGTTCACTGCACGGAGTGAGTAAGGAATGTAGTCGCCCCTGTAGTCCAGCCCCCTGGACTACAAAAATATTTTGTAGGCAAAAAAAATTGCATTTGAAAGACCGCTGCGCAACCGCCATTTTACTCTCTAGGATCTCTGCTAAAAAATATATATATAATGTTTTGGCGTTCTAAGTGTCAGAAAAAGGCTTAAGCCTCGTACACATGATCGGATTTCTGCAGACAAAGCGCCAGACTTTTGTCCGAAGGGCGTTGGCCATGAACTTGTCTTGCATACAAACAGTACACAATTGTCGGCCAACAAACACGAACGTAGTGACGTACTACGTGGTTTTTCAGCTCTTTAGCGCCACCCTTTGGGCTCCTTCTGCTAATGTTGTGTTTGGTGAGCATTGCTTCCGAGCATGCGTGTTTGTACTTTGGACTTTTGTCTGATGGACTTGTGTACACGCAATCGTAAAATCTGACAACAGACCGTTGTCCGCGAAAATTTTTAAAAGCCTGCCATCCAACATTTGTCTGCGGAAAATCCGACAACAATTGTCCGATGGAGCGTACAAAGGGTCGGATTTTAGGCCAACAGTCTGTCAACACACAATTCCCGTTGGAAAATCCAATCGTGTGTACGAGGCTTAAACCTGCAGGGTTTAGGAGATATTGACCCTGCATGCATCTGCTGACGTCAGCGGTGCATGCGCTCTGCAGGTCCTGCGTATCCTGACTAGTGATGAGCCGAACACCCCCGGGTTCGGTTCGCACCAGAACCCGCGAACGGACCGAAAGTTCGCACGAACTTTAGAACCCTATTAAATACAATGGATGCGAACGTTCGAAATCTAAAGTGCTAATTATAACGACTATTATGCATGTTATTGTCCTAAAAAGGGTTTGGGAACCCGGGTTCTGCACCAGGGGACATGTATCAATGCAAAAAGAAGTTTTAAAAACGGCCGTTTTTCTGGAGCAGTCATTTTAATGATGCATAAAGTGAAAAAAAAAAAGTCAAATATTACTTTAAATATCGTACCTGGGGGGTGTCTAAAGTATGCCTGTGAAGTGCCACGTGTTTCCCGTGTTTAGAACTGTCCCTGCACAAAATTACATTTCTAAAGGAAAAAAAGACATTTAAAACTGCTTGCGGCTTTAATGTAATGTCTGGTCCCGGTAATATGGATGAAAATCTTTAAGAAAAATGACATAGCTACCCCATCACTACCCCCCCCCCCCCCTTACCCCAGCCCATTACCAGCCCCTTTGGGTCTTGTATGGATATTAAGGGGAACCCCGCACACAAAATAAAAAAGGCCCTATATACTCTGAACAGCCGTATACAGGCGGTGCATACAAGACAGGGACTGTAGGTTTGTTCTTATGTAGAATCTGTTTGTAATTTTGAACAGGTACATTGTTTAAGTGTAGCTCCAGCCAAAAAATATATTTTTAAGATTTTTGGAAAACATAGGGAAGGGTTATCACCCCTGTAACATTTGTTTTGCTGTCTGTGCAGTGTGCACCTGTTCAGAACAGTTCACCTCACTTTCCGTCCTAATGACAAATGTTTTTTGAAAATTTGGGGTTTTTATTGAAACAAGAATTGGTGATAAAGAATCAGTGGAGAGGAGACACTTTTTTCCCATATTAACTCTTACAGGAGAGAATTTGCCTTCCTAGGGGTAGATTTCCTCTCACTTCCTGTTGTATCCTTCCGTTTGCAAGGAGGAGTCGTTTGTAAGTTGGATGTTTGAAAGTAGGGGCCTGCCGTATATACTCAGCTGAAATTTGCTCCTTACATGTTGGTGTTGCCACAACACTGTGAGCCCTCACAGTTACTCTTGGTGGGCGCATGAATGGGCCCTGCTGTGAATTATTAGATCAAGAATTGTAATTGCATGCCCCTGTTGAACAGGGGCTGAAAAATTGGGCTTTTGGTGGTGGTGGTGGTGGTGGTGTTGACACAACACTGTAAGGCCTCACAGTTAGTCTTGGTGGGCGCAGGAATGGGCCCTGCTGTGAATTATTAGATCAAGAATTGTAATTACATGCCCCTGTTAAACAGGGGCAGAAAAATTGAGCCTTAGGCACTGGTGCCACAACACTGCAACCCCTCACAGATACTGTACTTGGAGCACAGCAATGAGCCCTGTTGCAAAGTATTGCATCAAAAATTGTAATTACACGCCCCTGTTAAACAGGGGCTGAAAAATTGGGCCTTAGGGACTGGTGCTGGTGTCACGACACTGCAACCACTCCCAAATACTCTAGTTGGAGTGCAGGAATGAGCCCTGCTGCAAAGCATTGCATAAAAAATTGTAATAACACACCCCTGTTAAACAGGGGCTGAAAAATTGGGCCTTAGCCACTGGTGGCGGCACCCAGAAACAAAAATGTTCTTCCAAGCTATCATCGTCAATCGGATCATTGAGGAGGAGGAGGATAGTCAGTCAACATAACAGGACAAACTCTCAGCATCAGCATCAGTCTTGAAGGGATGTGACATTTGAAAATAAATTAGTCTGTTATATCAGCTTCAGGTGTTTGGTAGCTGGTGGTGATCCAAGACTGGTTCATCTTTATGAAGGTTAGTCGATCAACAGAGTCGGTGGACAGGCACACCCTGTGATCCGTGACAAATCCTCCAGCAGCACTGAATGTGCGTTCTGAAAGAACGCTGGATGCAGGACAGGCCAGTAGCTCAATTGCATACTGTGCAAGCTCTGGCCAGTGATCCATCCTCAAGACCCAGTAAGCCAGAGGATTTTCGGTGGGGAAGGTGTCCAAGTCTGACCTTGCCCCTAGGTATTCCTGCACCATGTATATCAGACGCTGGCGATGGTTGCTGGAACCGATCATACCTTGGGGCTGCGGACTAAAGAATTGTCTGAACGCTTCGGTCAGACGGCCACCTTCCCCACCGTGGGCTCCTTCTTTGACTGACCGAAGCCTCAGCAACTCGTTGTCCAAGACCAGGAGTTTGTAACCTCCCAGTCTCTGGGAACGCGTTGCACAGACCTTTCTGCAAGGCCTCCCGGAGTTGTCTCATCCTCTGCTCCCTCTGCGACGGTAAGATAAGGTCTGCAACCTTACCCTTGTACCGTGGATCAAGGAGAGTGGCAAGCCAGTAATGGTCCCTCTCCTTGATCCGAAGAATACGAGGATCCTTCCGCAGACTTTGCAGGATCAGGGAGGCCATGCAGCGTAGGTTAGCTGAGGCATTCAGTCCGGAGTCCTCTGGGTCACTAAGGACGACATGATCCGCAGCCACCTCCTCCCAGCCACGTACAAGTCCACTGGTTTCTTGGGACTGTAAATCATCCCTAAAAGACTGCTGCTGATGATGCTGAGTGCCAGGCTCCACCTCCATGCTGACACAATCCTCCTCCTCCTCCTCCTCCTCCTCCTCTTCTTCCTGTGCGATGGGTGGGACAGAAGGAACACTGTCTGGGTAAAGGGGGCCTTGAGAGGCAAGGAAGTCCTCCTCTTCCTGCCTCTGTTCTGCCTCAAGTGCCCTGTCCATTATTCCACGCAGCGTATGTTCCAACAGGTGGGCAAGAGGTACAGTGTCACTGATGCATGCACTGTCACTGCTCACCATCCTCGTGGCCTCCTCAAATGGTGCCAGGACAGTGCATGCATCCCTGATCATGCCCCACTGGCGTGGTGAAAAAAACCTGAGCTCCCCTGACCCTGTCCTGGTGCCGTAGTCGCACAGGTACTCATTGATGGCCCTCTGCTGCGTGTGCAGTCGCTGCAGCATGGCCAACGTGAGTTCCACCTGGTGGGCATGTCACATATAAGGCGGTTCTTGGGCAGGTTCAACTCCTTTTGCAGCTCAGCCAGGCGAGCACTGGCATTATAAGATCTGCGGAAATGCACACAGACTTTCCTGGCCTGCCTCAGGACATCCTGTAAGCCTGGGTACCTGCCCAAGAACCGCTGCACCACCAGGTTAAGGACGTGAGCCACACAGGGCACATGGGTCAGTTGTCCCTGTCGGAGAGCGGAGAGGAGGTTGGTGCCATTGTCGCAAACTACCATTCCTGGCTTAAGCTGGTGTGGCGTCAACCACCTCTCGGCCTGCCCCTGCAGAGCAGACAGAACCTCTGCCCCAGTGTGGCACCTGTCCCCCAAACACACCAGCGCAAGCACGGCATGGCATCTTTTTGCCTGCGTACTTGCGTAGCCCCTTGAACGCCTACGGAGCACCGCAGGTTCCGAGGACAAAGCACAAGAAGAGGCCACGGAGGAAGAAGAAGAGGAGGGGGTGGAGGACAGAGGTGTGTCACAACCAGTAGTAGCATTTTGGAGGCGTGGCGGTGGAACAACCTCCAACACTACTGCACCTTGTCCTGCATCCTTCCCAGCTGCCAAAAGAGTGACCCAATGGGCCGTGAAAGAAAGGTAACGTCCCTGTCCATGCCTGCTGGACCATGAGTCAGCGGTAATATGCACCTTACCGCTGACCGGCCTGTCCAGCGAGGCCAAGACATTGCCTTCCACATGCCGGTAGAGAGCCGGAATCGCCTTCCGTGAGAAAAAGTGGCGTTTGGGAACCTGCCACTGAGGAACCGCACATTGCACAAACTCACGGAAGGGGGCCGAGTCTACCAACTGAAAAGGCAGCAGTTGAAGCGCTAGCAATTTAGCCAAGCTAGCATTTAACCGCTGGGCATGTGGATGGCTGGGAGTGAACTTCTTTCGACGGTCCAGCAGCTGGGGCAGGGAAATTTGCCTGCTAGAATCGGACGTCGGTGTACTGCTAGCAGAGTGGCCGCAAGTACTTGGCTGTGACACACCTAATTCTACACCTTCATTCCTCTCAGTGCAGGTTTCAGAGAGGACTGAAGGTATAGTGGGGTTGGAGATCCCAGCTGATGCGGTGCAAGGAGAGGTACGCTTTGTTCTTTGGTGTGGGTCTTTAAGGTTGGCTTGCCAACGAGCTGCATGGCAGGTCAACATATGTCTGGTCAAGCATGTGGTGCCCAAGCGGCTGATGTTTTGGTCACGCGATATACGCTTGAGACATATGTTGCAAACAGCAGCTGTGCGATCTGATGCACTCGCCTCAAAAAAGGCCCACACCAAAGAACTTTTTGAATAACGGGCATAGGCAGCACCCTGCACAGGCGGAGCTCTGCGGTGTGATTCCGTCGGTGTGCTGCCCTTACGCTGGCCACCCAAGGGCATCCTGCCTCATTGGAGATGTGCCTCCTCCTCATCCTCCTCCTCCTCCTCTCTCCTATTAGGCACCCACGTGGAGTCAGTGACCTCATCATCCCCTCCC
Source organism: Rana muscosa (assembly GCA_029206835.1). Taxonomy (NCBI): domain Eukaryota; kingdom Metazoa; phylum Chordata; class Amphibia; order Anura; family Ranidae; genus Rana; species Rana muscosa. Next base: position 1,141,124,813 of record CM055116.1, on the reverse strand, counting down.
TCCTCATCACTGGAGCAAATCTGGCAGTATGCTGCAGCTGCTGGAACATGACTGCCAGATTGGTGTCCTTCTTGAGCATCCCCTCTCTCTGCTCTCACGCTACTGCCTTCCTCTAGCTGGGTATCATCATCAGACCCTTCGAAACGCTGGGCATCCTCCTGCAGCATGTACCCAACACTGTGCTCAAACAGTTCGGGGGACTTCTCAGGAGGAGGACATGGTGGGTCTAGGGAAGGAGTGACTGATGATGACATTGATACCAGGGAAGAGGACGCTTTGGCAGCTGCTTTGCCAGTACCCTGAGCCTGGGTGAGAGAGGATGAGGAGGATGAGGAGGGCTTGGTCATCCACTCTACCAAGTCTTCGGCATGATGTGGCTCAACATGTCCAGCTGCCGAAAAGAAGGACAAGCGTGTCCCATGGCCATGTGCTGATGACAATGCACCGCGTCCACGACCAGCACTGTTGCCCCCAGACACAGAGCCTGCTTGCCCTCTTTTATTGGCTCCTGACTGTCTGCCTCTCCTTGTTTGCCTTCCAGACATTCTAATGGCCTGCAGGGAGATGGGAAAACCAGCAATAAGGGGTAGCTTCAGGTGTATGCTGTGCAGGAGGCTTAGCAACAATGACACTGACACTGTCCCCTGCCTATCCTTCTCTCTCCCTGCACACAAGGTTTAGCAAAGAATAGAACACTGACACTGTCGACTGCCTATCCTTGTCTGTCCCTACACACAAGGTTTAGCAATATGGTTCAGCACACTAGGTTTAGCAAAGAATATGACACTGACACTCTCCCTGCCTATCCTTCTCTGTCCCTACAAACAAGGTTTAGCAAAGAATATGACACTGACACTCTGCCTACCTATCCTTGTCTGTCCCTACACACAAGGTTTAGCAATATGGTTCAGCACACAAGGTTTAGCAAAGAATATGACACTGACACTCTCCCTGCCGATCCTTGTCTGTCCCTACAAACAAGGTTTAGCAAAGAATATGACACTGACACTCTTCCTACCTATCCTTGTCTGTCCCTACACACAAGGTTTAGCAATATGGTTCAGCACACAAGGTTTAGCAAAGAATAGGACACTGACACTGTCGACTGCCTATCCTTGTCTGTCCCTACACACAAGGTTTAGCAATATGGTTCAGCACACTAGGTTTAGCAAAGAATATGACACTGACACTCTCCCTGCCTATCCTTCTCTGTCCCTACAAACAAGGTTTAGCAAAGAATATGACACTGACACTCTGCCTACCTATCCTTGTCTGTCCCTACACACAAGGTTTAGCAATATGGTTCAGCACACAAGGTTTAGCAAAGAATATGACACTGACACTCTCCCTGCCGATCCTTGTCTGTCCCTACACACAAGATTTAGCAATATGGTTCAGCACACAAGGTTTAGCAAAGAATATGACACTGACACTCTCCCTGCCGATCCTTGTCTGTCCCTACACACAAGGTTTAGCAATATGGTTCAGCACACAAGGTTTAGCAAAGAATATGACACTGACACTCTCCCTGCCTATCCTTCTCTGTCCCTACAAACAAGGTTTAGCAAAGAATATGACACTGACACTCTGCCTACCTATCCTTGTCTGTCCCTACACACAAGGTTTAGCAATATGGTTCAGCACACAAGGTTTAGCAAAGAATATGACACTGACACTCTCCCTGCCGATCCTTGTCTTTCCCAGCACACAAGGTTTAGCAAAGAATATGACACTGACACTCTCCCTGCGGATCCTTGTCTGTCCCTACACACAAGGTTTAGCAAAGAATATGACACTGACACTCTCCCTACCTATCCTTCTCTCTCCCTACACACAAGTTTGAGGTACAAATAGCACTGACACTGTCCCTGCCTATGTAACTCTTTCCCTGCGCCGGAACACACTACACGAGGCCGCCGAGCTGGCGGCCTTTTATAGTGTGGGGCGTGTACTAAACCCCCTCAGCAATAATTGGCCACAGGCATCCTGCCTGTGGCCAATCATTGCTCTCCTCGCTGCCGGCGCTGTGATTGGCCAAGCATGCAGGGTTACAGTGCATGCTTGGCCAATCACAGCGCCGGGATTACACTGCGATGGCGCAGTGTATTGTGGGCCGTTCGCGTCACTCGAATTTGGCGCGAACGGCCCAAATCGTTCGTTGTTCGCCGAACGCAGCGAACAGCCGATGTTCGAGTCGAACCTATGTTCGACTCGAACACCGAGCTCATCCCTAATCCTGACGAAACTTACAGGAATGGAGGACGTTATCGCGGCTCCAGCCACTCAGCGCCAGAACCAGCGATCTCGGAAGAAATGCAGAGGGAACATGTCAGCTCCCTCAGCGGTGACCAGGTGCCGCTGCAGGGCTTTGTTCTAAGGTAAGTATTTCATAATGTGCTAATATGCGACACATACTAGCACATTATTCTATTGTCTTGCAGGCTTTTTTTTTGCGGTTCACTACCGCTTTAAGTGGTTAAACTGACCTCATTTACAGAATGAAGTGAATCTAAGGATTCAAGAGAGTTTTTATTTGTTGGGATTTTATGTTACACAAACTTACACTAAGGCCCCTTTCACACTGACACGTTTTTCAGGCGGTTTAGCGCTAATAATAGCGCTGCTATACCGCCTGAAAAAATCGTGCCCTGCAGTCTTCAGTGTGAAAGCCCAAAGGCTTTCACACTGAAGCGGTGCGCTAGCAGGACCGCTCCAAAAGTCCTGCTAGCCGCATCTTTACAGCGGTGAAGGAGCGGTGTGTTCACCGCTCCTTTACCGCTGCTGCCCATTAAAAGCAATGGGAAACCGCGGTAATACCGCCCACAATGCGCCTCTGCAGAGGCGCATTGCGGGCGGTATTAACCCTTTTTCGGCCGCTAGCGGGGGTTAAATTCACCCCGCTAGCGGCCGAATACCGCAGTAAAAACGAAAGTATAGCGCCGCTATACCCACAGCGCACCTTCCCGCCCCAGTGTGAAAGGGGCCTAATTACCTTTGGAAGTGCAAGATACTTTGTTTTTAATCACGCATTGAAGATTTTACACAATCCCAGTGCATCACTTATCCAAGGACTGACTCTATGAAGAGAAACCTGTGAAATTCTAATGCTCTCAAAGAGACATTGCACCTGTGCTTTAGTTACAAAGTTAACTAAATGTATCATGTGAAAATACAAGTAAATCCTGAGGCTGGGTTCACACCTATGCGAATTGGATGCGGTTTTCTCTCTTTGGAGCCGGTTCACATATCTCCGTTGCGGCTGCGGAGCGGCTTGCACAGGAACGCTGTGCATCTTTGGCTCAGTTTCAGGGCCGAATTCAGGCAAAAATTTGTCATCGATTCGTTCCTAAAATGGAGAACAGGGACGCACCGGACCCCTGCTGCGAGCCGCATCCGTCGGAGGTGTGAACCCAGCCTAAGTAAAATCCTCTTGCCTATGGTGTAATACCAGGTAAGAATTGGCAGGAGTTTTACAACATAATATGAAAGACCGCAGATGACGCAGCAGGATATTTTTAATGAGCAAGGCTAGGCCCAAATCTCTCAGAGACAAAGAGCACAATCTGGGGATTACTAAAAGAATTAAAGTGAAATTAATCTTTATTATATTACCGCTTACCGTTTTTTTAGATATGATGGCTGCATTCCTTTTCTTTTTTTCAGGCTTTCTTTCTTCTGTTCATCTGGTGACCGAGCCAGTAAGTCTGTTGCTTTTCAAAACAACAAGCTCTCCAGCAGAGTGTATTAGTTACAGAAAAGATACAAACAATTTACCACTGACATTAGTGTGCTTACAACGATCAGCTTTTATTTATTCATGTAAAGCCTTTATCCCCAAAAAACAAACAAAAAACGATTGCTGTAACTGCGTGTAGCACCCTCTAGTGTCTGCAACTAGTAGTGGCAGAATAGGAAAATTAACCTGGCTCATGTTACAGTCTGTGAGTCTTAATTGGGTCAGGGTTTACTAGAGTTCAGGGCTGGGTGACTTATCCTGGCAGCTTTCTGGTGCCTCCCCCTGGTGTCTGGAAGGTTGGAGAACCTTCTAGGATTAGAGGGCGGGGGTTAGTAGGAGCTGCAATGAATATTAATGGTGCCTCAGCCAATCCCCAGAGGTGGGCTGGCAGGGGGCAGAGACAACCCCATAAATAGGCCACAGGGAAAGATGACGATTCAGTGTTGAGGAGGCTGTCGGTGGTCCTGAGGGGTACCCCCTAGTCTGGGGGTGGGGGGGGTGGTAGGGTGTCCTGCTGTGGGCTGGGGCTGAGGCTTTTCTGGAGGCACGGGAGAAAGGAGAGGACGGAGTGAGTAAATTATTACTGTTGGGGACTAACAAAGGGGGGAGACTGCCACATGTAGCCAATTTCCCTTGAAGACAGCAATGGGCTTAAGTCTTCTACCTTTCCCTGAGAAATCTCCAGCGAACTGCCAGGAGGGCTGGTGAAAGAGACAGCTGTAGCCAGGTGGGCAAGCATTGCCTGAAGCACTTAAAGTTGTACATAGGAAGATGTCCCTGAAGTTATTGTTGCCGTCAAGTGGGCATCCCATAACCTCCTATCCCCCATCCAAGTTATTAACCCCCTAATAAACAACAAAAACAAAGCTACGGACTGTTTTCTGACTTTTGTGTGCCTGTGAAGATTTGGTGTGCTTGGCTGTGTAGGAGTGCATCCCTGTTCATCTGCAGCTCCTACGTGGGGTGTGCTACATGCAAATAACAGTTTTAGCTGTCAATAAACTTCAAATTGTTAGTGTATTTAAACATGCTAGTACATCTAACGCTCCCCTCCCTCCAGACTGACAATGCTGCTGTCCAAAGGTGTCCCTTGTGCTTATTCATCCAGAGTGGAGGCACTCAAATTCAGGAGGTGTGTTATTGGCCAGATTACCAGGTGAAAACAGAGGGAAAAAAGCCTAAAAAAATAAAAACAAATGCAGCTACCACATGTAATGATTGGTAAGCTGCAATATATTACATTTTTGGTTTTGAGTTTAATACCACTTCAACCACTTGCCGACCGCCTCCTGTACATTTACGTTGGCAGAATGGCACGGACAGGCACATCAACGTACCTGTACGTCCCCTTTAAGTGCCTGTCTGTGTGGTCGCGCGCGCGCCACCAGCGGCACGCTTGCGACCCTGCCGCCATCCCTGTAAGTCGGACCGCGGGTCCCGCGGGCTCGATCGCCGCGGGAATCCCTGCAATCGTCTCACGGAGGTATAGAGCGGGGAGATGCTTGTGTAAACAAGCATCTCCCGGCTCTGCCTAGTGACAATGACACTGATCCCGTCTCCGTGTACTCGGAGCGGAGATCGGTGTCATGTGACACACAGCCCATCCCCCCTACAGTAAGAAACACTATGCAGGGAACACTTAACCCCTACAGTGCCACCTAGTGCCAGTGTCATTTTCACAGTAATCAGTGCATTTATAGCACTGATCGCTGTGAAAATGACAATGGTCCCAAAAATGTGTCAAAAGTGTCCGATGTGTCCGCCATAAAGTTGCAGTCACAAAAAAAATCACTGATCGCCGCCATTACTAGTAACAAAAAAAAAATTAATAAAAATGCCATAAAACTATCCCCTATTTTGTAAACGCTATAACTTTTGCACAAACCAATCAATAAACGCTGATTGCATTTTTATTTACCAAAAATATGTGGAAGAATACGTATCGGCCTAAACTGAGGAAAAAAACTTTTTTTATATATTTTTGGGGAAAATTTATTAGAGCAAAAAGTTAAAAATATTGAATTTTTTTCAAAATTGTCGCTCTATTTTTGTTTATAGCGCAAAAAATAAAAACCGCAGAGGTGATCAAATACCACCAAAAGAAAGCTCTATTTGTGGGAAAAAAACAACGTCAATTTTGTTTGGGAGCCACGTCACACGACCGCGCAATTGTCAGTTAAAGCGACACAGTGCCGAATCGCAAAAAGTGGCCTGGTCTTTAACCAGCCAAAATGGTCCGGGGCTGAAGTGGTTAAGATACTGGCGATGATACAGCAGGACAGTTTTAATTAGGGCTAGTAGGCCCAATTGGTATATGCCTAACTTTTATTTTATCAATTTGGACAGGAGGGTACGAGTGATATAGTGTGAGGTCAGATGGTCTAAGTGCACACTGTTCTTACACTTTTCTTTTAAATGATGCTGCGATGTGCTGCAAAGAAAAGCCAAGTCCAACAACAGTTGGGCAGTAACAAGTGAATGTAGGAGACCTGATATTTCTCTGCTGTAGTTAAGTAATGCTTTCAGGTCCTGTCCCTTCGGCAGCCTGTGATTGACCATAAAAAGAGAAGAAGCAGATTGTGAATAATCCTAAAGCTAAAACATGTTCACCTACTCATTCCATAGGTAATATTCAGATCCATCACAGCTATCCCAATGAAAAACACACTCACTAGAGGGAGTTGACCAGTTAAGTGAATAATCTGGTCTAACAACACTTGTTATTATTCCTGGTCTTCCCCATCATAGTCTCTGGCAAACTTGTGTCCTCATTGAGATGAATCAGGCAGAGAAGAAAGTCATAATAGTGGAACATTCTTTAAAGCGGAGTTCCACCCAAAAGTACTCCTCGCCCCCTTGTGTAGCGACCCCCCCCCCAATATTTGGGGGCGCTATGTGGAAATTTAGGGGTAGTCTGAGCCAGTAGTTGGGCTCAGAACAATCAATGGTTCAATATTGCTTCTGCTCTGGGTGTGATACTGCCTGGCATTAGTGTTCTATGTTGCCGGTAGGTGGCACTGTCACCGCCGGAATAGGTTGAACTACGGGGGGTATCACAACACCTTGGGTGTCCTCTTTCGGCAGCCGTACAGTGGGCGTGGTCTACCCGCTGTGCATGCTGGGAGAGGGTACATAAGGGGCAGACGCCATTAGGTGTGAGGAGTTCCAGGGGACCCATTGTTCTTGGGTGTGTGCCTCGTGGCCCGTATGGCACGAGGTGCGTGGGTGTGTTCGGGCCTCGGGCACCTTCAGCCCGAGGCTGCTTCGTTTCGAGGTAGGCCCAGCTCCGCTGGCAAGGGCCTACACCTCAGAGAGGGATCCCAGGCTTCCCACTTTTAGGGGGCCCAACTTTAGGAAAGGAGACCAGGGGAGGATCAGTCCCGGAGGAGACTAGCGACGGTACTGCTGTCTCGGGAAGAGGCCTGGAAACTCGCCTAAAGAGGGATCCATCTTCAAAGTTACAAAGCTTGCAATACGCCATTCTGGCACAGAGGTTCTTATTCAGTATTGTTTGGCTGAGAGGTTCGGGACTTGGATTCTGTGGCAGAGGATTCCCCAATCGCATCCCTAGATACTCAGGAAAGGAAAAAGATTGATTCGTGCTCCATCCCGGCTGCTAGGACCGCTCTCATAGGGACTATCCGGCTGAGCAATACCCACTCAGGCTTGAGTGGCGACGAAGGATTGACATTGAGCTTTAAGTGTTGCGTGCCTGAACCTTCCCCTACTTCTCTCAACTTCCTACTCTCTCTCTCTTCAAGTTTAACTCAAAGATAAAGAATAAAACCTTGCTGATTAGGTTTTACTCCTGTGTGGACATTGGCCTTATTCCAAGAGATTTTTACCTAGACGGAGAGAAGGGATCCACTCTAGAGAGGTAATTACTACAGACCGGAAACAAAACCAGCCGGTCCCTTAAATGGGGGTAAGTGCTACACTTACATGCTACATTTGGCATGTCATTTTTTTTTGAGGGGGGGGGGGTGGGTACCTGGTTTTGACAGGTACTTCCTGTCCCACTTCCTGCTTCCATCCTCTCGCCGCCTAGGCGACTCCTCCCCTCCCTCTCGTCACAGGTCCCAGAAGATTGCCTGGCCACTAGGAGAGTGCACCGCGACTCACGCATGTGCAGTGCGCACCCAGCTGTGAAGCCGCAAGCTGTCACAGATGGGTGCCCAGACTCGCAATGATGGCGCCACAGAGAAGAGGGGGAGAGGAGCGAAGCTTTGGTCAGCCGCAACACTAGACTGTGGAACAGGTGAGTGTCTGCTCAGCAACTAAAATTTTTGTAGCTGCTGACTTTTAATAAACTGAAAAACGAGTGGAACTCCGCTTTAAGTTAAAAACCGAGGAACAACTAAAAACAGCACGAAGGTTTAAATTGCTAAGACATACGCTATATTTCCAAAAGTATTGGGATGCCTGCCTTTCAAACGCACATCAACTTTAATGGCATCCCAGTCTTAGCCCGTAGGGTTCAATGTTGAGTTGGCCCACCCATTGCAGCTATAACAGCTTCAACTCTTCTGGGAAGGCTGTCAGGCCAATCAAGTTCCTCCACCCCAAACTCGGTCACCCATGTCTTTATGGACCTTGCTTTGTGCACTGGTGTGCAGTCATGTTGGAACAGGAAGGGGCCATCCCCAAACAGTTTTTACAAAGTTGTGAGCATGAAATTGTCCAAAATTTCTTGGTATGCTGACACCTTAAGAGTTCCCTTCCCTGAAAAGAAGCGGGCAAGCCCAACCTCTGAAAAACAACCCCACACCATAATCCATAATGGATAATTTCATGCTCCCAACTTTGTGGGAACATTTTGGGGATTGCCCCTTCCTGTTCCAACATGACTGTTCACCAGTGTACAAAGCCAGGTCCATAAAGACATGGATGAGCGAGTTTGGGGTGGAGGAACTTGACTGGCCTGCACAGAGCCCTGACTTCAACACGATAGAACACCTTTGGGATGAATTGGAGCAAGCCTTCTTGTCCACATCAGTGCCTGACCTCACAAATGCGCTTCTGAAAGGATGGTCAAACATTCCCATAGACACACTCCTAAACTTTGTGGACAGCCTTCCCAGAATAGTTGAAGCTGTTATAGCTGCAAAGATTGGGCCAACTCTATTATGAACCCTACGGACTAAGACTGGGATGCCATTACATTTCATGTGCGTGTGAAGGCAGTCGTCCCAATACTTTTGGTAATATAGTGTATATAGAGGAAGCACATCAGTCACTCCACTGCTGCTGACTGCGTGTAGCTCCTCCCCTTCCTGCATGTAGGCAGGTGCAGTCTTCTTTCTACACTACAAATTGCACTCTCTGCAGGTGTACTGCAGTTGGAGAGGAAGTTAAGAGGAACATAGTTCCTCCATAGTTTCCTGGGTCACTGGGGAAGCATCCAATTGGTTGATGCCAGCCCATGTGACTCTAGCAGCCATCGTGGTTCAGGCAGAGCCTATTTAAGTGCCTGGCTCCCAGGTTTGGCGCACATTTAGGAGTACACCACCTGTTAAGGACAGTACTAGAGGTAAGGAAAGGTTCCTAATGAGGAGGGAAAGCATAGGGCTCACAACTTTTCTGGACATCAGCCAGACCACATTCTTCCCCTCTCTACAGATGCTGACAGTCGGCTACAGTCTGCTCACTACACGCTGTTGGAACTGTGAATGTTCCCGGTTGAGCTGCCTTCCCACCGGGTTATTTGTGAACTGTTTGCATTACTTCAATACAAGTTCTTTAAATGCACTGGGACTGAATGTGTCATTCCACTGTACCACGTTGCACGCCACCTACATGCATGAGGATGGCACTGTGCGTTGGCTCCACCCTACATGTTTTCTCGCTATTTGACTTCCTAGCTGGCCTTATTGCACATTAAATGCATTGTGTTTGCAAATGTTAAAAGTATTCTGTGATTTTCACACAGCAACTGTCAAGGTTATTTCAACACTTTTAGCATTTTATTTTAGCCCAGACTTCTCATGTACATCATAGTACCTATGTCAGTAATCTGATACCACAAATTGAATACCTGCAATCAATTGCTGGAATGACAAAGCTAATGAAAGGTGATTTCTGATTGGTTGTTGTACACTTTGTACTGTTACAAAATAAGAACACTCATTGTCTAATGCGCCCAAAAAGCGGGTGTATTGAGGCTTGCCATGCATTTCATTTGCCCGTGCCATTCTCTTGGTTTGTGTGGTTCACTATTGTTGCTCTATTCCAGTCTAGACAGCTTCACGGAGGATAAAGAAGTCAATAGTGATGCTTGCTGATCCAGCAGGACACAGGCTGAGCGTGGAGCTGGCATTAATCACTAGATTCCTGCAGAATAAATGTGTCTTTATTTGGTAACGTTTGTAATTAATCCTGCTTCCGGCAGTCGCACAGACTAAAAAATCAATGCATTAACTACTAATCACATGTAGACATGGTGAGATGTCTACCCAAAAAAATACATTTATTCCTGAGATTTACGTGTAAACCTTTGAAGAAGATATACAGTGCCTTAAAAAAGTATTCATACCCCTTGAAATTTTCCACATTTTGTCAGGTTACTGACAAAAAATGTAAATGTATTTTATTGGGATTTTATGTGATGGACCAACACAAAGTGGCAAATTGTGAAGTGGAAGAAAAATTATAAATGCTTTTCAATTTTTTTTACAAATAAATACCTGAAAAGTGTGGCGTGCATTTATATTTAGCCCCCTTTACTCTGATACCCCTAACTAAAATCTAGTGGAAACAATTTCCTTCAGAAGTCTCCTTATTAGTAAATAGAGTCCACCTGTGCGTAATTTGTTTTTTTCAGTTTGTTTGCGCCCCCCCAAAAAAATTTGAGCACCAGCCGCCACTGTTCAGATGTCCAACTGTCAAACCCTTAGAAGATAGTGTAAATGCTGTCTCAAAATGCACACATCAGCTTACACATTCAAGGACAACCCCCCCACTTCCCCCCTCCCCTTCAGAACCACCTGAATAGCATTAAGCCCTGGTTCACACTGGTGCGTTTTGACATGCGATTTGGCATGTCAAATCGCATGTCAAAACGGCGATATTTGCCCCAAATTGCCGGTAATGGCACGTCCTAATCGGTGCGACGCCACATCTGCGGCGCTGCACCGATTTCAAAAAGTAGTTTCTGTACTACTTTTTGCGATTTCGGCCGCGATTTACATTGACATCTGTGCAGAAACCGACACAGATGTCTTTGTAATCGCTGCTGAAATCAGGACTGCCAGCGAGAGTGAAATTGTGCGAGTTCAGCTTAACTCGCACGGCTTCACTCCCGCAGCCCAGTGTGAACCTGGGCTAAAATGGGATATCTATGCCTATTGGTTTGAGATGGTTTCTGCTATGGATTTTATGTTACACATACTTACACCAAGTACTTTTTTTTTATATAAATGTACCGAGGATTTTACATAATGCTGGTGCCTTCTTTGTTTATTTTGTAGTATTTGCTAAAGGATTTCCCAGTCTGGAGGGAACTGCAAGGCCATGTTTTTTTTTTTTTTGCATTCAAAGGTTTTATGAGAAATATTGAGTGAATTTTCGAAGAAAGTCACCGAAATAAGTTTGTATACATTCAACACTTGAGTGCTGACGATTGTGTTTTCAGTTTATGTGAATAAGTAAAGTTTTAGCTATAGATGGAGTGATCTCCAGGATTATTATGGATTTTCCAACAACGAGATCTTCATACCATAATTCCTGATTCTGTTCCTGTCCACCTGCAAGGTTTTCGGTGTTCCTGCCCACCTTTGTGTGTTCTAGCTCTTCCTGATGTTTTCTTCATAATATAATATAAATCAACAGGTTGCAACATAACTCATTTTAATGACCAAACAGATGTGCAGACCCAGGAACTCCAGATCAGAGATCTCACCAATGGAGTCCCCTAGAGATAGATAATTCCATCCCCTAACATCTACCAAAATCTGAAATATCAGTTTTGGGTTGCACGTAGGGTTGCCACCTCATCCCTTTAAACCCGAACACATATGAAATACACAAGTTCTGAGGCTAATTAAATGCAGATAAGGCACCAAGTGAGTTTAATTACCACCTTAATCAGCCACAGAACCTGTGGAATTCATATGTGCTCGGTTTTAAAGGGATGAGGTGGCAACCCTAGTTGCACGTGCCCTTCAAAAAACATACTTGAGACTTAAGGCAAGCTCCTCTATAGTTAGTATCTACTAGTGCTTTTAAAATGTGAATGCTCCAAAAGGTCATATTCTCATAGAATTATAATAAACCATTGACGTGACTTCATACTCCAGACAATAGATAGAATGAAGTAAAGAAACAACATTTTTGTATATGCATGCCTTGCTATCTACCTGGGTTGTAGTACTTCCTTTACATAATCCACCCTGAAATAGAATTTTACCTCTAACGTAGTATATAGGTTGTAGATAATCACTGGCGCACTAAAGCCATAAATTGCTCTAGCTATAGCTGCTGTATCAGACTAAAAGTAAATGCTTAGGAGTAGCAGAAAATAAAACATTCTATAATTAGAATTCCTTAGCTGTAATAAAAGTCAGGCGTGACATTAAATTGCTTTTAATCCTCCAAAACAAAAAAATAAACAAATGGAGCTTGCCGTTCTCTTTAGTCGGCATGCTAAAGAGAAATTAACACCTATTTATAGGCCTGGACTGTTTGCACAGCTAAAAAAAGCTCAGTCAACACAAGAGTATGAGTTACTCTGTATGGACAAATTTACATACATTAGAGAAGAACTTTAGCAGAAAAACATTTGTTCACGCATAAATAATGGCTCTCACTTTGCAGCTGATATTTGTAAGAGGCGGGGTGCGCCTTCGCCTGTGTAGACAGGGATCCTTGCACCGGTTCTGCCTATACCCACAGTTGATCCAGAGGAAGGTAAAACAAAAAACCCCAGTAAAGCATGGTCCAATTTTCTCTAGCTGGGAGAAAAAAATTAGCCTCCAGGAGGCAATTGGATATTCCATGGGTCAACCACCCCAGTGTTAGTATCAATAAATAGTATTGGATATCAAATGAGCAACAGCTCACTGACGAGGTCCCCTCTGTGTCGTCCTATGCAGTCAAGAAATTTCATGTAGTAGATTTACTGCACTGTGCAATGTGGTAAAGCTTGACTGAAACTCCTATATTACCATGTGCTACATAAGCCTAGCTGCTAAGTCGGACAGGACCCCCCCCCCCCCCTTCCCCAAGTTAAACAATGAGACTGAGGCCTCGTACACACGGCCGAGATTCTCGTTGAAAAAAACATGTCTTTTTTTCGACGAGATTCTTGGACAAGAAACTTGTCCCGGCCGAGTGTACACACGCTCGTTTCAAAGAACCCGCGGTTCTTTGAATGGAGCGTACGCGGTGACGTCATCGACTACGACGAGCATCTTGGTATACCCTACGTATGCCTAGGAAGCTACCGCGCATGCTCTCCTTCCGGGAGGACAGGTAAGTGTACACACACTCACTTTTCTCGTCGAGAAACATGCCGAGGAGAATCTCGACGAGAAAATAGAGAGCAGGTTCTCTATTTTCTCGTCGAGGTTACTTGTCGGTTTTCTCGACGAGAAACCCGATAGCCGCGTACACACGACCGATTTACTCGGCAAGACCTCTCTGCCAGCAAGTTTCTTGCTGGTTCTTGCCGAGAAAATCGGTCGTGTGTACGAGGCCTGCTGCTTAAAAAACAGCATTGATCTAAGCTCTGAGCACTTGTCTAAGGCAAGCAGTGGCAAGAGGAATGCAAAGGAAAGAAGGCTAACACATCCTTCTCCCTGCATTCCTTTTGCTGACGCACGTCCCTGACAAGTGCTTTGAGACAGGATAAATGCTGGCAGAGAGCAGGGGGTGCCTTATCTAACCTCTAAGCTAGGCTTACAAAGCACTTCTGAACATGGAACAATGTACTTTGTTCCCTGGGGGACAGAACAGAAAAATGTGAGTTCTTCTTTAAAGGACCCGTGTGAAAAAAGACTTTTAAGCAGAAAAGGAGTGCCTTAACCACCATAGAGTAACTTCATTGTTGTTAAGTTTTGTGCCTGATCAAGATCTTACATTCTGCATAAGGAGTTTCAGTTACGTCCCTGAGTATACAGATGTCTGAGCCTTGGCTGTCTCCATTGATGTTATCAAAATAATATGTGGAGTGGGAAGTCAAGTGAGTAGGTGGTTTGGCAGGGTGGAAGACTGGGCATTAGATGGGGTATGAAGAGGCTGCATAATTGTTGCCACAATGGAAGGGGGAAAGTTGGTTCTAGTACATGGGAAGGAGTCAGAGTGGAATGTACTACTGGAGGAGGCTGTGTCAGACATCTCAGTTTAAAGCTCAACTCTAGACCTTTGGTCAGTTCTGATCTGTAAACAAATGTTAGCTTTGCTTAGGTGCTATACATGGCCAGATGGCTACCCTATGCTTTAAAATCAATACTTTCCTTTATGCCTGATAGCATAGCTCCTGCTCCTGTTTCTGGCCGGCTTGGCATATGAGAGCTGCAGGTCCCATCGTCTGCAGCGCTGGTGCCATTTTTCTGACCCCCTGTCCCCTTAGCCATTCAGGGAATGCAATGTATTCTGTTCATGGAACGTATTCTGTGACCATATTCTGTGAATGGCCAATGGGAGAAGGTAGCGGAAAAACTTTACCGACGCTGCAGTTTATGAGACCTGAAGCTCTTATGCCGCGTACACACAACCGTTTTTCATGACGAGAAAACTGCCATTTTTTAGATTGGTCGTGAAACCCGGTCGAGTGTATGCTCCACAGCAGTTTTCTCGACGAGAAAACTTCCCACAAAAAAATTAGAACCTGCTCTATTTTTTCTCGTCGTTTTTCCTGTCGTTCTTTTTCTCGTTGCGAAAACCGCTCGTGTGTATGCTTTTCCGAGGGGAAAAAAAAAGTGTATGCTCACAATCAAGTATGAGACTGGAGCACTTGTTCTGGTAAAACTAGCGTTTGTAATGGAGATAGCACATTCGTCACACTGTAACGGACTGAAAAGCACGAGTCTGAAAAGCGCAAATCGTCTCTCACCAAACCTTACTAACATGAGATCAGCAAAAGCAGCTCAAAGGGTGGCGCCATTCAAATGGAACTTCCCCTTTATAGTGCCGTCGTACGTGTTGTCGTACGAGTTGTACGTCACCGCGCTTTTCTCAAGCATTTTTTTTTCCTGAACGTGTGTATGCAAGGCAGGCTTGAGAGGAATCCCGACGAATCACGTCGAGAAAAACGTAGTTTTTTTGCATGACAGGAAAAACGGTCGTGTGTAAGCGGCATTATATCCAGAATGGGCTGGAAGTACAGTAATGTACTATCCAGCCTAAAGATAAGTACTGATTTTAAATTACAGCTCCAGAAACTCCAGGTGGTAATTTGATTTCACGCACTGCACAGCAGACATGAGTTAAAGTGTTTCTAAGCCCAGGACCCTGCATTCACTATATCTGGTCTCCCACAGTACACAGAATCTGGACATGCAATAGTTTTAGTAAATATAAACTGCTAAATACCTTTTATCATCATCAGTATATAGCAGTCTTGTGACTTTTATCAGTATCTGGTTAAAGCTTGTAGGAGGCGTTTTCATTCTCCCCTGATTGTCCTATGTGGCTGCAGGACCCCTGACCCTCTGCCTGCACAGTGCTGATTGGCCCTGTGCTAATCACATGCACTCTCCTAAGAAATAAAAAAAACTCTCTAGCAATACACACCAAACTGGGCATGTGCAGCTTGACCCCAAGGCTCTGTTCTATCAGGAGATGGTTTGGGGACAGTGGAAGAAGGTGAGGATCAGAAAAGACAGGATTAAACAACCTTTTTACACAATGCAGAGAATTAACCACTTAGGTTTCACAGTGAGTATAACAAGCATGCTTTACTGCATATACAGACTGATTTTACTGTTGTGGGTTTAGTAACACTTTAAGGGAATGCACACACCCCTCTCTACACAGTTTCATATGGAAAAATGCACAGCTGAGGCTTTCATCACCTGCTGTGTGCTGGTGGGGCCAAAACCCTGGATCCCTTGGAGTTGGCTTTGGATAGATACACACTATAGAAGGATATGCTTTGCTAATTTTTTATTTCAGAGGTATACAACCATTTTAACTGCACTGTCGCACCCACAGTCCTGCACATCATCTGGCAAATATCAAAAGCCTGATTTAATTAACACCATTAGTATGTTAGCAGTGTTAGTAGAAAGGTGTATAGCAGCATTTCCCTATTGCCTCTGCCTTTTCATTTAAAGCCGTTGTATACCGGCTCCTACTTTTTTTTTTTTCATACCTGAAAGGCAAAAGGCATAATGAGCTAATATGCACCGCATACTAGCTCATTATGAAATACTTACCTTAGAACGAGGCGTCGGGAACTTACCTGGTCCACGCCAAGGGAGATGTCATCTTGCCTCGGTGTGTCTTCCGGGTATCGCCGCTCCAGCACTCCCGTCACTCCCGCGCGTCGGCAAGGTCCGGCGGCTGCCGGGCTTTAGCCGAGAATCCCCGCTGCACATGCGCCACTGCAGTCAGCGGCTCATTGCGGGGGGAATATCTCCTAAACCGTACAGGTTTAGTAGATATTCTTTTTACCTACAGGAAAGCCTTAAGCCCTGTACACACGATCGGTTTTACCGATGAAAACAGTTCGATGGACTTCTTTCATCGGACAAACTGATCGTGTATGGGACCCATCTGTCTTTTTTCCATCGGTTTTTAAAAATAGAACTTGTTTTAAATTTTTCCGATGGATCAAAAACCGATAGCAAATTCCGATCGTCTATGGGCAAGTCCATCGGATAACAAAACCCACGCATGCTCAGAATCAAGTCGACGCATGCTCAGAAGCATTGAACTTCATTTTTCTCGGCTCATCAGAGTGTTTTACGTCACCGCGTTTGGAACGGTCGGTTTTTTGACTGATGGTGTGTAGGCAAGACTGATGGAAGTCAGCTTCATCGGATTTCCGATGGAAAAATTCATCGGATTAGAATCCATAGGATATCTGATCGTGTGAATGAGGCTTGATTATAGGCATACCTGTAGGTAAAAATTACAAAATAGGGTATACAACCACTTGAATGAATTCTGCTTATGTAACAGTGAAATCTGCAAGCCAATTGCACCGCCACCAGCGGCACTCCAAGCTGTAGGAGGCACATTAGCAAAGTGAACTCAGCATTCAGTAATGACCTAAGAAATTGGAGCGTTCTATCACTTTGAGAGATTTTGTTGACTCTGGGTAAAAGTGGCTTTAACAACAAAGCCATAACATGTAGAGTAACCTATCATACGCCTCAACCACAAACCGCATCAAATCTATCGGAATATCTAATATTCAATTAAAATAATTTGTGCTATCATATGTATTGCAACATTGGTACTATTGGTGGTATGAGTGCTATTTAGGTCAATTGCTAGAACGGAATTTTAGTTAATATATGTATGTACATTCTGTTTTAACAATGATCAAATATTTAAAAAGCTATTATATTTTTAATATTTTGTACGGGTGTGCCTATAAAGTCCATTTTCATTATATGCCAAACAAACCTTATCTGTAATTACGGCTCTTCACGGGTTATAATTTGAATTTTCATCTCTGTAGTGACAATGATTTTATTATCACCACCAAGCTTACTGTTAGCCAGTGTTGCCAACCGTACGTAGATTTACGTACGGTACGTGAATTTAACCCCTTTTTTGGGGTGTACGTTAATGTCCGCTATGGGCACCGGCGCCCATAAAAAAGATGGCCACGAGCCGGCCATACAACGGCGCATGCGCCATTCCGAAGCCGGCCGAGCGCAGGGAAACTTGTTCACGCTCGGCCGGGCGGCGCACGCACAGTAACGTGATGGCGCCGCTGGCGCCATTTTTGAATACACTGGCGTGACTCGAGTCCTCAGCAGTAGCACTAATCATCAGAGGAGCGAGCAGAGCACTGACAGGGTGGAGGAGCGAGCGGAGCACTGACAGGGTGGAGGACAGAGTCAGACAGACTCGAGGTGAGTGAAACTGGGGGGGTCAGTGAGTGAGCCTGGAGCGTGAAGCCGTGCCAATGGTGCCATGCAGGGGACACAGAGACTGATGTGCTCTCTGTCCACCGGCACCATATTACTTCTCGAAATCATCAGTGTGCTGTGTCCTCCTCTGGCTCCTGTGCACCTTTCCACAGGTCAGGGCAGCACAGTGCTGCCCTGACCTGTGGAGAGGTGAAAGGGGCACAGGAGGAGGACACAGCACACTGATGATGTGGAGAAGTAATATGGTGGTGGACAGAGGAGGAGGCTACTGTGAGGGGGTGAGGAGGGCACCATCATGTCCGCAGAGTGTCTCCGGCACCTCCAGTAGTATGTCCGCAGCCTCTGTCCCCCCTCCAGTAGTATGTCCGCAGCCTCTGTCCCCCCTCCTGTAGTATGTCCGCAGCCTCTGTCCCCCCTCCTGTAGTATGTCCGCAGCCTCTGTCCACCTCCTGTAGTATGTCCACAGTCTCTCCAGTGTCCACCTCCCTGTAGTATGTCCACAGTCTCTCCAGTGTCCACCTCCCTGTAGTATGTCCGCAGTCTCTGTCCACCTCCCTGTAGTATGTCCGCAGTCTCTGTCCACCTCCTGTAGTGTGTCCGCAGTCTCTGTCCACCTCCTGTAGTGTGTCCGCAGTCTCTGTCCAACTCCTGTAGTGTGTCCGCAGTCTCTGTCCACCTCCTGTAGTGTGTCCGCAGTCTCTGTCCACCTCCTGTAGTGTGTCCGCAGTCTCTGTCCACCTCCTGTAGTGTGTCCGCAGTCTCTGTCCACCTCCTGTAGTGTGTCCGCAGTTTCTGTCCAACTCCTGTAGTGTGTCCGCAGTTTCTGTCCAACTCCTGTAGTGTGTCCGCAGTTTCTGTCCACCTCCTGTAGTGTGTCCGCAGTCTCTGTCCACCTCCTGTAGTGTGTCCGCAGTCTCTGTCCACCTCCTGTAGTGTGTCCGCAGTCTCTGTCCACCTCCTGTAGTGTGTCCGCAGTCTCTGTCCCCCTCCTGTAGTGTGTCCGCAGTCTCTGTCCCCCTCCTGTAGTGTGTCCGCAGTCTCTGTCCCCCTCCTGTAGTGTGTCCGCAGTCTCTGTCCCCCTCCTGTAGTGTGTCCGCAGTCTCTGTCCCCCTCCTGTAGTATGTCCGCAGCCTCTGTCCACCTCCTGTATCGTGTCTGCAGTCTCTGACCATCTCTTGTCATGTCTACAGTCTCTGAGGGGATCCTAGAAAGGAGTCAAGAGTGGGAGTGCCTCCGGGATGGGGGTTACGGCCCAGGAAGAAACACACGTGTGGACTGGGGAGAGGAGATCAGACCCACCAAGCTGGAGCCGTCTGACTGAGCCTCACACTGTGCACCTGGGAGGAGGTAAGTGACAGTGCCGCCAGGCCATTCTGAGGGGGGGGGGGGGGGGTCACTGATGTAAGAAGGTGAATGAATACAATAATGTAAGGGGGCACTGATATAAAGGTTTCCCCCTTATATTAGTGCCCCCCCCTTACCTTAGTGTATTCACTCTGTGGAAGGTGGTCTCTATTCACCAGAGCTCCCCTCCACATCAGAGTTCCCCCTTACATCATGATCTGCAGCGTTCCCCTTTACATAAGAGTGCCCTTGCACTGTAAGGGGGCATCCTGCAGACTCTGATGTAAGTGGGAACTCTGTGCTGGCTGGGTTATAGTAACCTAACCTTCATGTAAATTGAGAAATATGTTTTTTTACTTTTGTTTAACTTAAACACATTGATATTAGCATTAGCTGTGTGTTTATAGTTGAAATATTGATATTTGCACTGTTTAGCACTAAAAACAGTAATTTTAGGTACTGTTTTGCAGTGTCAGTAAAAAATGCGGCTCTGCCAGTAATCTTCATTATTTTTGCCAGTAAGAAATTGGTGCCGTACAGAAATTTTGGCATCCTTGCCAGTAAATTTCACTTCAGGGGGTTGGCAACACTGCTGTTAGCCCTCCTATTTCCTAATGGATGGTATGTGAGTGCGAACATATTGAAGGAGCAGGTGCTATGACACTTTCTTTTTTTTTTTTTTTTAACACAACATGACAAATCTTTGCTGTTCTCCTGTAAGCATTATCACAATGCATAAAAACACTGTAAATGTGAAAATGCCTTCAAATTAATAAAATAAACACAAAAAAATACAATAGTGATTAGTACAGTTTATAGCACGAAGAAAACAGAATATAAATAAAAGGGATAGTATGTGAAAAATCATACTGAGTGGACTCATGTATGTGGTTGGGACCTCCCCTGCTCTACATCATATCATTGCTGTCTAGGAGAAGTAGTAATCCTTCATAAACTCCTGCGATCATCTTCAATAACTCTGAAATAAAAGCAAAACTCAATGCACACTGTTCATAGTCTGTATTTTTATCTCAGAAATGAAATGAGATGGCTGTAAAAATCAATACATATAATACCTGCACAAACAGGCGTAGAGTAGTTTTGCTTATGCGAACAGAGGAGGGCAGGTAACAGCAGAGTATTTTTTTTGCAGTCCTGAAACAGATACTGATTTTACAGTATATTCTAAAAATATTATAGTGGAACTCCATGTGTTTAAAGTGGAACTAAACTGTATCTAAGCACCACAAAACCAAAAACACTATTTAATTCATTTTTAATATTCAAAGCAAACTCTCCCATCCATCCATGTCTCCATGATTTAGTTTGTTTACCCCCCTGGCGGTTTTCCCGAGTCTGGCTCGGCGTGAAATTTCAGCACCAAAAGCGGTAACCCCCGAGCCAGACTCGGGATTGCATCGCAGTAATCCAGGCAGAGTTACTTACCTTGTCCCCTGGATCCTGCGATGCCTCCCCGCTGTGTGATCGAGCTGTCTCCTTGCTCGATTCACACACTGCCGTGTGCCGCCGAGCTCCGTTCCCTGCGACGTTACGACGCACGGGGATGGAGATCGGCGCCAAATTCAAAAAAGTTAAAGCACAGTACAATGTAATCTTACAGATTACAGTACTGTATAAAATATATACTTACTTTGTCCCTAGTGGTCTGCCCAGTGTCCTGCATGCACTTTTATATTATAAAAACTGTTCTTTCTGCCTGGAAACTGGAGATTGTCCATAGCAATCAAAAAGTGTCCCTTTACATCAAAAGTGGTTTTAGACCAGCTAAAAAACAGCGATAATAAATTAGAATCACTCGCAGAATTGAGCGACAGCGATTTGTGGGGGAATTCGTCATCAAACACTGAAAAACACTTTTATTATTATTATATTATTGGAGCGCCCTCACCTCTCTCCCCTTCTTCATCGGTCATATGGCTGTTGTCTAGGGGTACCTGGGAGAGAGAGATGATACACACCACGGCCCATGTCCTCCGTAACTAGGAGGTGAAGGCCAGAGATTGGGCTTTTGTGTAGGTGTCCTAGAGTCAAGTCCAGTCCTTCGTCCCTGACTCCTTTGCTTGAGTAACCCAAGTTCCACACAGTGAATAGGTACAACTCAGTTTTATTCTTCTTGCCAAGCAATAAAACAATCTTTCTCCTTTGGAAAATGGGGGACAGATCGAGGCACAATCCTTTCCCTTCTTGCTGCTGCCCACTGTGCTGTCACCAGTGGTGAATAGTCGCTGCCACTGACTAGGTAATATAGAACGTGAATTACCTTCGCTCACTTTGCCCCTGTCAGAGGAAGAAATCCGTCCAAGGGAGAAATGGAGGCCTCTCCGTCACCAGCGATGCTGCGCCGGGCTCTTCAGAGAAGTTACTGCGCACCAGTCCTCACGAACTCAGACACGGGCACCCAAGGAGTTAGGGCCCCCTCGGATTCCTCCACCCTCGCGGAACTCAGTCGAAGGTACTGAGCCCCAGGCATCCGCCATAGTACCTCACCCCAGGCTAAAGGTGCCTGAGATGGACTCCATCCCTGCTTCAGCTAGGCCAAGGGCACCTAGGCCTGGAACACCGAAATGCCAGCACCCAAGCTGAAGGTGCCTGGGTGTGGCCACGTCCTCCGACTCTCTTCCCAAAAACAGGGCGTCCGCCCCTTTTATGACCTCTCCCTTTGCTTCACAGCGGGTTCCCCGCCCCGCTGTACCAGCTCCAGGCACAGTTTGCGATGTGAGTTCAACTCCGGCCCAAGGCAACAATGCCACCTGCAGGCCCCAAGGAACCCCACACCACCAGAGTCCTCACATAAATTCAAACACCTGCTACACTCTCCCCCTGGTGATTTTACACTGGTCCCCCAGTGTCTGGTACAAACTCACATCCCACAAGGGTGATGACATAAGTTCAGTCCAGAAACCAACTACACAATTTAGCCCTGAATTGTGCCAAAACCTGTATGGGGAAGGGAAAACTTAAAGGAGTTGTAAAGGTTCGTTTTTTTTTTTTCTAAATAGGTTCCTTTAAGCTAGTGCATTGTTGGTTCACTTACCTTTTCCTTTGATTTACCTTTTAAATGTTTGTTTTCTTTGTCTGAATTTCTCACTTCCTGTTTCTCCTCACTGAACTCCACACCATCATCCGAGTGGTGTGGAGTCATCCAGAACAGCTTACTGAACAGCTTACTGAGGATAAACAGGAAGTGAGAAATTCAGGCAAAGAAAACAAAGAAAAAAAATATTTAGAAGGTAAATAGAAGGAAAAGGTAAGTGAACCAACAATGCACTAGCTTAAAGGAACCTATTTAGAAAATAAAAAACGAACCTGTACTACCCCTTTAAAACAATATAACTATAAAACTTTCCAATAAAACACTTCAAATATCTCACACATTTACATTCCTCCCTCTGGCTATCTAAGAACCACCCACTCTCAGTAGTCTTGACAGACAAGTCTCCTGCAGAGGGAAAGAAAAGAAACATACATCCTACCAACATGTGTGTTTGCTTGGAATGAATGGGTCTATCCTAGAAGAAACCTACTCACTCCAATAAGTGCTGCATAATGTAAAAAAAAAACAATCGTTGCGCAACACTGCCACCTGGTGACAGTGCCGCGGTCAAGACACTCATCACTTCCAGATGAACTTTCCTCTTGAACATTTTCTCTGTGACCCTACACTATCTAAAACCCAAAGTCACTGATTTCTCTTTAAGTGCCAGGAGAAGGAGGGAGAACAAACAAAAACAGCTCCCATATCTCCAACGAGTAAACTGCCCAAATACAAAAAAAAAATAGGGCACAGTCCCTGTGTTCTAGGAAAGGCACTCCGGAAAGTTCAGCCAGGAATAGATAAGAAAAGCACACGGGAGTCTCTTTTTTCCCTTACAGGTAAAACCTTGGATGAGGCAGTGATATGGGCTTCAAACGATCATCAAAAGCCTCCACATGGTACTCAATACTTTTTCCTTCTTTGCGGCAGATCACCACTTTGTCCGCATGAATGTGTCTTCCCAGCATCCATTTAGCTTTACAGTCCTGAAACTTCTTGGTAACCGTTGGTGAACAAGAAAGGTACCGCCGTGCTTGCTGTACTTTCAATTTGTCCCATACAAAGGTATCATACCATCTTTGCCGAAAGACCTCCACCTCATAGAGCAGTTCCCGAGGCAGATACGGGTATTCCCACCCATATTCCTGAGCAACCTTCTGGCCAAAGAGACGCTGCAGCCTTGACAAAGGTGGCATAGTAGCTCGGTCTCCCTCTCCAGGTGAAACAATCGCTTCTGGGTGGCGAGGTGCGTTCACTACCTCGGTGGACCTGGGCCTGGGAGCCCGCAGTGATTGACGTTGCACTCCCGCAACAGGAGCAGGTGAAATGGATGTTGAATCCAGAAGGGGAACTTCAGACAGAGAACCAGCTTCTTCCCCTGGCGCCGGGGCCTCTACCCGGGGCGTACTTTCTCCAGTAGACATGGGCAGGTCCCTCGTGACACGGGCCAAGGGTAGCTTCATCTTGTCCCATCCCTTGGAAGATTTCCTCTATCTCCCCATCAGGGATGAGCCGAACACCCCCCTGTTCGGTTCGCACCAGAACCTGCGAACAGACAAAATGTTCGTGTAAACTTTAGAACCCTATTAAATACAATGGACTCGAACGTTCGAAATCTAAAGTGTTAATTATAAAGGCTAATATGCAAGTTATTGTCCTAAAAAGTGTTTGGGGACCCGGGTCCTGCCCCAGGGGACATGTATCAATGCAAAAAGAAGTTTTAAAAACGGCCGTTTTTTCGGGAGCAGTGATTTTAATAATGCTTAAAATGAAAAAATAAAAGTGAAATATTCCTTTAAATTTCGTACCTGGGGGGTGTGTATGATGTGCATGTAAAGTGGCGCATGTTTCCCGTGCTTAGAACTGTCCCTGCAAAAAATGTCATTTTTGAAAGAAAAAAAATGCATTTAAAACTGACTCGCGGCTATTAATGAATTGTCGGCTCCCGGCAATACATACAAAAGTCATTGATAAAAAAAAAAAAAAAAAGCGTGGGGGTTCCCCAGAATTCAATTACCAGGCCCTTCAGATCTGGCATGGATTTTAAGGGGAACTCCACCCCAAGTTTAAAAAAAAAATGGCGTGGAGTCCCCTAAAAATCCATACCAGACCCCTTATCCGAGCACGCAACCTGGCCGGCCGCAGGGGAAAAGGGGGGGACGAGAGAGCGGCCCCCCTCCCTCCTGAACCGTACCAGGCCACATGCCCTCAACATGGGGAGGATGTCCCCATGTTGATGGGGACAAGGGCCTCATCCCCACAACCCTTGCCCGGTGGTTGTGGGGGGTCTGCGGGCGGGGGGCTTATCGGAATCTGGAAGACCCCTTTAACAAAGGGGACCCCCAGATCCCGCCCCCCCCTCCCATGTGAATTGGTAAGGGGTACATTGTACCCCTACCATTTCACGAAGAAAGCGTAAAAAAATGTTTAAAAAAACACACAAACACCTTGAAAAAGTCCTTTATTTAAAAAAATAAATAAATAAACATTCCAGCGGTGAAATCCAGTGTCCCGCGGCGATCCCAATGTCCAGCGCTGTCCTTCATTGGTTGTGCCTGAGCGGACCTGATGGGGAACTCCCTCTCAGTATTTTAAATGTATAGACCCGCCCCTTCTAATGTTCCCCATCAGGTCCGCTCAGCGGGCGAGATGCAGAACATGAGAAGGGGCGGGTTTATACATGTATTACCAAAGTGAGAGCAGTTCCCCATCAGGTCCGCCTCCTCGGTATGTCGGACCCGCCTACGTCATTGGCTTGAGCGGGGAACTTCCTTCACTATGTAAATTTAAATTAGGCGGCGGGTCCGACATACCGAGGAGGCGGACCTGATGGGGAACTGCTCTCACTTTGGTAATACATGTATAGACCCGCCCCTTCTCATGTTCCGCATCTGGTCCGCTGAGCGGACCTGATGGGGAACTTTAGAAGGGGCGGGTCTATACATTTAAAATACTGAGAGGGAGTTCCCCATCAGGTCCGCTCAGGCACAACCAATGACGGACAGCGCTGGACATCGGGATCGCCGCGGGACACTGGATTTCACCGCTGGAATGGTTTTTTTTTTTTTTTCTTAATAAAGGACTTTTTCAAGGTGTTTGTGTGTTTTTTTAAACATTTTTTTACGCTTTCTTCGTGAAATGGTAGGGGTACAATGTACCCCTTACCAATTCACATAGGGGGGGGGGCCGGGATCTGGGGGTCCTCTTTGTTAAAGGGGTCTTCCAGATTCCGATAAGCCCCCCGCCCGCAGACCCCCACAACCACCGGGCAAGGGTTGTGGGGATGAGGCCCTTGTCCCCATCAACATGGGGACATCCTCCCCATGTTGAGGGCATGTGGCTTGGTACGGTTCAGGAGGGAGGGGGGCCGCTCTCTCGTCCCCCCCTTTTCCCCTGCGGCCGGCCAGGTTGCGTGCTCGGATAAGGGGTCTGGTATGGATTTTTAGGGGGACTCCACGCCATTTTTTTTTTAAATTTGGGGTGGAGTTCCCCTTAAAATCCATGCCAGATCTGAAGGGCCTGGAATGGATATTTGGGGGAACCCCACGTCAATTTTTTTTTTATTTGCGGCGGGGTTCCCCTTAATATCCATTCCAGACCTGAAGGGCCTGGTAATAGAATTCTGGGGAACCCCCACGCTTTTTTTTTTTTTTTATCAATGACTTTTGTATGTATTGCCGGGAGCCGACAATTCATTAATAGCCGCGAGTCAGTTTTAAATGCATTTTTTTCTTTCAAAAATGACACTTTTTGCAGGGACAGTTCTAAGCACGGGAAACATGCGCCACTTTACATGCATATCATACACACCCCCCAGGTACGAAATTTAAAGGAATATTTCACTTTTATTTTTTCATTTTAAGCATTATTAAAATCACTGCTCCCGAAAAAACGGCCGTTTTTAAAACTTCTTTTTGCATTGATACATGTCCCCTGGGGAAGGACCCCGGTCCCCAAACACTTTTTAGGACAATAACTTGCATATTAGCCTTTATAATTAACACTTTAGATTTCTCCCATAGATTTTTCGAATTTGCCGCGAACACCCCAATTTGTTCGTTGTTCGGCGAACGGGCGAACAGGCAATGTTCGAGTCGAACATGAGTTCGACTCGAACTCGAAGCTCATCCCTACTCCCCATCATCGCCATTGTCAGACAATGAATCCAGGTCAGAGGTGTCGTAGCACTCAGCAGGCAGATAATTCCCAGTCACGGAACTATCCCCCTTGACGGCCTCTACCGACTGTGGACTACCGCCACTTTCTACCACACAGACAGTCTCAACCCCTGGCTCACCTGGACCTTTAAACGAGATGGGATGTCCAGGACATTGTCTACCGAATCCATCCAGGTCAGGCAAGCAGTGGGGCGAAGCTCTTCCACGACCACACGAGGCCATCACTAGGCCGACTTTTCTCTTCGGTGGCCGGAGCAGAGAGCTGCTGGTGACCGAGGCAGCATCCTCGGATTTCTCTCTTTTCACTTCCACTTGGGCAGTCCCTTCGCCCGGATCAGTACGCACGGGGAACGCACCAGCATCGATCTCTCCCTCTGGAGTTGCAGTCCCTGTGAGGTAGTTGAGGTGGAAAGCGCAAGGCTTTTCTGTGGATGGTTCCACCTCGAAGAGGAATTCTTTGCAGACCTCACAGCGCCCAAACAGCTTCAGCTGGACCACCAGTCCCGAACAGCCGGGACAGATCACACCGAGGGCTTCCATGTCTCTACAGGTAAAGAGAGCCAATCGCCCCCGGGGCCTTAGTCTTATCCCCGTATCCATAATCAGAGCAGCCAGAGAAGACATATCCGCGAAGGAAGGAACAGAAATCCACGGAGCACTTGAAGCCATCCTCTCTCTTTGCTGCTCCATTGCGCACTGACCCACCTGCTCCGGAATCTCCATGTGCGTACCTCCACGTGGCCAGACTCCTCCCACCTTCTGCACTTGTTCGCGGGCTTTTCCCTTGCCCCGTCCACGAACTACACAGTTATGGGTTGCCTCGTGGCACGTTGGCCAATATGGCCGACCTACTCGGAACTCCTCCGGGCAGCAAAGTTCAATTTCAGACACCATACACATGTAGCGGGTATTTGAATTTTGTGAGCACTCTGGTGGTGTGAGGTCCCTTGGGGTCCCTGGGTGGCGCTGTTGCCTGGGGCCAGAGTTGAACTTACACCGCGAACCGTGCCTTTTTGTCCTCCCCTGGAGCTGGTACAGCGGGGCGGGGAACCCGCTGTGGCGCAAAGGGAGAGGTCATAAAAGGGGCGGACGCCCTGTTTTGGAAAGAGTCGGAGGACGCGGCCGCACCCAGGCACCTTTAGCTTGGGTGCTGGTGTTCCGGTGTTCCAGGCCTAGGCGCCCTTGGCCTAGCTGGAGCAGGGATGGAGTCCATCTCAGACACCTTTAGCCTGGGGTGAGGTACTATGGCGGATGCCTGGGGCTCAGTACCTTCGACTGAGTTCCGCGAGGGTGGAGGAATCCGAGGGGGCCCTAACTCCTTGGGTGCACGTGTCTGAGTTCGTGAGGACTGGCGCGCAGTAACTTCTCTGAAGAGCCCGGCGCAGCATCGCTGGTGACAGAGAGGCCTCCATTTCTCCCTTGGACGGATTTCTTCCTCTGACAGGGGCAAAGTGAGCGAAGGTAAATTCACGTTCTATATTACCTAGTCAGTGGCAGTGACTATTCACCACTGGTGACAGCACAGTGGGCAGCAGCAAGAAGGGAAGGGATTGTGCCTAGATCTGTCCCCCTCATTTTCCAAAAGGAGAAAGATTGTTTTATTGCTTGGCAAGAAAAATATTCACTGTGTGGAACTTGGGTTACTCAAGCAAAGGAGTCAGGGACGAAGGACTGGACTTGACTCTAGGACACCTACACAAAAGCCCAATCTCTGGCCTTCACCTCCCAGTTACGGAGGACATGGGCCGTGGTGTGTTTCTCTCTCTCTCCCAGATACCCCTAGACAACAGCCATATGACCGATAAAGAAAGAGAGAGAGGTGAGGCCGCTACACGTGGGGGCATCGTATCCGGGATATGTGTATGGTGTCTGAAATTGAACTTTGCTGCCCAGAAGAGTTCCGAGTAGGTCGGCCATATTGGCCAACGCGCCACGAGGCAACCCATAACTGTGTAGTTTGTGGGCGGGGCAAGGGAAAAGCCAGCGAACAAGGGAAAAGCCAGCGAACAAGTGCAGAAGGTGGGAGGAGTCTGGCCATGTGGAGGTACGCACGTGGAGATTCCGGCGCAGGTGGGTCAGTGCGCAATGGAGCAGCAAAGAGAGAGGATGGCTTCAAGTGCTCCGTGGATTTCTGTTCCTTCCTTCGCGGATATGTCTTCTCTGGCTGCTCCGATTATGGATACGGGGATAAGACTAAGGCCCCGGGGGCGATTGGCTCTCTTTACCTGTAGAGACATGGAAGCCCTCGGTGTGATCTGTCCTGGCTGTTCGGGACTGGTGGTCCAGCTGAAGCCGTTTGGGCGCTGTGAGGTCTGCAAAGAATTCCTCTTCGAGGTGGAACCATCCACAGAAAAGCCTCGGGCTTTCCACCTCAACTACCTCACAGGGACTGCCACTCCGGAGGGAGAGATCGTTGCTGGTGTGTTCCCCGTGCGCACTGATCCGGGCGAAGGGACTGCCCAAGCGGAAGTGAAAAGAGAAAAATCCGAGGATGCTGCCTCGGTCACCAGCAGCTCCCTGCTCCGGCCACCGAAGAGAAAAGTCGGCCTAGTGATGGCCTCATGTGGCCGTGGAAGAGCTTCGCCCCACTGCTTGCCTGACCTGGATGGATTCGGTAGACAACGTCCTGGACATCCCTGCTCGTTTAAAGGTCCAGGTGAGCCCGGGGTTGGGACTGTCTGTGCGGTAGAAAGTGGCGGTAGTCCACAGTCGGTAGAGGCCATCAAGGGGGATAGTTCCGTGACTGGGAATTATCTGCCCACTGAGTGCTATGACACCTCTGACCTGGATTCATTGTCTGACAATGGCGATGATGGGGAGATAGACGATATGTATTGCAACATTGGTACTATTGGTGGTATGAGTGCTATTTAGGTCAATTGCTAGAACGGAATTTTAGTTAATATATGTATATATATGTATGTCCCCCATTCTCCTTTGGAAAATGGTGGACAGATCGAGGCACAATCCTTTCCCTTCTTGCTGCTGCCCACTGTGCTGTCACCAGTGGTGAATAGTCACTGCCACTGACTAGGTAATATAGAACGTGAATTACCTTCGCTCACTTTGCCCCTGTCAGAGGAAGAAATCCGTCCAAGGGAGAAATGGAGGCCTCTCCGTCACCAACGATGCTGCGCCGGGCTCTTCAGAGAAGTTACTGCGCACCAGTCCTCACGAACTCAGACACGGGCACCCAAGGAGTTTGGGCCCCCTCAGATTCCTCCACCCTCGCGGAACTCAGTCGAAGGTACTGAGCTCCAGGCATCCGCCATAGTACCTCACCCCAGGCTAAAGGTGCCTGAGATGGACTCCATCCCTGCTCCAGCTAGGCCAAGGGCGCCTAGGCCTGGAACACCGGAACGCCAGCACCCAAGCTGAAGGTGCCTGGGTGCGGCCGCGTCCTCCGACTCTCTTCCCAAAAACAGGGCGTCTGCCCCTTTTATGACCTCTCCCTTTGCGTCACAGCGGGTTCCCCGCCCCGCTGTACCAGCTCCAGGGGAGGACAAAAAGGCACAGTTTGCGATGTGAGTTCAACTCCAGCCCAAGGCAACAACGCCACCTGCAGGCCCCAAGGAACCCCACACCACCAGAGTCCTCACATAAATTCAAACACCCGCTACATTATTATTTGTTATAATTATTTTATAGTTATTTATTATATTATAATTTATGATTTTGTTTTTTGAACTTTATCATACCCGGGATGTCTACTAGACTCTTGTTTGGACAGATTTAAGTGAGTTATTCCTAAGAATTGCAGGCCTACAATATAAAACGCCAAATTTCCATGCAGAATAATGATACCGCTTTCAGCACCTAAAATCTGACAGAATCATACCGCCAGGGAGGTTAAGAAATTAAAAGAGAAGTATATATATATATTTTTTTTTTGATATTTATACTTACCTCGGTGAATGGAGCATCAGGCTGATGCTGCAGCTGTCCCCCGGCGTCTGTGCACTGAGAACCGAGCCACCGAACACTGCTGATGGCTTGGTTCTCACTCCTTCCCGAGCAGAGCCATGCTGACTGTCAGTCAGCATGGCTTCTGCTCTACTTCTCAGTGCTCATTGGAGCGCCGAGCAGTGGAGGGGCGGGGAGAGGCTGTCTCAGCGGCTCACTGAGACGCTGAGACTGCCATCAATCAGGGCAGCTGGCGGATCCCGACTTGGGAAGTCGTGATAACGCGCTGCCCCGACTGATGGCAGTGACATCAGTGGAGAGCGGACTAAAAACGGGTCACAGGAGTGCAAAACAAATTGCACTCCTGTGACCCAGAGGAGAAGCTCAGCCTAAAAAGCTCAGGCTGGACTTCTCCTTTAATGCAAGCATTTACTTCCTGGAATCTATCTGCCCTTAGCTCAGGCAGGGAGACAGGGTGGTATGCTTAGCTGAGAAAGGCCCTCCTCCCCTCTTCCAGATGAATGAAAAAAAAAAATGCCCATGAAGACTTCCGGGATGTATGACATCATTATGGCCAAGACCAGAAACCAGGAAACAGCTGACGAAATGTAAATAAAAAAAGTTTGAAACAAGTAAATATAATATACCTTTCTATTGATTGATAAAGTAATGCTCCACTGTTTTGGGTAGATTGGTAAAGGGACAGACCCTTGTCAGGTCAATCATAACACCACAAGTTGCAAGTACTCGGCTATCTATATTACTGTATTATAGATCAAAATGTATAAAAAGCTAGTACTCCATTTGAAAACCTCTGCGATTTATTGAGGTTACATATAATAAAAAAAATTGTGAAAATGTAATATTCCTCCTCTCCTTTCTCAAGTAGCCACCAGTTTTCCCCACAGCTAATGTTTCCACATTACTGACCTATGATGTTTTGTTCTGCAGTGTGTCTTTGTATGGAGGTGGCCATCTTGGTATAAGCAGGGTTTTACTTCCTCATGTCAGTGCCTCCAGCAAGGAGAACAGTGATAAGCACAGTCGTGACATCACCAAATCTCACTCCAAGCCTCATGAGACTAGCAGTCAGAGGTAGCAGTGCTTTAGATCTTACACTGCCAATTAACAGTTATGAGGCTATAGACACAGGGGTGCCTAGGCACACTCACATATCAAGAAGAGCTCTACTATTTTTCAGGAGAAACTTAAGACAAAAAGAAAACTTTTCAGGGGACTGTTTAGACACAAATAACATTTATGGATGTCTCTAACGCAGTGGCGGCCCGTCTTCTCAATCCATGCGCGCAGCCCCTAATCTCCATGCAGGGCACCGGAAGCATGGATTTTAATGAGTTTTTTTTTGTAAGCACGTGATTAGAGTCGCAGTCTCTAATTTGCTTCAAAAATGGCGGTCTCAGGGTGCAGAGCACTGCGCCTCAAGCTCCCCCACTTGTGTGATATTAGCAAATTAATATTCGCTAAGGTCTTCCTGCTTCTCCTCCCGGCAAATCAGGAAGCTGGTCCTGAGACCCGATTGGTCGAGAGTCTTAGGACGGGTCTCTCCTGTTCAGCCGTGAGGAGAAGCAATGGCCCCGGCAGCAGCAGTCTCTCCTAGCAGCCCCAGATTCAGCAGAGCATTTCCATCTCGTCCTCCTTCCTGCACCTCTACCGCAATAAGGCAAGGCCATGGAACGCGTGCCGGGGGCGGAGAGCGGTGGCAGTTAGAGAGGATCGCGGCCTATCGAGCTGGTGGGGGGGGGTTTATGTAGTGGATCGCCGCTTTGATCTATCCAGAGCCGCAGGGCCCCCCAAAATTTGTACCACCAGCCACCCTTGCTCTAACGTAGCAACTCTTCCAGCAGTTAGAGGAAGCAGTGTCTTTTTTTCAAAATGCAGATATACTGTACAACTATAAGGCCTCTTTCACACGGGGCGGATCCGTGAAGATCCGCCCCGTGAAGCTCCGCTTGCTCAGCGGGGATCGCTCCGTTGATCCCCGCTGAGCCGACGGATGACTGGGCGGTCCCCGCACACTGTGCAGGGACCGCCCTGTCAGAGCGCCGCTCTCCCCTATGGGGAATCGGATGACGACGGACCGTAGAGTCCGTTGTCATCCGATCTGCTCCGCAGACGGAAGGAAAAATAGGATTTTCCTCCGTCACACTTTTTCGGAGCGGATGTCAGCGGACATGTCACCACTAACATCCGTGCTTCCATAGGGGTGCATGGAGGATCCGTTTCAGGTCCGCCTAAAAAACTGACAGGCGGACCTGAACGGACCTCCGTGTGAAAAAGTCCTAAGACTGTAGGCACAGGAGTGTCTAGGCACCCTCACATACAGGGACGTGTGCTGCTGTTTTTCAGGAGGAATTCAAGACAAAGTATTCAAATGTTGGGGGACTTTGATACACGTGTATTGAGATTGGTAGTGCTCTGTTACTATTTTTGACAGGCAGCTTTATTATGAAAAACAATGCGATAAGTGATAAGGTTTCCAGGGTATTGCACCTGTTAGCATACCTTACCTTTATACAGTATATGCACATTTTACATCACTTACATCATAAAGCCAGGCGGGTGACATGAACCTTGAAATGTGTTTACCAGATTCCACAGGCTAGGCAAATAAAATCTTCCGCTGAATCATAATGAAAATAAAAGTCACCCGGCACTGCCTAAGTGAAAGTTTATTTACATTTAATCAGAAGTTTACACTTGGATACCATGATACTCTAAATAGTAATGATGCTAATAACTACCAATAATAAGTTGTGCAAACAGGGCATTTTGGCCACGGCCGTGCTAGCCCTACAGGTAAACTGGAGGGTCCTAGACAATGAGATCAGATGAGGACCAGGCTATAGGCACCCCTGTGCTCTAAGTGGTGGAATGGTGACCATTTACTGTACAAGCTGCAGAGGAATTTTTTTTGTAGGAGATATAGAATATTGAATGTCCATAGTTCAAATATACCTGTCCATCTAAAATTTTAATTAGATGTAAACTTAAAAGATAAAATCACACATTAGTTGTAATGTGTCTGTGTAATCTCAAGATCTTTTCAATCTGCAGCTTTTAATATATAAAAACTGGTGAACCTGCGGTTTAACTAACTTCCCGTTATAGGGTGACAATATCCTGTCCTCGGGTCACAATTGTGCTTCTGCATTGTCACCCTGCCACACAGAGTGACCTAAAGTGTCTGTTTGAACACACATTATGTAGGCAGGCTCCAAAAGTTGTCACCATCAGGAAACTAGCCAAGAAAATGCCATGCAGCCTTCACTGTAGTTTCCGCATATAGACCAGAAATTGTTGCAAATAGGCTGCTAGAGATCAGCCGCAATGAGATGCAATAAATAAAGAAAAAAAATATACACTGTGTATTAGCCAACAAAATGTCATTTAGTTAGAGTTTACTATACATCTGCTTGAAAGTAAATGGTGCCTTCTAATTCACTGAGATCAGGGGACCAGGAAGGATATTTATTCCATGTTTCATAGGGTTGTTTGCCTTTCTCTGGATCAGCTGTGGTTATAGGGTTCTAAACATGGAGGTGTTCTATTCATTTTTTTTTTCCTATTGGTTGAACCTGACGGACTTGTGTCTTTTCTTAACTTAAACATGTTACTATATTACTGCTATCCCTTGTCCAGGAAAGACTCTGCAGTGTCCTTCCTGAAACTGCTTTCAGTGGCCTAAAGGACTTTAACGCTCAATTCATAAAACCATATGTAGCACACGGACCTTTTTCCTGCCTGGCTCACTTGCAAGTTAAGGCACACCGTGCTATATGCCCGTACCCTCCTGTTTGAAGAGGTTACGCGGTGTTCACAAATTTTGGGTCCTGCAGAGAGTTACCTCCTTTCACTGGTTCTCATCCCCAGTGTATGGGGAGAAGTATCTATTTCTCCCCCCAAGAAGGCCAATGTCCAGAAACACTTTAACTCCAACAGAGAGTTTTATTTCTATTGCTGCGCAGTAGACAAGGAAAGATGAATGAGAGAAATAATATGTTTTGAAGGATTAGGTCCAAGCACAACTAGTAACTTTGTCACCACTCGATCCCGAATGGGTTTAGCTCACCCGGATAGTCCTCTCTCACAGTCCTAGCAGCCGGAGTGATGCTCGAACAGCTCTGCCCCCTATCCCCTCCAGGGACGGGTTCAGGAAATCCTTTAACCTCTGTAGAATTTGAGAACAGAACAATGCCAATGGGCACTCTACAAGGTTAGCTTTGCGGAGTGAAGAATCCTTTCCTCTGACAGGTCACCAGGCCTCTCCTGAGACAGCGATCTTCCATCACTCATCTCCGTAATGGGACCGATCCTCCCCTGGCTTCCCTTCGGTCAGAGCGGGTACACTTACCTGGGCACCCTGGGACTCTTCTTTCGAGGGTAGGCCCTAGCTAAAGGTGCTGGGCCTACTAGTAGAGTTGCAGCCCAAGGCTAAAGGTGCCTGGGCCTGATCTCACTCCTGCTCCTCCTTGACTCCACGACTGCCTGACTAAAATGGCATCTGCCCCTTAAGTACCCTCTCCCGGCATGCACAGCAGGTTAACCACGCCCACCATACCCGCTGCCGAGAGAGGACACCCCAAGGCGTAGTAATGTCACCCAAGGTTCAACCCTGACCTGATATGGCAGCGCCACCTACATGCCGCAGGGAACCATACACCAGGCAGCATCACATAGGCAGAAGCAAATACCTGACAATCAAAGCGGTCTGAGCCTGGCTACTAGCTCAGACCAACCCCTAAATTTAGGTACATAGCACCCCTGAAAAGTAAAGGGGCGCTACACATAGGGATTTTTTTTTTTTAGCCATGTGACTGTTATTTCCAGCTTTTATTGGCCCTCATAGCTGAAAATGTTGCCAAGCCTGGTATCTCTCCAAAATTCGATTTCATGGTCTCTGAGCTACTGTTTGGCAATTGAAAGCCTACTGAAATGACCTTAAAACTGCCATGAATGAGAGCAGCATTAGGCCACTCGTTTTTAGACACAGCCATCAGTGCAAATGGAATGAGGACAAGAAGATGTTGTATGCCCACAAATCAGTTCCCTGCAGCTAGACAAGTTACTTTCTAATTGGGGGGATTTCTGTAGATAATGTTTGGAGTTGGCTTTTCTTCTTCCTAGTCCTCTAGTGCAATTTCTATGTCCCCATAAATTTGGGAGCTGAAACATTGATGCCACCCCTTTGGGTTTTTATTCTTTTTCTTTTTTTGTCATTTTTATGTTCCTTCCCTTTCTAATTTCTGTCTGCATTTTTTCACCCCATTGGGATTGGAATATATGCGAAAGCATTTTTTCAAAAGCTATTTGGTGGGAATTATGTCATTCCTTTGCAAGCTCTCACTTCTATACCTGGCATACAAAGGCCCTTATATATTTCATATTTGGGCTGTCTGTCCTCCTCCGGTTGTAATGGCAAACCCAATCACCAGAGGATGTTTTGTGTCGGCAGCGTTTGTCTCCAATATGGCCGCTAATCGAGTCTCCGGATGTTGTCATCCGATAGACCGGATATGGTGCGACAACGCAGGATGCACCGGCGGTACGTATGAAGTCATCGCATGCGCAGTATATGGAGATGCTGGGGACTGCAGCTAGGGCCATTCCTCTCCTCCACAGGATACCAGGAGGAGCTAAAACTGGAACCCATAGATGTGACTCAAAGTATCATACAGGTGCCTTTTCTAGCCACAGGTCCAAACTTTTTTTGAACATTTTTTCCTTTCCACATCACATATTCATGGGTTTTCATAGAAAATAAAAATGCAGTGCTATAAATAACCAATAAAACCAGGAATGTCCTGGGAAAACTGTACATATATAGGTCTCATAGTAATACACACTAATACAAGCATTTACAATGACAATGCTTTAAATAGTGTAGTGAGATCAAAGGCATTCCCCATAATCACCTAATAAAGAGCAAGATTATTGTCATGATGTCATCTTACATAG
The DNA here is from genome assembly GCA_029206835.1 of Rana muscosa. Classification (NCBI taxonomy): domain Eukaryota; kingdom Metazoa; phylum Chordata; class Amphibia; order Anura; family Ranidae; genus Rana; species Rana muscosa. The sequence continues at coordinate 1,141,088,576 of CM055116.1, read as the reverse complement.
TCGCAGCTACCTGTGATTACCTAGCAAATCGTGTGACCAGCTGAGCCAGTCAGTGAGCTCAGTGTGAATTATTAGAATGCAGACGGCTGTCCTTTCATTCCATAACACCCTTCTGCTTTGATCAGAAATGAAAGACTTGTTGATTGATTCTCTCATATTAAAAAAAATTCTTCTTTTCAAATTCACTAATGAAATCTTCAACTACAAATTAAGGAAACCTTCCAGCATAAAGTTAGACCCATCAATTTCCTCAGCTTCTTAACTTCCATGGGTGAACAGAAGGTTGTGTGACGATGGTGCCAGTTCTTTGGGCATCCGCTGAAAAGTTCTCAGGCAAACTGCAGTAGTTTGCTCTCTGCACTAGCATGGGATGGGAACAAGCAGTGAGATAGCTAGCTATTCATTACAAAACAATGTTGCCAGCAGCCTTATTGCCATGATCATAAATATTTTTTTAATTCTTTATTAAGAAGAAACAGTGTAACATCTCTTTTCAACACCTACATATTCCGTTATCATATTTACCTTTGGCAGTCTGATTATGACAAGGATCCATACAAACATACTTTATGTGCAGCCAATGATGTCAGAGATAAGGTAACCAGTAGTGCCGTAATGTAAATAACCTGCAAAGAAATGGGCTGGTATTTTTGAGGTGCCATAAATAAACAGCGCTTCAGAAAACACACTCAGACACATTCACAGAATGACTGTGAATAGCTATAATCTGAGCTGTAATTTTATAGTCGCTATGTACAGAGTAAATCAAAATGGCTCTGTGCCTTGCGATTAATGTGAACCAATCATAGTCATCACAAGCGTAAACACTGGTAGTATTTATAAACATTTAGCCCATTCACAATGGAAGAAGCTACTGTCCTCAGTTGTGAATAAGCTGAATGTTTGTAAACACAGCAGGAAGGAGGATCACAGCAGATTGAACATGCAGGTGAAGATTTCTTAAAGTGTTACTTACTGCCCAGGAATTGTTTTTGGAGATGCTTAAAGTTCCACTGGCCACCAATGATTGTAAGTTTTCATTTTAAAGGTGGGGTGTTTTAAAGTGCCAATAAATACCAATGACTTTGGGGTTTTTTTTGTTTAAAGGTAAAAAAAATTAAAGGTAACTGTAAGCAATTTTAATTTTTTGGTCTTTTTTTTTCATTTTTATATTAAAAAAATGGTAAGTAAATACCACGTAAAAAAAAAAAAGCTCTATGTTTCTCAAAAACATATATAGAGTTAAAGTGTTGCATGACAGAGTGTTTGTTACTCAAACCATCACAGCACAGAAAATGAAATGTTCATACCGGTCAAATCATTACAGTTACATAGCTACAGAGTTACATAGTTAGTCTGGTTGAAAAAAGACACAAGTCCATCAAGTTCAACCAAAAAAAAAGGAAACAAAGGGACAAACCTATATACACAATCCCATATCTACAGTTGATCCAGAGGAAGGCCAAAAACCCCATCATAACATAATCCAATTTGCTCCAACAGGGGTAAAAATTCCTTCCTGGTCCCCCAAGAGGCAATCAGATATTCCCTGGATCAACTTTACCTATAAATGTTAGTATCTAGTTATATTATGTGCATTTAGGAAAGAATCCAGGCCTTTTTTTTAATAAACAATCATTATGAAACCATCCCAACTAAGAACTGTGTGTTTACTGTGTGTACTGGCTACTGCAACCAATGAGACTCAACTTTTATATCTCTAGCTGTCCAGGTTTTGATTCTGATTGGTTCGGGTAACTGATGAGATATGAAAGTTCTTAGCAACTTTGTGAGATGAATGGAATGATATATTGGGGTTGAACTGGATTTACTAAAACTAAAGCAGTGTTTCTCAAACTGTGTTCCGCGGCACACTAGTGTGCCGCAGGAGAATTGCAGGTGTGCCCTGGGATCTTTCATGTTGTTCCCCAGGCCCGGCGATGGCCATGCCCGCGCCACACCGCGAGACTCCATGGCTCCGTCAGCAAAGTGCTGACTATCTGACACTCACTGAGCAAGTGTGCAGGCCTCACATGGACTCGGTCATCTTTGCTGCCTGGCCTGTGCATGAATTGGATTGGTTGATGTTCGCCGCCACCAGATCTCAGCCAATCCGGATGGCGAATATGATTAGGCTGCTCCCTGGCTGCCAGCAGTGTGCCAGGACAAGTGCCGTGTCAGGCGCTTCAAGCCAATAAGGTGCTGAGCCTGGCGTGCCTCAACGTGACGTCATTCCCTCCTCCAGTCCCACCCACAACAGAGCAGGGGAGCCGCAGTTCCTGGCTGTCCCATGCGGTGTGGAGCTGGGAAGATAAGACGAGAGAAGAGATGGGGACGGATGGACAAGTGTGTGATTATATCAGCAGTAAATATAAGCAGCAGTCTTGTGTTATCCCCATTCCCCAATATTATATCAGCAGGAAATCCCCAATATTATATATCAGTTATATATACCGTATATACTTGAATATAAGCCGAGGCACCTAATTTTACCACAAAAAACTGGGAAAACTTATTGACTCGAGTATAAGCCTAGGGTGTCCATCTGCATGCCTCACTGTGCCTCACTTTGCCTCACTGTGTCCATGTACATGCCTCACTGTGTCCATATACATGCCTCACTGTGTCCATGTACATGCCTCACTGTGCCTTACTGTGGCCATGCCTCACTGTGCCAATGCCTTACTGTGCTCAATCTCCCTACCTGATCTCCAGCGCTGTGTGACTAGACTGACGTTTAACATGGGAGTCTATGCGGCTACATGTGTGCCAAGTTTGGGGTTAAAGGGGACCTAGGGCCGGCCGGTACCAGGTCCCCAAAATCACCGGAGAAATGACCATTTAACATGGGAGTCTATGGAAGGGGTGCCCGAATTTGAAAAATCAGTGCTCCTCGCCCGTAGGTCCCCCGGACAACAAAATTTGCACACTTGTAGAGGAAGAGTGGGGCTACATGTGTACCAAGTTTGGGGTCCAGAAGACCTACGACTGGCCGGAATCAGGCGCACAATAGTGAATATGGACACAGACTCCAGTATAAGCCGAGGGGGACATTTTCAGCACACAAAAAATGTGCTGAAAAACTCGGCTTATACTCGAGTATATACGGTAATATTGGGGATCACACAAAACTGCTGCTTTTGTATATATTATATTTACTGCTGACCACAAAAATTGGTAAATCTTTTCAGGTGTGTTGTGAAAATGTTTACATCTTTTTGGTGCTCCGCAAGACAAAAAAGTTTAAGAAACACTGAACTAGAGAGTGCAAAATTTGGTGCACCTGTGCATGGTAGGCAATCTCGTACACACAGTCTGATTGTTGGAGGACCGATTTTTGTCCAAAGCGCGTGTACAGGAATTTGTCTAGCATAGCAACTATCCGCAAATTGTCGTTTGACAAACACGAATGTAGTGACATACTATGAGAGTATAAAGAGGAAGTTAATTTCTCAAGCGCCACCCTTTGGGCCCCTTCTGCTAATTTAGTGTTAGTAGAAGTTTGGTGAACGTTGATTCGCGATTTTCAGAGCGTACAAAACAAATGCCTTTTAAAATACATTTGGAATAACTACATCAGTAGCACCAGCAAAGCAGCTTCATTATTATCCCATTAAAGAAGACGAGAATTTTGACATTTCATCAATTGCCACGCCACGAATGTTAATTCTAGATTACGAACAGTAGTTTACAAGACCAAACTCTTCCCAGTCGTTCCTTGGTTCCGATCATGCGTGTTTTTACTTTCGACTTTTGTGTGACGGATTTCTGTACTGACCATCCGAAAATCAGACGTTGAGTTCACATCAGACAAACCTTTTATAGCCTGCACATCCAGCTTTTGTCTGATGTAAAAATCAAATCGTCAAATGCACCATACTAACGATCCGAAAATCCACAGACAGCTCGTCTTCAGACTTTTCCCTTCTGATTTTCGTACCGTGTGTACGAGGCCTAACTTCAGCTTGTTAACTGCTTGACGACCGGCTCACGCCGATATACGTCAGCAGAATGGAACGTACAGGCAGATTAACGTACCTGTACGTCGCCTTTAAGACGCAGCATTGTGGGCACGCGCAGGCGCCCACCGCAAGGTCCATGAGTCCGACCGCGGGTCCCGCGGCTCGATGTCCGCGGGGATACCCGCGATCATCTCACGGAGACGAAGAACGGGGAAATTCTGATGTAAACAAGCATTTCCCCATTCTTCCTAGTGACAGGACACTGATCACAGCTCCCTGTAATCGGGAGCGGTGATCAGTGTCATGTCACACATAGCCCATCCCCCCTACAGTTAGAACACATCCCTAGGACACACTTAACCCCTTCAGCGCCCCCTCCTGGTTAACCCCTTCACTGCCAGTCACATTTACACAGTAATAAGTGCATATTTATAGCACTGATCGCTGTGTATATGTGAATGGTCCCAAAATAGCACCAAAAGTGTCCGATGTGTCCGCCATAATGTCGCAGTCACGATAAAAATTGCTGATTGCCGCCATTACTAGTAAAAAAAAAATATAAATAAAAATGCCATAAAACTATCCCCTATTTTGTAGACGCTATAACTTTTGCGCAAACCAATCAATAAACGCTTATTGCGATTTTTTTTACCAAAAATATGTAGAAGAATACGTATCGGCCTAAACTGAGGAAAAAATATATTTTTTTATATATTTTTTGGGGATATTTATTATAGCAAAAAGTAAAAAATATTGCATTTTTTTCAAAATTGTCGCTCCCTTTTTGTTTATAGCGCAAAAAAATAAAAACCGCAGAGGTGATCAAATACCACCAAAAGAAAGCTCTATTTGTGGGAAAAAAAGGACGTCAATTTTGTTTGGGAGCCACGTTGCACGACCGCGCTGGACCCAAAGCCTCCAGTTGCAGCCCCAGGGCTAAAGGTGCCTGGGACTGATCCGCCAGTGTACCGAACCAGGAACTCCACCTCAGGGCTAAAGGTGCCTGGGGTGGCCACGAACAGAATCACACGCTCCCGGGGTCGGACCCCCGGGAACTCACCCCTGACAGACAGGGTCTGCCCCTTTTATATCCCCTCCCGGGATGCAGAGCAGGCCGACATGCCCACCATACTACCGCCAAATGGGGACATCCAAGGCACAGCACTGTACCAGCGGTTCAACCCTGGCCTCCAATGGTAGCGCCACCAACAGACCACGGGGAACTACACACCAGTATCCCACCTGCAGCTCAAAATTGGTTTTACTGAACCCTATCAAATAGTGTGTTTGAGCACAACTACCACTCAAACATTCCCCTAAATTTCAAAGCCCCGCTACATAATCATAATGTTTCTTTTCACACTTAGATGCCGTCTGTTTTTAGCTGTAATGATGATAACAAGACACCATTTATTTTATGATATCATTTGTCACTGAGAGGAAAACACATTATCCTAAATAACAGCATTTGTCCTTCTCTTCACCCGTACAAAAGTCACCCTTCAGGCTTTTAACATTTTTATTCATCCAAACACGTACCTAATGACTGTCTGGTAAATCCACAAAATGTGTTTTTCTATTCCCTATCTTGTAGTTCCTAAAGGGAGGAGTCTGTCCAGGGGTGTCCTTAATGGGGAAAATTGAAAAACACATTTCTACCCTTCCTTGTGGCTTCTCACTGCCTTCAACTGACCTGAACAATGACAGTAATACGGGAACGCGCAAGTGGGTGGGTATTGTTTGGTTTGCACCAGGCGAGGGGTGATGGTATTGATGGTTAAAGTGCTTATAATGTCCACCCCCTGGATCGTTCCTCAAAAAACAAAAGAAAAAAAAAAACGTAGTTTTATGACAACTTTTACCCCATCTTCCACATTGCTGGGTATGATGTCCCAGTCCTTCCAGGAATATTTCTAGGGAAGGCAGAGCAGGCAAATCTACTGAGAAGACACTCAGTCCATTGGCCAGCCTAGGCTCCGCATGTGGCATTCCTGTCAAATAAAAGATTTCTTTTCAGTTCCTGCCCGGTAGACACAACAGGAAGTTAAATCTCGACAAAATGACTAACATTTTGCCTTTATTTACACTGTACAATTTGTTCACATCATATCAAGAGACCTGCGTTGCTCTGCATTGAACTATTGTTTTCTATGTGCTCCGTTCACACCGTACAGGTGCACTTCATGAAAATGTAGCATGTCTGCATTGCAGCATGTCATTGCAGCTTATCGCAATGAGCTACAGTGCATTTTGTAAAATTTAAATATGGTTAAAAAGCAAACAGTGAGAGAGTCCTGGAGCAATGACAAAGAGAGAAATGAGCGGAGGGACGGCATGACAGGTGGGACATGCAGTAGCCTAGCAGGGGCTGTGGTTCCCTTTAAGAAAAGGGGGGTGGCCGTGGGGGAAAAAGGGGAGGGGGAATGCAGTCAGTTAGGGAGGAAGTGACGTTTTCTCACTTCCTCCATTTCACTCACGAGGTAGAAAGCTTCACAGCCGGTGCTATGGCTGATGTGGCTGAGCTATTAGCGCAATTGCGGGCCGCGGTGGCCGCGCAGGGGGCAGAGTGGCTGCAGGAACAGGTGTCTGCAGTGTTAGACGAGCGGGCGGCGGCGGCCGCCGGGGGGGGGTCGCTCCGGGGCGTGCTAGGCGGTCCAGGCCGCCTGAGCGGTACAGTCCGGAGGCATTCCCGAGTGGATCTACTTCCGTCCGGAGACCCGTTGGGGGCCCTCCGGCCGCATCCCCTGACCGCACGCAGCCGGTGTCGGCGGGGGGGGCCAGGAGGAATCCGCGCCGTGGACGGAGTTTGGCGGTGGGGGAGACGAGTGGCCCTCTTGCCCCTCCCCCTCCCGCGCGTCGGAGATGCGGTGACATCGCGGTCGAGGCTGCGGGTGATGCCCGGAACAGCCGTGCGGCCCAGCATGGAGAATCCAGTTCGCGGGCCAGTGGCCGGGAAGCGGTGGCGGTCAGGGGTCCGGCGGAGCCAGCGGGACGAGCGGTGAGGGGTTTGGCGCCAAGACTGACGGATGGGAGTAGAGCGGATGTAACCCGTGCCAGGGGGCGGACCCGGAGTCCGTCGGTGGAGGTGGCGAGTGGGTCGGGTGTGCCAGGATCGAGAGGGCATGATGCTCAGCCACGACAGCCCTTGCCACGTGGGTCGCGTCCGCACGGTGTGCAGCCAGCGCTTGTGTCGGCAGAATCGGATGACAACAGGTCTGGGGGGGAGCTGTCCGGGTCAGACGGTGGCGAGGACTCGGGACAACTGGCTTCGATGGAGAACAGTTCGGCGGCTGGTGGACCCAGTTTCAGGCAGCCCGGTAAGTCCCACTCTTCTGTGGTTATTTGTTCCTTATTACAAGATTTATTGGGTCAAGGGGGTGTTGGGGGGGGGCTTAGGCGCGACACCTGGGTCGCGTTCTTCCCCACCGGGGAGGAAAGTGGCAGGGGAGACGCAGGACTTGTGGTCTGGGTTGGAGGATTTGGTCAGGCGTTTTAAGCCGGGCGGGGGCGACATGGTGTCACCGGCGGCGGCTTGGGGGAAAACAGGGGGTTCATCGCAGGTGGCGGGGCCTTCGGATGCACCTGTGGCCCCAGGCGTGCATGCGGTAGAGGTGTCAGAGGAGGGGCAGGCCCCATTGGAAGGGGGGGTGGCCACGGCAGGTGGGCAAGTTGCTGCGCGAGAGAAAAACAAGGAGGTGATCAGGCTGGCGGATGCCGCTAAGAATGAGATGTACATTTGTTTTGAGGCACCGTTAGGAACTCACCTCAAGCCGGAGGTCAGAGAAAAGCTGTGGAAAGGTGAGTATGTGGAGATCTTCACGTTGCTCCCCTTGGACAGATTCAACCTGGATAGGGTGAAGCCGGAAGAGAGCAGGAAGGAGGATGAGGAAAAGAGGCGTTATCGTCTTATACCCCGTACTTTCACAAATTGGTTGCAAGCGTTTGCGATCATGGCTTGTGTGATAGGGCAGAAGGCCCCGGAACATTGTTCTGGGCTGTTCATTTATTTGGAGGCGGTTAGCGAAGCGTACAGGACGTATGGTGGCGTAGCCTGGTTGCGGTATGACGAACAGTTCCGGCAGAGGATGGCCATGAGACCAGGACTGCGATGGGATCACAAGGACATCAACTTGTGGATGCGGCTGATGACAGCGTCGCGGGCCTCCAATCAGTTTTTTCAGGGGGGGGTCGGAGGTGCTGCGGCCTCAGGACAACCGACCGAGAAACGGTGGGGCTGCTGCTGGCAGTTCAACGAGGGCACGTGCAAGTATGGAGCAAGCTGTCGCTTCAAGCATGTGTGTTCCGGATGTGGGGGCAGTCATGCCTTTTCCAAATGCTTTACGCGAGGCAGGGGTCGCCCCGGGATTCTGGGGGAAAAGGGAACGACGCCAATCCGGGTGGAAAGGATGCTTCCCTTTCTCAATAGGTATCCCGACAGGCGTGCAGCCAAGTTGTTAGAGGAGGGTTTCGCCAGTGGTTTCAGAATTCCTTGCGCGCCTTTTGCAGTCCCCCCGGCAGCCAAGAACCTCCGGTCTGCCTTGCTCCATCCCTTGGTGGTTTCGGAGAAGCTAGATAAGGAGGTACAGTTGGGGCGTATGGCCGGACCGTTCACGGATGCGCCCATACCTGAGTTAGTGGTTTCTCCCTTGGGGGTGGTCCCCAAGAGGGAACCTCAAAAATTTCGATTGATTCATCACCTGTCCTTTCCCAGGGGTGGGTCGGTGAATCATGCTCTTGCGCCGGAGGACTGCGCGGTATCGTACACCTCCTTCGATGCGGCTGTGGCATGGGTGCGCAGGTGTGGACGGGGAGCGTTGTTGGCAAAAGCCGATGTTCAATCGGCTTTTCGGTTGCTACTAGTACACCCGGACAGCTTTCGTTTCTTGGGTTGCATGTGGGAGGGGGCTTACTACGTGGACCGTTGTTTGCCCATGGGTTGCTCCATCTCTTGCGCGCTCTTTGAGACTTTTAGTTCATTCCTAGAATGGGTGGTCCGGGACGTGTCGGGGATCAGTTCGATCATCCATTATCTGGATGACTTTCTGTGCGTGGGCCCTCCGGGGGTCTAACGTTTGCAGGGTCCTGCTGGGGACGCTGCAATACGTGGCCGATCGTTTTGGGGTCCCTTTGGCCCCCGAGAAGACGGAGGGCCCCACGTCGTCTTTAGTTTTTCTGGGCATAGAGCTGGATTCTGAGAAGATGGAATGCCGACTGCCAGAGGATAAGCTGGAAGCGTTGAAGGAGGAAGTGCGCGGTGTTATCGGCCGTCGTAAGATTCAGCTGCGACAGATGCAGTCACTATTGGGTAAGTTGTGTTTCGCTTGCAGGATAATGCCCATGGGCAGGGTATTTAGCCGCAGGTTGTCGGCTGCGACAGCCGGGGTGCGGGTTCCTACTCATTTTGTAAGCCTAACCAGAGAGCTTCGTGAGGATTTGGAAGTGTGGCACGGATTTCTGGAATCTTTCAACGGGCGGGCGTTGTGGATGGCCGGGCCCGTTAGCAATTTCGATCTGGACTTGTTTACGGATGCGGCTGGCTCCACGGGGTATGGGGCGTTCTGTCAGGGAAAATGGAGTGCGGCTCCATGGCCAAAGGAGTGGGAGGAAGCGGGGTTCTTGAAGAACCTGGTACTATTGGAACTTTTCACAATTGTGGTGGCGTTTGAACTATGGGGGGATTCATTCCGGAATAGCAAGGTGCGCCTAAACTGTGATAACATGAGAGTGGTTCAGGTAGTGAATAGGTTGTCAGCCACGTCACAGCCAGTGGTGCGTTTGTTGAGACATTTGGTTTTGCGCTGCTTGCAGTTCAATGTATTTGTGTACGCAGTACATCTTCCTGGGGTGGATAACACCCTGGCTGACGCTTTGTCTCGTTTTCAGTGGGACAGGTTCCGGGAGTTGGCACCAGCAGCGAAGCAACGCGGGGTTACCTGTCCCGACTGGATGTGGGACATTGCCTTGACAGCGCAACGCAGTGGATAAAACGGTCGTGGTGAACCCAGACTAGTTTGGATTTTTGGGTCACTCGTACGTGTTCTGGGGGCAAGACGGGCCGATGTTCGGCCCAATGGAAGGCAGTTAGGAATTCCCTTACAAGAAGCCCGGGTCCGTTGGATCGGGGTGCCGGGTATGACGTGGAGTGGGGTTATGCCGGAGATACAGAGGTTCGCAGGTCGGGAGAGGGCACCGGATGTATTGGTGCTGCATGCGGGAGGTAACGACATGGGGGCCAGATCAATGCACCAACTGATACGGGACATTAAATATGATTTTTAAGGTTGCGCACTACATTCCCGGGTATTGGGGTTATTTGGTTGGACATGGTAGGCAGGACATCCTGGCGGTGGGCATGGTCGGTGGAAAAAGTTAATAAGGCCCGGATAAAAGTCAATAAGGAAGTGGGGAGAATTTTTGTGAGGAAGGGTGGCCTGGTGGTGCGCCACCGTGAGTTGGACGTCGATACGTGGAGGTACCTAAGGGGAGATGGGGTCCACCTGAATGCAGTGGGCATTGACCTGTGGAACTGGGTTTGCAGGAGGGAATTCAGCAGGCCCTGAGGGTGTGGGGTTGCTCGCAAGAGTAAGGCGTTACCCCTTGCGAGCTGTGGCGGGGTTTGGTTCCTGGAAGAGGAGGTAAAAGGGGAAGTCTGGAGAAAAAGGTGGTACCCATAGGTGGTATGGGGTTATTGAGTACCTTCTGGTCAACAAGGGTTAACCAGGAAGGGGGGTAAATGGTAGGGCACTGCGGCCAGGTGTACCGTCTCCGAGTCGGTGTCTTGCGGCTGGAGGCCTAAGGGATATGTTAGTCCCAGTGCCCAAGTTGGAGTTGGTGGTCTATAAGACCACCAGGGGTATTTTAAGTGTTAAGAAAAATGTTATTTAAACGGTTATTTAAGTGGTTATTTATTTCATATAAAAGTTGTTAAAATAAATAGGCCGGAAGGCCAATTTTACTCCACAACCTTGTCAGTCGTTATTTATTAGAATTGTACAAGGGGGTGGGTAAGTTGGATAGAGGGTAAGTCAAAGCGAAGGATCGGTCCTTAACATGTCAAGAGAGTCCTGGAGCAATGACAAAGAGAGAAATGAGCGGAGGGACGGCATGACAGGTGGGACAGGCAGTAGCCTAGCAGGGGCTGTGGTTCCCTTTAAGAAAAGGGGGTGGCCGTGGGGGAAAAAGGGGAGGGGGAGTGCAGTCAGTTAGGGAGGAAGTGACGTTTTCTCACTTCCTCCATTTCACTCACGAGGTAGAAAGCTTCCCACCCACCCTCCCTGTGTGAGGGGTAAGACAAGGGCGAGGGTTATGGGCGGTGTTTAGTTGGAAGTGGCGGGGTTTGGTTCCTGGAAGAGGAGGTAAAAGGGGAAGTCTGGAGAAAAAGGTGGTACCCATAGGTGGTATGGGGTTATTGAGTACCTTCTGGTCAACAAGGGTTAACCAGGAAGGGGGGTAAATGGTAGGGCACTGCGGCCAGGTGTACCGTCTCCGAGTCGGTGTCTTGCGACTGGAGGCCTAAGGGATATGTTAGTCCCAGTGCCCAAGTTGGAGTTGGTGGTCTATAAGACCACCAGGGGTATTTTAAGTGTTAAGAAAAATGTTATTTAAACGGTTATTTAAGTGGTTATTTATTTCATATAAAAGTTGTTAAAATAAATAGGCCGGAAGGCCAATTTTACTCCACAACCTTGTCAGTCGTTATTTATTAGAATTGTACAAGGGGGTGGGTAAGTTGGATAGAGGGTAAGTCAAAGCGAAGGATCGGTCCTTAACATGTCATGATACGTTGTTACAATGCATCGCACCTCCTCTACACAACACACACCAACATGCACACACAATATAGTGTGCAGGCTCATGTGGATGAACTCTCAGGTTCAAAGGAGCAAACACACACTTATAGATCTATCCAGTGGCGGAAATACCAGGGCCTCAGCAGTCGCACTTGCGACCGGGCCCTGTGGTTTCACCACGACCCGGTATCTCCCCCTGTACCTCTGGCTGGCAGTTCACTATGCAGTGGAGTTGGACGGAAGGTGGCGATTGGCTGCTCTGTGGTGCTAGCAGTTCACTTCGCTCTATAAAGTGGAGAGGAAGGAGAGGGGCCTCTGACCCGGGTAGATATCGGCTTCAGTGTACAAGCAGAGCGATTCACTTATTTACTGAATCCAGTGCCTGCCCGGGTCAGAAGCCCTTCCCTCTCCACTGTATAGAGCGAAGTGAACTGCTAGCCGGAAGGGAGATCCCGTGGCCCGAGGGCTCCTCAGAGCTGCCGATCACCCTCCACCACTGCACAGTGAACTGAAACTGAAGTGATCTGAGGTGCAGGGGGAGATGCTGCGGGCACCACAAACTGCCATCAATGTTCAGGTGGCCATGTGGTGAAAGTGGGGGTGTGGTACAGAGATGTGCTGGGGGTTGGAGGTGCACATCAAATGGGTACAGAGCAGAAATGTGTTAGGCCCCTTTTACACTGGTGGACTGATCGGGCCATCCATAGCTCTCTATGGAGAGGCAGGTGTCAGCGACCATATGTCCAATGACACCCATCGGCATCCGATCTGATCCTTTCCGCTAAAAACAGATGGATGGAAGATCCCATCCGTCCGGTGGATTGAATGACAGTCGGATGGAAACGGACAGGCAGGTAGTTTTTAACCAACTGCCCCATATTGAAAAGCGTGCATAGAATTAGGGCTGGGTGATTTCCCCCCCCCCCCCCCCCCCCCCAAAAAAAAAAATCTGCGATTTTTTTATAAAAAACTCGATTTACGATTCGATTCGATTTTTTTTTTTTATTATATTAATTAAAGTGCATCAACAAACAAAATTGCAAAGGCAAACCCTTTCTCTAACTGCAAAGTCAGTGTGCAACAAACACACAATATAATCCAGCGCTCATGGAACATACATTATTAACTATTGAAAACTCTTGAAACTCTGTGTGTGATTCCTTCTGTCCCAGCCTTGCTGCGATCCTGGCTCTGCATCCTTTTGGGTTGGAGGGCCCTCCACACGCTGATCTGCCTGTTGTCCATCATTCAAGGTACTGTGCTCACACGGAGATCATGCCCCAGGCTTTGTTTTGACTTTTTTCTTGTTCAAAGTTTTTATTTTAACATAATCATAGTGTACATAAAACAACAATCTTAGTGAAAGATGTACAGTTTAACATACGATATATCTGAAGAGAGATAAGCTTAAAGCTATTCAGCCCAACCGGGATAACGGCCATTAAAGCGAAACAGTTCTAAAATTAGGAAGGGCCTATTGTCACATCATCAATTGGCTTGGGATTACTAATGATGGGGCAGTGAGAGAGAGGAAATAACAATAATAAAAATAAAAAAATCCCATCAGATAATGAATATGTCATTTCAAAAAGATAAGAAATAGGTAGTCCAGTCCAGAAATAGTAATGAACAAAGCTTGTCGTCGGCAGGACCAGGGTATACAATCTACAGATAGATCCGGGTAATAAGTCCCATCTTTGTTATAGAGATTGTGAGTATAACAGTTCAATTGGGAAAGAGAAAGAAAAGAAGATCAAATAAAGGGCAAAAGCAGTGGGAAGAGGGAGAGAGAGAGTATAGGAGAGGTATGGGAGGGGGGAAGGGTGTCGGCAGGGGGGCACGGGCCCCCGATGAGCACCAAAGCAAACATGGATAAACCGTGACGTATCATAACCCAAGCAGGTCGGCGTCAAAATCCGAAGGGAGGAAGTTCTCCACCCACGGTGACCAGACTTTGCAGTGTTGGGGAAGACGGTCCAGGATGGTGGCCTCAATCTTACTGTGTATCATTGCCTGGGTTACTCTATTCTTCACTTCAGCAATGTGCAGAAGTGGGGTTTTCCAGGCCCTAGCTATTGTCTGTTTGGCTGCTGTGGTTAATTGAAAGAGGATGCGTCGTTGGGCCCTAGTGTAGTCACCCTGAATGTGGTTTAACAGAGCCAGGGAGGGGTCAGGAGTCAAGGTGTCATGAAGTAGGGTGGAAGCCATATGAAATATAGTTGCCCAAAATCGTTGCACAATGGGACAAGACCACCAGATGTGGACATGAGTACCTCTTTCCCCACAGCCTCTGAAACATTCAGGTGAATATGACGGGAGAAATTTTGAGATTCTAGTGGGGACGAGATACCACTGCATGAGGACCCTATAATTTGCCTCTAAGGCTACTACATTCTGCGTAGAGGACTTCGTGTTGGCCCATATGCTTGTCCAGTCATCCGCATCTAGTTCCAGTTGTAGGTCCTTGGACCACTGCGCAGCATAGGGGGGGAGGTCAGCCGAAGCAGAAGTTAAATGGGTATAGATACGCGAGATGATACCAGGGGCATGGGGGTCCGACTTACAGATATCTTCAAAAAGAGATAAACTATCTAGAGAGGAGCTGGTGGCTATTGTTGTCCTGACAAAATGGGCTATTTGGAGGTAACGAAAATATTCTCTAGGAGGTATATTATCTTGGGATTGGAGCATTGGGAATGTTTTAATAGCGGTTTTAGTGAGAAGGTCACAAACTCGGGTTAGTCCTGCCTGCTGCCAAAGCCGGAAGGAACCAGGTTCAGTGAAGGCCGGATAGAAAAGTGGGTGGCCTATAAAGGAAAGTAAGGGGGCATGGGGAGAGATCAGAGTGAAGCGACCACGTAGGCCGTCCCAGATCTCAAGTGAGTGGCGGGTGACCGGGTTGGATATGGGGCCTCTAGTGGAAGCGGGCAGCCACAGTAAATTAGATATTGTCAAGGGGGAAATGTCAATTGCTTCCAAACTAACCCACAGCGGGATTTCATGTGATGCGTGGTACAGAGTTATTTGAGCCAGCCGAGCAGCGTGGTAATAGCGGGCAAAGTTAGGGAGTCCGAGGCCTCCGCTAAGTTTATGATGGAGGAGGATAGACCTGGACACTCTAGGTTTAGTAGAGCCCCAAATATATTTAAATACACGAGTCTGAATGATTCTGTGAAAGTAAGAGGGGATTGCTATCGGAAGGACTCTATAAAGGTATAACAGTTTAGGAAGTAAAGACATCTTAACAGCCGCAACCCGCCCAAGCCAAGAAATGCACAGTGGTTTCCAGGTGTCTAACATGGAGGATAGGTGGGAAAGCATCGGAAGGTAGTTAGCCTGATACAGAGAAGCTGGATCGCTGGTTAGTTTTATTCCTAGGTATGGAAGAGGAGTCGTAGACCAATGGAAAGGGAAGTATTCTTGTAGGTGGATAAATTCCTGGTGTGGGAGAGAAACATTGAGGGCCCTGGACTTGGATTGGTTAACCTCTAGGCCAGATATTTTCGCAAACTCTTCCAAGATCCCAATAAGATTCGGAAGAGTTGTACGGGGGATGTTACAAATAGGAGCGCATCATCAGCAAACAAGCAGATTTTGTGAGAGGTGGACGCAATTTCTAGTCCTTTAATGTTCGGATTAGCTCTGATCAAGGCAGCTAGGGGTTCTATTACTAAGGCAAAAATTAGGGGGGAGAGGGGACACCCCTGTCTGGTCCCTCTTCGTATGTCAAAGGTATCAGACCTGAATCCTGAGTATTTGACATAAGCTTGAGGGTGGTTATAAAGGGAACTGATCCATTGTAGGAAATGGGGGCCAAAACCCCAACGGGAAAGTACAAAGTTCAGGTAGGGCCATGAGACCGTATCGAATGCTTTCCTGATATCAAGGGATAGTAGGTGCATAGGAATATTACGTTTCCTGGCCAAATGTTGAAGCAGAACAATTCGGCGGACATTATCACTAGCCTGTCGACGCGGCATAAAACCCACTTGGTCTTTATGGATCAGTCCCCCTATAAGAGGATTAAGGCGCAACGCCATAATTTTGGCCAAAATCTTGATGTCGAGATTGAGTAGGGAAATGGGTCTGAAATTGGACCAGAGGGAGTTGTCTGTATTGGGTTTGGGAATCATGGCTATAATGGCTGTCAACGTGTCTTGACCAAAGGAGTGTTGTTGGAGTAGTGCATTAAAGGAGTTGGAGAGAAGAGGGGCTAAGGTGGTAGCAATTTTTTTTAAATAGGTACCGGAGAGTCCATCAGGGCCTGGTCGCTTATGGGATTTGAGAGTTTTGATAGCCAGGAGGACCTCTTCGGTTGTCACAGGTTTTTCCAGAGACTCACGGCCAGACTCTGATAACGTGGGTAGAGGAATGTCCCTGAAAAGTGCTTCAGCCTGGGAGGGAGAGAAAGGGGATTTTGCTTCATATAAATCTTTGAGGCGCTTACGAAATTCAGATAGGACTTTAACAGGATTACTAGTATAGGTATTTTTGTTTATTCGCAATCTGATGGGTGCATTATTCCTTTCCGGATGCCGAAGGCGCATGGCTAAAAGCGTATCTGGCTTGTTGGCCTTAGTGTAGATGGTGTGGTTTGACCTGCGGATGGCCTTATCAGCCGATTCAGCCAACAGCAGGTCCAACTCAGTTTTAACCCTTTCCAAAGAAGTTCTGTGTGAGTCAGTAGGAGAAGATTGAAACTGGAGAAAATGGTGGTGAAAGTCCCGCTCCAGGTTTGCCAATTGGATTTTCTTGTCATGTTTCAGGTGAGTAGATACCGAGATACATGTACCCCTAATGACCGGTTTATGTGCCTCCCAAAGGAGGACAGGAGAGATACCCGGGGTTGAGTTGTATTGTAAGTAGTCCTTAAGAGCGATCTGGATGTCAAGACAATAGGATTGGTCAGCGAGGTGAGCTTCATTAATGCACCATGTACGGTCTTTGGAATGAGGGATTAAGGAGGAGATTGTGGTAAGTACTGCACAGTGGTCTGACCAAGTAATGGGTTGGATATTAGAGTTGAGTAATATTGGAGAGGATGCAACTGAAACAAAAATATGGTCAATTCTGGAAAAGGATCTGTGGGGATAGGAGTAGAAAGTATAATTTATTTTAGTCGGGTTGCACTCACGCCAAGTGTCGAGCAGCGAGGCTTGTTGGATCAATTTCCAAAAACGTATGGAGGGGGAGTATTGCTCTGGAGCATATGGGGATTTATCCAGATGCGGTTGCATCACAAGATTAGAGTCGCCACATAAGATAAGTGTGCCTTTACAGTGAGTGCGTAAAACTTGGAGCAAGTGCGAAAAAAATGGGTTCGGATTATTGTTCGGGGCGTAGTATGAAACTAGGGTGGTTTCAACATCCTGCAATAGGCCAACAAGTATAATATAGCGACCTTCTGGGTCTTTAATTTCGGAAGATACTATAAAAGGGAGGGAGCGGTGTAGAGCTATCAAAACGCCTCGCTGCTTTGTGGAGGCGGAGGCAGTAAACACTTGTGGGTAATGAGGGCTGAAGAATTTGGGGGTTGAACGGGTCGAAAAATGTGTTTCCTGAAGAGCTACTATACCTGCCTTCAGGGATGTAAAAGATTGGAAGGCTTTAACCCTCTTATTGGGAGAGTTAAGACCCTTAACATTCAATGAGAGTACGGTCAGGGGGGCCATCTGAGGTCATGGGGAGGTTTGATAGAAGGCGCCATCAGGGTCATGTCCCCCAGCCGACTGGAGAGGAAGGAGAGGAGAGAGGGGAGAAGATAAAGGGAAAGAAGAGAAGATGAAAGAGGAAAAACATTGTAGGGCAAACCAATGGTCATGGAAAGGGAGAAGAGTAAAACTCTGTCGCCCGACCAAATAGTGCACCGACTCACCAGCCAGCCAGCCAGCTCGAGAGTAGATGCACCGTAGAGGGGGGGAGCAGTGACAGCTCCCCGCTGCAAACGGGATATAATAGAGCTATCTAAGAATGTACAACATTAAAGAGTATAACCGTCTAAAGGCTCGTAGGCCAAGACCCAAAAAGGGAACATCTTACAGAAAGCCTAGCGCTTATCAACATATCGACAGGATATAGTTTAAGGTAAATACCTGGGTAGGGGGAGGTATAGACAGGTATAACTGGTACCTTGGAATGGCAGGGCAGGGAGGAAAACCATGGGAGGGGGGCAGGCGAGAGTAAGGGGGTGGGTGGGGAGGGGAGTATGTGGGGAGGTGAAGGGATGGGGAGGGATGCAGGGATAAGGAAATAGGTAGGCAGGGATATCAAAAAAGATCCTGGGTTAGATCTTGGTCCATGACGGGAAAGTCCCCCCCATGGGGCAAGATAACAACATTTCAAAGTTCAATAGTAACATTACTAAGAACAACAGGGCGGAAGGCAGTCCATCATTCAAAAACTTGTGCAAAAAAAAAAAAAAAGGATTAGAATGTCAAACCGAGTGTACAAACAGTATCACGAGTTAGAAACAAACAAAGAAAACTAAACTGAACCTGTGCAACCCCAGATAGGTATTGAGGTGCTGTGTGCGTCTCCCCCATCATGTGGGGCGACCCAGCCTCAGGCAGACCCCTCTCTTGATTGAAGAGTCAGCTGCAAAAGGAGTGGACAGTCTCTGGAACTCCAAACAAGGTCTGCTGTAGGCACAGAGGGGAGAAAAAAAAACAAAACAGAGCAGAGCAAGTTATGCAGACATTTTCAGCGCGGCACAAACAGCTGCTGGCTAGTGGAGCCACCCCGAGATGAACGGGATGGGGTCCCCTTCCGAATGGATGATGGGCCCGGCTGGGAATTTCTTGGGGTGGTAGCGTACGGGTGAGCAGTGGTACGTGCTGGGGTGCGAGGCAACATAGTCTCTGATGACTGAACCGGAGCGGTCAGTTGAAGGGTTTCCAGAAGGCGCTGAAGTGAATCAGGCGATGTGCAGGAGTGTTGGTGACCCTGATAGGAGAACTGCAATGCAAAAGGGAAGCGCCAGGTGTATTTCAGTTGATGCTGTATGAGGATTTGTAACTGCGGCTTCATTGCGTGGCGCTTGGCTATTGTGAGGGGAGCCAGGTCTGAAAACAGTTGGTACGTGTGGCCCTGGAACAGGAGGGTGTCTTTGTTGCGAGCAGCAGCAAGCAGTTGCTCCTTTGTGCGGAAGAAGTGCAGCTTAATGATGATATCTCGTGGGGGGGCGTCCTGTTGACGACGGGTGAGAGCCCTATGGATTCGATCGAATTCTAAACGCTCGATCGGTATGGAGGGCGCTAGTTCTTGGAACAGGGCAGTGGAGAAGGATTGCAGGTCATCCACGCTTTCTGGTATACCGCGTAGACGCAGGTTGGATCTGCGGGAGCGGTTCTCTGCATCCTCTAAACGTGAGAGGAGAGTGGCATTCTCATCACGGAGGGCTGCCTGCTCTTGGGCCTGCTCCTGTAGTGTGAGCTCTATATCATCCACTCTAGTCTCCAGGTCCGCGGTGCGTTGGCCTAGCTCCCTAATCTCTCGGGACAGCCTATTTGTTATTTGGTCCGAGGTAGTTTTAAGGGCCTTCTGCAGCATCACCTCCATATATTTAAGAAAGTCAGTCTGGGACATACCTGAGGGTGGCAGGGCAGGGGATCCGCCGATATGTAATTCAGTTTCTTCATCCCCCTCACTGTCAGCATGTCCCGATCCGTCCGGAGAGGCAGCCTGCAGCTTGGCTAAGGTCTTCGCCGCCATTTTAGAGGAGGCGCGGGCCAGAGCGTCTTTGATCGGTTTAGGCTTGTTCTTGCCGCGGTGACCGGTCAGGACTATCCCGAGAAAGGCTATAGTGTGCCGAGAGGTGAGCGCTGAAGTAGCGGGGTTGCAGGGAGGTTCAGATGTGCTTCAAAGTCCCGATAGTGCAGCGGGGAGTGCGGAGCTCTAGTGGAACACGTCCTCCATGTCGAGCCTCGCGCATGCGCCCCCTGTTTTGACTTTTTTAACCCCTCCTTGCTCCACGGATGTCACTGCAAGTTTAACAAGTTTGTCACCACTGGCAACTGGAGAGTTAAGATTCATTTGCCCTCTGCACATTTGGGATTGGATCCCTCTCTTTATTGTGATTAATAAATGGACTAAGCTTTTTTATCAATTCTTCTAGAGTTTTCAATAGTTAATAATGTATGTTCCATGAGCGCTGGATTATATTGTGTGCATGTTGTGTATTTTGTACTTCTGGGTACGGATTTTTTCTTGCTGCGCTGGATCCTGTTTTTTCCCCCTTTTGGATACATTGTACTTCCCAAAATATTTGGGATTTTTTTCTTATTATTATCATCCATTATATTTTTTTCTTTATCCACCAATTTAGCGCTTGTGACCTTTTGTTGTTTTTTGCAGTGTGCAACAAAGATTGTTAAACATCCAAATTATTAATACTGTATTTGGATTTAGCTAATAAAACAACAAAAAATCCTGAGGTTACTCTTAGTTGAATTGAACTGTGTCCATGCCTCACTGTACCCGTGTCTCACTGTGCCCGTGTCTCACTGTGCCCATGCTTCAATCACTGTGCCCGTACCTGATGCAGATTTTCATGGTATACGGATTTTACTGCTACACCGGTGGCCATTCCAGTATTCAAAAGCCGCGCCTCCTCCTCGTCTGTTATAGGCGGAACACTCAATTTCCCAGCATTCAGTGTTTTGCCTATCATGGTCATCCTCATAACACAGACGAGGATGAGAGGATGTCCGTGATAGGCTGAATACTGTGAAATTGAGTGTTCCGCCTATCACAGACGACGAGGACTCGGGAGGCGCGGCTTTTGAACACTGCAATGGCCGCCGTCTGTCTGCATGACACGCTGATCAGGTAGGCAGACGGCGGCTGCAGCGAGTAGATGTAATTGGGGTAACTCTGCCCAGTGCCATTCCGGATACGCCCCCTGCAGTCCTGCTACGGAAACTTTGAAGGGGAAAAAAAATCTAAAAAAATCGATTTTCTTCAAATCTGAATCGATTTGAGCTCAAAACTCGATTCAAGATTAAAATCGATTTTTTTCCCAGCCCTACATAGAATAGCGGAGCGGACACGGACCTGTCATCCTTTTGCTCAGCGGGAATCAGCAGAGAGATCCCCCCGCTGAGCAAGTGGATCCTGCAGATAGATCCACCCTGTGTGAGAGGGGCCTTAGGGGTATGCAGGGTGGCAAGTTCGCTTGCTGCAGAGTACAATGGTGTGCTGGATGGATACAGAGGTTTCTAGGAGGTGTGTGTGTGGAGGGGAGTACAGAGGTGTGGGGGGTGCAAAGATGTTCGTCAGAGTACATAGATTTGCTGGGGTGTCTTGAGGTGTGCTGGGGAAACAGAGGATGCTGGGAGGAGCAGACGTGGGGGTGGTCCTTGGATCGGTAGGAAGGGTCCCGGCCGGGACCAGTGGCAAGGGCCCCGGGACAGGGTCAGAGGGGCACTTCATGGTTTCCTGCACGGGGCCCTAAAGGTTCTAGTTATGCCTCTGGATCTATCTTTCTATCCATCTATCTATCTGAGACTGTCCTACTTTGTCCCGGTAGTACAGGAATTTGGCCAATAGGGGCACAAGAGAGGCTACTGAATGCAGAGCTCTGTGTGTCAGCTCACATTACATTAACTCAGTCAGTGAAAACAGGATGAAGGAGGGGGGTGAAAAAGCCCCCTTACAACTGCTAGCAGGCAGCTCTCCCTAACTCAAGCTGAAGAACCTGTGTACATCGATCGGGCCAGCTTGGCGGGATTGCGGGTTATAGAGTGAGACACCCGCTACATTACCTTTTAGGCAATAGTCTACTCTTGGCTCAGATCACACAGTCTGCAATGCCTAGTGTTGTCCCGCACATACACAATATCCCTTATAACAAAAGCAAGACATTGAAAGGGCTTTATATTGAGGTGAAATATAATTTAGAAAAAAATATACATTTATACTTCAGTTTAGTAAATAGGTCACAATGGTAGTGTATTACCGCCTCCAAGATAGCATTGTGAATTCTAAGTTCAGGTGCGGAGCTTAAAGTGATTGTAAATCCTCATTTTTTTATTTATTTTTTAAATAACGAACATATCATACTTACCTCCACTGTGCAGCTTGTTTTGCACAGAGTGGCCCCAATCACCATCTTCTGGGGTCCCTCTGCGGCTCTTGCGGCTCCTCCCCGCATCAGATAACCCCCTAGGAGAAGCGCTCTCCCGAGGGGGTTTCCTTGCGGGTGCGCTACCGAGTCCAGCATTTGCCTACATAGACACAAATACCGGACTTGGCCCTGAGCCTAGAGCCTGTGTTATTGGATTTGATTGACAGCAGCTATAAATCTATCCAATCAAGAGTCGGGACCCCGTGGAGAGAGGGAGAGCGCGTCTCCGCCAACTAAATGAAGTGGCTCAGGTAAGTAAAACGGGGGGCTGGGGGGGCGGTCACTGCCAGGTGTTTTTTCACCTTAATGCATAGGATGCATTAAGGTGAAAAAACACGAGGGTTTACAACCCCTTTAAGCAGCAAAGGCCCTTGGAAACTATTTTATACTGATAGCAAGAAAAAGATTGCCAAGCAAAATTGTCATGCTCTCTGCACAGAGAGTAAATATTCTAAATCTTTACTTAAACATGTCCATATCTGTTGAAAACCTGTAGGTGGAAAAAGTATTCAAATCCAACTCCTACATACAAAGACAAACTTGCCCGTAGGGGCTGACACAAGTAAGTCTCAGGATTCCCCTTCCACCGAAAGTGCATTGTATGTTTGCATGTCATTATCTAAAGCCTGCCAGTTAGGAAAGTCTTTTTTTACTTGTTTACATTTTTGGCATTCCTCTCATGCAGTCGCCCAGTAATACAATATACTGAAACCACAAATGAATCTGACATTTTATGTTTGTTCCTCTGGTAAATAATTAAGCCAACAGAAATCAGCAAAACTTGGCACTGTTGATGATTGCCCTGTCAAAGCTTGTGCACATTCTGATATGTAGAGAGGAAGCAAACGCATGACTATTGTATAACAAATGTATTCCTGGTCTGCCAACCACGTTTTACCCCGTACCTTACTTATACTTAATCAATGAGACCACACCTTTTAGTTTGGAGTAAAACATGGCCGTAGCAGCCTCCTTTATTATAACTGTTACATCAGTTATCAAAACATCAAACCATCAAAACATAATCAGAACATAATCAGAACCCATGTTCTCAGAATATTGCCTCCTGGTGTTGGTCTTTGCAGGAACCTCAAAATTACCATAATCATATTAATCATAATGATATTAATCATCTCAATCTTAATCATATCAATAACAACCCATGTGACACTGCGGTACCTTAAATGGTCATAGGCCTCAAGCCGACCAGCTGCTCAGAGACGACCACTGACCGCAGTGCCCCCATTATCAAACTCTTCCAGCTAAACCCCTGTTAGCTGGAATACACCCTCAGAACCCATACCACCGATAGGTCCTGACCACTTGCTTTTTGAGGTACTTCATTCTCCCGCAAAGACCAAAACACCCGCCACAGCACCCTAGGGAAAACACCTTTACCCTTTGGTGCCCCTCCAAACCCTAAGGGCTTGTTGGATCCCATCATGCAAACCCAAAGCCCACAAATCAGTCCCCACTTCATTCAGATGGACACTATCCCTCCGTAGATACCGCCACGTATCCACCTCCAATTCCAAGTGTCGGACCACAAACTTACCCATATCACAATTGATTTTCCTGCGAGCCCGAGTGATGCCATCCACGGACCTCGCCCCTCTCCAAGCTGTCCTGGCCACCATATCAGACCAGGCAATGATCGTGTCCGGGAAGGACATCCTGAGCCGCAGGAAATCAAATTTCATGTCCCTCATCACCTCTAACATGGACCTACTGCCCTGATCATTGCCACCTAGGTTCCGTACTGAAACGTCAGGTGGCCTGTCCAAACGAGCAAAACGGTGCACCTCCGGAACCATCCTGCTCCACAACATTCCCGGAACTCCCCGCCATCGGACGCACGCCTCAGGTCTTGGGAACCCCAGCTGCCGACCCTCATATCGAACGTCAGCCCTCTTAGCCCCCCAGAACACAAACGAATGGCCCAGTATCCAGACCAAAGCTTGCGTCTCACCTGAAAGCAGACGAAGAACAATAACGCCCATGAGAAAATTCCCAAAAACCCAACCTGTACAACTAAGCAGCCCGAATATAACACCCCGGGCATGCACCCAAAATTACTCAAGCCCCACTATTATCTGTGGGCGAACGTACAGCCGGAACCTCCTGGATTCCCACCGGCCTATCCTCTTAACAGCTTCCTCGTCTATCCCACATCTGGCCGCCTCTGTAGCTGCCCCTATCCTGAAGGAGTGCGAGGAAAAACTCCTTAACACGGAGTCCCAACGCCCGAAGGCACTTTCGGAATACCGTAATAAACTGATATCTTGAAAGTGGGGTCCCGTCCTCGTGCATCAAAAAAGAACCCACACTGGGCGAGCGAACCTCCAAATACCCCTTAACAGCCCTTACAGGGCATAACAGAGAACCTGGAACTGGAAAACCTGTACCAACTTACCTCTGCCCATCTGGTCCGTCTTAGACTTCCTAAGCGCCAGTGACACCCCGTCCTCCGTCCTGCACCAATAATAATATTAATCGTATCAATATACTATTTTCAATAGCAACCCACGTGACACTGCGGTACCTTAAATGGTCATAGGCCTCAAGCCGACCAGCTGCTCAGAGACGACCACTGACCGCAGTGCCCCTATTATCAAACTCTTCCAGCTAAACTCCTGTTAGCTGGAATACCCTCTCAGAACCCATACCACCGATAGGTCCTGACCACTTGCTTTTTGAGGAACTTCATTCATGACATTGCAGTACCTTAAATGGTCATAGGCCTCAAGCCGACCAGCTGCTCAGAGACGACCACTGACCGTAGTGCCCCCATTATCAAACTCTTCCAGCTAAACTCTTGTTAGCTGGAATACCCTCTCAGAACCCATACCACCGATAGGTCCTGACCACTTGCTTTTTGAGGAACTTCATTCATGACATTGCAGTACCTTAAATGGTCATAGGCCTCAAGCCGACCAGCTGCTCAGAGACAACCACTGACCGTAGTGCCCCCATTATCAAACTCTTCCAGCTAAACTCTTGTTAGCTGGAATACCCTCTCAGAACCCATACCACCGATAGGTCCTGACCACTTGCTTTTTGAGGAACTTCATTCTCCCCCAAAGACCAAAACACTCTGGTGCCAACTCTCGGAACCTGTCCCACTGAAAGCGAGATAGCGCATCAGCTATGACATTGTTCACCCCCGGAACGGTGTACCGCATACACAAACACATTGAGCTGTAAGCATTCCAACACCAGATGGCGCAGCAGCCGCACCACCGGGGGGTGGAGGATGCCGACACCTTGTTAATGACTTGCACCACCCCCGGGTTGTCCCCGTGAAAACGCACCTTTAAGTCTCTGAACAAGCACCCCACAGTTCCCCCGCCAGTACCACCGGGAACAGTTCCAACAGGACCAAGTTCTTAGTGAAACCAGCATCAAACCATGACTGAGGCCAGGGGCCCGCACTCCACTTACCCTGAAAGAAAGCCCCAAAGCCCGACCACCGGCAGCATCCGTGTACAGTTCCAAATCAAATTGCTAATTGGTCCGGACATCCGTAATGCTCTCCCATTGAAGGACTCCCGGAATGAATACCAAACCTGCAGGTCAGCCTTGTGTTCCCTGCCCAAACTCACAAAGTGTGTGGGTGACCGTACCCCAGCCGTGCTAGCCGACCGCCGCCGGCAGAACACCCTGCCCATTGGCAGAATGTGGCACGCAAACTTACGTTTTTTCAGCAGCGACTGCAACACCCTAAGCTGCACCTTCCTCAGCCCCATCATAACTCTCATCTCCCGCTTGAGAGCCTCCAACTTGTCCAATGGTAGGTGGCACTCCATGGCCTCCGAATCCAGGACAATGCCCAAAAACGTGTCAACCGTGCGTGGTCCCTCAGTTTTATCCGGCGCCAAAGGGATCCCAAACCGCTCTGCAATGTGCTCCAAGGTGGCCAGGAGCACCTCGCAGATCCTGGAAGAGGCCGGACCCACACAAAGAAAATCGTCCAAGTAGTGAATAATTGACTTCACCCCCGACAAATCCCTGACAGCCCATTCCACAAATGAGCTGCACTGTTCGAACAATGCGCACGATATGGAGCACCCCATAGGCAAACACTTACCAAAAATAGAACGCAACGCCGCCTCTATGTCGGCTTTTTCCATCAACGCCCCCTGCCCATACCAGCGAACCCAGACTACGGCAGCATCAAAGGAAGTGTACTGACTGTACATGCTTCCGGATCAATCGCGTCATTGACCGACCTGCCCTTCGGAAAACACAGGTGGTGAATGAGGCGGAGCTTGTTGGGCTCCTTCTTGGGGACAACCCCGAGCGGGGAGACTACCAAATTCTCCCGGGGGGGGGGGAAGGACCGCCCATGCTGCCCAGAGTAACCTCCTTGCGCAGTTTCTCTGCGACCACCCCAGGCTGTTGCATGGCCGACCGCAAATTGCGTGCGATCGGGGGGATAACCTGCAAAGAACACGGAATGCGAACCCCTCTGAAAACCCCCGCTCCAACAACCCGGCCGCAACCTTGTCCGGATAACTACCGAGAAACAGCCGCATCTTTTCCACCATCACCGGAGTCCTCCCTTTTGTGCCCAGAGTCTCCGGCACGACCCTTACCTTGCTTAAAGCATCTAGCCTGTGTATAGGAGCCTCCGCAACCGGAGCATTCATGCTTGTACCGGCAGGACCCCCCAAACTTGCACAGCCCTCTTCCCCTAGCACAAATTCCATCTCCCAGCACAGCCCTCTTCCCCTAGCACGGGTTTTAGTAACCCCTTGGCCACTAAAATTAATGGCTAAGTTCACCCTTCTGAACAAGGGCATAACATGTAACATGCTCAGCATCCACCCCCTTTCCCCCCAATATCCCCCCAACCCATGACAGTGTGCGCCCACAAGGCTGTGTCATTTATTCACAGATTCCTTATAAAAATAAAAAAAATATTTGCATATTTTTTACCTGCAATAAAATGGGCATTCCCCCCCCCCCCAAAAGTTGAACTTAACCTTTAATTTATAATCCTTCTCATATATACACACACCTAAAAACAATGAACACACTATTCCATATATATTGTGTATATATAGTAAATGACATACTATGTTCAGTTAGACCCCTTTCACAATGGAGTGTTTTTCAGGCGCTTTTGGTCTAAAAAATAACGCCTGAAAAACAGCTCCCCTGTAGTCTCTGTGTGAAAGCCCTCGGGCGATGCGCTGGCAGGACGTTAAAAAAACTCCTGCAAGCGGCATCTTTGGAGACACCGCTCCTGCCCATTGAAATTAATGGTCAGCGTGGCCGAACCGCCCTGGTTTTAACCCTTTTTCGGGCCGCTTGCGGGGGTTAAAAGCGCCCCGCTAGCGGCCGAATACCTCTGCAAAAACGACGGTAAAGCGCCGCTTTACCGCCACCCCAGTGTGAAAGCAACCTTCATAACATGCATACTCAAATGTATACAGATACTGAGATATATACATATGCTCTATTACATACAGTACATGCACATTATATATATATATATATACACACACACATACAGGTATATATACACACTCATATATACACACACACACACACAGGTATATATACACACTCATATATATACACACACACACACACATCTATATACACTCAGATATATACACACACACACACACACACAGGTATATATACACACTCATATATACACACTCATATATATACACACACACACATCTATATACACTCAGATATATACACACACACACACACACACAGGTATATATACACACTCATATACACACACACATCTATATACACTCAGATATATACACAGTACATATGCTCAATTATATACATGCACAAACATATATATACACACATACATACTGAGATACATACATGCACTCAGATACACAACAAACATGCATAAATACACTTGACACAACATACTGTGAGATGAATACTGTACTTACATAGTGGCAGCCAGCTTCTCTCCTCCCCTCTCTGTCCTGCTGTCCCCTCACACTTGTGCAGCTTGTTCCTCTTCCCGCCCCCACACACTCACAGCTCCTCTCCACTGCATCTCTGTCAGAGTGAACAGTCCTGAGTGGGCTCCAGTAGCCGGGACTAGAAGCAAAGCATCAGAAAATGCGGCCAGGAGGTTCTGTATCCCTCCACAGAGAGAAATAAGTCCCTTGTAATTAGGGCTGTTTCCACCCAGACAGCTGCATATATGTAAATATAGGTGACATTCTGAAACATGTTATGTATCCTCATTTCTGATTAAGCTTTTATGGGGGTGTTAAAATAATTTTTGAGGGTGCCCTGGTGGCTGGTGTCCGGGTGACAGGCAGTCAGAAACCCGGGAAGAGGATGTAAAAACCGGACTGTCCGGGTGAATCCCGGACAGGTGGCAACCCTAGGCTTAACCCTGTCCAGGTGAAACTTTTCCAATGGCAACGGTGAGAACATCTCCACATACTCACCCTTCCATATCTTTTTCCTCAATTCAGGTGTCAGGTGTGCTCCCAGCGTTGCCTCATAACACACATACACCTCACACTTTGCAGCGTCAGCCAACCTAATGATATCTTGCCGAGCCGCTCGATCCCCCACGCTACCCAACTGAGGGGCCCCCAAAGCCACTGTAGCTCTCAAATTGGCTGACCAAGGACCTGATACCCTCAAGGAAACCCCTGCAGCCCATCCAGCCATGCACCTCCCCACAGCAGGGACCATATCCCCCCCAGCCTGCCCCCTCCCTGGATCCAGCATCTGTACCGCCAAACCCCCACCAACAGCAGGCCTAACCACCTGGCCACTACCCCCAGTATGGCCCCCAGAATGAGTAAGTGAAATTGACATACCGGGCTGCCTGGAAGAACTCCCACCAGCCGATCGACTCGACTCCACCGCTGCCACCGACCGTCCGGGTCTCCGATCCTCCTCCGAGCTGCACACTTCCCCTTCCGACAACACACCAGACTGCTCCTCACCAGTGGCGTCTCCAGCTTTCACATTTAGGGGGGGCACATGGGGGGACAGGGACAAAAGTAGGGGGGCCAACTATAAAATTCAATTATATATATATATATATATCCTGGGGCCCTTTACTACGATCCCACAATGGGCCCTTTCACATGTTCTGCAGTGAGCTCCCTTCCTACTATACTGGGGCCCCACCAGGGTGGCAGAAAATAAGAGATATATGTCACCAGCACACCAAGAAAATATAAGGGTCCAAAGCAGATGGAGAACTATCAGGGTTGCAAAGGTTGTCTTGCCACCGGGCCCTGGTGTTCTGCCCCTGTGGGTTTCCCCAGCTGTCCTGTCCCTGCTATTGCTATTGATCCCTATCCCAGCTCGAATCGGCCCACACAGAAGTCCCAGTGGAAACACTCCCAGCATCCACTTAGCCAAAGGCCTCAGGATGCAGTCAAATATCCAAAGATATGGGGAAATATGGTTTGTAGTGTGATGGCTGCATGAGCAGCGTCTGCTCAATGGCAGCTCTGCTACAATCTTGTTTAGGGCTTTATGTCCTTCACTTTTTAAACAGTATGAAACATCTTGACATATAAATCTACAAATTCAGTGCTTTAATATATTTATATTTCTCTCCTACCAAGAGCCTCCAAAGAAAGGATTGATATTCCCGAAACATGTTAGGCTTAAGGAGCAATATTCTCTCTTATTGAAAATTTGTATAACAAAATGTTTTCAATTCATGCTTCATACTAATCAAATGTATACTGTGCAGACTATCAATGTGCTTGACATATTCTTTTTTTTTTTTTCACAATCAAAGTTTTATTGAGGCTTGGTACAGATAACAGGTAATAAAAAGAAGCAATCGTATCACAACAAAAGAAAAATGTTTAACATCAAGGGCTTAATCATTATCAAGCCCGGAAAATGATAAAGGCGTAATATGAAATAGGTATATGCTGTACATAAAGTTTAAGAAAATGTGGCGGGAAGAAATGGGGTGGGTGAGAGGGTAAAGAAAAGAGGGTAAGAAAGGGAAGGGTGGGGGGTGAGGGGTAGTAGCAGGATCAGTAGAGCATGAAGGTACAGTGTATACAGATACATTAGCAGATCATCTCGAATACATATTCAGTGTATTATAGATTAGTCTCAGCAAGTGTGGACTTCACAGTCAGTCTCATTTACCTAATGTAGGGAGTGAGGAGTTATGCAATAAGCAGCTGGAATTCGGGGGAGAACGAGAATAAAACCCAAGGTTGCCAGATTTCATTAAAGTTGTTGCTGATTTCTCTTTTCATGGCTGCGATTTCTTCCATTTTGTGTATGTGTTCTACTCTATCCAACCAATCTCTGATTTTTGGTATCCGTTTGGTCTTCCAATGAAGGGGGATGAGTGTTTTTGCTGCAAGGAGGAGGTGTCTAGTGAGAGATTTCTTATATTTGCCTATAGTGAGTGTGTTAACGTTAATCAGGCAGGCAGCCGCTGTGAGGTTTACAGTGGTTTCAGTTATGAATTGGATCCACTTCCTGATCTCAGCCCAGTACTCAAGAATTAATGGACACTCCCACCAAATATGGAGGAAAGTGCCAATATCCTGTTCACAGCGCCAACATGTATCCGAGGCAGCGGTGGACCACCCCCTGGATCTCTGGGGTGTAATGTACCATTGAGTGAGGATTTTGTAAGAGACTTCCTGATATTTGGAGCTTAGGGAACATTTGTGTGTCATAATACATGCCTTCTCCCAGTGTTTTGTCGATATTTTAGTTTTAAGGTCACTTTCCCATTTAGCCTTATGTTTCAAGTCATCTGTGTGCTGAGCCTCAATTAGCCAGGCGTAGGCTAGGGAAGTGGTATGTGCTACTGAGGTTCTCTTGAAGCAGAGATTTTCGAGTGGAGTCATTGGCAAGCAGTATAACGACCTACATCTGCTATTAATCAAGAAGTCTCTTAGCTGTAAGTAAAACCAGAGGCCAGGGAATGGTCCCTTCCAGTCTGCCCGTAGGGCTTCCAAAGATTTAACCTTTGAGTCTGATAGGCATTGGGAAGTCGTGTATGGGGTCGCATCCTTCAAGAGGTGTCCCGGGATAAAATCAGGGTTGTTGGTGACCGGGGTTAGAGGACCAGGTATGGAAGCAATGTTGTGTTTGACTACAGTTTTGTGCCAGACATGAAGGGTGTTTGCTACTAAGGGGTGCGTCTGATTTTTGCCTCTTTTGGAGTGTAGTGTCCAGGGGTAGAATAGTAGGTTGTTTGGAGTTAAACTTTGTTCCAATTGGATCCAGTCCTTGTCCTGACCATGGCAATGCCAATCAAGTATTCTAGTGATGTGGGATGCTTGGTGATATTTTTTAAAGTCCGGTAGACCTATTCCTCCTCTATTTTTGGGACGTGTCAGCAAGTTGAAGTTGATTCTTGGTTTCCTGCCTGCCCATAGGAAATCTCTCTGTGCCTTAAGAAGGCTTGTGAAAAAAGCCTCTGGGATTTTAATGGGAAGTGCATTAAAAAGGTAGAGCAACCTCGGGAGGATTGTCATTTTTAAAATTGAAGCTCTGCCGAACCACGAGAAGGTCTTGGAGGACCATGCTCGTAGCTCTTTGATCAGTGAGGTAAGTAACGGCTTATAGTTATGTTGATATAGAGAGTCTAAATTGTCGGTCAGGTTTATCCCTAGATACTTCAGTGTGTTTTGATCCCATCTATAATTGTAGTTGTCTTTTATTAAGTTTAGTTGGTCAGGGGGTAAATTAATATTCAGGGCTTCAGATTTAGATTGGTTAATCTTAAAGTTGGATATGAATCCAAACGTCTCAAAGATTTTTTTTAAATTAGGGATGGAGATGTGAGGTTGTGATATAAAAAATAATAAGTCATCTGCATAGGCAGCGACTTTGTACTCCCTCTTTCCTATCTTAAATCCTGATACATCAGTCGTCAGGTTTATTTTCCTTATCAGGGGCTCCAGTGAGATGATGAAGAGAAGAGGGGAGAGGGGGCATCCCTGACGTGTACCATTGTTAATCTTAACGGGGTCAGAGAAGATATTGTTGACTTTAATCTTTGCGCACGGGTTTCGATAGAGGGCTGCGATCCATGAGAGCATGTGTTCATTTAAGCCAACATGGGCGCATGTAGCCATCATATAGTCCCAGGAGACTCTATCAAAAGCCTTCTCAGCGTCGGTGGAAAGCAGCATACCTCTTGTTTTAGAGTTTCGGGAGAAGTGTATTAAATTTAATGCTTTGGTGGTATTATCTCGTGCTTCTCTACCAGGCATAAATCCTACTTGTTCTGGGCCTATAATTTTTGATAATTAGACCCCTTTCACACTGGGGCGGGCAGGTGCGGTGGCGGTATAGCAGCGCGATTTTCAGCGCTGCTATACTGTCATTCTTACCGCGGTATGCGGTCGCTAGGGGGGTTAATTTAACCCCCGCTAGCGGCCGAAAAAGGGTTAATACCGCCCGCAAACCGCGGCTATTGCCGCGGTTTGCGGGCGGTATTACCGCGCTGTCCCATTGATTTCAATGGGAGACCGCGGTAAAGGAGCGGTGAACACACCGCTCCTTTACCGCTGTAAAGAAGCGGCTAGCAGGACTTTTGGAGCGGTCCTGCTAGCGCACCGCTTCAGTGTGAAAGCCTTCGGGCTTTCACATTGAAGACACAGGGCAGGATTTTTTCATGCGGTATAACAGCGCTATTATTAGCGCTAAACCGCATGAAAAACGCCCCAGTGTGAAAGGGGCCTAAGGGTTTCAGTCTGTTAGCTAATATTTTGGCCAATAGTTTCAGATCAATATTCAGTAGGGAAATGGGTCTGTAATTTGCACATTCTGAATGGTCTTTATCTGGCTTGGGTATTACTGCAATGTTTGCCATGAGGAAGGATTTCGAGTTATGTTCATTCGTAGCTAAATAGTTGAAGGTGGATCTAAGGGGCTTTACAAGGAGATGTGTGTACGTTTTGTAGTACTGTGACGTGAAACCATCTGGTCCCGGACTTTTCCCTGTTTTGAGGCCTTTAATTGCCAATAGAATTTCTTCGGTGGTAATGGGTTCTTCTATTTTAGCCGTGTCCTCCTGATTGAGTGTAGGCATTTTGCTATCCTTAAGGAATTCATGGATCGTTTCTTGTTTCGTGGTTGTTATATGTGGGGGTCTGTGTTGTACTGGAAGATTATATAGTTTTGAATAAAACTTATGAAAAAGGTCGGCTATTTCAGTAGGCTTGTGTTTGGGGGTACAATCTTTGTCCCTGATAGCGTATATGCGTCCTTTCATAGTAGTGTCTTTAAGTGCTTTGGCTAACAATTTCCCGCTTTTATCTCCATGCTCAAAGTAAATGCTCCTCTTGAAGAAGAGGGCCTTTCTGATTTTAAGATCAAGTATAAATTTGAGGGCTTCCCTACAGCGTGTCAGCTCTTCTTCTACCTTGATTGAGAGTGATTGTTTGTGTTGTGACTCCAGTGTGGCTATCTGTGAGGACAGTTTAGTTATTTCTTTCTCCCTCTCTTTTTTTTTCCTGGCGCCCCATCTCATAAGTTCTCCTCTTATCACACTCTTATGAGCCTCCCAGTTATTTAGTGGGTTAGTGTCTGCGTCGCTATTGGTTTTAAAGTACTCATTAATTGCTACATGAATGTCATCTTTAATGATCTGGTCAGTCAGGAGTGAAGCATTGAGTCTCCAGTTAAAGGTGGGTTGTTTCGGACGGTCGAATTTCAATGAGATGGCTGTAGGGGCATGGTCCGATAGGGAGATTATACCTATCTCAGCCTGAAGTAGGGAGTGCAAGTCCCTTTGCGAGATCAGAATCAGGTCGATTCGCGAGTATCGTTTGTGTGGTGGGGAGAAAAAGGTATAATCTCTCCCAGTGGTGTGTATAGATCTCCAGGTGTCTATTAAAGATAAGGATCTTAAGAGTGCCTTAATTCGTTTGAGGATCTTATATGTTACTGCTGTGTGTCCTGTAGAAGTGTCCTTGAGGGGAGAGAGGGGGATATTGAAATCTCCTCCCAAAATGATACAACCTTCTGCAAACCATTTAAGCTCATCGATTATCTTGTGGCAGAATGAGATGTGAGCGGTATTTGGGAAGTATACATTAGCGAGTGTGATGGAGGAACCTGCCCATTCGCCTTTAAGGAAAAGATAGCGACCTTCGGGGTCCGTGAGGTGTTGTTTGACTACAAAAGGGGAATCTTTGTCAATTAATATAGAAACTCCTTTAGTTTTGGCTAGGGGGTTTGTGGCATGGTACATTTTTGTGAATATTTTATCAGTGAATGTAGGGACATGATTGCTCTTGAAATGTGTTTCCTGCAGGAAAACTACTGATGGGCGAGCTTTTTTAAGTTCTCTTAGCAGCTTAGATCTCTTCTCTGGAATATTAAGACCGTTAACATTGTGGGATATCAGTGTTGGAGATTTCCCTAGATGAGTGTAAGCCATGATCTAAAAACAGGGAGTTAATAGATAGTACTGTATCTTGTTATTAATAGGGTTTGGGGAGGGTGAGGAAGGGGATAGGGATAGTGAAGAAGAAAAAGGGATGAACAGGAAGGGGAGGTTACGTGGATGCTCGAGTCACACCTAAAAGGTGAGGAGCAGATAAGTCGTCTATGAAACGAGACGTCTGTGACAACTCTGAGGGGTAAATGGGAGGCACAACAGAACAGATGTGGCCGTGAGGTGGTGATTCCTAAAAATGTATCACTAAGGTGTGTTGTGTGTGAGAGTGTATCTCCTAGAAAGTGAGACAGATCTGGGAGACCTGGGGAGTTGAGCATTGTAAAGTCATATTGTGATCTTAAACCGTTAACTGACAGAATAGTAACAACATTTGAGGACAAGGGAAAAAAAAAAAAGGGGGGAGGGAATGGGGGGGGACCCAGCTGTCTTACTAGATTATGTGGAACAGTTCATGCTTCGCATGGTAACAGTGAAGCTGTCTCACTAGGTTACGTGGAACAGTTCATGCTTCGCATGGTAACAGTGAGAGTCTTTAGACAGTTAGTATCATGAAAAAGTCTTGTCTCACTATCTCACATGGTACAAACAGCTTGTTGTTCCACGCAGGATAGACAGGAGAGAGCGCTTAGAAGCCCAGAAAGGGGCTTGTACAATTGAAAAATAACACAAAACGGATAACAGTAATCATAAAGAGAAGACCCACATCTTTCAAATAACAGTAGTTTCCTAATAGTGGTTGCATGTTGGCGGATTACCCTTAACAAATTTGTGGGAAAGTCTGTCTCCACCAGTAACTGCCGATATAAGTGGGTCCGCCAATGCGTGTAAAAGCAGTCAGTGTCTGTGCGACATAGCTTATGCTTGCAGATGTAAATTTGGTGCACCCTCAGATGTCCAGGGAGATTATTCTCACTATATCTTTAAGTGTAGCCCGTTAGAATACTCACTGTTCTGTCGGATTGGAGAAAGAAGTTCTCGTGAGGGTGTTGCGTATTCTGGGCATCTAGCCCGAGGTGGTTCCCTGGTGAGCTAGTCTCAGGAATTTCGGGGTATAGAAAGAGAAGAGGCGAGTAGAAATATCGAAGTCGTCAGATCCCGGCCTGTTCACTCGTCTTACCCCTCAATTGGGAGGGGAGAAACCGTGCAAGTACTAATAAATCCTATGAAAGTAGTCTCCCCTTGGGTTCTATTCCTAAGTCGTCGTACACTGTGGGTACAGTGTCCTTAGGTTGCAAGTTTTATGCACGGCGGATCGGGTCAGGAGAGGGAAATAATTGAGCGAAGTGAAGAGGGTTGACTTGTCGCCTTCATGAAATGACAGCAAAGCCAACTGGGCTTCAAAACAGAGGTTACAGTCTTGGGCTTCCTGGAGAGGGAAAAAAAAAAAACCCACAAAGGGGGGGATGGAGGGGGGGGGATGCGTGGATGTCCCCTGTCCGTGTTGTGGGCGGATGCTGTAGAAGTGAATATTGGACTTTTTACATGAGCTTTGGACTTTTGGTTCCTTTGGCGGAAGAAGGAGGATCAAAATTGCTTCTGTTGGCGTTTCTGCGATAGGATCCTTGTTGGAAAGGTGAGCGAGAGGGTGTTGATCCAGAGCTGGTTTGGTAGTTGTTGATTTCCGGCGGCAGCAGAAATTCCGCATACCACTCGGGAAGATCAATCGGAGCTATTTGTAGGTTTTCGCTGAACTTTTTTAAATCCTCTGGGATTTTGAGCAGGTGTTGTTTGCCCATGTAAGAGGCTTGAAGAGCAAACGGAAATTTCCATCTATAATTGATGCCTTTTTCTCTTAAGACATCCAGTAGTGGCCGCAATGCTCTTCTGTTCTTAAGAGTAATTGGTGACAGATCTTGAAACAGTTGAATTGCGGATTCGTTGAATAGGATTTGGTCTTTGGATCTTGCTTTTTGGATGACATCTTCCTTCAGGCCGAAATTGGGTAGGCAACATATGATATCCCTAGGTGGGTTTCCATCCGGTGCTGTAGGTCTTAGAGCTCTGTGAGCCCTGTCAAATTCTATGGGAGATTGTTCAGGTCTGTCAAGGAGACTATTGAAGATGGAAGTTAGTGCTGGTTTAATTTGGTCTGGAAGGACTGTCTCAGGAACACCTCTGATTCTTATGTTATGTCTCCTCCCTCTATTATCCAAGTCTTCCAGGTGCCTATTCATTACAATCAGGTGTTGGGAGTGGGAAGCAGTGATGTCATCCAGTCTGATCAATGCCCTGTCTCTTCTTTTCCCTGCACGTTCCGTCACAGCCATTTGTTCTGAGAGCCTAAGAAGCTCAGTTTTAATGTCCGTAATGGCGGAGGTGAATGATCTTTTGATGTCCGCGGCTATGTCTGTCATGGTAGCATAGGTCAGAGGTCTGTCATTATCGTTGTGACCCGCTGCAGAATCCTCAGATGGAGGGAGGGATACTTCGTCTTCATCCAATTCTTCTTCCATATTATGTCTGTGGGGTGTCTCCATTTTTGAGTTTCTCCCTCCCCCACTATATCTGTACTTGTTCAAGTTTGATGATGATAACCGTCTTTTGGGGGTAGTCAGAGAGCGGAGAACGTGGTTATGTGTCCCTTTTTTAATCTGTGTGGACATATTCACTGTGCGTACGGTTTGTTTTCAGGCCCAGGTCTCACAGCGACTCAGGATTCACTCACATATCTGTTATCAGCTCCACGGACATATTCTTATATTTGCATACAGATAACATTTTATAAATACAATATTTTTATAAATTTTTGTTTTTTGTTTTCCCTTAAAATCCCGCTGTACCGGGTGATACTTATGCCCTTTTAGGGCTTATTCCTACCAATTTGGGATGGTGACAACGTTTGAAGGATAACGATTGTATTGTTTTTGTTATTCCTTCCTTGTGGTTCACTACTTATACAGAGCAAAATACAAGATCCAAAAATGTATTTCAAAATACAAAGCATGTCTAAACAAACAAAACACAGGATAGAGAGTGGTTGCATTTCACGCCAACTAGCGTGTTATGATTAAGCATCAGTTGGCGTGACGCACATCAACACTTGCTCTCTATCCTGTGTTTTGTTTGTTTGGAGATGCTTTGTAGTCTGCAATACATTTTTGGATCTTATATTTTTGTGTGCGGTTATCCAAGTTCTACACTTGAAGTTTGACCTACTCGTATGCATAGTCCTAAATATTATTTCTGTTTCCAAGCAAAAATTTTGAGCACAATAGCGTGCTAATTTACTATTTTAAAGGTAAAAGTATCAGGCTTTAGGTGACCCCTAACCCCTCACCTGCTGGCATGTTAGGCTCAAAGCAAATAAAGCTAAAAAGTGAATAAATATAAATAATTCATAAGCAAGCCAGTAGGGTCCTATAAAGGGTGGCTCTGCGTGGTTGTCACTCTGGAAGTGATGCTGTTATTCAGCATTCCCAGATTGAGTATATATGAGCAGGGGCTTTGCTAGGTGGCAAAAAGACCAGGGGCTTCAGCCCGATGTCCAAGAACCGGGGGGGGGGGGGGGGTTGTGTGACTTACCAGTGCCCATCAATGCTGACCAGTAAACACACCTGTCTGACACTGACCATTACACTGACCTGTCTGACCTACATACACTGACCTACATACACTGACCTGCCTGACCTGCATACACTGACCTACATACACTGACCTGCCTGACCTACATACACTGACCTACCTTACCTACATACACTGACCTACCTGACCTACATACACTGACCTACATTATACACTGACCTACATACAATCACTGACCTACATACACTGACCTGCCTGACCTACATACACTGACCAGTGACCTGCCTGACCTACACAGACTGACCTACATAACCAGCCACTGACCTGCCTGACCTACATACACTGACCTACATTATACACTGACCTACATACACTCACTGACCTACATACACTGACCTGCCTGACCTACATACACTGACCACTGACCTGCCTGACCTACATACACTGACCACTGACCTGCCTGACCTACATACACATACACTGACCTGCCTGACCTACATACACTGACCAGTGACCTGCCTGACCTACACAGACTGACCTACATCACCAGCCACTGACCTACATACACTGACCTGACTGATCTACATACACTGACCAGTGACCTGCCTGACCTACATACACTAACCAGTGACCTGCCTGACCTACATACACTGACCACTGACCTGCCTGACCTACATACAGTGACCAGTGACCTGCCTGACCTACATACAATGACATACATACACACACTGTGTGTCTGACCTACCTCAGCAGCCGTGGTGTGCGGTCACAGCAGGCAGTCAGTCAGTCATTCGTCACCGTCAGAGAGGAGAGGAGCCGAGCCAAGGAGGAGAGCCGCCCGCCCGAGCGGGGATGTAGCGTTCCCGCCTTCTGGAGCCTGCAGGCTAAGATAAGCTGTGAATCATGTATCCTCTATTCTTAAAGGCCTTAAGGAGCTTTCCTACACAATGTGCAGACTGCTGCAAGGTGTATATTGGTGTAAATTCGCCGCCTACCCGGGCGGGGATGTAGCGTTCCCGCCTTCACGTCACACGTCCCGCAGGTCCTGGCATTGGCGCTGCAGGCTCCAGAAGGTGGGACCTGCGGCACTCGGACACTTTCGGCCGCACTCGGCCACTTTCGGCCGCTATGGCACTCGGCCACTTTACGCCGCACTCGGCCACTTTCGGCCACACTCGCGACCAGATCCATCCCGGCGGCCGGCGCTCGGGGCTAACAATGGAATGCAGCATTCCATAGACTCTGGGGTTTTCGGGGTCACATCCGGGGCTTCAGCCACCCCCTCCCGATGCCCCTGTTTATGAGGAAGGGTGGGAGGAGTTTGGTTGGTTGGTGGTGCAGTGGAGCAGTAGCTGGAGAAAGAATTCTTCTTGGGGAGCTAGAGTACATGACCAAAATGTGAATTTCCAGGGACTTTTTTCCCATTCAGGGTAGTAGGGCTGCCACAATAGGGCACAGAGGTAGAAGAATAGGCTTCTTGTGAATAGAGTGGAAGAGTGTGTGAGAACTAAAATCTTCTGATGGAGTACGTTTAGACCTTGAAGTTTGGATTTACACCCTTGACTTAGAATCTTTGTACTTAGTAAAGATTTACTATTTAAGCAGCAGTACCTGAGTGTGACACCTTATTTTAAGGGGGTGTCATAGATGAGATAAAGGGGTTGTAAAGGTTTATTTTTATTTTTTTTAAATAACAAACATGTTATACTTACCTCCACTGTGCAGCTTGTTTTGCACAGAGTGGCCCCGATCCTACTGTTCTGGGGTCCCACGGCGGCTCTCGCGGCTCCTCCCAGCAATAGCTAACCCCCTCTGGGAAGCTCTATCCCAAAGGGAGTTACCTTGTACGCGCGCTCCAGTGTCATACAGTCGGCATCCACAGACACAGAGTGTATGACTGGGCCCCGCCCCCCGGCGGCCGCGTCATTGGATTTGATTGACAGCAGCGGGAGCCAGAACTGTGCTGATATCAATCTATCCAATCACTGCAGATACTCCGTGGAGAAGAGGATGCCGGGGGACGCGCAGAACAGGTGAACTGGCTCAGGTAAGTAACCCTGTACCACTTCCAGAGAAAGGGTACCCCCCATAACCCTGCACAATTGCAGTTATTAAACATTGAATGCTATTCAAGACAGATTAAACTACATGCAGATGAATATAAGATGAAGAGCAGCTAACTGATTTAAGTAATCACATGCATAGCTTGAGCTTCCTGATTCTAACATGTCAACCAACATGTTCCAGCAATAGGATCTGTTTTAAGTACCGGATAATAGAGACAGTATTATGAAAGACACATTGACGCTTGGTTCGGTCTAATAAAATGAAGTACATTTTATAAATTTTTGTCCTGAAGTGTAATGCCGCGTACAGACGTCCGTTTTTAATGTCATTTTTAAAACCAACGTTTTTCTCGTAGTTTTTTTTCTTGTTTCCTCTCCACCCTGTCTTGCGTACACACGATCATGAAAAAAAACGCTCAAGCAAAGCGCAGTGACGTACAACACGTACGACGGCACTATATAGGGGAAGATCCGTTCTAATGGCGCCACCCTTTGGGACGCTTTTGCGGATTTCGTGTTACCGCTTGTTAGTAAAAGTTTGGTGAGAGATGATTCGCGCTTTTCAGTCTTCGTGCTTTGAAGATCGTTTTGTGGAGTTCAGTTTGTGCTTTTGGGTTCGGATCTGTCTTTAAGTGCTTGTAGTCAGTTCGTATCTGTTTATTCAGTGCGTTCTTGTCTGCTCGTTACTGTTTTTCAGCTTGTTCTTCATAGGCCTTGCTGTTCTTCCGTGCGTTCTTCTAGTTCGTTCTGACCAGCCGACCGTTATTTAGCCATGTTGCGGCTACGTACTCG
Source organism: Rana muscosa (assembly GCA_029206835.1). Classification (NCBI taxonomy): domain Eukaryota; kingdom Metazoa; phylum Chordata; class Amphibia; order Anura; family Ranidae; genus Rana; species Rana muscosa. The sequence goes on along the minus strand of CM055116.1, from coordinate 1,141,047,900 downwards.
TTGTAGAGTTCGTGCTGTAGTTGGAGCAGGGGTTCATGCTGTATCCCGACTCCAGGCCATGAACAGGGTGAGGAGGAGTTCATGGACCAAGAATTGGTTGCTCCAGCGGCATCAGTTCTGTTACATGCCTTTGTTGCGGGAGATCAGGAAGAATAATCCTGAGGATTACAGGAATTTTCTCAGGATGTCTGACCCCGTATTTCAGCATCTGTTGGCTTTGGTGTCCCCCTATATTACCAGGCAGGACACCGTTATGCGGGAAGCCATCACTGCTGAGCAGAGGCTCATCGCCACGTTGCAATACCTGGCGACTGGGAGAAGCCTGCAGGACCTCAAGTTCTCAACAGGCATCTCCCCCCAGGCTCTGGGGATCATTATACCAGAGACTTGTTCTGCCATCCTTCAAGTTTTGCAGGAGGACTATATTAAGGTAAGTGTTCTAATTTAAAACATCACATTGTATGTATTTCTTGCTTAATAATGTTTATTATTTCTTTTATCAGTCCCTAATTCCCATGATTCGAATCTGCAGGGAATGTCCCCTTTCTCCCCATGCATGTTTTATTTTTTGTGATTTTTTTTTTTGGCCTACATTTATATTTTCCTTAGCTAACCTCTCCAGCAAGCTATCTTGGGGCCATACCCACCTAGCCTAGTCACTTCCCTTTCTTTTGTTGTCTGCTCCATTGTAGTGCTTTACCCTAAACGCCCCCTAAAGATTGCTTAGAAATGTTACATTTTTTTTCACTTCATACAGAGTGCTACAGCCTTGATTTGTGATCTCCCCAACTCATCTTCAACCCCCCCCCCCCCCCCATAATTTTAATTTTTTTTGTGTTTTAGATTTTTTGGTGCTTACTAATCATTTAACAATCTTTCTATGTTTATCTTAATGTTGGGCAGGAATGGTTTTAACAAATCTGCTTGCAATGTTTCTGTCTCAAAGTATTAATATTTTTTTATTTTAACTCCACAGTTCCCTTCTACGCCACATGAATGACAGAATGTGGCATCTGAGTTTGCCCAACGATGGAACTTTCCAAACTGTGGAGGGGCCATCGACGGCAAGCATGTTCGGGTCGTACCACCACCCCATTCGGGATCCTTTTACTACAATTACAAGGGGTTCCACAGCATCGTCATGATGGCAGTGGTGTCGGCCACCTATGAATTTCTGTATGTGGACATTGGAAAAAATGTCAGAATGTCAGATGGAGGAGTCTTTGCACAGACAGAGTTTGGGGAACGGCTCCTATCGGATGAGCTGGCCTTGCCACCAGCGGAGCAGAATGTGGAGGGACTCCCATTTGTGTTTGTAGCAGATGAGGCGTTTGGCCTGGTTCCCCATTTAATGAGGCCATTCCCTCAACGCACCCTCACCCCTGAGAGGAGGGTGTTTAACTATCGGCTGGCCAGAGCAAGAAGGGTGGTGGAAAATGCCTTTGGCATTATGGCCAGCTGATTCCGCTTGTTCCTCACCTCCGTCCACCTTGCCCCCTATAAATGGAACCATGTGGTCATGACGTGTTGTGTGCTACATAATTTTTTAAGGGTGCATTCACAAAATTACCTTTCTTTGAGTGGGCCTGAGGCCTCATTACTGGACAATAGCAATTTAGTGGCCCTGGAAGCTGGCCGTCCAGGCTTGGCCCCCCAAACCGGACGTGATGTTCGTCAAAAATATGTTGAATATTTTGTGAGTAGGGGGGGCATTGATATGCCTGTGGATGAATAACTTTATTTTATTTGAAAATAAATTCTTTATTTGAAAAATTATTTGTATTGTGTTTTTGTTTTTGATTCTTTTATGTTTCTCCTAGGTTTACGTAGTGCACTTGTAGTGCCATGTGTATTTTGCATTCTTAAATACCCTTAATTGTCAGTGTAAACACAAAACATTTATTATTTCACTTTGCCCAACATTTAATTAATTAAGCCACAAATTTTTGGGATTAAAATTCTTTTTATTTTTCTTAGTTATTACAAAACTTCCTTTCAAATTTGGATGTATCCAAAATATTTTTGGGGGTAAAATGCATGAAAATGCATGCTTAAAAAACGATCGAAAAATCTTTAATGTAAATTTAAACATGTAGTATTAATTAAAGATGAAAACAAACCAAAACCTGCAAAAACACAGCAAGTTCAAAGTTCTTTTGTGTTCAAAAATTAAACCCGCCCAAGCATAGCCATGATATTTTGTAGCCTTTCCTCCACCCGCTTGGTATCTTGCCTGATCTCTATCAAGTCTCCCTTTATTTTTTCAAGGTCACGACAGCAGACCATTAGGTATTGTATCAGGATCTCTGCACTGTGACTTGTAAACTTTTTGGGGTCTTCAGGCAGAACAGCACCTAAAAAAACCAAGACAAACATGTACTATAGAATATGTAGGCCTACATCTATTAACCTGCATCTGTGTTGTTTGACACTGACCTGTTGTGGTGCCACTTTCCACTTCACGTTCCTCTACATCATCTGGTTCTGGGGGTCTTGTTGGAGGTGTGGGATTTATAGGCTCATCTGTCAAAGCTTTTTGAAGCCCTATTGAGATTGCAATAAAAGGTATAGTTTATTTCCTAAATAATCATTATATCCAAAAATAAACCCTGAAAGAGAAATTTGAAACATTCTTCGGAAGTGTGGTCCAATTTTCATTTTAGCCCCAGTGACAACCTGAACACATGATTGGATACATAGCCAAAACAAAAACATCTACTTATTTTAATAAAGATTGACACATTGAAACACCCCCAAGTATATACACTGGATCACCTGTGTGTGACACCCTAAAAAGTTTGTTCTGTTGGGCCACTCTTGTACTACTGAGTCCAGATGTTTAATCAGCTGCTGAGCATTCTCTCCTTTAACATTACAATGCATACCCTTTATTTTTCATAATATTTTTTCCACAAAAAATAAAATCATCATGTTCCAAAAATCATCTCCACAAAAAATACATTGAAATTTTTTTGTCAACACTGGATGATCCTAAAACCTCGTATTAATAAGTATACGGAGAAAGAGGTTTACTATGTCTGTTTACTGTGCTGACAAACATGAAAGTTGGTATCTTTCACTGTACTAGATTAAAGGCAAAAAACCCGCAGCATAATACAAGTAATAATATTTTGCTTTTAAAATGTATGAAAATTACTTACTTTTTCCTAAAACTTTCTTTATTCTTTTGTATTGGTCGGGCTCCCGCAACTTGACATCAGACCATCGTTTTCTGAGCTGTTCCTTCGTTCTGCACACCCCGAATTTTTGGTGAAGAGTTTTGACCACTTTCCCCATAATTTTTGTCTTGACAAGATTAGGCATTTTATACGGCCCATGCTTGGCATCATAATCCTCCCTCCTCAAAATGGCTACCATCTCCACCATTTCCTCGAATGACATGTTGGATGCCTCATATCTCCGGGATCGGGATTTGGGTTCCTCAGGAATTTCCTCCTCTGTAGAGGTAATCTCAGCCACCTGTGTCTCCGCCATGTTGTTTAGCACTACGACGAGCGAGAAGGGGCGGGGAAAGTACTATATCAAACGTCAGGGGCGGGCAAAGCGTGCAGAGTTTCACGCATGTGCAGTGTATATAAAGCTAATATCCATGTGTCGTAAATACGTTCATTTGCCGGGAGAGGGAGTTAGCAACGAACGTGTTAACAAAGGTAGATAACATTTTAAGGATTTGTGTTTCTTCAGGAGGATGAGATTGTGGCCTATATATGTCCAAAATGATTATTTGAGGAATCTTGACTGACAATAGTATTTTTGTGTTGTTCTTGACTTTACAGAAAAAATGCAGGCTTTCAAGAATCCTGAGTTCATGGGGGAGTTCCTGGACAGATGGAAGGAACTCCCTGTCCTGTGGCAGACGAAAACTGCCAAAAATAAAAATAAAGCTGCCAGGACAGCAGCACTGGAGAGCCTGCTTGGATTTGTACAAACCCAGATCCCCACTGCAACCAGCCAAGAGGTGAACACCAAACTAGCTACCATTAGGGGCACATACAGGACACAGAGGAATATGGTCCTGAAGTCACAGAGGTCAGGTGCTGCAGCAGATAAGGTTTATAAACCCATTCTGTGGTACTACAGCAAGTTAGCATTTCTGGATGACCATCTGGAAGTCAGGGAATCTCTGTCAACCCTTCCCCCCAGAGGTCTATCCAGCCTTCTTTATAGCCAACCCTCCAGCCTTCTTTGTAGCCAACCCTCCAGCCTTCCTTGCAGCCAACCCTCCAGCCTTCCTTGCAGCCAACCCTCCAGCCTTCCTTGCAACCAAGCAGAGGTCCTTGAGGAGCCCGATTTGGACATATGGAGCCAGGTATAGTATTGCTATCTACATTTATATGTAACAAAAGTGATCATTTAAAATAGATGTTACTATTGGTATCTATTTAATGTCTGTAAATAAATTGATTTACATAGCAATAGACAGTAGTGGTCAAAATTGATAGGGACAAGCAAAAAAAAATCAGGGGTCAGAATCATTGTAATTTTAATCACTTTTGCCATTCAATTTTAAAATGTCTTGAGGTGAACAATGTGTGTGATTGATGATGCCAAAAAATAAAGAATGTCCCTTTTTTTTATACAGCCAGAGCAGAGCCAGGAAGAGGGTGATGTTGGGGACCAGGAGGAGGCAGGGCCCAGTGGCACACAGGAGGAGGCTGGGCCCAGTGGCACACAGGAGGAGGCCAGGCCCAGCACAAGAACCCAGATGCCTCCCCTGAAAATCCACCAACGAATGCCAAGGAGGGGTAGGCAGGTGGAGGAGGAAACACGTGCATTCCTAAGAGGCTACTGCGGCCCTCAGAGAGGCACCCTCTGTTGAAGAGGGCTATGCCGCAGTCATGGCCCATAAATTATCTCAGATGGACTTGAGGCAACGCCTGTACAGCGAAAATCAAATGCTGAAGGTGATCAACAGGGGGTTGCTGGGTGAACTTACACAGTTCACTGATCTAACTGAGGTCGTCCCTCCTCCTCCACCTCCTCCTCCTACTCCTACTCCTCTTGCCGCAATCTCTTCTCCTGAGCCCCAGCCTCCGAGGAAGCGCTCAACAAAGGCTGCAGAGAAGGCTACAAGGAAGAGGAAAAAAATAATGACTGCTGTAGTACCACAGACTAGGGACATATCTGACTTATCTGCTGCTGTTCCTGACCTCTGGGAGTCCAAGGCAAGATTGTGCTCCTTTTTTTATTTTTTGGTTATTCCAGAGTTTGGTGTTCTCTTCTTGGATGTTTGCTGTGGGGTCCAAAGGATGCACAAATTCAAGCAGGGTCTCCAGTGCTGCCTTCCCCTTTAATTTGTTATCTGCCTAAATAAAGGATTAATTTGATTTACAACAAATACTTGACTATGTGATTTCTATTCAAAAAGAGAGTTTGCTAGGGAGTAGGCAGGGACATTTCTAAAAATATTATTTGTATTAACAAGGGACACAAACCTCCTTGAGGGAAAATAATACAACTTTAGAATGTTGGTGTGGTAACTTGACACACAAAATAAAATTAGCAAAAAGTACATTCCTAAATATAAAAGAAAAAAAAATACATACATGTAGCGGGGTCCTCAAATTGATGGGACACACCTGGGGAATAGTGTGACCCAGGTGTATAATTGTGTTAGGGTTCAGACCCCTTTTTGTTTCGTGGAGGATTGGAGGATGTAGTATTCTCCTTTGCCTGTGGGTGGCGGGGTACCCACAGGCTTCAGGTAGAATCATCTCCTGCAGTGCTCCCTGTTTTGTCCCTTCCCCGAGATGGTATGGCTGGGGCGGGGAACCCGCCGGGCCGTTGATGGGAGGAGATAAAAGGGGGAGACGCCCTTACCACGAGGTCTTGCGGAGAAGGAGGTCCTCGGAGGAGGAGGGTTGCGGTCCGCACCCAGGCCCCTTAGGCCTGGGTGCTGGAGATCCAGGAGTCTGGTCCAGGTGCCCATGGCCTGGTCCGGAGTCATGTTGGCGTCCATCCCAGGCACCTTTAGCCTGGGGTGAGGTACTATCGAGGAGGCCTGGGGCCCAGTACTTTCGACTGGGTCCCGCTAGGGTGGACTGTCCGAGGGTCCCTGAGCGGAGGGACTCGTATCTGAGGTGAGGAGGCCAGAGAGGTTACCCACTGGAGACCCGGAGCAGCACCAACCCAGTGACAGTGGGCCTCTGGGAACTCTCTTGGGAGGACACATCCCCCTGATAGGGGCCACAGCGTATCGAAGAGGGCTCCATTGCTGTTCATAGGGGTTGCTGGAAGAGACCCCATCTTTCCTGTTCTGTAACAGCCGGATTGGCTTATGCGCCGCTGGTCATAGTACAGTGGCATAGAACTTAAACTTTAGGAAGTGCCTCGATCTGCTCGCCCCACCGTTGGCAAGGTTATAGGTCCCAACCAGTTTGCTGCAAAAGAACTGTTTATTGTGCTTTGCTTATTGGAGTGTCAAATAAACAAGTGTTGGACCTTTCTCCGGTGTGTGAACTCCAGTTACTGGAAGCAAAGGGGAGGCTGGTGAGCTTGCAATTACAGACTCAGTGCATTCACAGAACACACCGGCCCGAGGAAACATCAGTAAGTGGCCTTCACCTCCCTACTACAATGGGGAGGACATGGGCCATGGCGCATCTCACTCTCACAACCCAGGAACCCCTAGACATGAGTTGGTGTGTAACCGGTAAAGATGGAGAGAGAGTGGGGCCGCTACATACATATAAAATAACAAAAAAACAAAAACATTCCTAAATCGAAAATAAAAAAATAAAAACATTTCATAAATATAAAATTAAAAAAATAAAAATAAATAATGTTTCAAGATATTTAAATTTATTTATGAATTTATGACGGAGATCTGGCTTAACAACAAAATATTAAATTCATGAGATCACTTAAGAATTACTAAGAAACAATTTTGGCATAACTCTGAATATCATTAGCAAAAGAAGTTCATTATTTAAGCATTATCTAAAGAAGAAAGGAATGCGCTGCATTAAACAATGCTATTATTTCCAGCGTGACGAATGTGCCATCTCCATTTCAAGCGCTAGCTTTACCAAAACGAGCGCTCCCGTCTCATACTTGATTCTGAGCATGCGCGTTTTTTTTCCCCTTGTAAAAGCATACACACTACTGTTTTTCACGACGTTAAAAAAAAACGACATGAAAAACGACGTGAAAAAATAGAGCATGTTCGAAATTTTTAATGTCCGTTTTTCACATCGTTAAAAATGCTCTGGAGCATACACACGATCGGTTTTAATGACCATTCTTAAAAATGGCATTTTTAACGTCATGAAAAACTGTTGTGTGTATGCGGCATAAGAATTGGACAACATAGTATACCTGTAGTATCATACTGAGCAATAATCTATGGTAAGTACACCTACTGTAAGAAAATAGGCCAATAAATACTTGCTTCTTTTAATGGTTCTGGTATGCCTATAGTTGACATCTTGACCTCATTATAGGCAGAAGCACGTCTACCTGAAGAACAAGCACACACTCACCAAAGGCATATTTACATGCATTTTCCCAGACTACTCCCAGCAATATCCTTCACATTCCATGTGCCTAACAATGAAATGTGACTCAACCAGTGTTTACCGCCATTCCTTCATAATTACTCACATTAATTATGTGTAATCAGCTGCTAGTCTTGAAGTATCATTGATTTAGGTTACATGGCACTGGCATTATAGAGTGAAAAGTAGTACCAAGTCTGGAAAAGTAGAATGAGAAATTCTCCAATGTAGGAGATGATACATGCACTGGGGGGAGAGATTGAAGCGCCAGCTCAGTGCAGAGATTTAACAGTCCATTTAATAATAGGTTAAAATGCACTTACACAATGCAAGTAAGTATCAAGCTCAGTAGGTGGAAGGTAGGAGTAGGGATACAGTCCCAATCAATCCATCAATATGGCGTCATCCGCGGAGATGTATCATCCGATTGCAGGCTCCATAAGTGCCCTGTGGCCACCAGGAAGTAAAATCAGCATGGAACGTGGGCAGAAGTGACGTTACCAGATGGATGGGAATAGACAAAGAAACAGTACAGACTATGCGCTCGGAGCTCCTGCTCCTTCTACAGGCCTCCTTGTAGAGATCCTAAACAACATAGGATAAATCAAAGATCACCAGGCACAGCGTCACCTCCTCACACCTGATTTAACCACTTAACGACCGCTCACTGTACATATACGTCTGCAGAATGGCACCTGGAGGCACAATCACATACCTGTACGTGCCTGCCTTCGTATGGGTGGGAGGTCCGATCGGACCCCCCTCCGGTACAGTGAGCGGTCGTATCGCTCTGGGAGCGATCGGTGATGAGGGGGCGGCCATTGGTTTCTGGTCACCCCCTCACAATCGCTCCCAGCAAATGAGATGCTTCCTCTGCCTGTGTAATGTAAACACAGGCAGAGGAAGTGATGTCATCTCTCCCTGCGGCGCTCACACATACCGGAGCGCCATGGAGAGAAGATGTCAGGTTAGTGCACAAATGCTACACTGACACCAGCACACATAGGAACACGATCCCCCCCCCCAGATCACCCCCCAGCCCCCAGTCACAGTGGCACCTTTTTGCAGCGATCATTTATTTACTGATCACTGCAAACAGTAACATTTGTAACTGTAAAAGTGTCAGGGCAGTTAGTGTAGGTCCCTTTAGGTCCAGGGTAGCCCCCTAACTCCCCCTAATAAAGGTTTAACCCCTTGATTGCCCCCCAGGTAACCCTTTTACCCCCTAGAACCACTGTCACTAAGCGATCGTTTTTCTGATCACTGTATTAGCATCGGTGATGCCGCTAGGTAGTCAGTTATTTTTTTAGGTTTGCCGCCAGGTTTTTATAGCGTCGGGTACCCCCATATATTACCTTATAAAGGTTTAACCCCTTGATCACCCCCCAGGGAACCCTTCCACCCTCTTTTGCCAGTGTCACTAAGTGATAATTTTTCTGATCGCTGTATTAGGTATGCTGGTGCCGCTAGGTAGTCTGTTATTTTTTTAGGTTCGCCGCCAGGTGTTTATAGCGTCAGGTACCCCCATATGTTATCTAATAAAGGTTTTAACCCCCTGGTTTCCCCTAGAGTTAACCCTTTCACCAGTGATCACCGTATAAGTGTCACTAGCGACACTGGTTAGCCAGTTAGTTATTTCGTTATTTAGGTTCCCCGTCAGGTTTTTATATAGCGTCAGGTACCCCCATATATTACCTAATAAAGGTTTTAACCCCCTGATTGCCCCTAGTTAACCCTTTCACCAGTGATCACCGTATAAGTGTTACGGGTGACGCTGGTTAGTTTGCTTTTTATAGTGTCAGGGCACCCGCCGTATATAACCCAATAAAGGTTTAACCCCCTGATCGCCCGGCGGGGGATATCAATTAGGTTTAGAGAGGGTCTGCGTCACACCCCAGGCAGCGCCAGGTTAGTGCCAGTAGCGCAAACACCCACGCGTGAAGCATACACCTCCCTTAGTGGTATAGTATCTGAACAGATCAATATCTGATCTGATCAGATCTATACTAGCGTCCCCAGCAGTTTAGGGTTCCCAAAAACGCAGTGTTAGCGGGATCAGCCCAGATACCTGCTAGCAAGTGCATTTTGCCCCTCTGTCCAGCCCAGGCCACCCAAGTGCAGTATCGATCGATCACTGTCACTTGCAAAACACAACACACATAACTGCAGCGTTCGCAGAGACAGGCCTGATCGCTGCGACTCCAGTGCTGTAGGAGGTGATTTCACCACCACAGTTAAAAAAAAGAGCATATATGCCAAAGCATGGGGGCAGCAGGGGCGGAGGAGCGATTTTGCTCCTAATGCCTCGTACATATGGTCGAAATTCCGACAGAGGCTTGTCCGTGGAAAAATCCGACCGTGTGTACGCGGCATAACTTTTGCGGGAGGATGCCCCCATGCTTCGGCATATATAAATGGTGCATGTATGCCCATCATTAGAAGTGGGTGAATGAAGGGAGGTATTCTAATGGTGGGCATACCGACCGATCAATCTCTTTTTTTCGTTCAGCCAACAGGCTGCATGAAAAAAAAGATTACAATACATGTCCAACAAGGACCAGCAACGTACTGGTATGTTGCTGGACTTTGAATGGTTATACCAGAATGATGCCTGCGGGTTTAGGTATCATTCTTTTCAGCCAGCGGTCGGCTTTCATGTAAAAGCAATCCTAGCGGCTAATTAGCCTCCGGACTGCTTTTACAAGCAGTGGGAGGGAATGTCCCCCCCCCCGATATAAAAAGCACCATTGGGAAATTGGGAAAGCATTTTATCACACCGACCCCAGTTTTTTCAAAAAAATAGTACCTGTCACTACCTATTGCTATCATAGGGGATATTTACATTCCCTAAGATAATAAAAATTATTTAAAAAAAATATGGAAGGAACAGTTTAAAAATAAAATAAAAAAGCAAAATTAATAATAAAAAAAAAAAGCACCCCTGTCCCGCCCTGCTCTTGCGCAAAGGCGAACGCAAGCGTCGGTCTGGCGTCATATGTAAACAGCAATTGCATCATGCATGTGAGGTATCACCGCAAAGGTCAGATCGAGGGCAGTAATTTTAGCAGTAGACCTCCTCTGTAAATCTAATGTGGTAACCTGTAAAGGCTGTAAAGGCTTTTAAAGGCTTTTGAAAATGTATGTAGTTTGTCGCCACTGCGCATTTGTGCAAAATTTTAAAGCATGTCGTGTTTGGTATCCATGTACTCGGCCTAAGATCATCTTTTTTATTTCATCAAACATTTGGGCAATATAGTGTGTTTTAGTGCATTAAAATTCAAAAAAGTGTATTTTTTCCCCAAAAAATGTGTTTGAAAAATCGCTGCGCAAATACTGTGTGAAAAAAAAAATGCAACACCCACCATTTTAATCTGTAGGGCCTTTGCTTTAAAAAAATATATAATGTTTGGGGGTTCAACATAATTTTCTTGCAAAAAAAAAAAAAATTTCATGTAAACAAAAAGTGTCAGAAAGGGCTTTGTCTTCAAGTGGTTAGAAGAGTGGATGATGTGTGACATAATGTTGTGTATAAAATGCCAGGACAGTTCAAAACCCCCCCCAAATGACCCCATTTTGGAAAGTAGACACCCCAAGCTATTTGCTGAGGGGCATGTCGAGTCCATGGAATATTTTATATGTTGACACAAGTTGCGGAAAAAAGAAAAAAAATGTTTTATTCTTTTTGCACAAAGTTGTCACTAAATGATATGTTGCTCAAACATGCCATGGGAATATGTGGAATTACACCCCAAAATACATTCTGTTGCTTCTCCTGAGTACGGCGATACCAGATGTGTGAGACTTTTTGGGGGCCTAGCCGCTTACAGGACCCCAAAAACCAAGCACCGCCTTCAGGCTTTCTAAGGGTGTAAATTTTTGATTTCACTCCTCACTGCCTATCACAGTTTCGGAGGCCATGGAATGCCCAGATGGCACAACCCCCCCCCAAATGACCCCATTTTAGAAAGTAGACACCCCAAGCTATTTGCTGAGAGGTATGGTGAGTATTTTGCAGATCTAGCTTTTTGGCACAAAGTTTTGAAAATTGGAAAAAGAAAAAAAAAGAAAAAATTATTTTCTTTCTTCATTTTCAAAAACAAATGAGAGCTGTAAAATACTCACCATGCCTCTCAGCAAATAGATTGGGGTGTCTACTTTCCAAAATGGGGTCATTTGGGGGGGTTTTGTGCTATTTTGGCATTTTATGGCCTTCGAAACTGTGATAGGTAGTGAGGAGGGAAATCAAAAATTTGCGCCCTTAGAAATCCTGAAGGCGGTGCTTGGTTTTCGGGGTCCCGTACGCGGCTAGGCTCCTAAAAAGTCCCACACATGTGGTATCCCCGTACTCAGGAGAAGCAGCAAAATGTATTTTGGGGTGCAATTCCACATATAACCATGGCATGTGTGAGCAATATATCATTTAGTGACAACTTTTTGTAATTTTTTATTTTTTTTTGTCATTATTCAATCACTTGCCTCTCAGCAATTTCCTTGGGGTGTCTTCTTTCCAAAATGGGGTCATTTGAGGGGGGGGGGTTGTACTGCCCTGCTATTTTAGCACCTCAAGAAATGAGATAGGCAGTCATAAATTAAAAGCTGTGTAAATTCCAGAAAATGTACCCTAGTTTGTAGACGCTATAACTTTTGCGCAAACCAATAAATATACGATTATTGACATTTTTTTTTACTAAAGACATGTGGCTGAATACATTTTGGCCTAAATGTATGACTAAAATTGAGTTTATTCGATTTAGAAAATATCTTTTTTTTCCAAAATTTTCTGTCTTTTTCCGTTTATATCGCAAAAAAAAAAAAAAAAATCGCAGAGGCAATCAAATACCATTAAAAGAAAGCTCTATTTGTGGGAAGAAAAGGACGCAAATTTCGTTTGGGTACAACATTGCATGTCTGCACAATTTCCAGTTAAAGCAGCGCAGTGCCAAATTGTGAAATCACCTCTGGTCATTATGGTCCGTATTGGTCCGGTCCTTAAGTAGTTAAACCTCTAATTGCCATACTACCATGTCGCAATCGCATCCATTGCATGGCAATTATGGGTTTAAATCAGGTGGTGAGGAGGCTGCACTTGTGAATGAGTCCTTAGTTGCATTCCACAATGGTGCCCTTAGGGCTCGTTTACACGTAAAGTTGTGAGGTGGTAAAATCCTGCGGTTGAGTTTACCACACCCAATCCCTACCCCCTGAAGCAGCAGCAAAAGGTGTACACATGTTGCAGCAGAATTTAAACCCCCTGTTGCTTTTGGTGGGTGCTACCGCCTGCCAATCACAATCCATTCAAGTAAATGGGGCCACTCTGCAAGCACCCCCCAATTGAATGCTTCTGCGGGGTCCCAGGGGTTAAAGCAGGTGGTGAGAAAGCAACACAATGCTGCCTGTATTTGTGACTTTCCTGGGTTAACGGCACTTTGCCATAGATTTCTATTATATCCTGCAGGTGTGGTGCACTTTCTGAAAGCGCACCAAAGCTCCCACATTCAGAAAGTGCACCAAACCCGCAGCATACAGTATAATAGAAGTCTATGGCTAAGCACAGCAAACCCACAGAAAAGCTGCAGGTACACTGCACTGCACCCATGGTGTGGATAAAAAGTAGTGCATCCGTGTGAAAGCAGCCCTATCAGTGGCTGTGCGTCCATAGTGGGCGCAGGAGCGCTGCCCCCTCTCTCCCCTGCACCCGTCACTCAAGTCAACAATACATAGATTCATGCATTGCCATCTGAATAACAGCGGTGGGTGTGTTTTGGAAGTGCCTATCAGAGCCAGCGGCCTGTGGGCTCTAATCGGCTTCCAAATAGTTAACCAGAGGGCGCACAGGCTGTGCGTTCCCTGGTCGCTTCTCAGCCAATCTGGTTCACCGGGTCTGGTTACCGGTAACCTGATTGGCTGAAGCGACATCGAGGGCGGGAGAAGACATCGAGGGAGCGTGAAGGAGGATGGCTGACCCGAGAAAGGTAAGTGTCGGGCAGGGGGGCAATCTGGTGGTATTTGAGGAGGCAATCTCGTGGCATTTTATGGGGCAAACTGGCGGCAATTTATGGGCACAGTGGCTACAATTGATGGCACAGTGGCGACAATTGATGGCATGGCACAGTGGCGACAATTGATGGGCACAGTGGCGACAATTGATGGGCACAGTGGCTGCGTTTGATGGGCACAGTGGCTGCGTTTGATGGGCACAGTGGCTGTGTTTGATGGGCACAGTGGTGACAATTGATGGGCACAGTGGTGACAATTGATGGGCACAGTAGCTGCGTTTGATGGGCACAGTAGCTGCGTTTGATGGGCACAGTAGCTGCGTTTGATGGGCACAGTGAGGCTGCAATTGATGTATTTTGTTTGTTTGTTTGTTTGCGCCCCCCCCCCAAAAATTTTGAGCACTAGCCGCCACTGAGCCCTATACTAATATGCCCAGTGTATTGCTTCACACTGACCTGAAGATCTCTTCTTTCCTGCTGCTGGCACCACTCTGGAGACCGCTAGCCGGGATAATAACTGTAATTCAGTTGGTATCACTCCACATGGGACAGGAGCCAGCACTACAGAGGAGGCATCGGATTATGCGGTTCTTGTTCCCTACTACAGCTCCAACTACAAGTAGTCCCTCTGCATTGCACTCTGTTTGATGCTCTGGAATGACAGGTCAGCAAGCCCAGACCATGATCTACCAGTCACCTGGCCGAGATTTACTTGAAGATCACGATCTACAAGGTGCTGACCCCCATAATAAAGATATACAGATATATATTACAAAGTTTATACAATTCTTGAGAAGATTATGTAAATCTGATCACATATATCTTTTAAATCCAACTGAAGTCATGCATGTTTATCTCTTTATGGTCCTGTTCCATCACATTTTATGGTTTCTGACTAATCTTTGTTAACTAATTCCTTAAAATACCTTCATCTCTCAGTGAAAATGCTGTTTCCTACTTTCTCACTCTGTGCTAGCAAAGCTAAGTATCAGCCACACCCCTCATCACTAGTGTCCTTACATAGACTTGTATTTCAGAGAAGGAGAGGGGGGAATGGTCAGTACTGTTACTCAAAGCTGATTAATGAGACCACTGGGTCTAACTCTGGTGTCAATTTGACATGTGCAATTTGTTTAGTTCCGAATTTGTTTAACAAATTTTGACAAATTAGTTAATTGCAAAATTTCTGAATTTTTCAATTTCCGAATATTCGGATTTTCTAATTTCCGAAATTTAGAATTTTAGAAAGTTGAAATTTCGGCAATTCTGAAATTCAAAGTTTCGGGAATTCGGAAATTCGAAAATTCTAAAATTCTAAATTCGAAAATTTGAAATTCGAAAATTCTGAATCTGAAAATTTGGATTTCCGAATTTTCGAATTTCCAAATGTCCGAATCTTTGAATTTTTCAGAATTTCTAAAAAAATGTAAAAAACGAATGAAACGAAAACGGATGAATTTTTCGTCATTGCACATGTCTAGTGTCAATGAGTAAATAGATAGTAAGCTGTGCTTACCATCACTGTGTCCAAAAAAATCTTGTGCAAATTTAGCAATATAATAAAGTGTCTATGATACCTAATACAAGTAAAAAACATATAATGTAGGCCTTTAAAAATAAGATAAAAAGTCAAATCAAATTCAAAAACCCATATGTGACTGGTGCTATAGTGACTTGCTTCATATAATCATCAACAAAAGTGCTCCGTGCTTCCACATATTCAGGGTATGCACTCACCCGCTGCTGTAGACCCTCTGAGCCTCCACTCAGGTGGGTCAGTCAGGCTTTTTTGGTTGTTATACCTTCACCAACCATCTACCGTGGATCCGCATCTCAATAGGAGACTCAAATGAGGAGAGAAACCAGAGGGCACAACATAGCATAACTCTGTATTTTTATTGATTAAAACCAGATAAAAGCATATATGCACTTAAAAACAGGGTGTTCTGCCTGGCATCAGGGATTGTCTGCCGATTCACCAAAAGAAAGACGCTATGTGTGCACTAGGCAGCGTGCGTTCCAAGCAGCAGATCTGGCGTCACCAGGATTCCTGCCCCTACACGTTTCGTCATACAGACGTCATTAGGAGGCATCAGGATTCCTGCCCCTACACGTTTCGTCATTCAGACACCCTGCACAACTGCTGTAAAAGGAAAGAGAAATTATCAATGCAATGTCTATTTGACTGATTATTTCTGTTACTTCAAATGTGCTTAAAATTACTATAATTTGACTACAGCTTCTACTAAATGCACACTTTAGAAATGTCACATAGCATTCTATTGAGAACCATAAATCACCTTTTGATAAATCTTGACACAGGATCTGTTCGGCTATAGAGATTACATTCCATGTTGATCGTTATGTCTTTGAGCTTTCAGAGGTCTGAATGTTGATGGTACAGTATGTAAGTAAAAAGATTCAGGTGAATGTGTAGCACACTGAAGGACCCTCATGATCAAAGTGTTTATATTTAGGTGAATTCTCCAGACGAGTCTTTCTACTTCTATAATATCTAGAGGAGATATCAAGACACAAAATTGCTGGATGACATGAAATGCGACGCTACCTGAAATATTATTCATCACAGATGTTACATACGAGATCAGACACATGCAAACTGTTTTTGTTTCCAATTAAAAAAAAATTGTTTTAAGTTATAAAAGCTGAACTGAAGGCAGATAATAAACAACATTGAATAAAAAAAAAAAAAAATCTGTTGCTAAAATAAATGTGTGAAATAAAGAATCCCCTTAAAAAAGAAAACATACACTATGTAGCGATACCTTCACTTAAGAAGGCCGCAGACTAGTTTGGGCCCCGAAGACAGCTCCGCCAACCCCCGGCAATCTACTCGACCCCCTCCTGGCACAGTTAGTCTAGGGTAACAATATGTATATTTCTTATGCTCTATGATCAAACTCAGACAACAAGGCAATAATAAAGGGTTATCTGATTTACTTTAGATTGTAGAAAAAGAATCAACAGTGGTAACAGTCTACATGAAATAGGTTGCAGATCCCTGCAGTAATAACATTCTATGCATTAATAAAAAAAACAGTAAAGGCGCGCCTCATGGGCAACCGTTAACTAGGCGCCCTGTGGCGCAGCAACTAAATGAACTATCTAGCTGGCCAGGCCTGGCTCAGATACTAAGACTCAGTCTCTAGGGGATGATGTTTTTTTCACCGGCAAGTCTTTAAAAGGTGGTGCACATAACAGAACAACATTTGTAATCCAATGGGAAATGGTAATAGAAACAAACACTCTACCGAAGATCTCCTGACTTAGTTCTGCTATGGATCTCCAGTGAGAGTATCAAACATGAACTGGTGGGCCACGGCAGTCTGTAGGCACATTCACAATAGACAGTATATGGTCTGAGCATACGCTCGCTCACCCCTCCGGACGCGATCCCAGTCCGGGAACTTCCACCGACTGTGTCTCCACACACAGCTCTGCAGCAGTCTCGTCTCCGGCTCAGCAGTAGTTGAGGAACCCGAGTCAGATGCCACCCAGGCTCAAGATGGGGTGGAAGGCTCTTTAGGTAGCAGCGCAAGGCCCCAGGCTTCAGGCCTTGCACTCCAGCGGATCCGCACAGGAAGATTTCTTCCTTGAAGTCTCGTGTCCCAAAGAGGCCGAGCTCAGCCTCGCCTCCTCCTTTTATAACCCCTCCCATGAGTCTCTGGGGTGGACACATTGCCGAAAGGGGTTCTGGGTAAGGTAGTCCTGAGAGTCTTAAAGGGGACCCCGCTACAACTATATTACCAAAAGTATTGGGACACCTGCCTTTACACGCACATGAACTTTAATGGCATCCCAGTCTTAGTCCGTAGGGTTCAATATTGAGTTTGCCCACCCTTTGCAGCTATAAAAGCTTCAACTCTTCTGGTAGGGCTGTCCACAAGGTTTAGGAGTGTGTCTATGGGAATTTAACCATTCTTCCAGAAGCGTATTTGTGAGGTCAGGCACTGATGTGGACGAGAAGGCCTGGCTCACAGTCTCCGCTCTAATTCATCACAAAGGTGTTCTGTCGAGTTGAGGTCAGGACTCTGTGCAGGTCAGTCAAGTTCCACTACCCTAAACTCACTCATCCATGTCTTTATGTTTTGATGTGGAATCATACAACAAAATGTGTACCCATTCCACAAAAAAAAAAAAAAGAAAAAAAAAAATCTAGGCCTGAAAAAGACATCTAAGTATATTTGAACTGGACAAGGAGTTTCATTCTAACTTGTTGTATACCTTTTGTTCTTTTTTCAAGGGCCACTTATTTTTTTTATAACACATGGCAGACAATAACATAGGACCTCTTTCTTCATGACAGGTCTATATATTAAGTTGGCAAATAATCACATACCATGAGCGGAGCAGGTAAAATCCAGGAGTTAACTGCAATTATAAAGTCTTGGATGTCTTGCCAGAGCTTCTTTGTGGGAATTTCTTAAAGCTGGGAATTTTTATTATTATTTTGCATGTACACAGTGCTTTTATATTGTACATGACATGCAGGCTCGTAACAGATTAATCATTGTACTGAAGTTTCTTTGGTGTGAATAATTAAAGACGGAACCATCCTGTCATTATGTTATTTGGTATCAAAATACTTCAGAGCAATCCGAAGTGATAGAACTGCAGGAATGGGGGTAGGTAAAAAGACATACTAAAACTGAGGACCTTCTAAAAGAGTGCAGTCTACATGATAAAGACTAGGGATGAGCTTCGTGTTCGAGTCGAACATACGTTCGACTCGAACATTGGCTGTTCGTTCGTTCGACGAAGATCGAACGATTTGGGCCGTTCGCGCCAAATTCGAGTGACGCGAACGGCCCACAATGCACTACGCCATCGCAGTGTCATCCAGGCGCTGTGATTGGCCAAGCATGCACTGTGACCCCGCATGCTTGGCCAATCACAGCGCCGGCAGCGAGGAGAGCAATGATTGGCCACAGGCAGGATGCCTGTGGCCAATTATTGCTGAGGGTGTTTAGTACACGCCCCACACTATAAAAGGCCGCCAGCACGGCGGCCTAGTGTAGTGTGTTCCGGAGCAGGGATAGAGTAGCATAGGCAGGGACAGTGACTGTTATTTCTTTCTTGCTTAACCTGGATTCCTTTAGTTTAGGGAAAGAGAAGGATAGGTAGGGAGAGTGTCAGTGTGTTTTGTGCTTCTGCTATAGTGTGCTTAAAAAAAACATTTATTCTAGGGACAGAAAACTCTAGGTAGGGACAGTGTCAGTTTCTTTCACTCTGCAAGTCCTTGTTTCCAGGGACCTGTAAGGACAGTGAGTTAATTGTCCTTGTGCTATATTGTGCTTAAAAAAAACATTTATTCTAGGGACAGAAAACTCTAGGTAGGGACAGTGTCAGTTTCTTTCACTCTGCAAGTCCTTGTTTCCAGGGACCTGTAAGGACAGTGAGTTAATTTTCCTTGTGCTATATTGTGATTAAAAAAAACATTTATTCTAGGGACAGAAAACTCTAGGTAGGGACAGTGTCAGTTTCTTTCACTCTGCAAGTCCTTGTTTCCAGGGACCTGTAAGGACAGTGAGTTAATTTTCCTTGTGCTATATTGTGATTAAAAAAAACATTTATTCTAGGGACAGAAAACTCTAGGTAGGGACAGTGTCAGTTTCTTTCACTCTGCAAGTCCTTGTTTCCAGGGACCTGTAAGGACAGTGAGTTAATTTTCCTTGTGCTATATTGTGATTAAAAAAAACATTTATTCTAGGGACAGAAAACTCTAGGTAGGGACAGTGTCAGTTTCTTTCACTCTGCAAGTCCTTGTTTCCAGGGACCTGGAGAGACATTGAGTGAATTGTCCTTGTGCTATATTGTGATTAAAAAAAACATTTATTCTAGGGACAGAAAACTCTAGGTAGGGACAGTGTCAGTTTCTTTCACTGTGAAAGTCCTTGTTTCAAGGGACAGAGAAGGACACCTGAAGGTAGCCCTTATTGCTTTTTTCCCATCTCCCTGCAGGCCATCTATTAGAATGTCTGGAAGGCAAACAAGGAGAGGCAGACAGTCAGGAGGCAATAAAAGAGGGCAAGCAGGCTCTGTGTCTGGGGGCAACAGTGCTGGTCGTGGACGCGGTGCATTGTCATCAGCACATGGCCATGGGACACGCTTGTCCTTCTTTTCGGCAGCTGGACATGTTGAGCCACATCATGCCGAAGACTTGGTAGAGTGGATGACCAAGCCCTCCTCCTCCTCCTCATCCTCTCTCACCCAGGCTCAGGGTACTGGAAAAGCAGCTGCCAAAGCGTCGTCTTCCCTGGTATCAATGTCAGACAAATCATCAGTCACTCCTTCCCTAGACCCACCATGTCCTCCTCCTGAGGAGTCCCCCGAACTGTTTCAGCACAGTGTTGGGTACATGCTCCAGGAGGATGCCCAGCGTTTCGAAGGGTCTGATGATGAAACCCAGCTAGAGGAAGGCAGTAGCGTGAGAGCAGACAGAGGGGATGCTCAAGAAGGACACCAATCTGGCAGTCATGTTCCAGCAGCTGCAGCATACTGCCAGATTGGCTCCAGTGATGAGGAGGGAGGGGATGATGAGGTCAATGACTCCACGTGGGTGCCTAATAGGAGAGAGGAGGAGGAGGAGGATGAGGAGGAGGCACATCTCCAACGAGGCAGGATGCCCTTTGGTGGCCAGCGTAAGGGCAGTACACCGACGGAATCACACCGCAGAGCTCCGCCTGTGCAGGGCGCTGCCTCTGCCCGTCATTCAAAAAGTTCTTTGGTGTGGGCCTTTTTTGAGGCTAGTGCATCAGATCGCACAGCTGCTGTTTGCAACATATGTCTCAAGCGTATATCGCGTGGCCAAAACATCAGCCGCTTGGGTACCACATGCCTGACCAGACATATGTTGACCTGCCATGCAGCTCGTTGGCAAGCCTACCTCAAAGACCCACACCAAAGAACAAAGCGGACCTCTCCTTGCACCGCATCAGCTGGGATCTCCAACCCCACTATAACTTCAGTCCTCTCTGAAACATGCACTGAGAGGAATGAAGGTGTAGAATTAGGTGTGTCACAGCCAAGTACTTGCGCCCACTCTGCTAGCAGTACACCGACGTCCGATTCTAGCAGGCAAATTTCCCTGCCCCAGCTGCTGGACCGTCGAAAGAAGTTCACTCCCAGCCATCCACATGCCCAGCGGTTGAATGCTAGCTTGGCTAAATTGCTAGCGCTTCAACTGCTGCCTTTTCAGTTGGTAGACTCGGCCCCCTTCCGTGAGTTTGTGCAATGTGCGGTTCCTCAGTGGCAGGTTCCCAAACGCCACTTTTTCTCACGGAAGGCTATTCCGGCTCTCTACCGGCATGTGGAAGGCAATGTCTTGGCCTCGCTGGACAGGGCGGTCAGCGGTAAGGTGCATATTACCGCTGACTCATGGTCCAGCAGGCATGGACAGGGACGTTACCTTTCTTTCACGGCCCATTGGGTCACTCTTTTGGCAGCTGGGAAGGATTCAGGACAAGGTGCAGTAGTGTTGGAGGTTGTCCCACCGCCACGCCTCCAAAATGCTACTACTGGTTGTGACACACCTCTCTCCTCCACCCCCTCCTCTTCTTCTTCCTCCATGGCCTCTTCCTGTGGTTTGTCCTATGAACCAGCGGTGCTCCGTAGCCGTTCACGGGGCTACGCAAGTACGCAGGCAAAAAGATGCCATGCCGTGCTTGCGCTGGTGTGTTTGGGGGACAGAAGCCACACTGGGGCAGAGGTCCTGTCTGCTCTGCAGGGCCAGGCCGAGAGGTGGTTGACGCCACGCCAGCTTAAGCCAGGAATGGTGGTTTGCGACAATGGCACCAACCTCCTCTCCGCCCTCCGACAGGGACAACTGACCCATGTGCCCTGTGTGGCTCACGTCCTTAACCTGGTGGTGCAGCGCTTCTTGGGCAGGTACCCGGGCTTACAGGATGTCCTGAGGCAGGCCAGGAAAGTCTGTGTGCATTTCCGCAGATCTTATAATGCCAGTGCTCGCCTGGCTGAGCTGCAAAAGGAGTTGAACCTGCCCAAGAACCGCCTTATATGTGACATGCCCACCAGGTGGAACTCAACGTTGGCCATGCTGCAGCGGCTGCACACGCAGCAGAGGGCCATCAATGAGTACCTGTGCGACTACGGCACCAGGACAGGGTCAGGGGAGCTTGGTTTTTTTTCTCCACGCCAGTGGGGCATGATCAGGGATGCATGCACTGTCCTGGCACCATTTGAGGAGGCCACGAGGATGGTGAGCAGTGACAGTGCATGCATCAGTGACACTGTACCTCTTGTCCACCTGTTGGAGCACACGCTGCGTGGAATAATGGACAGGGCACTTGAGGCAGAACAGAGGCAGGAAGAGGAGGACTTCCTTGCCTCTCAAGGCCCCCTTTACCCAGACAGTGTTCCTTCTGTCCCACCCATCGCACAGGAAGAGGAGGAGGAGGAGGAGGAGGAGGAGGAGGAGGAGGAGGATTGTGTCAGCATGGAGGTGGAGGCTGGCACTCAGCATCATCAGCAGCAGTCTTTTAGGGATGATTTACAGTCCCAAGAAACCAGTGGACTTGTACGTGGCTGGGAGGAGGTGGCTGCGGATCATGTCGTCCTTAGTGACCCAGAGGACTCCGGAGCGAATGCCTCAGCAAACCTACGCTGCATGGCCTCCCTGATCCTGCAAAGTCTGCGGAAGGATCCTCGTATTCTTCGGATCAAGGAGAGGGACCATTACTGGCTGGCCACTCTCCTTGATCCACGGTACAAGGGTAAGGTTGCGGACCTTATGTTACCGTCGCAGAGGGAGCAGAGGATGAGACAACTCCGGGAGGCCTTGCAGAAAGGTCTGTGCAACGCGTTCCCAGAGACTGGGAGGTTGCAAACTCCTGGTCCTGGACAACGAGTTGCTGAGGCTTCGGCCAGTCAAAGAAGGAGCGGTGGGGAAGGTGGCCGTCTGACCGATGCGTTCAGACAATTCTTTAGTCCGCAGCCCCAAAGTATGATCGGTTCCAGCAACCATCGCCAGCGTCTGATAAACATGGTGCAGGAATATCTAGGGGCAAGGTCAGACTTGGACACCTTCCCCACCGAAAATCCTCTGGCTTACTGGGTCTTGAGGATGGATCACTGGCCAGAGCTTGCACAGTATGCAATTGAGCTACTGGCCTGTCCTGCATCCAGCGTTCTTTCGGAACGCACATTCAGTGCTGCTGGAGGATTTGTCACGGATCACAGGGTGCGCCTGTCCACCGACTCGGTTGATCGACTGACTTTCATCAAGATGAACCAGTCTTGGATCACCACCAGCTACCACACACCTGATGCTGATATAACAGACTAATTGATTTTAAAATGTCACATCCCTTCAAGACTGATGCTGATGCTGAGTGCCTGTGCTGTTATGTTGACTGGCTATCCTCCTCCTCCGAGTCCTCAATGATACGATTGATGATGATAGCTTGGAAGATCATTTTTGTTTATGGGTGCCGCCACCAGTGCCTAACGCCCAATTTTTCAGCCCCTGTTTAACAGGGGCGTGTAATTACAATTTTTGAAGCAATACTTTGCAACAGGGCTCATTGCTGTGCTCCAAGTACAGTATCTGTGAGGAGTTGCAGTGTTGTGCCACCAGTGCCTAAGGCCCAATTTTTCAGCCCCTGTTTAACAGGGGCGTGTCATTACAATTTTTGAAGCAATACTTTGCAACAGGGCTCATTGCTGTGCTCCAAGTACAGTATCTGTGAAGGGTTGCAGTGTTGTGCCACCAGTGCCTAAGGCCCAATTTTTCAGCCCCTGTTCAACAGGGGCATGTAATTACAATTCTTGATCTAATAATTCACAGCAGGGCCCATTGCTGCACCCACCAAGAGTAACTGTCAGGGCTTACAGTGTTGTGGCACCAGCACCACCATCAAAGGCCCAATTTTTACTACCACTGTTCAACAATTATATGTAATTAAAATTCCTGATATAATAGTTGACAGCAGGGCGTTCCAGCACCAACCAAGAGTAACTGTGAGTGCTTACAGTGTTGTGCCAACACCAACAACTAAGGGGCCTATTTCTGCAGAGTATATACGGCAGGTCCCTACTTTCAAACATCCAACTTACAAACGACTCCTACTTGCAAACGCAAGAAGACAACAGGAAGTGAGAGGAAATCTACCACTAGGAAGGAAAATTCTCTCCTGTAAGAATAAATATGGGAGAAAGGTGTCTCCTCTGTACTGATGCTTTATCAGCAATCCTTGTTTCAAGAAAAACACCACATTTCAAAAACAGTTGTCATTAGGACGGAAAGTGAGGTGAAATGTTCTGAACAGGGGCACAGACAGCAAAACAAATGTTACAGGGGTGATAACCCTTACCTATGTTTTCCAAAAAGTTTAAAAATTGATTTTTGGTCTGGAGCTACACTTCAACAATGTACCTGTTCAAAATTACAAACAGATTCTACATAAGAACAAACCTACAGTCCCTGTCTTGTATGCACCGCCTGTATACGGCTGTTCAGAGTATATAGGGCCTTTTTTATTTTATGTGGGGGTTCCCCTTAATATCCATACAAGACCCAAAGGGGCTGGTAATGGGCTGGGGTAGGGGGGGGGGGTCATGGGGTAGCTATGCCATTTTTCTTAAAGATTTTCATCCATATTACCGGGACCAGACATTACATTAAAGCCGCAAGCAGTTTTAAATGGCTTTTTTTTCCTTTAGAAGTGTCATTTTGTGCAGGGACAGTTCTAAACACGGGAAACACGTGGCACTTCACAGGCATACTTTAGACACCCCCCAGGTACGATATTTAAAGGAATATTTGACTTTTTTTTTTCACTTTATGCATCATTAAAATGACTGCTCCCGGAAAACGACCGTTTTTAAAACTTATTTTTGCATTGATACATGTCCCCTGGTGCAGAACCCGGGTTCCCAAACCCTTTTTAGGACAATAACATGCATAATAGTTTTTATAATTAGCACTTTAGAATTCGAACGTTCGCATCCATTGTATTTAATAGGGTTCTAATGTTCGTTCGAACTTTCGGTCCGTTCGCGGGTTCTGGTGCGAACCGAACCCGGGGGTGTTCGGCTCATCACTAATAAAGACTATATAAAATTGTATTGTTGCATAACTAGGGTTAAAATAGGTAAAATAGCCATCTAAGAATAAACATCTAATAAGTGTCAAAGGAAGGGTAATTTTCTCCAAACCAGGCAACGATAGACCAATTTTGTCCCAAAGCATAAAAATAAAAAAACTTGTTTATTCATCAAAGTTTATCTGCCATATCTTTTTTAGTGATCCAAGATGCATTTATACTTTTAATTCGATAACCTGTAGGACATCTTTAGTGTGCTGGGAAATATGTTAAAGTGTATATACTGTATAGTCAGGGCTGGTGTAAAGATTTTTGACACCCTAGGCGAAACCTCATTTTGCCGCTCCCCTGGCTCCACCCCGGACTCCACCCCCTTTGCCCTGCCCATGTATACCCCACCTTAATGAAGCGCTCATCAAATGCAGCCCACCAGCGCCCATCAATGCAGCCTCACCAGCGCCCATCAAATGCAGCCTCACCAGCGCCCATCAATGCAGCCTCACCAGCGCCCATCAATGCAGCCTCACCAGCGCCCATCAATGCAGCCTACCAGCGCCCATCAATGCAGCCTACCAGCGCCCATCAATGCAACCTACCAGCGCCCATCAATGCAACCTACCAGCGCCCATCAATGCAACCTACCAGCGCCCATCGATGAATGTTTGTTTTCTTCCATTCATTCGAGAGTCGGGACACAGACACAGTCCTCCGCCACCGCTGCGCCTCTTACACTATGTGCGAACAGAGCGGCGGCTGCCTGCTAATGCTGAGACTTAGTTGCTTGCTGCAGAGAGAAGAGTAGGAACACCAGTGGCCGGGCGCTCTAGGCAGCTGGCTAGTTTGCCTAGTGGAAGCACTTGGCCTGTGTATAGTCAAAACATTTATTTTTGTTTTAAATAAGAGTGGGGAAGGATTGGAACCCCTGTTAAGTCTGAATTGCTGTCTGTGTTCCAGAACACTCTGCAATGGCGGCGCCTGTTTTGGTGAGGAAATTCCCCTTCACTTTGTAGAGATTTTCTCTCCTTCTTGCTGTGACTCTAGAACAGGAAGCAAATGAAAATCCAAGTCCAAAAAAACCCCAGAGGTTTTGGCTTTATATACACATTAATAAATGTACTGCTGGTTGTAGAAAAAGCAGTAGACAATACATTATTGACTTTTCAAGATAAGACAATGCAAACAGCATGATGTTATGAACATGTAATTAATACGTACAGAACCAACCAGTCACAGTAGAACAAAGATGTGATATCTGAGTTATTACTATGGACTATTCAACACTGCACTGTTCATTCCACTCATCACAGTTCTGTTTCATAAATTGTATAGGATGTAAACAATGAAGTCATCAACTGCATTTAGAAGAAGCTTCCTAAAAAAAATTTTTTAGCCAGTGATGGTTCTGCCTCAAATTATTATGGGAATGGAGCAGCCATTGAGACCAGTGACCACTAGTACCATAAGAGGCAACGCCGTCACATTTTTTAGGGTCGCATGTGTACAGTGTGTACTCTTTTATGCAGGGCTTTTTTTCTCAAACAATAGGTGCTGGAACTCAACCACGACCCCCCAAAACCCCTCCACCCACACACACCCTCCAAATCACATCAAATAGTCGGTGTCGTCAGTCAAATTTCATGAACAGTAGGAGGGTCCCCCCCCCCCAAGGGTCCGAGCCAGAGGTTCCCCCTGAAAAAAGCTCTACTTTTATGTTGCAGCTGCTGAGCTCATCAGGAGAGGTGACCATATGTAAAAAAAAAACGAAAAGCCGTAGTAAGCCAAAATCTGAAAATGTAGACCCATAAAAGTACAGTGTGTTGTATTAGAACAACCACATTATCAGAGGTTTAGAGTTGTAACCAGATCAGAACCATTACCAGAACTATGACACCATCATTCTGTAAGAAGCCATAGTTCTAAAATTGCTGGAATTCGCGCTTGGCTGCCAAAATTAAGATTGCTGCACAAAAAGTAGCTACTACAAAAACAATAAAAAATATCAATTAGAAGTGCGCTGTCATCCACAGTTTACATAAAGAATGTGAAAATTGTCTAGTGTCCTTCTCACCAGATGAGGTATTCACATATACCTCACCTAAATCGATGCAAGTCAACTGTGCAAAAAACTCATATCATAAATTACTAAATAAATTACAAAAATTGCAAGAGATACACCTTTCATATAAAGTGCGACGTCCAAGAAAATAATAATCATGCATTATAATTTAACTGTACATGTGCAAAAAGTTACATTGTGACTCCATATTGCATGTGCAAAAAATTCATAAGTGAATATGCATATGTGCATAAGTGAAAATGAAAATTAAAGTGGTAGTAAATCCCAGAAAAAAAAAGTAAGACAATAGCATAATGTGCTAGTATGCATTGCATACTTACCCTAGAACGAAGCCCCCGCAGCGGCGCCCGGTCACCGCTGAGGAGCCCAACATATTCCCTCTGCGTTTCTTCTGGGTTCGCGGGCTCCGGCGCGGAAAGTGGCCAGAGTCACAATAATTTAACTCCCGCTTATGTGTGAGGGAGCCCTCCGTTCCAGGAAGGGGCTCTGAAGTTCCGGCACAATACGCTGGACCTTCAGAGTGCATGCGCCATTGACGTCAGTGGTTGCATGCAGGGTGAATATCTCCTAAGTGGTGCAGGTTTAGGAGATATTCATTTTGGCTACAAGTAAAGCCCTGTACACACGATCGGATAACCTATGGATTTTCGTCCGATGGATTTCTCCATCGGAAATCCGATGAAACTGTTTTTCATCAGTCTTGGCCACACACCATCAGTCAAAAAACCGACCGTTCCAAACGCGGTGACGTAAAACACTCCGATGAGCCGAGAAAAATGAAGTTTAATGCTTCTGAGCATGCGTCGACTTGATTCTGAGCATGCGTGGGTTTTTTTTAACCGATGGACTTGCCCATAGACGATCGGAAATTCCCATCGGTTTTTTATCCATCGGAAAATTTTAAAACAAGTTCTATTTTTTACAACCGATGGAAAAAAGTCCGATGGGTACCATACATGATCGGTTGGTCTGATGAAAACCATCCATCGGACGGTTTTCATCAGTCAAACCGATCGTGTGTACGGGGCTTTAGCCTTATTATAGGTTTACCTGTAGGTAAAAATCCCCAAGCGGGTAATACAACAGCTTTAAGAACTAATGAATAAAAGTGACAGTCCAAATATATCTGCCAGATTCAGAGAAACAAAGTGCTCAAGTGCTATCCACTGTGGCCAATACTCTGTTTAATCACCACTTCACTTCCAACTCTGTGATCGTGCAGACAAACAGGCTACCTATCAGAAAATGATATCTCACAAAGGAGATCAAAAAGGCTTTAAGATATTCCCTCAAGGAGAGCCACAGCTTGCTCCTAAGTGATGCCTGGAAGTCCAGGTAAGTTCAGCCTTCCGAATCCAGCAAATATGTGTATGTCAAGAGTAAGGAGGAGAACTCTTATGCATTACTGTATAAAAGTTTATTTAAAACACAAAGTATTTCACTTATAGATAGAGTAGTTCATCAAGGCAAACAAAAATATCCATGAACACATCCCCCACTCTGTTCGATTGGCCCGTGCGTGCTGATGTCACACCACTAGCTCCGCCCAATGCGTTTCCCCTTAGAAGACATAATTTGGGATTGGAGGCTGCATAGCCATGTGACCAGAAATGTAAAATAAGGACTCGAGGCATCGGTACAGGCTGACACTTTTGTGCACCAGTACAAGATGACTCAAGGAACCTAAAATACCCCCTGCTCCAGACCTAACTGCCCAAACCCTCATACCTTCGCCTGTAGCCAACATGTCCACCCCAGTACCTCATAAACAGTGCATCCGGAAACTATTCACAGCGTTTCACTTTTTCCACATTTTGTTATGTTACAGCCTTCATTATTTTCCTCAAAATTTTACAAACAATACCCCATAATGACTACATAAAATAGGTTTGTTTGTAATCTGTGAAAATGTATTAAAAATACAAAATGAAAAAAAAAATCACATGTACATAAGTATTCAAAGCCTTGGCTCAATACTTTGTTGAAGCACCTCTGGCACCAATTACAGCCTCAAGTCTTTTTAGTATGATGCTACAAGCTTGGCACACCTATTTTGGACAGTTTCTCTCATTCTTTGCAGGACCTCTCAAGCTCCATCAGGTTGAATGGGGAGCGTCGGTGCACAGCCATTTTCATATCTCTCCAGAGATGTTCAATTGGGTTCAAGTCTGGGCTCTGGCTGGGCCACTCAAGGACATTCACAGAATTGTCCCGTAGCCACTCCTTTGTTATCTTGGCTGCGTGCTTAGGGTCGTTGTCCTGTTGGAAGATGAACCTTTGCCCCAGTTTGAGGTCCAGAATGCTCTGGAGTGGCTTTCATTTGGCCACTCTACCATACAGGCCTGATTGGTGGAGTGCTGCAGAGATGGTTGTTCTTCTGGAAGGTCCTCCTTTCTCCACAGAGAAATGCAGGAGCTCTGTCAGAGTGAATCTTGGGTTCTTGGTAACATCCCTGACTAAGGCCCATCTCCCCCAATCACTTAGTTTGGCAGAACGACCCTCTCTAGGAAAAGTCCTGGTGGTTCCAAATTTCTTCCATTCATGGATGATGGAGGCCACTGTGCTCATTGGGACCTTCAATGCTGCAGACATTTTTCTGTACCCTTCCCCAGATCTGTGCCTCGATACAATCCTGTCTCGGATGGCTACAGACAATTCTTGGACTTCGTAGCTTGGTTTGTGCTCAGACATGCACTGTTAATTATGAGACCTTATATAGATAGGTGTGTGCCTTTCCAAATCATGTTCAATCAACTGAATTTACCACAGGTGGACTCCAATCAAGTTGTATAAACATCTCAAGGATGATCAGTGGAAACAGGATGCACCTGAGCTAAATTTTGAGTGTCATGGCAAAGGCTGTGAATACTTATGTACATGGGATTTTTTCATTTTTTATTTTTAATAAGTTTGCAAAGTTTTCAAACTTATTTCACATAGTCATTATGGGGTATTGTTTGTAGAATTTTGAGGAAAATAATGAAGGCTGTAACATAACAAAATGTGGAAAAAGTGAAGCGCTGTGAATACTTTCCGGATGCACTGTATATGAGGTACTGGGGTGGACATGTTAGCTACAGGCGAAGGTATGAGGGTTTGGGCAGTTAGGTGAAGCGCTGTGAATACTTTCAGGATGCACTGTACCCAAAACCCCTCACAAACCCTCCTCCACTCCTGATCATGCCTACAACTCCTGTAACTGCTTCCATATTACACATTATCACCATAGCTGCATACCGGTGATGGTGTTGGAAAGAAAATTTGAATATGAATAGGCACTTAATAAGAGCACCCCCAAAGGATTCTAATTGCTAACTCGGCGACAACATTTTCTAAGCACTGATTGAAGGGGTTCTTCACTATAAATTTAATGAGGTTTAGGATTTTTTTACCAAATGAGTTGGAGATTATTACTAACGATTAGTGATGAGCCGAACACCCCCGGGTTCGGTTCGCACCAGAACCCGCGAACGGACCGAAAGTTCGAACGAACATTAGAACCCTATTAAATACAATGGATGCGAACGTTCGAATTCTAAAGTGCTAATTATAACAACTATTATGCATGTTATTGTCCTAAAAAGGGTTTGGGAACCCGGGTTCTGCACCAGGGGACATGTATCAATGCAAAAAGAAGTTTTAAAAACGGTCGTTTTTCGGGAGCAGTCATTTTAATGATGCATAAAGTGAAAAAAAAAAAGTCAAATATTCCTTTAAATATCGTACCTGGGGGGTGTCTAAAGTATGCCTGTGAAGTGCCACGTGTTTCCCGTGTTTAGAACTGTCCCTGCACAAAATGACACTTCTAAAGGAAAAAAAAGCCATTTAAAACTGCTTGCGGCTTTAATGTAATGTCTGGTCCCGGTAATATGGATGAAATTCTTTAAGAAAAATGGCATAGCTACCCCATGACCCCCCCCCCCCCCCTACCCCAGCCCATTACCAGCCCCTTTGGGTCTTGTATGGATATTAAGGGGAACCCCGCACATAAAATAAAAAAGGCCCTATATACTCTGAACAGCCCTATACAGGCGGTGCATACAAGACAGGGACTGTAGGTTTGTTCTTATGTAGAATCTGTTTGTAATTTTGAACAGGTACATTGTTGAAGTGTAGCTCCAGACCAAAAATCTATTTTTAAACTTTTTGGAAAACATAGGTAAGGGTTATCACCCCTGTAACATTTGTTTTGCTGTCTGTGCCCCTGTTCAGAACATTTCACCTCACTTTCCGTCCCAATGACAACTGTTTTTGAAATGTGGTGTTTTTCTTGAAACAAGGATTGCTGATAAAGCATCAGTACAGAGGAGACACCTTTCTCCCATATTTATTCTTACAGGAGAGAATTTTCCTTCCTAGTGGTAGATTTCCTCTCACTTCCTGTTGTCTTCTTGCGTTTGCAAGTAGGAGTCGTTTGTAAGTTGGATGTTTGAAAGTAGGGACCTGCCGTATATACTCTGCAGAAATAGGCCCCTTAGTTGTTGGTGTTGGCACAACACTGTAAGCACTCACAGTTACTCTTGGTTGGTGCTGGAACGCCCTGCTGTCAACTATTATATCAGGAATTTTAATTACATATAATTGTTGAACAGTGGTAGTAAAAATTGGGCCTTTGATGGTGGTGCTGGTGCCACAACACTGTAAGCCCTGACAGTTACTCTTGGTGGGTGCAGCAATGGGCCCTGCTGTGAATTATTAGATCAAGAATTGTAATTACATGCCCCTGTTGAACAGGGGCTGAAAAATTGGGCCTTAGGCACTGGTGGCACAACACTGCAACCCCTCACAGATACTGTACTTGGAGCACAGCAATGAGCCCTGTTGCAAAGTATTGCTTCAAAAATTGTAATGACACGCCCCTGTTAAACAGGGGCTGAAAAATTGGGCCTTAGGCACTGGTGGCACAACACTGCAACTCCTCACAGATACTGTACTTGGAGCACAGCAATGAGCCCTGTTGCAAAGTATTGCTTCAAAAATTGTAATGACACGCCCCTGTTAAACAGGGGCTGAAAAATTGGGCGTTAGGCACTGGTGGCGGCACCCATAAACAAAAATGATCTTACAAGCTATCATCATCAATCGTATCATTGAGGACTCGGAGGAGGAGGATAGCCAGTCAACATAACAGCACAGGCACTCAGCATCAGCATCAGTCTTGAAGGGATGTGACATGTTAAAATCAATTAGTCTGTTATATCAGCATCAGGTGTGTGGTAGCTGGTGGTGATCCAAGACTGGTTCATCTTGATGAAAGTCAGTCGATCAACCGAGTCGGTGGACAGGCGCACCCTGTGATCCGTGACAAATCCTCCAGCAGCACTGAATGTGCGTTCCGAAAGAACGCTGGATGCAGGACAGGCCAGTAGCTCAATTGCATACTGTGCAAGCTCTGGCCAGTGATCCATCCTCAAGACCCAGTAAGCCAGAGGATTTTCGGTGGGGAAGGTGTCCAAGTCTGACCTTGCCCCTAGATATTCCTGCACCATGTTTATCAGACGCTGGCGATGGTTGCTGGAACCGATCATACTTTGGGGCTGCGGACTAAAGAATTGTCTGAACGCATCGGTCAGACGGCCACCTTCCCCACCGCTCCTTCTTTGACTGGCCGAAGCCTCAGCAACTCGTTGTCCAGGACCAGGAGTTTGCAACCTCCCAGTCTCTGGGAACGCGTTGCACAGACCTTTCTGCAAGGCCTCCCGGAGTTGTCTCATCCTCTGCTCCCTCTGCGACGGTAACATAAGGTCCGCAACCTTACCCTTGTACCGTGGATCAAGGAGAGTGGCCAGCCAGTAATGGTCCCTCTCCTTGATCCGAAGAATACGAGGATCCTTCCGCAGACTTTGCAGGATCAGGGAGGCCATGCAGCGTAGGTTTGCTGAGGCATTCGCTCCGGAGTCCTCTGGGTCACTAAGGACGACATGATCCGCAGCCACCTCCTCCCAGCCACGTACAAGTCCACTGGTTTCTTGGGACTGTAAATCATCCCTAAAAGACTGCTGCTGATGATGCTGAGTGCCAGCCTCCACCTCCATGCTGACACAATCCTCCTCCTCCTCCTCCTCTTCCTGTGCGATGGGTGGGACAGAAGGAACACTGTCTGGGTAAAGGGGGCCTTGAGAGGCAAGGAAGTCCTCCTCTTCCTCCCTCTGTTCTGCCTCAAGTGCCCTGTCCATTATTCCACGCAGCGTGTGCTCCAACAGGTGGACAAGAGGTACAGTGTCACTGATGCATGCACTGTCACTGCTCACCATCCTCGTGGCCTCCTCAAATGGTGCCAGGACAGTGCATGCATCCCTGATCATGCCCCACTGGCGTGGAGAAAAAAAAACAAGCTCCCCTGACCCTGTCCTGGTGCCGTAGTCGCACAGGTACTCATTGATGGCCCTCTGCTGCGTGTGCAGCCGCTGCAGCATGGCCAACGTTGAGTTCCACCTGGTGGGCATGTCACATATAAGGCGGTTCTTGGGCAGGTTCAACTCCTTTTGCAGCTCAGCCAGGCGAGCACTGGCATTATAAGATCTGCGGAAATGCACACAGACTTTCCTGGCCTGCCTCAGGACATCCTGTAAGCCCGGGTACCTGCCCAAGAAGCGCTGCACCACCAGGTTAAGGACGTGAGCCACACAGGGCACATGGGTCAGCTGTCCCTGTCGGAGGGCGGAGAGGAGGTTGGTGCCATTGTCGCAAACCACCATTCCTGGCTTAAGCTGGCGTGGCGTCAACCACCTCTCGGCCTGGCCCTGCAGAGCAGACAGGACCTCTGCCCCAGTGTGGCTTCTGTCCCCCAAACACACCAGCGCAAGCACGGCATGGCATCTTTTTGCCTGCGTACTTGCGTAGCCCCGTGAACGGCTACGGAGCACCGCTGGTTCATAGGACAAACCACAGGAAGAGGCCATGGAGGAAGAAGAAGAGGAGGGGGTGGAGGAGAGAGGTGTGTCACAACCAGTAGTAGCATTTTGGAGGCGTGGCGGTGGGACAACCTCCAACACTACTGCACCTTGTCCTGAATCCTTCCCAGCTGCCAAAAGAGTGACCCAATGGGCCGTGAAAGAAAGGTAACGTCCCTGTCCATGCCTGCTGGACCATGAGTCAGCGGTAATATGCACCTTACCGCTGACCGCCCTGTCCAGCGAGGCCAAGACATTGCCTTCCACATGCCGGTAGAGAGCCGGAATAGCCTTCCGTGAGAAAAAGTGGCGTTTGGGAACCTGCCACTGAGGAACCGCACATTGCACAAACTCACGGAAGGGGGCCGAGTCTACCAACTGAAAAGGCAGCAGTTGAAGCGCTAGCAATTTAGCCAAGCTAGCATTCAACCGCTGGGCATGTGGATGGCTGGGAGTGAACTTCTTTCGACGGTCCAGCAGCTGGGGCAGGGAAATTTGCCTGCTAGAATCGGACGTCGGTGTACTGCTAGCAGAGTGGGCGCAAGTACTTGGCTGTGACACACCTAATTCTACACCTTCATTCCTCTCAGTGCATGTTTCAGAGAGGACTGAAGTTATAGTGGGGTTGGAGATCCCAGCTGATGCGGTGCAAGGAGAGGTCCGCTTTGTTCTTTGGTGTGGGTCTTTGAGGTAGGCTTGCCAACGAGCTGCATGGCAGGTCAACATATGTCTGGTCAGGCATGTGGTACCCAAGCGGCTGATGTTTTGGCCACGCGATATACGCTTGAGACATATGTTGCAAACAGCAGCTGTGCGATCTAATTCACTAGCCTCAAAAAAGGCCCACACCAAAGAACTTTTTGAATGACGGGCAGAGGCAGCGCCCTGCACAGGCGGAGCTCTGCGGTGTGATTCCGTCGGTGTACTGCCCTTACGCTGGCCACCAAAGGGCATCCTGCCTCGTTGGAGATGTGCCTCCTCCTCATCCTCCTCCTCCTCCTCTCTCCTATTAGGCACCCACGTGGAGTCAGTGACCTCATCATCCCCTCCCTCCTCATCACTGGAGCCAATCTGGCAGTATGCTGCAGCTGCTGGAACATGACTGCCAGATTGGTGTCCTTCTTGAGCATCCCCTCTGTCTGCTCTCACGCTACTGCCTTCCTCTAGCTGGGTTTCATCATCAGACCCTTCGAAACGCTGGGCATCCTCCTGGAGCATGTACCCAACACTGTGCTGAAACAGTTCGGGGGACTCCTCAGGAGGAGGACATGGTGGGTCTAGGGAAGGAGTGACTGATGATTTGTCTGACATTGATACCAGGGAAGACGACGCTTTGGCAGCTGCTTTTCCAGTACCCTGAGCCTGGGTGAGAGAGGATGAGGAGGAGGAGGAGGGCTTGGTCATCCACTCTACCAAGTCTTCGGCATGATGTGGCTCAACATGTCCAGCTGCCGAAAAGAAGGACAAGCGTGTCCCATGGCCATGTGCTGATGACAATGCACCGCGTCCACGACCAGCACTGTTGCCCCCAGACACAGAGCCTGCTTGCCCTCTTTTATTGCCTCCTGACTGTCTGCCT
Source organism: Rana muscosa (assembly GCA_029206835.1). Taxonomy (NCBI): domain Eukaryota; kingdom Metazoa; phylum Chordata; class Amphibia; order Anura; family Ranidae; genus Rana; species Rana muscosa. The sequence continues at coordinate 1,141,012,754 of CM055116.1, read as the reverse complement.
CTCCTTGTTTGCCTTCCAGACATTCTAATAGATGGCCTGCAGGGAGATGGGAAAAAAGCAATAAGGGCTACCTTCAGGTGTCCTTCTCTGTCCCTTGAAACAAGGACTTTCACAGTGAAAGAAACTGACACTCTCCCTACCTACAGTTTTCTGTCCCTAGAATAAATGTTTTTTTTAATCACAATATAGCACAAGGACAATTCACTCACTGTCCTTCCAGGTCCCTGGAAACAAGGACTTGCAGAGTGAAAGAAACTGACACTGTCCCTACCTACAGTTTTCTGTCCCTAGAATAAATGTTTTTTTTAAGCACACTATAGCACAAGCACAAAACACACTGACACTCTCCCTACCTATCCTTCTCTTTCCCTAAACTAAAGGAATCCAGGTTAAGCAAGAAAGAAATAACAGTCACTGTCCCTGCCTATGCTGCTCTATCCCTGCTCCGGAACACACTACACTAGGCCGCCGTGCTGGCGGCCTTTTATAGTGTGGGGCGTGTACTAAACACCCTCAGCAATAATTGGCCACAGGCATCCTGCCTGTGGCCAATCATTGCTCTCCTCGCTGCCGGCGCTGTGATTGGCCAAGCATGCGGGGTCACAGTGCATGCTTGGCCAATCACAGCGCCTGGATGACACTGCGATGGCGTAGTGCATTGTGGGCCGTTCGCGTCACTCGAATTTGGCGCGAACGGCCCAAATCGTTCGATCTTCGTCGAACGATCGAACAGCCGATGTTCGAGTCGAACGTATGTTCGACTCGAACACGAAGCTCATCCCTACTAACGATATAAGTATATTTGAATGTGAATTGGATTATTCTTTGATCATCTGCATTATCAGTAGCGTTAACCAGTAGTGTAATTGTGTTGTGGAATTAATCTGACTACGGTACTAATGGTTAGGTCAAGAAGGAAATGTGTTCCTTATTGTGAGGATAAATTGTTAGCTGCTCAATGGGGACTAAAGCTACACTTGTAGATCATTTTAAGAATGTTTGTTCCATTTTCTATTTGTTAGTTGCATTTTTGACTACAGTAACAATGCCATTTTTTTTCAAAGGACCACATTTCTAACAATGGGAAAGTCCATTCATTCCAAAATCAAATGTTGAAAACAAACCGAATTTGGAGGACTTTCAAACAGTATTTCCCAAGCCAATAAATGTATTGAGAATGTTCATACTAATGTTTAAACAAACATTCAATTGAAAATCTACCATGTATGGCCAACATAAGGCAAAACTCTAGCTTAGGAGTCGGCAGAGAATGAGTAAACCATCGAAGCAGAAATAAATTGGCCCATGTGTTCTGTAAGAAGTTCTATCCTTTTTGGCAAATGCCATAACTCTCAAGCCCTGCACACACGATCGGATTTCCTATGGATTGTAATCCGATGGATTTTTTCATCGGAAATCTGATGAAGCTGACTTCCATCAGTCTTGCCTACACACCATCAGTCAAAAATTCGACCATCCCAAACACCGTGATGTAAAACACTCCGACAAGCCGAGAAAAGTTCAATGCTTCTGAGCATGCGTCGACTTGATTCTGAGCATGCGTGGGTTTTTTGTCCGATGGAGCTCCACACAGACGATCGGATTTTGCTATCGTTTTTTTTCCCATCGGATAAATTTAAAACATGTTCTATTTTTTCTCACCGATGGAAAAAAGACCGATGGGGCCCATACACGATCAGTTTGTCCGATGAGAAAAGTCCATCGGACTGTTTTCATCGGTAAAACCGATCGTGTGTACACGGCATCAGACTCCAAGTTCTGGCCTGCTAGCTCTTTTAAGAGCACCAATGCTTCTAGATATGGCAGGCCTTCTGGCAAATGAAAAATGTATGCCTGTCCAGCCTATCCTCAGCTTCTCCTCTGATGCAATGATGCAGAGACTGTCGTGTGCACATAACCTCTATACAATGGAAGTCTAAAATAGCCTCAAGGAACAGTATAGGAAAGAGACCGCTAGTGAAGTACTGTGAAGTACCCCTATGTAACGAAGCTTCATTACTACACATACTTCATTGCTGTCAAGACTTATCTGTGCTTTGGGATTTCTCAATAGTTCAAAACTTTCTAATCTTTCCTTTCATTCTACCCGCACTTTGTGTTCGACCTCCCACCACTACTTTTATTTTGTCTAAGATCTTTAGATATGTTCTACTACTTGAAGCATTATTTATTTTTGTCAGCTGTAAAGCGGATCTGAAGCCAAAAACAAAAAATATATATTGCAGCACACAAGTCCTTAAATTAAGTGGCTGCCATTAGAAGTTTACAGAAGAAAGGTGACAATGTTTAAAGCTTTTAAAGAGGAAGTAAACCCTGGATTTTTTTATTTTTTTTAAAAACCCTGCAAAAGAAAGCCATAATGAGCTAGTATGCATAGCATACTAGCTCATTATGAATGATTTACCTGAGATCGAAGCCCCCGCAGCGGTCCTCGCTCACCTCCATCGGCCGCCATCTTGCCTCAATGTCCCGTTACGAATGTCAATGTATAGCCGGTCCGGCGCTGCGATTGGCTAGAGCGGCGATGACGTCACACGCCTGCGCGCTCGGCCCGGCAAAAGCCCATTCAGAAAACCAGCAATGAAGCCGGCTCGCTAGTGCGCATGACGTCATCGGCGCATCGCTTTATAGTAAATATCTCCTTAACCATGTAGGTTAAGGAGATATTTCTTGCACCTACAGGTAAGCCTTAATCTAGGCTTACCTGTAGGTGCAAGTTGTCTAAGTGTTAAGTCAGCATAAAGGAAGACAATACTGTCCTGGCAAGATCAACAAGCATTCTCTGGACTTACTAAAAATGCTCCTAGCCTGAATAAAATAAATGAAGGCAGCCACCACATCTAAGGGCTGATAAGCTGCAATACATTATAGGTTTAGGTATGCTTCAAGTGATAAGTAGGGATGAGCCGAACACCCCCCGGTTCGGTTCGCAGCAGAACATGCGAACTGGCAAAAAATGTGACACGAACATGAAAAGTCAAAAGTGCTAATTTTAAAGGTTAATATGCAAGTTATTGTCATAAAAAGTGTTTGGGGACTCGGGTCCTGCCCCAGGGGACATGTATCAATGCAAAAATGTTTTTTTAAACGGCCGTTTTTTCAGGAGCAGTTATTTTAATAATGCTTAAAGTGAAACAGTAAAAGTGAAATATTCCTTTAAATTTGGTACCTGGGGGTGTCTATAGTATGCCTGTAAAGTAGCGCACAGTATACTGTAATCTTACAGATTACAGTACTGTATCAAATAATTACACACCCCCTTTGTCCCTAGTGGTCTGCCCAGTGTCCTGCATGCACTTTTACATTATAAATACTTTTCTTTCTGCCTGGAAACTGGAGATTGTCCATAGCAACCAAAAAGTGTCCCTTTATGTCAAAAGTGGTTTTAGACCAGCTAGAAAACAGCGATAATAAATTAGAATCACTTGCAGAATTGAGTGATAGTTATTTGTGGGGAAATTCATCATCAAACACTGAAAAACACTTTTATTATTATTATATTATTATTTGTTATAATTATTTTATAGTTTATATTATAATTTATGATTTCGTGTTTCAAAATTTATCATATCCGTGATGTCTACTAGACTCCTGTTTGGACAGATTTAAGTGAGTTATTCCTAAGAATTACAGGCCTACGATATAAAACGCCAAATTTCAGCACCTAAAATCTGAAATAATCATACCACCAGGGAGGTTAAAAGAGGCACATCTAAGTATGCAGGCATCCGGGGTAAAGCTGTCCACATAGACCATCCCCCGCACTGCCGGCTCTCACCGCTGTCAGTGTGCAATCGTGACCGGGAAGACTACCCTGCAGTAGAGCGATCTGAAATGTGTCTTGAACCACTCGTGGAGCGCAGAGTGGAAGGAATGACAGAGGTGAGGAGGACGGTCTATGTGGACAGCTTTACCCCGGATCCCTGCATACTTAGATGTGCCTCTTTTAATCATCAACCATGTGAGTTGCTAAATGTTGTACCTTCATTAAATGTAACCATATTGCTACACTTAGAGGCGCCTCTCTTCTCTTTTATACTCAGTTGTGACATGACGCTACTCTTATATCAAGACATCACTTGTATATTAAGTAAAAATTGATAAAAACAATTTGCTTGTCTTGCAAAATGCTCTCAAACCAAGTTACTCTCAAACCAAGGTTTTACTGTATATATAAACATGTGAAAAAGTTATTGTCGTGCCAGTTGTGCCCTCCTCAACCCAACCTAATCTCCCCCACCATTTGTAATCTCTCCTACCTGGCAGAACCATGCTATATAGCAGCTCTGTATAAATGTTAGCATTGGATAGATAACAGACAAATACAATTTTAGTAATTAGCTACTTGCCCAAAGGGCAGATTTATTGTTTACTTCATAAACCATGTTTGATTGGAATTGTTATTTAAAAGGTTACTTATATATGTATTTAAATAGGTGGCATGTTGACTGGCAATAGCTGCCAGAAATTTTCTTGGCGCTATTTCATTCATCAGATCCACAATTCTAAAAGTCTTCTGGTGGGTGATGTAACTGAATTTCTAGAATCAGTGGTAATGTTTAACTAGCTACATCATAATTTGGGCAGGTATACAGCCAATGATATTTCTCACTTTTAAATGGCACTTTGGAAGGAAAGTACAGAAAACATAACATATTTTTTTAAGAAATTAATGACCCTTCATATATCATCCTAGCCCAGTGTTTTAGATTTGAACCAAGTAAATCTTTATGTATGACTAATGCCCTGTACACACCATCCGATTTCCGATGGAATAAAATCTGATGGATTTTTCCACCGGAAATCCGATGAAGCTGACTTCCATAAGTCTTGCCTACACACCATCAGTCAAAGAGCCGAGAAAAATTAAGTTCAATGCTTCTGAGCATGCGTCGACTTGGTTCTGAGCATGCGTGGGTTTTTTCTCCGATGGAGCTCCCCACAGACGATCGGAATTTGCTAACGTTTTTTTTTCCATCGGTAAAATTTAAAACATGTTCTATTTTTTTATACTGATGGAAAAACCACACACGATCGGTTTGTCCAATGAAAAAAGTCCATCGGTCTTTTTTCATCAGAAAAAACGATCGTGTGTACGCGGCATAAGACTTACCGTATATACTCAAGTATAAGCCGACCCGAGTATAAGCCGAGGCCCTAATTTTACCACAAAAAACTGGGAAAACGTATTGACCCGAGTATAAGCCGAGGGTAAAAATGTGCAGCTACTGTAAGCGGAAAAGAGGGTCAACAATGCCCATTTGCAGCTTCACTGTGCCCATTGCCTCACTGTGCCCATTACCTCACTGTGCCCATTACCTCACTGTGCCCATTACCTCGCTGAGCCCATTACCTCACTGTGCCCATTACCTCGCTGAGCCCATTACCTCGCTGAGCCCATTACCTCGCTGAGCCCATTACCTCACTGTGCCCATTACCTCACTGTGCCCATTACCTCATTACCCTCCACACTCACCTTCTGCTGCTACAGCGAAGATCAGGCTTCTAAGGATCACCTCCCATGTCCATCGCGCTGCGGGCGTCCATTTTTTAAAATTTGCGGCTTCCTCCTGGTCCCGTGCGGTTCCGTGATAGGCGGACAGTGTTCCGCCTATCACGGCCATCTTCTCATCCTCAAGCTTTCCCAGCAGACACTGTGTTTAGTGATCCGCCAATCACGGACGTTCTTTCATCCTTGAACAAGAGGAGAAGGTCCGTGATTGGCGGATCACTAAACACAGTGTCAATCGCATATCACGGAGCCGCACGGGACCAGGAGGGAGCGTGAAATTTCAAAAATAGACGCAGAAGGTACACTGACTCGAGTATAAGCCGAGGGGGGGACTTTCAGCCCAAAAAAAAGGGCTGAAAATCTCGGCTTATACTCGAGTATATACGGTACCATGACTTGTTTTGCACTGTTTCTCTGTGTGGTGGCCATCTTGGTAGTGGCAGGGCATTGCGTCCTTGTGTCAGAGCCTCTAGCACGCAGAATACCAAGCAGCACAGTAGTGACATTACCAAATCTCACAACAAATGTCCAAAGACACATGAGACTTAAGCCCCGTACACACGGTCGGACTTTTGCCCAACAAACTTCGTTTTAAGCAAGTTGGACCAACAATCCGACCGCGTGTACGCTCCATCGGACAAACTTTTTTTCGTTTGGTTTTGTTTTCATCGGACAAAAGTTGGGTCTGCAAAAGGACAAACTTTTGCCCAACAAAAGTCTGATGGAGCAAAGTCCTACCGTGTGTACAGAAAACCATAGGACTTTTGTCCGATGGACAAAACAACTAATGTTAAAATCAACCAACAATAGCAGAAGTTGACCAAAGGGTGGCAGTAAAGAGCAGAAAAGAGCAGAAAAACCACGTGATGTTGCAAAAAGTTTTGGGAAAGTTTGCAGAAAAGTCCTGTGGTGTGTATGCTATGGGTGTTCCCGGCCAACTCCGTTCGGACAAAAATCCACGGAAAAGTCAGATGGAAGTCCGACCGTGTGTATGGGGCTTTAGATTTCACACTACGGACACACAACTATAAGAATGTATACACAAGAGAGCCTGGGCACACTTACAAACTGGGAAGAGCACTGATATTTAAAGTACAATTAGGGGGGGGGGGGGAATTACTGCTTACAATTAACACTTCTAGATGTACTTTAAGGAGCAGGTAGATGGTTTGCATTTCTTTTGTTTTCCAAATGAAGGTTGATAACTGCCTGCATTTTTAAAAAATCACCCTTCATGTATTCATACCTCATCCCTTACAAATGTGCACAACTATGTGCTTCTCACTTCAAGACAAACCAAGACATAAAAACTGCTGACCTCCACTGAAGAAGACTCCATCACAGCCAAAACTAGAGGATTCCTTATGACTACCTGAACAAAACAAAAAAGTGCCCATTTCATCAAGCCTCATGAAAAAACAGCTCCTGTGGACTATACCTAAAAATATCTTCAAGATTTCTAAGCAAGGTGGACACTAAACAAATTTTTTAGTGCATATAAATCTGGGATTTACAAAACCAACCTATCAGTTAATCATCAAAGCATTGGTTTTTAATAAATGGGAGAACATTGCTAGAGACACATTAAAAAGGCAATTTTTATAGCTCTTAAAAACCTCATTTATAATGATGGTTGGTGATCAGGTAAGTCTTAAATAGTAGGATTTTTAAAACAGCTTACCTGTAAAATCCTTTTCTTGGAGTACATCACGGGACACAGAGCAGCATAGTCATTACTATGTGGGTTATATAGAATTACCTTCAGGTGCTGGCACTGGCAACTTCCAAAACAGGAAGTACCCTCCCCTATATAAGCCCCTCCCATCCGGGAGTACCTCAGTTTTGTAGCAAAGCAATACGTGTCCCCAAAAGAGGGGTGGGAGCTCTGTGTCCCGTGATGTACTCCAAGAAAAGGATTTTACAGGTAAGCTGTTTTAAAAATCCTACTTTCTTGTTCATACATCACGGGGCACAGAGCAGCATAGTCATTACTATGTGGGACGTCCCAAAGCAATGCCACATGAGGGGGGGGGGATACACCATACATAAGCTGGGCGCCATCAGGCATGAGGATCTTTTGCGGCCTGCAACACACTGCGCCCAAAGGCGACATCCTCCTGACTTCTAACGTCCACCTGGTAGAACCTAGTAAACGTGTGTACTGAAGACCATGTTGCGGCCTTACAAATTTGCGCCAGGGAGGCCTGGTGATGCACTGCCCATGAAGTTCCAACTGCTCTCGTGGAGTGCGCTCTAACTTTGAACGGAGGCGGTCTCCTTCTCAAGCCATAGGCTTGTATTATGACCTGTCGAATCCACTTGGCTAAAGTAGATTTTGATGCTGCCTGACCCTTTCTGGGGCCTTCCGGCAGAACAAACAAAGAAGCCGTTCTACGAATCTGAGCAGTGGCTTTTAGATAAGCTTTAACTGCTCTTACTACATCCAAAGAATGCAATAACTTTTCCTCTACCGAGCTTGGTTTGGGGAAAAAAGAAGGAAGAACCACATCCTGGTTCAAGTGAAACCTCGATACCACCTTAGGAAGAAAGGCTGGGTGAGGACGTAATACTACTCTGTCCTTATGGATAACCAGATATGGCTCTTTACAGGACATGGCGGCTAATTCCGACACTCTTCTAGCCGAGCATATGGCTACTAAAAATATCAATTTCCTGGTGAGTAGAACCAAGGAAATGTGCCGCAAAGGTTCAAATGGCTGCTTCTGCAGAACCGACAGAACCAAATTTAGATCCCATGGGCATATGGGAGCCTTAATCGGTGGAATAATACGAGTCACACCTTGCATAAAGGATTTGACAAGTGAATGCATAGCCAGGGGCCTTTGAAATAGTATTGACAAGGCCGAAACCTGGCCCTTGATAGTACTTAAGGCAAACTTCCTGTCTACAGCCCACTGCAGGAAGTCCAGAATTCTGCCTATAACGTACTTACGTGGATGCCATTTTCTGGCCTCGCACCAAGTGATGTACGCCTTCCAAACTCTATAGTAGATCTGCCTGGATACAGGCTTCCTGGCATTGATTATAGTTGATACCACAGAGTTAGAGAGACCTCTCTTCTTTAGGATGTGGGATTCAATAGCCAGGCCGTTAAACTTAGAGTTAGTAAGGAAGGGTGGTATATCGGTCCTTGCGAAAGCAGGTCCGGACGACGTGGAAGGGTCCAAGGACTCCCCACAGACATTTTGATGATCTCCGCGTACCAGGCCCTTCGGGGCCACGCTGGAGCCACCAGGATCACCGGCTTCTTCTCCAACCTGACTCTGCGAAGGAGTCGAGGCAACAATTGTAGCGGAGGGAATGCATATATCAGTCTGAACTGATCCCAAGGGAACACCAGAGCATCCGAGCCGCAAGCGAGGGGATCCCTTGTCCGGGAGACAAATCTGTCCACCTTTGCGTTGAATCTGGATGCTAGCAGATCTACATCCGGTGTTCCCCACCGCTGACATATTGCTCGGAAGACCTCGGGATGAAGGGACCATTCCCCTGGGCATAACTGTTGGCGACTCAGAAAGTCCGCCTTCCAATTCTCCACCCCTGGAATGAAGACAGCTGATATACATGGGACATGCTTTTCTGCCCATTCCAGGATGTGACTTACTTCCCTCTGGGCTGCACGACTCCTGGTGCCTCCCTGATGATTGATATATGCCACTGCTGTGGCATTGTCTGATTGAATTCTGACAGGGGACCCTTGGAGTCTGGATGTCCAGGCTACTAGGGCGTACCGGGCTGCTCGTATCTCTAAGAGATTGATGGGCAGGGTTTTTACTACATTTGACCATCTGCCCTGGAGAGACCATTGCTCCAGTACTGCCCCCCAGCCTATAAGGCTGGCATCTGTAGTGACCACCTTCCAAGATATCGGGCTGAAGGGTTTTCCCTTCTGGAGATTCTGGGGGATCAACCACCAGCAGAGACTCTTCCGAACGGAAGGGGACAAAGCCATCGGGAAGTCTAGAGCCTGAACTTTTCCGTTCCAGGCTGACAATATGGCCCTTTGTAAATTCCTTGAGTGGAATTGGGCGTATGGCACAGCTTCGAATGATGCTACCATCTTTCCTAGCAGCCTCATGCACAGGCGTATGGACGGCTGTCTTTTTGCACAAAGCAGACGGACCAAGGCCCTCAAAGAGGATACCTTGTCTAGAGGTAAGAAAATCTTCCTCTGGTCTGAATCCAGCCGTAGCCCTAGATATACCAGGTTTTTCACTGGCTGTAGGGCTGACTTGTCCAGGTTGATGACCCAACCGTGAGACTCTAGATACTTGATTGTATCGACAATTACCACTTCTAGCTTGGCAACTGAGTGGTCCAACAACAGGTCGTCTAGGTATGCCATTATCGTTACACCCCGTGTTCTTAGATCGGCCAACAGTGGGGCCAGAATTTTTGTGAACACTCGTGGTGCTGTGGCCAGACCGAATGGTAAGGCTCTGAACTGAAAATGGCACCCTTCTACTGCAAAGCGTAGGAATTTTTGATGACCTGGAAAGATGGGAACATGCAAGTAAGCATCTTTGATGTCGATCGAGGCCAACCATTCCTCCCCTTGTAGGGCAGCGGTGACCGATCGGATCGACTCCATCCGGAAAGACCGGACGTTTAGAAATTTGTTTAGACTCTTTAGGTCCAATATGGGTCTTATGTCCCCGTTTGGCTTCGGGACTGTGAAAAGGTTTGAGTAGAAACCCAACCCCCACTCTTCCATAGGAACCTCCATAATTACTCCTTGGAGCAATAGTTGTTCTAACGCCAATAGGAGAGACCCTCTTTTCAGAGGGTCTCTTGGCATGCCTGACCACATAAAATGGGATGGAGGAGACTCTTTTAACTCCAACTTGTATCCCAGAGTTACTGCGGAGAGCACCCATCTGTCTTTGATCGTCTCCCGCCAGGTCTCTGCGAACAACTGAAGTCTTCCCCCCACCCGTTTGAGTGGGGGCAGCCCTTCATAGGCTTGACTTGGAGGCTGGTTTAGTACCTCTTCGGATCCAGGGCTTTTTATTACCCTGTGGCTGTCCCTGATTTTTACCTCCTGAGTTTGACCGAGGAGGCCGTCGGAACTGCTTAGTAGCAGACGTCGCAGGGATAGGAGAGGTAGTCCTCTTAAAAGATGGACCCCTAGACCTCTTTTTACTCGGTAAGAGAGTACTTTTACCACTGGAAATCTTCTGGATATAATTATCCAGGTCTTCGCCAAAAAGGCGTTCCCCATGAAATGGGAAGCTAACTAAGAGCTTCTTACAGGGAGCTTCAGCAGACCAGTTTTTGAGCCACAGAAGCCTACGCATATGTACCAAAGACAGCGTGAGGCGGGAGGCCTGATGGATAGAATCCTTGATGGCGTCAACCGCAAAGCATAATGCTCTAGGCAGATCAGCTAGAGCCTGGGCCTGCTGGTCTGGCAAATCCCTCAGGACCATTTTCATTTGATCCTTTAAAGCTTGGCAGACCCCAATAGCTGCCACTGCTGGCTGTGCAACAGCCCCTGCTGTGGAAAAAGCAGATTTTAATAAAGATTCCAATTTTTTATCCACTGGATCTTTGAACATTTGAACATTATCTACTGGACATGTCAGTGATTTGTTCACAGAAGAGATGGCTGCATCCACCGTAGGAACATTCCATCTCTGGGTGAACTTTTCCTCCATGGGATAGATCACCGGAAACCTTTTAGGCGGAACAAATAGTTTATCAGGATGTTCCCAGTCCTGGTATATAAGTCCTTCCAATAATGGATGTATTGGAAAGGAGCAATTAACCTGGGGAGCTTTTAGCGACCCCAATGAGGAGACAGCAGTAGTTGATGGTTCAACAAGAGGCATTTTAAATGCAGATCGAACCATGTCAGTTAGGGTCTGGACCCACAATCTTTCAGTCTGTGATGCTGAAAATGGTTCATCTACTGTCGATTCCTCAAAAACAGAGCTAACCTCCTCCTGATCCCCTTCAGGTAGGTCGGTCCCTTCCTGGGACTGTTGCTCTGCCAACAGGCACTCTAATGGAGGTGATGGAGATCTGGCGCGCTTTCTTTCCTGTAGAGAAGAAGCGATCAATGCAGCCAATCTCTGCTCCAATCCCTCCAGAGTTGAGGAAAAAACCTCCTCTGTTATATATGCAGGAGCAGGTGGACTGAGGACAGCCGCAGTACCTGGCACTCCCGGGGGTTCCTTATGGGTATTAACCTCTGATTTCTCAGGGGAGGAGGGTGCAGATGACTGCTCCAGATCCTCAGAGCCCGATGGAGACCCCCTACACTTCCTGAGAGGTATATCTCGGAGTTTTTTAGGCGGCATATTCCTTAGTTCAAAGCTGAGGTATTCCAGCCGCAATACACCCCTTACTGAAATAGTCAAATGCAATTTGCTGCTATGTACATCAGTGGGTGTCTACTAATGCGTCTTTCTGGGGATGCCTGTATCAACCGCCCGCTGTAAGCCCCTATACCATGCTACCAGCTCCTTTTCATGCTCTGTGTCCATAGCAAGCAGCGTGGACTGAGTCCTTTTATCTTGCTGGGACGCCCGCACATGCGCAGAAGCGCTGGGCGCACAGAGCGCGTCATCCGCCAGGCTCCGCCCCCTTTTTTGAAGCTAAACCTTATAAAAGGAAAGCATGTGTGCGCGCGCGCGTGCACGTGTGCGCTCTTGGCGCCATGTAGGGAGAGGAGCCAGGGTCCCTGTTTCACCAGGACTCGGGGATGGAAGGAAACTACTTGGCAGCATGACAGAGGAATGCAGCTTCCCTGATAGAGAGCTCACTCATCTGCCTGGACTTTCACCATGGAAGGAATAGTCCCAAGAAAAAAGACGTTCCACAGCGGCCTCTAGTGGACAAACACAGGTACCGCACCTTTGTCTTTTTTTTTTTTTTAAAACCTCCTTTATGAAAAAACATTTCCAGGTTTACAGTTTTTTTAAAACTTCCCTTATGAAAAAACATTTCTAGGATTTCTTAGGCATATACAGCTATTAGCGGGAATACCCTTTAGGTAACAGGCAGAAAGACATATTAGGCTTGGGGGTCCCCTCAATAGAACCAAGTTCCTGAGGGGCCCCCACTTACCTTTTCCCCGCCGCAGGACTTTGTTTGGTCCACAGAAGCCCAAACTTCACCTCTCACGGCAGGCATTGTACTAGACCTTCAGGGACCGGGTTCCCAAGGATTCCACTCCCCTGGACCTGTATAGCACCCTGCACAGATAGCCTCTTGGTTTTGGGTATGACCAGAGCTCTGGATCCCAGGGTCCAGCCCTCCTAAGAGAGGCATTACAGGCAAAACCCTGCTCTTCTCTGCAAGGCCCAGGTACCGACCGTTTAGCTATGAAGCTTTTTTGGTCGGATCCGGAATAGCTTGCTAAGGCCCAGAGAACCTGTACACAAGCCCAGATGAATACATGTTAACCTTGGCCAACACCTTAGACACTGGCAAAAAACTGAGGTACTCCCGGATGGGAGGGGCTTATATAGGGGAGGGTACTTCCTGTTTTGGAAGTTGCCAGTGCCAGCACCTGAAGGTAATTCTATATAACCCACATAGTAATGACTATGCTGCTCTGTGTCCCGTGATGTATGAACAAGAAAAACCTAGATTTAGGTAAAAGTCACCAAAAAAATTGGTTTCTTTTCTGTTAACGATTCAATCAAACTTTTTTGGCTTGCTTGTTGAATAACTTGTGTAGGGAGAGAGATCAAGGGATGGAACTGTGCGTGGTCCCAGAGGGACCCCATGTTTTTATGGTTACAGCCTACAGCTGTTCACCAAACAATGTTAATATTCATTATTTCTCACAATGTGTACATACTCTTGCACCCCTACAGAGAATTGAGTGTAGCACCCTGATGTTTAGGAAGGGTTGCTCTTGAATTTATTTGCCAAGTGATAGTTGCCTTGGCTAATTGTCAGGAGGTCAATTGATTTCGCCCTAATTCTGAAATTGCTGCACTTCTCTCTTCTTTCGCTAGATGGCCGGGTATCTGGTGACATTAGATAAGACAAGGGCATTGCAAGGACTGATTAGGAATGAATGAGGTGTCCCAGCCAATGGGCAGAGATTTTCTTGGGTCCCTTGGCCTGCTGGGAGAGCCTATTTATTTGGGTGGAGTCAGGTGATCGGGGTTCTGTGCCACCTGGATGGCTGTCTGGGTGGACGACGTGTGCTTAATTACCCCGGGCTGCTAGGCCAGAAACTTAAGGCCTATCCCGGGGACATCTGGCTGTTAGGCTGTCTGAGGGCCTATCCAGAAGCAAGAAGCAGCGTAGCGTTGGGACTTCAGGCTTGTGGTCCAACCAGAAGTAACGGTTCTTTTCTTGCTGTGCGGGTACAAGAATGTGCAGGGGAAGCTCTGTAAAACCTACCAGAATTTGGAGAAATTAGGGAATGTGCATAAAGGTGTTTCCTCTGATGGCTGAATAGTACATGAGAAGTGTATAGTGAAAAATTTCAAATACCGAATTTATCAGCGTATAACACGCACAGGCGTATTACACGCACCCTAACTTTAAGAGGGAAGTTTCAGGAAAAAAACTTTCCACAGCCCCCTGCGTATAACACACAGGCGCAGTTTACCCTCTATTTTAAGGGTAAAAAAGTGAGTGTTATGTGCCAATAAATACAGTATATAAATTGTTCAGACTATTTTGTAGTAATATATCTATATACTGCATTGACTAAATTATTGTGTTTTAGAATATGTGTTCTAACCACTCAGTTTTAGCAGGTAGAACAAAAGGGCTAAATGTTTGTATATCCTGGTCCTGTAAGATGAAAAGGACACTTAAAAAGGTTGCCTGACATTAATGAGAGACTCTGTGTTTTCTGTATGGAGGCCACAGGTTAAAAGCTCATGAATGAGGTCTTCAGTTAACACCTGCTTCTTTCAATTACTGTATCCCTTGGTTCAGCAACTGAGCAACGTACAGCACCCGAGGCATTGAATACTTCCAGTACACAGTGCACATTAAAACTCTGACAGTGTGGGATCTGGATTACAAAAAACACCTAAACCTTAACATGCTCTTTCTTCATCTTTAATGTTTTTCATGACTGAACACGATTTATTGAATTTTTTGGTTTGTAAGAATTAAAGGTCTATAAGTCAAAAAAAAAAACAGATACCTTAGATCAGCTTTTCTCAATCAGGGTCCTAGGATTCCTCCAGAGGTTGCTAGGGGTTTGTTGAGCAATGAGCGATTTCTGCCTCTTAGAAATGTAACCACTGAAAGCAATAATCTTTATAGCTATCCATAAGGTGGGGATTATTTTCAATGACCACAGGTGTAAGGACCATCACACCAGTGTGCCATGAGCTATAGCAAGGTTCCCTAAGACTTGAAAGTTCTTTCAATTATTTCTGTGTTTTAAATGTTTAAAATGGCTGTCTTAGATAGTTCAAAATGGTACTAAAGCTGAACTCTAGGAAAAGTAAAATTCATCAGGGGCCCGGTGCATCCCTGTTCTCTGTTTCAGGGACGAATCAGGGCCAAATTTTAGCCTGAATTCAGACCTGAAACTGAGCCAAAGATGCACAACAACCTTAACTGCTGCCACCACCTCCGTCATGATAATACAAAAAATAAAAATAACAATTTGTCTCCCCAGAAGGTATTAAAGAGGAAGTAAACCCTAATGGGGTTTACTTCCTCTATGTCTCCTTGCAAAGGTAAAGCATAATGGGCTACTATGCATCCCATTATGTGACACTTACCTGGAGTAGAAGCCTGCAATGTCGCTGTCTTCCTCCATGGCAGCGAGCATCCATCTTCACCCCTCTTCTATCAGAAGATTCTGAATTAACTCTCCATTCCTATTATCAGCAGGTTCAAAGATGCTATTCATCCCCAGAGTCTGCCTAAAAAACATTGGATTCTGGACTTTTTGAGACATACAGTACTGTGCAAAAGTTTTAGACAGGTGTGAAGAAATGCTGTAAAGTAAGAATTCTTTAAGAAAATGTATATTACAAAGTGCAAAGTAAATGAACAGAAGAGAAATCCAAATCAAATCAATATTTGGTGTCACCACTCTTTGGCTCCAAAACAGCATCAGTTCTTCTAGGTACACTTGCACATGCAGGTAGATTGTTCCAAACATCTTGGAGAACTAACCATAGATCTTGTGTGGTTGTAGGCTGCCTCACATCCTTCTGTCTCTTAATGTAATTCCAGACAGTCGATGATGTTGAGATCAGGGCTCTGTGGGGGCCAAACCATCAACTCCAGGACTCCTTGTTCTTCTTTACGCTGAAGATAGTGCTTAATGACATTGGGTGTATATTTGGGGTCATTGTCCTGTTGCAGAATAAATGTGAGGCCAATCACATGCCTCCCTGATGGTATGGCATGATATATAAGCATCTGCCTGATTTACTGATCAGCCAGTTATTTTTCTTGAATGATTAACATGCGCTTCTGTGTGTCATGCATAGAGCAACCCATTCACTTGAATTCACTCATTTGTTGCAGAAAGAAGCTCAAGGACCAAGTTTTGGACGGAGCCAGGCGTGTTTTGCTGTGATTTTAATAAGTTTTTTATGCGACCATCGAGGCAAACTTACACAGCGTTTGGGGTGCCATTAAGAGTAAAAGTCAACCAAATGCATGTTGCCACATTATAGTGTGATTTGGAATCACGAGGAGCATCATGACAATTCTGCCCAGGATTTAAAACCACTAAGTGTGAATGGGACCTCAGTCACCATTCTCTGCTGTGCTCCTACAGCACTCACTGGCATGCCAGGCTGTGGAGGGGGGTGGGAGCTGCTGGATCAGGCTCTCAAAGGCATGCTTAGAGGAAAGCCTCGCACACACGGACGGTTTTCTCGGCAAAAAAACAGCTGGGAGAGCTTTTTGCAGAGAAAACCGGTCATGTGTATGGTTTCTCGTCGGGAAAACTGCCGGGAATCTCAACGAGAAAAATAGAGAATCTGCTCTCTATTTTCTCGTGGGGGTTCTCGTCGGCCTGTTTCCCGACGAGAAAACCGTGCGTGTGTATGCTTACCTGTCTCCAGGTAAACCTGCGCATGCTCGAAAAGACTTTGACGCATGCGCGGTAGCATACAAGGGTAGTGTAGGGTGTAGCAAGATGGCGGCGACGGCATCGAATGTGACGAGCGCATGCTCGTCGTAGTCGATGATGTCATCGCGTTCTTGCCATTCAAAAGAACGGCGGTTCTTTTGAATGTGCGTGTGTACACAGGGCTTGGCAAGGCAAGCTTGCCAGGAATCCCGTCGAGAAAACCAACGTTTTTTTTTCGACGGGATTCTCGCCTGTGTGTACGAGGTTGAAGAGTCAGCTGTCAACCAGGCTTCTGGGTGAATCCTGACAATATGGTCAGGATCCTTTCAGAGCCTGGAGCAGCTCTGTGACTTCAGCCGAAAGGGGGCTTTAGCCTGCCATCGGCTGATTGTGGGTCACAGGAGTGCAAAAGTAAGTGCACTCCTGTGACCCAGAAAAGTCAACTTCTAAAATACCCTTTCTGCTCAATATAGACATTTTCAAACTTTCAGTCAATGTCCACTCTCTCAATTTAAATGGCCTACACTAGTGGTTTTCAACTTATGAGTTAAAGGGGGCCTCATATGCGGCCCCTGACATCACCAAAGGGCGGCACATACTATTAATTATATGTAATACTTGAGAGGACTGTCTGAAACTGCAGACCTAATAGAGGAAATGAGGGTAAGGGAGTGTGGAAAAGCAAAATTTTTGGCTGGGGATATGCTACAGAAGACAATACAAGTAGGGTGACCACATTTCCAAACTACCATTCAGGGACACCCCCCCCCCTTCCCAAAAATGGTTGTGTCAGTTTCATTCCGGGACACTGTATTGTCCTGGCATAAAGGTACCCGGGACAGACCTGTAAAATGCGGGACTGTCCCGGGCGATCCAGGACACGTGGTCACCCTAAATACAAGACTGAGAACATGTTACATGAGGTTAGTAGAGAGCAATACTATTACCCTAATCAAAGCTCCTAGTACAAACTGCTGAGGTCTGAGGGCTGCACATCATACACCAAAGAGCCACATGTGCCCCTCGGGCCGTAGGTTGGGCACTAGAGGCCTACACAGGAAGTGAAATTTGATGTCATTGTTTGTTGCATGTTCTACAGATATATGCTTTCTCACTTAGATGTGTGCTTCTGGCTTTACTGATTGCTGTGGAAAAATATATTTGTTCCTGTGTGTATGCTGCAAAGAATCCTGACAAGCTTAAAAAATAAGTATGGGTTGTTGTTTTTGTTTTTTTAAATCATGCTTAGCTAGGTGGATGCAGCATCAGTCCAATGCTGCATCTGTCCCCCCGCTGGCTCTAAGAATGAGAACTGAGAAAGACCGATGATCACTCAGTTCTCAGTGCTTTGTGAGCAGAGAGCTGGTGACTGTCAGTCACCGGCTATCTGATCTGTCCCCCGCCCCCCTCCTTTTGCACTCACTATAAAGCTGGGCTTTGGAGGGGGCCGGGGAGGGAGTGGCTGTCTCAGGTTCTCAGCGGCACGCTGAGAGGCTGAGCCGGGTGTCGGTCCAGGCATA
The DNA here is from genome assembly GCA_029206835.1 of Rana muscosa. Classification (NCBI taxonomy): domain Eukaryota; kingdom Metazoa; phylum Chordata; class Amphibia; order Anura; family Ranidae; genus Rana; species Rana muscosa. Next base: position 1,140,994,657 of record CM055116.1, on the reverse strand, counting down.
TGGGTGGATCCCAACCTTATGGTTGCAATCTTTCCGCAGCCTGGACCGGCTCAGTGACGTCAACCGACAACGGGCTTCAGCCCGCTGTTTGCTGAAAAACAGGTTACAGGAGTGCAGAACAAACTGTACTCCTGTGATCCACATGAGAAATACAGCTAAACGGTCTTTGGCTGTACTTCTCCTGCTTGCCAGTTCAAGCCCTGGACAGTGTAGCTTACAACAGCATTAGGATTGAAGCAGTGCATGCAGGAAAGTAAAGTATTCCTATAAAGCCATAATTAGAAAGAAAATTAAATACAGGCTCATATATGGAAATAAAATGATAAAAAAAATCTAAATAATTAAATATATAGTTGTCCTAGTTGGTGCACTGGAGCACATTTTAAATGTGAGTTCTATGCACATTTTTTAATAAATTGATATATACTGTATTTATTGGCGTATAACGCTCACTTTTTTACCCTGAAAATAGAGGGTAAACTGTGCCTGCATTTTATGGGCAGGGGGCTGTGGAAAGTTTTTTTCCTGAAACTTCCCTTATAAAGTTAGGGTGCGTGTTATACGCCGATAAATACGGTAGTTGTCCATCTAAGAAGCATGTACGCATCTACGCTTTTTTTTCTGGGATCAAGGAAGAGTTTCATTTTTATTAAGTTTAATAAAATGAGACCCATTCTGTGACATCTCCAATGTGTTTCTATAATGGGGTGTACTGACCTGTTTTCCAATGGCTGATAAATAGTAGCATATACTGCAGCACTACCAGGAGCATATTTGAACCTTGTGAGGTGCTGCCTGGAATACTAATGTTTGTTTACACCCAGCAGATCCGTATTGTTCTGATGCAGACAGCCGGGGTTCCAGTATTTTCCTACCTCGCTGACTGTAATATTATTCACAGAGAGGTGGCCGGTATACTTAGCCTGCGAGATTGGATAAGTTCACATCCAATAATTGGATCCTGCAAACAACACTTTCATGGCTGAATGACTAGTAATAAACAGAAATTTCACTTATTCCTTTACTTCAATTTAAGATAAAGCAGTAATAGAAATAAAATGAAGTGATGGCATTGCAGGTTATTGTATTGTGTACTCTATATTGTATTATAGGTAGTAATACACAAAGGGCTGACAAGTGTCTTTGTAAGTAGAATGCACATTGGTTTGTAGAGATATATGTCTTGTATGATTAATTCTCAAATGTTTGCCCATGCAAGTGTAGCGGGGGTCTAAATTTAGGGGGTACACCTGGGTGGTAGTATGATCCAGGACAGTGGCGTAACTAGAGACTACAGGGCCCCGGTGCAAGAAATCATTAAAGGGCCCCCCCCCCCCCCGAAAGCCTGATTTTGATACTTTGTTGTACAGTGTAAAAAAATTAAGTAAGACATTTCTGTTTCTGATTTCAACTTCAGGGGGGGGGGGGGGGTGGCAGCGGTGGTACTTGAGGGGTACTGGTTAAATTAGAAACACTCAGTACTTTGTGAGAAAAAAAAAATATTATTATTATTTTTTTTTTTCTTCACGAAGTACTGCCCACAGGTGTTTGAATATAGGGCAACTATACTATATGTTTTTTTTATCCTGATGCTTATTGCTGTGATGTTTAGCATATGTTGTTTGAACACCTGATTTAGCATTTAGTGCACTTGAGTGTTTCTAATTTAACCAGTAAGGGTTAATACCACCCGTTGAAGGGTGACACGAGTTTGGATCACTTTTCAGGTTAATTCCTAAACTCTTAGCAACCAAGTTTTTCTACACATCCCTTGTTGACTGGCCCCCAGGAAGAGCGACTCGATCATTGATTCTCTCTTCATAGGTGGCATGTAGCAACAGGTTTCACTTGACACAACAATTGAAGATGCCATTATCACTTTGGAAGGTTCACTATCAATTTGGATACAATCACCCTTGTGGAGGTGGATCTCACTTAATTAGCACTTAAGTATTTCTCTACCCACACCACCATTCAGGTGGAAGGCAGCGCAACACACCCCAACACCACATATTTTTTACATTTTTCCACCACCACCTGTGCCTCTTACTGATCCCATCCCCCCACCACTGATCTCATCCCTATCCTCCCCCCATCACCTCTGTTGTAGAAGTAATGGGGGGGATAGGGATGAGATCAGAGGTGGGGGGGATGGGATCAGTAAGGAGGCACAGGTGGTGGTGGGAGAGGATGGCACCACCGCTGCCACCTCCCTCAAGTACCACCGCTGCCACCCCCCCTCAAGTACCACCGCTTATATGAACTAGTCCATTGCCAGCAATGGGGTGCAACTTGTCACGTGATTTGGAACTGTCAAAGTAAATAAAGTCGCAGCGGTGTGACTGGGACTTAGACATGTATGTATATGGAGGAGGATGGTCCCCATCATTATTGGGGGTCAGTGTAGAGGATGGGAGGACAGAGTGATCTGTTCTAGGCACACACCAGCAGATCTCACCTGTCACACCCCCTCAGCTCTGTGACACCAGCACAGATCGCACACAATGAAGTACTATAGGCCTGTGTGTGGCCTTGCAGTGATCTGTCACTTACCCCCCCCAAAAAAAGATGATGTTTTTTGACATTTTTTTTGCTGATTTTTGGGGCAGGGGCGTATCATGAAATTAGTGTGGTTTGCAGGTGGTTTAATACCTCCTAGCCTGGTCACAACTCATGAGCGGCTGGCGATAAACTACTTGTCTGTGACTCTGGACTGTGCATGCGCAGTCTGGAGCCAGCCGATTAGTGAACTGCTGGGATCAGCCTCTACTTGTGTGGTGGGGTGTGTGAATTTAAACCACATCCCACTGCCTAATCTGAGGCTGAGCCCAGCAGTTCACTAAACGGCTGGCTTCAGACTGCGCATGCACAATTCAGAATCACAGACAATTTTTTTCCCAAAGTGTTTTCCTGACGGCCGTTTGTGAGTTGTGGTTGGCCAGGCCGGCAAGGGAGCCAGAAGTACTCGCTGCTTGCTTTCCCACAGAAATCGTAGGTGCGGGCAGCAGGGCCAGAATTTGTGATGACAGGCCAGGCTACTGCTAAGCAAGACAGGTACTCTTAGGCCCAGTTCACACTGCAGCGATGCAGGAACCCTGCGAATCCAGTATGGGTTCCCGCATCGCATACAACTCACAGGCAGTTTACACTGCCCTTTGCGAACTGCTGGGGGTGTCAATACAATGTTAATGACACCTCCAGTAAAGTTTGCATATGCGAACTGTGAATTCGGACAGGAATTGGATCGCATGGGTGTGAACACCCATGCGATCCGATTCTGGTGCGGACCAAAAAATGGGCCCTGTGTGAGTTTGATCTGAATGCGATTTCAGCCATACAATCTGTATGGCTGAATTTGCATCGCACAGACATCACATGAGATTTGCACAGCAGTGCAGTGCGAATCACATGTGATGTTTGACCTCGCAGCAGTGTGAACCGGCCCTAAATGTGCCCCCTCTTCTACTGTGGTGTTTGAGGGAGCTCAGGGAGATTCACAGCAAGCAGGCATGCAGAGAAAGCAGGGACAGGAGGTGTGCAGTCTGTGAGGCTGAAAAGGAGCCATTGCAGTGAGTGACCTGTTATCAAGCCCAAGTAGAGGAGGGGGGAGAGCACAGGGGGGGGGGGGGGGTCAGAGAGGCACCATGCAGTGGTTGGAAAAACATCAGAGACAGTAGCTGGCTGGAGCTTTCACCTCCATTATCAAGCACAGGGAGGGAGAGGAGGGGGGAGCGTGTGAGAAGGATCAAAGGCATCTGTTCTGAGGCTGTAGGGCTAGAGTAAGTGTACTCTCCGGCACGGCTCTTTTACTTGCTGTTATGCCCCAAAGGAGTGCAGGAGGGAGAGAGAAGTTAGCAGCCAGTGTGCAGCTGCCCAGGAAAGCTTCAGATCTGACAGTCACTGGAGGAGCATGACGGCCCGGGACTCCCTTCATCCAACTCGGCCAGCTGATGGTCCATGTCCCACTAATTTGCAGTGTAACCGGCCGTTCCTGTCTCTACATGCCCAGTGACAGTTTGAAAAAACCCGGGCCAAACACGACTAACCCTGGGAGAGCACCGCCTACAGGACGTCCAGCCAATCACAACCCCATAACCTTCACTAAATGCTGGGAGAGCACCGCCTACTGAAAAACCGGCCAATCACACTCCTCTCAGCTCGGAGCGGGGCGGCCCCAGTCTCTCAGCGCTGCCTCTGCCTTCTCTTAGTGGGCGAAAGCACCCGATCCCCGGAACGAACAGCATGCACCAGGCCAACACAGTGATGACATGACAGTCAGGTGGGCCCCTCACACTGGCGGGCAGCGGTCGGGCACCTCACACGGGCGGGTGGCGGGCCCCCCGGACTTGGCGGAATTACAGGGCCCAGTCGCAACTGCGACTGTTGCGACCCTGATAATTCCGCCACTGATCCAGGATGTGTTAATTATGAAGGGATTTACACCATTCAAATTGTGGAGGACTTGGTGGTGTGCTATTCTCCTTGACCTGTAGGTGGCGATGTTCCCACGGGTCAAGGTAGAATCATTGCCACAGTGCTGTCTCCTTTTTGTCCCATTCCGGCGGTGGTACAGCGGGGCGGGGAACCTGCTGTGGCGTCACGGGAGGATATAAAGGGGAGAGACGCCCTCGCCACAAGGTCTTCTTCTTCTTCTGCATCCAGCGCCCAGGCACCTTAGGCCTGGGTGCTGGCGGTTTGGAGTTCCGGCCTAGGTGCCAATGGCCTGGCCGGAGCGGTGTTGGAGTCCATCCCAGGCACCTTAAGCCTGGGGTGAGGTACTACATCGGAGGCCTGGGGCTCAGTGACTTCGACTGGGTCCCGCAAGGGCGGGATTGTCCGAGGGTCCCTGAGGTGGATGGGGCTCGTATCTGAGGCGAGGAGGCCGGAGAGGTCACCCTTCTGAAGAAACGGAGCAGCATCAACCCGGTGACAGAGGGGCCTCTGGTAACTCTCTTGGAGGGACATCTTCCCCCTGATAGGGGCCACAATGCAGCGAAGGTACTCCTGTTTCTGTTCTCTGGGGTCACTGGTAGAGACCCTGAAGGTTTAAGTTCTTTCACAAGCCATGGGCTTTAGCAACCGCTGGTGAATCCACAGTGGTTTAGTTTACTTATCAGGATAGTGCCTCGACCTGCTCACCCCACCGTATTGAACTGTTTATTGGGTCTCAACCAGTCGGCTGGAAAAGGACTGTTTATTGGAGTGTGTCACTATGCAAGTCTTTGAAGATCGATCTGTTCTTTTCCTCAGCTTACCATCCCCAGACCTACGGTCCCTGATCCCTTTACCAACCGGAACACCGGTCCCCCCGAACCAGTGCTCATCGATGGAGAAGAGGAGTTCGAGGTAGAGTCCATTCTGGATTGCAGGAGGAGACGCAACCAGACTCAATACCTGGTAAAATGGAAGGGCTACGGTCCAGAGGAAAACTCATGGGAACCGGAAACAAACCTTCATGCTGGAAGTCTAGTTAGGGACTTCAAGAAGTCTCACCCAGACAAGATGGCCCAGCTGGGCATCCGGAGGCTGCCCCTTGGGGGGGGGGCAATGTCAGGAAAGACGTTTCCATACTCTGCCTGGCAACAGTGTTGCCAGGAGAACACCTGTGCGTGGAAGGACCATCCGGCGCATGCGCAATAGCGCAATCAGCGTGCGCAATCGGCGCGCGCACGCGCGTGCGGTGACAGCGTTTGGCGCCAGAGATGGCATTTAAACCCCTCTGACATTCTGCTCCTTGCTGTCTGGTCTAGAGCGTTCCTGAGACCCCTGCTGTTTGGCTTCTGATCCTGAATACCAGTTATCTGACCCGGCTTGCCTCTGTTACCTCCGTTTGCTGCCTGCCCTGACCTCGGCTTGTCTTGACTACTCTCCCGGTCTCCCCTGAACCTGCTTATCCGCACCTACCTGTTGTTGCAGTACTACCCGGACTACAAGTACCTTCCCTGCTGTTGCAGTTCAGCCCGGACTACAGTACACCTCCTTGCTGTTGCAGAGCTACCTGGATTACAAGTACCTTCCCTGCTGTTGCAGTTCAGCCCGGACTACAGTACACCTCCTTGCTGTTGCAGAGCTACCTGGATTACAAGTACCTTCCCTGCTGTTGCAGTTCAGCCCAGACTACAGCACACCTCCTTGTTGTTGCAGACTAGTTCTGGACTCTGATATTTCAACCCGCTGTTGTATCCAGTTTAGCTTCACCGTGCACCTCCCAGCTGCCGTAGGCCTGCTCCAGTCCGCTGTGCACCACCTGCCGCTGCATCTGCCTTCTACCCTGCTCACCAACCAGGCACTTGTGCCCTCTGTCCTCCGGAGCCCCTGTCTGCTCTACCAGGGGCTCTCGAGCCAGGGGATTACGAGAGGTCACTCCCTGCACGTTGGGCTCCCTCACCAGGTACGTGACATGCGCAGTTCGTGGGCAGAGACTGGTGGAAGCCCGCGAAAACGTGCAAGTTGTGGGAGGAGTCTGGCCATGTGAGGAGATACACGTGGAGACTCCGGCGCGTGGTCAGTGCGTGATGGAGCAGCAGATAGTCGGGATGACCTCAAGTTCCCCGTGGATTCCGGTTCCCCACCCCACGAAGATGACTGCTTTTGCTGCTCCCCTTACAGACACGGGGATAAGACTTAGGCCCCGAGGGCAGTTGGCTCTGTACACCTGCAGAGACACGGAGGCCCTCGGCGTGATCTGTCCCGGATGCTCGGGACTGGTGGTCAACCTGAAGCCATTCGGGCGTTGCGAGGCATGCAAGGAGTTTCTATTCGAGGTGGAGCCATTCACAGCAAGGCCCCGGGCCCTTCGCCTCAACTGCCTCACAGATACCGCTACTCCAGAAGGGGAGATCCAGGCCTTTGCGGAGGTTCCCGTACGCACTGACCAGGGCGACGTGACTGCCCAACCATAGACTGAGAGAGAAAAATCCGAGGATGCTGCTTCGGTTGCCACAAGCTTCCTGCTCCCACCTCCGAAGAGGAAAGTCGGTCTGGTACAGGCCTCCTGTGGTCGTGGTCGAGCTTCACCCCGCCGCTTGCCTGGCCTGGATGGCGCCGGTAGAGAGAAAAGTCCTGGACATCCTGCTTCTTCAAAAGGTCCAGGTGAGCCAGGGGCTGGGACTGTGGTGGTGGTTGGAAGTGTCGGGAGTCCACAGTCGGTGGAGCCCGTAAGGGAGGGTGATTCCGTGTTAACTGGGAATTACCTACCCGCAGAGATGTATGACACTTCTGACCTGGAATCGCTGTCGGACTGTGGAGATGGTGAAATTGACGAACTCTTTGACCGCAAGGGCTGGGACAAAAAGACATTGCCGGTGCTACGTGCATCTTGGGATCTGCCTATGTCCACAGGAGACAGTACGCCCCGGGCGGAAGCCCCGGAGCTCACGAGGAAGCCTAGTCTTACGCTTGTTCTTACACCACCCGCAGCATCACCCGTTCTGGTAGCGGGAACACAGCGCGCATCACTGCGGGCACCGAGATTCAACCCATCAGAGGTAGTTAAAGTACCTCGGCATCCAGAAGCCATCGTGCCGCCTGGAGAAGGAGAGCGGGCCACGATGCCACCTTTGGCCCGACTGCAGAGGCTCTTCAGTCAGAGGGTTGCCCGTGAGTATGGATGGGAGTATCCTTACTTGCCTCGGGACTTGCTTTTTGAGGTCGAAGTCCTGCGCCAGCGATGGTATGACGAGTTTGTCTGGGAGAAGCTTAAAGTGCCTCATGCCCGCCGGTACTTGTCCTGTTCACCATCAGTGTCTAAACAATTCAAGGACTGAAGAGCGGAATGGATGTTGGGCCGTCATATCCATGCAGACAAGGTGCTTATCTACCGGAAGGATGGAGAGGCCATTGACTATACTGTTGAAACCTTTGATAAGCATCTGAAGCTCCTGTTCTTGCCGCATCCTAAGTTCTATTTGTAGGAGAAAAGACTCCTGTATGTTCTCTTGTTGCTGGACTTTCTGGAAGTGTTTTCCCAGAATACAAGAACTGTGCCCTGGTTTTTTTTATTTGGGCTTTTTCACTCTCTGAAGAAATGGGAGCCGTTTGTTTTGTTCTCCCTCTTTTTTCCTGCATTAAAGGCAAAGACATTGGGGTAGAATCAGAGTAGGGACACAGTCAGAAGGAGTAGGGTTGTCTGGAAGATTCAACCAAGTGTCATCACCGCGACACTGTCACCAGGTGGCAGTGTTGTGCAACGACTGTTTTTTTTTTTTACACTTGCACCACCTTGCTCATTGGAGCGAATGGGTCTCTCGGCTGATAGACCCATTCATTCTAAGTTACACCAATGTGTTAGGATGTTTTTAATTTTTTCTTTCCCCTCTGCAGGAGATACATCTGTCAAGGCTACTGAGTATGGGGTGGTTCTTAGACAGTAATGGGAGGGATTGTAAATTTGTATATGTTCAAATGGTTTTATTGCAAAGTTCTATTATTTTATGTTCCCCTTCCCTTGAGCGCGTCTTGGCAAAAAAATTGGGATTTCAAATTTGAGGGATGGCCTCTGGGGTCAGGCCTATGTTACCACTCCTTGGGAGACATGGGTTTGCACCAGACGCTGGGGGACCAGCGTCAAATCACTAGGGGGAGAGTGTAGCGGGGTCTAAATTTAGGGGGTACACCTGGGTGGTAGTATGATCCAGGATGTGTTAATTATGAAGGGATTTACACCATTCAAATTGTGGAGGACTTGGTGGTGTGCTATTCTCCTTGACCTGTAGGTGGCGATGTTCCCGCGGGTCAAGGTAGAATCATTGCCACAGTGCTGTCTCCTTTTTGTCCCATTCCGGCGGTGGTACAGCGGGGCGGGGAACCTGCTGTGGCATCACGGGAGGATATAAAGGGGAGAGACGCCCTCGCCACGAGGTCTTCTTCTTATTCTGCATCCAGCGCCCAGGCACCTTAGGCCTGGGTGCTGGCGGTTCGGAGTTCCGGCCTAGGTGCCAATGGCCTGGCCGGAGCGGTGTTGGAGTCCATCCCAGGCACCTTAAGCCTGGGGTGAGGTACTACATCGGAGGCCTGGGGCTCAGTGACTTCGACTGGGTCCCGCAAGGGCGGGATTGTCCGAGGGTCCCTGAGGTGGATGGGGCTCGTATCTGAGGCGAGGAGGCCGGAGAGGTCACCCTTCTGAAGAAACGGAGCAGCATCAACCCGGTGACAGAGGGGCCTCTGGTAACTCTCTTGGAGGGACATCTTCCCCCTGATAGGGGCCACAACGCAGCGAAGGTACTCCTGTTTCTGTTCTCTGGGGTCGCTGGTAGAGACCCTGAAGGTTTAAGTTCTTTCACAAGCCATGGGCTTTAGCAACCGCTGGTGAATCCACAGTGGTTTAGTTTACTTATCAGGATAGTGCCTCGACCTGCTCACCCCACCGTATTGAACTGTTTATTGGGTCTCAACCAGTCGGCTGGAAAAGGACTGTTTATTGGAGTGTGTTAATAAACAAGAGTTGGACCCTCTATCGGTGTGTGGAACTCTGGTTAATGGGAGCAAAGGGGAGTGTCAGTACAGCAGGACTTGGTTCTTAAAGAGACACACAGGCCCGAGGAGAATATTAGGTACTGGCCTTCACCTCACCCACAGCAATGGGGTGGACATGGGGCGTAGCGCATCTCACCCTCATGTACAACATACCCCTAGACCAGAAAGAGGGGGTGAGGCCGCTACACAAGGAAAGTAACAAGTTCACTTTCATGCAGACCTCCACAGACATATATACTTACCTTCATTTACTCCCCTCCTGCCAGCATTGAAAGGAAGTCCTATGTAAGTCAGGAGTGTCTGGAGTCATAGCTTACACAGGACTATGGGGCTCCCTGTATCATCACAGATTGGCCCAGCACTGGAACTTTTATTGGCTCATGGAGCAAAAAAATAAGTATATTGAGTGGGGGGGTCTGATGCAAGCCTGTTGCTTTGCCCTGAATAGATAAATCAAATATTTGTCAATTGCTTTCCAGCTGAATATATTTCTGAAAAGCTGGTGATGGAAGCTGAAATTGTCTGCCTCCCTAGTCTGTGGTCAAGAAGCATATTTCTATGATGAGATTGGTATTTGGAGTTGGCTATAATTATTGCTCTCACTCAAACGATCGCGGCAATACCTCACATATGTGGTTTGAACACCGTTTTCATATGCGGGCGCTACTCACTTCTGCGCGCGTGTTCGGCGACGGTGCTCTTTAAAAATAATATATTTTTGGGGTCACTTTTATTCCTATTACAAGAAATGTAAAGATCCCTTGTAACAGAAAAAAAGCATGACAGGACCTCTTAAATATGAGATCTGGGGTCAATAGACCTCAGATCTTATATTTACGCAAAAATGCAATAAAAAAATAAATAAATGTAATTTGGATTTTTTTTTTTTTAATTCTCCTTTAAGAGCTATGGGTGGAAGTTCATAAACAATACACTAAAATGACAAGAAATATATTTTTGCATACATAATATTGATAGAATTGAGTGATGGATCAGGGGTTGGAAACCTCAAGCCATCCTCCTTGAGAGAAGAGCAATTGCAATGGTACTGATGTGATGACTAACCTATTGGGAATTCAATATTACACTTATCCACAATGTGAAAACACGAAGTCCATATAATCTGTGGGTTAAAGACAGATACAGTGGAACCTCGGATTGCGAGTAATGCGGTTAACGAGCGTTTCACAAGACGAGCACTGTATTTTTAAAAATTGTAACTCGGTTTGTGAGTGTTGTCTCGCAAAACTAGCATGATTCAGGCCAAAGCGGTGTGCAGTACCGCGTTTGGCCTGAGGTGGGGGGGCGCCGGAGTCGAGCAGAGCCGAACGCCGCCAAACGCAGCCGTTCAAAAATGCATGGAAAGGCCCGAGGACAGCTCGGCTGACCTCTGCAAATCTCTGGAACAAAGTCTTTCCGAGGTTTGCCAAGGTCAGCCTAGGTGTCCTGCATGCCATTGAAGTCAATGCGGAAAAAAATTATTGACTTCAATGGGGAAACTCGCTTTGATATGCGAGTACTTTGGATTACGAGCATTCTCCTGGAACGGATTATGCTCGTAATCCGAGGTTCCACTGTATCCATATTATAGGCCAAATAAATAACATCTTTAATAGTGGGATCAATGTTTCAATTTCAAATGATTTTTCATACACCTCTTTTTCACCCTCTGGTGATGAGGACAATGATGAGCTTGAACCCAAATATTTGAAGAAAACAAACTCACCCACCTTAGGACTCCTAGGGACTGTATATTCAAAAATAGCTCTTTGTGCCTAGGATTTAACAAGTGATATACTATTTCATTCTATTGATATATACTTTTTTTTTTTTTTTGATTCAAGATTTGATATTCAGATTCATACAGATGCTTATAGATGCCATGGCATCAGGGCTTTTTTTCTCAGAAAATAGGTGCAGGAACTCAATCACACACCCTCCAAACCTCATCACATAGTGGGTTAATAGTGTGGTAAATTTCACTAACAGTGGAAGGGTCTTAAGGGGCATTAAAACACCAGGAGTGCATTACATACAGAGTGCAGAGTTCAGGGGTGCACTACCAAGAGTGCAGAGTTCAGCCTTCTTGCACAGCCACTTACCTCTGCATCCCCAATCCACATCTCACTTTCACCCATCTTCAACTCTGGCCTCTCCATGCAACCCCTCCCCCCTTCCTTAAAAGCTCCACCATCGTCCACATATCTTACTTTTGTTGCTGTATTAAGCTGAAGCACCCAGCCGGCTCTAGTACCTCCACTGTAGGTGACTTCTGTGTTTTACAGGTGATAACGGTAGGCAGAGAGCCTGAGCCAGAGGTGGTGGAACTCAATACCACCAAGTTCCACCTGAAACATGGCATCATGTTTGCTTTGGTCCTCCTTGTGGTAGAGTCAAAGCATATGCCAATTCTATTGCTTTATCAAGAAAAACTACAGATGAAATTTTTTTTAAGATATACAAAAAATGTATTTTTTTCAGGGAACAAGTAATTGGTTAACAACTTACAACTATTCTGCAGCAATGGGAGTATAATAAGCATTGAAAGTTGATTCAAACAATTTCTAAAGGTGTTCCAATTTTGCTTATTACAAACTCTGTTGCCGAGTACACACGATCGGTTTTCTCGTCAGTCAAAAGACCGGCGAGAAAACCGAGGAGATAACCGAGCACCGGCTCGGTCACTTTTCACCGTGTACACACAGCCGGTTTTCCTGACATGTTTTCTCTTGGTTGGCAAAAAAGGCCGTGTGTATGATGCACCGCAATGTTTCCCCATAGGAAAACTGCGATGAAAAAACTGCCGCGATTCGCGACGGGAAAAAATAGAACAGGTTCTAATTTTTCTTGTCGTGATTCTTGGCGGTTTTCCTGTCGGGAAAACTGCCAAGGAGCATACACACGGCCGTTTTCTCGACCAAGAGAAAACATGACGGTTTTCCCGATGAGAAAACCGGCCGTGTGTACGCGGCATGTGTCTGAATAAAAGTAAAGTTAGAAAAGCTGTCTTACTAAACCCTCCAAAGCATTATTTGGAAAATATTGCCCTACAGAAAGTAACACATAGTTTTCTTAATAGTGTAGCAACCTCACCCTTTTCCTCCCGTCTCTTTGGCTCACTCATGAGAGGAAAAGGCGCAAGGTGCTATCATGCCCGTACCCTCTGGTTTGCAGAGGTTAAGCACACTTGTTTCACCTACGGGTCTTGCAGCAAAGTTCTCCTCAAAGTTGGTTTCTGTCCTCAGTGTGCAAGAACAGAGTCTCAAGTAACTCCAAGGTCCACACAAGTATATCACTCCAACATAGAGCTTTATTTTCTTTGCACGAAGAGAGAAAGGTGTTAGAAGGATAGACAGCATTCAGGCACTTTTGGCTTCGTTGCCACTCGGTCCCGAGTGGGTATAGCTCACCCAGATAGCCACCAATGGTGCCAGCAGCCGGCGTGCATCTCGAACAGTTAATCTAGATCCCTAATAGATGCGTCTAGGAGATCCTCTACCACAGGATCTATAGTGTCCCAAACATCCTGATGGTCCAGATTGTTAGGCCCCTGGGTTCTGGATGGATGACATCCCCCTGGAGAGTTACTGGGCCCCTTCCTTCACTGTGATGGCTCACCAGTCCTTCGGGAACAGTCCTCCCCCAGCCTCCTCATCCAGAAACGGGTCTCCTCGCAAGGCAGCACCCTGAGATTCTTCCTTCCGAAGCGGGCTCCAGCTAAAGGTGCTGGGCCCAGGGCTGAAGTTGCAGTCCCAGGACTAAAGGTGCCTGGGACTGAGGCGTACGTGGCCCCATGGCCTGGAAGGCCACGCACTCGACTCTCGGTTACAGGTCCCCGGAATCACTCCCCGAACAATGACGTCCGCCCCTTTTTGTATCCTCTCCCAGCATGCACAGCAGGCCGACCCTGCCCACCGCATGGCTGCCAAGAGGGGACACCAAATCACCACTCCAACACCTGTGGTTCAACCCCGAGTACAAGTGGCACCGCCACCTATACTACTTAGGGGAACTGCAAGCCAGGTAAAGCAGCAGCAAGGCAGAGTCCAGTAATTGAAAGACTTGAGCCAACTATCACTCAAGTCACCCCTAAATTTGGCATAACATAACCTCAATTTAGGACCCCGCTGCAATAGCAAGAAAGGACATTTATCAAAGAAAGACAGTCAGACCATTACAACCCTCAAAGTGTAGGTGTTTACTTTGGATAAATTGCAAATAAAGGCAAGCTGCGTGAGTACAGTTTCTTCTACATTGAAAAGGTTCTTGGGAATTGGAGGAAGTTTAAATCCGAATACCTCTGGCCGACCCAAAGCCACATCAGAACAAGGCTAATTTCACACTTGTGCGACTTAGGATCCGACTTTTGAGACCCAAAGCCGCAGGACATGTGAAATGGCATGTACTGTACCTCTATGAGAGCCGTTCCAATTGACAATACTGAAGTCGCTACGACTTAAAGCGGAGGTTCACCCACATATTTAAGCTTTATTTCAGCAGTCACTCTTATCAAGAAAATAAACCGAACACTAACCTTTTTTTTTTTCTCTCTGTAGTTTTCTTTATTATGAATTCTTTACTCCTACTTCCGGGATTTCCTCCCGTGGGAGTAGGCGTGTCGTTTGCTGGGCTCTAATTTCGCAATGGCAAATTGTCCTGCTTCCCAGGAGTAATATTGAACCTCCTTCCTTTCAGATATCACGATAAGTTTATTGTCACGTGACTCGTCTAGCCGGTCACGTGACGAGGGCGGATGAATGCCGAAAGAGACGCATTCATCGCTACCCGGAAGAATATGCTTGTGGGCTTCAAGATGCCCACAAGCAAAATGGCAATAGCAGGAAGAGTTTTATAAACTCTTTTTTTAGCGCAAAACGGACGGGGGAGGTTTTAAAGTGCCGGAGACGTGAGTAATTATAATGCGTACGTTTTTAGATTGAATGCATATATTAAAAAAAAAATGTATGGACCGCAGAACCTCCACTTTAAGAAAAGGTTCCTCCATTACTTTGATCAGACCTTCACCTAACTTCAATGCCAGAGAGTGTAAAAGTCACTTCAAAGTCGTATCAAAGTCAAACTCCAAAGTTGTACTGAAAATGTGCACAACTTTGGAGATGGCTATTGTAAACGGAGCCTGTAAAGAGGTTTCTGAAAGTCAGCCCAAGTGTGTTTGGCGTTTATATCTGCAATCGGTGGCTATTATCGTAAAAATAAATTTAGATTAAATGTTTTTGAGCAAAATAATTCCATTATTTAGTTTTTTATCTTAAACTGTTTATTTGTTCTGTGCTTTAATGTCAGGGTACACTGCGACATTAAACTGCACACACTTAATACAAATTGGGAATATATACAGTGCCTTGAGAAAGTATTCACACCCCTTGAAATTTTCCACGTTTTGTCATGTTACAACCAAAAACGTAAATGTATTTTATTAGGAATTTATGTGATAGACCAACACAAAGTGGCACATAATTGTGAAGAGAAAGGAAAATGATAAATGCTTTTCAACATTTTTTTTCAAATAAATATGTGAAATATGTGGTGTGCATTTTGTATTCAGCCCCCTTTACTCTGATACCCCTAACTAAAATCTAGTGGAGCCAATTGCCTTCAGAAGTCACCTAATTAGTAAATAGTCCACCTGTGTGTAATTTAATTTCAGTATAAATACAGCTGTTCCGTGAAACCCTCAAAGGTTTGTTAGAGAACCCTAGTGAACAAACAGCATCATGAAGGCCAAAGAACCCACCAGACAAGTCAGGGATAAAGTTGTGAAGAAGTATAAAGCAGGGTTAGGTTATAAAAAAATATTCCAAGCTTTGGACATCTGATGGAGCACTGTTCAATCCATCATCGGAAAATGGAAAGAGTAGTATGGCAGGCCGGGCAAAGAGAGCATTAATTAGAGAAGCAGCCAAGAGGCCCATGGTAACTCTGGAGGAGCTGCAGAGATCCACAGCTCAGGTGGGAGAATCTGTCCACAGGACAACTATTAGTCGTGCACTTCACAAATCTGGCCTTTATGGAAGAGTGGCAAGAAGAGTCATTGTTGAAAGAAAGCCATAAGAAGTCTCGTTTGCAGTTTGTAAAAAGCCATGTGGGGGACACAGCAAACATGTGGAAGAAGGTGCTCTGGTCAGATGATACAAAAATGTAACTTTTTGGCCTGAAAGCAAAACGTTGTATGTGGCTGAAAACTAACACTGTACATCACCCTGAACACATCATCCCCACGTGAAACATGGTGGTGGCAGCATCATGTTGTGGAGATGCTTTTCTTCAGCAGGGACAGGGAAGCTGGTCAGAGTTGTAGGGAAGATGGATGGAGCCAATTACAGGGCAATCTTAGAAGAAAACCTGAGACTGTGGCAGAAGTTCACCTTCCAGCAGGACAACGACCCTAAACATACAGCCAGAGCTACAATGGAATGGTTTGGATCAAGGAATATTCATGTGTTAGAATGGCCCAGTCAAAGTCCAGACCCAAATCCAATTGAGAATCTGTGGCAAGGCTTGAAAATTGCTGTTCACAGATGCTCTCCATGCAATCTGACAGAACTTGAGCTATTTTGCAAAGAAGAATGGGCAAAAATGTCCCTCTCTAGATGTGCAAAGCTGGTAGAGATATACCCAAAAAGACTTGCAGCTGTAATTGCAGTGAAAGGTGGTTCTACAAAGTATTGACTCAGGGGGGCTGAATACAAATGCCACACTTTTCACATATTTATTTGTAAAAAAAAATGAAAAACATTTATAATTTTCCACTTCACAATTATGTGCAGCTTTGTGTTAGTCTATCACATAAAATCCCAATAAAATACATTTACGTTTTCGGTTGTAACATGACAAAATGTGGAAAATTTCAAGGGGTATGAATACTTTTTCAAGGCACTGTATGACTATATATAAATATGCGTTCATGTGGGCAGGCAAACTATAATGCCTCGTACACACGACCGGTTTTCCCGGCAGAAAAAAAAACGACGCTTTTCCAGACGGGATTCCTCTCAAGCCTCCCTTGCATACACATGGGCACACAAAAGACCATACCTCCCAACTTTGAAACCAAAGTTCTTGAGCGGGGGGGGGGAGGGGTGCTTCCGCGGGACGGATTAGTTTTTATTTACGGTTTAGTTTCATCACAGTTGTTGAGGGGGGGGGTTATTTTTACTTTGTCACATCACTGTTCTTGAGCGGGGGGGGGGGGGGTTGCCGCTGGACGGATTGCGGCAGCCGATCGCGGGGGAGGTGCATCTTACCTCCCTCCCGTGCTTCATCCACTGGCTCCTCTTCCTCCGATTCCTGCTGTGTGGGAAAATGGTGACTATCGCGGGACTGCCTGCGGGACAGAAGTGTAAATGCGGGTAAAACCCGCAGAATCCGTGCATGTTGGGAGGTATGCAAAAGACCGCTGAACTTTTGACTGCTAAGAACGCGGTGACGTCAAAGACTACGACGAGCCGACAAAATTATGTTTTATGCTTCCGCGCATGCGTCGAATTGTTTACGATCATGCACGTTTTTTTCCCCCTCAGGAAAGCATACACACAATGTTTTTCAGGCGGGAAAAAAGAGAACAAGTTCTCTTTTCTTTCCCCGCAGTTTGCTTGTCGGGAAAACTGCGATGGAGCATACCCACGGCCGGTTTTCCCGGCCAAAAGCTGTCATGGCAGTTTTCCTGACAGGAAAACCAGTCGTGTGTACGAGGCATCAAAGAACAAAGACTTTCCAAAGCTAAAAATAAATAATACGTCAGTATTAATTTTTTTTTTCTTTGGTGAAGTCAGGTCTCCTGAAGAAGAAATGAAGGAATCCTCGGCAGTGAATCAGTCAGTGCTATATAAAGAATTAATGTTATCTCAAGCAAGAATCCCCTCATAGCAAACAATAATCCTATCTGCCATATGTCTATTTTTCCTCAGTAAGTGGTAGCGCCCTTTCTCGCACAGCTATATTTATTCCTTTCTCCTTCCTTGGTGTAGCTGTCAGTCTAGTCACAGTACTTCTACCTCTGTGGTTGTGTAAGTGACGTCATTACGGGGTGACATTTCCAGCAATTCATACTTTCTGATGCCTCGTTACATGTGAAAGCACGGTTCATGTACCAGGCAGAGCAGAAATAGGCAGCGTAAACTATTCCGAAATACGACATCCGCTGAAAATATAACTACATTATACCCATTGTGTGATGACTTAAAAAATGTTTTCAAAAAGAGAGTATTTTTTTAAAAACATATTTAATTAATGGTGCCGCTATTCTGTATAAGTACAAACATTACTTCATGACCTTAAAAACGTGCATGACTAATGCACGCTTTTAAGGTCATGAAGTAATGTTTGTACTGATGCAAACTTTACACAGGAGGGTAAATATAAATGGGCAAAAATAATGTCTGATTACCACGCTATGAATGGCAATGTGGGAATAGTAATACTAATAAATAACATTTCATTTAAATAATAATAAAATAATTCATAAAATAACACATGTTGAAAACAGAGGCTTGACCAGCAGAGTAATATCCTCTTCAAAGAGCACCATGCTGGTTTCTTTATTCTATTATAATTGTTATTTTTTCAATGTCACCTTATGCATTGACACCTCCTTGATTACCTCCTTAGACCCAGCAGCTATCTTCAGGTTGTTCAAGTAAGCTTTGACAATAAAACCTGAAAGCTGATTGGTTTCTGTGCAGAGCTGCACTAGATTCTGTGTGCACTAGTTTTAGTAACCCCCCCCCCCCAGTCTTTCTGGACAGTATGGTCACCTGCTGACTTGCCATTACCCACAGGCAGCTTAGCTCTATAAATCCCCGTACACATGGGCAGAATGTCAGGAGACATTTACTGGTTTAAAAAAAAATGGCCGTCATTCTGCCCATGTGTATGTTGGTCTGTCCGACAGAAACCAGCAGCAGCCAACCGACTCTTGATCAGCGCTCTCAGCCAATGGGAGGGGGGGCGTCCCCCCTGTCAGGACCCAACAGCTCAGTGGAGGAAGATCGCTGAACTAACCTTGCATGGTTAGTACATCGGCTCCAACCGGAGCTGGTTCAACCCGCGAAGTTGAACCAAATAAAACTAGTAGTGTGTACCCGGCTTAAGACACAGAAGTTGAATCCAATACAATTTTATTTCAGACAATAGCAGTACAGAGGATGTTTTTCCAGTCTTCTAAAGCAGGGGTCCTCAAACTACAACCCGCGGGCCACATGAGGCCCGCCGAGGACATTTATCCGGCTCACCGCACGCAGGGCCGGTTGTAACACACAGCGGTAGACTGCTGTGTCACGGAGCTCACTGAAAAGTTCAGGCGCGCTGTGATAAAAGTCCCGCCCTCCTCCTAGACCAACTCGTGTGATAGACGCATTGTTCTGTCTATCACACAAGCTAGTCTAGGAGGAGGGCGGGACTTTTATAACAGCACGCCCAAACTTTTGAGTGAGCTCCATGACACAGCAGGAGCAGGAGATCCCGATGCACACACTGACTGGTGAGGCATTGTTTGGCACAGTAAGGCTGCAATGGTGAGGGGGGCTGCAATGGTGAGGGGGGCTTGTAATGATGGTGGGGCGCTGCAATGGTGAGGGGGGCTTGTAATGATGGTGGGGGGCTGCAATGGTGAGGGGGGCTTGTAATGATGGTGAGGGGGCTGCAATGGTGAGGGGGCTTGTAATGATGGTGAGGGGGCTGCAATGGTGAGGGGGGCTTGTAATGATGGTGAGGGGGACTGCAATGGTGAAGGGGGCTTGTAATGATGGTGAGGGGGACTGCAATGGTGAAGGGGGCTTGTAATGATGGTGATGGGGCTGCAATGGTGAGGGGGGCTTGTAATGATGGTGGGGGGGCTGCAATGGTTGGGGGGCTGCAATGGTGAGGGGGCTTGTAATGATGGTGAGGGGCTGCAATGGTGAGGGGGGCTTGTAATGATGGTGAGGGGGGCTTGCAATGATGGTAAGGGGGGCTTGCAATGATGGTGAGGGGGGCTGTAATGATGGTGAGGGGGGTTTGCAATGATGGTGAAGGGGGTTTTAATGATGGTGGGGGGGCTGCAATGGAGACAGGGGCTTGCAATGATGGTGAGGGGGGCTTGCAATGATGGTGAGGGGGGCTGTAATGATGGTGAGGGGGGCTTGCAATGATGGTGAGGGGGGCTTGCAATGATGGTGAGGGGGGCTTGCAATGATGGTGAGGGGGGCTGCAATGAGGGCACAGTAAGGCGGCAGTGACGGTGAGGCTGCAATGAGAGCACGGTAAGGCTGCAATGATAGTGAGGCGGCAATGATGGGCACGGTGAGGCGGAAATGATGGGCATGGGTTGGGGGACTTTCAGGGTTTTTTTTGGCGGGGGGACCCGGCCCTCTAACGGTCTGAGGGACAGTGAACTAGCCCCCTGTTTAAAAGGACCCCGGTTCTAAAGCATAGGAAGACCGTGACTGAATTGTTAAAAATGAATGGCATTGCTGATCAAAAAAAGTCCCATGATTACCAAATGTTACGATGGTGAAAATAGTAATAATATGGTGATAATAATAATTTCCCCTTGGGATTAATAAAATATTTCGAATCTGAATATGTGATCTTTGTTAGAAAAAAAGGGCTAGTATTACAATTAAAGTTAGCATTGTTTATAAAGAGTGTCAAGGGTTGGAAAAC
Organism: Rana muscosa; assembly: GCA_029206835.1. Taxonomy (NCBI): domain Eukaryota; kingdom Metazoa; phylum Chordata; class Amphibia; order Anura; family Ranidae; genus Rana; species Rana muscosa. The sequence continues at coordinate 1,140,974,521 of CM055116.1, read as the reverse complement.
AAACCCCTGTGATTTCCTAAGCAAATTTTGGTTAAAGCTGAAATTTAGGTATAGCAAATTTTATATAGTTACATAGTTAGATCCAGGTTGGATCGAAACATGAATGTGCCATACCTGTACCTGTGGGATCTCCCAAAAGCTTGAAATCACTGTAGTAGGCACCCCTGCTACAGTGATCCCCAGTAGCTTCTAGGGTCATGTGTAAACATAGAAGGTTGCTGATTTGGCATAGGCGTCATTCAGAGATTCGCTTGGCCACTCTCAATGAATGCAAAACATTCTCTGATTGGACGAGGTGCAGAGGTGAGGTGGTGATGTCATGAATTCCACCTTGTTTAATCAAAGAACAGAGTGAGTGGCCAGTAACCTGCATTCATTAAGCAACGGGGCAGCCACTTGGCATGCGATGCTGAAACTAGTGGAAATCACTGTACAGTGGAACCTTGGTTTATGAGTAACGCGGTTAACAAATGTTTTGAAAGACGAGCAACTTTTTTTTTTTATTCTGACTCGGTTTGCGAGTGTTGTCTTGCAAAACGAGCAGAATTTAAGCTAATGGTGTGTGCAGTACCGCATTTGCCCAGAGGTGCGGGGGCGCCGATGACACTCGCAACGGTTCGGAGCCGTTCGGAAATACTCAAAATCACTCGGAAATTCTCAGAAATACTCTGTTCTCAAGTGTTTCTGAGCCTTTCCAAGGGTTTCCAAGATCAGCCGAGCTGTCCTCGAGTGCTTCCGAGGCTCTCCGGCGCCCCCCACCTCTGGCCACATGCGGTATTGCATGCCATAGAAGTCAATGCGGTACAAATTATCTTCATTTCCATTGACTTCCATGGGGAAACTCGCTTTGATATGCGAGTGCTTTGGATTACAAGCATTCTCCTGGAACGGATTATGCTCGTAATCCAAGGTTCCACTGTAGTAGCAGTGCCTACTACAGAGATTTCCAGCTTCCATGAGCATTGGCCAGGAATGGAACATGTACAATATACTTACACTTGTTCAAGCTGGGCTAATGTAACTATGTAAAAAATTGCCATACCTAAACTTCAGTTTTAAGCAGTTCACCCCAGTCGATAAAATTCAGTTAAATACAAAATCACTCATTATTTTGTTGCAAAATTGATCTCTGCTCAACTCTATTATTGATTGGTGAACAATACAATAGCAGCTGTGCATATAAAGCAGACCGCAAAGTGCCCCCAAAAGGGCACATGGCTTTAATTATTCCATATTAAATAAGATGGTTTATGACAATAGGGTGGAGTCTAAACAAAGGAGCATCATCACTCCTTTACATATACCTATACCTAGGACAGTATATATTCTAAGGCGGCTAATACCAGCTTTGAATCTTAAAATACACATTTAAAAATTGGCAGAGATCAGAAGACGAAGGCCTTTGTAGTTGAAATGATCTTGACATGTACTAATACCGCTCAGTTCATGCAAAGTACATCGTCTTCCTTTTCTTCGCAGCGCAGCATCCTCTGCACAGTGACCGCCGGGTGATCTTGTAATCAGCAGCAGCTGTGAAAGGAGGAAAAGGTGTACTCATCCTGTTCCCTGCTCTGCGGAATGTGGGATACAAGTTCAAACTGCACATTAACTCAAGGTGGAAGCTGCTGCCTCTGCTCCTTTGTTGCTGATTTTAATTACGCACAAGAGACTTGACAAGGCTAGTCCGACTTTTCTCATTTTCGTTTCGATTGGCACTAAAGCCCCCTGGTAAGAGGAGGGATTCTCAGCACAGCCACTTTCAAAACATCTATAATCCATACATATCTAATGCAGTTTTACAATTATGTGTGTATGTGTATACTGTGTGTATATATATATATATATATATATATATATATATATATATATATATAAATATTTACACTATATTGTCAAAAGTATTGGGACACCTGCCTTTACATGCACATGAACTTTAATGCCATCCCAGTCCCGTAGGGTTCAATATTGCGTTGCCCCACCTTTTTGCTATAACATCTTCAACTCTTCTGGAAACGGTGTCCACAAGGTTTAGGAGTGTGTCTATGGGAATGTTTGACCATTCTTCCAGAAGCGCATTTGTGAGGTCAGGCATTGATGTTGGATGAGAAGGCCTGGCTTGCAGTGGTGTTCTGTCGAGTTGAGGTCAGGGCTCTGTGCAGGCCAGTCAAGTTCCTCCACCCTAAACTCGCTCATCCATGTCTTTATGGACCTTGTTTGTGCACTGGTGCGTAGTCATGTTGGAACAGGAAGGGGCCATCCCCAATCTGTTCCCACAAAGTTGGGAGCATGAAATTATCCAAAATGTCTTGAGCTAAATTTTTGAGCTAAACATACCCCTGCAAGAGAAAGGCATAATGAGCTAGTATGCATAGCATACTAGCTCATTATGTGGCACTTACCTGAAATTGAAGCCCCCAAAGTCCTCCTCGTTCCCCTCTGCCGCCGCCACCATCTTGCCTCAATGTCCTGTCACTGATGTCAGTGTATCGCCGCTCTGGCGCTGTGATTCGCCGGAGCGGCGATGACGTCACACGCATGCGCATGCGCGTGACGTCATTGGCGCTGTTTTTATAGTAAATATCTCCTTAACCGTGTAGGTTTAGGAGATATTTCATGCACCTACAGGTAAGCCTTAATCTAGGCTTACCTGTAGGTGCACGTTGGGTTTACAACCACTTTAAGAGTTCCCTTCACTGGAATGAAGGAGCCAAGCCCAACCCCTGAAAAACAACCCCACACCATAATCCCCCCTCCAGCAAATGATTTGGACCAGTGCACAAAGCAAGGTCCATAAAGACATAGATGTGGGAGTTTGGGGTGGAGTAACTATATATATATATATCTTATATCTTATATCTTGTTCATTTACCCCCTATATTGTAATAACATCATAGGTCAAAGGGAATAATAATAATAATAATATGGTATGATCACCAGCCCAGTGCTTTACCAATTACTGAAAATTGCTTATGTTCCAGAATAAATGACAGCTGTTTGTGGTATTAATAAAAAGAATATGACTGGTTATATCACACTTTTTTATCAGAAGTCCTATGGTCGTAAATAAATTATATAATAATCAAAAACCCAGAAAGTGGATTTTTTTTTTTGAAGAAATTGTATCTGAGAAAAAATTCACAGTTAAAAATTGTATCTGAAAAAAAATTCACAGGATTGCAGCTACAGGAATTTGCAAACCAGTCAAAGCTGCCTGAAATTTAAATTTTCTCCTTCTTATTTATTTAGTTATAACAAATATTTTGCGTGCGTTTGAATTTTCATTGACCTAGCTAACAGAACTGTGATCTTCTACTGTAACAAGTGATGTTAATTTTCTGAGTGTTATGTACAAATAGTCACCCAGTAACTACTGAGTCTGAAAATGTATCCACCTTTTCTTTGCCACAAAGGCCACTGGGATGCATTTTTAACACACAGGATTGGACTACTTTTCTTCGACTGGTCAGCAAACCAAAATATTTGTTTTGGTTGGACTTCTTGAATGGTTTGTACATAAATTTGGAGCACCGTATGTTGATAAATTAAAAGCTCAACTGAACGGTCAGTTTAAATCTGCTAAATACATTCCAGGATTATCAAAATGGAGGGTCTGCAAAGTCTTAAGCCGTGTACACACGATAGGTTTAACCGATGAAAACAGTCCGATGGACTTTTTTCATCGGACAAACCGATCGTGTATGGGCCCCATCGGTCTTTTTTCCATCAGTGTTTAAAAATAGAACATGTTTTAAATTTATCCGATGGTTAAAAAACCGATAGCAAATTACTATCGTCTGTGGGGAACTCCATCGGATAAAAAACCCACGCATGCTCAGAATCAAGTCGACGCATGCTCAGAAGCATTGAACTTCATTTTTCTCGGCTCATCGAAGTGTTTTACGTCACTGCGTTTGGAACGGTCGGTTTTTTGACTGATGGTGTGTAGGCAAGACTGATGAAAGTCAGCTTCATCGGTTTTCCGATGGAAAAATCCATTGGTTAAAAAACCATAGGAAATCCGATCGTGTGTACAGGGCTTTACAGTTGGGATTTCTTTATACTAAGTAGTAAGGAAGCTTTGTACATCAGGGGACCAGGGAGGTTGTATAATTTTGGAGCATGTAATAGGATTACCAGGCAGCGACTTGATATTCCATTGGTTGTCACTAGAGATGGGCCCCATGTTTGAGTCGAACGTAAGTTTGACTCAAACATCGGGTGTTCGTAAAACAAATAAACATGGTGCGCTCACGGGACGTTAGCCCGCCGACAAGCGCCCCATAATGCACTGTGAGATCGCAGTGCATTGATGGCTGCTGATTGGCCAAAGCATGCACCTGACCTGTATGCTTTGGCCAATCACAGTGCGATGTACAGTGAGAGGCATGAGTAGCCAAAGGTAGGGTGCCTTTGGCCACTCATAGCTCAGGGGCTAAATCCACGGCCCACACTATATAAGGCTGCTTCCATCGGCGACCATGTATAGTGTGTGTAGCGCTGCCCTCTTGAGGGTCTCGAGATAAATCAATACCCCCCTGGTTGCCCTGACCCTGTGAGTCCTCAGCCACTTCTGACACTCTGGGTTCATACATTTTTTTCTCTTCCCCTCAAATAACAGCAAAAAGAAGAAAATACACCAGAATTGTTTAAATCAACAAATTTACTTAATGAGATATAAGTAAAAGAAATCAGAGAGTCAACTTAAGTTTACACTTTAACCACATGCCGACCAGCGCATGACAATATACGTCGGCACAATGGCTCGGCTGGGCAAATGGGCGTACAGGTACGTCCCCTTTAAAGCACGGCATTGTGGGTGCGTGCGCGCGCCACAAGCTCCGTGACCATGCCCGCGGGACCCACGGACTCGGTGTCCGCTGGTTTCCCGCGATCGGGTCACGGAGAGGCAGAACAGGGAGATGCCTTTGTAAACAAGGCATTTCCCTGTTCTGCCTAGTGACAGGACAGAGATCTACTGCTCCCTGTCATCAGGAGCAGTGATCACTGTCGTATCACTGGTAGCCCATCCCCCCACAGTTAGAATCACTCCCTAGGACACACTTAACACCTTCATCGCCCCCTAGTGTTTAATTCCTTCCCTGCCAGTGTCATTTATACAGTAATCAGTGGTTATTTATAACACTGATCACTGTATAACTGACAGTGGTCCTAAAATAGCATCAAAAGTGTCCGATGTGTCCGCCATAATGTCGTAGTCATGATAAAAATCGCAGATCGCTGCCATTACTAATAAAAAAAATAATAATAATAAAAGTGCCATAAAACTATCCCCTATTTTGTAGACGCTATAACCTTTGCGCAAACCAATCAGTATACGCTTATTGCGATTTTTTTTTACCAAAAATATGTAGAAGAATATATATTGGCCTAAACTGAGGAAAAATTTTGTTTGTTTATATATTTTTGGCGGATATTTATTATAGCAAAAAGTAAAAAATATTGTTTTTTCTTTCAAAATTGTTGCAATTTTTTGGTTTATAACGCAAAAAATAAAAACCGCAGAGATGATCAAATACCACCAAAGGAAAGCTCTATTTGTGGGGGAAAAAAATACGTTAATTTTGTTTGGGTCCAACGTCGTACGACCGCGCAATTGTCAGTTAAAGCGACGCAGTGCCGAATCGCAAAAAGTGCTCTGGTCAGGAAGGGGGTAAATTCTTCCGGGGCTGAAGTGGTTAAAATGCTGTTTCCTACAGAAATGCTATTAATAACTAAATAACAATAACCTATAAGATTCAAACATTCACCAGTGAACACTATTATCTCTGTGCTCAATTAAGTGCATATAATGCCTATGTGAACAGGCTACAGGAGAGCAGACCAATGGCTTTTATGAGTGTCAGACCCCTCTCTACTGTTCCTTCACACATAAATGCACATGAATGCAGAACAGTAAATAACAAGTACAACCTTTAGCAAAGAGAACTATATTGCAATTCAACCTGCTCTTTCAAAGGGTTCTTGGTGAATTATAGCTCTTTGAGCTTCAGTAAAACAAATCCCTGAAGTGGGGAGGGAGGTGAATGTAGTCCTGTGTTGCTGTGTGGAAATCCGGTTAATCTTCATCTAGCACTTTGATGTGTAGTTGCATGCAAGGAGACTTTGGATGATAAAGCAAAGTAACTGGACTCAATCAGTGGTGAAAAAACATCAAACAATCTTCTTGTGTAAATTCACTGTAACTGAGTTTACAGTGATCACTGACTTAAAGCGGAGCTCCACCCTAAAGTGGAACTTCCGCTGATCGGAACCCTCCCCCCCTCCGGTGTCAATTGACACCTTTCAGGGGGGAGGGGGGTGCAGATACCTGTCTAAGACAGGTATTTGCACCCACTTCTGGGAGTCCTCTTTGTGGGAAATCTGCGGGAAGCGCGTCACTTCCCGCAGAATACCCATTGTGTTGTGGGAGACACTCGGCTCCCAGAACACAGGGGACCATTCAGAACGGCGCAGCGCGACTCGCGCATGCGCCGTAGGGAACCGGGCATGAAGCCGCAAGGCTTCACTTCCTGGTTCCCTCACCGAGGATGGCGGTGGGAGTAGCAGAGTGACGAGCGATTGCTCGTCCTCTGCTGCGGACGTCGCTGGACTCCAGGACAGGTAAGTGTCCTAATATTAAAAGTCAGCAGCTGCAGTATTTGTAGCTGCTGGCTTTTAATAATTTTTTTTCCGCAGCACCTCCGCTTTAAAGATGTTACTTCCTATAGAACTACAAGCAACAGTAGAACAATGGAGAGCAAAGATGTCTGTATATAGTGTCTATGGTGTTTTCGTTTAGATCCTTGAAACTAAAGATGATAAGGGTGCAGGAGACAATGATGTCTATATACAGTGTGCAAAAGACTGGGCCATTGCCCACTCACCACTCTGGAACAGGAGATGATGATGATGATAATAGTTATGATGATGATAAGGATGATGGTTATGATGATGATGATGGTGGTAGTGATGATCTCTCAGGAACGTGGCTCAAGGAATGACATCCGGCCTCCACCGCACCGCACCGCACCACGGCTCACCCAAATCTGAAACCTCTGCAGGATGGATGGGATAAGGGCGACCTCCAGGCTGCCTCCGGACAGCTTAAGGGAGCTGTCTGTAGGTGTCCTTCCAGATATCTGCTGCATAATTCTGCCAGAGCAGGCCGCCACTCAACTGCAGCTCACACTCTCACAGATTCCCTGCATGCAGATCCACGCTGTTCCCAAGAGAGCACGCTAGGCCTCAATCAATCCCTCTTATAGTCTCTCCCAGCAGTCTGCTCTTCCCCATCAGCCAGCTGGTAGTTGTAGTTCCACATCAATCAGCCAGAGGGGGAATCCCATCCGTACAAACTACATGTCCCAAGATGCTTTGTTCTGTCTTGTCTCTGATTAAGAAGGTAACATATCAACATCACACTCAACACTAGAGGGAAACAGCTCCCCCCTGAACAAAGCCACACAGTGTCCCCTGATTGTAGGAATAGGTAAAAATCCAGCTCATGGCTACATGTGCATTAATAGAGAGAGATTAGGCAGGGTAGTTAGTGAATTGAGCATGCAGTCAGTATAGAGTATATAATGCAGTGCAGAGTATATAATGCAGTGCAGAGTATATAGTGCAGTGCAGAGCATATAGTGCATATAGTACAGTGTAGTGCAGCGTATATAACACAGTGCAGGGCAAATTATATAGTGCAGTGCAGAGTATATAATACTGTGTAGCGCAGAGTATATAATAGAGTGTAGTGCAGCATATGTAGTGCCGTGCAGAGTATATAATACAGTGCAGTGTAGAGTATAAAGTGCAGTACAGAGTTTATAATACAGTGTATTGAAGTGGTTAAGGGGAACCCTTTGACAGAATTAAGAAAAAAAATGGTGTGGCCCCCTCCCCAAAATTCATTTTAGACCCTTATCTGAGCTTGCAGCCTGGCAGGCCAAGAAAGGGGGGGGGTTGAGTGAGCGACCCCCCCCCCTTCTGAACCATACCAGGCTGCTTGCCCTCAACATTTTTTTCATTCAACCTGCTGGTTAAACAAAACAACTGCACATGTATACCCAGCTTTCCTTTAAAACAGTGGTCTTCAAACTGCAGACTGGGAACCCTTTGCTTTCTTTTATCCGGCCCTTGGGGCAAATTTTATCCACTGATACCAACAATGGAGCATAATTCTTCTCCACCCACTGACTCCAATAAAGGGACACAATTCCTCCGATAGGGCACGATTCCTACCAATGAAACCAATGTATTTTTCCACTGAGATGGGTACCTTTTCTACTCCAATTGGCCATGGTCCAGCAGCCAAAAGTTTTAAGGACAGTAACTTGGCCCTTTGATTAGAAAGTTTGGAGACCCCTGCTTTAAATAATAGCCCCTTCCCCACGCAGTTCCTGCACAGTGTTGACATCATCTCATGCCATTGGTTAGCACCTGGGCTGGGTTTCCCATTCACATCCCAGTCAGGATACTATCTGCATGAAGTTTGCATGTTCTCCCTGTGCTTGTGTGGGCTTCCTCCCAAAGACATGCTGGTAGGTTAGTTTTCCCCTGTCCAAATTGGCCCTAGTATTTGAGATAGGAACCTTAGATTGTAAGATCCTTGAGGGCAGGGACTGATGTGAATGCACAGTATGTAAAACGATGCATAAACTTTCGGAACTATATAATTACCTGTAATAAAAATGGCTAAGGGTGGCTCACAGAGAATAATGTCCAGCCTAAATGTAGCGGGGTGTTAAATTTAGGGGAAGTGTCTGAGTGGTAATTAGGCTCAGACACACTGGTTGTTAGGGTTAATGGACCATTTCTGTCCATGGGAGATGGTGTTGGTGTGCAGTTCCCTGTGGCCTACAGGTGCCGCTGTTGCCGTAGGCCAGGGTTGAACCACTGATACAGGGCTGTGCTCTTTTTGTCCCCTCTCGGCAGTAGTGCGGCGGGGCGGGGAACCTTCTGTGCCTGTCGGGAGAGGGTATAAAAGGGGCGGACATCTTCCATTGGGGTTCGTCCACGCCCAGGCACCTTCAGCCTGGGTGTGTGTGGTTCGTCCGCGCCCAGGCACCTTCGGCCTGGGCGTGAGGAGGGTTGTCTCTGGGTGCCTTAGGCCCGGAGGTGGAGTTCCTGTTCCATCCCAGACACCTTCAGTCTGGGGTGAGGTACTATTTTGAAGGCCTGGAGCCCAGCAACCTTCGGCTGGGGTCCGCAAGGGATTGAGAGCTCCCAGGGTGCCGCCTTGCGAGGGGACCCGTATCTGAGATGAGGAGGCCAGGGAGGTAGCCCTTTCCGAAGACCCAGCGCAGAGTCGTGGTGACGGTGAGGGCCTCTGGTAACTCTCCGGAGGGATGGTTTTCTCCTTTACATGGGCCAAACATTTCAAGAAGGTAGTTCTCCAAGTCAGTGACAGTGACTTCATAGGGCAATACCCTATTCACCAAGTCAGTGGCAGTGACTTCTATTCACCAGGTCTGTGGCAGAGACCGTGCGCCAAAACTGTTCGTGAAACCTGAACAGTCCGAGGAAATCATTAGAGTTTGTGCCTGGACCTCCTCCCACCTAAGCTGTCCTGTGTCTTGTTCCAACCTGTCTGCTGTTAAAGAGACTATTTGTTATCCAGTGTGAAATAAATATAGAAGATGGACTTTCAGTTGGTGTGGACAGTTACATTACTGGGGAAAAATAAGGACTTGCATCTATTCAAGATAGAGGTGAGAATCATTCTCGGGAGGATTCAACTCCAGCCACAGGCAGGCCCGAAACTAACACCGCTCAACCTCCTCACACAGGAGGGTACAGGCTTGTCGTGCGGTGTGCCTCTCTCTGCCTGCGAGGAGCCAAATAAAATGCAGGTAGAGACAGAGGGGTCTGTGCGCTACATAAAGAATAAAGCACTAACTTGCCTGCAGCTTGGGGACCCGTTGAAGAACTTTCATGGGCATGGGGAGCTGACGATAGCCTGCAAGAGAATGCCATGGAGGGGTACTATTGCTGGGTAGACAAAATATGTATTTTCTCTCTGCAAAGGAGCCCTTGGCTGCTTGATGCTGATTGAAGCTTTTTAATTGTACAGATATCCTTTAAATATATCCAGTTCTGATTTATTCCTGCAGCTGTTCTACATTTATCTACAAATGTCATTTCTCATAAATCATCTTGTAATTTTTTATGTAGTAGCCCCATAAACACGCGATTTCCAGAAGGAATAAATCCAGATAAGTTGCTGCTGGCCCTTGTTCATTTAGATGTTTTTTTTTCCTTCTACACACATAAATATACATATATATATATATTTATGTATATATATCTGGCCTTGATTATCAGGATTTTGATGAAAAATAATTATTGCCCATTTTAGCTTCTTTCTCCCATGAAAAATGTGCTTCTCTAAACTAATGGACTGCATTAGCTCTTCTTGAGAAGCTTTGCAAGGATTTGAATTGTAAAATCCATTACTAGAGGCCCGGTTGCATTTTAATGAGCTGTATACTCATGCTGCTATTTCTGTGGATAATTATATGCAAAATTTGTGGCTCATTTTATGCAGTCAACCTATATAACTTGAGTGTCACTGGCTCTCTGGAGATTAAGCATCCAAAAAAGACAAGGAAATCAGAAATGATTGGAATGTTCGATAGGTATTCCGGCTTCTGGAAGCTGCAAGTAATGTGCGCCGATCCACAATACCGAAAGGAGGTGGGAGAGAAGCTTTAGCCTGCAAATCCTGATAATACACCACATAATCATCTATGGGTTTTATAGAAGAATTTAGATGCAAAATATTTTTCTGTAATATAATCTTATCTTTTTTGGAAAAAATTGGATTCAGATCATCAAGTAATTAGCAGCTAACAAAGATCCTGCCTTCTTTCCTATGAGCTGATTTGTAGAAAAAAATGTACAGTGCTGTGAAAAAGTATCCCCCCCCCCCTTTTTTTTTTTTTTGCATTTGTCACACTTAAATGATTCAGATCATCAAACAAATTTTAATATTACACAAAGATAACCCGAGTAAATCCAAAATGCAGTTTTTAAATGATGATTTCATTTATTAGGGGAAAATTATATCCAAACCTGCTTGGCCCCATGTGAAAAAGTATTTGCCCCCTTCCCCTTGCTAAATCATGAGATCATTAATCTGTGATTAACCACATTTTGTGGAAAGCTGAGTTCAATTTCACTAGCCACACCCAGGCCTGATTACTGACAGACCTGTTGAATCAAGACATAACTTAAATAGAAGCTTTCTGACATAGTGAAGCACGCTAAAAGATCTCAAAAAATTACACATCATACCGCAATCTAGAGAAATTAAAGAATAAAGTACCGTATATACTCAAGTATAAGCCGACCCGAGTATAAGCCGAGGTACCTACTTTTACCCCCAAAAAACTGGGAAAACGTATTGACTCGAGTAAAAGCCTAGGGGGGAAATGTGCCCATTGCCACCTCACTGTGCCAATTGCCCAACCTTACTGTGCCCATTGCCATCTCACTGTGCCACCTCACTGTGCCCATTGCCACATCACTGTGCCCATTGCCACCTCACTGTGCCCATTGCCACCTTACTGTGTCCATTGCAGCCTCCCTGTGCCCGAGTCAGTCAGTGTACCTGAAAATCTTCTTATTCTGCAGCCGGCATCCATTGTTTAAATCTCACGGCTTTCTTCTGGTCCCTTCCGTGATAGGCGTTTCCAGCAAACACTGTGTTGAGTGTTGCGCCTATCACGGAGATCCTCTCATTCTCGGACTCCGTTTCCAAGCAGGCACTGTGTTCAGTGTTCCGCCTATCACGGACGTCGGACAAGAGAACGTCCATGATAGGCTCAACACTCAACACAGTGTTTGCTGGAAACGCCTATCGCGGAAGGGACCAGAAGAAAGCCGTGAGATTTAAACAATGGACGCCGGCCGCAGAATAAGAAGATTTTCAGGTACTGACTCGAGTATAAGCCGAGGGGTATACTTTCAGTCCTAAAAAAAGGGCTGAAAAACTCGGCTTATACTCGAGTATATACAGTAATTGACATGTATCAATCTGGAAAGGGTTACAAAGGGTTACAAAGCCATTTCTAAGGCTTTGAGACTCCAGTGAACCACGGTGAAAGCCATTATCCACAAATGAAGAAAACTTGAAACAGTGGCCAGCCTGCCAAAATTATTTCCAGAGCACAATGACGACTCATCGAGGAACATCTAAAGAACTGCAGGCCTCATTTGCCTCAGTTAAGGGCAGTGTTCATGATTCAACAATAAGAAAGAGACTGGGCAAAAATGGCATCCATGGGAGAGTTCCAACCCGAAAGCCACTGCTGACCAAAAAGAACAAAAAGGCTTGTTTCACATTTGCCAAAAAACATCTTGATTATCCCCAAGATTTTTGGGCAAATATTTTGGGGACTGCTGAGACAAAATTTTACTTTTTGGAAGGTGTGCATCCCGTTACATCTGGCATAAAACTAACACAGTATTTCATATAAAAAAAACTCATACCAACAGTCAAACATGGTGGTGGTGGTAGTGTGATGGTTTGGGGCTGCTTTACAGCTTCAGGACCTGTAGGCCATAATTGATGGAACTATGAATTCTGCACTCAGAAAATCCTAAAGAAGAATGTCCAGCCATCAGTTTGTGATTTCAAGCTGAAGTGCGCTTGGGTTATGCAGCAGGACAATGATCCGAAACACATAAGCATGTCCACTTCTGAATGGCTCACAAAACACAAAATTAAGGTTTTGGAGTGGCCTAGACAAAGTCCAGACTTAAATCTCATTGAGATGCTGTGGCATGATCTTAAACAGGCCGTTTATGATCTCCTGTGGTCTCCAAACACCCTCCAGTGTGGCTGAATTAACTCTCGACAGAGATTTTGAATGCATTCATATTAATATTATTAGTATTAAGTAGAGCTATAAACAAAACTTTTTTTTCTCACTTTGGATAGATGAAGGGAGGGTTATAACGCCTGTCAGATTTTTTGTTTTCGCCATCTGTGGCCCATTGTTGAGATTTCTTGTGTGACAATAGCGAATTAATATTCGCTATTGTCTTCCTGATTCTCCTCTCGGCCAGTCAGGAAGCGGGTCCTGAGACCCGTCACCCAATTGGCCGATAGAAGTAGCGATCCTATTGGCCGCCTAGGAGGAGGAGGGAGGAGATGCACAGTGGAAGCCGCCATGATGCAGAGGAGGAGGAGATGCAGGGGAAGCCGCCGCCAGTTGACCGAAGGAAGCGCTGCCCGCGACCTAGATGGGGGGTGAGTGCGGGGCTGGTGACCAACCGACCAAGCAACCGGGGGCTGCGTGTGACCCGACCGACCGCACAGGGGTGGCTGTGGGTGCGTTGTTTGCCTAAGAATATTCATGCATCATACATACTAGGGGGAGTACAACTGGGGGAATCCATAGTGGAGAAGGATCTGGGTGTTCTAGTAGATCAAAAGCTTAATAATAGCATGCAATGCCAAGCTGCGGTTTCCAAAGCGAGCAAAGTCCTTTCTTGTAGTAAGAGAGGTATGGACTCCAGAGAGAGAGATATAATTTTGCCCCTGTACAAATCATTAGTAAGATCTCATCTGGAACATGCAGTTCAGTTTTGGGCACCAGTTCTCAAAAAGGATATCGGAGAATTGGAGAAAGCGCAGAGAAGTGCAACCAAACTGATAAGAGGCATGGAGGAGCTCAGCTATGAGGAGAGATTAGAGGAACTGAATTTATTCACTCTTGAGAAGAGGAGATTAAGGGGGATATGATTAACATGGACAAATACATAAGGAGTCCATATAGTGAACTTGGTGGGTGTTGAGTTATTCACTTAAAGGTCATCACAGAGGACAAGGGGGCACATCTAAAGAAAAGGAGATTTCATCTCCAAATACAGACAGGTTTATTCACAGTAAAAGCTGTGAAAATGTGGAATAGACTCCCTCCAGCGGTGGTTTTGGTCAACTCAGTAGATTGTTTTAAGAAAGGCCTGGATACTTTCCTAAATGTACATAATATAACTGGGTAATAACATTTATAGGTGGAGTTGATCCAGGGAACATCCTCTCGTGGGATCAGGAAGGAATTTTTTCCCTTCTGTAGTAAATTGGATCATGTGCTGCAGTTTTTCACATTCCTCTGGATCAACTGTGTGTATAGGATTGTGTATAAGGGATTGTATGTTTTTTGTTTTTTTTTTGGTTGAACTGGATGGACTTGTGTCTTTTTTCAACCTGACTAACTATGTATCTATGTAACTTTCAATGATCATGGTAAACAGGGCAATTAGAGAGGGTGAATCTCTTTACTGGAGGCACAGGCAGCAATGAAAACGGACTGGGGTTCTAATCCCTCTCTATTCTATTCAAACTAAAAAATTTTTTTGCCTTAAGTTATACTTTAGCAATTATTAGAAGGATTAAAAGGACTTTTTCTTTAATGGTGAGACTATAGGGCTCATCTACCAGAATCTCTCAGCCAGAGATTAAAGTAGATGGGCCCTGTTGACTTTTATGGAGCTCTGTTATGCAGGGACAGCTAGGAAACAGGTGATTTATATTTCAGGATATAAATAATCTCCAAAGGCCACAGCAATTAGATGAAGGTAAATATGGATGTCTGGAGAGGGAGGCTGGGATTGGTCACGTCACCTTATAGGGGCAATCCGGATAGGTGAACTCTTTCTGAAAGTGCACTTATCCTTTAAAGTGGAATAAAAGCGTAACTATAACTATGTTCCCTCCCCCTTCTACCTATCCAGTCTATCCAGCATACCTATCCAGCATATCCTTAGATCTGTCTACTTATCTATTTTCAGTCTGCTCCAGTCCGGTCATATTGTCCTGCAGCTCTGTGTATGGAAGCACTCAACAACGGCTGTAAATTCCCTGTAAATTCCGGGAGCAGGACATCACCCTTAGGCTCCCATGTCTCAGTCATCATCAGCGCTCCCTCCTCTCCTCTGCAGAAGTCGCTCACTGACAAAGGGGAGCTAGAGCTGTGGGATCACATGACTGAACTGAGCGATGAAAATAGTTAAGTACACAGAAAAAAAAGCAAAAAACATTTGTGTACTGATGCTTAAGACCCCTTTCACACTGACAGCGCCCATTTTAGCGGCGCCTTAGCACTGTTTTAGCAGCACTTCTGTGGTGCTTTTCAGCCACTAGCAGGGCGATTTTTACCCCCAAAAAGGGTTAAAAAGTACAGTTTTGCGGCGCTTTCAAAGTGCTTTTAAGGCGCTTAGAAAGCGCTCAAAAAACAAGAGAATAGGTATATAAAGAGCTCATCCACTATGTTATTAACAGGGATCGGGTACATTTGTTCATGCTTTCGGATCCCCTTTGACTGGCAATATAACCTAGTATGGTAATGGGGGGAAAAAAAAAATCTGTAGTGCACAAGTTTACCCACGGTTAGTTCCTCCGAATTTAAACGCATATAGAAAAAGGGGAGAGTGTAAGGACTTGACAGTCCTCCAAACAGAATTCTTCAACAAGGAACTAATAGATTGAATACGTATAGACTTTATTGTGTAAACCGCAATTAAACAATGATACACATATAATTATAGAAAAAACTCACAGCACCTATCACCAAATGTTTAAAATCAGACTAGTCTTAAACTAAGAACAAGGGTGGCCACCCAACCTGCCATACACACCACAATCGTCCACCCACTTGTTTATCCAATAGGAAATATTCACAGTTCCGGTATTTGCCAAGCTACTTGATTTTTCCATACATTTAGGTAAATATCCTTGGATGTAAATGAAAGGTAAATGGCACAGTCAATCTGTTGAAGATACTGGTATATCTGGATACATTAACGGGATAATGTTCTTGAAATGGAATGATAACCAACACTTTAATTGCATAAACTAACTCAAACTTTCACATATTGGACCGGTGGAGGTAACCATGAACCAAGCGTGGCGTTTCAAGGCAGATGACCGGCTTCAACAGCATGGAAACAGCAGGTAAGATTTTAAGGACTCACCATCTGATGTATTCATAAGCCGAACAGCCATTCAGTCATGTATCCTCTGGTTTTAAATCATCCCGTCAGAGGGGATGTTAGGCAACACTCACCGATTCCTTGCGAGTCAAAGTTTAAATCCCAACTGGTTATAGATGGTCAGTTTTAGCGTTGGTTATTTCAGTCCTACCAGTCTGCTTAACCACTTGAGACCCGCGCTATAGCCGAAAGACGGCTGCAGCGCGGCTCTCAAGTGCCGGGTGGACATGCCCAGGACGTCCTGGTTTGTTTACATCCCAGCTGTTACATCCCAGCTGTAACAGCTGTGCGCGCCGCATCACGTGATGCCGATGCGCATGCCTGGCGGCCGCGATGTCCGCCAGGTAATTGCGATCGGCTTTTACAGAGGCAGGACGTGGATCTCTGTGTGTAAACACAGAGATCCATGTCCTGTCATGGAGAGAGGAGACCGATGCTGTGTCCCTTGTACATAGGGACACAGATCGGTCACCTCCCCCAGTCAGTCCCCTCCCCCACACAGTAAGAAACACTAATAGGGAACATGTTTAACCCCTTGATCGCCCCCTAGTGTTAACCCCCTCCCTGCCAGTCACATTTATACAGTAATCAGTGCATTTTTATAGCACTGTTCGCTGTATAAATGTGAATGGTCCCAAAATAGTGCCAAAAGTGTCTGATGTGTCCGCCGCAATATCGCAGGCCTGACAAAAATCGCAGATCGCCGCCATTACTAGTGTAGCGGGTACGTACTTTCCCGGGTGTAAATTTGAATTTGAAGTGACACCCAGTGATGTGTGATTCACTCCGGCCCATTGGGTGGCGCTGTCGCCCTGGGTTGGGTTGGATTGTCGCTGTGTGCCGTCCTCCTTTTTGTCCTCCCTCGGCAGCGGTACGGTGGGGGGGAACCCGCCGAGCTTGCTGGGAGAGGGTATAAAGGGGGCCGGCCATCTTGGTCACAGGGTTCGAAGTCCCAGGCACCTTCAGCTTGCGGACGGTGGGTCGTGTCACTCCTCTGGGTGGCCTAGGCCCAGAGGACAGCGGAGGTCGAGTTCCATCCCAGGCATCTTTAGCCTGGGGTGAGGTACTTAGATGGAGGTCCGGAGCTCAGTGCCCAACACTGGGTTCCGCGAGGGAAGGAGATCCTAGGGTGCCCAGGGATTGGGTACCCGAATCCGGAAGGCGCAATGGACCGGGGGGAGCTCCTCATTTGAAGACCCGGTGCAGCATATTGCCGGTGCCAAGTGAGTCTCTCGTCGGAGACGGCCTGGAAGGAAATCTACCCTCGTGCGGAGACCAGGCCTCACTTCTAGGACGGGAAGTGGCAGCTTACATTGTGTCTGGGCCTGTTCGCATCCACACCTCCTTTTCTGTTCTGTTCTATCAAGGGAGTTCAATTGTTTGTGTTCATACAAGGAGAATAAAGGAGTGTTGAACTTTAATGGTGTGGAGCTCATTTCTAACGGACATGGTTCGCGGTGACTCTTGGAGGGAGGATCCAGGTGCACAGCACTGACCCGAAGGTAATACAGAACCGTTGCTTATACCACACTAACACCTGTGGTGGAAGCCAGGCGTGGTGTCCCCGCTCACTCCCCTCTAAGGTACCCCTAGACAAGAGAAAGACGAGACAAAGAGGGGAGTGAGGTGGGCGCTACACTAGTAAAAAATAAAATATACGGTAATAAAAATGTCATAATTCTATCCCCTATTTTGTAGGCGCTATAACTTTTGCGCAAACCAATCACTATACGCTTATTGCAATTTTTTTTACCAAAAATAAATAGAAGAATACGTATCGGCCTAAAATGAGAAAAAAAAAAATGGGATATTATTATAACAAAAAGTAAAAAATATTGATTTTTTTTTCAACATTTTCTGTCTTTTTTTGTTCATAGCGCAAAAAATAAAAACCGCAGAGGTGATCAAATACCACCAAAAGAAAGCTCTATTTGTGGGAAAAAAATTATAAAATATAATTTGGGCACAGTGTTGTATGACCGCGCAATTGTCATTCAAAGTGCGTCAGCGCTGAAAGCTGAAAATTGTTCTGGGTATGAAGGGGGTTTAAGTGCCCAGTAAGGAAGTGGTTAATGTCCATTAAGTTACTGGGAAAGGATGTATCCGGGTATCCAGGTGTATCCCAATTAACGCGGCATTAATGTCAGCATTTAAGTTTGGCACAATCCGAAAGTAATGGAAGTGGATGGTTTAATCTCGAGACGATCAGGTGTTTAGCTGTAGGGATCGGGCACCCATGTTCGAACTACTGCTTACATGTTTGGCTTTAAAGAAAGTTTCATCGGAGCATGTGCATTGGTCTGGTGTCTGTCCAAATATACCTTCCGTATCAGGTGGTTAATTATAATCCCCTGTGGCTTACTTGAATCAATCACACCACCAGCTTAGAAAGCGCTGCTTATTCATTCTAATGGGCAGGGCGTTTTGGGAGCGCTAAATGCAGCACTCCCAACCCACCCCAAAGATGCTGCTTGCAGGGTTTTTCAGAATGTCCCGCAAGCGCACCACCCCAGTGTGAAAAGACAAACTGGAATGAATGGGAGGCGGTTTTCAGGCGCTTTGTAGAGGCTATTTCTAGAGCTAAAGCACCTGAAAAGCGCCCCAGTGTAAAAGGGGTCAAAATGAAATTTTTGCTTTTTACTGATTATTGTCTTTCTTAATTTAACTTGTCGGCCTAATGTTGCGGTCATTATTCTTGTTAATTGCATTCTCACAATAAAATGTAATTTAAAAAATATATATTTTAAGTTATTTTGTTTTTATTCTTTCCTTGAAAAAAAGTTCAAAACCAAAATACATAAAGCAAAATAGGGAAAAAACAAAGAACACTTTGCAAAGCAATATGGGACAATATTCTTAAAAGTAAATGTTTTTCCAGAAACTATGACAAGATCAGAGGCTACTTTTGCCAAAATTTGGGTTGAGGTAAAATCTGTACTTTTATGGCTAAATACATATCATTGAAATGATTCTGCTCATCCCTGGTAACATGCAATTTTACGTGGCTTGGCATTTTCCCAAAACCCAGTCTGACTATGTTTAAACCCAGCAACATAAATGTGATATATTGTAGTATACCAGACTTTGAATGTTCCTTCCTAATAATCCTGCCAGTAACACACTTCCCGTTCTAGGGTGACAATGCTCATTCCTTGCACTGTATCTAAGGAGGAGCAGAGGTGTCACTCTGGGGCAAGACTACAGAACATCTCCCTTTCTCCTCTTCTCCATTACATAGGGGAAGCTGTTTTGTAGTTCACAGGTGAGCCACCACATCAAAGGTGAAAGGTATTACATTATTGTTCTTGGGTTTAGATATCTGTTAAAACACATTTTCACATAACGGTGATGCCTGAAATCTCTTTTTTTTATTCCTTTAATGACGGATAGTCCTTCACCATTTACTAGTACATCTTTAAAAACTAATTTGTGAAGTTCTGCTTTTATATGCAAGAACTTACTTTTTACAGCTGAAAAAGCTGGGAGATAATGAGCTTTCAGGAGTGTTAATGTCTTCAGGCGAATGCTCTTTAATGTAAGTAAATGATCGTTAATAACTTATAGCAAGCAGACGTTTATTATAAAAACTAGATTAGAAACTCTCTCTAGACAAGTATATTACAGAAAAATTGCTGATTGCTATTTATTTGGCAAGTAAATTTAAGAATACAAGCTGTATGCCCCAGAACACAGTCATACGTAGGCTCATGACTGCTTTAAAGAAAACCTCTAATAGGGGAACATGGAGGCTGCCATTGCTGACCGCTTCTGCTTAATAGTGTTCCTGGCTGGATATGTGTGGTATATGCACTGGCTCCAATATGTTCTAATTTACTGACCAGGAACAAGTTTACGAGTGTAGCACTACCCCCGTAGGAGCTGCTGGTTTAATTTTGGGCCTGTACTCTGCCTAACTGGACAACAATGTGATTGTGGGCCCCTAAAAGGCTATAGAGGGCCACAATGATACCACACAACAATAAATGTAGTTAAGTATTGTTACCTTAGTGTGGTTTACCTGCCACACAGCTGCAAAAGACAGAGTCTTACACAAGATGCAGTTTAAACAAAGGTAATACGTTTACTTGGTAGAGAAAAATAGAATAGAGATTACATAAGCAACATTTGACTCAAACAGATCCCCGTGAAGAATCAAGTGATATACACATGCATAACATGTCCCGTCTAAAGCAGCAGTAATCTGAGGTTAAATGGCAATGGTGAGGCTGCAGATGGGCATTGAACAGGCTGCATTGATGGCAATGGTGTGGCTGCAGATAGACATTGAAGAGGCTGCATTGATGGCAGTGGTGAGGCTGCAGATGGGCATTGATCAGGCTGCAGATGGGCATTGATCAGGCTGCAGATGGGCATTGATCAGGCTGCAGATGGGCAATGGTGAGGCTGCAGATGGGCATTGATCAGGCTGCATTGATGGGCAATGGTGAGGCTGCAGATGGGCATTTATCAGGCTGCATTGATGGGCAATTGTGAGGCTGCAGATGGGCACTGATAAGGCTGCATATAGGGACTGGTGATCCTTATTTTGCTTCAAAGTTCTTTATTTAAAATGTAATTATTTTTCCTGAAACTTCCCTTTTAAAATGAAGGTGCGTGTTATACGTCTGTGCATTTTATACGCTGATAAATACGGTTATTTATATGCTGCCTAAAGCAGGCCATACATTATGCAATTTTCTTTCCTTCCACTACGGGTAGAAGGAAAGAAAACTGCATAATTTTCCCATCAACACATTCAGTGTTGATGGGGGAATCCTTCTTGCAGTACTATTGTGTTCTGGTGGGTGAGAACAGGGAGCATTCCCTGCCAGCAGAACACAATGATTAGTGTTTACAGCTTATAGCCGAAGGCACTACTTGTTTGGGAAAAAACCCGACATCGGCTGGATTTAGGAAGAGGTGTTTTCAAACAAGGTTTAGGAGTAAGGTAATTTATGCACAATGCATTATTGTTCTCTGTACTTTAAAACCAATCATACCGGCCATATGGAGGTGAGCTGACTTAAACATTCTAGGGCAGAGATTATGAAGGCCGAATCCTCAATACATAGATATAGACCATAGACCGGTGCAATTCACCACCATTATCAACCCATGGTTGACATCGTTTGTGGGGGATGAAAATATATTTAAATGGCTGTAACTTTGGAGTAATATTGCAATTCACACTACACAAGTGGCAGAAACGATCCTGTGTAGCAATATAAGTTAAATATGTTGAGTGTTGTGCATGCTGCCAGAGTGCCAGTGTTGGCTTCCTGCCTTCTCCTGATTTCCTCACCATCTCTCAGCACTCCTCAGACTGAGTCTTTGTTGTTCCTCATCGTCTGTTTGAAAGAACATCCTGGGCTCTGACAGCTCACGCTATATTTGCATGTTTCTGGATTTATATTTGGCAAGGCATTGGGGCTGAAGACAGTTGCGTCTGCACTTGTACAATCTGCCAGGAGCTACAGGACAACATTCTCTTGCTGAAGAATGTATGCGTTTATGAGTAGATTATCATCAACCTGTAAGGGATGTACAGCAATTTCATCACAATTCAACTCAAATGTACTCTAATCATGCCCTGAATTCAATGGGTTAGTCACAATATTTGTAAGTTTAAAAATGGCAAGAGGAGTTACAGAAAATAGGTGTGGGTTTTGTGGATCAAGGTGGGTGTGTGTGTGGTCTGTATGGGCCAAACAGACTGTCCAGAGACATTCAGAGAGGTGGAGAGAGAAGAAAGTTCTGTTCTGGTGACAACCCAAAATTTGGGGTTTTCTTTCACTTTTGGAGATTGTGGTAAACAGGACAACTAGAGAGGGGGGGTCTCTCTAATGGGGGCACAGACAGAGATAAACACCTGACAGCTGCTCTAATTACTCTCCACTCTACCAAAAAAAAAAAAAAAAAACTGTTGCTTTTAGTTATTCTACTATAGTAGAGAAAATCAGGTCACCAACCTGGCAATGCTGTGTGGCAGGGTTTAGAATTCTAAGTACTAGATAGACAGAAATACAAATCCTGTGAGAGATAACACAGCTCCCATACTCTTAAGCCGTGTACACACGATAGGTTTTACCGATGAAAACACTCCGATGGACTTTTTTCATCGGACAAACCGATCGTGTATGGGCCCCATCGGTCTTTTTTCCATCGGTGTTTAAAAATAGAACATGTTTTAAATTTATCCGATGGTTAAAAAACCGATAGCAAATTACTATCGTCTGTGGGGAACTCCATCGGATAAAAAACCCACGCATGCTCAGAATCAAGTCGACGCATGCTCAGAAGCATTGAACTTGATTTTTCTCGGCTCATCGGAGTGTTTTACGTCACGGCGTTTGGAACGGTCGGTTTTTTGACTGATGGTGTGTAGGCAAGACTGATGGAAGTCAGCTTCATCGGTTTTCCAATGGAAAAATCCATCGGTTTAAAAACCATAGGAAATCCGATCGTGTGTACAGGGCTATATTGTATTTCAATCAAATGTTATAAATTAAGTTGCAGTTCAGTAAGTAAAATAAGTATAAGTAAGTAATAAGTATTTAAGTAATAAGTAATAAGTATTTGATCACCCAGCAAAACATGACTTAGTACTTGGTGGAGAAACCCTTGTTGGCAAGCACAGAGGTAAGACATTTCTTATAGTTGGTTACCAGGTTTGCACATATCTCAGGAGAGATTTTGGTCCACTCTTTACAGATCTTCTCTAAATCCTTAAGGTTTCTTGGCTGTCCCTTGGCAACTTGAAGTTTCAGCTCCCTCCATACATTTTCTATAGTATTAAGGTCTGGAGACTAGCTAGGCCACTCCATAACCTTAATGTGCTTCTTCTTGAGCCACTCTTTTGTTGCCTTGGCGGTATGTGTTGGGTCATTGTAATGCTGGAAGACCCATCCACAACCAGTGTTCTGGCTAAGGGAAGAAGGTTCTCATCCCAGATTTTACAATACATGGCCCCTCAATGCGGCAAAGTCGGCCTGTACCTTTAGCAGAGAAACAGCCCCAAAGCATAATGTTTCCACCTCTGTGCTTGACTGTAGGGATGGTGTTCTTAGGGTCGTAGTCAGCATTTTTCTTCCTTCAAACACGGCGAGTCAAGTTAATGCCAAAGAGCTCAATTTTGGTCTCATCTGACCACAGCACTTTTTCCCAATCTTTCTCTGAATCATTTAGATCAGTGTTGCCAACCGTACGTAGATTTACGTACGGTACGTGAATTTAACCCCTTTTTTGGAGTGTACGTTAATGTCCGCTATGGGCACCGGCGCCCATAAAAAAGATGGCCACGAGCCGGCCATACAACTGCGCATGCGCCGTTCCGAAGCCGGCCGAGCGCAGGGAAACTTGTTCACGCTCGGCCGGGCGGCGCACGCGCAGTAACGTGATGGCGCCGCTGGCGCCATTTTTGAATACACCGGCGTGACCACAGCGGCTGGCGCGAGCCGCGCGACTCGAGTCCTCAGTCCTGCAGTGAGCAGTAGCACTCGTCTCATCATCATAGGTGCCGGTGGAGGAGCGAGCGGAGCACTGACAGGGTGGAGGACAGAGTCAGACAGACTCGAGGTGAGTGAAACTAGGGGGGGGGGTCAGTGAGTGAGCCTGGAGCGTGAAGCCGTGCCAATGGTGCCATGCAGGGGACACAGAGGCTGATGTGCTCTCTGTCCACCGGCACCATATTACTTCTCGAAATCATCAGTGTGCTGTGTCCTCCTCTGGCTCCTGTGCACCTTTCACCTCTCCACAGGTCAGGGCAGCACAGTGCTGCCCTGACCTGTGGAGAGGTGAAAGGGGCCCAGGAGGAGGACACAGCACACTGATGATGTGGAGAAGTAATATGGTGGTGGACAGAGGAGGAGGCTACTGTGAGGGGGTGAGGAGGGCCCCAATATGTCCGCAGAGTGTCTCCGGCACCTCCAGTAGTATGTCCGCAGTCTCTGTCCACCTCCTGTAGTATGTCCGCAGTCTCTGTCCAGTGTCCACCTCCCTGTAGTATGTCCGCAGTCTCTTTCCACCTCCTGTAGTATGTCCGCAGTCTCTCCAGTGTCCACCTCCCTGTAGTATGTCCGCAGTCTCTCCAGTGTCCACCTCCCTGTAGTATGTCCGCAGTCTCTGTCCACCTCCTGTAGTGTGTCCGCAGTCTCTGTCCACCTCCTGTAGTGTGTCCGCAGTCTCTGTCCACCTCCTGTAGTGTGTCCGCAGTCTCTGTCCACCTCCTGTAGTGTGTCTGCAGTCTCTGTCCACCTCCTGTAGTGTGTCTGCAGTCTCTGTCCACCTCCTGTAGTGTGTCCGCAGTCTCTGTCCACCTCCTGTAGTGTGTCCGCAGTCTCTGTCCACCTCCTGTAGTGTGTCCGCAGTCTCTGTCCACCTCCTGTAGTGTGTCCGCAGTCTCTGTCCACTTCCTGTAGTGTGTCCGCAGTCTCTGTCCCCCTCCTGTATCGTGTCTGCAGTCTCTGTCTACTTCCTGTATCGTGTCCGCAGCCTCTGACCATCTCTTGTCATGTCTACAGTCTCTGAGGGGATCCTAGAAAGGAGTCAAGAGTGGGAGTGCCGCCGGGATGGGGGTTATGGCCCAGGAAGAAACAGACGTGTGGACTGGAGACAGGAGATCAGAGCCACCAAGCTGGAGCCGTCTGACTGAGCCCCACACTGTGCACCTGGGAGGAGGTAAGTGACAGTGCCGCCAGGCCATTCTGAGGGGGGGGGGGGGGTCACTGATGTAAGAAGGTGAATGAATACAATAATGTAAGGGGGCACTGATATAAAGGTTTCCCCCTTATATTAGTACTCCCCCCCCTTACCTTAGTGCATTCACTCTTTGGAAGGTGGTCTCTATTCACCAGAGCCCCCCTCCACATCAGAGTTCCCCCTTACATCATGATCTGCAGCGTTCCCCTTTACATAAGGGTTCCCTTGCACTGTAAGGAGGCATCCTGCAGACTCTGATGTAAGTGGGAACTCTGTGCTGGCTGGGTTATAGTAACCTAACCTTCATGTAAATTGAGAAATATGTTTTTTTACTTTTGTTTAACTTAAACACATTGATATTAGCATTAGCTGTGTGTTTATAGTTGAAATATTGATATTTGCACTGTTTAGCACTAAAAACAGTAATTTTAGGTACTGTTTTGCAGCGTCAGTAAAAAATGCGGCTCTGCCAGTAATCTTCATTATTTTTGCCAGTAAGAAATTGGTGCCGTACAGAAATTTTGGCATCCTTGCCAGTAAATTTCACTTCAGGGGGTTGGCAACACTGATTTAGATGTTCATTGACAAACTTCAGATGGGCCTTTACATGTGCCTTCTTGAGGAGGGGGACCTTGCGGGCGCTGCAGAATTTCAATCCATGGCGGCGTATTGTGTTATCAATGGTTTGTTTGGTGACTGTGGTCCCAACTGCCTTGAGATCGTTCACAAGCTTCTCCCATGTCGTTCTTGGCTGATCCCTCACTTTTCTCATGATCATCCTTACCCCATGAGGCGAAATCTTTCATGGAGCTCCAGACCGGGGGCAATTGATGGTTATTTTGTATTTCTTCCATTTGCGAATAATCACTCCAACAGTTGTATCATTCTCACCAAGCTTTTTGCTGATGGTCTTGTAGCCAATTCCAGCCTTGTGCAGGTCTATTGTCTTGACCCTGACGTCTTTTGACAGCTCTTTGGTCTTGCCCATGATGGTGAGGTTTGAATGGAAGAAAGAGATTCTGTGGACAGGTGTCTTTTATACACACAACGAGTTGTCGTTAGGAGCACCTTCTGAAAATTGACAGAACCAATCTGTGTATCACATGAGCACATACTGTAGTCAGTCCTTGGGAGCCAGAATAATTGTTGGTTGGCAGAGGATCGAATACTTATGTAGCGGGTATGTACTTTTTAAACTGGTGAGGACACCAGTGATGCATAGTTCCCTGCGGCCCAGCAGGTGGCGCTGTCACTTTGGGCCGGGGTTGAACCATCACTGCAGTGCCGTACCCTTTGTGACCTCTCGCAGCGGTTGTACAGCGAGGCGGGGAACCTGCCGTGCATCCTGGGAGAGGGTATAAAGGGGCGGACATCTTCGCCACAGGGGGGGAGTCCCAGGCACCTTCAGCCTGAGGGCTGTTGTTGCGGTCGGTGTCCAGGCGGCCTAGGCTTGGGCACTTGGAGTTCGTGTTCCATCCCAGACACCTTCAGTCTGGGGTGAGGTACTCAGCAGGAGGCCTGTGGCCCAGTACCTTCTGCTGGGTCCCGCGAGGGAGGGATCATCCTAGGGGGCCCCCGGGAGTGGAGCACCCGAATCCAGAGGCGTAAGGGACCGGAGGAGGGACTCACCCGAAGACCTGGTGTAGCAGATTGCCAGTGCTGGGTGTACCTCTGGAGACCGCCCGGAGGGATATCTTTCCCGAACAGGGACCAAATTCAAAGAGGAAGTTCAGTCCACGTTCAATGACCGGTGGCAGCGGTCCAACTATTTCACTCAGGTCAGTGGCAGGGGCCTGCTATTAGGCCCGTGGCAGGGGCCTCAACAGTTCATCCGGTCTGTGGCAGAGACCACCCTCATGGTCGGTGGCAGAGACCGTGCGCCAGGCCTATTCGCTAAAAAGGAATAGGAGAGCTTAGTTGTGCCTGGGCCTACTCGTTCCCACACCCCATGTTCGTCTGTTATTGGAAGTTCAACTGAGTGTGTTCACCGTACTGTATGAGAAATAAAGGAGTGTTGGACTTTCGATTGGTGTGGGGCTCTATTATTGGCAGACACATCTCCATGGGACAACTGAGGCTTCGTATGCAGTGGACAGACATGGAGGTAATTCAACTAACTTTGCTCAACCCTCTTAAATAACACGAGGGAAGAGCTTGGCGTAGTGTCCCTGCACTCTCCTCTCCCAGGTACCCCTAGACGCAAGCCATACACCGTAGGAAAGAGGGAGAGTGAGGGTATCACTACACTTATTTTGCTCACTGATCTGCAACTCAATTTATAGCATTTGCATCATGTGTCTTTTTTAAGATTTTTGGTTGATATTCTGTCTCTATCATTTAAAATACACCTATAATAAAAATGATATACCCTTCATCTCTTTGTACGTGGGCAAACTTACACTGTATATATATATATATATATATATATATATACATACATACACACATAACAGTGTACAAGCAGAGCGACTCACTTGTAAACTGAAGATTGAATCTGATACATACCCGGGTCAGAGGCCCCTCCCCTCTCCACTGTATACATATGGGAGGAGAACTACAAGACCCAGGGAGATCCCGCCGCCCACGGGCACCAGAGTGTTGCCGATCGCCGCCTCCCACCTCCCCCCACTACATTATAAAACGGACAGGCAGAGGTGCAGGGGGAGATGCCGGGTCTTGGGGCCTCCCACAGCGACAGAACGGCAGGGCCCAGTCGCAAGTGCGACTGCTGTGACCCTGAAAGTTCCGCCACTGGTTGTTGTTTTTTTTAAACGTTGTTGGTGTTTTTTTTTTATCTTTTTGAAATCATTTTGCCCCCAGAGCGCAGCACCAAAAATGTAATTTACCTTAAGCTGGTGGGTGTAGGGATGTGCACCATTGGCGGGCCTCTCCTTCACATGTCCCCCATGGCGGTGTTGAGTGGACCTCTCCTCGTATCTCCCTCAGCGGAGGAGAGTGGACCTCTCCTGCACCTGTCCCCTCAGCGTCACTGCCAGTGCAATGGCGATGCCGAAGAAGAAGCCGGAAGTCGGAAACCGGAAATGGGCTTCAAAATTAGGTTTGGAGCGCAAGTGGAACGCAAATCGATCGCCGGGGGCCTGGGGATCGCATTGAAAGCCACACGCTCCATTAATAAATGTACAGGGCATTACTGTGCTCACCAGAAAGGAATTTACCCTCGCATTTGGCGAGTGGAAGAGCAGAATTTCCAAGCCCTGATATATATATATATATATATACTGACCCCCCCCACCTAATATTGCGTAGATCCCCCTTTTGCAGCCAAAACAGCTCTGACCCATCATGGCATGGACTCCACTAGACCTCTGATGGTATACGGTGGTATCTGGCATCAAGCCATCCGTAGCAGATTCTTTAAATCCTGTAAGTTGTGAGGTGGGGCCTCCATGGATCAGACTTCTTTTTCCACCACAGATGCTCCATCGGATTGAGATCTGAAGAATTTGGAGGCCATGTCAACATCTCAAACTCTTTGTGTTGCTTAAACCATTCTTGAACCACTTTTGCAGTGTGGCAGGGCTCAGTATCCTGCTGGAAGAAGCCACTGCCATCAGGGAAAACTGTTTCCATGAAGGGGTGTACTTATCACCAACAATGTATATGTAGTTGGTACATGTCAAAGTGGAATCCACATGAATGGCAGGACCAAGCCTTCCCAGCAGAACATTACCCAAAGCATCACACTGCCTCTGCCAGCTTGCTTTCTCTTCCCCGGTAAGCGATGCACACACACCCAATCATCCACATGATTTAAAAGAAAATGTCATTCATCAGATCAGGTCACCTACTTTTATTGCTCTGTGTGGTCCAGTTCTGATGCTCACATACTCATTGCAGGAGCTACATGGGTCAGCATGTACACTCTGACCAATCTGCAGCTACTCAGCCCCATACACAACAAACTGTAATGCCCATTTTTTTCTAATTTCAAGACATCAACTTCAAGGGATAAAATGTTTACTTGACGCTTAATATATACCACCAATTTTCAGATGCCATTGTAATGAGATAATCAGTAGTCAGTGGCCATAAAGTTATGGCTGATTGGTGTATCTATCTACAGTATCTATATAGATACACATATATATAAATATATTTATGGTCGGAGCCCTCAGTCCGAAGAGATATGGATCACATAGACACATCACAAGACTAACAACACAGATAAGACCTGAAGTGTGGCCTGGCCTGTTGGACGGTATGCCAAGAGAAGGGGCCATACCTAAGATAGAAGTAATGAATAATTCTGTTGAGAATTGTTTGAAGGGAAGTGCCCTAAAAAGGGGTATGGGTGGGTGGGTACCGCGCACTGGAGCCGACACTGACGATGGTGGACGGCCTGCTTAAGTACCCCTCGAACTCCTCCCATAATTTCAGGCCAGCATACTGGCCTTCCTATTTATGGTCGGAGCCCTCAGTCCGAAGAGATATGGATCACATAGACACATCACAAGACTAACAACACAGATAAGACCTGAAGTGTGGCCTGGCCTGTTGGACGGTATGCCAAGAGAAGGGGCCAAAAAACACACTTGGTTAGGGAAGGAATTGTTTCACTGTACGAGGCAATAACAACTGAGCGAGACTGTTGGAGACTCGTGACGATCCGTTTGAGGATTGGGGACGTATCGGGCGAAACGCGTGGACTTCCACCTGCCCATCATCCTGATTGCGTGGTCAGGAACTCTGTTACGCGATGAGGCTAAGGCTGCTCCCACGCGAAAGAATGTCCTGAGTAACGACCTGGGTTTAAGGCCTAAGATGCATGGGAGCGTTCTGACTTAACTGATGAACTGGTACTTGCTTAGAGGTACAGTTGGGAAACGTAGAAGAGGCTGTCCTCTGAAAGGACGGGCAGTAGAGTATACCAATTGCTTTAGAACGGCCATAGGGCACCAGGCGTTGAGAGTCTGGAAAGTTTGACGTCTACTGTGGGACCGGATTGTAGCGTTTCCCGACACCATCGGGTGTAGGGTGAAACGACTCTGGTGGTGAGTCGGGTGGTGCCTGCGTAGTACTAGGTACTCGGGTTCGTGACAGTAAATTCGCTGGGCCGTAGAAAACCGGGGAAGGCTACGTGACGGCTGCACGAATTACCAGGCTGGGTCATAACCGAAGGGGGAACGTGGAAGCATAGCAGACATGTGCTGGAATACGGCGTTGGTCACTGGTAAGCGTTAGGAACCAGTGTGTGGTTGCTGCCTGTGGATGCCACGTGATATGGTTTTGACCGCATGAGCGGTGAACAGGGAAGGTTTGGTAGGGTCTAGTAGAGAGGTAAATGCTGGATGCCGGCTGAATAGAGTCTGATGGTATTGTGTGACAGAAGGAACGAAGGCCAGATATGTCTGAGTTTCCTGGAACCGCCCCGGGGTTAGCGGCTAGGAACCTGCTGGTCTTCCAGGCAGTATGGTGGCCTTTAGTGTATTGGAAGAATAGAACACATCGACGAGGGAGGTAGCACCAGGAGGTGCTATCTTGTTGCAGAGTCGGTTACGACTAACGTGGGAAGCCGGGCCTGGTCGGCTCTGGGCTCCGGTGAAAGGATGAGGCATAGTTAGGCGGGAACGTGCGTCGGCCGAGGTATTGCATTTACCAGGGATGTGGACCCTGAGGATACTGAACTGACGTTGTAGGGACAGTAGCACCAGGCCTGCGTAGGAAGGCCATGGTGGCCATCGATATTGACCAGCCTCTTTTAACGACTGTGACTGTGGCCTGGTTACCTGTGGTGAGCGTGGCGGCCTGTCCTGCCCAGGTGCGGCCTCATACTTGAGCCGCTGCAACTATGGGGTAGATCTCGAATAGAGAGGATGACTGATTAAACGCGGATTTGTGAGTATCTCTGACGGGCACGGACCTGCGAACCAATGATGGCCAAAAATTGCAATGAAGCTTGTGGAAGCTGCTATGTCTTTGACTATCTGTGGTGACGAAGGGATGCTGATGGGATGAACGTGGGTCTACTATGCTAGTTCTCGAGGAAGTAGGCCCAGATGGCCAGATCCGCTATAGCGGCTGCGTCTAGCTAAATGACTTGGTCAGGGTCTTGTGCCTGGGAGAGGGACACTAAGAAGTGTGAGACAAAGGATCGCCCTTGAGAAATGAACCTCATCGTGAAGTTGAGCATGCCCAGTAGGGGTTGTAGCTGTGTGTTCGGAGCACCCTGGCGTGACGGTGACGTATGGGCGACAGTCCTGTGCGGGTCAACCTACCGAGAGGTGGGCTGGCCTGCATGGCGCGTTTGTCTAGGATGATGTCCAGAAGGAGATGAGCTAAGCCAGGCTTCCTACGTTTTCCTCAGTTACGGGCATATTGATTTAAGAGATCTCTTCTAGAATTCCTAGGACTGCTGGAGGTTTAGTATTTGGTGAGAACTCCTGTGAGGGTATGAGGGAGTTTAACTGGGTACGTTTTTTGAAGAATGAGGCGCGGATAAGTAGTAGACTAAAACAAAGTTTATTGGAAAACTTGCCCTCGACAAGATCGAAGACTGACTCTCCGTACTGTGAACGGTGACTGCGAAAAGAGGGGAGGGGCTGACCGCATGCCCCCCGGTCCATTTCGACCTGAAGCGGAGTGTTGATAACTTCTATGTCGGGGCTACTGAGAGCGTGTTTTACCCCCCTTTTTTTTTTTTTTTTCTGGGTAGAGACGGGTAAAGTGATGAGTCCAGTGTGGAACCCTGTAGTGAACACCTGCCCTAGAAAGGCTGCTAGAGGGGGAGTTGGATGTGAGGAGAGAAGCCAAGCCGCCCGACGTGCATGCGGCCTAGATAAGCTGTGTTCTGCTGCTCGGTGCCGCAGGTACTTCGAGGGGAGCCGTCTGGAGTAGGAGACAGATGTGCCGAGGTTTGCAGTGTGGGTAAAATCAACCCTAGAAAGTTGTTGGAGATGGCTGCGCCCCCCCGGTGCACAAATTAGACGTCCTAGTGTGCCCGACTGGGAGGACTGTGGCATGCTGATAATCTACGAGGCGCATAGTCTGCGCCTCAGCTCGGAGCACCAATTAAATCGTGAGGGTGGCAGATTGACAGATTGTACAGAGTGGGGAGCGCAGGTCGGTGAAGCGGCGGTAGAATGGTTCTGTGTCAATAGTGCTCCAGTAGGTGTTAGCTGGCACTGTGCCAGCCGGTGGAGACTGGGGCTAAGGGGGGCGTGGCTGGTCGTGTTCTAGGGCCCCTTACTCTAGCCTGGACATCTGTGACTGCAGTTGCCAGTGTGGTCGCCAAGGCGTGCAGCTGAATAATTGCAGAGTATATTGACTGCGATGGAGCTTGTGTGTCTGGCAAGGCTGCCGCTGGTGGTGGAAAGTGCAGCCTAAGCTTGGCTTTCCTGGCTGAGGCCAGGTAGGTGATGCCCATACGTCATAGTTCGGCCGAGGCCTGGGGGTGGTCCAAGGTCTGGGGGACTGTGTATTGCCGACCGCCGGACCCGCGAAGGGTGATGGTGAGGCAAAGTTTTCTGTCGGCTCGCGGCATGGCGTCGGTTAAAAGGAGGGGAATGCATATGTTCAGAGTAAGTTTGCGAGGTTTGGAGGGGATAGAAGGGTTTAAGAAAACGGGGAGAAAGAAGAAGAGCAGTGAGGACAGGGCAAGGAGCGATAGGCGTAGATGACAGATTAGTTTGCGTACGAGCGCGGTTGAGTGAAATTTGGAAAACTCAAAAGAATGCAAGGCAACTGAGGTGAGCCAGGAGGTGACTGGCTAGATAACCGATAGCTCAGGTGCCGTCTGTGCTCGGCACAGACTAATGAACCAGAGCCCCCAGGGCATGCTGGGGCGAGTGGCTGAAGTCTGGTATGCTAAGTAAGAATGTTTCGATCTGTAGTGGTTGACGTGTGGTCGGTCTGCTAACCCTCGCACTGCCAGCAAGGTGGATGTTAGGCGACCTTGTCTGTGTGGTGAAGGATCTCGGATCAATCTTCGAAAACAGAGTGTAGTGCACAGAAGTATGTGACAGTTACAAACGCCTCACGAGCGGTCAAATTGTGTATGTGAAGAAACATATGTTGTGAAAGAGTGCGAGGAGAAAGCAAGGAGGGGCCTTGCACTGACGCCCTGACTTGTGCGCCAGTAGTTTAAGTCTGGTCGAGGTCGAGACATGGGTCGACCCGAAACCTGTGACACTGAGCTGCATGGGGAAAGCGACAGAGAAAAGGTGAGTAGCCGTGTTGCTACTGGAGATGAGGAGTGGCTGATTTGAACCACTTGTTGAATGCTCGCAGCGATTGCGAGGGAAAGTAGCCTTGCTGAGAGGCAAAAGAAGGAAAGTTTGTGAATTGTGAGTATGTAGGGATGACCGTCCGTGATGAACCTGGAGTAATTTAAAGTAAGGTGTGTAATGCATGAAGAAAGTTGCATTTTACTACTAGTAATTTATTTACATTCGACTATTGATATTTATTGGTTCATTTATTATTTATGTTTTTTTTTTCTTTTTTGTTTCTTATTTTTATAAATTATTTTTTTTTTTTTATTTTTTTTTTTCCTACTTTATTTATTTATTTATTTATTTATTTATTTTTTCCGGGGAACGATTCAAGCATGAGGCGCGGCTAATGCGACCGGTAATGTACTAGCACTTCGAATGGCCAATGAACTGAACGTCTGAGCTGCTGTTACGACTGAGTACGGATCGATAGGATGGGTCTGTAGTGCTGGGAAGCTGAGTTGCTGCGCTGGAGGTGCGACTGTACTAGAATTGATATTGTTTGAAAAGGATCCGAATCTTAGAGCCGACAATACGACTGGATTCAGATGGATTAGAAGGTTTGATGCTGCGGATCCGACCGTTTGAGCCGGTGGTGCGACTATGCTCGGGTCGGTCGTGTTAGCGGAGGATCCGCACCTTTGAGCCGATGCTACGACTGGGTTCGGACCGGTTGGATGGGTCTGATCAGTTCTAAGTTTGATGTTTGTAGATCCGAGCCGATGAGCCGGGGTGCGACTGTGCTCGGAACAAACGTGGATGCCAGAGATCCGAATCTCTGAGCCGATGCTGTCTGTATTCGGGCTGATAGCGGGTGCATGGCGGGGTTTGTTTTGCCGGGTCCGAATCATAGCGCCGGAGATACGGCTGGACTCGGATGGCTGTTCGGTGTTTCGAAGTTGAAGGGGCTTGTGATTTGCCGAGGGTCTGGCCTGTAGTGCCGATTGTTAGCGACCAGAACCGGACCGGACTGTTCGGTGTATGGTGTGAGTAGTAGGAGGTGTGGGGCATCAGTAAGGTGAAGGGAGAGTATCGTAGGAGGTGCAGGGCATCAGTGACTAGGGATAAGGAAGTGCAGTGTGGGATACCAGTCCGACGACTGGGTATCAGATGTGCGACTTGAGGTAAGAAACTTGCAAGCTGCGAGTAATTCGTACAACAGTTCTGTGAGACGTAGTGTCTGGCGGGCCATTACCGGTGGTAACATGCGTGCGACAGGGTTCGAAAGACAGCTGGACTAGCCGGTAAACATGCGATACAGACGGAAAACACGGGGTTATGAACCGTGTGACTTGTAAAAGAAGAAAACGTGTACCGGCGCTACGATTCGTACGAATGGTAACGGCCGGTCCTACCTGCGACCGCGAGCGGGGATACGACCGACTGCGAACAAGCTGGAAGATACGAGGCAACTACACGGACGTTGCGAATCGTAGGGCGTCGGCTGATGACGACGAATACCGCGCACTGGAGCCGACACTGACGATGGTGGACGGCCTGCTTAAGTACCCCTCGAACTCCTCCCATAATTTCAGGCCAGCATACTGGCCTTCCTATATATATATATGCTGTATATATACACTATATTGTCAAAAGTACTGGGACATCTGCCTTTACATGCGCATGAACTTTAATAGACCCAGTCTTAGTCCGTAGGGTTCAATATTGAGTTGGCCCACCCTTTGCAGCTATAACAGCTTCAACTCTTCTGGGAAGGCTGTCCACAAGGTTTAGGAGTGTGTCTATGGTAATGTTTGACCATTCTTCCAGAAGCGTATTTGTGGGGTCAGGCACTGATGTTGGACGAGAAGGCCTGGCTCGCAGTCCCCGTTCTAATTCCTCCCAAAGGTGTTCTATTTGATCAAGGTCAGGACTCTGTGCAGGCCAGTTAAGTTCTTCCACCCCAAACTAGCTCATCAATGTCTTTATGGACCTTGCTTTGTGCACTGGTGCGCAGTCATGATGGAACAGGAAGGGACCATCCCTAAACTGTTTCCACAAATTTGGGAGCATGAAATTGTCCAAAATGTCTTGGTATGCTGACACCTTAGGAGTTCCCTTCACTGGAACTAAGGGGCCAAGCCCAACCCCTGAAAAGCAACCCCACACCATAACCCCCCCACAAAATGATTTGGACCAGTGCACAAAGCAAGGTCCATAAAAACATGGAAGAGCGAGTTTGGGGTGGAGGAACTTTACTGACCTGCACAGAGTCCTGACCTCAACCCGATAGAACCATTTTGGGATGAATTAGAGCGGAGACTGCGAGCCAGGCCTTCTCATCCAACATCAGTGCCTGACCTCACAAATGCTCTTCTTAAAAAATGGTCAAACATTCTCACAGACGCACTCCTAAATTTTCTGGACAGCTTTCCTAGAAGAGTTGAAGCTGTTATAGCTGCAAAGGATGGGCCAACTTAATATTGAACCCTACGGACTAAGACTGGGATGCCATTAAAGGTCATGTGCATGTAAAGAGAGTAGGGATGAGCTCGGTGTTCGAGTCGAACATACGTTCGACTCGAACATCGGCTGTACGCTCGTTCGGCGAACAACGAACGATTTGGCCTGTTCGCGCCAAATTCGAGTGACGCGAACGGCCCACAATACACTGCGCCATCGCAGTGCAATCCCGGCGCTGTGATTGGCCAAGCATGCACTGTGACCCTGCATGCTTGGCCAATCACAGCGCCGGCAGCGAGGAGAGCAATGATTGGCCATAGGCAGGATGCCTGTGGCCAATTATAGCTGAGGGGGTTTAGTACACGCCCCACACTATAAAAGGCCGCCAGCGCTGCGGCCTCGTGTAGTGTGTTCCGGAGCAGGGAAAGAGAAGGATAGGCAGGGACAGTGTCATATCTATTCTTTGCTAAACCTTGTGTGTAGGGACAGAGAAGGATAGGCAGGGAGAGTGTCAGTGTCATATTCTTTGCTAAACCTTGTGTGTAGGGAGAGAGAAGGATAGGCAGGGAGAGTGTCAGTGTCATATTCTTTGCTAAACCTTGTGTGTAGGGAGAGAGAAGGATAGGCAGGGAGAGTGTCAGTGTCATATTCTTTGCTAAACCTTGTGTGCAGGGAGAGAGAAGGATAGGCAGGGGACAGTGTCAGTGTCATTGTTGCTAAGCCTCCTGCACATTATACACCTGAAGCTAGCCCGTATTGCTGTGTTTTCCTGGTGTGTTACACTACCAGGCATTTGCAGCACTTACAGCGGACGTAGTGTGCCTCCTGCACATTAAACACCTGAAGCTAGCCCGCATTGCTGTGTTTTCCTGGTGTGTTACACTACCAGGCATTTGCAGCACTTACAGCGGACGTAGTGTGCCTCCTGCACATTAAACACCTGAAGCTATCCCGTATTGCTGTGTTTTCCTGGTGTGTTACACTACCAGGCATTTGCAGCACTTACAGCGGACGTAGTGTGCCTCCTGCACATTATACTCCTGAAGCTAGCCCGTATTGCTGTGTTTTCCTGGTGTGTTACACTACCAGGCATTTGCGCACTTACAGCGGACGTAGTGTGCCTCCTGCACATTATACACCTGAAGCTAGCCCGTATTGCTGTGTTTTCCTGGTGTGTTACACTACCAGGCATTTGCAGCACTTACAGCGGACGTAGTGTGCCTCCTGCACATTATACACCTGAAGCTAGCCCGTATTGCTGTGTTTTCCTGGTGTGTTACACTACCAGGCATTTGCAGCACTTACAGCGGACGTAGTGTGCCTCCTGCACATTATACACCTGAAGCTAGCCCGTATTGCTGTGTTTTCCTGGTGTGTTACACTACCAGGCATTTGCAGCACTTACAGCAGGCGTAGTGTGATTCCTGCAAAATATACTCCTGAAGCTATCCCGTATTGCTGTGTTTTCCTAGTGTGTTACACCAACAGGCATTTGCAGCACTTACAGCAGGCGTAGTGTGATTCCTGCAAAATATACTCCTGAAGCTAGGCCGTATTGCTGTGTTTTCCTAGTGTGTTACACCAACAGGCATTTTCAGCACTTACAGCAGGCGTAGTGTGATTCCTGCAAAATATACTCCTGAAGCTAGGCTGTATTGCTGTGTTTTCCTAGTGTGTTACACCAACAGGCATTTGCAGCACTTACAGCAGGCGTAGTGTGATTCCTGCAAAATATACTCCTGAAGCTAGGCCTTATTGCTGGTTTTCCCATCTCCCTGCAGGCCATTAGAATGTCTGGAAGGCAAACAAGGAGAGGCAGACAGTCAGGAGCCAATAAAAGAGGGCAAGCAGGCTCTGTGTCTAGAGACAACAGTGGTGGTCGTGGACGTGGTGCATCGCCATCAGCATGTGGCCATGGGACACGCTTGTCCTTCTTTTCGGCAGCTGGACGTGTTGAGCCGCATCATGCCGAAGACTTGGTAGAGTGGATGACCAAGCCCTCCTCATCCCCCTCATCCTCTCTCACCCAGGCTCAGGGTACTGGCAAAGCAGCTGCCAAAGCGTCCTCATCCCTGGTATCAATGTCATCATCAGTCACTCCTTCCCTAGACCCACCATGTCCTCCTGAGGAGTCCCCCGAGCTGTTTGAGCACAGTGTTGGGTACATGCTCCAGGAGGATGCCCAGTGTTTCGAAGGGTCTGATGATGATACCCAGCTAGAGGAAGGCAGTAGCGTGAGAGCAGAGAGAGGGGATGCTCAAGAAGGACACCAATCTGGCAGTCATGTTCCAGCAGCTGCAGCATACTGCCAGATTGGCTCCAGTGATGAGGAGGGAGGGGATGATGAGGTCACTGACTCCACGTGGGTGCCTAATAGGAGAGAGGTGGAGGAGGAGGATGAGGAGGAGGCACATCTCCAACAAGGCAGGATGCCCTTGGGGGGCCAGCGTAAGGGCAGCACACCGACGGAATCACACCGCAGAGCTCCGCCTGTGCAGGGCGCTGCCTCTGCCCGTTATTCAAAAAGTTCTTTGGTGTGGGCCTTTTTTGAGTCGAGTGCATCAGATCGCACAGCTGCTGTTTGCAACATATGTCTCAAGCGTATATCGCGTGGCCAAAACATCAGCCGCTTGGGCACCACATGCTTGA
The DNA here is from genome assembly GCA_029206835.1 of Rana muscosa. Lineage (NCBI taxonomy): Eukaryota > Metazoa > Chordata > Amphibia > Anura > Ranidae > Rana > Rana muscosa. The sequence continues at coordinate 1,140,936,545 of CM055116.1, read as the reverse complement.
CCAGACATATGTTGACCTGCCATGCAGCTCGTTGGCAAGCCTACCTTAAAGACCCACACCAAAGAACAAAGCGGACCTCTCCTTGCACCGCATCAGCTGGGATCTCCAACCCCACTATACCTTCAGTCCTCTCTGAAACCTGCACTGAGAGGAATGAAGGTGTAGAATTAGGTGTGTCACAGCCAAGTACTTGCGGGCACTCTGCTAGCAGTACACCGACGTCCGATTCTAGCAGGCAAATTTCCCTGCCCCAGCTGCTGGACCGTCGAAAGAAGTTCACTCCCAGCCATCCACATGCCCAGCGGTTGAATGCTAGCTTGGCTAAATTGCTAGCGCTTCAACTGCTGCCTTTTCAGTTGGTAGACTCGGCCCCTTTCCGTGAGTTTGTGCAATGTGCGGTTCCTCAGTGGCAGGTTCCCAAACGCCACTTTTTCTCACGGAAGGCTATTCCGGCTCTCTACCGGCATGTGGAAGGCAATGTCTTGGCCTCGCTGGACAGGGCGGTCAGCGGTAAGGTGCATATTACCGCTGACTCATGGTCCAGCAGGCATGGACAGGGACGTTACCTTTCTTTCACGGCCCATTGGGTCACTCTTTTGGCAGCTGGGAAGGATGCAAGACAAGGTGCAGTAGTGTTGGAGGTTGTTCCGCCGCCACGCCTCCAAAATGCTACTACTGGTTGTGACACACCTCTCTCCTCCCCCCCCTCCTCTTCTTCTTCCTCCATGGCCTCTTCCTGTGCTTTGTCCTTGGAACCAGCGGTGCTCCGTAGGCGTTCAAGGGGCTACGCAAGTACGCAGGCAAAAAGATGCCATGCCGTGCTTGTGCTGGTGTGTTTGGGGGACAGGAGCCACACTGGGGCAGAGGTTCTGTCTGCTCTGCAGGGGCAGGCCGAGAGGTGGTTGACGCCACGCCAGCTTAAGCCAGGAATGGTGGTTTGCGACAATGGCACCAACCTCCTCTCCGCCTTCCGACAGGGACAACTGACCCATGTGCCCTGTGTGGCTCACGTCCTTAACCTGGTGGTGCAGCGGTTCTTGGGCAGGTACCCGGGCTTACAGGATGTCCTGAGGCAGGCCAGGAAAGTCTGTGTGCATTTCCGCAGATCTTATAATGCCAGTGCTCGCCTGGCTGAGCTGCAAAAGGAGTTGAACCTGCCAAAGAACCGCCTTATATGTGACATGCCCACCAGGTGGAACTCAACATTGGCCATGTTGCAGCGGCTGCACACGCAGCAGAGGGCCATCAATGAGTACCTGTGCGTCTACGGCACCAGGACAGGGTCAGGGGAGCTCAGGTTTTTTTCACCACGCCAGTGGGGCATGATCAGGGATGCATGCACTGTCCTGGCACCATTTGAGGAGGCCACGAGGATGGTGAGCAGTGACAGTGCATGCATCAGTGACACTGTACCTCTTGTCCACCTGTTGGAACATACGCTGCATGGAATAATGGACAGGGCACTTGAGGCAGAACAGAGGCAGGAAGAGGAGGACTTCCTTGCCTCTCAAGGCCCCCTTTACCCAGACAGTGTTCCTTTTGTCCCACCCATCGCACAGGAAGAGGAGGAGGAGGAGGAGGATTGTGTCAGCATGGAGGTGGAGCCTGGCACTCAGCATCATCAGCAGCAGTCTTTTAGGGATGATTTACAGTCCCAAGAAACCTGTGGACTTGTACGTGGCTGGGAGGAGGTGGCTGCGGATCATGTCGTCCTTAGTGACCCAGAGGACTCCGGACCGAATGCCTCAGCTAACCTACGCTGCATGGCCTCCCTGATCCTGAAAAGTCTGCGGAAGGATCCTCCTATTCTTCGGATAAAGGAGAGGGACCATTACTGGCTGGCCACTCTCCTTGATCCACGGTACAAGAGTAAGGTTGCGGACCTTATCTTATCGTCGCAGAGGGAGCAGAGGATGAGACAACTCCGGGAGGCCTTGCAGAAAGGTCTGTGCAACGCATTCCCAGAGACTGGGAGGTTACTAACTCCTGGTCCTGGACAACGAGTTGCTGAGGCTTCAGTCAGTCAAAGAAGGAGCGGTGGGGAAGGTGGCCATCTGACCGATGCGTTCAGACAATTCTTTAGTCCACAGCCCCAAGGTATGATCGATTCCAGCAACCATCGCCAGCGTCTGATATACATGGTGCAGGAATACCTAGGGACAAGGTCAGACTTGGACACCTTCCCCACCGAAAATCCTCTGGCTTACTGGGTCTTGAGGATGGATCACTGGCCAGAGCTTGCACAGTATGCAATTGAGCTACTGGCCTGTCCTGCATCCAGCGTTCTTTCAGAACGCACATTCAGTGCTGCTGGAGGATTTGTCATGGATCACAGGGTGCGCCTGTCCACCGACTCTGTTGATCGACTGACCTTCATAAAGATGAACCAGTCTTGGATCACCACCAGCTACCAAACACCTGAAGCTAATATAACAGACTAATTTATTTTCAAATGTCACATCCCTTCAAGACTGATGCTGATGCTGAGTGACTGTCCTGTTATGTTGACTGACTATCCTCCTCCTCCTCCTCAATGATCCGATTGATGATGATAGCTTGGAAGAACATTTTTATTTCTGGGTGCAGCCACCAGTGCCTAAGGCCCAATTTTTCAGCCCCTGTTTAACAGGGGTATGTAATTACAATTTTTTATGCAATGCTTTGCAGCAGGGCTCATTCCTGCACTCCAACTAGAGTATCTGGGAGAGGTTGCAGTGTCGTGGCACCAGCACCAGTGCCTAAGGCCCAATTTTTCAGCCCCTGTTTAACAGGGGCATGTAATTACAATTTTTTATGCAATGCTTTGCAGCAGGGCTCATTCCTGCACTCCAACTAGAGTATCTGGGAGAGGTTGCAGTGTCGTGGCACCAGCACCAGTGCCTAAGGCCCAATTTTTCAGCCCCTGTTTAACAGGGGCGTGTAATTACAATGTTTGATGCAATACTTTGCAACAGGGCTCATTGCTGTGCTCCAAGTACAGTATCTGTGAGGGGTTGCAGTGTTGTGGCACCAGTGCCTAAGACCAAATTTTTCTGCCCCTGTTTAACAGGGGCATGTAATTACAATTCTTGATCTAATAATTCACAGCAGGGCCCATTCCTGCGCCCACCAAGAGTAACTGTGAGGGCTTACAGTGTTGTGTCAACACCACCACCATCACCACCAAAGGCCCAATTTTTCAGCCCCTGTTCAACAGGGGCATGCAATTACAATTCTTGATCTAATAATTCACAGCAGGGCCCATTCATGCGCCCACCAAGAGTAACTGTGAGGGCTTACAGTGTTGTGGCAACACCAACATGTAAGGGGCAAATTTCAGCAGAGTATATAGGGCAGGCCCCTACTTTCAAACATCCAACTTACAAACGACTCCTACTTGCAAACGGAAGGAGACAACAGGAAGTGAGAGGAAATCTACCCCTAGGAAGGGAAATTCTCTCCTGTAAGAGTTAATATGGGAAAAAGGTGTCTCCTCTGTACTGATGCTTTATCACCAATCCTTGTTTCAATAAAAAACCCACTTTTCAAAAACATTTGTCATTGGGACGGAAAGTGAGGTGAAATGTTCTGAACAGGGGCACAGACAGCAAAACAAATGTTACAGGGGTGATAACCCTTCCCTATGTTTTCCAAAAAGCTTAAAAATAGATTTTTTGGCTGGAGCTACACTTAAACAATGTACCTGTTCAAAATTACAAACAGATTCTACATAAGAACAAACCTACAGTCCCTGTCTTGTTTGCACCGCCTGTATACGGCTGTTCAGAGTATTTAGGGCCTTTTTTATTTTGTGTGCGGGGTTCCTTAATATCCATACAAGACCCAAAGGGGCTGGTAATGGGCTGGGGGGGGGGGGGGTGATGGGGTAGCTATGCCATTTTTCTCAAAGATTTTCATCCATATTACCGGGACCAGACATGACATTAAAGCCGAAAGCAGTTTTAAATGGCTTTTTTTTCATTTAGAAATGTAATTTTGTGCAGAGACAGTTCTAAACACGGAAAACACGTGGCACTTCACAGGCATACTTTAGAGACCCCCCAGGTACGATATTTAAAGGAATATTTGACTTTTTTTTTCCACTTTATGCATCATTAAAATGACTGCTCCCAAAAAACGGCCGTTTTTAAAACTTCTTTTTGCATTGATACATGTCCCCTGGTGAAGAACCCGGGTTCCCAAACCCTTTTTAGGACAATAACATGCATAATAGTCGTTATAATTAGCACTTTCGATTTCGAACGTTCGCATCCATTGTATTTAATAGGGTTCTAAAGTTCGTGCGAACTTTCGGTCCGTTCGCGGGTTCTGGTGCGAACCGAACCCGGGGGTGTTCGGCTCATCCCTAAAAGAGAGGCATGCCAATACTTTTGGTAATATAGTTTTCTATATATATATATATATATATATATATATATATTGTGAGGGGGCTAGCTCGGCAGCGGGTATGTGTGACCCCCGGGATGGGCTCCCCACCCAAAACAGGCCCAGCAGACGGAGGTTGTGGTTTTCAAAATCAAAAAGGTGCGGTTTATTTTCTATTTACAGTGACAAAAACACAGCAAGGCAAAAAAAACATAAACAAAATAAATCCTGGTCAACTTGACCTCTGACTAAACTTACAGGTTTCCTAACTAACGACTGGGATCAGCCTAGTGCTGTCCTAGTCCCTGGTTTTAAATGTCCAAGCAAAATATAGCCACACAGGCTTTCTCTCACCGCACAGGGGTTCACTCTCCCTAGACAGTCCACACAGGTCTGCTTCCAGGCATGAGCTAACATCTAATGAATCTGGGAGTTTTTTATAGAGGCCTAAATGAGCTGACAAGCTTCAGCTGGCCTCATCAACTCCCTGTCTGCACGACGCCCAGCCCTCTCCCTAGAGGTATGAGTCATCAATGAGCCCACTAGTCTCAGCTGGGCTTATACAACTCTCCACCTAGCTGTATAAGTCAGCGTAAAGCCTGAATCTGGGCGAAATATATCTACCCCCCTGGATGCAACCAGGTGACTTTACCTTCCTGCTGTCACATACCCCCCCCTCTTGTTTTAACCTCGGGGTTGGAACACCAGCAATCAGGCATTCATGTACTCGAGACAAAGCATCCACATTCCCCATTTGAACGCCAGGGCGATGCTTTACTGTGAAGTTGAATTCCTGGAGGGCCAGGAACCACCTATTCACTCTTCTATTTGTTTCCTTGTTTTGAGCCATCCACTTTAACGGAGCGTGATCCGTAACCATGTCAAAGTGCCTACCTAGCAGGTAGTACCGAAGGGAATCTAGAGCCCACTTCACCGCTAAACACTCCTTTTCAACGGTGGCGTAATTTACCTCATGGGACTTCAACTTCCTGCTGAGGTAAATGACTGGGTGCTCTTCCCCGTTCCAGACCTGGGACAATACTGCTCCTAACCCCACATCTGACGCATCACTTTGTACGACAAAGTCTCTAGAGAAGTCGGGTGAGTACAACACTGGCTGGCTACATAAGGCTTGTTTCAAGAATTGGAATGCTGCCTCAGCCTCGGGGGTCCATTTAATCATGACCGACCCTTTCCCCTTCGTCAGGTTGGTTAGGGGCACAGCCTTAGAAGCAAAGTGGGGAATGAATCGCCGATAATACCCAGCGATTCCCAGAAAGGCTCGTACCTGCTTCTTGCTGTTGGGACGTGGCCAACTCTGGATGGCCTCGACTTTGTTGAGTTGGGGTTTTATTACTCCCCTCCCAATGGTGTACCCAAGATATTTGGCCTCCTCCTGCCCAATGGTACACTTCTTGGGGTTAGCCGTAAACCCTGCTTCCCGAACAGAGTCCAGGACTGCTTGCACTTTTGGCAGATGTGAGGCCCAATCTGTGCTATGGACAATTATGTCATCCAGGTAAGCCGCAGCATACTTCCGATGGGGCCTCAGCATCTGGTCCATTTTCCGCTGGAATGTGGCCGGCGCATTCTGTAACCCGAACGGCATTCTTTTATATTGGAACGCCCCGTCTGGGGTTACAAATGCGGTTTTCTCTTTGGCCGACTTGGCCAGGGGGATTTGCCAATACCCTTTTGTGAGGTCAAGAGTCGTCATGTATCGGGCTGTTCCCAGCCGGTCGATCAACTCATCTATACGTGGCATGGGGTAGGTGTCAAATTTTGTAACTTTGTTCAACTGACGAAAATCGTTACAAAATCGCCAGCTCCCATCCGGTTTAGGCACCAACACAATGGGACTAGACCAATCACTTTGGGACTCCTCTATCACCCCTAAGTTCAGCATTCTCTGTACTTCCTCCCGTATTGCCTCCCGTCGGGCCTCTGGGATCCGATAGGGTTTTAACTTCACCCTTTCACCGGGCGGGGTAATAATGTCATGCTCTACCCCAGATGTTTGTCCCGGCAGCTCAGAGAATACCTCCTTGTTGCGAAGTACAAACTCCTTAACCTCCTGTTGTTGGGGTTGTGACAAGGTGGCTGCGATTCCAACCTCAGGAATCACGCAACCAGTTTGAGCTGGTGACCAAGTGTCTGCGACTAGGGACTCTCTATCCCTCCAGGCTTTCAACAGATTAACGTGATAGATCTGTTCGGGCTTTCGCCTTCCTGGTTGTCTGACCTTGTAATTCACTTCGCTCACTTTTTCCATTATCTCGTAGGGGCCTTGCCATTTGGCAAGGAATTTACTTTCAACCGTAGGGACAAGTACCAATATCCTATCCCCCGGGGAAAAGGTACGGGTCTTGGCTCCACGGTTGTACACTCTCTGCTGTGCCAACTGCGCTTGGGCCAAATGTTCCTTCACGATGGGCATTACCTGTGCAATTCGATCTTGCATCAGGGCGACATGCTCAATCACACTCCTGTGGGGAGAACTCTCACTTTCCCAAGTTTCCTTGGCAATATCCAACAGCCCTCTTGGGTGTCTCCCATACAGTAACTCAAAGGGGGAGAATCCCGTAGAGGATTGGGGCACCTCCCTAATAGCAAACATCAAATAAGGAAGTAGACAGTCCCAATCCCTTCCATCTCTATCCACCACTTTCTTCAACATTTGTTTTAGGGTTTTGTTGAATCTTTCAACCAGCCCATCGGTTTGGGGGTGATACACAGATGTACGCAATTGCGTCACTTTGAACAATTTACACAGCTCTTTCATAACCCGGGACATAAAGGGTGTACCTTGGTCCGTAAGCAGTTCTTTACAAATACCCACCCGGCTAAAAACAAGAGATAGCTCTTTGGCTATGGTTTTGGCCGAGGTATTTCTGAGAGGGATCGCTTCTGGATAACGGGTGGCATAGTCCATTATAACCAATATGTACTGGTGCCCCCTAGCGGACTTGATTATAGGACCTACCAAATCCATTGCGATTCTCTCAAACGGGACCTCAATGATGGGTAGAGGGACCAGCGGGCTACGGAAATGTGGCATCGGGGCCGACCTCTGACACACAGGGCAGGAGGAACAATAATTTTCTATGTCCTTCATCACCCCAGGCCAATAGAATCTCTGTAATACCCTCTCTCGGGTTTTCTCTGTCCCCAGATGACCTCCAAGAATGTGCCCATGGGCCAACTCCAACACCAACTTCCTGTAAGGTTTGGGCACCACAAGCTGCTCAACGGTTTCTTCTGCCCTTTTTGCCACCCGATACAGTAGGTCCTTCTCTACGCTGAAGTATGGGTAAGTGCCAGTATTATCTGGGTTCACTAACTCGCCATCTATTTTCACTACGTTTTCCCGTGCCTTTATTAGGGCGGGGTCTTTCAACTGTTCTGTGGCAAAGTTTTCCCTGTGAACCTCAAGATCAGAAAACTCCACAGACGGTAGGTTTTCGTCTGAGGAGGTGGGCTCCTCTCCAGTTTCTTGAGTCTCCCCTGCCAATACTGACAAGGGAAATTCCGGAGAGTCCTCACCACTCTCAGGGGAGTTCTGGCTATCACATTCCTGGTACATAGGGGCACCAGTGGGGGGCTCAGGATCATCCCACAGTTCCCAGAACTTCGGAAAATCCCTTCCCACAATGGCGTCATGCGGTAACTGAGATACTAAGCCCACTGGATGAGAGAGGGTACCTTTGGGGGTCTCGAAACACACCGTAGTCACTGGATACTCTCGGGTGTCCCCATGCACACAAATAACGGCTACCTTGCTATTCCCAGAGACCTCTGTTTTAACTAACTCAGCCTTTATCAGGGTCACAAGGCTACCTGAATCCAGCAATACCACAACATTTCTACCATTAATACACATTTTGCATAAATGTTTCTCAGTTCCCCGAATGGCAGTGCATGCGACTGTCGCACACAGCGACTGACGTCTGCCCGTCAGAAAGTCACACTGCATGGGTTCCTCCAAAACCGGGCAATTTGCTGCAATATGTCCCGCTTGCCGGCAGCGGTAGCAAATGATCCTTCTTGCCGCCTCTTGAGCCGCTGATTTCCCAGGCTGTTCTCGCCAAACTTGGGGTAGAGCTCCCACCCTCTCACTCTCTCCACCCTTACCCCTTGGAATCATCTTATCCGCCCCTGGGGATGGTCTGGTCTTAGGGTGGAAAGTCCGAGTGTCTCTGGAAGAGGCCGTCAGGTTCTCTGTAGCCAAGTATTTCTCCACACGATCCACAAGACCATCGGCCGTCTCTGGGTCTCCATGGCTTACCCACTTTTGGATGGCAGTAGGAAGAGCTCTCAAAAACCGATCCATTACAACACGTTCCACAATCTTTGGTGCGGACAAAGTCTCTGGCTGTAGCCACTTTCTGCTCAGGTGAATGAGATCATACATTTGAGACCTGGGGGGTTTTCCAAGCTGGAAAGTCCAGTTATGCACACGCTGAGCCCGGACAGCCAGGGTGACACCCAGCCTTGCCAATATTTCAGCTTTTAGCATCACATAGTCTTTTGCTTGGTTAGGCTCTAGGTCATAGTAAGCTTTCTGCGATTCACCAGTTAACAGAGGAGCCACTAGTCCAGCCCACTGCTCCTCAGGCCACTTTTCTCTTTCAGCGGTCCTTTCAAATGTGGTCAAAAATACCTCTGGATCATCCTCTCCAGTCATTTTTGTCAATAAACGACTCACCCCAAAGGACGCGGTATTAGTGGGACGGCTTTCCTCACTGGTCTGCGGACGTTGCTGCATTACTGCTTCCATCTGTTGTTGTAGTCTCTGCTCTTGCTTCTGCAACAGGTCTATGAAGCGGGCCTCAGATTGCTGTTGGGCTTGTTGCTGAGCCTCCAGACTCTGTTGTAAAGTTGCAAGGCTCTGTTGATGAGCTTGCTGCTGGGCTGCAAGGCTCCTTTGCAAACCTGCATTTGTCTGCTGTTGATTGGCATTTGCTAGAGCCAGCTGTTTCAGTATCTCCTCCATGCTGGCTTAAAAAAAAACTGCCACTGGTTCTCCACCAACTGTGAGGGGGCTAGCTCGGCAGCGGGTATGTGTGACCCCCGGGATGGGCTCCCCACCCAAAACAGGCCCAGCAGACGGAGGTTGTGGTTTTCAAAATCAAAAAGGTGCGGTTTATTTTCTATTTACAGTGACAAAAACACAGCAAGGCAAAAAAAACATAAACAAAATAAATCCTGGTCAACTTGACCTCTGACTAAACTTACAGGTTTCCTAACTAACGACTGGGATCAGCCTAGTGCTGTCCTAGTCCCTGGTTTTAAATGTCCAAGCAAAATATAGCCACACAGGCTTTCTCTCACCGCACAGGGGTTCACTCTCCCTAGACAGTCCACACAGGTCTGCTTCCAGGCATGAGCTAACATCTAATGAATCTGGGAGTTTTTTATAGAGGCCTAAATGAGCTGACAAGCTTCAGCTGGCCTCATCAACTCCCTGTCTGCACGACGCCCAGCCCTCTCCCTAGAGGTATGAGTCATCAATGAGCCCACTAGTCTCAGCTGGGCTTATACAACTCTCCACCTAGCTGTATAAGTCAGCGTAAAGCCTGAATCTGGGCGAAATATATCTACCCCCCTGGATGCAACCAGGTGACTTTACCTTCCTGCTGTCACAATATATATATATATATACACACAGTGGGTACGTAAAGTATTCAGACCCCCTTAAATTTTTCACTCTTTGTTATATTGCAGCCATTTGCTAAAATCATTTAAGTTCATTTTTTTTCCTCATTAATGTACACACAGCACCCCATTTGACAGAAAAACACAGAATTGTTGAAATTTTTGCAGATTTATTAAAAAAGAAAAACTGAAATATCACATGGTCCTAAGTATTCAGACCCTTTGCTGTGACACTAATATATTTAACTCAGGTGCTGTCCATTTCTTCTGATCATCCTTGAGATGGTTCTACACCTTCATTTGAGTCCAGCTGTGTTTGATTATACTGATTGGACTTGATTAGGAAAGCCACACACCTGTCTATATAAGACCTTACAGCTCACAGTGCATGTTAGAGCAAATGAGAATCATGAGGTCAAAGGAACTGCCTGAAGAGCTCAGAGACAGAATTGTGGCAAGGCACAGATCTGGCCAAGGTTACAAAAAAATTCTGCTGCACTTAAGGTTCCTAAGAGCACAGTGGCCTCCATAAACCTTAAATGGAAGACGTTTGGGACGACCGGAACCCTTTGCTAGAGCTGGCCGTCCGGCCAAACTGAGCTATCGGGGGAGAAGAGCCTTGGTGAGAGAGGTAAAGAAGAACCAAAAGATCACTGTGGCTGAGCTCCAGAGATGCAGTCGGGAGATGGGAGAAAATTGTAGAAAGTCAATCATCACTGCAGCCCTCCACCAGTCGGGGCTTTATGGCAGAGTGGCACGACGGAAGCCTCTCCTCAATGCAAGACACATGAAAGCCCGCATGGAGTTTGCTAAAAAAAACACCTGAAGGACTCCAAGATGGTGAGAAATAAGATTCTCTGGTCTGATGAGACCAAGATAGAACTTTTTGGCCTTAATTCTAAGCGGTATGTGTGGATAAAACCAGGCACTGCTCATCACCTGTCCAATACAGTCCCAACAGTGAAGCATGGTGGTGGCAGCATCATGCTGTGTGGGTGTTTTTCAGCTGCAGGGACAGGACGACTAGTTGCAATCGAGGGAAAAATTAATGCGGCCAAGTACAGGGATATCCTGGATGAAAACCTTCTCCAGAGTGCTCAGGACCTCAGACTGGGCCGAGTGTTTACCTTCCAACAACACAATGACCCTAAGCACACAGCTAAAATAACGAAGGAATGGCTTCACAACAACTCCGTGACTGTTCTTGAATGGCCCAGCCAGAGCCTTGACTTTAACCCAATTGAGCATCTCTGGAGAGACCTAAAAATGGCTGTCCACCAACGTTTACCATCCAACCTGACAGAACTGGAGAGGATCTGCAAGGAGGAATGGCAGAGGATCCCCAAATCCAGGTGTGAAAAACTTGTTACATCTTTCCCAAAAAGACTCATGGCTATATTAGATCTAAGCCCAGATTCACACTGGGGCTGCGGGAGTGAAGCCGTGCGAGTTCAGCTGAACTCGCACAATTTCACTCCTGCCTGTCAGTCCCGATTTCAGCTCGATTACAGAGACATCTGACACAGATGTCAATGTAAATCGTGGCTGAAATCGCAAAAAGTAGTACAGAAACTACTTTTTGAAATCGGTGCAGCGCCGCAGATGCGGCGTCGCACCGATTAGGACGGTGCCATTGCCCACAATTTGCGGCAAATTTCGCCGATTTGACATGCGATTTGACATGTCAAATCGCATGTCAAATCGCACCAGTGTGAACCAGGGCAAAAGGGCGCTTCTACTAAATACTGAGCAAAGGATCTGAATACTTAGGACCATGTGATATTTCAGTTTTTCTTTTTTAATAAATCTGCAAAAATGTCAATTCTGTGTTTTTCTGTCAATATGGGGTGCTGCGTGTACATTAATGAGGAAAAAAATGAACTTAAATGATTTTAGCAAATAGCTGCAATATAACGAAGAGTAAAAAATGTAAGGGGGTCTGAATACTTTACGTACCCACTGTATATATATATAGATCAGCTTCAAACTAAATATACAAATGATTACATTATTTGTGTTATGATTTAAAGGATATGAACTTGTGGCCATGCACCAGTCTTATAGCTATGGCAAATCTCTCATGTGTGAACTCTATCTAGTAGATTTCAGGAAATGCTGCACTTTTTTTTATTTTTTCACACAAGTTTTTTTTTTTCCAACAGACTACATTTTCTTCTATCTAATTTACAGAAATGGCCATTTTTCCCTTTCACTTTCTCAGGTTTAGCCTTGGTTCACATTGGTGCGATTTGACATGTGAAATCGCATGCCAAATCGGCGCCAATTGCCGGCAATGGCACCGTCCTAATCCGTGCGGCGCCGCACCAATTTCCAAAAGTAGTTTCTGTACTACTTTTGGGGATTGCGGGTTGCGATTTCTGTTGACATCTGTGCAGAAACCCGCACAGATGTCTTTGAAATCATCCCCGAAATCGGGACTGACATGCGGGAATGAAATCGTGCGAGTTCAGCTGAACTCGCACAATTTCATTCCCGCACTCAGTGTGAACCTAGGCTCTCTCTTCACCTGTCACAACTGATTAAGTGATATTTCCGGATGCACAGAAACTGATATAATGTATTCAGGTGTATGAAAAATTACAGATTTCCATAATCCCATAAGCAATAACTGTATCTATGTATATCTGTAAATAACCAGAGGGGAAGGAAAGTGGAAAACAACCAGTATGCATCATACATAACACTAGAGATTACATTATACAGAATATTACTGGATGGGAACTTCTGCTCTGCGGTGCATGTGTACATTCAGAATAGGGATGAGCTTCGTGTTCGAGTCGAACATACGTTCGACTCGAACATCGGCTGTTCGATCGTTCGACGAAGATCGAACGATTTGGGCCGTTCGCGCCAAATTCGAGTGACGCGAACGGCCCACAATGCACTACGCCATCGCAGTGTCATCCAGGCGCTGTGATTGGCCAAGCATGCACTGTGACCCCGCATGCTTGGCCAATCACAGCGCCGGCAGCGAGGAGAGCAATGATTGGCCACAGGCAGGATGCCTGTGGCCAATTATTGCTGAGGGTGTTTAGTACACGCCCCACACTATAAAAGGCCGCCAGCACGGTGGCCTAGTGTAGTGTGTTCCGGAGCAGGGATAGAGCAGCATAGGCAGGGACAGTGACTTTTATTTCTTTCTTGCTTAACCTGGATTCCTTTAGTTTAGGGAAAGAGAAGGATAGGTAGGGAGAGTGTCAGTGTGTTTTGTGCTTGTGCTATATTGTGCTTAAAAAAAACATTTTTTCTAGGGACAGAAAACTGTAGGTAGGGAGAGTGTGTCAGTTTCTTTCACTGTCAAAGTCCTTGTTTCCAGGGACCTGGAAGGACAGTGAGTGAATTCTCCTTGTGCTAAATTGTGCTTAAAAAAAAACATTTTTTCTAGGGACAGAAAACTGTAGGTAGGGAGAGTGTGTCAGTTTCTTTCACTGTCAAAGTCCTTGTTTCCAGGGACCTGGAAGGACAGTGAGTGAATTCTCCTTGTGCTAAATTGTGCTTAAAAAAAACATTTTTTCTAGGGACAGAAAACTGTAGGTAGGGAGAGTGTGTCAGTTTCTTTCACTGTCAAAGTCCTTGTTTCCAGGGACCTGGAAGGACAGTGAGTGAATTCTCCTTGTGCTAAATTGTGCTTAAAAAAAACATTTTTTCTAGGGACAGAAAACTGTAGGTAGGGAGAGTGTGTCAGTTTCTTTCACTGTCAAAGTCCTTGTTTCCAGGGACCTGGAAGGACAGTGAGTGAATTCTCCTTGTGCTAAATTGTGCTTAAAAAAAACATTTTTTCTAGGGACAGAAAACTGTAGGTAGGGAGAGTGTGTCAGTTTCTTTCACTGTCAAAGTCCTTGTTTCCAGGGACCTGGAAGGACAGTGAGTGAATTCTCCTTGTGCTAAATTGTGCTTAAAAAAACATTTTTTCTAGGGACAGAAAACTGTAGGTAGGGAGAGTGTGTCAGTTTCTTTCACTGTCAAAGTCCTTGTTTCCAGGGACCTGGAAGGACAGTGAGTGAATTCTCCTTGTGCTAAATTGTGCTTAAAAAAAACATTTTTTCTAGGGACAGAAAACTGTAGGTAGGGAGAGTGTGTCAGTTTCTTTCACTGTCAAAGTCCTTGTTTCCAGGGACCTGGAAGGACAGTGAGTGAATTCTCCTTGTGCTAAATTGTGCTTAAAAAAAACATTTTTTCTAGGGACAGAAAACTGTAGGTAGGGAGAGTGTGTCAGTTTCTTTCACTGTCAAAGTCCTTGTTTCCAGGGACCTGGAAGGACAGTGAGTGAATTCTCCTTGTGCTAAATTGTGCTTAAAAAAAACATTTTTTCTAGGGACAGAAAACTGTAGGTAGGGAGAGTGTGTCAGTTTCTTTCACTGTCAAAGTCCTTGTTTCCAGGGACCTGGAAGGACAGTGAGTGAATTCTCCTTGTGCTAAATTGTGCTTAAAAAAAACATTTTTTCTAGGGACAGAAAACTGTAGGTAGGGAGAGTGTGTCAGTTTCTTTCACTGTCAAAGTCCTTGTTTCCAGGGACCTGGAAGGACAGTGAGTGAATTCTCCTTGTGCTAAATTGTGCTTAAAAAAACATTTTTTCTAGGGACAGAAAACTGTAGGTAGGGAGAGTGTGTCAGTTTCTTTCACTGTCAAAGTCCTTGTTTCCAGGGACCTGGAAGGACAGTGAGTGAATTCTCCTTGTGCTAAATTGTGCTTAAAAAAAACATTTTTTCTAGGGACAGAAAACTGTAGGTAGGGAGAGTGTGTCAGTTTCTTTCACTGTCAAAGTCCTTGTTTCCAGGGACCTGGAAGGACAGTGAGTGAATTCTCCTTGTGCTAAATTGTGCTTAAAAAAAACATTTTTTCTAGGGACAGAAAACTGTAGGTAGGGAGAGTGTGTCAGTTTCTTTCACTGTCAAAGTCCTTGTTTCCAGGGACCTGGAAGGACAGTGAGTGAATTCTCCTTGTGCTAAATTGTGCTTAAAAAAAACATTTTTTCTAGGGACAGAAAACTGTAGGTAGGGAGAGTGTGTCAGTTTCTTTCACTGTCAAAGTCCTTGTTTCCAGGGACCTGGAAGGACAGTGAGTGAATTCTCCTTGTGCTAAATTGTGCTTAAAAAAAACATTTTTTCTAGGGACAGAAAACTGTAGGTAGGGAGAGTGTGTCAGTTTCTTTCACTGTCAAAGTCCTTGTTTCCAGGGACCTGGAAGGACAGTGAGTGAATTCTCCTTGTGCTAAATTGTGCTTAAAAAAAACATTTTTTCTAGGGACAGAAAACTGTAGGTAGGGAGAGTGTGTCAGTTTCTTTCACTGTCAAAGTCCTTGTTTCCAGGGACCTGGAAGGACAGTGAGTGAATTCTCCTTGTGCTAAATTGTGCTTAAAAAAAACATTTTTTCTAGGGACAGAAAACTGTAGGTAGGGAGAGTGTGTCAGTTTCTTTCACTGTCAAAGTCCTTGTTTCCAGGGACCTGGAAGGACAGTGAGTGAATTCTCCTTGTGCTAAATTGTGCTTAAAAAAAACATTTTTTCTAGGGACAGAAAACTGTAGGTAGGGAGAGTGTGACAGTTTCTTTCACTGTCAAAGTCCTTGTTTCCAGGGACCTGGAAGGACAGTGAGTGAATTCTCCTTGTGCTAAATTGTGCTTAAAAAAAACATTTTTTCTAGGGACAGAAAACTGTAGGTAGGGAGAGTGTGTCAGTTTCTTTCACTGTCAAAGTCCTTGTTTCCAGGGACCTGGAAGGACAGTGAGTGAATTCTCCTTGTGCTAAATTGTGCTTAAAAAAAACATTTTTTCTAGGGACAGAAAACTGTAGGTAGGGAGAGTGTGTCAGTTTCTTTCACTGTCAAAGTTCTTGTTTCCAGGGACCTGGAAGGACAGTGAGTGAATTCTCCTTGTGCTAATTTGTGCTTAAAAAAAACATTTTTTCTAGGGACAGAAAACTGTAGGTAGGGAGAGTGTGTCAGTTTCTTTCACTGTCAAAGTCCTTGTTTCAAGGGACAGAGAAGGACACCTGAAGGTAGCCCTTATTGCTTTTTTCCCATCTCCCTGAAGGCCATCTATTAGAATGTCTGGAAGGCAAACAAGGAGAGGCAGACAGTCAGGAGGCAATAAAAGAGGGCAAGCAGGCTCTGTGTCTGGGGGCAACAGTGCTGGTCGTGGACGCGGTGCATTGTCATCAGCACATGGCCATGGGACACGCTTGTCCTTCTTTTCGGCAGCTGGACATGTTGAGCCACATCATGCCGAAGACTTGGTAGAGTGGATGACCAAGCCCTCCTCCTCCTCCTCATCCTCTCTCAGCCAGGCTCAGGGTACTGGAAAAGCAGCTGCCAAAGCGTCCTCTTCCCTGGTATCAATGTCAGACTCATCATCAGTCACTCCTTCCCTAGACCCACCATGTCCTCCTCCTGAGGAGTCCCCCGAACTGTTTCAGCACAGTGTTGGGTACATGCTCCAGGAGGATGCCCAGCGTTTCGAAGGGTCTGATGATGAAACCCAGCTAGAGGAAGGCAGTAGCGTGAGAGCAGACAGAGGGGATGCTCAAGAAGGACACCAATCTGGCAGTCATGTTCCAGCAGCTGCAGCATACTGCCAGATTGGCTCCAGTGATGAGGAGGGAGGTGATGATGAGGTCACTGACTCCACGTGGGTGCCTAATAGGAGAGAGGAGGAGGAGGAGGATGAGGAGGAGGCACATCTCCAACGAGGCAGGATGCCCTTTGGTGGCCAGCGTAAGGGCAGTACACCGACGGAATCGCACCGCAGAGCTCCGCCTGTGCAGGGCGCTGCCTCTGCCCGTCATTCAAAAAGTTCTTTGGTGTGGGCCTTTTTTGAGGCTAGTGCATCAGATCGCACAGCTGCTGTTTGCAACATATGTCTCAAGCGTATATCGCGTGGCCAAAACATCAGCCGCTTGGGTACCACATGCCTGACCAGACATATGTTGACCTGCCATGCAGCTCGTTGGCAAGCCTACCTCAAAGACCCACACCAAAGAACAAAGCGGACCTCTCCTTGCACCGCATCAGCTGGGATCTCCAACCCCACTATAACTTCAGTCCTCTCTGAAACATGCACTGAGAGGAATGAAGGTGTAGAATTAGGTGTGTCACAGCCAAGTACTTGCGGCCACTCTGCTAGCAGTACACCGACGTCCGATTCTAGCAGGCAAATTTCCCTGCCCCAGCTGCTGGACCGTCGAAAGAAGTTCACTCCCAGCCATCCACATGCCCAGCGGTTGAATGCTAGCTTGGCTAAATTGCTAGCGCTTCAACTGCTGCCTTTTCAGTTGGTAGACTCGGCCCCCTTCCGTGAGTTTGTGCAATGTGCGGTTCCTCAGTGGCAGGTTCCCAAACGCCACTTTTTCTCACGGAAGGCTATTCCGGCTCTCTACCGGCATGTGGAAGGCAATGTCTTGGCCTCGCTGGACAGGGCGGTCAGCGGTAAGGTGCATATTACCGCTGACTCATGGTCCAGCAGGCATGGACAGGGACGTTACCTTTCTTTCACGGCCCATTGGGTCACTCTTTTGGCAGCTGGGAAGGATGCAGGACAAGGTGCAGTAGTGTTGGAGGTTGTCCCACCGCCACGCCTCCAAAATGCTACTACTGGTTGTGACACACCTCTCTCCTCCACCCCCTCCTCTTCTTCTTCCTCCATGGCCTCTTCCTGTGGTTTGTCCTATGAACCAGCGGTGCTCCGTAGCCGTTCACGGGGCTACGCAAGTACGCAGGCAAAAAGATGCCATGCCGTGCTTGCGCTGGTGTGTTTGGGGGACAGAAGCCACACTGGGGCAGAGGTCCTGTCTGCTTTGCAGGGCCAGGCCGAGAGGTGGTTGACGCCACGCCAGCTTAAGCCAGGAATGGTGGTTTGCGACAATGGCACCAACCTCCTCTCCGCCCTCCGACAGGGACAACTGACCCATGTGCCCTGTGTGGCTCACGTCCTTAACCTGGTGGTGCAGCGGTTCTTGGGCAGGTACCCGGGCTTACAGGATGTCCTGAGGCAGGCCAGGAAAGTCTGTGTGCATTTCCGCAGATCTTATAATGCCAGTGCTCGCCTGGCTGAGCTGCAAAAGGAGTTGAACCTGCCCAAGAACCGCCTTATATGTGACATGCCCACCAGGTGGAACTCAACGTTGGCCATGCTGCAGCGGCTGCACACGCAGCAGAGGGCCATCAATGAGTACCTGTGCGACTACGGCACCAGGACAGGGTCAGGGGAGCTTGGTTTTTTTTCTCCACGCCAGTGGGGCATGATCAGGGATGCATGCACTGTCCTGGCACCATTTGAGGAGGCCACGAGGATGGTGAGCAGTGACAGTGCATGCATCAGTGACACTGTACCTCTTGTCCACCTGTTGGAGCACACGCTGCGTGGAATAATGGACAGGGCACTTGAGGCAGAACAGAGGCAGGAAGAGGAGGACTTCCTTGCCTCTCAAGGCCCCCTTTACCCAGACAGTGTTCCTTCTGTCCCACCCATCGCACAGGAAGAGGAGGAGGAGGAGGAGGAGGAGGAGGATTGTGTCAGCATGGAGGTGGAGGCTGGCACTCAGCATCATCAGCAGCAGTCTTTTAGGGATGATTTACAGTCCCAAGAAACCAGTGGACTTGTACGTGGCTGGGAGGAGGTGGCTGCGGATCATGTCGTCCTTAGTGACCCAGAGGACTCCGGAGCGAATGCCTCAGCAAACCTACGCTGCATGGCCTCCCTGATCCTGCAAAGTCTGCGGAAGGATCCTCGTATTCTTCGGATCAAGGAGAGGGACCATTACTGGCTGGCCACTCTCCTTGATCCACGGTACAAGGGTAAGGTTGCGGACCTTATGTTACCGTCGCAGAGGGAGCAGAGGATGAGACAACTCCGGGAGGCCTTGCAGAAAGGTCTGTGCAACGCGTTCCCAGAGACTGGGAGGTTACAAACTCCTGGTCCTGGACAACGAGTTGCTGAGGCTTCGGCCAGTCAAAGAAGGAGCGGTGGGGAAGGTGGCCGTCTGACCGATGCGTTCAGACAATTCTTTAGTCCGCAGCCCCAAAGTATGATCGGTTCCAGCAACCATCGCCAGCGTCTGATAAACATGGTGCAGGAATATCTAGGGGCAAGGTCAGACTTGGACACCTTCCCCACCGAAAATCCTCTGGCTTACTGGGTCTTGAGGATGGATCACTGGCCAGAGCTTGCACAGTATGCAATTGAGCTACTGGCCTGTCCTGCATCCAGCGTTCTTTCGGAACGCACATTCAGTGCTGCTGGAGGATTTGTCACGGATCACAGGGTGCGCCTGTCCACCGACTCGGTTGATCGACTGACTTTCATCAAGATGAACCAGTCTTGGATCACCACCAGCTACCACACACCTGATGCTGATATAACAGACTAATTGATTTTAACATGTCACATCCCTTCAAGACTGATGCTGATGCTGAGTGCCTGTGCTGTTATGTTGACTGGCTATCCTCCTCCTCCGAGTCCTCAATGATACGATTGATGATGATAGCTTGGAAGATCATTTTTGTTTATGGGTGCCGCCACCAGTGGCTAAGGCCCAATTTTTCAGCCCCTGTTTTACAGGGGCGTGTAATTACAATTTTTTTAGCAATAATTTGCCATAGGGCTCATTGCTGTGCTCCAAGTACAGTATCTGTGAGGGGTTGGAGTGTTGTGGCACCAGTGCCTAAGGCCCAATTTTTCAGCCCCTGTTTAACAGGGGCGTGTCATTACAATTTTTGAAGCAATACTTTGCAACAGGGCTCATTGCTGTGCTCCAAGTACAGTATCTGTGAGGGGTTGTAGTGTTGTGCCACCAGTGCCTAAGGCCCAATTTTTCAGCCCCTGTTCAACAGGGGCATGCAATTACAATTCTTGATCTAATAATTCACAGCAGGGTCCATTGCTGCACCCACCAAGAGTAACTCTGAGGGCTTACAGTCTTGTGGCAACGCCACCACCACCACCACCACGAAAGGCCCAATTTTTCAGCCCCTGTTCAAAAGGGGCATGTAATTACAATTCTTGATCTAATAATTCACAGCAGGGCCCATTGCTGCACCCACCAAGAGTAACTGTCAGGGCTTACAGTGTTGTGGCACCAGCACCACCATCAAAGCCCCAATTTTTACTACCACTGTTCAACAATTATATGTAATTAAAATTCCTGATATAATAGTTGACAGCAGGGCGTTCCAGCACCAACCAAGAGTAACTGAGTGCTTACAGTGTTGTGCCAACACCAACAACTAAGGGGCCTATTTCTGCAGAGTATATACGGCAGGTCCCTACTTTCAAACATCCAACTTACAAACGACTCCTACTTGCAAACGAAAGAAGACAACAGGAAGTGAGAGGAAATCTACCCCTAGAAAGGAAAATTCTCTCCTGTAAGAATAAATATGGGAGAAAGGGGTCTCATCTGTACTGATGCTTTATCAGCAATCCTTGTTTCAAGAAAAACACCACATTTCAAAAACAGTTGTCATTGGGACGGAAAGTGAGGTGAAATGTTCTGAACAGGGGCACAGACAGCAAAACAAATGTTACAGGGGTGATAACCCTTACCTATGTTTCCCAAAAAGTTTAAAAATAGATTTTTGGGCTGGAGCTACACTTCAACAATGTACCTGTTCAAAATTACAAACAGATTCTACATAAGAACAAACCTACAGTCCCTGTCTTGTATGCACCGCCTGTATACGGCTGTTCAGAGTATATAGGGCCTTTTTTATTTTATGTGCGGGGTTCCCCTTAATATCCATACAAGACCCAAAGGGGCTGGTAATGGGCTGGGGTAGGGGGGGGGGGTCATGGGGTAGCTATGCCATTTTTCTTAAAGAATTTCATCCATATTACCGGGACCAGACATTACATTAAAGCCGCAAGCAGTTTTAAATGGCTTTTTTTTCCTTTAGAAGTGTCATTTTGTGCAGGGACAGTTCTAAACACGGGAAACACGTGGCACTTCACAGGCATACTTTAGACACCCCCCAGGTACGATATTTAAAGGAATATTTGACTTTTTTTTTTTCACTTTATGCATCATTAAAATGACTGCTCCCGAAAAACGACCGTTTTTAAAACTTCTTTTTGCATTGATACATGTCCCCTGGTGCAGAACCCGGGTTCCCAAACCCTATTTATGACAATAACATGCATAATAGTTGTTATAATTAGCACTTTAGAATTCGAACGTTCGCATCCATTGTATTTAATAGGGTTCTAATGTTCGTTCGAACTTTCGGTCCGTTCGCGGGTTCTGGTGCGAACCGAACCCGGGGGTGTTCGGCTCATCACTAATTCAGAAATATTGGCGTGAATACCTATCATATAGCAACGTGCCCTGTAAAGCACTAGAACAGCCTTTCTCAACCTTTTCAACACAGAGGAACCCTTGACATAGTTCTCCGGTCTCGGGGAACCCCTGCTAAAAATTTGAAATCTACAACTCATGATACATTAGTGTGATGGTCAGTGGGAGGAATGGTCCTTACACTTGTGGTCATTGGGAAGAATTACCTCCTTACAGATAGCTAAAAAGATCAATGGTGTCAGTGGGAACTTACCTGAGAGGCAGAAATTGCCCAATGCTGAAGGAACCCCTAACAACCTCTGGAGGAACCCTAGGGTTCCACGGAACCCTGGTTGAGAATCACTGCACTAGAAGAAATGGCATTTGAAATAGTTATAAGCTCAATAATCGTGTCAGCATCTTTCTTTCCTAAAATAATAGGAGGGTGATCTAATGCTACGTACACACGATCGGAAATTCCGACAAGAAAACCGTGGATTTTTTTCCGACGGAATGTTGGCTCAAACTTGTGTTGCATACACACGGTCACACAAAATTCAGACCGTCAAGAACGCGGTGACGTACAACACTATAACGAGCTGAGAAAAATTAAGTTCAATGATTCCGAGCATGCGTCAAATTGATTCAGAGCATGCCTGTTTTTTTGCGCGTCGGAATTGCATACAGACGATCGGAGTTTCCGGCAAGAACTTATCTTGTCGGAAAAATTGAGAACCAGCTCTCAAATTTTTGCTGTCGAAAATTTCGACAGAAAAAGTCAGATGGAGCCTACACACGGTCGGAATTTCCGACCAAAAGCTCACATTGAACATTTCTTGTCGGAATTTCTGATCGTGTGTACGCGGCATAACCCAGTGGTTCTCAACCCTGTGCTCAAGTACCCCCAACAGGCCATGTTTTGGGAATTTCTCTTAGATAAAATAGCTGTCCAAAATACCAAGCCATTGACTCGGCTTTAAAGCACCCGTGCAAGATAAAGGAAAACCTGCAAACATGGCCTGTTGGGGGTACTTGAGGAGAGGGTTGAGAACCACTGATCTAACCCACCTTCCTTGTCCTCAGCTGCATAATTAAAATGGTATTAAACCCAAAAACAAAGATGTAATATGTTGCAGCTCATCAACCCTTAAATTTGGCAGCTGTGTTCATTTTCTTTTTTAGGCTTAATTACCATATGTTTAGCATGGTGATTCGGCCAGTAACACTTCCTGTCTTTGGGTGTCTCCACTCTGGATGGAGGAGTAATGGAGTCACCCCTGGTCACAAGCATTTTCAGTCAGTGGAGAGGGTAGTGTCATACCTCCCAACTGCCCTGGATTCCCCGGGACTGTCCCAGGACTTGATGCAAGTCCCGGTGAATGAAGGTTTTGTCCCGGAGCGGAGCCCCCGCCCCCTCGTACGTCATGGGGGTTTCGTGTGGAGTGGAGACTGGAGGAGACTGGAGCACTGGACACAGAGAAGAACGCTGGACAGACTGGATTACATCGCTAGAATTGTTTTTTTATTTATTTTTTTTTATTTTTTTTTAATAAAGGACTTTGAAACTGTGTCTGTGTGTTTTTTTTTTTTTTTTTTTTTACACTTTCTTTGTGAAATGGTAGGGGTACAATGTACCCGTTACCAATTCACATAGGGGGGCCGGAATCTGGGGGCCCCCTTCGTTAAAGGGGGCTTCCAGATTCCGATAAGCCCCCCGCCCGCAGACCCCCACAACCACCGGGCAAGGGTCGTGGGGATGAGGCCCTTGTCCCCATCAACATGGGGACATGGTGCTTTGAGGGGTCACAGGCCCCAAAGAATCCTCCCCAGGCCGTGTCAACATCGGAAGAAGGGAAGAAGACGACGGAGAAGACCGGGCCAACGCTAGCAAAAGAGCGGCAAAAGAGCAGAAGATAGCGGAGAAGCCCAGCAGAAGAGACACAGGAGAGCGGGAGAAGAAACAGAGACCGGGAGAAGAGGCCGGTGAACGGGAGAAGAGGCCGGAGAGAGCGGAGAAGTCAGAAGAGACCCCCGGAGCTGCCTAATAAATTACTTTAAAAACCTGTCTAGTGGTTTTTTTTAATTGACACTTTCCCCCCCCCAGGTGAATGGGTAGGGGTACGATGTACCCCATACTCATTCACATATGGTGGGGGGCTGGGATCTGGGGGCCCCCTTATTAAAGGGGGCTCCCGGATTCCGATAAGCCCCCAGCCCGCAGACCCCGACAACCAACGGCCAGGGTTGTCGGGAAGGGCCCCTTGTCCTCATCAACATGGGGACAAGGTGCTTTGGGGTGGGGGGGGCTGCAGGGCACCCCCCTGCCCCAAAGCACCCACCCCCCCATGTTGAGGGCATGCGACCTGGTACGGTTCAGGAGGGGAGGTGCTCGCTCGTCCCCACCCCCTTTCCTGACCGGCCGGGCTGCTTGCTCGGATAAAGGTCTGGTATGGATATTGGGGGGACCCCATGCTGGTTTTTTGGTGTAGGGGGTTCCCCTTAAAATCCATACCAGACCGAAGGGCCTGATATGCTCTTGGAGGGGAACCCATGCCGTTTTTTTATTTAAAATTTAGCGAGTTCCCCCTCAAGATTCATACCAAACACAGTGCCTGGTATTGGCGGGGATCCAAGCAGGATCCCCGTTCATTGAAGTCAGACGGGTCTCTGACTTCAAGTCGCAGGGCAAAATCGGATCCAAAGTAGGACGAGTGTTGTGTCCTTAGGCCCGGTTCACACTTGTGCGATGCCAGACATTACATTGCATGTAATTCGGATGTAATTCACAGTGCACTGCTGTTCACATTACATGCGATATCTGTGCGGTGCGATTTTAGCCATACAGATAGTACCACATTCTGTCCAAACACGCACAGGACTCTTTTTTCTGTTCTTTTTTCTGTTCGGACCAGAATTGGAACGCAAGTGTGTTCACACATATGCGATCCGATTCATGTCCGAACTGTCAGTCGCAGTGCGATACGCGAGCTGAAATGGGGGTGTCGTTAACATATAATGACACTCCTAAGCAGTTTGCATATGGCAGTGTGAACTGCCGTGCGAGTCGGTGTGATGCGGGAACCCGCAGTGGATTCGCAGGGTTCTCGCATCGCACAAGTGTGAACCGGGCCTAACCGACAATTGCGTGGTCGTGTGATGCTGTACCCAAATAAAATTCATGTCCTTTTTTTCCCCACAAATAAAGATTTATTTTGGTGGTATTTTATCACCTCTGCGGTTTTTATTTTTTGTGCTATAAACAAGAAAAGAGTGACATTTAAAAAAAAAAAAAATCTAATTTCGTCATCAATTTAGGCCAATATGTATTCTGCTACATATTTTTGGTAAAACAAATCCCAATAAGTGTATATTGATTTGGTTTTGATTGGTTTGCGCAAAAGTTACAAACTATGGGATATTTTTTTTTTTTTAATCCTCTTTATTAAAAAGTTTTTTTTTACAACATATATTACATACAAATATACATTAACATTTAAGACATATATACTTAGTAAGACAATTTCTCGGTCTCAATTCATCCCCTACCTATATATACTATACTGGTGCCATTCAAATTCGTTGTATTTTAAGAAAGATCTAGATATCCTATATTATATTTTACCCTATTTACTATCTACCCATTTTTTAAACATTTGTTAAGGTCACCCGTTTAGGGAGGACGAGGGCAGGAAGTGGGAGGGGGAAGGAGAGGGGGGGGGGGAAGGGAGGGAGGAGAGAAAAAAAAAAGGGGAGGGGGAGGAACCCCATTCACCCAAGAGAGGGGGGTATTTCCCCCAATCTCTAGTGATATTTTCATCAGTGCTAATAGAGTGTAAAAAAAAAAAAAAAAAACATAATTGATATTAAACCCCCTATCACCCAGGGGAAGGGGGGGATTCCCCCCAGTCTCTAGTGATATTTCCATCCGTGATCTCAAGTAATATTTTCATCAGTGCTAATAACCCATAATAAAATAAGGAAAATTATTAAGCCCCTTAAACCGGGGAAAGGAAAAAAAATAAAAATAACTAATTAAGTGTAGCGGGGTATTCCCCTTTAAGACAGAGAGACAAGAAGTTCCAGGTGAGAGGTGAGTCAGGAGGAAGTAAAGAGACATTACTGGAAGTGAAAGCAGAGGAGAGAGAGAGACGACATCTCCCAGTACATCTTGCAGCACCCAGGGCACATTGCTCCAGAACAGAGACTGCTGGGGCAGACTTTATAAAGGGGAGGTGGAGTTTGTTCGCTCTCTTTGGACACCCCTCTCCTAGCAAGAGGATCTCTGTGCTGAACTGCTGTGTGCACAAGGCCTGAAGCCTGGGCCTTGTGCTCCTTTCCAAAGAGCCCCTCTGCCAGCCTAGCAGAACCTTAGAGACATCTTCTCATCCTTGCTGCAGTACACCAGAAGGATTGAAGACTTGGATGTCGGTGGATTCCTGTTCCCAGACGAATCGATGGAGGAAACGGACTTGGACTTGTCCGGGTGGTGAGAGCTGTTTAAAGACAGATACTTTATCTTTACTATTCGTTGGGATTACAAAGTTGTTCTTCAAGTGCACCACCGAAAGATTGCTAGCGAATATTGTTTCACTGAACTTCCATTTAGATCAGTCAGGCCTGACTGCATAGGTAGACATTGCTGGGTGTTAGTCTACCCCTGAGGGGAAGTAGCTGTAAAAGGGCAGCGCTAGAGTTGCACAGCAATACTTAATTATTCTGATTACTCTGTTTATCTTTATTACTGTTTATTGCAGGGATCTGCAACTTGTTATACTGTTGTTTATTACTTGCCCATTAGCCTCAGTAAAATATCTGGGTCAAGTACATTGGTGTCAGTTTCACTTACTTTAATAGAAGTTTTAAAGTATATCACTGTGTGTGTTTGCCATAGGACTGCGTCACCTAGAGTTGCGGTCACGCGGTCCTATCTCCCCTTACTAGCTGTGCCAGTAGGGGGTTGAGCATATTGCCGGGGGTTGGCGGAGCTGTCTTCAGGGCCCAACTAAATCTGCGGCCTTCTTAGTTGGAGGTATCGCTACACGTGGGGGTTCTCGTCCGGGATCCTGATACAGCAAACGAACACGCCAAAAGACCGGCATGGACCCACTAGAAGTAGGACAGTGGTACACAATGGCTGGCGCAGATCCGGCCGCGGCGGCACTTATTGAACTCCCGGGGATCTGGCAAAGAGATGCGATAAAGCAGTTAATGACATCCCTATCACCATGCCAGAAATCATGGGTGATGGATGTGAGACCACATGCTTCGTGTACATACGCATTAATAGAGTGGAAAGACGAAATTCCAGAGCATTTTAAAAGCCAGAGCATACAAGCTATGGATGGGCAGACCTACCATCTGACACATGCGCTGCCACATAAGGGAGATCGGTTCCAAATAAGAAAGTCATCATCTCCACAGATACCTCCCCCACAATCCCCTAAGGCACAAGAGCAGGAGGATACAGAGAGTCCCAGATCATCACCGGCCACCCTCAGCACAGAACTATGCGCTGTACTGGGAGAGATTGTGGCCCAGTGCAAGAAGAATCCCACAGATTACCCAATGTCGGGGTACAGAAAGCTCCGGATATTCTCAGGGAGAAAACCTGTGCCCTCAGGGGAAGAAGGATTTGAGGAGTGGCTAGATGGCACCACTCAGGCCTTAGAGGAATGGGAAGTTCCAGAACGCAGCAAGAAACAGCGAATTGCTGAAAGTTTGAAGGGGCCTGCTCTGGATGCCATACGCAACCTGAAGATGAGCAGGAAAGACTGTACTGCACAGGACTACTTGGACATCTTGCAGAATGTGTTCGGTGGGACAGAAAAAGTTACCGAGCTCACCTATCAGCTGGAGCACTGCTACCAGAAAACAGGAGAGAAACTGTCAGAATATATGGGACGTCTAGACAAGATCCTGCATAGAATTATTCTGAAGAAGGGGATCGACCCAGGGAAGGTAGACGAGGCCCGGGCTCAGCAGGTATTGAGGGGAGCTCAGCCCCTGGATCCTATTGCATTGGCGCTGCGCACCCGACAGGACGGGTAGAACCTGGAATACCCCGACCTCATTCGAATGGTCAGAGAGGAAGAGGCCATGTGGGAGGAGAAAAAGAGGGAACAGCCAGTCGAGCCAACCAAACCTCTGGTGGTGATGGTCAGCCCGGCCATGACCCCCGAAAGAGATGCAGAAGTGGACACCCTGAAATCGCAGATGTCCCAAGTGTTGGAGATACTGACCTCTTTGATGGAGAAAGATCAAAGGAAACCAGAAAAGAAAAGTCCAAGAAAGGAGTTGTTCCCGAATACCTCAGCGCCCACTTCTCTACAGGATCGTGAAGAAGAGGTGATTTGTTACAACTGCGGAGGGATTGGTCATTTTGCAAACATATGTTCCAGTCCCAGGAAGAAAAAGATAAATAACCGCCAGCCGGCGGAAAACGTCAGAGGGCCCCGGTGAAGGAGTCAACCGGGTGCCCATCATTTTCAGTGAGCTCCAAACTGAATGAAAAACAGAAGAAGAGAGAAAATAGAACACCTCAGAGGAAACACAACATTCTCCAACAGAGATACACCGCAGAGAAAGGGGGCAAGACCCCTCAGAAGAGACACAGCACTCCCCAGAGGGGGTGCACACCTAAGAAAAATAACAGTATCCCTCAGCGGGTTCCTACACCCATAAAAAGGGGGGAAGTCAATGCATACCAGGCTCAAGAAAGGTTCAAGTCCAAAGGGAATAGGACAAGAGAGAGTCCAAAAGGAAAAGGTCTGAAGAAGGCGACCCCTGCCGGGCCATATCCGGAGAAGCTGGTGGGCCCATCCCCTATAGTGCCCATTCAAGTGGAGGGAGTCTACACCAGGGCCCTCTTGGATACCGGGGCACAAGTGACCCTACTATACCGGGACTTCTACGATAGGCACTTGAGTCATCTGCCTATCCAGAAGATAGAAGAGCTGGAAATATGGGGAATTGGAACCCAGAGTTTCCCTTACGACGGCTATCTTCCCATCAAGATGACCTTTGACCCATCCGTGGCTGGGAAGGCCGAAGTGTTTGACACCCTGGCAGTCGTGTGCCCTAGGCCACCTGGAGCCAACAAGAATTCCCTTATAATAGGGACGAACACGGACCTGGTCCGAAGACTCCTGACCCCTCTAGTAAAAGAAGAGGGGCGAACAGCCACCAAGATCCATCCCATGCTAAAGACGGCCTACCAACGGCTGGTCCAAGAGCAGGAGACCCCTGGAGAAGGGATAGGGAAGGTGTGGAGACTTGGAAGAGAAGGGGTAGTGTTGCAGCCCGGCGAAGTAACCTGTCTCAGAGCCACTGTGAAGCTTACTTGGGAGCAGCCTGGTCCCTTTGTCGTGCTGGAGTCAGACCCAAGGGGTGAGTCCTCAGGTCTGGAAGTGATACCGGAAGTGATTCCGCTGAAGGTCCTGAAGAAGGCCCATTGTAGAGTTCCAGTGAGTGTTAGGAACACTACCAGAGACCTCATGGAAATCCCAGCCAGAATGCTGCTAGGCCAGGTGAGCCCTGCGGCCCCTGTTACCCTGTCAGAAGTGAAGAGGACAGGTGAAGGAGGAGATGCTTGGGAGAAGCTGTCCATGGAAAACCCGAATCTGCCAGGAGCTTGGAAGGAGAGAGCCAAGGCCCAGTTGAATAGATGGGAGAAGATCTTCTCTAAGGATGAGTTCGATGTGGGGTGTGCAAGGAGTGCCACCCATCAGATCCGCCTCCAGGAAGACAAGCCCTTCCGAGAGAGGGTCAGGCGGGTCCCCCTAGCAGATCTGGAGGATCTAAGGGAACAACTTGCAGAACTCAAGAGGACTGGTGTGATACGGGAGTCCAGAAGCCCTTATGCCTCTCCCATCGTGGTGGTCAGAAAGAAGAATGGATCATTGAGGCTCTGTATCGACTACAGGACTCTCAACAGGAGAACCATACCTGACCAATACACCACCCCGAGGATAGAGGATGCCCTACAGAGCTTGTCTGGAGCTAAATGGTTCAGCGTTATGGATCTCAAGAGCGGGTACTATCAGATTCCTATGCACCCAGAAGACAGGGAGAAGACAGCCTTCATAACCCCAGTAGGGTTCTTTGAATTCAACCGGATGCCCCAAGGTCTGTCTGGAGCCCCAGCGACTTTCCAATGTCTCATGGAGAAGACTGTAGGAGACATGAACCTTATTGAAGTCCTTGTATACCTGGACGATGTCATTGTCTTTGGGAGAACCTTGGAAGAACACGAAAGGAGGCTGGAAAAAGTGTTGAGAAGACTCAGTGAGGAAGGACTCAAGCTTTCGCCTGAGAAGTGTCGGTTCTATCAGTCTTCTGTGAACTATCTGGGGCACATAGTGTCTGAAGAAGGGGTGGCCACAGACCCTGAGAAATTGGAGGCAGTTACCTCCTGGCCACGACCCACCACAGTAACCGAACTCAGATCCTTCTTGGGGTTCTGCTCCTATTACAGGAGGTTTGTGGAAGGATTCGCCCGAATTGCCAGGCCATTGAATGAACTACTCAAGACCGAGGGGGAAGAGGACGACTCAGGGCCCAGGAAGCCGGGAGAGTCAGTCAGAGATCAGTGGAACCAGAAGTGTGAAGAGGCCTTCCAGGCATTAGAGGAGAGCCTAACCACTGCCCCAGTCTTGGCCTATGCAGACCCAACCAAGCCCTATGAACTACACGTAGATGCTAGTCATGATGGTCTGGGAGGAGTACTTTACCAAGAACACGAGGAACAACTGCGGCCTGTTGCCTACGTGAGCAGGAGCCTGACCCCCTCTGAGAAGAACTACCCCACTCACAAGCTGGAGTTCCTGGCCCTCAAGTGGGCGGTAGTAGACAAGCTCAAAGACTACCTGTATGGGGCGGAGTTCACTGTGAAGACCGATAACAACCCCCTTACCTACCTTTTCACCACGGCCAAGCTGGACGCCACTGGACACAGGTGGCTGGCCGCACTTTCTGGATTCAACTTCAGCCTAATGTATAGGCCAGGGACTGGGAATCGAGATGCAGACGCTCTGTCCAGGAGATCTCATTCTCTCACCAGTGACGTAGAAGATTGGACCCAAGTGGCACCGGACGGGGTGCGGGCCCTTTGTCAAGGAGCTGAATTCCAAGCTCGAGGAGGTTCCAGAGCAGAGGAAATAGGAGTTACCATGGTGGGAGTCCCCAAACACTACTGTGGAGTAGCTCAACTGGGAGAGGACAACCTGCCAAGACTGTCCAAGAAGGAGATGAGGTGTGACCAATTGGAAGACCCCATGGGGAGATTGGTCCTGGAGGCCCTGGAGAATCAGGATCCAAACAGACTCATGCGTCAACCTTCAAAAGAAGCTCGCCTGCTGAGGAAAGAGTGGGACAGGTTGCAGTTACATCAGGGAGTGGTCTACCGAAGGGGCCCCTCTGATGACTCAGAAGATAAGTGGCAACTGTTCCTCCCAGAGAAATATCGAGAGACTGTTCTGATTGCCCTGCATGACAACCATGGCCACCTAGGGGCTGAAAGGACCTTTCAACTTGTCAGAAGTCGGTTCTATTGGCCCTGCATGAGGGCAGAGATAGAAGAGTACTGCCACTCATGTGTACGGTGCGTCCAGAGGAAGACTTTACCCCATCAAGCTGCCCCAATGGGCCATCTACAGAGTCAAGGCCCAATGGATCTGGTATGCATTGATTTTCTCTGCCTCGAACCCGACCTGAGTGGACTAGGAAATGTTCTGGTGATAACCGACCATTTCACCAGGTATGCCCAGGCTTTCCCCACCAAAGACCAGAAGGCCTCCACCGTAGCCAAGGTACTTATGGAGAAGTACTTTGTCCATTATGGGCTGCCACAGCGACTCCATTCAGATCAAGGGAGGGACTTTGAGAGTAAACTGATCCGGAAGCTCCTGGATTCTTTGGGAATTAAGAAGACTCGAACTACACCTTACCATCCACAGGGAGATGCTCAGCCGGAAAGGTTTAACCGAACCTTGCTCAACATGTTGGGGACTCTGGAAAGCGAGAAAAAGCAACATTGGAGCCAACACATAGCAGCCATAGTACATGCTTACAACTGCACCATCAGTGATGCTACAGGCTACTCCCCATATCGACTCATGTTTGGGAGAGAAGCGAGACTACCGGTGGACTTGGCCTTTGGCACCTCTCTGGACCATTCCTCAGCCACATCCCACAAAGGATATGTGGACAGGCTCAGACACAGCCTGAAAGTAGCCTATGAACATGCTCAAGCGGCCTCAGATCAAAGGGGAGCTCAAAATAAAAGAAACTTCGACTTGAAGGTTCGGGTACAAGACCTACAGCCCGGGGATCGAGTACTGTTACGCAATCTGGGGGTCCCTGGAAAGCACAAACTTGCAGACAGATGGAGATCTGAACCCTATGTCATCTGCAGGAAGTTGCCAGGCCTACCTGTCTATACGTTGAAGCCAGAAGGAAAGGTAGGCCCACTGAAGACGTGGCATCGAAACCACCTTCTCCCACTTGCTGAGGCAGTTAGAATACCTCCCGTGGGAGACTCCCTTGAACCGGCCTCTATCCTGGATACTCCTAGGCCGAACACTCGGTCGCAGACCTCCCGAGCTGAAGATGGAGAGGCCTCTCAACTTAGTGGAAGTGAGGAGGGAGAACTTGATTGGCTGTGGCCTTCCCCAACTCCAGGAACTTCTACCATAGATCTTCCAACCACTGAAGACACCACAGATGAAACACTGAACCCAGAATCCACAGAGTTCATCCCTTCTAGTCCTTCAGCAGAATACTGGGAAGATGCCCATGATGGTTGTTCAGAGGAAGAGGAGCCTGTGGCGCCAGAGCCAGAAATCCCAAGAGAGCAAAGGGCTCGAAGAGTCATCCGGCCTCCTAAGAAGCTGACCTACCCACAAATGGGGAACAGCTCAGAAGACTCTGTAGTTACTGCTAGGAGGAATGCTGAGAATCCGGATCCCTCCACGGTCCATTTGGTGGAGGGCAACCCCAGCTCACTCTCTGGCACAGCTAGACAGGTCGCCCCCACTGAAGCGACCTGTAGACAGGACAGCTCCCCATCTTATGATGATTGGTGGGAGGCTCCTCTGTCAACCCTATGCAACCGCATTGAATCTAGAATGTTTTGCAGACCTAAAAAATGTCTTTGGGGACCAAAGATTCAAAGTGGGGGGGAGTGTGTAGCGGGGTATTCCCCTTTAAGACAGAGAGACAAGAAGTTCCAGGTGAGAGGTGAGTCGGGAGGAAGTAAAGAGACATTACTGGAAGTGAAAGCAGAGGAGAGAGAGAGACTACATCTCCCAGTACATCTTGCAGCACCCAGGGTACATTGCTCCGGAACAGAGACTGCTGGGGCAGACTTTAAAAAGGGGAGGTGGAGTTTGTTCGCTCTCTTTGGACACCCCTCTCCTAGCAAGAGGATCTCTGTGCTGAACTGCTGTTTGCACAAGGCCTGAAGCCTGGGCCTTGTGCTCCTTTCCAAAGAGCCCCTCTGCCAGCCTAGCAGAACCTTAGAGACATCTTCTCATCCTTGCTGCAGTACACCAGAAGGATTGAAGACTTGAATGTCGGTGGATTCCTGTTCCCAGACGAATCGATGGAGGAAACGGACTTGGACTTGTCCGGGTGGTGAGAGCTGTTTAAAGACAGATACTTTATCTTTACTATTCGTTGGGATTACAAAGTTGTTCTTCAAGTGCACCACCGAAAGATTGCTAGCGAATATTGTTTCACTGAACTTCCATTTAGATCAGTCAGGCCTGACTGCATAGGTAGACATTGCTGGGTGTTAGTCTACCCCTGAGGGGAAGTAGCTGTAAAAGGGCAGCGCTAGAGTTGCACAGCAATACTTAATTATTCTGATTACTCTGTTTATCTTTATTACTGTTTATTGCAGGGATCTGCAACTTGTTATACTGTTGTTTATTACTTGCCCATTAGCCTCAGTAAAATATCTGGGTCAAGTACATTGGTGTCAGTTTCACTTACTTTAATAGAAGTTTTAAAGTATATCACTGTGTGTGTTTGCCATAGGACTGCGTCACCTAGAGTTGCGGTCACGCGGTCCTATCTCCCCTTACTAGCTGTGCCAGTAGGGGGTTGAGCATATTGCCGGGGGTTGGCGGAGCTGTCTTCAGGGCCCAACTAAATCTGTGGCCTTCTTAGTTGGAGGTATCGCTACATAAGTAAGTAGAGAAAAACCCTTTTTCCTCCGTCACCCTAGGGTGGAGGGGAAAATCCCATAATCTCTAATGACATTTTGGTCGGTGCTAATAAAGTGTAAGAGAAGACAATATGTATTTTCTTCTTTTTCCCTAGTCTCTAGCCAGATTACTTCAGTGCTAGTGAAGTATGTGTGTAGAAAATAATTTATAGATACAGACATAAAAAAAGAGAGGGGGGAAAAAAAAAATAAGATTTTCGGACAACTTTTACCACACTCCTAAAAAGGGGAAGTTTTCCCTAGTCTCTAGTGACAATTTCTTCTATGGGATATTTTTATGGCATTTTTATTTATTTATTTATTTTACTAGTAATGTCGGCGATCAGTGATTTTTAGCAGGACTTGCGACATTGCGGCGGACAGATCGGAAACCTAACTGACATATTTGACACTTTTTTTGGGAACCAGTGACATTATTACAGTGATCAGTGCTAAAATATGCACTGTTGCGTCTGTGAACAGCAATTTTCAAGTCTTGCCACAGATTCTCAATTGGATTTAGGTCTGGACTTTGACTGGGCCATGCTAACACTTGAATATGCTTTGATCCAAACCATTCCATTGTAGCTCTGGCTGTATGTTTAGGGTCATTCTCCTGCTGGAAGGTGAACCTCCTCCCCAGTCTCAAGTCTTTTGCAGACTCTAACAGGTTTTCTTCTAAGATTGTCCTGTATTCGTCTCCATCCATCTTCCCATCAACTCTGACCAGCTTCCCTGTCCCTACTGAAGAAAAGCATCCCCACAACATGATGCTGCCACCACCATGTTTCACTGTGGGGCTGGAGTGTTCAGGGTGATGTGCTGTGTTAGTTTTTCACCACACATAGGGGTTTATTTACTAAAGGCAAATAGATTGCAGTTGCTCCAGAGCTTAGTAAGTGAGCAGAAGCTCTGCTGACTTCCATCATCCAATCATATGCAAGCAATAATGCTGTTTTTTTTTATTTTCCTTGCACGTGATTGGGTATCCTTTGAAAGGTGAAGGTTTACCTCATTTACTAAGCTCTGGAGCAATAGCACTTGTGGAATGCAACTGCACTTTGCAAACTGCACAGACTATTTGCCATTAGTAAATCAACCCCATAGTGTTTTTCTTTTAGGCCAAAACTTACAATTTTGGTCTTATCTGACCAGAGCACCTTCTTCCACATGTTTGCTGTGTCCCCCACATGGCTTCTCGTAAACTGCAAATAGGACTTCTTATGGCTTTTTTTCAACAATGTCTTTCCTCTTGCCACTCTTCCATAAAGGTCAGATTTGTGGAGTGCACGACTAATAGTTGTCCTGTGGACAGATTCTCCCACCTGAGCTGTGGATCTCTGCAGCTCCTCCAGAGTTATCCTGGGCCTCTTGTCTATTTCTCTGATTAATTCTCTCCTTTCCCGGCCTGTCAGTTTAGGTGTCTTAGTAGGTTTGCAGTTGTGCCATACTCTTTCCGTTTTGATGGATTGAACAGTGCTCCATGAGATGTTTAAAGCTTGGGATATTTTTTTATAACCTAACCCTGCTTCAAACTTCTTTACAACTTTATCCCTGACCTGTCTGGTGTGTTCCTTGGCCTTTATGATGCTATTTGTTCACTAAGGTCCTCTAACAAACCTCTGACGGCTTCACAGAACAGCTGTATTTATACTGAGATTCAATTACACACAGGTGGACTCTATTTACTAATTAGGTGACTTCTGAGGACAATTGGATCCACTAGATTTTAGTTGGGGTATCAGAGTAAAGGGGGCTGGATACAAATGCATGTACCACTTTTCAGATATTTATTTGTAAAAAAAAATTAAAACCATTTATCATTTTCCTTCCACTTCACAATTATGAGCACCTGCTGGGGGATGGTTAAGCTTTGTGCATATATGAGGGTAAAAATGGTGGCTGGGTGTTTTTCGATCATTACTGAACTTGTCTTAACCACTTCAGCCCCGGACCATTTTGTTGCTAAAGGACCAGGCCACTTTTTGCGATTCAGAACTGTGTCGCTTTAACTGCCAATTGCGCGGTGGTTTCCCAAACAAAATTGACGTCCTTTTTTCCCCACAAATAGAGCTTTCTTTTGGTGGTATTTAATCCCCTCTGCGGTTTTTATTTTTTGCGCAATAAACAAAAATCGAGCGACAATTTTGAAAAAAAAGCAATATTTTTTACTTTTTGCTATAATAAATATCCCCCAAAAATATATAAAAGAAAAAATGTCCTCAGTTTAGGCCGATACGTATTCTTCTACATATTTTTGGTAAAAAAAATCGCAATAAGCGTTTATTGATTGGTTTGCGCAAAAGTTATAGCGTCCACAAAATAGGGGATAGTTTTATGGCATTTTTATTAATAATTTTTTTTTTTACTATATGGCGATCATCGATTTTTATCGTGACTGCGACATTATGGCGGAAACACATCGGACACTTTTGACACCATTTTGGGACCATTGTCATTTTTACAGCGGCCAGTGCTATAAAAATGCACTGATTACTGTAAAAATGACACTGGCAGTGAAGAGGTTAACCTGTAGGGGGCGCTAAAGGGGTTAAGTGTGACCTAAAGAGTGATTCTAACTGTTAGGGGCTGTGGCTTGGCGTGACACATCACTGATCGTTGTTCCCTATGACAGGGAACAGACGATCACTGACAGTGTCACTAGGAAGAACGGGGAAAGGTTTGTTTACACTTACCTCTCCCCGTTCTTCAGCTCTGTGACACGATTGCGGGACACCGGCGGCGATCGGGTCCGCGAGTCCCGCGGGCGCAGTCACGGAGTTCCCGACAGGGTCGCGAGCGATCGGGTCCGCGGGTCCCGCGGTCACGGAGTTCCCGACAGGGTCGCGAGCGCGCCCCGGCGGCGCGACCCACAGCTCGCACATTAAAGGGGACGTACCTGTACGCCAATGTGCGCAGCCGTGCCATTCTGTCGACGTACGTCGTCGTGCGGCGGTCGGGAAATGGTTAAAGGACCATTCAAAAGGTAAGTATGGCATCAGATAGAGGCACTTGCCACAAAAGCTGCGCTAAACGAAAAAAAAAAATGTAGACATTCTTCCATCCATGTTAAACAGCATGGATTGAGGAATCTCCTGCTGCCAGCTATTGTATTCTGAGAGCCAGCATCTGTAACTATCAAAATACCACAACAGCAGCTGCATCTGATTGGCAGCGTCACTGTTCAACCCACTTTTTTCTGCATGACTCCTTTGATTTTTAAATCAAAGTTCGTTAAGCCAGTGGCAGTAACAGGACCACCCAGAGCTCTCACTTTAGCTGATTCACATGAATTGTGTCAAAATTTGAGCCATGTATGGCCAGCTTTTGAGAATTTGACAGTCAGCTGCACAAAATGAATGACAGATGAAAATTTCAGCCAATCAGAAGACAAACTGTGCCTACTGAATGTGAATGTGAATTTCCCATGTTTGGCTGGGGTATACTATTAAATTTACAGGAAAATCCATTTTTTCCTTAGCATTAGTGTCACAGACCTTACATTTATCAAAACACTGATAAAATCTATTCATTAAATAACCTGTCCAAATCCAGCCTAATCTTATGAAGACAATCCTTCACACTTTGAAAAGTTTAACTGAATGGCTGATATTACAGTGTAGCTCATTTTCGGAGTGCCTGTCTAATCTATATTCATACTAAGATGTTGAAAGGTGCGAGAGAGCCATCTGCCAACAGCAAAATATGACGGCATGCTAAACATCTGCCTGACAGCAAAAACTTATTGACCAAAATCTTAGGATGTGAAAAATCCACATAATTTTGTATGGAGAGTCTACATCATTGATCAATTTGTCACTGCTGAGGATAAAGCAAATTGCCAGTAGGCAAATTATTATATCCATCAATGAATGGAGATTTATTTTCTATAAATAAACATTTAAATAAAACTATTATTTATACTCAGAGTGATACCCAGGGAAACTTCTTAGCATATCAGACCTGAAATATAAAGCACAATATCTGCGGCCCCCTTTGAGCTCCCCCATGGTGGAGAGGATGATGCGATGGCTATCCGCATTTTATTTTCATCCAACAGCTAAAATTAGAATAAATGATACTCTCTCCCCTACTCTAGAATTATTTAATGGCACAAGACAGGGGTGTCCTCTGTCCCCAATGCTGTTTGTTTTAGCATTGGAACCCCTGTTAGCCGCAATTAGGAAAAACAGAAATATAAAAGGAGTGAGAGTAGGGGATAGGGAGTATATAGTGGCTGCATATGCCGATGATGTACTATTTTATATCACGGATCCCAGGACAACACTACCAATTATATTGAAGGAGTTGAGTAGATATGGGAAGATGTCAAATTTCAAAATCAATACAGCAATGTCAGAGATTTTAAACATAACCATCTCAAAGGAGGAACAGTGGGCAATTCAGCCTGCTTTCCCCTTTGCTGTAAAAAGGAATTAGGATATTTGGGGGTAAAATTGACAGCATCACTGGAGTCCCTGTTTGAGGCAAACTATGTCCCTATATTAAATAAAGTAAAAGATCAACTCAGCAATTTAGGAAATAAATTATTATCTTGGATAGGGAGGATAAATGTTTTAAAAATGATTATATTGCCCAAATTAACATACATATTCCAAATGATCCCAATAAGAGTCCCACAGGAATTTTTCTCGAAACTAAGAGATCTCACGTCAAAATATATCTGGAGTCGTAAACACCCTAGAATCTCATATTCTACCTTGGCAAAAGGGAAAAAGTCAGGGGGGGTAGCAGCACCAGACTATAAGTACTATCAGGCAATTGTTATGTCTAGGATAATAGGTTGGACACATATTCAAGAGGGGAAAGGATGGGTGGAAATTGAAAAAGCACAAAGTAAAGTAGACTTAGGGAAAAGTGTGTGGATTCCACAACAGTATCGTGAACTGTCAAAAAACACAAACCCACTAACTAAGCATTTGCTTAGAGTATGGGATGGACTGGGTAAAGTATATCACTGGCAATATAATTCACCTTTAATTTCTTTATTAGATACAAATTATTTTAAGCCTGGAAAAGATGAGCACATATA
Source organism: Rana muscosa (assembly GCA_029206835.1). NCBI lineage: Eukaryota > Metazoa > Chordata > Amphibia > Anura > Ranidae > Rana > Rana muscosa. The sequence continues at coordinate 1,140,897,981 of CM055116.1, read as the reverse complement.
TTTTACTAGATGGGCAAAAAAAGATGAAATATTATTACACGATGCGATGAAAGGAAATAGGATATGCACATTCACAGAGTTAACACAGAAATGGGGCAGTAAACCATTAGACAGATGGAGAAATGCACAAATTCAACACTTCACATAGACCCTCCCCCAACCACTGCGGGGAAAAGGCGAGATGAACTCAATGGAGAGATTTCTCTCCTCCCCGCGGAGCTTGGGACAGACTGTGCTATGGAAAACCCTCGAACCCCCCACTATGAAGGAATGGGTAGTAAAAATAGATTGGCTGGGCTCAATAGAAGAAACAATACATAGAATGGAAGACTCTTTAGAAGTATACAACATAGTGGGCTGAGTTTAAAAAATCACGAGAATATATGTTGATGATGTAGTGTTAAAGGGAAAGGGGAAGAAGACAGGAGGACAGAGTCCTGGGGAAGATCAGGGAGGATGAGATAGGAATGATTACCGTACTCTTATTGGGATCCTCTCTCCAATTCCCAGATGTTTCAGGGTTCCCAGCATGAAGCTCCAGTCCACCCTGTCGAAAGCCTTTTCAGCGTCCACCGACAGGAGTATGACTGGGGCCCCACTCTCTCTTGCCTCATGTATTAATAACAGCAACTTAAGGGAGTTATCTTTCCCCTCCCTCCCTGTGACAAACCCAACCTGGTCATTGTGTACCCATTGTGGTAGTAATGTTTTGAGTCTTCCTGCTATTATTTTTGCAAAGATTTTTATATCAGTGTTTAATAGTGATATTGGTCTGTAACTATCCGGTGCCATTGGGTCATTACCCTCCTTCAAGATCAAAGTAATATAAGCCAATAGTGCCTCTTCCCTTAGATTCTCTCCTTCTGCTAATGCGTTAAAATAATTGCATAGTTTGGGGGCCAGCACTTTTTGAAACCTTTTATAGTACATAATTGAGTACCCATCAGGGCCCGGGCTCTTCCCCGTGGCCATGTCTTTAATTGCTTTAAGGACTTCTTCCTGGATGATGATTGGAGTTTCCAATATTTCCAGCTCTTCTTTCGGCATCTCTGGAAGATCCAGGCCCTGTAGGTACTCTTTAACTTCTTCCTTACTCCCCGTATTTCCTTCTTTTTGTGTGACATTATAGAGCTGGCTCTAATAGCCGTGGAAAACCTCTGCTATTTCGGGGGAGGAGTGCTTTGTTTCTCCTTCGTTGTTTTTAATTTTTGGCTATAAAGGATGCATTCTTTTTTTTCCCTTACTGCCCTTGCTAGCCATTTCCCTGATTTATTACCCCACTAATGTTTCTCTTTTTCAACTAAGTGGAAGGCTCTCTTTTTTTTCTGCTCTATTAATACCCCCAGCTCTTTTTTTTTTAACTCTGCACTATCTGGGATACCCCTAGATCTCGACTGTTTTTCTAACTCAGTTATCTCTTTATATAAGTTTTTGATCTTCTTTCCCTTTTCCTTCTTTTTCCATGCTCCTATGCTTATTAACACCCCCCTTATGTACCATTTATGAGCTTCCCACAGAGCTCCCCTTGAGATTTCCGGTGTGTCGTTAATAAGAAAAAAATCCTCCAGCTCCTGTTCTATCCTCTTGTTCACCTCAGGGTCCTGGATAAGGGAGTCATTTAGTTTCCAGCCCCTCCCCATGGTGGGACTTGATGTTATTTCTAATTGAGCCAATACTGGGGCATGATCTGAGAGAGAAATTGGTTTTATAGTCGTATTCTTAAGGGAAGGTATCCACTGATGCTCTATTAGTACGTAGTCTATTCTTGAAAAAGACCTATAAACTGCTGAAAATAATGTATAATCCCGAGCTCCTGGATGTCCAATCCTCCAGGCATCCACAAGCTGGTGTTCTAATAATAACTTCTTTATTTTATTTTGTCTCTTACCTGATAGGCGGGAGAGACCCCCCGTAGTATCGACCCGTGGGTCCATACCCATGTTGAGATCTCCCCCGATCACCAGTTTCCTTTCCTTAAATTCATATCGTTTTTTCAGAGTTTTACTCAGGATCTCTGTTTGGTGAGTAAATATTTGCTATAGTACAGTCCTCATTGAATAACTTCCCCTTTATAAAAAGGAATCTTCCCTCTTGTCACAATGGTACTGAAGTGAGCCCACAGGCGAGCAGGTGACACGGGATCCCCCAGGACGTGGAATCTAAGGGCCAGCCGGTATTCCGCCAGGGACCCCCTCACGAGGGTTTGGGCTTAGCTGCGTGCTGACTCCAGGTCACAACCCCTAGGTTCACCCTGCTCGCGAGGAGAGTACCAGAAGACTCAGAGGGATGGATGGATGGATAAAGCAAAAGGAGAGCCGGATATCAAGCCAAGGTCGGGGCGGGCAGCAGACAACGTAAACAGGAGGACTAGCCGATTCGGTACACAAGAAGTCTGGTTAAGTAGGTTACAGGCAGGGAGCTCTGAAACAAATGTTGCTCAAGCAACCAGAAACTGGTTTGAGTGCAATTTAAATAGTGAGGCACATGGGAGGCTGGACAGGAAGTAGCAGGAAGGAAGGATATATTAGGCCACAGGTGAAGCCGGCGACACCCATAGCTGCTGAGTGCAGCAGAGCTGAACACAAGCTTGTGGAACAACAGGTGCTAGCCGACCTACAGCAGTATAGGTAAGACACAGATCAGCTCCGCAGCTGATCTGTGACAGTACCCCCCCCCGCTTATGAGGTCCCCCTACACGTCTGGGGGCTGGCTTGGAGGAAAATTTCCGATGGAATCTGGTCACCAAGCGTGGGGCTGAGACATCTGCAGCAGGAACCCAAGACCTCTCCTCCGGGCCGTAGCCCTTCCAATCAATCAGATAGAGTAGCTTCCCTCTGGAGTATTTGGAGTCCAATATATCTTTAACCTCATACTGATCCGTGGTATCTGCCACAGGAGCGGGGCGAGAAGAAGGGCGAGAGAAACGATTGAGGACCAGTGGCCTGAGCAGAGAAACATGAAAGGCATTGGGGATCCTGAGATGAGAGGGCAGACAGAGCTTGAAAGCAACTGGATTGATCTGACAGAGAATGGGAAAGGGACCAATGAAGCGAGAAGCAAATTTCATTGAGGGCACCCGGAGTCGGATGTGCTTGGTAGAGAGCCAGACTCTATCGCCAGGTAGGAACTTAGGAGCCGGACGGCGATGACGATCTGCTGCCGTTTTATGCCTGGAAGCAGCCAGATGAAGATTCTTAGAGACTTCTGCCCAGATTGAGTTGAAGGTCCTTTGGGTTTCAGCTGCTGCTGGTACAAGGGGAGAAATGGGAACAGGGAAAGGAACAGATGGATGCTGCCCGTAAACAGTGAAGAAGGGAGATTTTCCAGAACTGGCATTGGAGTGTTGGTTTAAGGCAAACTCTGCCCAGGGCAAAAGGCCCACCCAGTCATCTTGGTGGGCTGAGATGAAGGCACGGAGAAAACGTTCTACATTTTGATTGACACGTTCCGTTTGCCCATTGGACTGGGGATGAAAGGCAGAAGAAAAATCCAATTTAATCCCAAAGGATTTGGCCAAGGCTCTCCAAAACCGAGCAGTAAATTGAACTCCTCTGTCAGAGACGATATGTGAAGGCATCCCATGAAGACGAAAGATCTCCTTGATGAAAGTTGTGGCAAGACTGGGAGCAGAAGGTAGGCCTGGGAGAGGGATCAAGTGACACATTTTGGAGAACCGATCCACCACTACCCAGATGATTGTGGAACCTGTTGAGAGGGGCAGATCCGAGATAAAATCCATGGAAATACAGCGCCAAGGTATATCGGGAACTAGTAAGGGCAGAAGCAACCCAGCTGGGGCGGATGTGGAAGACTTGGATAGTACACAAACCGTACAAGCTTGAATGTACTCTTTGACATCCTTACGAAGAGAGGGCCACCAGTAATGACGCTGAAGAAGGACACAATTACGAGGTATACCAGGATGTCCAGAGAACTTGGAGTCATGAGCCCACGCAAGGAGTTTGGGACGAAGTGCAGGGACTACAAAAGTTTTACCTGGGGGAGGCTGCATAGACCGGAGCTGAGTAGTGGCTAGAATTCAATGCGGAGGGATGATGGGACCAGGATCAAGGTCATTCTCAGAATCATTGACATCGAAGGACCTGGACAAGGCATCGGCACAAAGGTTTTTGGCACCAAGACAAAAGGTAATATTGAAGTTGAAGCGGGCGAAAAAGAGGGCCCAGCGAGCTTGGCGTGGGTTCAAGCGTTTTGCGGATTGTAAATACTGCAGGTTTTTGTGATCAGTATAGATGGTAATGCAATGGGGAGAGCCCTCTAGAAGATGTCGCCATTCTTGAAGAGCTAGTTTAATAGCCAGTAGCTCGTGGTCCCCAATGGTATAGTTCTTCTCCGCATCAGAAAATTTCTTGGAAAATAATCCGCAAGGCTGAGACTTGCCCTTCTGAGCTTGGAGTAGGACGGCACCGACTCCTACTGAGGAGGCATCAACTTTCATAGAAAAGGGTTTCGTAATGTCCGGACGTAGGAGAATTTGGGCGGAGAGGAAGGCTGCCTTGAGTTTGTGGAAAGCATCAATGGCTTCAGGGGACCAGAGCCGGGCATTGACACCCTTGCGGGTGAGAGATGTAATAGGGGCCACCAAGGTGGAGTAGTTACGAATGAATTGGCGATAGTAATTGGTGAAGCCCAAAAAGCGTTGAGTGGCTTTAAGACCAGAGGTGGCCCGAAGTTTGGCTGGGTCCATGAGGAGGCCCTGTGACGAGATTATGTAGCCCAGAAATGGAACTTGTGTTTGTTCAAATAAGCACTTCTCCAATTTAGCATATAGACAATTGTCCCGTAGACGCTGTAGCACAGCTTTCACATGGAGACGATGGGTGAGTAAGTCTGGTGAGAAAATAAGAATATCATCCAGATATACAATAACACAGACATACAGAAGGTCGCGGAAGATCTCATTAACCAAATTTTGGAAGACAGCTGGGGCATTGCATAAGCCAAAGTGCATCACAAGATATTCATAATGTCCGTCCCTGGTATTAAAGGCAGTCTTCCACTCGTCTCCTTCCCGGATTCTTATTAAATTGTAGGCCCCTCTAAGATCCAATTTGGTAAAAACATGAGAACCTCGCAGTCTGTCAAAGAGTTCCGATATTAAAGGAAGAGGGTATCGGTTCTTCACAGTGATGGCGTTAAGGCCCCTGTAGTCGAAGCATGGACGAAGTGAACCATCTTTTTTCCTTACAAAGAAAAATCTGGCTCCGGCAGGTGAGTTGGATTTCCTGATGAAACCCTTTTGCAGGTTTTCCTGAATGTATTCAGACATGGCTTGTGTCTCTGGGATAGATAGAGGGTAGACTCGGCCTCGAGGAGGAGAGGTCCCTGGTAACAGATCAATGGAGCAATCATAGTCTCTGTGAGAAGGAAGGTGATCAGCGGACTTTTTGCAGAAAACATCTCGGAAGGACTGATATTGGGAAGGCAACATGGGAGTTGTGGAGGTTTCAGCCAAAGGAATGGAAGGCGGTGGTATCACCTTGGAAACGCATTGTTGCTGACACTGAGGACCCCAAGCCAATACTTGTTCAGAGTTCCAATCAAGATGCGGGGAGTGTTTCTGCAACCATGGAAGACCCAGAATGATGGGACTGGAGGATTTAGGCAGAATTAGGAAAGAGATTTCCTCACCATGCAAAACCCCAATGCGTAACGCCATAGGAGGGGTTTTAAACCGGATGGGGCTCATTGGCAAGAAGGAACCATCTACTGCAGTCACGGAGAGGGGTATAGCCAGGGCAACAAAGGAAATGCCCAACTCGGAAGCCAAAGATTGTTCAATGAAATTCCTGGCTGCTCCAGAGTCCACATATGCAGAGAGTTGATAGGCATTTTGAGCCCAGTGGATAGACACGGGTAGGGTGAAACGAAAGAGGCTGACAGAATAAAGGAACGGTCTAGATCACCTAGACCCTGGAGTCCCAGATGGACTGGACATGAGTTCAAGAGATGTCCTTTATCGCCGTAATAAAGGCACAAGCCCAAACCCATGCGCCAGGTACGTTCCTCTGGAGTGAGGCGAGTTCGCCCAAGCTGCATAGGTTCTTCCAACGTTTGAGAGGTTGAAGACGGAGTGGGTTCCACAAGTCTTTGGAGTGCCTGTGCTGGACGGCCAGCAGGGGGATGACTGGATCTGGATCTCTCCAGGGCCCGCTCTTGGAAGCGATGAAATTATCCAAAGTGGTAGGAATGGTGCGTCCAGCGAGTTCATTCTTTACATGCTCAGATAGGCCTTGCCAGAAGGTAGCGGTAAGAGCCTCATTATTCCATTTGAGTTCAGCGGCCAGCGTTCGGAATTGAACTGCGTATTGACCGACTGTCATTCCTTGCTGACGGAGACGAAGGAAGGCCCCAGCAGCAGAAGACACTCTGCCGGGCTCATCAAAAGTTTTCCGGAAAGCATCCAAAAAGGCCTGGAGGTCAGAGGTGATAGAATCGTGTTGTTCCCAGAGTGGGGAGGCCCAAGCTAGGGCATCATCAGAAAGTAGAGAGATGATATATGCGACTTTGGTGCGATCAGTTGGAAAATGGTGGCTGGAAAGTTCAAAGTGGATGGAACACTGATTAATGAAGCCACGACAAGCCTTAGGGTAGCCAGAAAAACTAGGTGGTGGTGGCAGATGCAAGCAGGGATTGCCAGGTGAGGCAGGTAACACGGGAGCAGATGAGGCAGAAGCAGGAGCCGAAGGAGCTGAAGTTGCAGCGACTTGCAGGCGATCCAGGCGGGAGGCAAGATCTTGTAGAAACAGCATTATTTGCTCTTGATTTGCTTGCTGGGAGTTAAGTCGCTGAACTAGATGTTGCATCTGGTCCTCAGTCAGTGGCCGACTCTCTGAGGAGCTCATGGCTTGAGAAAACTGTCACAATGGTACTGAAGTGAGCCCACAGGCGAGCAGGTGACACGGGATCCCCCAGGACGTGGAATCTAAGGGCCAGCCGGTATTCCGCCAGGGACCCCCTCACGAGGGTTTGGGCTTAGCTGTGTGCCGACCCCAGGTCACGACCCCTAGGTTCACCCTGCTCGCGAGGAGAGTACCAGAAGACTCAGAGGGATGGATGGATGGATAAAGCAAAAGGAGAGCCGGATATCGAGCCAAGGTAGGGGCGGGCAGCAGACAACGTAAACAGGAGGACTAGTCGATTCGGTACACAAGAAGTCTGGTTAAGTAGGTTACAGGCAGGGAGCTCTGAAACAAGTGTTGCTCAAGCAACCAGAAACTGGTCTGAGTGCAATTTAAATAGTGAGGCACATGGGAGGCTGGACAGGAAGTAGCAGGAAGGAAGGATATATTAAGCCACAGGTGAAGCCGGTGACACCCATAGCTGCTGAGTGCAGCAGAGCTGAACACAAACTTGTGGAACAACAGGTGCCAGCCGACCTACAGCAGTATAGGTAAGACACAGATCAGCTCCGCAGCTGATCTGTGACACCTCTGGGTCTGCCAACTGCTTCTTTACTTCAAACACCATATTTTTATCAAATCCGATGGCCACCCCTCAAAAGAGATTTGAGGTGGAATCCCCATAGTACCATGTAGGGAAGAGTCGAGAGGCCAGTTTGGTCGCTGAGGAATGTGTGATATGTGTTTCCTGAAGGCAAGCCACATTTACCCTGTAACGTTGTAGTTCCCTACCCACAGCAAACCTCTTCCCTGGAGAATTTAGACCTTTTACGTTATAAGTTACAAAGTTTACTGTAGTCATAGATCATATTGGGAGTGGCTGCCCCCTTTCTTCTTCTCCCTCCCCATACGAGGGTTCCAGGGTCTTCCCTCGGTGGAGGGGGAGAGACGGAGAAAAGAAAAGGGGGGCCGTGAGAGAGAGGGCCCAAAAAAACCCCCCACAAAACCACCTCCCCCAACCGCCCCCCAATCCCACCAGTTGGCAGGTGGACAAATTTCGTATTTGTTCATTCCCCCATCCCCCCTCCCCCTCCCTCCCCAATATCATGTTTATCCATGTGTGGGATCTCCGACACCCTCCTTCATGTCGCTCGGTTCCCATCTCTCCTGAGGGTCTTGATGCTCCCGCACCCTCAGACCCCTGCTTTCCTCCCATCTCCCTCCTCTCCACCCTTCCCGCCCGCTCCCCCGCTTTTTCTTTTTTATCTTCTTACACATTGCCCTTTTATTATATCTTCCTCCAGCCCTACCTCCCCCCGCCCCCCTCCCTCCCCGGCTGCGAGTCCAATGCATACTGCCCAGCGCTGCCCCCTGCCCGTTTTCTTCCCATCCCGGCAGGGACGGGGGTGAGAGATCTAATCTTTTCTTTTACAAAAGTCCCTTAGATCTTCAGGGAATCTTAATACTGCACTGCGTCCATCTTTCTTCCCTTTTAGACATGCTGGAAAACCCCATTGATATGTCACATTCAGCGCCCGCATTTGCTCAGTCAGTGGTTTAAGAAGTTGTCTTCTTGCCAAAGTCTCCACTGATAAGTCCGAGAATATCTGAAAATTAGTTCCATCATATGATATTCCCCCATCGTCCGTAGTCCTTCCATGATTTTGGACTTCTCTTCCACATAGTGAAACCTAGCTATCACATCTCTTGGGGTTTCATCTGTTTTGGTTTGATATCTTATAATCCTGTGAATCCTATCTATTTTCAATGTTTCCGCTGCTTCTCTCCCTAGAATAGGGTTAAACAGTTCTTGCATCACTTTTGTTAATTCGTAATTTTTATACTTCTCTGGTATCCCTCTTATCCAAAGATTTTTTCGGCGACTGTGATTTTCTTGATCTTCCATTTTATAGGATAACCATCTATTTGTTTTTTGCAGCGATAGCATCTGTTCATTCATTTCCTCCATCCTTTGTTCAACTTTATCCATTCTTCCTTCTATTTCTTCGACTCGGCCCAGAACCTGTGCGATATCTGTTCTAACTGCCGCAATTTCTGTTTTCAATGATGCTTCCATTTTGGCAAGCATCTCTGCCATAATTTCTTTGATTTGGGGGAGACTTGCCTGAACCCCCTCTATTCCCGACCCCTCCTCAGGCTCTGGGACCACCTCTGCTTTTTTCTTCTGCTGATCCCCATTTTTTGCCTTGGAGCTCCCTTGGGTATTACTCCCTTCATTTTTAGGGTGCGTTAAGCCCTGTACACACGATCGGATTTCCTATGGTTTTTTTAACCGATGGATTTTTCCATCGGAAAACCGATGAAGCTGACTTTCATCAGTCTTGCCTACACACCATCAGTCAAAAAACTGACCGTTCCAAACGCGGTGACGTAAAACACTCAGATGAGTAGAGAAAAATTAAGTTCAATGCTTCTGAGCATGCGTCGACTTGATTCTGAGCATGCATGGGTTTTTTATCCGATGGAGTTCCCCACAGACGATAGTAATTTGCTATCGGTTTTTTAACCATCGGATAAATTTAAAACATGTTCTATTTTTAAACACCGATGGAAAAAAGACAGATAGGGCCCATACACGATCGGTTTGTCCGATGAAAAAAGTCCATCGGACTCTTTTCATCGGTAAAACCTATCGTGTGTACAGGGCTTAATGGGGGCCTCATTTGTTTTCCCAGGTTTACTGAGCCTAGGACTTCCGTGTCCATTATCCGTCATACTTGTTTCAGCTGTCATATATCGCTGGATACCTCCTGGGCTCCCAATAGGTGGCGCCTTTCCCCACTTTGCCTGCCCTTCCCCTTGTACTTATATTAATTCCAGAGCTTTCCATCTCTATATCCTTATTATCAACGATTTGTCAGACCGAGTGGGGAAGCCGTATATCAAGGTTTGGCAAATCCACCAGCAGAGTAAAGCAGACTTCTCTGTTTCGGCTAATAGGAAATATCCCTCGACACTCAGTGCTCTACCTTTAGTTAAAAAAAAAAAAAGACTCTGCATTGATGTTAATGTTCCTCCTGGACTTTTATTGCCGTTTGTCTGCGAGGTCTCTCAACTAATGCAGCTGACTCGGATGATAGCAGTGTTTCCCCACGGTCAGTAGAGGCATTAGCAGCAACTGTCAGCTACCTTAGTTTTTTTTCAATCATTTACAAGTGTTTTCTGGTAGCAATCAACTGTCAGCAGTTATCACGGCAAGTTGTCGGCTAAAAATCCACGAGGGCAACTGGGTTAGTAGATACCCATGTTAATAGATACTCATCCTCACCAACAGTTGGCAGTATTGATGACAGTGTTATTTTACAGTCAGTTGCAGAATAGGCAAAGGGGCAAAAATGTATCAACAGATGGCAGTAGAAACAGCAGTAGCACCTCATAAGTCCAATAATGAGAAGAAAAAAGGAAGCCAGTAAAGTCCCCACAGCTCCTCAAGGAGTGGCTCCTATTCTCCTGAGGGTGTGAAGGTCCCCTGTAGACTGAGCAGATAGACTCTCCACTTATTTTACACTCCTGTGGCAGTAGTTCCATTAGTTTCAGTAGCAATTCATTTGCACAATATATGCATTAATTAGATTTAAATTTATTCGATCCTACCACTTCCAGGGTACTTAGTCCAGTGGAGACGTCCTGCTGCAGGTCTGCTCAGCAATCTGGGCAACTTCATCGGATATTCAGCAGCTCCCAAAGGGGACCCAGCTTTCAGCTTCCCGGTCAGCCTTCTTATCCTTTCCAATGAACGGAACCCTCTCAGGCAGCTTAAGCTACAGGGATCGCGGGGGGGGAGGGGGGGCCATCAAGACCGGGAGCAGGTTGGCAGGGTGGAGGGGGGTGGCCACGCTAGGTCACAATACGGGCTTCAGCAGTGTCAGGGGATCCGAGGGGGAGCTGTGCGGGGATCGCGGCTGCGACTAATGGCATAGTGCAGCCCTCCATTTCATCCTCCATCCCTCACTCACGGCTCACTCTCCTCTCTCCCCAGCGTGGCGTGGCGGGAGCTTCAGGCGGGTGGGCGGAGACAGAGTTCCGGGGCTAGCACGAGCACAGGCACGAGCGCTCCATCTCCCAGCCAGCCCAAACCTGATTTAAGCCAGCCAAACCTTCAGTCGCATGCTTGTAATAGAGTGTGATAAAGTGTGCATTACTTGATCAAGCTCCCTGTCTGCCCTGCTCTGCTAGACTGGATTTCCCTGTGTAGGACCTTGGACTGGATAACGACTATTCTCTGAGCTCTACCTGCCTTGTACTGGACTGTTTTTGAACCTGTCTGCCAACAGAAAGTACCCATTTGCTTTGCTCAGTTTGTGCCTGCCCTGGCGTGGTAGCCAGGCACTATAGTAGTGTGTATAAGTCCTGGGAGCAACCGAGTGGCGGTAGGCCTGCTTGCCTTATGAGAAAGGGGGCTGCTATAGGTGTAGAACACAGTAGCCAGCTATAGTGTCTGACCATCTGTGTTTGGGACAAGCGTGACAGGGAGATTCCCCTTGCTTTCTGTGTGCTAAGTGGGGAAAAAAATAAGAAGAAATCTCCGCAATAGGAACACAGACAGCAATAAAATACAGGCAAGTGATTCAACTCAACAAAGTGTGTATACTACTGTTTGTGTCCCTGTTGGAGAGATTGTTCTTACCTTCTGTCCAAGGTAGCAATAAAAACAAAAAAAAAGTATGACTCCTTCCATACAAGAATTGTCAATGTCTTAAGAAGAACTGTATTGTATACATCTGGGAAATTAAAACTGATTATATGATAAAATCCATAAGGATAATTTGTGTTTTGTCTCTCTGTATCCAGAGATGGAGATAACTGAAGGTAAAGCTGGGCTTGAGCCTGCCCGCTCCTTCCTCCCAGGACTTCCTGTTTAGTCATTTAATTATTATTATTATATTATTATTACAGGATTTATATAGCGCCAACAGTTTGCGCAATGTTTTACAAAATGAAGAAGGACAGTACAGTTACAATACAATTTGGTACAAGAGGAATCAGAGGGCCCTGCTTGTTACAGCTTACAATATAAGAGGGAGGGTCAAGTGATACAAAAGTTAATAACTGTGGGGATGAGCTGATGGAGAAAGTAAAAAAGTAAAAACATTATATGTATTATTTAGAAGAGAAAGGTTTTCAAGGATTGTCTGAAGATGGATATATTAGGCGATAGTGAGTCAGACTGGGGAAAGGAGTTCCAGAGGGTGGGAGAGGCTCTGGAGAAGTCCTGGAGGCGTGCGTGGGAGGAGGTGACAAGGGAGCTAGAGAGCAGGAGGTCTTGGGAGTACCGAAGAGAGCAGTTTGGTTGGTATTTTGAGACCAGGTTAGTCATGATGTCATGATGAAACCTCACTGACCGATAGGGAAGCTCAGTAGGCAGGAAGAGGCAGGGCCAAGCTTGACTTACATAAACTTTGAAACTGGCATAGAAATGAATTTGACCGTATCTCACTTGCACACCTTTGAAGTCATAAAGGCTATTAAAGTTCCTAAACAAAAAAAAAGACTTAACGAGGAATTGCTTGGGGGATGTAAATGATCCCAAAAGATGGACTCTGGAAAGCTATAAAGAGCATCAGTAAAGTTATGTATGGATTATAAATTAAAACAAAATAAATGAATAAAGTGCAACTAGCACCCATAAATGTTCTCATATCAACCTCCTCTAAGTCCCTGTATAGCAGCATAAGAAACAAGACTAGGTCATATTCTGAGGCAAGAGTTATAGCTCTTTAAAAAAAACCTCAGCATCGGACACAATTTTGGGCTTTTAAGATGGCTAATTCCTTGCTATGCTCTGTAGTTCCATCAAGTTGACAGGAATACTTCATCTGTATTGCACTACAATAGATAGTTCATGCTTTTGCATAGTACATCATCTAGAAATATGCTTGTATTGTTCCAAAATGTCTGTCAAAATCTACAATATCCACATGGGAAAGGAACTTATTTTTACAGAGTATGTGTAAAACAACACATTCGATTCTTCAGTTGCAAAGAAAGAGGCAAAACTTCTGGCTTCCCCTACTACCCTAATCCCCTGACTAGCGCCCTGAAATTATTGCATTTAACACTCTGAAAGCCCGCATTTGCTTAGAGCTTGGTACATGAACAAGCTCTACACAGATTCATTGCTTGTGTAATTTCTAAGGGCCTGTGTTAACGGGCTTTGCGCTCATGCCAATGGCAACAGTTTAACATCAGTTTGAGATGCTTCTGAAATCTTTTAGGATTCATTGACAGGTTTATTTGGCCTGCAGTTGACCTTCTTCTAAATAGCATGTGGTCTGCTTCAAGTGGGTTTGCATTCCCAAAGACTTGTATGGGAATGCAAAACCCACATGAAGTGAACAAAAGCCCATTGATATAGGTCTTTAAAGCTGAATTCCAGGTATGGACTATGAAGTATAATTACATTGGACCAATGTTAGTATGTATGTGCCATACCTGGCTGATCCCTGGGAAGCTGGAAATCACTGTCTGTATTAGGCAATCCTAATACTGTGATTGCTACTAGCTTTCAGGTCCCATGCTGATTGGCTGCCCTGCTGCATAGTAATCACATGGGTCACGTGTCTCGACACAGGTGCAATTCAGAAAACACTTTGTATTTTGCACAAAGTGTTCTCTGAATGGACAAGGTGGAGAGGTTGGGCGGTGATATTCCAATCTCCACCTCATCCAGAGAAAGTTTTTCATTCATTGATAAAAATGCAAGGTGTTCTCTGAATGGCAGCCCATGGGACTACTATGCAGACGGGCAGCTGCTCAGATCGAGGCCATCACTGTACTATCTCAGGCTACTACAGTAAGGTGACCAGATTTTTAAAATTAAATCGGGGACATATTTTTTTTTTTACTAGTAATGGTGGCAATTGGTGACTCTCTTCCCATCACCGCTGACGCCCGCCTCACAGCCTCTCAAGTCTTACTCTCCGGGCCCCGGCTACTACCGGGTGGGGAGCGGAGGAAGATCACTCCGCCAGGGAAGGCAAGGAGATAAACAGGTAGGCGGCTGGCCACGACTTCAGCCAAGGCAGAAGAACATGCACCCGAAACTGAAAAAATATTCCCTCCGCTCCAACCAGCACATGATAATCAGAAAGGGGCACAGATAATGGAAAAAAATACACCCCCCTAAGCTAGTAGGAGCAATGGTGCATAATTCAGAATTATTTATATTTTTTTCTGTTTTTGAAATTGCCCCAGCCCAAATCCAATTCGGGAACAAAACCGGGGACAGACTTGGTCTGGGGACAGTGATTTTCTGCTTCCACAAAGGCCAACAAGATATCACATATGCCAAATGTAAAATCGCTGGATTCCTTCCCTGGTTGAAGGAAACAAAATAGCGTAATCTATGTTCAACCTTGAAGGTTAACATATGTTCACTTAAAAAAAAAAAAAGATTTTTTTTGCAGGTTAAAAATGTACATTTATTTATTTTATTTTTGTTTCTGGAGCCTGTAAAGCATTCCACCAGCGATGGTGCAATGCAGGTCTCCTATAGACCTACCGGTGTATCTGTGTACCTGTACACCCCGTAAGGACAAGCAGATACACTGACAGGAAGAATCAATGAACTTACACAGCCCTCCACAGCACCTTGGTAGTTCATTGAGAACTACAAGATGACATCCGCAAAGAAAGAAATCTGTGAATGAAAGATATGGCCATGTGGGCGGAGCCCTGCACGGCCTCGCTGATTTCAACAGCTGGCAGCTAGTATGGGGAACTTCTCCTTGTACTGCTGTCATCTAACATGTTTCCAAAGGTGAACTTATCCTTTAAGTTGACTACACATGATCCAAACATTCAGACATTGTGTACAGCTGCCTGTTTCATGGTCAGCTTCTGTCAAACGGTCTTGCTGGAAAACCAGTATCCAGCCAGCAGCCGATCAGTGCTGGCATCCAACGGCTGCCAGCGCTGATCAGTGTGTTCTGGTGGGGTGGCATTTCCACCTGTCAGAACACAATGGCACAGCAGGGGAGATCACCGCATTCACATTACTTAGCTGGCAGGGCTGGTGCAAGGATTTTTGACACCCTAGGCGAAACCTAATTTTGCCACCCCCCTGGCTCCACCCACTTTGCCATGCCCATGTGAACCCCACCTTTTTATTGAAGCGCCCATCAAATGGAGCCTCACCAGCGCCCATCAAATGCAGCCTCACCAGCGCCCATCAAATGCAGCCTCACC
This sequence comes from Rana muscosa, assembly GCA_029206835.1. Taxonomy (NCBI): domain Eukaryota; kingdom Metazoa; phylum Chordata; class Amphibia; order Anura; family Ranidae; genus Rana; species Rana muscosa. The sequence continues at coordinate 1,140,882,910 of CM055116.1, read as the reverse complement.
AGCGCCCATCAAATGCAGCCTCACCAGCACCCATCAATGCAGCCTCACCAGCGCCTATCAATGCAGCCTACCAGTGCCCATCAATGAATGTTTGCTGGCTTCCATTCATTCGGGAGTCGGGACACAGACACAGTCCTCTGCCACAGCTGCGCCTCTGACACTATGTGCGAACTGAGCGGCGGCTGCCTGCTGATGCTGAGACTTAGTTGCTTGCTGCAGAGAGAAGAGAGTAGGAACACCAGTGGCCAGTCACCCCCCAGCAGCAGTGCGCCCTAGGCGGCTGCCTAGTTTGCCTAGTGGTAGTACCAGCCCTGTTAGCTAGTATGGCGACCTGTCAGACCACAGGGTTGAATGAAAAAAAAACTTTACATGTGTATCTAGTCTTACTGTCCCAATGACAAAGTCCAATAAGACAAACAGGGAGATTCAATCTTCTTAACAATAAAAACCTGACAACCCTTCCAGACTTTTTCTAACAGCAAAAAAGTTTGTTTCAAAGATGCATTTTAAGTCATTCTTCATCAAAGCTTCTGAGATCAAAAAGGCTCTTTATCTTGCCTTCACAGAGTTTCTTATCAATGTAAGTACAATAGAGTACACAGCTGTAGCTATTAATGGTATATATCAAAGCACAAGGTCAAATGTCATCTTCTGCCAATGCAACTTACATGTACCAACCTGCAACCAATCTATTCCTGGGCCTAATGTGCACTGTATGCACAAACCTATTACAGAGGTATAATGATATATATTAGGCTGAGACGCACCCTTTCACCTTGTAAATCCAGTTATCAGCTGTAAAACTTCATAGCGACGTTACATGATTCAGCTGAGAAAACTTGAAAGCCGCTGCTTAATATTATGTCATCGTGTGAAGAGGTGCCGCTCAGACACAACATACCTGAAAGTGCAGTGTCGGCAAATGGATAAGTAGGCTTAGCCTTTGCTCTATTTTTTTTTTTAGATCTCTATTCGCTTCTTGAGACTGCAAAAATAATAGTAAAAAACGAAACATTATAAAAGTTTATCTTGTGGATCATAAGCTGTTAGGACCAGGGCCGTCTTAACCCTCTTGTGTTGAATTGTATTGTATCTGTACTGTTGACCTTAATATTGTAAAGTGCTGCACTATATAAATCCTGTATAAATTGTATAATAATACATAAAAAAATAACTGGGTAGTTTTTCGGTGTTTGCTTGTTCTTTATTTGTCTGCAGTCCTCTCCACTGCTTATGCACACCAGCTATCAAATGTAGATCTGGACAACCAATGCAGCTCATGGGATAGATCATGACTAAGGTACCACCGATGTAATCAGCACCCACCTGAATATTAACCATTATCTTGCCCTGCCTTTTACCCCACTTAAAGAGGAAGCATAGGCGTGCGCAGCCTATTGCATTAGGGTGTGCACCTCAAACCAAAGCTCAAACACACGTGTGTCTGTGTGTGTAAGTATGTGTGTATATGTATATATATATATATATATATATTTATGGTCGGAGCCCTCTGTCAGAAGAGATATGAATCACATAGACACGCCACAAGACTAACGACACAAATAAGACCTGAAGTGTGGCCTGGCCTGCTGTATGGTATGCCAAAGAAGGGGCCATACCTAAGATAGAAGTAATGAATAATTCTGTTGAGAATTGTTTGAAGGGAAGTGCCCTAAAAAGGGGTATGGGTGGGTGGGTACCGCGCACTAGAGCCGATACTGACCATCGTGGATGGTCTGAATAAGTACCCCTCGAACTCCTCCCATAATTTCAGGCCAGCATACTGGCCTTCCTATTTATGGTCGGAGCCCTCTGTCAGAAGAGATATGAATCACATAGACATGTCACAAGACTAACGACACAAATAAGACCTGAAGTGTGGCCTGGCCTGCTGTATGGTATGCCAAAGAAGGGGCCAAAAGTCACACAAGTTAGGGAGGAATGGATTTATTATGAAAGTAGATGACTACAAAGCGAGACTGTTGAAGGCTCGTGCTACCTCCGACTGAGGATCGGGGACATAACGAGCGAAACACATGGATTTCCATCGGCCCATTGTCTTGATGACGTGGTCCGGGACTCCGTTCCGTGATGCTGCGGAGGCGGCTCCGATGCGGAAGGAATGTCCGGAGTATCGTCTGGGGTCAAGGCCCAAAGTAACTAGAAGTGTCCTGACATGGGTGATGAATTGGTTCCCGCTCAGGGGTTCAGAAGGAAAAGGCAGGAGTGGGCTGTCCGCGGGTAGGTCGGACAGTAAGATAACCAGACGATCTAAGACGTCCACGGGGCACCAGGCGTTGTGCGTCCGGAAAAGCCTGATGTCAACCCCGGGACCGGTTTGATGGGTTTTCGACACCGTTAGGTGCAGGACGAAGTGATCCCGGTGGCGAGTCAGGTGGTGCCCACGGAGTACCTGGCAGCTAGGGCTGGTGACAGTAAACTCACTGGGCCGGAGGAAGATGTAGAAGGCTAGATATATGGCTGCCTGTATGACCAGACTAGGCCGTACACCAAAGGGAGTGCGTATGAGGATTGTGGACATGCTCCGGAACATGGAGCTGGTCACCGGTAGGCGCTTGGTATCGGTGTGCGGTTGCTGCCTTTGGATGCCGCGTAATATGGCCTTGACCGCGTGGGTGGCGAACAAGGAAGGCGTGGTCGGATCTTGTAGGGACAGTGCTGGATGCCGGCCAAGTACAACCTGATAGTATTACACGACAGCTTGAGCTGGGTGTGGCAGTGGGAAATGAAGGCCAGGATATGGCTGAGGTTCCCTGAGAGCGCCCCGGGGTTAGCGGCTAGGAACCTGTTGTTGGTCTTCCAGGCGGAGCGATAAGCTTTCAGCGTGTTGGGAGATAAGGATGCGTTGATCAGGGAGGTAGCACCCTGGAGGTGTTGACTCAATCCAGGGTCAGTTGAGACCAGTGTGGGACGTGTGACATGGTTGGATCGGCTCCGGGCTCCTGTGAAAAGAATGCGGTATAATTAGAGCGTGACAGTGCGTCGGCTGAGGAATTGCTATGACCGGGGATGTGGACACAGAGGACATAGAATTGGTGTTGAAGGGATAACAGCACCAGCCTGCGCAGGAAGGACATGATGGCCAATGATTTGGACCTGCCTTTATTGATGATAGCGGCCGTGGCCTGGTTGTCTGTAAAGAAGGTGACGGTCTGACCGGCCCAGGTGCTGCCCCAAACTCGAGCTGCAGCGACTATGGGGTAGATCTCAAAGAGGGAAGAGGACTGACTGAAACCGGGAATGGCGAGTATTTCTGGCGGCCATGGCCCGGCGAACCAATAATGGCCAAAAATAGCAGCGAAACCTGTGGAAGCAGCTTCGTCTGTGACTACTTGAGGAGAGGACGGGGACGCTGAGGGAATGAACATGGATCTACCATTCCAGTTCTCGAGGAACTGATCCCACATGTCCAGATCTGCTACAGCGGCCGAGTCTAGTTTAACGATTTGGTCGGGATCTTGTGCCTGGGAAAGGAATACTAACAGTCGTGAGATGAAGGAACGCCCTTGGGGGATGATCCTCATAGCAAAATTGAGCATGCCCAGCAGGGATTGCAGCTGTCTCTTGGTGCACACTCGCAAGATGGTAAAGGTGCGGACGACTGTTCTGATGCGGGTCAGTTTATCAAGGGGCAGGCTGGCCTGCATGGAGCGAGTATCAAGATTGACTCCCAGGAAAGTGATAAGCTGTGCTGGGCCTTCGACTTTCTTTTCTGCTATAGGAACATTGAGATTTATAAAAATCTCTCTAAGGCTTTCTAGGTCTACTGGAGGCCTGCTAGGTGACTCTATGAGGAGGAAGTCATCTAAGTAGTGGATGACCTTCTGACAGTGAGCCTGGTGTGAAATAATCCAGGAAAGGGCTTGTGCAAAGGTGTCGAAGAGCCAGGGACTACTTTTGGAGCCGAAGGTCAGCTTCGTTGCAAAATAATATAGACCTTTCCATTTGAGCCTGTGCCACCTCCACAGGTTCGGCTCGATGGGCAGTAACTTAAAGGCATCTGAGATGTCAGCTTTAGATAGCCAAGCCCCAACCCCTGTTTTGATTATCGATTGGATGGCTAGATCAGCGGAGGAGTATTTGAGGGAGAACTCCTCAGATGGTATGAGGGAGTTTAAACTAGGAATGACGGAGGAATGAGGCGCGGACAAGTTGTATATTAAGCGTAATTTATTAGAGAATTTGCCCTTGACAAGCCCAATAGGGCTGACTCTCCAGGTGGTAAAGGGTGACTGAGAGAAGGGGCCAATCATGTACCCCCGGTCCAACTCAACCTGTAGAAGGGTGGAGATAGCTTCCTCGTCTGAGGCTGCCGAGAGCAAGTTTCTGCACTCGTAGGTGGAGTCGGGAAGGGCGATGAGTCCGGTATGGAATCCTGTGGTGAACCCCTGTACTAGAAAGGCTGTAAGGGATGGGGTCGGGTGAGCGGACAGGTAGAAGCTGAGCCACCTGACGTGTACGCGGCCTAGTCAGGACGGACCCAGCTGTTTGATGCTGCAGGCACTTTTTGGATGGGCCTTCTGGCACAGGAGGCAGATGTGTAGAAGTCTGCAGTTGGGGTAAAAGCAACCCTTAAAGTTGAAGTTGTTACATATGGGTGCCCCCCCCCAACGCTCGAACCGGGCGTCCTAGCCTGTCGGCCTGGGATGACTGCATGTTTGTATGGGGAGCATTGGAGGTGGAAGGGAAGCTGGGGGGACGTCTGCCACTCGACTCGGAGCACCAATTCGTCGTGTGGGTGGCAGATTGGCAGATGCTGCAGAGTGGTGAGCGAAGGCCAGCGAAGTGGCGGCAAAACAGTTCCGTGTCAATGGTGCTCCAGTCGGTGACAAGCTGGAACTGGGACAACCTGGCTGCGGCTTTTGCAGAAAAGGAATGATGATAGTCATAAAAGGAGCACCCACCATATTTGTGGCCTAGGTCGACTATCGCGTGGAGGTACAGGTCGAGTTCCTCCCTCCTGTCGGGGTTGGCTGAGCAGAGCACATCTCTGAACATCCCGAAGGCCAATACGAATTCAGTGATCGAGAGCTTACGGTTGAGCCTGGGATCTTTGGCCTTTAGGACAATAGAGACGTCCCCCCAGGAGTTATGATTTATTCTCTGCCGTGTCCTGGACGGAAATGAGCAGAGACGCTAAGTTCACGTCCTTGCCGTCCAGGATGTCCTTCCTGATGCCCGCTGGGACAAGGTGGGAAGGGAGGACGGTGGTGCTACTGCCCGGGGTACCTGTGAGAGTGGGTACTGCGACAGCCGTGGAGACTAGGGTTGCTGGTGGTGAGGTTGGACGTGTTTCCTGGACCCCTACTCTAAGCCGGACGTCAGTGAGTGATGTGGCTAGCGAAGCCACTAAGTCGTGGAGCTGGGTGATGGCGGAGGATATGGACTGTAGAGGCGCTTTGTGGATCAGATGGGGCAGCCGCTGGTGGTGGGAACAACAGCCGAAACAGCTCGGCTTTCCTGGCGGTGGCAGGGTAAGGGATGCCTTTACGGCGAAGTTCGGCCGTAAGCCTGGGGATGGTCCATGCCCTTTGGGGCTGCGTAGAGCCGTCCGGAGTGCCCGCGAGGGGTGATGGTGGGTCGGAGGCGAAGTCCTCGCTGTCGGCCTGTGACATGTTGTCGGCTAGGAGAAGGGGAATGCATATGTTATAGAATAAGATGCCAGATAGGAGGGGATAGAGAAGTATAGGCAACGGGGAATGAAAAGGAGAGCAGTGAGGATAGGGCAAGGAGCGATAGGCGTAGATGACAGATTAGTTTGCGTACGAGCGCGGTTGAGTGAAAATTTGGAAAACTCAAAAGAATGCGCGGCAACTGAGGTGAGCCAGGAGGTGACTGGCTAGGTAACCGATAGCTCAGGTGCCGTCTGTGCTCGGCACAGACTGATGAACCAGAGCCCCCAGGGCGTGCTGGGGCGGGCCGCAAAGGTCTGGTATGCTAAGTAAGAATGTTTCGATCTGTAGTGGTTGACGTGTGGCCGGTCTGCTAACCCTCGCACTGCCAGCAAGGTGGATGTTAAGCGACCTTGTCTGTGTGGTGAAGGATCTCGGATCGCTCTTCAAAAACAGAGTGTAATGCACAGAAGTATGTGACAGTCACTAGCGCCTCATGAGCGGTCGAATTGATGTATGTGAAGAAACATATGTCGTGAAAGAGTGCGAGAAGAAAGCAAGGAGGGGCCTTGCATCGTTTTACGCACCTGTCTGGTGCGCCGGTAGTCGGAGTCTGGTAGAGGTCGAGACGTGGGTCGACCGGATACCTGAGACAAGGGTGACACGGAGACATGTATCTATGTGTGAATAAATGACATATTCCCCCACCTTTTTTTTTTTTTTATTACCTGGGAAGGATAGTGTCCGAACCTGGAGCAGGGTGGACCAAGTGAAGCTTAACTGTAACCTGACCTGTGTGGGGAAAGTGATAGAGAAAACGGTGAGTAGCCGTGTCGCTACTGGAGATGATGAGTGGCTGATTTTTGAACCACTTGTTGGATGCTCGCAGCGATTGCGAGGAAAAGCAGCCTTGCTGAGAGGCGAAGGAAGGAAAGTTTGTGAATTGTGAGTATGTAGGGATGACCATGCGAGATGAACATGAAGTAATTAAAGTCAGGTGCGTATGTGATGCATGAAGAAAGTTGCATTTCGTTTTTCTCTTTTTTTTTTTTGGAAACGACTGGGTTAGTAAAGGATCCGAATCTTGGAGCCGACGTTACGACTGGATTCGGATCGGTCAAAATTTTTTGATGGTGCGGATCCGAGCCGTGCGAGCCGGTGGTGCGACTATGCTTGGATCGGACGTGTTTAGCGAGGGATCCGAACCTTGAGCCGATGCTGCGACTGGGTTTGGATCGGATAGAATGGTTCGTAGCTAAAGATCCGAGTCGGACGAGCCGATGCTGCGACCGGACTCGGATCGATTGGGAATGCCATAGGTCCGAAAGTTTGAGCCGATGCTACGACTGATTTTGGATGGTTAGAAGTTTGATGTTTTAGAAGATCCGAGCCGATGAGCCGGTGGTACGACTATGCTCGGACCAATCGTGGATGCCAGAGATCCGAGTCTCTGAGCCGATGCTGTGCCTGTATTCGGGCTGATAACGGGTGCAAGAGGAGGGGGTTTGAATTGCCGGGTCCGAATCATAGCGCCGGAGATAAGGCTGGACTCGGACGGCTGTTCGGTGTTTCGAAGTTGAAGGGGCTTGTGGTTGCCGAGGGTCCGACCTGTAGTGTCGATTGTTGCGACTAGGGCCAGACCGGACTGTTCGGTGTATGGTGTGTGTAGTAGGAGGTGTGGGGCATCAGTAAAGTGAAGGGAGAGTATCGTAGGAGGTGTAGGGCATCAGTGACTAGGGCTGAGGAAATGAAGTGTGGGATACCAGTCCGACGACTGGGTATCGGATGCGCGACTTGAGGTAAGAGGTTTGCGAGCTGCGAATAATTCGTACAACAGCTCTGTGAGACGTAGTGTCTAGGCGGGCTGTTACGGTGGTAACGTACGTGCGACAGGGTTCGACAGACAACTGGACTAGTCGGAAAACATACGATGCAGAAGGAAAACACGGGGTTATGAACCGTGTGATTTGTAAAAGAAAAACGTGTACCGGCACTACGATTCGTACGAATGGTAACGGCTGGTCCTACCTGCGACAGCGAGCAGGGATACGATCAACTGCGAGCGAAGCTGGAAGGTATGAAAGCAACTACACGGACGTTGCGAGTCGTATGGCGTCGGCTGATGACAACGAATACCGCGCACTAGAGCCGACACTGACCATCGTGGATGGTCTGAATAAGTACCCCTCGAACTCCTCCCATAATTTCAGGCCAGCATACTGGCCTTCCTATATATATATTACAATTGATCAGGATTCTAGTATGGGTTATGATGATGATCATGGCGTGGGTATGGTGATGATCAGGACGCTGGTATGGGGTATAGCAGTGATCAGGATGCTGATATGGCATTGATCATGGCGCTGGTTCGGGGTATAGATATGGGGTATGACAGTGATCAGGATGTTGGTATGGGGCATAGTGGTGATCAGGATGCTGGTACGGGGTATAGCGGTGATCAAGATGCTGGTATGACAGTGATCAGGGTGCTGGTGTGGTGTATGGCAGTGATAATGAAATTGGTATGGTGTATGGCATTTTATTGTGATCACTGGTGACACTGGGACAGGTGACAGGTGCTGGAAGCATTTGTTATTACACTGGGGCTGTGATCAGGGACACTGGGGCAGCCTGGCACTGCAGTCTGTGAGTGTACATGCAGTGTGAAAGGCTACTGTACACACACCGACTGCAGCAACAGTTCTCTCTGCTCTCACAAAGAGAGCAGACAGAACCAATGCTTGCTTTCAGTTTGCATTATTTACTATGTGATTGCTGTGATTGGACACAGCAGTCACATGGTACAAGACGAGCGGTAATGTGATTCACTGTGTCCAGGCCACACAGTGAATCACAATCGCAGGGCTCCCAGTGATGCGCTTTGTGAGCCACGCAGGAGTCTCCAATGCAGTGGCGGTGCGTCCATAAGGGGCGCACAGGCGCCGCCTCCTCTCTCCTGCTACCTCTCTATCACCATAGATAGATTCATGCATTGCATGAATCTATCTATGGTCGCCGCTGCCACCCCTGTTAAGGTGCCTGGCCCCTTTTCGGGCGCCGGGAGCCTGAATTACAGCGGCGGGGTATTTTTTGGAAGCACCTGGTTAGAGCCATAGGCTCTAATAGGCGTCCAAAAAGGTAAACAGCGGGCACCATGCTGGGCGCTCGCAGTTCACTCAGCGTTGTGTTAGGAAAGCGAATATAGGAAAGCGAATGAATATTCGCTTTCCTAACACTGAACCGCCTCTCAGCCAATCAGGTGCTCGGGTCTGGTACCTGTCACCTGATTGTCTGAAACGACAGGCGCTATGATTGAACTCCTATCAGGCGTTCCAATCATAGCAAAGGATGGAAGAAGAGGACAGGAGAAGACATTGAGGAGCGTGCAGGACACCGCCGCCGTGACCCGCTGCCCCACCAAGACAGGTAAGTGTCGGGCGGGCGGGGATGCACAGTGTCAGCAATTGATGGGCACAGTGTCAGCAATTGATGGGCACAGTGTCAGCAATTGATGGGCACAGTGTGAGCAATTGATGGGCACACTGGCAGCAATTGATGGGCAAAGTGTCAGCAATTGATGGGTACACTGGCAGCAATTGATGGGCACAGTAGTGGCAATTGATGGGCACAGTAGCGGCAATTGATGGGCACACTGGCAGCAATTGATGGGCACACTGGCAGCAATTGATGGGCACAGTAGCGGCAATTGATGGGCACAGTGGCAGAAATTGATGGGCACATTGGCGGCAATTGATGGGCACAGTGGCGGTAATTGATGGGCACAGTGGCGGCAATTGATGGGCACAGTGGCAGCAATTGACGGGCACACTGGCAGCAATTGATGTGAACAGTAGCTGCGTCTGATGGCAGAGTAGCGGCATTTTATGTGTACAGTGGCTGCGTTTGATGGGCACAGTGGCTGCATTTGATGGGCACAGTGGCTGCGTTTGATGGGCACAGTAGCTGCGTTTGATGGGCACAGTGACTGCAATTGATGTTTTTTTTTTTCAGTTTGCGCCCCCCCCAAAAAAAATTTGAGCACCAGCTGCCACTGCTCCAATGTGGGCTGACGTACAGGTACGTTAACCCACATTTGGTACTGCTTTCTGACCGCCAGATATTGGGGCTGTGGGCATATGGGAAGTGGTTAATATACACTAGGGATTTATTTTTTTATACCAAAGATATGTAGTATATATCTATATATATATAAATAAATACGCACTTTTTTGCTGACAAGCCAGGGTTCATAAAGTTTTAATTGTATATGTAATATTATATATATATTTATTTTTACACTATATATATATATATATATATATATATATATATATATATATTGTGAGGGGGTTAACTCGGTAGCGGGTGTGTGTGACCCCCTGGTTGGGCTCCCCACACAAAAACAGGGCCAGCAGACGGAGGTTGTGGTTTTCAAAATCAAAAGGTGCGGTTTATTTCTCTATGTACAGTGACAAAAACACAGCAAAGCCAAAAAGAAACAAACAAAATAAATCCTGGTCAGTTTGACCTCTGACTAAACATGCAGGTTTCCTAAACTAACAACTGGGATCAGCCTGGTGCTGTCCTAGTCCCTAAGTCCCTGGTTTTAAATGTCCAAGCAAAATATAGCCACACAGGCTTTCTCTCACCGCACAGGGGTTCACTCTCCCTAGACAGTCCACACAGGTCTGCTTCCAGGCATGAGCTAGCCCCTAATGAATCTGGGAGTTTTTTATAGAGGCCTAAATGAGCTGACAAGCTTCAGCTGGACTCATCAACTCCCTGTCTGCACGACGCCCAGCCCTCTCCCTAGAGGTATGAGTCATCCATGAGCCCACTAGCCTTATACAACTCTCCACCTAGTTGTATAAGTCGGCGTAAAGCCTGAATCTGGGCGAAATATATCTACCCCCCTGGATGCAACCAGGTGACTTTACCTTCCTGCTGTCACAGTATGTATATATATATATATATATATATATATATTGTAACGGTGGGACCCTGTGCGTCCTTAAAGAGTGGTTTACGCCAGATTTGGTAGAGAAAGACATGCTGATTGAACAGCTGTGTCTTGGGGCTATTTAGTTCTGACATGACTATGGATCAGGGCTCCACCCAACAGACAGGAAGTCTGTGCATAGGAGTCAGGTGGACTCCCATCCCCCTGAGAGTCAGAGGCTATCTATGCTGCATGGGTGCAGCCAAAGTGTGCGTGTCTGCAAGAGGCAGATGTTGTTGATATTTGAGCAGCAAAGCGCTGACCAGGAGTAAGCGAGGAGTGAGCTTATCTCTAGGAAACTCTGTTCTGAGGAGCAGACTTTAGGCCTAGGCTAAAGTGTTGAGTATGCAAGATACAGTAATGATCACTTTGTACGACAAAGTCTTTAGAGAAGTCGGGTGAGTACAACACTGGCTGGCTACATAAGGCTTGTTTCAAGAATTGGAATGCTGCCTCAGCCTCGGGGGTCCATTTAATCATGACCGACCCCTTTCCCTTTCGTCAGGTTGGTTAGGGGCACAGCCTTAGAAGCAAAGTGGGGAATGAAGCGCCGATAATAACCCGCGATTCCCAGAAAGGCTCGTACCTGCTTCTTGCTGTTGGGACGTGGCCAACTCTGGATGGCCTCGACTTTGTTGAGTTGGGGTTTTATTACTCCCCTGCCAATGGTGTACCCAAGATATTTGGCCTCCTCCTGCCCAATGGTACACTTCTTGGGGTTAGCCGTAAACCCCGCTTCCCGAACAGAGTCCAGGACTGCTTGCACTTTTGGCAGATGTGAGGCCCAATCTGTGCTATGGACAATTACGTCATCCAGGTAAGCCGCAGCATACTTCCGATGGGGCCTCAGCATCTGGTCCATTTTCCGCTGGAATGTGGCCGGCGCATTCTGTAACCCGAACGGCATTCTCTTATATTGGAACGCCCCGTCTGGGGTTACAAATGCGGTTTTCTCTTTGGCCGACTTGGCCAGGGGAATTTGCCAATACCCTTTTGTGAGGTCAAGAGTCGTCATGTATCGGGCTGTTCCCAGCCGGTCGATCAACTCATCTATACGTGGCATGGGGTAGGTGTCAAATTTTGTAACTTTGTTCAACTGACGAAAATCGTTACAAAATCGCCAGCTCCCATCCGGTTTAGGCACCAACACAATGGGACTAGACCAATCACTTTGGGACTCCTCTATCACCCCTAAGTTCAGCATTTTCTGTACTTCCTCCCGTATTGCCTCCCGTCGGGCCTCTGGGATCCGATAGGGTTTTAACTTCACCCTTTCACCGGGCGGGGTAATAATATCATGCTCTACCCCAGATGTATGTCCCGGCAGCTCAGAGAACACCTCCTTGTTGCGAAGCACAAACTCCTTAACCTCCTGTTGTTGGGGTTGTGACAAGGTGGCTGCTATTCCAACCTCCGGAATCACGCAACCAGTTTGAGCTGGTGACCAAGTTTCTGCGACTAGGGACTCTCTATCCCTCCAGGCTTTCAACAGATTAACGTGATATATCTGTTCGGGCTTTCGCCTTCCTGGTTGTCTGACCTTGTAATTCACTTCGCTCACTTTTTCCATTATCTCGTAGGGGCCTTGCCATTTGGCAAGGAATTACTTTCAACCGTAGGGACAAGTACCAATATCCTATCCCCCGGGGAAAAGGTACGGGTCTTTGCTCCACGGTTGTACACTCTCTGCTGTGCCAACTGCGCTTGGGCCAAATGTTCCTTCACGATGGGCATTACCTGTGCAATTCGATCTTGCATCAGGGCGACATGCTCAATCACACTCCTGTGGGGAGAACTCTCACTTTCCCAAGTTTCCTTGGCAATATCCAACAGCCCTCTTGGGTGTCTCCCATACAGTAACTCAAAGGGGGAGAATCCCGTAGAGGATTGGGGCACCTCCCTAATAGCAAACATCAAATAAGGAAGTAGACAGTCCCAATCCTTTCCATCTCTATCCACCACTTTCTTCAACATTTGTTTTAGGGTTTTGTTGAATCTTTCAACCAGCCCATCGGTTTGGGGGTGATACACAGATGTACGCAATTGCGTCACTTTGAACAATTTACACAGCTCTTTCATAACCCGGGACATAAAGGGTGTACCTTGGTCCGTAAGCAGTTCTTTACAAATACCCACCCGGCTAAAAACAAGAGATAGCTCTTTGGCTATGGTTTTGGCCGAGGTATTTCTGAGAGGGATCGCTTCTGGATAACGGGTGGCATAGTCCATTATAACCAATATGTACTGGTGCCCCCTAGCGGACTTGATTATAGGACCTACCAAATCCATTGCGATTCTCTCAAACGGGACCTCAATGATGGGTAGAGGGACCAGCGGGCTACGGAAATGTGGCATCGGGGCCGACCTCTGACACACAGGGCAGGAGGAACAATAATTTTCTATGTCCTTCATCACCCCAGGCCAATAGAATCTCTGTAATACCCTCTCTCGGTTTTCTCTGTCCCCAGATGACCTCCAAGAATGTGCCCATGGGCCAACTCCAACACCAACTTCCTGTAAGGTTTGGGCACCACCAGCTGCTCAACGGTTTCTTCTGCCCTTTTTGCCACCCGATACAGTAGGTCCTTCTCTACGCTGAAGTATGGGTAAGTGCAGGTATTATCTGGGTTCACTAACTCGCCATCTATTTCCACTACGTTTTCCCGTGCCTTTATTAGGGCGGGGTCTTTTAACTGTTCTGTGGCAAAATTTTCCCTGTGAACCTCCAGATCAGAAACACAGACGGTAGGTTTTCGTCTGAGGAGGTGGGCTCCTCTCCAGTTTCTTGAGTCTCCCCTGCCAATACTGACAAGGGAAATTCTGGAGAGTCCTCACCACTCTCAGAGGAGTTCTGGCTATCACATTCCTGGTACATAGGGGCACCAGTGGGGGGCTCAGGATCATCCCACAGTTCCCAGAACTTCGGAAAATCCCTTCCCACAATGGCGTCATGCGGTAACTGAGATACTAAGCCCACTGGATGAGAGAGGGTACCTTTGGGGGTCTCGAAACACACTGTAGTCACTGGATACTCTCGGGTGTCCCCATGCACACAAATAACAGCTACCTTGCTATTCCCAGAGACCTCTGTTTTAACTAACTCAGCCTTTATCAGGGTCACAAGGCTACCTGAATCCAACAATACCACAACATTTCTACCATTAACACACATTTTGCATAAATGTTTCTCAGTTCCTCGAATGGCAGTGCATGCGACTGTCGCACACAGCGACTGACGTCTGCCCGTCAGAAAGTCACACTGCATGGGTTCCTCCACAACCGGGCAATTGGCTGCAATATGTCCCGCTTGCCGGCAGCGGTAGCAAACGATCCTTCTTGCGGCCTCTTGAGCCGCTGATTTCCCAGGCTGTTCTCGCCAAACTTGGGGTAGAGCTCCCACCCTCTCACTCTCTCCACCCTCACCCCTTGGAATCCTCTTATCCGCCCCTGGGGATGGTCTGGTCTTAGGGTGGAAAGTCCGAGAGTCTCTGGAAGAGGCCGTCAGGTTCTCTGTAGCCAAGTATCTCTCTACACGATCCACAAGTTTACCGGCCGTTTCTGGGTCTCCGTGGCTTACCCACTTTTGAATGGCGGTAGGAAGAGCTCTCAAGAAACGATCCATCACAACACGTTCCACAATCTCCGGTGCGGACAAAGTCTCTGGCTGTAGCCACTTCCTGCTCAGGTGAATGAGATCATACATTTGAGACCTGGGGGGTTTTCCAAGCTGGAAAGTCCAGTTATGCACACGCTGAGCCCGGACAGCCAGGGTGACACCCAGCCTTGCCAATATTTCAGCTTTTAGCATCACATAGTCTTTTGCTTGGTCAGGCTCTAGGTCATAGTAAGCCTTCTGCGATTCACCAGTTAACAGAGGAGCCACCAGTCCAGCCCACTGCTCCTCAGGCCACTTTTCTCTTTCAGCAGTCCTTTCAAATGTGGTCAAAAATACCTCTGGATCATCCTCTCCAGTCATTTTTGTCAATAAACGACTCACCCCAAAGGACGCGGTATTAGTGGGACGGCTTTCCTCACTGGTCTGCGGACGTTGCTGCATTACTGCTTCCATTTGTTGTAGTCTCTGCTCTTGCTTCTGTAACAGGTCTATGAAGCGGGCCTCAGATTGCTGCTGGGCTTGTTGATGAGCTTGCTGCTGGGCTGCAAGGCTCCTTTGCAAACCTGCATTTGTCTGCTGTTGATTGGCATTTGCTAGAGCCAGCTGTTTCAGTATCTCCTCCATGCTGGCTTAAAAAAAACTGCCACTGGTTCTCCACCAACTGTGAGGGGGTTAACTCGGTAGCGGGTGTGTGTGACCCCCTGGTTGGGCTCCCCACACAAAAACAGGGCCAGCAGACGGAGGTTGTGGTTTTCAAAATCAAAAGGTGCGGTTTATTTCTCTATGTACAGTGACAAAAACACAGCAAAGCCAAAAAGAAACAAACAAAATAAATCCTGGTCAGTTTGACCTCTGACTAAACATGCAGGTTTCCTAAACTAACAACTGGGATCAGCCTGGTGCTGTCCTAGTCCCTAAGTCCCTGGTTTTAAATGTCCAAGCAAAATATAGCCACACAGGCTTTCTCTCACCGCACAGGGGTTCACTCTCCCTAGACAGTCCACACAGGTCTGCTTCCAGGCATGAGCTAGCCCCTAATGAATCTGGGAGTTTTTTATAGAGGCCTAAATGAGCTGACAAGCTTCAGCTGGACTCATCAACTCCCTGTCTGCACGACGCCCAGCACTCTCCCTAGAGGTATGAGTCATTCATGAGCCCACTAGCCTCAGCTGGGCTTCATCAACTCCCTAGTTGTATAAGTCGGCATAAAGCCTGAATCTGGGAGAAATATATCTACCCCCCTGGATGCAACCAGGTGACTTTACCTTCCTGCTGTCACAATATATATATATATATTGTGTAAAAATAAATATATATTTATATTACATATACAATTAAAACTATATGAACCCTGGCTTGTCAGCAAAAAAGTGTATATGTGTATATATATATGTAGCGATACCTTCAACTAAGAAGGCCGCAGATTTAGTTTGGGCCCTGAAGACAGCTCCGCCAACCCCCGGCAATATGCTCTACCCCCTACTGGCACAGCTAGTACTGACAGTAAATTGTATATCTTATACTGTATGAATAACTGAGCATTGAGACAATACTAAATTGAAATAAGTATAAGATTTTTCTTAAGCTCTTGGTAAGAAAAGGGGTAACATTAATAACAGTTTACAGAATAATCATTAGTAATGCAGAGTCCTGCCACACTAACACACTATAGGGTTAACACACAAGTGCGCCACACGGGCGACCGTTGGCTAAGTGCCCTATGGCGCAGTAACCAAAACACATTAGAAACCCCACCAGGCCTGGTTCTGATATCTACAACTTAGTCCTTTTTCTTCACCGGCAGATCTTTAACGGTGGTGCACATTAACAGGGTACAAACTTTGTAATCCAATGGGGTAGGTAAAGATGGGGTAGAAACTTGGCTATACAAACGGTAGGTTCATCTCTGACAAGGGTCTTCAATAAGAGCACCAAGAACAACTCGTAGGCCACGGCAGTCTATAGGCCTATATGCAATAACAGTATATCGGTTGGGCATATGCCCTCTCACCCGCCCGGACTACGGTTCCAGTCCGGGAACTTCCACCAACTGTGTCCCACACACACTCAGTCTCTTCAGCGATCGGGTCCCCGATCCAACAAGGCTGTAGTCGAGCGAAGTCAGATGCCACCCAGGCTCGCAGAGGGGTGGAAGGCTCTTTGGTGCTGCGCAAGGCCTCAGGCTTCAGGCCTTGCACTCCGACACATCCGCACAGGAGGATCAGTCTCTGAAGTCTCGTGTCCCAAAGAGGCCGAGCCCAGCCTCGCCTCCTCCTTTTATAACCCCTCCCATGAGTCTCTGCGGTGGAAACATTGCCGAACGGGGTTCTGGGTAATGTAGTCTCTCTACATTAAAGGGGAACACCCCGCTACACACTCCCCCCACTTGAACTCTTTGGTCCCCAAAGATAAACTTTAACAAAAGCTATGTACAACTCTAGACAATTCTGCAAACGATGTTGGCATAGGGAATTCCCACCAAAACTGAGGGGTAGAATTCCCTTGCCTACAGGTCACATTATCATGGGTGGCCTGCCTAACTGTGCCAGAGAGTGAGCAGGGGTTGCCCTCCACTAAATGGACAGTGGAGGGATCCGGATTTTCAGCATTCCTCCTAGCGGTAACTACAGAGTCCTCTGAGCTATTCCCCATTTGTGGGTAGGTCAGCTTCCTAGGAGGCCGGATGACTCTTCGAGCCCTTTGCTCTCTTGGGGTTTCTGGCTCTGGTGCCACAGGCTCCTCTTCCTCTGAGCAACCATCATGGGCATCTTCCCAGTAATCTGCTGAAGGACTAGATGGGATGAACTCTGTGGCTTCTGGGTTCAGTGTTCCACCTGGAGTATCTTCAGTGGTTGGAAGATCTATAGTGGACGTTCCTGGAGTTGGGGAAGGCCACAACCAATCAAGTTCTCCTTCTTCATTTTCACTAAGTTGAGAGGCCTCCCCATCTTCGGCTCGGGAGGTCTGTGACCGAGTGTTCGGCCTAGGAGTATCCAGGATAGAGGCCAGTTCAGGGGAGTCTCTCACGGGAGGTATTCTGACTGCCTCAGCAAGTGGGAGCAGGTGGTTTCGATGCCACGTCTTCAGGGGGCCCACCTTTCCTTCTGGCTTCAACTTATAGACAGGTAGGCCCGGCAACTTCCTGCAGATGACATAGGGTTCAGATCTCCATCTGTCTGCAAGTTTGTGCTTCCCAGGGACCCCAAGATTGCGTAACAGTACCCGATCCCCGGGCTGTAGGTCTTGTACCCGGACCTTCAAGTCGAAATTTCTTTTGTTTCGAGCTCCCCTTTGATCTGAGGCCGCTTGAGCTTGTTCATAGGCTACTTTCAGGCTGTGTCTGAGCCTGTCCACATATCCTTTGTGGGATGTGGCTGAGGAATGGTCCAGAGAGGTGCCAAAGGCCAAGTCTACAGGTAGTCTCGCCTCTCTCCCAAACATGAGTCGATATGGGGAGTAGCCTGTCGCATCACTAATGGTGCAGCAAGGTTCGGTTAAACCTTTCCGGCTGAGCATCTCCTTGTGGGTGGTAAGGTGTAGTTCGAGTCTTCTTGATTCCCAACGAATCCAGGAGTTTCCGGATCAGTTTACTCTCAAAGTCCCTTCCTTGATCTGAATGAAGTCGCTGTGGCAGCCCATAATGGACAAAGTACTTCTCCATAAGTACCTTGGCTACGGTGGAGGCCTTCTGGTCTTTGGTTGGGAAATCTTGGGCATACCGGGTGAAATGGTCGGTTATCACCAGAACATTTCCTAGTCCACTCAGGTCGGGTTTGAGGCAGAGAAAATCAATGCATACCAGGTCCATTGGGCCTTTGTCAGGAATGGTGTCATTACTGGGCTCACCTGCTGGTGGCACTGTTGCATTCGGCAGCAGTGGGTGTAGTTCTGGTGGCCACCAGCGGGTGTCTCCTCACCAAGACTTTCCACCAGCCATCAAGCACACCTGATCTGGGTCTGCTGGACTATATAAACCCGCCCTTAACAAAGCTCAGTGCTCCAGAATTCCTTCTGTAAGCCTGGTCCCTGCCTGAACCTGATCCGTTACCTGGTCCTGAACCTGATCCTGATCCTGATCTGTTCTCTGCCTTGTCCTGGACTCTGATCCTTGTACCCTGTCCCCTGAGACCTGTCCCCTGAGACCTGTCCCCTGAGACCTGTCCCCTGATACCTGTCCCCTGATACCAGCTTCCCCTTGCCGTCTGCTCCCAGTACCTGGCCTTCTGCTCCCCTTGTCTCTCATCCCCTGCCTTGTTCATGTATGTGTGTTCTCTTTTGTACATATTAGTTAGCTAGTTAGATTAGGTTGGTTTTGGGGTTTGTTGTGTTCCTTTGTATTCGTTTCTTGCTTATGGTTTGCTGTGGTTTTGTTTACACGTGTGTCTTTATCTTTAATAAATATATATATTTTTCACTTACTCTGTTCCCGATTCCTTAATGTGCAGCCCAATGATCTGACCACCTGTATTGGATGTCTGTGTATAGCATCCTCGTGACCGAATTCAGGAGCCATACAATCAGATCGGCTGCACCTTGGAATTGGGTCTGAGCACTTGTTAAAATTACTGAGATGGAGGTGGACAATATTTTTTATCTTTCGCTCCTGGCAACAGATGACAGAGATTTCTGTTATCAGACACTAAGAGAATATACCAGAGAGCAGTATTAGAATGCATCCACATAGCTCACGTTTTTGTGGATCAGGGCAATTTTGTGTTTGAGGATGTACAAGCTTTGATTTGTATCTGTACAGAGTTGGCCCTGTCTGATGCCTCTATTGGAACTGACGATTATACACCTCCTTTTAATGCAGCTCAAGTAGAATCTTTGGTGTGGCTGTTGGAGGATGACTCAGCCTTTTTCCATGAGCAGTACTCAGCTTGTCCTGAACAGGTGCTTGCAGCATGCATTGATTCAGTGCAGTCTCTGGTCAGACAAGCGGTGTGCAAACCTGATTTTGTGAAATCCTTAATACAGGCCTGGTCAAGTTTGTTGTACTCAGCCCCTGTCAGCTCCCAACCATCCATTTGTATGTCTAGATACCAACCTGCTGGGATGTCTTCCTCTCCTTTTCCCACAATTCCCACTTTTTCTGAACAATGCACCCAGCTAACAATGAAGTATCAGTACCCTGTCTCCTCCTGCTGCACTTACCCTGCCTTCAATCCACCTGCTTCTTCCCTCCTATCCGTAGCCAATCCACAAGAACCTCCTCCAGCCACTGTCCCTGCACCTCTGCCATTTTCTTCCATTTGCCCAATCCCAACCTTTTCATATATTCCCCCCGGTACTTGCAAACCTGCAGTGACTAAGCCCAAAAAGAAGCGGAAGTACTTTCCAACCCACACAATCTTACCGGTATCCCAACCTGCCTCCACACCCACCAACCTGTTCCAGCCTGAGGTTCCCGTGCCAGCCTTCCAGCCTGAGGTTCCCGTACCAGCCTTCCAGCCTGAGGTTCCCGTACCAGCCTGTCAGCCTGAGGACCCTGTACCAGCCTGTCAGCCTGAGGACCCTGTACCAGCCTGCCAGCCTGAAGACCCTGTACCAGCCTGCCAGCCTGAAGACCCTGTACCAGCCTGCCAGCCTGAAGACCCTGTACCAGCCTGCCAGCCTGAAGACCCTGTACCAGCCTGCCAGCCTGAAGACCCTGTACCAGCCTGCCAGCCTGAAGACCCTGTACCAACCTTCCAGCCTGAGGTTCCCATGCCAGTTTGCCAGCCTGAGGTTCCCGTGCCAGTTTGCCAGCCTGAGGTTCCCGTGCCAGTTTGCCAGCCTGAGGTTCCCATGCCAGTTTGCCAGCCTGAGGTTCCCATGCCAGTTTGCCAGCCTGAGGTTCCCGTGCCAGTTTGCCAGCCTGAGGTTCCCGTGCCAGTTTGCCAGCCCGAGGTTCCCGTGCCAGTTTGCCAGCCCGAGGTTCCTGTGCCAGTTTGCCAGCCCGAGGTTCCTGTGCCAGTTTGCCAGCCCGAGGTTCCTGTGCCAGTTTGCCAGCCCGAGGTTCCTGTGCCAGCCTTTCAGCCTGCAGTGCCAGGGCCAGCCTTTCAGCCTGCAGTGCCAGGGCCAGCCTTTCAGCCTGCAGTTCCAGGGCCAGCCTTTCAGCCTGCAGTTCCAGGGCCAGCCTTTCAGCCTGAGGTTCCTGTGCCAGCCTGCCAACTTGAAGTTCCTGTGCCAGCCTGCCAACTTGAAGTTCCTGTCTTCCGAACAGAAGTCCTGATGACGGTGTCCCAGTCGGAAGATCCGGTGTCCCAGTCGGAAGATTCGGTGCATGAGACCCCGCCTGAAGATCCGGTGCCCGTTTCCTGGCCTGAGGTTATGATGCCCGTTTCTCAGTCTGTGGAGCCTACTGCCCAGCCTGACGTGTTCCTGTCTGCTGCCCAGCCTGAGATGACCCCGTCTGCTGCCCAGCCTGAGATGACCCCGTCTGCTGCCCAGCCTGAGATGACCCCGTCTGCTGCCCAGCCTGAGATGACCCCGTCTGCTGCCCAGCCTGAGATGACCCCGTCTGCTGCCCAGCCTGAGATGACCCCGTCTGCTGCCCAGCCTGAGATGACCCCGCCTGCTGCCCAGCCTGAGATGACCCCGCCTGCTGCCCAGCCTGAGATGATCCCGCCTGCTGCCCAGCCTGAGATGATCCCGCCTGCTGCCCAGCCTGAGATGATCCCGCCTGCTGTCCAGCCTGAGATGATCCCGCCAGCTGCCCTAGCCTGATGACTCGGAGCCCGCTGTCCAGCCTGAGGATATGGTCCCTGCTAAGACCTGTTCCTGATGCCCAGCTGGCCGCTGACGTCTTCCTGATGGATGCCCTTTTTTCCACTATTTTAATCCTGATGGTCACCCAGCCTGAATGTAATGCCCCTGCGTGGTCTGCCTCCGATGGGTTCTTGCCCGTTGCCCTGCTAATTTTTACTTCTAAATCTAAACTTCCTGACCCTGGTGGTGGGATGCGCGCCCTATTTTCAGACTCTAGTGGCACGTCCCCCAGTGAACTAAAGGACTCTGGCCTAGGAAGTGCGAAGAAGTCCGCAGATATAGTATGGAGACTTTTTTGGGCGTTTCCGCATCCACTCGGACTGTCCAACCAAGGGCTGAATGGAGTGTCCGGAGGCCACTCCTTAAGGGGGGGGAACTGTCAGGAATGGTGTCGTTACTGGGCTCACCTGCTGGTGGCACTGTTGCATTCGGCAGCAGTGGGTGTAGTTCTGGTGGCCACCAGCGGGTGTCTCCTCACCAAGACTTTCCACCAGCCATCAAGCACACCTGATCTGGGTCTGCTGGACTATATAAACCCGCCCTTAACAAAGCTCAGTGCTCCAGAATTCCTTCTGTAAGCCTGGTCCCTGCCTGAACCTGATCCGTTACCTGGTCCTGAACCTGATCCTGATCTGTTCCCTGCCTTGTCCTGGACTCTGATCCTTGTACCCTGTCCCCTGAGACCTGTCCCCTGATACCTGTCCCCTGATACCAGCTTCCCCTTGCCTTCTGCTCCCAGTACCTGGCCTTCTGCTCCCCTTGTCTCTCATCCCCTGCCTTGTTCATGTATGTGTGTTCTCTTTTGTACATATTAGTTAGCTAGTTAGATTAGGTTGGTTTTGGGGTTTGTTGTGTTCCTTTGTATTCGTTTCTTGCTTATGGTTTGCTGTGGTTTTGTTTACACGTGTGTCTTTATCTTTAATAAATATATATATTTTTCACTTACTCTGTTCCCGATTCCTTAATGTGCAGCCCAATGATCTGACCACCTGTATTGGATGTCTGTGTATAGCATCTAGGGATGAGCTTCGTGTTCGAGTCGAACATACGTTCGACTCGAACATCGGCTGTTCGATCGTTCGACGAAGATCGAACGATTTGGGCCGTTCGCGCCAAATTCGAGTGACGCGAACGGCCCACAATGCACTACGCCATCGCAGTGTCATCCAGGCGCTGTGATTGGCCAAGCATGCACTGTGACCCCGCATGCTTGGCCAATCACAGCGCCGGCAGCGAGGAGAGCAATGATTGGCCACAGGCAGGATGCCTGTGGCCAATTATTGCTGAGGGTGTTTAGTACACGCCCCACACTATAAAAGGCCGCCAGCACGGCGGCCTAGTGTAGTGTGTTCCGGAGCAGGGAAAGAGCAGCATAGGCAGGGACAGTGACATTTATTTCTTTCTTGCTTAACCTGGATTCCTTTTAGTTTAGGGAAAGAGAAGGATAGGTAGGGAGAGTGTCAGTTTCTTTCACTGTGCAAGTCCTTGTTTCTAGGGACAGGGAAGGACAGTGAGTGAATTCTCCTTGTGCTATAGTGTGCTTTAAAAAAACATTTTTTCTAGGGACAGAAAACTCTAGGTAGGGAGAGTGTCAGTTTCTTTCACTGTGCAAGTCCTTGTTTCTAGGGACAGGGAAGGACAGTGAGTGAATTCTCCTTGTGCTATAGTGTGCTTTAAAAAAACATTTTTTCTAGGGACAGAAAACTCTAGGTAGGGAGAGTGTCAGTTTATTTCACTGTGCAAGTCCTTGTTTCTAGGGACAGGGAAGGACAGTGAGTGAATTCTCCTTGTGCTATAGTGTGCTTTAAAAAAACATTTTTTCTAGGGACAGAAAACTCTAGGTAGGGAGAGTGTCAGTTTCTTTCACTGTGCGAGTCCTTGTTTCTAGGGACAAAGAAGGAAAGTGAGGGGAATTCTCCTTGTGCTATAGTGTGCTAAAGCATTCCTCATCAACCATCTTTGAAATCCTTGTTTTTTGGACAGTCAGGGAAATTGTCGTTGTGCTATTCTGTGCAAAAGCAATCATCCTCAACCATATTTAGAAATCCTTAAGTAAAGGGACAGAGAAGGACACCTGAAGGTAGCCCTTATTGCTTTTTTCCCATCTCCCTGCAGGCCATCTATTAGAATGTCTGGAAGGCAAACAAGGAGAGGCAGACAGTCAGGAGGCAATAAAAGAGGGCAAGCAGGCTCTGTGTCTGGGGGCAACAGTGCTGGTCATGGACGCGGTGCATTGTCATCAGCACATGGCCATGGGACACGCTTGTCCTTCTTTTCGGCAGCTGGACATGTTGAGCCACATCATGCCGAAGACTTGGTAGAGTGGATGACCAAGCCCTCCTCCTCCTCCTCATCCTCTCTCACCCAGGCTCAGGGTACTGGCAAAGCAGCTGCCAAAGCGTCCTCTTCCCTGGTATCAATGTCAGACTCATCATCAGTCACTCCTTCCCTAGACCCACCATGTCCTCCTCCTGAGGAGTCCCCCGAACTGTTTGAGCACAGTGTTGGGTACATGCTCCAGGAGGATGCCCAGCGTTTCGAAGGGTCTGATGATGAAACCCAGCTACAGGAAGGCAGTAGGGTGAGAGCAGACAGAGGGGATGCTCAAGAAGGACACCAATCTGGCAGTCATGTTCCAGCAGCTGCAGCATACTGCCAGATTGGCTCCAGTGATGAGGAGGGAGGGGATGATGAGGTCACTGACTCCACGTGGGTGCCTAATAGGAGAGAGGAGGAGGATGAGGAGGAGGCACATCTCCAACGAGGCAGGATGCCCTTTGGTGGCCAGCGTAAGGGCAGTACACCGACGGAATCACACCGCAGAGCTCCGCCTGTGCAGGGCACTGCCTCTGCCCGTCATTCAAAAAGTTCCTTGGTGTGGGCCTTTTTTGAGGCTAGTGCATCAGATCGCACAGCTGCTGTTTGCAACATATGTCTCAAGCGTATATCGCGTGGCCAAAACATCAGCCGCTTGGGTACCACATGCCTGACCAGACATATGTTGACCTGCCATGCAGCTCGTTGGCAAGCCTACCTCAAAGACCCACACCAAAGAACAAAGCGGACCTCTCCTTGCACCGCATCAGCTGGGATCTCCAACCCCACTATAACTTCAGTCCTCTCTGAAACATGCACTGAGAGGAATGAAGGTGTAGAATTAGGTGTGTCACAGCCAAGTACTTGCGGCCACTCTGCTAGCAGTACACCGATGTCCGATTCTAGCAGGCAAATTTCCCTGCCCCAGCTGCTGGACCGTCGAAAGAAGTTCACTCCCAGCCATCCACATGCCCAGCGGTTGAATGCTAGCTTGGCTAAATTGCTAGCGCTTCAACTGCTGCCTTTTCAGTTGGTAGACTCGGCCCCCTTCCGTGAGTTTGTGCAATGTGCGGTTCCTCAGTGGCAGGTTCCCAAACGCCACTTTTTCTCACGGAAGGCTATTCCGGCTCTCTACCGGCATGTGGAAGGCAATGTCTTGGCCTCGCTGGACAGGGCGGTCAGCGGTAAGGTGCATATTACCGCTGACTCATGGTCCAGCAGGCATGGACAGGGACGTTACCTTTCTTTCACGGCCCATTGGGTCACTCTTTTGGCAGCTGGGAAGGATGCAGGACAAGGTGCAGTAGTGTTGGAGGTTGTCCCACCGCCACGCCTCCAAAATGCTACTACTGGTTGTGACACACCTCTCTCCTCCACCCCCTCCTCTTCTTCTTCCTCCATGGCCTCTTCCTGTGGTTTGTCCTATGAACCAGCGGTGCTCCGTAGCCGTTCACGGGGCTACGCAAGTACGCAGGCAAAAAGATGCCATGCCGTGCTTGCGCTGGTGTGTTTGGGGGACAGAAGCCACACTGGGGCAGAGGTCCTGTCTGCTCTGCAGGGCCAGGCCGAGAGGTGGTTGACGCCACGCCAGCTTAAGCCAGGAATGGTGGTTTGCGACAATGGCACCAACCTCCTCTCCGCCCTTCGACAGGGACAACTGACCCATGTGCCCTGTGTGGCTCACGTCCTTAACCTGGTGGTGCAGCGGTTCTTGGGCAGGTACCCGGGCTTACAGGATGTCCTGAGGCAGGCCAGGAAAGTCTGTGTGCATTTCCGCAGATCTTATAATGCCAGTGCTCGCCTGGCTGAGCTGCAAAAGGAGTTGAACCTGCCCAAGAACCGCCTTATATGTGACATGCCCACCAGGTGGAACTCAACGTTGGCCATGCTGCAGCGGCTGCACACGCAGCAGAGGGCCATCAATGAGTACCTGTGCGACTACGGCACCAGGACAGGGTCAGGGGAGCTTGTTTTTTTTTCTCCACGCCAGTGGGGCATGATCAGGGATGCATGCACTGTCCTGGCACCATTTGAGGAGGCCACGAGGATGGTGAGCAGTGACAGTGCATGCATCAGTGACACTGTACCTCTTGTCCACCTGTTGGAGCACACGCTGCGTGGAATAATGGACAGGGCACTTGAGGCAGAACAGAGGCAGGAAGAGGAGGACTTCCTTGCCTCTCAAGGCCCCCTTTACCCAGACAGTGTTCCTTCTGTCCCACCCATCGCACAGGAAGAGGAGGAGGAGGAGGAGGAGGAGGAGGATTGTGTCAGCATGGAGGTGGAGGCTGGCACTCAGCATCATCAGCAGCAGTCTTTTAGGGATGATTTACAGTCCCAAGAAACCAGTGGACTTGTACGTGGCTGGGAGGAGGTGACTGCGGATCATGTCATCCTTAGTGACCCAGAGGACTCCGGAGCGAATGCCTCAGCAAACCTACGCTGCATGGCCTCCCTGATCCTGCAAAGTCTGCGGAAGGATCCTCGTATTCTTCGGATCAAGGAGAGGGACCATTACTGGCCGGCCACTCTCCTTGATCCACGGTACAAGGGTAAGGTTGCGGACCTTATGTTACCGTCGCAGAGGGAGCAGAGGATGAGACAACTCCGGGAGGCCTTGCAGAAAGGTCTGTGCAACGCGTTCCCAGAGACTGGGAGGTTACAAACTCCTGGTCCTGGACAACGAGTTGCTGAGGCTTCGGCCAGTCAAAGAAGGAGCGGTGGGGAAGGTGGCCTTCTGACCGATGCGTTCAGACAATTCTTTAGTCCGCAGCCCCAAAGTATGATCGGTTCCAGCAACCATCGCCAGCGTCTGATAAACATGGTGCAGGAATATCTAGGGGCAAGGTCAGACTTGGACACCTTCCCCACCGAAAATCCTCTGGCTTACTGGGTCTTGAGGATGGATCACTGGCCAGAGCTTGCACAGTATGCAATTGAGCTACTGGCCTGTCCTGCATCCAGCGTTCTTTCGGAACGCACATTCAGTGCTGCTGGAGGATTTGTCACGGATCACAGGGTGCGCCTGTCCACCGACTCGGTTGATCGACTGACTTTCATCAAGATGAACCAGTCTTGGATCACCACCAGCTACCACACACCTGATGCTGATATAACAGACTATTTGATTTTAACATGTCACATCCCTTCAAGACTGATGCTGATGCTGAGTGCCTGTGCTGTTATGTTGACTGGCTATCCTCCTCCTCCGAGTCCTCAATGATACGATTGATGATGATAGCTTGGAAGATCATTTTTGTTTATGGGTGCCGCCACCAGTGGCTAAGGCCCAATTTTTCAGCCCCTGTTTTACAGGGGCGTGTAATTACAATTTTTTTAGCAATAATTTGCCATAGGGCTCATTGCTGTGCTCCAAGTACAGTATCTGTGAGGGGTTGGAGTGTTGTGGCACCAGTGCCTAAGGCCCAATTTTTCAGCCCCTGTTTAACAGGGGCGTGTCATTACAATTTTTGAAGCAATACTTTGCAACAGGGCTCATTGCTGTGCTCCAAGTACAGTATCTGTGAGGGGTTGTAGTGTTGTGCCACCAGTGCCTAAGGCCCAATTTTTCAGCCCCTGTTTAACAGGGGCGTGTCATTACAATTTTTGAAGCAATACTTTGCAACAGGGCTCATTGCTGTGCTCCAAGTACAGTATCTGTGAGGGGTTGTAGTGTTGTGCCACCAGTGCCTAAGGCCCAATTTTTCAGCCCCTGTTCAACAGGGGCATGCAATTACAATTCTTGATGTAATAATTCACAGCAGGGCCCATTGCTGCACCCACCAAGAGTAACTATGAGGGCTTACAGTGTTGTGGCAACGCCACCACCACCACCACCACGAAAGGCCCAATTTTTCAGCCCCTGTTCAAAAGGGGCATGTAATTACAATTCTTGATCTAATAATTCACAGCAGGGCCCATTGCTGCACCCACCAAGAGTAACTCTGAGGGCTTACAGTGTTGTGGCAACGCCACCACCACCACCACCACGAAAGGCCCAATTTTTCAGCCCCTGTTCAAAAGGGGCATGTAATTACAATTCTTGATCTAATAATTCACAGCAGGGCCCATTGCTGCACCCACCAAGAGTAACTGTCAGGGCTTACAGTGTTGTGGCACCAGCACCACCATCAAAGGCCCAATTTTTACTACCACTGTTCAACAATTATATGTAATTAAAATTCCTGATATAATAGTTGACAGCAGGGCGTTCCAGCACCAACCAAGAGTAACTGTGAGTGCTTACAGTGTTGTGCCAACACCAACAACTAAGGGGCCTATTTCTGCAGAGTATATACGGCAGGTCCCTACTTTCAAACATCCAACTTACAAACGACTCCTACTTGCAAACGCAAGAAGACAACAGGAAGTGAGAGGAAATCTACCCCTAGGAAGGAAAATTCTCTCCTGTAAGAATAAATATGGGAGAAAGGTGTCTCCTCTGTACTGATGCTTTATCAGCAATCCTTGTTTCAAGAAAAACACCACATTTCAAAAACAGTTGACATTGGGACGGAAAGTGAGGTGAAATGTTCTGAACAGGGGCACAGACAGCAAAACAAATGTTACAGGGGTGATAACCCTTACCTATGTTTTCCAAAAAGTTTAAAAATAGATTTTTGGGCTGGAGCTACACTTCAACAATGTACCTGTTCAAAATTACAAACAGATTCTACATAAGAACAAACCTACAGTCCCTGTCTTGTATGCACCGCCTGTATACGGCTGTTCAGAGTATATAGGGCCTTTTTTATTTTATGTGCGGGGTTCCCCTTAATATCCATACAAGACCCAAAGGGGCTGGTAATGGGCTGGGGTAGGGGGGGGGGTCATGGGGTAGCTATGCCATTTTTCTTAAAGATTTTCATCCATATTACCGGGACCAGACATTACATTAAAGCCGCAAGCAGTTTTAAATGGCTTTTTTTTCCTTTAGAAGTGTCATTTTGTGCAGGGACAGTTCTAAACACGGGAAACACGTGGCACTTCACAGGCATACTTTAGACACCCCCCAGGTACGATATTTAAAGGAATATTTGACTTTTTTTTTTTCACTTTATGCATCATTAAAATGACTGCTCCCGAAAAACGACCGTTTTTAAAACTTCTTTTTGCATTGATACATGTCCCCTGGTGCAGAACCCGGGTTCCCAAACCCTTTTTAGGACAATAACATGCATAATAGTTGTTATAATTAGCACTTTAGAATTCAAACGTTCGCATCCATTGTATTTAATAGGGTTCTAATGTTCGTACGAACTTTCGGTCCGTTCGCGGGTTCTGGTGCGAACCGAACCCGGGGGTGTTCGGCTCATCACTAATAGCATCCTCGTGACAGCCTTGACTTTGTAGATGGCCCATTGGGGCAGCTTGATGGGGTAAAGTCTTCCTCTCCTCTCAACTCCTTCCTGGACAGTCTCGGCAGGTTGCCCTCTTCCAGTTGAGCTACTCCACAGTAGTGTTTGGGGACTCCCACCATGGTAACTCCTATTTCCTCTGCTCTGGAGCCTCCTCTGGCTTGGAATTCAGCTCCTTGACAAAGGGCCCGCACCCCGTCCGATGCCACTTGGGTCCAATCTTCTACGTCAGTGGTGGGGGAATGAGATCTTCTGGACAGAGCGTCTGCGTCTCGATTCCCGGCCCCTGGCCTGTACTTTAGGCTGAAGTTGAACCCAGACAGTGCGGCCAGCCACCTGTGTCCAGTGGCGTCCAGCTTGGCCGTGGTGAAAAGGTAGGTAAGGGGGTTGTTGTCAGTCTTCACAGTGAACTCCGCCCCATACAGGTAGTCTTTGAGCTTGTCTACTACCGCCCACTTGAGGGCCAGGAACTCCAGCTTGTGGGTGGGGTAGTTCTTCTCAGAGGGGGTCAGGCTTCTACTCACGTAGGCAACAGGCCGCAGTTGTCCTTCGTGTTCTTGATAAAGTACTCCTCCCAGACCGTCATGACTAGCATCTACATGTTATAGATATAGATATAGTTCATAGGGTTTGGTTGGGTCTGCGTAGGCCAAGACTGGAGCAGTGGTCAGGCTCTTCTTCAACGCCTGGAAGGCCTCTTCACACTTCTGATTCCACTGATCTCTGATAGACTCTCCCGGCTTCCTGGGACCTGAGTCATCCTCTTCCCCCTCAGTCTTGAGCAGTTCATTCAATGGTCTAGCAATTCGGGCGAATCCCTCCACAAACCTCCTGTAGTAGGAGCAGAAGCCCAAGAAGGATCTGAGTTCTGTTACTGTGGTGGGCCGTGGCCAGGAGGTAACTGCCTCCAATTTCTCGGGGTCTGTGGCCACCCCTTCTTCAGACACTATGTGCCCCAGATAGTTCACAGAAGACTGGTAGAACCGACACTTCTCAGGCGAAAGCTTGAGTCCTTCCTCACTGAGTCTTCTCAACACTTTTTCCAGCCTCTCTTCGTGTTCTTCCAAGGTTCTCCCAAAGACAATGACATCGTCCAGGTATACAAGGACTTCGATAAGGTTCATGTCTCCTACGGTCTTCTCCATGAGATGTTGGAAAGTAGCTGGGGCTCCAGACAGACCTTGGGGCATCCGGTCGAATTCAAAGAACCCCACTGGGGTTATGAAAGCGGTCTTCTCCTTGTCTTCTGGATGCATAGGGTTCTGATAGTACCCGCTCTTGAGATCCATAACGCTGAACCATTTGGCTCCAGACAAGCTCTGTAAGGCATCTTCTATCCTCGGAGTGGTGTACTGGTCGGGTATGGTTCTCCTATTAAGAGTCCTGTAGTCGATACAGAGCCTCAAGGATCCATTCTTCTTTCTGACCACCACTATGGGAGAGGCATAGGGGCTTCTGGACTCCCGTATCACACCAGTCCTCTTGAGTTCTGCAAGTTGTTCCCTTAGATCCTCCAGATCTGCTAGGGGGACCTGCCTGACCCTCTCTCGGAAGGGCTTGTCCTCCTGGAGGCGGATCCGATGGGTGGCACTCCTTGCACACCCCACATCGAACTCATCCTTAGAGAAGATCTTCTCCCATCTATTCAACTGGGCCTTGGCTCTCTCCTTCCAAGCCCTGGACAGATTCGGGTTTTCCATGGATATCTTCTCCCAAGTGTCTCCTCCTTCGCCCACCTCTGACAGGCTGACAGGGGCAGCGGGGCTCACTTGGCCCAACAGCATCCTGGCTGAGATTTCCATGGGGCCATCTGTATTGTTCCTAACACTCACTGGGACTCTACAATGGGCCTTCTTCAGAGCCTTCAGCGGAATCACTTCTGGTATCACTTCCAGACCGTGGGCCCCTTCTCTTGGGTCAGATTCCAACATGACAAAGGGTCCAGGCTGCTGCCAAGCAAGCTTCACAGTGGCTCTGAGACAGGTTACTTGGCCGGGCTGAAGTACTGTCCCCCCTCTTCCAAGTCTCCACACCTTCCCTATCCCTTCTCCTGGGGTCTTCTGCTCCAAGACCAGCCGTGGGTAAGCCGTCCTAATCATGGGGTGGATCTTGGTGGCCGCATCCCCTTCTTCCTTCACTATAGGGGTCAGAAGTCTTCGGACCAGGTCCGTGTTCGTCCCTATTATAAGGGAACTCGTGTTGGTTCCCAGCGGCCGAGGGCATACAACCGCCAGGGTGTCAAACACTTCGGCTTTTTCAGCCACCGACGGGTCAAAGATCATTCTGACAGGCAGATAGCCATCATAGGGAAAGTTCTGGGTTCCAATCCCACATATCTCCAGTCCCTCCATCTTCCGGATGGGTATGTGACTCAAGTGCTTATCGTAGAAGCGTCTGTATAGCAGGGTCACTTGCGCCCCAGTATCCAAGATTGCTCTGGTGTAGACTCCCTCCACTTGAATGGACACTATAGGAGATGGGCCTACCAACTTCTCTGGATATGAGCCGGCAGGGGTCACCTTCTTCTGACCTTTTCCTTTTGGACTCTCTCTCGTCCTATTCCCTGTGGACTTGAACTTTCCTTCAGCCTGGTATGCATTGACTTCCCCCCTTTTGTTGGGTGTAGGAACCCGCTGAGGGATGTTATTATTTTTCTTAGGTGGGCACCCCCTTTGGGGAGTGCTGTGCCTCTTCTGAGGGGTCTCGCCCCTTCTTCCTGGGGTATAGCTTTGTTGAGGTGCATTGCGTTTCCCCTTTAGTGTTTTATCCCTTTTTTTCTTTTGCTTTGCATTCAGTTTGGAGCTCACTGAAGGTGATGGGCACCCGGTTGACTCCTTCACCGGGGCCCTCTGAAGTTTCCCGTTGGCTGGCGGTTGTCTGTTTTCTTCTTCTTGGGACTGGAGCATGTAGCCGCAATATGCCCAATTCCTCCACAGTTAAAGCAGACTATATCTCCCCATTCTTGTAAAGATGCGGGTGCTGAGGCAATTGGGAATAATTCCTTCCTTGGTACTTCTCTCTTGGGACCCTCTGTGTCTTTTCCCATCAGAGAGGTCAACATCTCTAACACCTTGGACATTTGAGCTTTTAGGGTGTCGATCTCTGATTCTCTTTCAGGGGTCATCATTGGATTGACTAGCACCTGTGCGGGCACAACATTTGTCTTAATCATCTGCTGGTCCTGTTGCAGCGCCTCCTCATCTCTGATGATTTTTATCAAGTCAGCATAAGTCAGCAACGTTCCTCCTCCTGAGGTTTTCAGGTGCAGCCAGACTAGATCCGAGCGTAGCGCTCCCTTTAAGACTTGCTTCATTCTTGCCGCATCTGTATCTTGGGGCTTCATTCCCTTCTTTAACACAATCTTGCACAGCAACCTGTTCAGTCTTCTAACATACTCGGAAAGTTTCTCCTCTGGTTTTTGGAACGTGTGTTCAAATTGGTAGACCATTTCTGTCACCTTTTCTAATTGCCCAAACTCTTCCTGCAGCATGGCTAGACAGTCTTGAGCCGTGCAACCTGCATTCCCAAACCGAAAACTTTTCACTGCTTCTGCTGCTGCGCCTTTAAGGCTTTCTATCACTCGCTGCCTCTTCTGTGCTTCAGGCACCTCCCATGCCTCCACTGCCTGTAATGCCTGCTCCACTCAGGTATCAAAATCTTCTTCCCCTGCCGGGACAGGGAGCTTCCCTGAGAATGTCTTTAGTCTCCGGTAGCTGGTTTCTACATGCACCGTACTTGTCTTCTGACATTTGGTCAGCAGATCTCCTATCGCATTTATCAGTTCTGGTGATATAGCAGTGACAGGTGCAGGCGCCACCGGGGGTGTCGCCCTGTCTTCTCTTTCCGGTGGGGAATGGGCCGCAGCCTGCGGTGATCCCGTAGGGGATGGTTCCTTCTCTACAGTTACTGCGTGCGCCAACCTATATGTTCTGTTGTCTGGCGTCCGCACACACTTGCGCCTACAGGCCTCTGGCATCCCGTCCCCGTACTCCACTAATGCATATTGATATGAGATATCTGGGTCTCTCTTTATGTCCATCACCCACGGTGTGTGATCTGGAGTCACTGATTTCATTAATTCCTCTACCATCTCACTCGACCATTCCTCCCCAGGGAGGCTAATGGCTATCGACTGCTTTGGCTCTGTGTTAGCGGCTTTGCACCACTCTTCTACCGCTCGTGGATCCATGGGGTCCATGCCGGCACCTCTGGCGTTCACTTGCTGCATCAGGATCCCGGACGAGCCCCCACGTGTAGCGATACCTTCAACTAAGAAGGCCGCAGATTTAGTTTGGGCCCTGAAGACAGCTCCGCCAACCCCCGGCAATATGCTCTACCCCCTACTGGCACAGCTAGTACTGACAGTAAATTGTATATCTTATACTGTATGAATAACTGAGCATTGAGACAATACTAAATTGAAATAAGTATAACATTTTTACTTAAGCTCTTGGTAAGAAAAGGGGTAACATTAATAACAGTTTACAGAATAATCATTAGTAATGCAGAGTCCTGCCACACTAACACACTATAGGGTTAACACACAACAAGTGCGCCACACGGGCGACCATTGGCTAAGTGCCCTATGGCGCAGTAACCAAAACACATTAGATACCCCACCAGGCCTGGTTCTGATATCTACAACTTAGTCCTTTTTCTTCACCGGCAGATCTTTAACGGTGGTGCACATTAACAGTGTACAAACCTTGTAATCCAATGGGGTAGGTAAAGATGGGGTAGAAACTTGGCTATACAAACGGTAGGTTCAGCTCTGACAAGGGTCTTCAATAAGAGCACCAAGAACAACTCGTAGGCCACGGCAGTCTATAGGCCTATATGCAATAACAGTATATCGGTTGGGCATATGCCCTCTCACCCGCCCGGACTACGGTTCCAGTCCGGGAACTTCCACCAAACTGTGTCCCACACACACTCAGTCTCTTCAGCGATCGGGTCCCCGATCCAACAAGGCTGTAGTCGAGCGAAGTCAGATGCCACCCAGGCTCGCAGAGGGGTGGAAGGCTCTTTGGTGCGGCGCAAGGCCTCAGGCTTCAGGCCTTGCACTCCAACACATCCGCACTGGAGGATCAGTCTCTGAAGTCTCGTGTCCCAAAGAGGCCGAGCCCAGCCTCGCCTCCTCCTTTTATAACCCCTCCCATGAGTCTCTGTGGTGGAAACATTGCCGAACGGGGTTCTGGGTAATGTAGTCTCTCTACATTAAAGGGGAACACCCCGCTACATATATATATATATATATATATATATATATATATATATATATATATATATAGTGACAAGCCAGGGCCCAGGGTAAGGTTCATCAATTGGTTGGCTTGGCTGGCTATTTTTTTTTTTTTAGTGCATCATCTGCCCACCCACTGCCCTGCTCAGTGCTGTCTGCCTGTCTCTCTCACTTACCTTGATCTAGCAGGCTGCCTGAAGCCACTTGCCTGCCGCTATCCAGGATAGTCCGCTGCTTCTAGGGTAGAGAAAGGCCGGAGGGGGGGCGGAGTGCAGTTGTGGATCACTCCGCCGGTGCCTGCGGGACCTGCAGCCGGAACTATAGAAGCTGCATCGGCAATTTGCGGCTCCCAGCTGGGTTACTCCGCGGCGGTCCTAGTTCCCTCCCTGCTCAATCCTCCCACTCGCAGCAACAGCAGCACACAGCTGGCCCAAGCACTGGCGGTGTTATAGGGACATTATAGGGACATGTTGCAGGCAGTCTAAGTCAGCAAAGAACCAGAGCACAGGGATGATTAGGGTGTGCCTAGGCACACCCGGCACACCCCGTGGGCACGCCTATGAGAGGAAGTATAGTCGCATAGTAGCCCATTATGTGACACTTACCTGCAGGAGAAGCCCGCAATGTCCCCGTCTTCCTCGCTAGTAGCGAGCGGTCATTCTTCACCCCTCTTCCTTCCGGGGCCGCAAACTCCGGCTCTGTGACTGGCCGGAGTGGCGTCACGTCGCGTGACATCACTCCCGCGCATGCGTGCGGGAGCCGCCTTTAACGGCATGACCCAAGATAGAAATGGCAAAGCATGCCCTTTCTAACTCTGGCGCATGCGCAGAAGAAATCGCCGTACGGCGATTTGCAAATATCTCCTAGGCCGTGCAGGTCTGGGAGATATTTCAAGCACCTACAGGTAAGCCTTAATCTAGGCTTACAAGTAGGTTAAAGTGGTTGTAAAGGGTTTACAACCACTTTAAACTGAAATAAAACCATGACCACATTTTGGAGTAAAATTTTCCGAAACTGACCTTTATTAACCAATAACCAAATTGAACAAACATTTCCTTACAACTGGAACCGAAAATAATTAAACAATACAATAATGCTTTCAAGGGTTTAGTAACACTTTAAGCCTCATACACACAATGAGAATATCAGACAAATTATTGTCCGTTATTGTCCGTTTTTTGTTGCATGCTAGTATTATATCAAAAATTAAGAGGTTTCTTAACTTACAATTTTTTTTCGAAAACAAAATTGACCCCCCTGTTGCATTCGTTGGGCAGTACCACCACTAATCACTACCCATTCAAGGAAATGGAGCCATACCATAATAATCCTGTAGTTGCAGTGCGGTTGTGTCGTTGGTGTCAGCTTGAAGACCCTTAAAGAGGAAGTAAACTTCCTTTACTGAATATTACCTATAGGTAAGCCTATAATAAGGCTTAACTATAGGTAAGTGTAAATATCTCCTAAACGTGCACCGTTTAGGAGATATTTATGTTACATGCAGTCAGTGACATTACTGTTGCATGCACTCTGAAGGAACAGCCCCCTTTGCCGTTCCTCCTAAACCCTGTGCTGTGGACAGTGGCTCCCACGCGCATGCGTGCGGAGTCAGGTCATCGCAGCTCTAGCCAGTCACAGAGTCGGTGGCCTGCAAACCCAAATTCAAGACATGTGAATATGGAAGCAGCTGCAGTGCTGACATTGTGGCGCTGGAACAGCTTCTTTTTAAAGTAAGTTTCACATAATGTGCTAGCATGCAATGCATACTAGCACATTATGACTTTACCTTGCAGGAAAAAAATTAAAAAGCGTCCAGCGATATACAAGCACTTTAACACTGTACAAGCTGGAAGCGGATCTGGAGTCTGTAAGTGCTGCAATGGGCATCTGTCACCCCAACCTCCTCTGTAATGCAATCTTCAAAAAGACTCTAAAGTGACTGGTGCCCAATGGTTCTCAATCCTCCATTATTAGCCATGGACTAGATCTGGGGTAACTGTCAGTCTCCAATCTCTGGGGGTACCTCACACCCTAGATGTCAGGTGGATACTACATTAGTAAATAAGGATTTTGGATTTAAAGCAACCCCATTTTTACACCGAACAGATTAATGGCAGCACAGTGGCTAAGTGGTTAGTGCTTCTGACTGGCAGCACTAGGTGTCATCGGTTCAAATCTGCGTGGGTTTTCTCCCACACTCCATAGACAAGCTAGTGGGTTTAATGGCTCCTGTCTAAACTGGCCTAGTATGTGTGAGTTAGGGGCCCTAGATTGTAAGCTCCTTGAGGGCAGGGACCAGTGTTGCTGCTAGAAATCACGGGTCACCGTACAGTCTACCTGGCCTGGCCCCCACCAATATATCAAAACAAGATTTTCACAAAAAATACACAAAAATCATTATTAGCGGACACAAACATAATACAGAGCCTGTGTGAATTAACCCTTTTTTGATCGTTTTTTTTTTTTAATTTAAAAAATGTAACATTTTTTTTCATTTTTTAATTTTTTTTTAAAATGTTTACAATTAATTTTTTAACAGGACAGGGAAGCCAACAGTGCCACGGGAGGGGGGGGGGGTGCAGCACAGTGACAGGGGGGGTCAAATGGGGGGGATCAGAAGTAGGCAGAACAAGGAGGGGGATCGGTGCGGGGGAAGGGATTACAGGAACGATGCCCTGTGTCTGTGTCTCTCCCTGCAGCAGCTGAAAGCCAGCGGGAGGGAGAGAAACCGACTTTCAGCTGCTGCAGAGAGTCGCACAGGGCATCTTTCTGTAATTGCACCTCCGCCAGACCACACCCATTCCTCCTGCTGTTTGGGCCCCTCTATGTGCCCGGGCCCCCTACAGGAGGACTGGTGGTCCCCCCCTATCAGCGGCCCTGGCAGGGACTAATGTGAAAGTACAATATATATGTAAATTGTTACCGCTATATAAATGCCTGTAATAAACAAATTTAAAAGCAGGCATGTTTTGGAGTATTTATATTTTAAACATGTCTAAAAGTAGGACTTATGCAGATTCTCTATTGTATAACAGAAAACATACATTCTGGTTTTACAAATTCACTTGGTGAAACTAGAGGACATTTGCACTATGCTGATCACATTCTATTAACGTTTCCATAATTCCAAAACTGCTTCAGTGTGAACACAATGTTCTCCTGTCCCTGCAAACTCTGCAGCCAAGATAGGACAGTGCTGATATCCTAAGGAACTTGGATGGCTTCTCGCTTTTATTTCCAAATTTGCATTGAGTTTGGATCCTGCACGTCAGCAAGGTCATTTCATTTCGGAGGCAACAATGAGGACATGCTGAATATACCAAGGCGGGTGACGTGACAGCGATTGAGTCATTGCAATGAAAAATGATGTCTGTAATATACAGTATAGGAATAATATTGTAATACTGCAGCATTTAATTCTTAACTATAGACTTATTCAGCACTATTCTATAGTTTAAAAAAAAAAAAACTCGATATTTAAATTTTAAAGAGAAAAACCTTTTCTCTATCACACGGCAAAATAACAGATTATGTACAGTATCTCACAAAGTGAGTACATCCCTCACATTTTTGTAAATATTTTATTATATCTTTTCATATGACAACCCTGAAGAAATGACACTTTGCTACAATGTAAAGTAGTGAGTGTACAGCTTGTATAACAGTGTAAATTTCCTGTCCACTTAAAATATCTTAACACACAGCCATTAATGTCTAAACCGCTGGCAACAAAAGTGAGTACACCCCTAAGTGAAAATTTCCAAATTGGGCCCAATTAGCCATTTTCCATCCCGGTGTTATGTGATTAGTTAGTGTTACTTGGGTGTGTTAAATTTGGTGTTATCGCTCTCGCTCTCTCATACTGGTCACTGGAAGTTCAACATGGCACCTCATGGCAAAGAACTCTCTGAGTATTTGAAAAAAAATTATTGTTGCTCTACATAAAGATGGCCGAGGCTATAAGAAGATTGCCAAGACCCTGAAACTTAGCTGCAGCATGGTGGACAAGACCATACAGCAGTATAACAGGACAGGTTCCACTCAGAACAGGCCCCCCCCATGGTCGACAAAGAAGTTAAGTGCACGTGCTCAGCGTCATATCCAGAGGTTGTCTTTGGGAAATAGGCGTATGAGTGCTGCCAGCATTGCTGCAGAGGTTGAAGGGGTGAGGGGTCAGCCTGTCAGTGCTCAGACCATACGCCGCACACTGCATCAAATTGGTCTGCATGGCTGTCGCCCCAGAATGAAAGGTCCCAGCAATATGCTGGACCACCATGGGGGAGCTCAAAGGGGGCCGCAGATATTGTGCTTTATATTTCAGGTCTGATGTGCTAAGAAGTTTCCCTGGGCAGCAACAGCCATGGGATTGGTTAGCTTGAAAGGAAGAGGATTGGTCGGCTACAGCAAGCAGAAAGCCCGCGCGGAAAGAGTCTATATAAGGAGCCGTGAGCGGGGCTCCTCAGACCGTTTGAACCGGACCACGACGGCAGCAGCATGAAGCGCAGATCTCCTGTGAACCGCGAGTCCCTCTTACGCCGCTTGTTAGAGAAGGCGGAAGGACAGGGCGGTGAGGAATGGCTGCTTCATTGCCTGGACGAGGGTCACGGCTCGGCTCCGCCTGTGGAGGCGGCTATCGCATCCCCAGAACCAGTGTTGTTGGAGAGCGGTCCGCGCAAGCAGCCAGGCAGAGCCAAAAAACTGAAGATTTCTGCTTCTCCTCAGGTAGCTGACAAGGGGAGAGCCGACCGAAGCCTGCAGTTGAAAAAAGGCGCTACTCCGCTTCCCCCAGTGGCTGCAAGCAGTGAGCATCCAGAGGATGGTGAGAAGTGTTCTGTGTCTATGGCTGACATGTCAGTGCTATTTACCTCACTATCTAACATGTTCAGTAAAATAAAAGGGGCACATTCATATGGTGCTGTTATGGGTCAGGGAGCACAGGTCTCTGGTGCTGAATCCTTGTTAGAGGAGGTTTCTACATTAATGGGCAGAGTCCCAAGTGAAAACGAAATTTTGCAGCCTAATGTTAAGGTTAAAGAGAATAAGAGTGCACAGGTCTCTGGTGCTGGCTGCAGTTATATGACTGATTCTAATGAATTATATGATGAAGTGAATTATGCTGACGCTGGTTCTGTATGGCATGGTTTGAGTGCACAGCGCTCTATGAATGATGATGCTACCTTAGTGCCTAATATTAAAAACTTTAACCCTTCACGGTTCATTAACCCTGCCTTGCCTATAAGACCTTCCGCTACTTTGGTGGGTGAATCCTCATTTAAAGAACCACTACCTTGTGTATTATCACCCTTAGGCTTTCACTTGTCAAAGTCAGTGAAAGAAAAAATTTGGAGGGGTGATTTCATTGACCTGTTATCATTGTTGCCAGCTTCAAAGGAATTTCTGGCAAAAAATGATAAGCCGTCAGGTGAAAGGTCTGAGGAGGATAGGAGAAGAGCGATTCCCAAAACTTTCCAAAACTGGCTTCAGGCCTTTTGTATTTTTGCAGCTGTTTTGGGGGAACGCTTTCCAGGCAAGTGCTCGGGTTTGTTCCAGCATGTGGATATTATTGCTGAAGCCTTCCGCCACTTTGGCGGTTCGGCTTGGTACTCTTATGATGAAAATTTTCGCCAAAAATTGGCGGTTCATCCCTCTCTAAACTGGGGGTCTAAGGACGTCGGCTTGTGGTTAAATTTAATGTTACCTCCAAAGCCCCAGTTCACCCCTCGGTTAGCGTCCAATCAGCAGTCCTCTTTTCGCAAAGGTTTTTGTTTCGCCTTTAATGAAGGGCAGTGTAAGTTCCTTGCTAATTGCCGTTATCGGCACGAATGTTCTAACTGCAATGGTAGCCATGCAGCTAACAGATGTTTTCGCAAGTCCGCTGCAACCTCTTTTCAATCAAATGCCAGGGATGCTGGGTCAAAAAGCTCAGACACCAGTGAGCTTGCCAAACATGCTCCCGTGGTTAGATCGCTACCCCAATCGCAAGATGGCAACTCTGCTCATTGAAGGCTTTAAGGATGGGTTTTTGGTCCCTACCTTCAAGGGTCCTGGCTGTTCTATGGTCAACAATTTGAAATCAGTTGCCCTGCATTATTCAGTGGTTCAAGAAAAAATTTCCAGAGAATTGGAAGAAGACAGAGTAGCGGGCCCTTTCTCGTCCCCTCCATTTTCCAACTTCAGGCTTTCTCCTTTGGGGATAGTCCCCAAGAGAGAAGCGGGTTGTTATCGTTTAATTCACCACCTCTCTTATCCTGTAAATGTTTCTTTGAACGATGAAGTGTCGGATGTGGAGGCTCCAGTCTGCTACTCTTCTTTTGATAGTGCTTTGGTTATTTTGCAACATCACGGTCGGGGTGCTTTACTATCTAAGGCAGACATCAAGTCTGCTTTTCGATTGCTCCCGGTTCATCCTCAAGGTTTCAATTCATTAGGTTTTCAATTTCAAGATCAATTTTTCTTTGACAAATGTATGCCGATGGGCTTCTCCTTGTCGTGTTTTTATTTTGAATCATTTTCTACCTTTTTGCACTGGGTATTGGCTCAGAGGTGTCCTGAAGGGGGGATTTTGCATTATTTAGACGATTTTTTATTTGTTGGCCCTCCGAGTTCTCCTTCCTGTCTAAATTATCTGCAAACATTCTTCTCCATTTGTGATGATTTCGGAGTCCCTCTGGCCTTAGAAAAGACAGTTCTCCCAACTACGTCTATTGAGTTTCTGGGGATTGTTATTGATTCCTCGGCAATGGAGTTTAGGCTTCCTCTGCAAAAGTTGCAAAGGATGAGATCCATGATCTTGGTCTTTCTGTCCAGGCGTAAAGTTTTTCTTAAAGAGGCTCAGTCTTTATTGGGTCTCTTTGCTTTCCCAGCCAGGGTAATCCCTATGGCCAGGGTATTTTCCCGCAGGTTTTCTTTAGCTACCAAAGGTCTTAAGAACCGTACTCCCACGTTTATATCTCTAAAACCATCAGGGAAGATCTGAAGGTTTGGGATGCCTTCTTGTGCAATTTCAATGGTACGACCATTTGGCAACATGAGTTTGTCTCTAGTGATCAGCTGAGTTTCTTCACGGACGCAGCTGGATCTTTTGGTTTTGGAGCATTTCTCGATGGCCACTGGTGTGCTGAGTTGTGGCATAAAGATTGGTTGCACCGGGAGGTTCTCCATAACCTTGTGCTTTTGGAATTATTTCCTGTGATAGTTTCAGTAGTTATCTGGAAGGAGGCAGAGTTTTGGTTCACACCGATAACAAAGGTGTTTTCTTCGCAGTTAATTCCTTGTCCTCCAAGTCTGAACTGGTAATTAATCTATTACGTTTTTTAGTATTGCATTGTATGCGTTATAATATTTGGTTGGAAGCTGCACACATAGCAGGAAGAACAAATAACATCGGCGACGCTTTGTCTCGTTTGCAGTTCGAAAGATTTCGGGACTTGGCGCCGGAGGCAGACCTGCATGGAACTCCTTGCCCAGACTTCCTCAGGGGCTTAATCCGGAGCTGATACTTCAGAATCTAAAAAACTCGGTTTCAGAGAAGACTTGGTCAGATTATATCCTTTCTTGGTACAGATGGTGCTCTTTTTGTCAGGATTCAGGTTTGGATTCGTTAGTTGTGACATCATACACCTCTTTGTCTTTTTTATCCGCTTTGATTCAATCAAATTTGAGACCTACTTCCATAAGTAGGATCTTAGCAGGAGTATCTTTCTTTCTGAAGTTTGCGGGTTTACCGGCATTAACCTCATTCTTCCAGGTCAGTCAAGTTCTAAAGGGTCTTCGGAGGTCCAGTCCTTCATTGGATAACCGGCGTCCTATTTCGATCTCTTTGCTGATTGATTTGTTAAGTGTTTTGGAGGAGGTCTGTTTCTCAGAATTTGAGCTCCTCCTTTTCCGGGCTGCCTTTTCTCTGGCCTTCTTTGGTGCTTTGAGGCTTGGTGAATTCACAGCAGCTAATAAGAGGTCTTTGGCCATTCTGCGTTTTCATCATGTTATCATAGACAATGGTTTTCTGCACATTTTTCTGGTTAGGTCTAAGTCTCAGCCGAGAGGTAGAGGCCAATGGTTCTCTCTGGCTAGATCCTTGAGTCATGTGGTCTGTCCTGTACGGCATGTTTCTAGGTATTTGGCGGTGAGACCTTCTTCTAGTGATTCATTCTTTGTTCACCGGGACCTGTCTTCCCTTACTAGATATCAGTTCTCGTCTGTATTGGCCTCCTCTTTGAAACACTTAAATCTGGCAGGTTTTTGCTTTTCATCACATTCCTTTCGGATTGGGGCAGCCACTACAGCCGATTCATTAGGTTTTTCTTCTGAAATGTTGAAAAGAGTTGGTCGCTGGGAGAGTAATAGATATAGAATTTATGTACGCCCTGATCTGCTAATTGTATGAATTTTCTTTTTCAGATATTACCAAAAAAGTTATCTGGATAGTGGGTCATTCCTTCGTTTTCTGGGCTGCTCAACATGCCGGAAACAGGAACTACTCCACCACTTTAGGTCTGGACGTGAAGTCTTATTTAGTCTTATGGTCAGGGGTGCCGGGTTTGAGATGAAGGGACTTAAGGGAACATTTGATTTATTTGTCCAGCATTTGGCCTTCTCCTCAAGTTTTAGTGGTTCACGCAGGGGCGAATTACTTAGGTAAAGTTAGGACGTGGGACCTCCTATGTGAAATAAAAAGAGACTTAGGTTCTATTAAGTTGATGTTTCCTTCTTCCATTTTGGCATTTTCTGAAATGATCCCCAGATTAGTATGGTCTCCTACCGGTAATCTTTTCTACGTGGACAGGATAAGTAGGCGCCTAAATAGAACAATCCATAGTTTTCTTATAGCGACAGGTGGTGTCTCTTATCGGCACTCGGAGTTGGAAGGTTTCATTCCGGGGTTGTTCCGGAAGGATTCAATCCATCTATCCCCTATAGGTTTGGACATCTTCTGCATGGGTTTACAAAGTTTAATTGAATCGGCCACGGTGGTGGGGGGGGGCTTCGACCAGTAGTTTCTCTACTGGCCTCAGCCGGTGGGGTGTAGTTGTCCAGCATGTCTGGATGGACCCCGTTAATCTGGTTTTAATTATTAGCCAAGATGGCTTTCATATTTAATTTAATTATAGTAATTATCAGGTTACCCCTTGGATACACCGTGGCCATTTAAAATGCCAAAAAATTATTAATTTTAATA
This sequence comes from Rana muscosa, assembly GCA_029206835.1. Lineage (NCBI taxonomy): Eukaryota > Metazoa > Chordata > Amphibia > Anura > Ranidae > Rana > Rana muscosa. The sequence goes on along the minus strand of CM055116.1, from coordinate 1,140,839,822 downwards.
AAATTATTTGCACCTTTTACTGTTGTTATGTCTCTTTATTAAGTCCCTTTGTGCTAGCCCATGAAAGGTCCCAGCAATATGCTGGACCACCATGGGGGAGCTCAAAGGGGGCCGCAGATATTGTGCTTTATATTTCAGGTCTGATTTGCTAAGAAGTTTCCCTGGGCAGCAACAGCCATGGGATTGGTTAGCTTGAAAGGAAGAGGATTGGTCGGCTACAGCAAGCAGAAAGTCCGCGCGGAAAGAGTCTATATAAGGAGCCGTGAGCGGGGCTCCTCAGACCGTTTGAACCGGACCACGACGCCCGCCCACCCTCCCTATTGTTAAGTCATGGTGTTTTACAGTGGGGGTGTAGTTGTCCAGCATGTCTGGATGGACCCCGTTAATCTGGTTTTAATTATTAGCCAAGATGGCTTTCATATTTAATTTAATTATAGTAATTATCAGGTTACCCCTTGGATACACCGTGGCCATTTAAAATGCCAAAAAATTATTAATTTTAATAAAATTATTTGCACCTTTTACTGTTGTTATGTCTCTTTATTAAGTCCCTTTGTGCTAGCCCATGAAGCCTCTTCTAAAGATATTGCACAAGAAAGCCCGCAAACAGTTTGCTGAAGACAAGCAGACTAAGGACATGGATTACTGGAACCGTGTCCTGTGGTCTGATGAGACCAAGATAAAATTATTTGGTTCAGATGGTGTGAAGCGTGTGTGGGTGCAACCAGGTGAGGAGTACAAAGACAAGTGTGTCTTGCCTACAGTCAAGCATGGTGGTGGGAGTGTCATGGTCTGGGGCTGCATGAGTGCTGCCGGCACTGGGGAGCTACAGTTAATTGAGGGAACCCTGAATGCCAACATGTACTGTGACATACTGAAGCAGTGCATGATACCCTCTCTTCAGAGACTGGGCTGCAGGGCAGTAGTCCAACATGATAACGACCCCAAACACACCTCCAAGATGACCCAAACCCTATTGAGCATCTGTGGGGCATGCTCAAACGGAAAGTGGAGGGGTGCAAGGTCTACAACATTAACCAGCTCCGTGATGTCTTCATGGAGGAGTGGAAGAGGACTCCAGTGGCAACCTGTGAAGCTCTGGTGAACTCCATGCCCATGAGGGTTAAATCAGTGCTGGGAAATAATGATGGCCACACAAAATATTGACACTTTGGGCCCAATTTGGACATTTTCACTTAGGGGTGTACTCAGTTTTGTTGCCAGCGGTTTAGAGATTAATGTCTGTGTGTTGAGTTATTTTGAGGGGACGTCAAATTTACACTGTTATACAAGCTGTATACTCACTACTTTACATTGTAGCAAAGTGTCATTTCTTCAGTGTTGTCACATGAAAAGAAATAATAATATAATCTTTACAAAAATGTGAGGGGTGTACTCACTTTTGTGAGATACTGTATGTCCAAAGTACAAACAAATTCAGCAGTTGATTTACTAAAGGCAAATAGACTGTGTGCTTTACATGTGCACGTGCACTCATTTTCATCAGAGCTTATTGAACGTGGTAAAGCTCTGCTGATTTCCATCATCCAATGATGCAAGCAAAAAGGCTGTTTTTTTTTTTTTTTCTTTGCACCCGATTGGGTATTCAATGTGAAGCTTCACCACATTCCCTAAGCTTTATGGACAATGGGTGCAACTACACTTGCAAAGTGCACAGTCTCTTGGCATTTAATAAATTAACCCCTCAGTCTCTTTGAAAGCACTGCAAGTATAGGAAAATACCTGTTAATCCTTCCAGAAATCCAGTGAGTTTGTAACTGTAAAGCATTCTACTTGTGCCGCACTGAAATCTCAAACACTATTTTCAGCTGAGCCCAGTTTTCTTCTGTGATTACAAAACATCTTCACGCTATTTTCTGGAGATCAGGAGTGGAGTAGGTGCTCTGTAGTCTTATGCCGCGTACACACGGCAGTTTTTCTCGTCGAGAAAAACATAATTTTTTCCTTTCGTCTGTGGGCTTTATGTCGTTTTTCTCGACGAGAAAAACGGCATTAAAAATGACGAGAAAAATTAGAACATGTTCTAATTTTTCTCGTCGTTTTTGTCCGACATTTTTTCCGCGGCAGTTTTCCCATAGGGAAATACTGCCGCGGAGCCCACAGACGGTCATTTTTCTCGACAAGAGAAAAAACGACGTGAAAAACGACCGTGTGTGGGGAACAAGCCGTTCCCTCATTTTTAATGACATTATTCACGGCGGTTTTTTAACCGCCGTGAATAATGATCGTGTGTACGCGGCTATAACATACTTCCTGCCCTAAGACGAAAACACTGTTCCTCCATAGATTCAAAATAGTAAATTAGTTTACCCTAGGACAGACCGTGTTACTGGCAGAATGACCGTGTGAAAAAAAGGAAAAAAGTCTGAAAAAAAAGAAAACAAACACAGCAACCACATCTATGGACTGAAGAGCTGCAACATATTTTTTCTTGGGTTTCTCCACACTTTAAGACAAGCTCTTGGTTTAACACATCATTCTGTTCAGAATGACCCCTTAATGAGTGGAATAGACAGGCGCAAGGAGCTGCAAAATCAATTATAAACACCTCCCTAATAGAGACCAACTAATGTAATGGTACTTGGCCCCTGCCAGAATTGCCCATTGGGTGTCGGAAGCCTCCCCCCTGTGTTTTTGAGGGTGCGGCCAGGAGGAAACGGTTTATTACATTTGGTTTATGTGCCAAAAGCTCATAAATTCTGGATCCATGTCTACAATTTTATCTATTCCCTCACTGGGACTAATTTGGCTAAGTTCCACCTGATGGGGGAGCCCCAAGATCCACCCAATGCCTAATATCTTTCATTTTTACAGCAGCCAGAATAACGATTACACGATCTTGGAAATCCCCTGTGCTATCTTTTGACCTCATAAAGAACAAATTTTCCTGGCTAATATTAAACAAACACCTCTCTGCCATCCTGCAGGACAAACTTCCCCGATTCAAAAAAACCTGGGACCCTTGGATCCCCTATCTGACTCACTCTCTTTTCCCCTTTCTTCTTTCTTCATCCCTTTCTTCTTTCTTTTCTTCCTACTTATTAAATCTTTTGGTAGTTTGGGGAGCGGTGTGGGACCTCTGGTTGGCCGCCATCGGTCCCACTCCCAGTTGGAAGGCTGTGTACGCAAACACAAAGACCAGCTACCGTGACTGATTCATGGCTGAAATTACCCCTTGTCTTTGATGAGAGCGTCCACCGGTCATGCAGCTCCTCTTTGGAGGATGTCTCCTCTGCTCTCAAGAATTATAGTCATACGACCACTGGTGTATGTCACTAGACTTGTGCACAACGGAAAAATTTGTTTCGTTTCGGTTCGTTTCTTGTGCTCAACGGAAAAATTTGTTTAGTTTCGGTTTGTTTCTTTTCGATCCTGTTGATTCGTAATCGTTCGTAATTTTGCTAGACAGGATTTTTCGTGTTCGGACTAATTCGTATTTTCGCAAGCGACATTTTTTGTTGAATCGGAATGATTTGTATTAATGTAAGCCTTATGTAGCGGCCTCACACCATCTCTTTTGTCTAGGGGTATCACACACGACAGGGTGAGATGCGCTACGGCCCATGTCCTCCCCATAGCTGTGGGTGAGGTGAAGGCCAGTACCAGATATTTTCCTCGGGCCTGTGTGCTTTAGTCAAGGATTAAGTCCTGCTGTGCCAACCTTCCCTTTTTGCTCCCATTAACCAGAGTTCCACACACCGATCACAGTCCAACTCTTGTTTTATTGCATAACTCACAATAAACAGTGCTTCAGTAGCCAACTGGTTTAGACCCAATAACAGTTTGATACAGTGGGATGAGCAGGTCGAGGCACTATCCTGATTGTCAGCTAAACCACTGTGGTTTCACCAGCAGTTACTATAGCCTTCGGCTAAGAGAGAACATAGAACTTGAGAGTCTCTACCAGCGACTCAAGAGAACATAGATAGGAGTACCTTTGCTGCGCTGTGGCCCCTGTCAGGGGAAGATGTCCCTTCAAGGGAGTTACCAGAGGCCCATCCGTCACTGGGTTGATGCTGCTCCAGACTCTCCGAATGGGTAACCTCCCCGGCCTCCTCACCTCAGACATGGGTCCCATCCACTTCAGGGACCCTCGGACTTCTCCACCCTCGCGGGACCCAGTCGAAGTTACTGAGCCCCAGGCCTCCTGGTTTAGTACCTCACCCCTGGCTGAAGGTGCCTGGGATGGACTCCAACTCCATTCTGGTCAGGCCTAGGGCACCTGGGCCGGAACTCAGAACCGCCCGCACCCAGGCCTAAGGTGCCTGGGCGCGTGATGATGGACCTCCAAAGAGCAAGAAGAATGAACCTCGTGGCAAGGGCGTCTCCCCCCTTTATCCCCTCCATTGACGTCACGGCAGGTTCCCCGCCCTCGCCGTACCATCTCCGAGAAGGGACAAAAAGGACAGCACTATGGCAGAGAATCTACCTCGAGCCTGCGGACACCTGCCACCCACAGGCCAAAGAGATTATTACACCGCCCAATCCTCCACAAATACAAATGGTCCAATTACTCTATTAATTTACACACCTGGATCATACTACCACCCAGGTGTAATCCACCAAAATTTTAAGACCCCGCTACACTTATTTTTAGTTGATTTATAATTCGTACTTTCGGTAGAGTACATTGTTTTTCGTTGATTCTGGACACAACTCCTACTTTCGTAACTTTTTTTGGGTTCGTTGATTCGTAATTTTCCGTGTCTCTCTCACAACGACGCTGCCTATTATGCCTAATGTGCTTCGAATGGAATTGTACTTTTCTAAATACATAGCGGTTATTTGTAACGATTTGAAATCTCGTATTTTACTTTCGTTTTTTACATGCGGCTATAGCCTCCGCCCTTGTACACCATTTTGAGAGGGAGTACAGCACGGTGAGGGAGAAGCAGAGCAGTGTGTTATTGTGCTTCGAATGGATTCAAAATCTCGTATTTTACTTTCGTTTTTTACATGCGGCTATAGCCTCCGCCCCAGTACACCATTTTGAGAGGGAGTTCAGCACGATGAGGGAGAAGCAGAGAGCAGAGCAGAGTGTTATTGTGCTTCCAATGGATTCATACATTCGTAACTTTTTTCATAACGAATTATGCCGAAGACATTCGGGCATTCGCTATTTGCGATATAATTTATTTCGGATTCGGTTTTATTCGTAAATTGCTTTGTTCGGAAATTCGAATGCTTCCTGAATGTCCGAAAGTTGCTAAATTCGGACGAATTTCGATTTGTTACGAAACTAATTGCACAAGCCTATATGTCACTAATGTTGTTATGTACCGGTACTTTTCTATATTGTATTGTATGGTTTTATAGCTGTGCAGTTTATAACCTTAATAAAAAATGATTGGAAAAGAATGACCACTTAAAACTGGGGAAAAGATAATGAGGACACAATTGGAGTAGCTGCTTATACTAACCAATTGAAGTCTTACTTATTTTTTGCATAAAATGATTGGCCAAAGGCAGGGTACATTTTTAATTTTTTTTTGGTTCGGCGGGCGGTGTGATTGTTAAAAACTGTTTACTGTGTTTCTTACTTTTTTGGTGAATGGGTAGGGGTACGATGTACCCGATACCCATTCACATAGAGGGGGACCAGATCTGGGGCCCCCCGTGTTAAAGGAGGCTTCCAGATTCTGATAAGCCCCCACCTGCAGACCCCGACAACCACAGCCCAGAGTTGTTGGGAAGAGGTTCTTGCCCCCATCAATATGGGGACAAGGTGCTTTGGGGTGGGCGGCACCCCTGTCCCAAAGCACCCACCCCGCCATGTTGAGGGCATGTAGCCTGGCATGGTTCAGGAGGGGGGGCACTCACTTGCCCCCCTTTTCCTGACCTGCCAGGCTACAGGCTCAGATAAGAGTCTGGTATGGAATTTGGGGGGACCCCACACCATTTTTTTTTACATTTTGGCGTGGGGTTCCCCTTACAATCCATACCAGACCCAAAGGGCCTGGTATGGACTGGGGGGGGACTCCACGTAATTTTTTTTCCTTTTCTTTTTAATCTGTATTACCGGGAACCGGCAATACATTACAGCCGTCAGCAAGTTTAATTACGGTACATTTTTTCCTTTAGATATGTCATTATTGCTGCGGCATGTTCTATAGATTGCACATATGCACCACTTTACAGGCAGACTAAGGGGACCCCCAGGCACGATGGGGTCCCCTTAGTTATTTAAAGGAATATTTCATTTTTATTGTTTCTCTTTAAAGCGGAGCTTCCGCTGATCGGAACCCTCCCCCCCTCCGGTGTCACAATTGACACCTTTCAGGGGGGAGGGGGGTGCAGATACCTGTCTAAGACAGGTATTTGCACCCACTTGCGGGAGTCCTCTCTGCGGAAAATCTGCGGGAAGCACGTCACTTTCCGCAGATTCCCCGTTGTGTTCTGGGAGACACTCGGCTCCCAGAACACAGGGGACCATTCAGAAAGCCGCAGCGCGACTCGCGCATGTGCCGTAGGGAACCGGGCATGAAGCCGCAAGGCTTCACTTCCTGGTTCCCTCACCGAGGATGGCGGTGGGGGCAGCAGAGTGACGAGCGATTGCTCGTCCTCTGCTGCGGACGTCGCTGGACTCCAGGACAGGTAAGTGTCCATATATTAAAAGTCAGCAGCTGCTGTATTTGCAGCTGCTGGCTTTTAATATTTTTTTTTCCGCGGCACCTCTGCTTTAAGCATCATTAAAATCACTGCTCCTTTAAAAACTATTGTCTTTTTTTGTATTAATACATGTCCCCTAGGGCAGGACCCGGGTCCCCATACACTTTTTATGGCAATAACTTGAATATAAGTCTTTAATATGAGGAATTTTGATTTTTCATGTTTGTGTCCCATAGACTTTAATAGAGTTTGCATGTTCGCTAGAACTTTTTGCCTGTTCGAGATGTTCTGGTGCGAACCGAACCGGGGGGTGTTCGGCCCTTCCCTACCTGTCACCATGTTAGGGGGGTTAATAATAACACAGCATTCTCAAGGATACAGATTGAGAGGATCCAGAATGGCTTTTCTGACTGGAGAAAGTTGTTTATTCAGTGTTTTCTGGGTTTTGTGAGCTTTGGGAGGGGAAAAATCCCTACTCTTTTGTCTTTTGTCTTTTGCACATGGCCCCGGAGCATGTGACTGTGACGTCATGGGAACATGTGACTGTGACATCATGAGAAGCCTATATTAATGCGGAGCGGAGAGCCAGTATTACAGCGGGAGGAAGCGACGCGTCAACATCGAGGAGGAGAAGAGGGAAGAAGACGCCGACGGCGACGACGGGAAGACCGGCTCCTCCACTAGCAAAAGAGCTAAAGAAGTTAGTGGAGGGGCCGGCAGAAGGACAACGGAGAGCCGGACGAGACGACGGAGAAGACCAGGCCTCCGTTAGCAAAAGAGCTAAAAAGAAGTTAGCGGAGGCCCGGCGGAAGAAAGAACCGGAGAGCGGGAGAAGAACCGGAGAGCGGGAGAAGAAGAAGGCGACGGAGAAGACCGGGCCTCCGCTAGCAAAAGAGCTAAAAAGAAGTTAGCGGAGGCCCGGCAGAAGAAAGAACCGGAGAGCGCGGCGACGACACCGGAGACCCCCGAAGTCGGAAGAAGACCCCCGGAGCTGTGCAATAAAATACTTTAAAAAGCTGTGTGGTTTTTTTATTGCAATTTTTTTCCACCAGGTGAATGGGTAGGGGTACGATGTACCCCATACTCATTCACATAGGGTGGGGGGGCCGGGATCCGGGGGCCCCTTTATTAAAGGGGGCTCCCGGATTCCAATAAGCCCCCCGCCCGCAGACCCCGACAACCAACGGCCAGGGTTGTCGGGAAGAGGCCCTGTCCTCATCAACATGGGGGCAGGGTGCTCTGGGGTGGGGGGGCCGCAGGTCGCCCCCCTGCCCCAGAGCACCAAACCCCCCATGTTGAGGGCATGCGGCCTGGTACGGTTCAGGAGGGAGGGGGGCGCTCTATCGTCCCCCCCTCTTCCCCTGCGGCCGGCCAGGTTGTGTGCTCGGATAAGGGTCTGGTTTGGATTTTGGGGGGGACCCCCACGCCGTTTTTTCGGCGTTGGGGCGCCCCTTCAAATCCAGACCAGACCCAAGGGCCTGGTATGCCTCTGGAGGGGGAACCCATGCCGGTTTTTTATTTAAAATTTGGCCTGGAGTTCCCCCTCAAGATTCATACCAAACACAGTGCCTGATATTGGCGGGGATCCAAGTCGGATCCCCGTTCATTGAAAGTCGGACATATGTCGGCTTCATGTCGCAGGGCAAAGTCAGATCCAAAGTAGGACAGATGTCGTGTCGCACTAGTGTGAACCCAGCCTCAAAGGAATTTTTCTCACCCTGGGATTGTTTTGATTGGTCAAAGGACAAGTCAGACTAGCACAAAGTCGGATCAAAGTAGTATCCTGTTCATGAATGTCGGATGGATGTCGGACCAATGTAGGATCAATGTAGGACTGATGTCGCAGAGCAAAGTAGGATGAAAGTCGGATGTCGTGTCGTATCAGTGTGAACCCAGCCTGACACTTCTTCCTTGTAGACCTAGAAAGAAAAAATGATAAATACCAGAGTATACAAAACATACAAATATACACATTTTTAGAGATTTAATCTATGGCTATAAACTTTAACTGGGACAATGAGTGAGCATACTCCATAAAATGTCTAGCTACAGGTAACTGTGATAACTTATCTTTCATAGAGTATTTGTGTCTTGCTTTTCTATCATTTACCTTCTTAGTCAGTGGCGGCCCGTCCATAGGGGGCGCCCGGGCGCCGCCCCCCCCCCCCCCCTCCTGTGGTCACCAAAAAAAAAAAAAACAAACAAAAAAAAAAACGGGCCCTTTAAGAGTTTTTTTTATTTTTTTAAATGTCTTTTTTTTACACATGGCGGCGCGACCATAGTGGGCGCAGAAGCGCCGCCACCGCTCGCTTCTGCGCCCGGCCGTCACTCACCACAACAATACATAGGTTCATGCATTGCATGAACCTATGTATTGCTGCCGCCCACTATTCAGATGGCCGGCCCCTTGAGCGCCGGCCATCTGAATCACAGCGTCTGATTGGCCTTTAGAAGTGCCTATCAGAGCCAGCGGCTCTGATAGGCTTCCCGACTACAGCCTGGGGGCTGTAATCGGCTTCTAAATACCTAATGAGAGGAGTTCCCTGGCCAATCAGGTTCACCGGGTCTGGTTACCAGTAACCTGATTGGCTGAAGTGACATCGAGGGCGGGAGAAGACATTGAGGACGGAAGAAGGACGGTGCTGACTCGAGGAAGGTAAGTGCAGGGCTGGGGGGTGAAACTGGCTGCATTATGGGGGAGAAACTGGCTGCATTTGGGGGAGAAACTGGCTGCATATGGGGGAGAAACTGGCTGCATTTGGGGGAGAAACTGGCTGCATTATGGGGGAGAAACTGGCTGCATTATGGGGGAGAAACTGGCTGCATTATGGGGGAGAAACTGGCTGCATTATGGGGGAGAAACTGGCTGCATTTGGGGGAGAAACTGGCTGCATTTGGGGGAGAAACTGGCTGCATTATGGGGGAGAAACTGGCTGCATTATGGGGGAGAAACTGGCTGCATTATGGGGGAGAAACTGGCTGCATTTGGGGGAGAAACTGGCTGCATTATGGGGGAGAAACTGGCTGCATTATGGGGGAGAAACTGGCTGCATTATGGGGGAGAAACTGGCTGCATATGGGGGAGAAACTGGCTGCATATGCATATGGGGGAGAAACTGGCTGCATATGGGGGAGAAACTGGCTGCATTATGGGGGAGAAACTGGCTGCATTATGGGGGAGAAACTGGCTGCATTATGGGGGAGAAACTGGCTGCATTATGGGGGAGAAACTGGCTGCATATGGGGGAGAAACTGGCTGCATTTGGGGGAGAAACTGGCTGCATATGGGGGAGAAACTGGCTGCATATGGGGGAGAAACTGGCTGCATATGGGGGAGAAACTGGCTGCATATGGGGGAGAAACTGGCTGCATATGGGGGAGAAACTGGCTGCATTTGGGGGAGAAACTGGCTGCATTTGGGGGAGAAACTGGCTGCATATGGGGGAGAAACTGGCTGCATATGGGGGAGAAACTGGCTGCATATGGGGGAGAAACTGGCTGCATTTGGGGGAGAAACTGGCTGCATATGGGGGAGAAACTGGCTGCATATGGGGGAGAAACTGGCTGCATATGGGGGAGAAACTGGCTGCATATGGGGGAGAAACTGTCTGTATTATGGGGGAGAAACTGGCTGCATTATGGGGGAGAAACTGGCTGCATTATGGGGGAGAAACTGGCTGTATTATTGGGGGAGAAACTGGCTGTATTATTGGGGGAGAAACTGGCTGTATTATTGGGGGAGAAACTGGCTGCATATGGGGGAGAAACTGGCTGCATATGGGGGAGAAACTGGCTGTATTATGAGGGGAGAAACTGGCTGTATTATTGGGGGAGAAACTGGCTGTATTATTGGGGGAGAAACTGGCTGCATTATTGGGGGAGAAACTGGCTGCATTATTGGGGGAGAAACTGGCTGTATTATTGGGGGAGAAACTGGCTGTATTATTGGGGGAGAAACTGGCTGTATTATTGGGGGAGAAACTGGCTGCATATGGGGGAGAAACTGGCTGCATATGGGGGAGAAACTGGCTGTATTATGAGGGGAGAAACTGGCTGTATTATTGGGGGAGAAACTGGCTGTATTATTGGGGGAGAAACTGGCTGCATTATTGGGGGAGAAACTGGCTGCATTATTGGGGGAGAAACTGGCTGTATTATTGGGGGAGAAACTGGCTGTATTATTGGGGGAGAAACTGGCTGCATTATTGGGGGGAGAAACTGGCTGTATTATTGGGGCAGAAACTGGCTGTATTATGGGGGAGAAACTGGCTGTATTATTGGGGGACAAACTGGCTGTATATTGGGGGGAAACTGGCTGCATTTGGGGACAAACTAGTGGCGTTTGGGCACAGTAGCTGCGTTTTAATGGGCACAGTGGCGGCAATTGATGATTTTTTTTTTCAGTTTGTTTGCGCCCCCCCAAAAATTTTGAGCACCAGCCGCCACTGTTCTTAGTCATTCTTCCTATGTAAAAAAGCACACAAGGGTTCTTGAGAATGTATATTAAAAGGAAGACTGACAAGTGTGTAGTGCACATCCCAAAAGGTTGGGACGCTATTTAAATTTAGAGGGATGTCTGAGCCAGTAGTTGGGCTCGGACGGTTGAATTGCATTTAATTTTACCTCTGCTCTAGCTGTGGTTTGCCCGATAGCATTTTCCCTTATTGCCTGTAGGTGGCGTTACCACCTCAGGCACCTGTTGGAACACGGGCAAACCATGGTGCATTGAGTGACCCTTCTCGGCAGCGGTACAGTGGGAGTGATCGACCCACTGTGCCTGCTGGGAGGGGATACTTAAGGGGCAGACGCCATTGATTGGGGCCCGTTCTCGCCCCGCAGCCCCCCGGGTGCGAGATATGTGTGTGTGGTCCTGGTCTCGGGGCCACGTTGGCCTGAGCCTGTATCACTATCTTGTAGGCCCAGCTAGTCTGGCTGGGGCCTACGTTCGGAGAGGGGATCCCAAGCTGTCCATCCAAATGGGGAGGAAGCTATCTTGGTGAAGGAGACCAGAGGAGGACCTGCCCTGGAGGAGACCGGCAAAGTGCTGCTGTCTCGGGTGAGGCCTGGCAACTTTATCAAGGAGGGACCCGCTATACTACAAGCCCTGCAGTTCGCCGGATTGGCTTAAAGGCTCTTTGACTGTACGGCTGGAAGTTTGGGACTTTGAAATCATGTGGCAGAGGATTCCTGGACTATCCAATTTGCTGAACTTTAAAAGGTCTGTGGCAGAGACCTACTTCATCTGGGCAGTCTGTGGTGGAGACTGCCCTGTTGCTGGTTCGTGAGTCATCCCGGCTGCTAGGCCATGTGAGAGGGGACTATCCGGGTGACCAATACCCACTCTAACATTGAGAGTGGTGAGTGACTTTGATCTGAGACTGTTACATGTTGTGGCGAGTGCCTGAACCTTCCCCTACTCTTCTATACCTTCTACTTCTCAAAGTTATACCGCATAAGAAAAATAAAGCCTGACTGTTTGAGGTTTTACACCGGTGTGGACATTGCATTACTACAGACTTTCCTACCCGGACAACGCAGCTGAAGAGGTAACGTACAAAACCCAAAACTAACCAGCGGCCCTCTAGGGGGTATTGCTACACGTGTATCACTGAATTGTAATAATATATCCTCTGTATCGATAGTTAAAAGTAGAACCTCCTATCACTAGGAACATTGGATATTGTTTGAGCAAAGGTAAGATTTATTGTGAGCTCCTAAAGCAAGGTCTCTCATCCAGGGTTCCATGGAACATAATGGTTCCTCCAGAGGTTGCTAGGGGTTCCATGAGCAATGAGCAATTTCTGCCTCTCAGATAAGTTTCCACTGACACCATTGATCTTTTTCTTTTTAGCTATCTGTAAGGAGGTAATTTTCCCAAATAAGGACAAGTGTAACCACCTCAATAGGGCACTTTCACCCCTTTCCTGCCCAGGCCATTTTTCAGCTTTCAGCACTGTCACATTTTGAATGACAATTGCGCGGTCATGCAACACTGTACCCAAATGAAATTTTTATAATTTTTTTCCCCACAAATAGAGCTTTCTTTTGGTGGTATTTGATCACCTCTGCGGTTTTTATTCCTTGCGCTATAGACAAAAGAAGAGGGACAAGTTTGAAAAAACACAATATTTTTTACTTTTTGCAATAATAAATATCCAATTTTTTTTTTAAACAAATTTTCTCCTCAGTTTAGGCCGATACGTATTCTTCTACATATTTTTGGTAAAAAAAATCGCAATAAGCGTATATTGGTTGGTTTGCGCAAAAGTTATAGCATCTACAAAATAGGGGATAGATTTCCAGCATTTTTATTTTTTTTATTTTTTTTACTAGTAATGGCGGCGATCTGCGATTTTTATCATGACTGCAATATTGCGGCGGACATATCGGACACTTTTGACACATTTTTGGGACCATTCACATTTATACAGCGATCCGTGTTATAAAAATGCATTGATTACTGTGTAAATGTGACTGACAGGGAAGGGGTTAACACTAGGGGGCGATCAAGGGGTTAAATGTGTGTCCTAGGGAGTGATTCTATCTGTGGGGGGATGGGACTGACTGGGGGAGGTGACCGATCGGTGTCCCTATGTACAAGGGACACACCATCGGTCTCCTCTCCTCTGACAGGACGAGGATCTGTGTGTTTACACACACAGATCCACGGTCCTGCTCAGTTACTGGGCAATCACGGGTGCCCAGCGGACATCGCGCCCCCTAGTGGCCCAGGAAGGGGAAGACGTCATATGACATCCGCCCAGAATGAGTGCTGCATCGTCCCGCCGTCATATGACGGTGGGCGGGCGGCTAGTGGTTAAGGAGCATTCTTTCCACTCACCGTCACACTAATGTATCATGAGTTGTAGATAATGATATAGTAATTTTTAGCAAGGGTTCCCTGAGACCGGAAACTTATTTCAAGGGTTCCCTCTTTGTTGAATAGGTTGAGAAAGGTTGTCCTAAAGGTTGCAATTGTGGTTTTTGTCTGCATGTTGATGAGATCGTACAAGATTGGTAGAAATAGTTTGACCTCTCCTGTAAGATGGGAAAGGAGGGAAACAAACTTGAGAACGTCAAGGTAATTATTTCTTAGAATAGAATGATGTTTCTTAATAATAGCATAGGTCTTTTAGGAATATGGATAATAAAGACACAAAAGGAATGCAATGGTGTTAGGTACATAATGGTGTTGATTTTCTAAAACTAAAGAGTGCAAAATCTGGTGCAGCTGTGCATGGTAGCCAATCAGCTTCTAACTGTAACTTGTTCAATTAAGCTTTGACAAAAAAAAAAAAAAAAAACTTGAAAGCTGATTGGTTTCTATGCACAGCTACAGAAAAGTTTAGACTCTCCAGTTTTAGTAAGTAAACTCCAATGTCCCAGAATTTTAGGTTATGAAGCCTCAATGTTTTTTAACTCAATACATTCCATGCATTGCAGTGGAACTTTTGGCCAAAAATAAAAATGCTTTGTTTCTTCTGCATTAAAGTTACTTACCTGCCTGTCTGCCCTTGTACAGGGGGTAAATTCAGCAATGCTGGGGGTGAATTCGGCTTAAGGCCCCTTTCACACTGAGGCGTTGCAATAACGCGCTAAAAACTATTAGCGTTTTTACCACGTTAGCGTTAAAAATAGCGCTAACGCCTATGCGTTTTTACCGCGGTTTTACAGCGGTACTCATTAATTTCATGGGGGTAGGCGTTTTTACAGCGCTATTTTATGCACCCCAAAGATGCTCCAAAAAAACGGAAAATTGTATCATACTTACCAGTAATTTTCCTTTCCTGGTGCCTATCCATGGCAGCATACCTGTGATAGAGCTCCGCCTCGACTCCTCCTTCAGGACTAGTGAATAGCATAAATTAAAGGCATAGCCCCTCCCCCAACATTCTCTGTAATATAGAATACAGAGGGTGGGAGCGTATGCTGCCATGGATAGGCACCAGGAAAGGAAAATTACTGGTAAGTATGATACAATTTTCCGTTTTCCTGGTGCCTCCATGGCAGCATACCTGTGATAACTAACTAGCTGACATGGGTGGGATAATTGCTTAACAATAAATGTTTAATTATAAGAGGACATAGCAGCCTGAACTGCCCTCCTTCCAAACTCAACAGTCGTGAGCGCTCCTGGATCAATATGGTAGTGTCTGAGGAACGTATGGTGAGAAGACCAGGTGGCGGCCCCGCACACTGTCTCCAACGAAACATTAGCCCTTGCTGCCCAGGAAGCTGAGACTGCCCTTGTAGAATGAGCATTCACTCGGGATGGAGGCTCCATATTCTTCACCCTGTAGGCCTTCTGGATTAACTTTACAACCCAAGATGCCAGAGTTCTGATGGAAGCTTCTTTGCCCCTGTATTTACCGAACGGTACGATGAAAAGTCTCTCAGAATTTCTGAAGGGGCCGGTGGCTTCTAGGTAGGCCCTGAGCACTCTGGATACATCCAGTTCGTGACAAGACTCTGAATCCATGTCTGTAAACACTGGTAGTGCCCAGGGTTCCAACAGGTGGCTTGGAGTAGCAACCTTTGGTGTGAACCCCCGAAGGGGACGAAGTTCCACTCTGTCTGTGAAGAAGGAGATGTGGTCGTCACCTATCCCTAAAGAGTGAAGTTCCGAGATTGTTCTGCCAGATGTAATGGCTAGCAGGAAAGACGCCTTTAGTGTCAGGTTCCATATTGTTACTTGTTCCACTGGAGCAAAGGGATGGTCAGATAGAACTTCCAGGACTAGGGACAGATCCCACTTAGGAAATGATCGTCTGACAGGAGGGCGAATCTTCAATATACCTCTGAGGAAAGTGACTACTGAAGGATCCTCCGCCCATCTCTTATTTGTTGCAGCAGAGATTACTGCTACCTGCACTTTGAGAGAGCTCAGACCAAGTCCCAGATCAAGTCCTGTCTGAAGGAATCCTAGAACATGAAATGTAGAAGGAAGGATTGGATGAAATCCATTTTCGGAAACAAATGACAAGAACTTGTCCCATATTCTTGAATATATGGCATTAGTTGCTGGCTTCCTAGCTTTTAGAAGGGTTTATATGACTCCTGGAGAACACCCTAGGGACTCGAACCTTCGCCTCTCAACCTCCAGATTCGAAGATTCAACTTCTGAGGGTTTGGATGAACTAGACTGCTCTGCGACAGAAGTTGAGGGAAAGGAGGGATCTTGATTGGAGAGCCCACACTGAGGCACAATACGGAAGTACTGCCACTAGGGATGAGCTTCGTGTTCGAGTCGAACATACGTTCGACTCGAACATCGGCTGTTCGATCGTTCGACGAAGATCGAACGATTTGGGCCGTTCGCGCCAAATTCGAGTGACGCGAACGGCCCACAATGCACTACGCCATCGCAGTGTCATCCAGGCGCTGTGATTGGCCAAGCATGCACTGTGACCCCGCATGCTTGGCCAATCACAGCGCCGGCAGCGAGGAGAGCAATGATTGGCCACAGGCAGGATGCCTGTGGCCAATTATTGCTGAGGGGGTTTAGTACACGCCCCACACTATAAAAGGCCGCCAGCACGGCGGCCTAGTGTAGTGTGTTCCGGAGCAGGGATAGAGCAGCATAGGCAGGGACAGTGACTTTTATTTCTTTCTTGCTTAACCTGGATTCCTTTCGTTTAGGGAAAGAGAAGGATAGGTAGGGAGAGTGTCAGTGTGTTTTGTGCTTGTGCTATATTGTGCTTAAAAAAAACATTTTTTCTAGGGACAGAAAACTGTAGGTAGGGAGAGTGTGTCAGTTTCTTTCACTGTCAAAGTCCTTGTTTCCAGGGACCTGGAAGGACAGTGAGTGAATTCTCCTTGTGCTATATTGTGCTTAAAAAAAACATTTTTTCTAGGGACAGAAAACTGTAGGTAGGGAGAGTGTGTCAGTTTCTTTCACTGTCAAAGTCCTTATTTCCAGGGACCTGGAAGGACAGTGAGGTAATTCTCCTTGTGCTAAATTGTGCTTAAAAAAAACATTTTTTCTAGGGACAGAAAACTGTAGGTAGGGAGAGTGTGTCAGTTTCTTTCACTGTCAAAGTCCTTGTTTCCAGGGACCTGGAAGGACAGGGAGGTAATTCTCCTTGTGCTAAATTGTGCTTAAAAAAACATTTTTTCTAGGGACAGAAAACTGTAGGTAGGGAGAGTGTGTCAGTTTCTTTCACTGTCAAAGTCCTTGTTTCCAGGGACCTGGAAGGACAGTGAGGTAATTCTCCTTGTGCTAAATTGTGCTTAAAAAAAAACATTTTTTCTAGGGACAGAAAACTGTAGGTAGGGAGAGTGTGTCAGTTTCTTTCACTGTCAAAGTCCTTGTTTCCAGGGACCTGGAAGGACAGTGAGGTAATTCTCCTTGTGCTAAATTGTGCTTAAAAAAAAACATTTTTTCTAGGGACAGAAAACTGTAGGTAGGGAGAGTGTGTCAGTTTCTTTCACTGTCAAAGTCCTTGTTTCCAGGGACCTGGAAGGACAGTGAGGTAATTCTCCTTGTGCTATATTGTGCTTAAAAAAAACATTTTTTCTAGGGACAGAAAACTGTAGGTAGGGAGAGTGTGTCAGTTTCTTTCACTGTCAAAGTCCTTGTTTCCAGGGACCTGGAAGGACAGTGAGGTAATTCTCCTTGTGCTAAATTGTGCTTAAAAAAAACATTTTTTCTAGGGACAGAAAACTGTAGGTAGGGAGAGTGTGTCAGTTTCTTTCACTGTCAAAGTCCTTGTTTCCAGGGACCTGGAAGGACAGTGAGGTAATTCTCCTTGTGCTAAATTGTGCTTAAAAAAAACATTTTTTCTAGGGACAGAAAACTGTAGGTAGGGAGAGTGTGTCAGTTTCTTTCACTGTCAAAGTCCTTGTTTCCAGGGACCTGGAAGGACAGTGAGGTAATTCTCCTTGTGCTAAATTGTGCTTAAAAAAAAACATTTTTTCTAGGGACAGAAAACTGTAGGTAGGGAGAGTGTGTCAGTTTCTTTCACTGTCAAAGTCCTTGTTTCCAGGGACCTGGAAGGACAGTGAGGTAATTCTCCTTGTGCTAAATTGTGCTTAAAAAAAACATTTTTTCTAGGGACAGAAAACTGTAGGTAGGGAGAGTGTGTCAGTTTCTTTCACTGTCAAAGTCCTTGTTTCCAGGGACCTGGAAGGACAGTGAGGTAATTCTCCTTGTGCTAAATTGTGCTTAAAAAAAACATTTTTTCTAGGGACAGAAAACTGTAGGTAGGGAGAGTGTGTCAGTTTCTTTCACTGTCAAAGTCCTTGTTTCCAGGGACCTGGAAGGACAGTGAGGTAATTCTCCTTGTGCTAAATTGTGCTTAAAAAAAACATTTTTTCTAGGGACAGAAAACTGTAGGTAGGGAGAGTGTGTCAGTTTCTTTCACTGTCAAAGTCCTTGTTTCCAGGGACCTGGAAGGACAGTGAGGTAATTCTCCTTGTGCTAAATTGTGCTTAAAAAAAAACATTTTTTCTAGGGACAGAAAACTGTAGGTAGGGAGAGTGTGTCAGTTTCTTTCACTGTCAAAGTCCTTGTTTCCAGGGACCTGGAAGGACAGTGAGGTAATTCTCCTTGTGCTAAATTGTGCTTAAAAAAAACATTTTTTCTAGGGACAGAAAACTGTAGGTAGGGAGAGTGTGTCAGTTTCTTTCACTGTCAAAGTCCTTGTTTCCAGGGACCTGGAAGGACAGTGAGGTAATTCTCCTTGTGCTAAATTGTGCTTAAAAAAAACATTTTTTCTAGGGACAGAAAACTGTAGGTAGGGAGAGTGTGTCAGTTTCTTTCACTGTCAAAGTCCTTGTTTCCAGGGACCTGGAAGGACAGTGAGTGAATTCTCCTTGTGCTATATTGTGCTTAAAAAAAACATTTTTTCTAGGGACAGAAAACTGTAGGTAGGGAGAGTGTGTCCGTTTCTTTCACTGTCAAAGTCCTTGTTTCCAGGGACCTGGAAGGACAGTGAGGTAATTCTCCTTGTGCTAAATTGTGCTTAAAAAAAACATTTTTTCTAGGGACAGAAAACTGTAGGTAGGGAGAGTGTGTCAGTTTCTTTCACTGTCAAAGTCCTTGTTTCCAGGGACCTGGAAGGACAGTGAGGTAATTCTCCTTGTGCTAAATTGTGCTTAAAAAAAAACATTTTTTCTAAGGACAGAAAACTGTAGGTAGGGAGAGTGTGTCAGTTTCTTTCACTGTCAAAGTCCTTGTTTCCAGGGACCTGGAAGGACAGTGAGGTAATTCTCCTTGTGCTAAATTGTGCTTAAAAAAAACATTTTTTCTAGGGACAGAAAACTGTAGGTAGGGAGAGTGTGTCAGTTTCTTTCACTGTCAAAGTCCTTGTTTCCAGGGACCTGGAAGGACAGTGAGGTAATTCTCCTTGTGCTAAATTGTGCTTAAAAAAAACATTTTTTCTAGGGACAGAAAACTGTAGGTAGGGAGAGTGTGTCAGTTTCTTTCACTGTCAAAGTCCTTGTTTCCAGGGACCTGGAAGGACAGTGAGTGAATTCTCCTTGTGCTATATTGTGCTTAAAAAAAACATTTTTTCTAGGGACAGAAAACTGTAGGTAGGGAGAGTGTGTCAGTTTCTTTCACTGTCAAAGTCCTTGTTTCCAGGGACCTGGAAGGACAGTGAGGTAATTCTCCTTGTGCTAAATTGTGCTTAAAAAAAACATTTTTTCTAGGGACAGAAAACTGTAGGTAGGGAGAGTGTGTCAGTTTCTTTCACTGTCAAAGTCCTTGTTTCCAGGGACCTGGAAGGACAGTGAGGTAATTCTCCTTGTGCTAAATTGTGCTTAAAAAAAACATTTTTTCTAGGGACAGAAAACTGTAGGTAGGGAGAGTGTGTCAGTTTCTTTCACTGTCAAAGTCCTTGTTTCAAGGGACAGAGAAGGACACCTGAAGGTAGCCCTTATTGCTTTTTTCCCATCTCCCTGCAGGCCATCTATTAGAATGTCTGGAAGGCAAACAAGGAGAGGCAGACAGTCAGGAGGCAATAAAAGAGGGCAAGCAGGCTCTGTGTCTGGGGGCAACAGTGCTGGTCGTGGACGCGGTGCATTGTCATCAGCACATGGCCATGGGACACGCTTGTCCTTCTTTTCGGCAGCTGGACATGTTGAGCCACATCATGCCGAAGACTTGGTAGAGTGGATGACCAAGCCCTCCTCCTCCTCCTCATCCTCTCTCACCCAGGCTCAGGGTACTGGAAAAGCAGCTGCCAAAGCGTCCTCTTCCCTGGTATCAATGTCAGACTCATCATCAGTCACTCCTTCCCTAGACCCACCATGTCCTCCTCCTGAGGAGTCCCCCGAACTGTTTCAGCACAGTGTTGGGTACATGCTCCAGGAGGATGCCCAGCGTTTCGAAGGGTCTGATGATGAAACCCAGCTAGAGGAAGGCAGTAGCGTGAGAGCAGACAGAGGGGATGCTCAAGAAGGACACCAATCTGGCAGTCATGTTCCAGCAGCTGCAGCATACTGCCAGATTGCCTCCAGTGATGAGGAGGGAGGTGATGATGAGGTCACTGACTCCACGTGGGTGCCTAATAGGAGAGAGGAGGAGGAGGAGGATGAGGAGGAGGCACATCTCCAACGAGGCAGGATGCCCTTTGGTGGCCAGCGTAAGGGCAGTACACCGACGGAATCACATCGCAGAGCTCCGCCTGTGCAGGGCGCTGCCTCTGCCCGTCATTCAAAAAGTTCTTTGGTGTGGGCCTTTTTTGAGGCTAGTGCACCAGATCGCACAGCTGCTGTTTGCAACATGTGTCTCAAGCGTATATCGCGTGGCCAAAACATCAGCCGCTTGGGTACCACATGCCTGACCAGACATATGTTGACCTGCCATGCAGCTCGTTGGCAAGCCTACCTCAAAGACCCACACCAAAGAACAAAGCGGACCTCTCCTTGCACCGCATCAGCTGGGATCTCCAACCCCACTATAACTTCAGTCCTCTCTGAAACATGCACTGAGAGGAATGAAGGTGTAGAATTAGGTGTGTCACAGCCAAGTACTTGCGGCCACTCTGCTAGCAGTACACCGACGTCCGATTCTAGCAGGCAAATTTCCCTGCCCCAGCTGCTGGACCGTCGAAAGAAGTTCACTCCCAGCCATCCACATGCCCAGCGGTTGAATGCTAGCTTGGCTAAATTGCTAGCGCTTCAACTGCTGCCTTTTCAGTTGGTAGACTCGGCCCCCTTCCGTGAGTTTGTGCAATGTGCGGTTCCTCAGTGGCAGGTTCCCAAACGCCACTTTTTCTCACGGAAGGCTATTCCGGCTCTCTACCGGCATGTGGAAGGCAATGTCTTGGCCTCGCTGGACAGGGCGGTCAGCGGTAAGGTGCATATTACCGCTGACTCATGGTCCAGCAGGCATGGACAGGGACGTTACCTTTCTTTCACGGCCCATTGGGTCACTCTTTTGGCAGCTGGGAAGGATGCAGGACAAGGTGCAGTAGTGTTGGAGGTTGTCCCACCGCCACGCCTCCAAAATGCTACTACTGGTTGTGACACACCTCTCTCCTCCACCCCCTCCTCTTCTTCTTCCTCCATGGCCTCTTCCTGTGGTTTGTCCTATGAACCAGCGGTGCTCCGTAGCCGTTCACGGGGCTACGCAAGTACGCAGGCAAAAAGATGCCATGCCGTGCTTGCGCTGGTGTGTTTGGGGGACAGAAGCCACACTGGGGCAGAGGTCCTGTCTGCTCTGCAGGGCCAGGCCGAGAGGTGGTTGATGCCACGCCAGCTTAAGCCAGGAATGGTGGTTTGCGACAATGGCACCAACCTCCTCTCCGCCCTCCGACAGGGACAACTGACCCATGTGCCCTGTGTGGCTCACGTCCTTAACCTGGTGGTGCAGCGGTTCTTGGGCAGGTACCCGGGCTTACAGGATGTCCTGAGGCAGGCCAGGAAAGTCTGTGTGCATTTCCGCAGATCTTATAATGCCAGTGCTCGCCTGGCTGAGCTGCAAAAGGAGTTGAACCTGCCCAAGAACCGCCTTATATGTGACATGCCCACCAGGTGGAACTCAACGTTGGCCATGCTGCAGCGGCTGCACACGCAGCAGAGGGCCATCAATGAGTACCTGTGCGACTACGGCACCAGGACAGGGTCAGGGGAGCTTGGTTTTTTTTCTCCACGCCAGTGGGGCATGATCAGGGATGCATGCACTGTCCTGGCACCATTTGAGGAGGCCACGAGGATGGTGAGCAGTGACAGTGCATGCATCAGTGACACTGTACCTCTTGTCCACCTGTTGGAGCACACGCTGCGTGGAATAATGGACAGGGCACTTGAGGCAGAACAGAGGCAGGAAGAGGAGGACTTCCTTGCCTCTCAAGGCCCCCTTTACCCAGACAGTGTTCCTTCTGTCCCACCCATCGCACAGGAAGAGGAGGAGGAGGAGGAGGAGGAGGAGGAGGAGGAGGATTGTGTCAGCATGGAGGTGGAGGCTGGCACTCAGCATCATCAGCAGCAGTCTTTTAGGGATGATTTACAGTCCCAAGAAACCAGTGGACTTGTACGTGGCTGGGAGGAGGTGGCTGCGGATCATGTCGTCCTTAGTGACCCAGAGGACTCCGGAGCGAATGCCTCAGCAAACCTACGCTGCATGGCCTCCCTGATCCTGCAAAGTCTGCGGAAGGATCCTCGTATTCTTCGGATCAAGGAGAGGGACCATTACTGGCTGGCCACTCTCCTTGATCCACGGTACAAGGGTAAGGTTGCGGACCTTATGTTACCGTCGCAGAGGGAGCAGAGGATGAGACAACTCCGGGAGGCCTTGCAGAAAGGTCTGTGCAACGCGTTCCCAGAGACTGGGAGGTTACAAACTCCTGGTCCTGGACAACGAGTTGCTGAGGCTTCGGCCAGTCAAAGAAGGAGCGGTGGGGAAGGTGGCCGTCTGACCGATGCGTTCAGACAATTCTTTAGTCCGCAGCCCCAAAGTATGATCGGTTCCAGCAACCATCGCCAGCGTCTGATAAACATGGTGCAGGAATATCTAGGGGCAAGGTCAGACTTGGACACCTTCCCCACCGAAAATCCTCTGGCTTACTGGGTCTTGAGGATGGATCACTGGCCAGAGCTTGCACAGTATGCAATTGAGCTACTGGCCTGTCCTGCATCCAGCGTTCTTTCGGAACGCACATTCAGTGCTGCTGGAGGATTTGTCACGGATCACAGGGTGCGCCTGTCCACCGACTCGGTTGATCGACTGACTTTCATCAAGATGAACCAGTCTTGGATCACCACCAGCTACCACACACCTGATGCTGATATAACAGACTAATTGATTTTAACATGTCACATCCCTTCAAGACTGATGCTGATGCTGAGTGCCTGTGCTGTTATGTTGACTGGCTATCCTCCTCCTCCGAGTCCACAATGATACGATTGATGATGATAGCTTGGAAGATCATTTTTGTTTATGGGTGCCGCCACCAGTGGCTAAGGCCCAATTTTTCAGCCCCTGTTTTACAGGGGCGTGGAATTACAATTTTTTTAGCAATAATTTGCCATAGGGCTCATTGCTGTGCTCCAAGTACAGTATCTGTGAGGGGTTGGAGTGTTGTGGCACCAGTGCCTAAGGCCCAATTTTTCAGCCCCTGTTTAACAGGGGCGTGTCATTACAATTTTTGAAGCAATACTTTGCAACAGGGCTCATTGCTGTGCTCCAAGTACAGTATCTGTGAGGGGTTGTAGTGTTGTGCCACCAGTGCCTAAGGCCCAATTTTTCAGCCCCTGTTCAACAGGGGCATGCAATTACAATTCTTGATCTAATAATTCACAGCAGGGTCCATTGCTGCACCCACCAAGAGTAACTCTGAGGGCTTACAGTCTTGTGGCAACGCCACCACCACCACCACCACGAAAGGCCCAATTTTTCAGCCCCTGTTCAAAAGGGGCATGTAATTACAATTCTTGATCTAATAATTCACAGCAGGGCCCATTGCTGCACCCACCAAGAGTAACTGTCAGGGCTTACAGTGTTGTGGCACCAGCACCACCATCAAAGCCCCAATTTTTACTACCACTGTTCAACAATTATATGTAATTAAAATTCCTGATATAATAGTTGACAGCAGGGCGTTCCAGCACCAACCAAGAGTAACTGAGTGCTTACAGTGTTGTGCCAACACCAACAACTAAGGGGCCTATTTCTGCAGAGTATATACGCAGGTCCCTACTTTCAAACATCCAACTTACAAACGACTCCTACTTGCAAACGAAAGAAGACAACAGGAAGTGAGAGGAAATCTACCCCTAGAAAGGAAAATTCTCTCCTGTAAGAATAAATATGGGAGAAAGGGGTCTCATCTGTACTGATGCTTTATCAGCAATCCTTGTTTCAAGAAAAACACCACATTTCAAAAACAGTTGTCATTGGGACGGAAAGTGAGGTGAAATGTTCTGAACAGGGGCACAGACAGCAAAACAAATGTTACAGGGGTGATAACCCTTACCTATGTTTCCCAAAAAGTTTAAAAATAGATTTTTGGGCTGGAGCTACACTTCAACAATGTACCTGTTCAAAATTACAAACAGATTCTACATAAGAACAAACCTACAGTCCCTGTCTTGTATGCATCGCCTGTATACGGCTGTTCAGAGTATATAGGGCCTTTTTTATTTTATGTGCGGGGTTCCCCTTAATATCCATACAAGACCCAAAGGGGCTGGTAATGGGCTGGGGTGGGGGGGGGGGGGGGTCATGGGGTAGCTATGCCATTTTTCTTAAATAATTTCATCCATATTACCGGGACCAGACATTACATTAAAGCCGCAAGCAGTTTTAAATGGCTTTTTTTTCCTTTAGAAGTGTCATTTTGTGCAGGGACAGTTCTAAACACGGGAAACACGTGGCACTTCACAGGCATACTTTAGACACCCCCCAGGTACGATATTTAAAGGAATATTTGACTTTTTTTTTTTCACTTTATGCATCATTAAAATGACTGCTCCCGAAAAACGACCGTTTTTAAAACTTCTTTTTGCATTGATACATGTCCCCTGGTGCACAACCCGGGTTCCCAAACCCTATTTATGACAATAACATGCATAATAGTTGTTATAATTAGCACTTTAGAATTCGAACGTTCGCATCCATTGTATTTAATAGGGTTCTAATGTTCGTTCGAACTTTCGGTCCGTTCGCGGGTTCTGGTGCGAACCGAACCCGGGGGTGTTCGGCTCATCACTAACTGCCACCACCTGGACTGGCTCCCTGAGGAGCCTCAGGAGGAATTTGAATATTAATGGCCTGGGAGGAAAGGCATATGCCGTGGTGAACCTCCAGGGACATGACAGGGCATCCACTGCCTCGACTTGTGGATGCGGCAGCCGAGAGAAGAACCTGTCCAGCTTGGCGTTCTTCGGGGAGGTGAACAGATCTACCTGAGGGGGATCCCATATGTTGGCAATCTGAAGGAAGACATGGGGGTGGAGAGCCCACTCATTGTCCAGGAAGTTTCTGGATAAAGTGTCTGCTTCCGTGTTCAACCTGCCTGGCAGATACATCGCTCTGAGGTCCAGGAGGTTCTGCTCCGCCCAGAGCATGATCGGCTCTACCTCCTTGAGGAGTGACCTGCTGCGAGTGCCTCCCTGCTTCTGCAGATAAGCGACAGCTGCTCTGTTGTCTAGGCGTAGGAGTATTCTTTGGCCTCTGATGTGGGGTGCCAAAGAGGTCAGTGCCAAGAAGGCTGCCCTCATCTCCAAGATGTTGGATACCACTCCCTGGGTGGTGCATGCCCATCTCCCCTGTATTCTGGTTTGCCCGCAATGGGCTCCCCAGCCCTGTCTGCTTGCATCGGACGTAATTGTGATCCAAGGAAGGGAGCCCAGGTGATGAGGCTTGGAGAGGTTTTCCGGAACTGTCCACCAGTGAAGGCTCCTGCGTATTTTTCCCATCAGCAGGATCATCTGAGATAGTCGTTGTTTCTTCCACTGTGCCAAGAAACCAGTCTGGAAATACCTCAAGTGCCAATGTGCCCAAGGAACCATGGGTATACAGGAAGACATTGTGCCAATGAAGCTCAGGCATTGTGAAGCCGTCAGATACGGGCTCTGGATGACTTTGATCATTCTCTGGATGACAATCCTTGCCTTCGGCGGTGGTAATGACACTGTCCCCTCCTGAGTGTCGAACATTGTGCATAGATTATCTGCTGTGTTGGCATTAGTTGACTCTTGTCGGAATTCACCAGCCACCCTAGCTCTTTTAGGGACTGTAGAAGAATGTCCCGGTGACATACCAACTGATCCGGATTGCTTGCTAGGAGTAGGATGTCGTCCAAGTAGTGGTATATCCTCAAGCCCCTCTCCCGCAGGGGAACTAAAGCAGATATTAGTATCTTGGTGAACACCCTGGGAGAGGTGCACAGACCGAAAGGCAGGGCTTGAAACTGTAGGTGGGTCCGTCCCACTGCAAATCTCAGGTATTTTTGAAATGCAGGTAGAATTGGAACATGTAGGTACGCATCCTGCAGATCGACCAAAATCATCCAATCTGATGGCTGGACTGCCTGAATAATCATCTGCAGGGACTCCATTTTGAAGCTTTCGGGGCGGATATACCGGTTGAGCCTCTTTAGGTCTATCACAGGCCTCCACCCCCCTGTCCTCTTTGGGACCAGAAATAGGGTGGAGTATAAGCCTGCGAAGCGCTCTGCCAAGGGAGCCGGAACAGCCGCCCCCTGAAGCTGGAGTGACGTTAGGAAGTTTTTCAGAGCTTGAGCCTTCAGTGGAGAGGATGGAATCTCTGTTCCTTTGAAAGAGTTCCGAGGTGGAGGGTGAGAAAAATTCCAAAAGTGCCCCCATTGAATTGTTGACAGAACCCAGGGGTTGTGGCAGCAGGTGGCCCAGACTGGGGTAAAAAAACTTTAGCCTGGCTCCCACCGGGAGTGCCTGGGTTCCTCTGGCGTCAAAAAGACTGCTTCTGCTCCTGTGGAGCCGGAAGGGCTTTCATCTTCCTGTTCAAAAAGGATCCCCGAGTACCTTTCCAAGGTCTTTTGTTGTCTCTGGGCTGTCTCGACTGCCTAAAATCCCTTGGGTTTGACTGGCGGAACCTAGAGGAACCACCTCTGAATCTTCGCCTACTTCTGTCCTGTGGAAGCATACCAGACTTCCCTCCTGACAGCCTGGAGATAGCTTTATCCATTTTGTCTCCGAATAGTGCTTTCCCATCAAACGGGATTTTGCACCCATTTTGTTTGGAGGATAAGTCAGCCATCCAGGGTTTCAGCCACAAGGCCCTCTTCGCCATCACTGAATGCAACATGGATCTTGCCGAGCACCTGATCGTGTCAATGGCCGCTACGCAGACAAAGTCTGCCGACAATCTAAGCTCTTCTAAGGCCTTAATTATATCCTCCATGGGGACATCCTGATGCAAAGCCATCTCAATATTATCTGTCCAAGATCTTATGGCATTTGATACTGACGTGAGGGAAATAGCTGGCTTACATGCTGCTTCCGCAGCTAAGTAGCTCCTCTTCAGCTCCAGGTCGATTCGCCTGTCTAGAGGGTCTTTGAAGGAAGTGGAATCCTCCATTGGTAGAGTAAGTTTTTTTGCGAGTCGCACCACGGACGCGTCTACCACTGGCATGGAGTTCGGTGACTGCGTTCCCGACTCTGGTAAGGGGTATATAGTTTATTGAACCGACCCCAAAATTATTATTTTTTTTATCAGTCTTTGACCATTCCTTCTGAATGACTTGACTAATCTTGCCCATCAACGGGAAAATAACCTGCTTCCTTTTGAGGAATGGGAAGTAGCTTGTAGACTCTTGGGGAGGCTATTCTGCGTCTTTCCAGGCGATTGCAGTTTTGACTGCCTGGATGAATGGCTTTACCAAGGAGAGACTGAAGCCAGAAGGTTATGACTCTTCTCAAGAGTCCCCTGAAGAGTCTTCAGGTGGTGAATCTCTAGCTGGTCGGCCTGACGGCGGCAGAGGTGTACTGA
Organism: Rana muscosa; assembly: GCA_029206835.1. Taxonomy (NCBI): domain Eukaryota; kingdom Metazoa; phylum Chordata; class Amphibia; order Anura; family Ranidae; genus Rana; species Rana muscosa. The sequence goes on along the minus strand of CM055116.1, from coordinate 1,140,812,275 downwards.
CTGCTGACGGACCAGGGAGATTAGGTTCTATATCCTGAACCTGGGATATCTGCTGAAGTGGTTGAGCGGGGACCGAAGCCAAAAGCTCAGAGAAGGAGTCCTTCATTGTTCGCTTGAGCAGATCTACAGCGTGCTGATTTTCTAGCTCGCGGTTGGACGCATAGTCCGTAAAACAGTCCTTACAGACCACTCTGTCTGGTAGCGGTGTAGCCCCACATATCCAGCATCTCTTCTTCCTATAGGTCCTAGGAGAGGAGGGGTCGATCACGTCCTCTGGATCTTGACCTCTCTGATCTACGACGTGAAGAATGGGACCTACGCCCTGATGAGCGGGACCCCTTGGAGTGGGTGGGGCTACGGTGTAAGGAACTCACGCTAGACCAGTGAGCGCACTTCTTTTTTTTTTAATACTCACGTATAGTTGGTCACATACCTAATAGAAGTGTGAGGATCTTTGCTGCGAGATGAATGACTCATTGCGGAGTTGGGCACAAGGATCAGCTCCAGAAATATAGTAAGAAAGGGAAAAGAATCAGGAGTTTTTGGCGTCACTTTTTTTTTTTTTTTAAATAAACATTTTTATATCGTCATCTGTTTTTATTTTTTATTTTATTTTTTAAACATAAACATTTTTATATTGTTATCTTTTTTTTTTTTTTTTTTTTAACATAAACATTTCTGATCGGCAACATTTTTTTTTGGAGAAAATAAAAAGTACCTACCACAAAGCAGCATCAGAGAGACCTAGCAGGGCACAGCTGAGGAGACTGACAGTCATCCCTGAATCTGAACCTAATTAGGCTCAAGGTGCGTGGGCTAATCCCATAAACCACCATTTGGAATTGATTGAAAAAAAGGGAAAATCTAGCCTTCTTTCCAGAATCCAAGATGGCCGCCACTGAACCAAGCGTCTGTGCATGCGCAATCGCAGAAGATCCAGCGTCGCCCAGTACAGAGAACCGAGAAACTACGGCTCTGTATCACTCCCGAATCACGCATGCGCAGACGGCGGCGAGGACGCTGCGCCGTGACACTCTCCTACCTGGCGGGACGTACAGAGCACCTGTAGCCCCCCAAACCCGGAAAAAAGCACCACAATGTTGTTGCACAGAGAGACACCTGCCCTATCCAGTTGCACAGTTTTAAAGGAACAAAAAAGTAAGATAACAATCATTTGAAGGAGCCTAACAAGCAAAGGAAAGGGGAGGGGGAGGGGAAGAGAGGAAAAGAAAGGGGAAAAACACAAATGCCTGGAATAAAAAATGGAAACCACCAGCCTGGGAAGATGGAGCTGATCCTTTTGCGACTTCCACTGCATTCATCATGGATGTGATAGCAGACTGCGTTCCTGTGAGGAAACTCTGCGAAATGACCCCAACAGATCCACAGAGGGGTTCCCAGTCTTATCAGCGCTGTGAGCGGCCCAAGAACAGGGACTGCGCACGGGAAAGGCTAAACCCGGCGGACGCTGCCGACTGCAGAGGTATGGACATACTGCTACTCTTCACCAGCACAAGAAGGTATGAGGAAAAAAAGGAGAATGTTGGGGGAGGGGCTATGCCTTTAATTTATGCTATTCACTAGTCCTGAAGGAGGAGTCGAGGCGGAGCTCTATCACAGGTATGCTGCCATGGAGGCACCAGGAAAGCTGTTTGCAGGATTTTTTCCAATGCACAGCCAGCACAACGCCTCAGTGTGAAAGCCCTCAGGGCTTTCACATTGAGAATGCTGGGGCAGGATTATTTCAGGCGTTTTTACAGCGCTATTTTTAGCGCTAAAACGCCTGAAAAACGCCTCAGTGTGAAAGGGGCCTTACTGGGGCAGTGGGAGCCAGTGATGAGGGAGTGGGGGGGGGGGGCAGGGTGAGTCCTGCTGTTTGCATCAATAGACGTAGACAGAGAGGCTTGGGAATGAGCCCGCACAAGTGCCCCCATAGAAAGCAGCTTTCTATGGTGCACTTGGCAGAGGGTAGAAGCCAGAAGCTCCCCGGGGACCAAAGAAGAGGAGGTTCGATGCCTCTCTGTGCAATTCCATTGCACAGAGCAGGTAAGTATAAACCTGTTTGTTATTTAAAAAAAAAAGAAAAAAACACCCAAGCATTTACAATCACTTTAAAGGGTGACACGTTCTTTCTTGACTACATTATGGGGCTATCCTCTGTAAGGTAATTTTTGTTCCATTTTGCCAAAGCAGATTTCCAATCAGAGTCATTTACAATATGTTTGACAAGTGTACACTCACTCCTTTATAAAAAAAAAAAAGTATTTTAATGTAACAATTGATTATAATCTGTAGGTTCGGTGTACAGGTCACTTATCAATTGATTATCCTTATTCAAGATATTTGTATCAAGGAAATGTATAGACTCTGTACTTTTAAGTCCTGGAAACAAATGTAGCGGAGCCCCACTCTCCCTCTCTGTGATTCCTCGTGTGAGGGACTTGTGTCTAATGCCCCATACACACGATCGTTTTTCTTGCCATTTTTTTTCTTGCCGTTTTTCACGTCGTTTTTTTTCATGTTTCCTCTCAAGCCTGTCTTGCGTACACACGATCATTTAAAAAAACGATCAAGCAAAGCGCAGTGACGTACAACACGTACGACGGCACTATAAAGGGGAAGTTCCGTTCGAATGGCGCCACCCTTCATGTTAGTAAAGTTTGTTGAGCGACGATTCGCTCTTTTCAGTCTCGTGCTTTTCAGTCCGTGACTGCGTGACGAATGTGCTATCTCCATTACGAACGCTAGTTTTACCAGAACGAGCGCTCCTGTCTCATACATCATTCTGAGCATGCGCGTTTTTTTTCACGTCGTTAAAGCATACACACTATCGTTTTTCACGTCGTTAAAAAAAACGACATGAAAAACGACGTGAAAAAAGAGAGCATGTTCGAAATTTTTAATGGCCGTTTTTCACGTCGTTAAAAATGCTCTGGAGCCTACACACGATCATTTTTAATGGCCATTTTTTTTAATGGCATTTTTAACGGCATGAAAAACGATCGTGTGTATGGGGCATTAGGGTACCTGGGAGAGGAGAGTGCAGGAACACTACGCCAAGCTCTCCCCTCGTATGTGTATGAGGTTCAAGCAGAGCTAGTTCAATTACCTCCGGGTCTGTCCACTGCATACAAAACCTTAGTTCTTCTGGGGAGATATGTCTGCCAATGATAGAGCCCCACACCAATTGAAAGTCCAACACTCCTTTATTTCTCGTACAATACGGTGAACACAATCAGTTGAACTTCCAATAACAGACAAACAAGGGGGGTGTGGATACGAGTAGGCCCAGGCACAACTGAACTCTCCTATTCCTTTGATAGCGAATAGGCTTGGCGCACGGTCTCTGCCACCGTCCGTGAATTTTGGTCGCTGCCACCGACCGGATGAACCGTTGAGGCCCCTGCCACAGGCCTAATAGCAGGCCTCTGCCACTGACCTGATTGGAATCGTTGGACCGCTGCCACTGGTCATTGAACATGGACTGAACTTCCTCTCTGAACTTGGCCCCTGTTTGGAAGAGATATCCCTCCGGGTGGTCTCCAGAGGTTCACTCGGCACTGGCAATCTGCTGCACCAGGTCTTCGGGTGAGTCCCTCCTCCGGTCCCTTACGCCACTGGATTCGGGTGCTCCAATAACCAGGGGCCCCCTAGGACAATCCCTCCCTCGCGGGACCCAGCGGAAGGTACTGTGCCCAGGGCCTCCGGCTGAGTACCTCACCCCAGACTGAAGGTGTCTGGGATGGAACACGAACTCCCGGTGTCCAGGCCTAGGCCGCCTGGACACCCGACCGCGAACAGCAGCCCTCAGGCTGAAGGTGCCTGGGACTCGAACCTCGTGGCGAAGATGGCCGCCCCCTTTATACCCTCTCCCAAGATGCACGGCGGGTTCCCTGCCCCGCCGTACAACCGCTGCGAGAGGCCACAAAGGGTACGGCACTGCAGCGATGGTTCAACCCCAGCCCAAAGTGACAGCGCCACCTGCTGGGCCGCAGGGAACTATACATCACTGGTGTCTTCACCAGAATTTAAAAGTATATACCCGCTACACTCTCCCCCCGGTTATTGGACGCTGGTCCCCAGTGTCTGGAGCAACATATGCCCAAAGGGGCCATCATAGCCTGATCCAGAAACCATCAAATTTCAAAAATATACAAGTTTTGAAAACTAACCAAACAGTTGTGCCTGAACCTGACATGAAAGGGGAGGGAAGGGAAACAAACAACACTTATCAACACTTTTGAAACACATGTTCACATCAACGTTCCTTCCCACCCATCCTGACTAAGACCCACCCCATTCCCAGTGGTCTTGATGAGCTGTTCTCCTGCAGAGGGGGAAAAAGAAACGTTAAACACACATATCCCTAACACATATGTTCGTGTGAGAATGAAAGAACCTCTCCGCAGAGAAACCCTTTCCTTCTATAAGTGTGTGAGTGAACAGTGAATGTCGGTGCGCAACACTGCCACCTGGTGACAGTGCCGCGGTAACTGCACTGGTTGAAGATCTTCTCTTTCTTTTCTTCTTTTGCGGCTCTAACTACCCCAAAGTCCATTAACACTTTGTGGGATGGAAGAATGAAGAACAAACAACTGCAACAGTCCTTCAATTCCTCCGGAGAGCACAAACACCCATGGACACGGGTACAATCACTGGGTTTTCCCGGGAAACAACCCCAGGAAAGTTCAGTAGCAACAGGCAAAAGCAAAACTGAGTCATTTTTTCCTCCTACAAGTAGAACTTTGGGTGCGGCAAGACAAGGGGTTTCAAGTGCTGGTCCATTGTCTCTACATGGTATTCGACATCCTCACCCTCCTTGCACCAAATTAACACCTTGTCTGCATGGATGTGCCGACCCAACATCCATTCTGACTTGCAATCCTTGAACCGCTGAGAGGCTTTAGGGGAACACGCAAGGTACCTGCGGGCATGTGGGACCTGAAGGTGCGTCCACACAAAATAGTTGTACCAGCGTTCCCAGCAGACTTGCACTTCATATAGAAGCTCCTTGGGTAAGTACGGGTACTCCCACCTGTACTCAGTAGCAACTTTTTGGCCAAAGAGACGCTGTAGTCTCGCCAGCGGAGGCATAGTGGCCCGGTCTCCCTCACCCGGTAGGACGATGGTGTCCGGGTGACGGGGTGCCTTGACCACCTCCACTCTAGGCATAGGCGGCCGAAACAACAGTCTCTTTTCCCCGGTGCCAGATGCAGGAGGCACCGGAGGTAGAAGGGCAGACTGGGGACGGGATCCATCCTCAGGCGCTGGTGTCTCCACCCGGGGTATACTATCCCCTGTAGACATGGGTGGATCTTTGACTTTGCGGGACGAGGAGAGAGGCATCTTGTCCCAGCCCTTCTTAGCGAAAAGTTAATCTATGATGACATCGTCTCCCGGATCGGAGAGCGACTCTAGGTCGGAGGTGTCACACTCCTCCGCGGGCAGGTAGCCTGTAGTAGAGGCTGGATTACTACCCCCCGCGGGCACACAGGGCCGTGACTCCCCGACACCTCCGCCCCTACACCAAGTCCCTTTGCCCGGCTTACCTCGGCCCAAAGTAGAGAAGGGATGTCCGGGACTCTTCCGACCGGATCCATCCGGGGCGGGCGTAGGCAAGCAGGGTGATCCACCGCGACCGCTGGACGGGGCAACCAAGCCGGTCTTCCTCTTTGGCGGTGGACACTGGGAAGCAGTGGTGACCGAGTCAGCATCCTCGGATTTCTCCCGTAACTCTGTGATTTCGACCTCCCCTGCGGTCGCTGCAGTGCGCACAGGGATGGCTGTAAAAGCAGCGATTCCTCCTTCTTGAGTGGTGTGGCCTGTTGTGCGGTTGAGGTGGATGGTTCTGGGTTTCTCAATGGGTGGCTCCACCTCAAAAAGGAACTCTCTGCAGGCCTCGCAGTGCCCAAACGGCTTCAGCTGACACACCAGTCCCGAACAGCCGGGACAAATTTAACCCAGGGCCTCAACATCCATGCATGAGTACAGGGCGAATCATCCCCGGGGCTTTAGCCGAATCCCCGTATCCGTTATCGGAGCAGCAGTAGTCAGACTCGTGGCAGTAGGATGAATGGGAATCCACGATGCATTGGTGAACATGGCGACTCTCTGCTGATCCATTGCGCACTGCATTGTTGGCGCCAAAGTCCCCACGTGTAGTCCTTCACACGATTGGACTCCTCCCCTCTTGCACTCCAGTTCGCGGGCTTTCTCCTTCCCTGGGTCACGCCCACGAACTGAGCAGGGAGGGTGTGCCTCATGGCGCAGTGGCCAACATGGCCGACCTACTCGGAACTCTTTCGGGCAGACACTTTCAAATTCCAACAACTCCGGCTCCATTGTAGCACGAACACATCCCGGACGAGCCCCCACGTGTAGCGGAGCCCCACTCTCCCTCTCTGTGATTCCACGTGTGAGGGACTTGTGTCTAGGGGTACCTGGGAGAGGAGAGTGCAGGAACACTACGCCAAGTTCTCCCCTCGTATGTGTATGAGGTTCAAGCAGAGTTAGTTCAATTACCTCCGGGTCTGTCCACTGCATACGAAACCTTAGTTGTTCTGTGGAGATGTGTTTGCCAATGATAGAGCCCCACACCAATCGAAAGTCCAACACTCCTTTATTTCTCGTACAATACGGTGAACACAATCAGTTGAACTTCCAATAACAGACGAACAAGGGGGGTGTGGATACGAGTGGGCCCAGGCACAACTGAACTCTCCTATTCCTTTGATAGCGAATAGGCTTGGCGCACGGTCTCTGCCACCGACCGTGAATTTTGGTCGCTGCCACCGACCGGATGAACCGTTGAGGCCCCTGCCACAGGCCTAATAGCAGGTCTCTGCCACTGACCTGATTGGAATCGTTGGACCGCTGCCACCGGTCATTGAACATGGACTGAACTTCCTCTCTTGGCCCCTGTTCGGAAGAGATATCCCTCCGGGCAGTCTCCAGAGGTTCACTCGGCACTGGCAATCTGCTGCACCAGGTCTTCGGGGGAGTCCCTCCTCCGGTCCCTTACGCCACTGGATTCGGGTGCCCCAATAACCCGGGCCCCCTAGGACAATCCCTCCCTCGCGGGACCCAGCGGAAGGTACTGGGCCCAGGGCCTCCGGCTGAGTACCTCACCCCAGACTGAAGGTGTCTGGGATGGAACACGAACTCCCGGTGTCCAGGCCTAGGCCGCCTGGACACCCAACCGCGAACAGCAGCCCTCAGGCTGAAGGTGCCTGGGACTCGAACCTCGTGGCGAAGATGTCCGCCCCTTTATACCCTCTCCCAGGATGCACGGCAGGTTTCCCGCCCCGCCGTACAACCACTGCAAGAGGCCACAAAGGGTACGGCACTGCAGCGATGGTTCAACCATAGCCCAAAGTGACAGCCCCACCTGCTGGGCCGCATCACTGGTGTCTTCACCAGAATTTAAAAGTATATACCCGCTACACAAATAATTAAAAAAAAATTATAAAATAATCCAGGAACTCCTTGTTGCCCCCATATAGCAACATTGTCAATATAGCAATACCAGAAAATTCAATCAGATTGAAACAAACAATTATAGTATATGAAAGCATTTTTGATCATGTCCATTAAAATATTTGCATATCGAATAGTGTGTGAGCCTAGGGATGCATGTTGCAGGAAGCGTTGTTCTTCAAAAAGAACAAAAATCTTTTCCAAAGTAATATGTAGCAAAAAAAGTGGAATATACACTGCAGTTTAGACTTTATAAGGAATATGAGACAAGCTTGTATGCCCATATCATGCTGGATTGATGTAGATACCCAGGTGATGGGAATGGGGTTGGAAGGCACTTCCAAAGTTTAAAGACATAAAAAAAAATATTAGCAGTATCACAAATCTACAATCTGGTTTTATGTATCAATGTACAAATTTTTCCTGGATATTTACCAAAGTGTGCCTCTACCAATTCCATCCCCACCAAGATGATGGCTCTTAAAAGTTTTGTGAGAAGATGTGTGATTATATTTTTGTTAATATGTCAATTTATAATAAAAAAAACATGCGTCACAATGTTGTACAAATATTTTGTTACCCCCACCATCGAAATTTTCCTATCAAATTGCATGGGAAAGGACCTGGGAACAGCCCCTGAGGTGGAGGACTGGCAGACCAGAGCGGCTTGCTAAAATGTATTCGGGTGCTTTGTCCTCCTGCTTTTGGTGTTGCGGCCAGGTTGGGACAGCCCTCCATACTTGGTGGACCTGTCTCTAAGTCAGACACTTTTGAATACGGGTCCATTCTTTAATACACTTCGTGGTCAACATTACTGAAGATGCCTGGATAGCGTTATTAAACAAGCCAGTGGACATTATCCCGAGACACACACAAACTCTGATCTATTTCATGTTTTTGGAAACCAAAATTACAATAGCAATGGCTTAGAAAAAAGGGATTTTTATAACAGCTTACCTGTAAAATCCTTTTCTTGGAGTACATCACGGGACACAGAGCGACTTAGTCATTACTAATGGGTTATATAGATTACCTTCAGGTGCTGGCACTGGCCACTTCCAAACCGGAAGTACCCTCCCCTATATAAGCCCCTCCCATCCGGGAGCACCTCAGTTTTGTAGCAAAGCAATAAGTGTCCCAAAAAGAGGGGTGGGAGCTCTGTGTCCCGTGATGTACTCCAAGAAAAGGATTTTACAGGTAAGCTGTTATAAAAATCCCTTTTTCTTTTTCGTACATCACGGGACACAGAGCGACTTAGTCATTACTAATGGGACGTCCCAAAGCAATGCCAAATGAGGGGAGGGATACACTATACATAAGCTGGGCGCCATCAGGCATGAGGCTCTTTTGCGGCCTGCAACACACTGCGCCCAAAGGCGACATCCTCCTGACTTCTAACGTCTACCTGGTAGAATCTAGTAAACATGTGTACTAAGGACCATGTTGTGGCCTTACAGACTTGAGCCAGGGAGGCTTGGTGATGCACTGCCCATGAAGTTCCAACTGCTCTTGTGGAGTGCGCCCTAACTTTGAACGGAGGCAGTCTCCTTTTCAAGCCATAGGCTTGTATTATGACCTGTCGAATCCACTTGGCTAAAGTAGATTTTTGATGCTGCCTGACCCTTTCTGGGGCCTTCCAGCAGAACAAACAAAGTATCCGTTCTACGAATCTGAGCAGTGGCTTTAAGATAAGCTTTAACTGCTCTTACTACATCCAAAGAATGCAATAACTTTTCCTCTACCGAACTAGGTTTGGGGAAAAAGGAAGGAAGAACCACATCTTGGTTCAAATGGAACCTCGATACCACCTTAGGGAGAAGGCTGGATGAGGACGTAATACTACTCTGTCCTTATGGATAACCAGATATGGCTCCTTACAGGACAAGGCGGCTAATTCCGATACTCTTTTAGCCGAACAAATGGCTACTAAGAAAATCAATTTCCTGGTGAAAAGAACCAAGGAAATGTGCCGCAATGGTTCAAATGGTTGTTTCTGTAGAACCGACAGAACCAGGTTTAAGTCCCATGGACATATGGGAATACTAACCGGAGGGCTAATACGCATCACTCCTTGTATGAAAGCTTTGACTAATGAATGCAAAGCCAAGGGCCTTTGAAAAAAATATTGACAAGGCCGTCTGACCCTTGATAGTACTCAAGGCAAGCTTCCTATGTACAGCCCACTGTAGGAAGTCCAGAATCCTACCTATTACGTACTTACGTGGATGCCATTTCCTGGCCTCACACCACGTGATGTACGCCTTCTAGATCCTATAATAGATCTGCCTGGATACCGGTTTCCTGGCATTGATCATGGTAGATACCACAGGATTAGAGAGCCCTCTCTTTTTTAGAATGTGGGCTTCAATAGCCAGGCCGTCAAACCTAGGGCTGGTAAGGAAGGGTAGTATATCGGTCCTTGCGAAAGCAGGTCCGGACGATGTGGGAGGGTCCAAGGACTTCCCACTGACATTTTTACAATCTCCGCGTACCATGCCCTTCGGGGCCACGCTGGAGCCACCAGAATCACTGGTTTATTTTCTACCCTGATTCTGCGGATTAATCGCGGTGGGAATGCATATATCAGCTTGAACTGATCCCAAGGGAACACTAGGGCATCCGAACCGCAAGCTAGGGGATCCTTTGTGCGAGACACAAATCTGTCCACCTTTGCGTTGAATCTGGATGCTAGCAGATCTACATCCGGTGTTCCCCACTGCTGGCATATTGCCTGGAAAACCTCGGGGTGAAGAGACCATTCCCCCGGGCATAATTGCTGGCGACTTAAAAAGTCCGCTCTCCAATTTTCCACTCCTAGGATGAAAACCGCGGATATGGCTGTGACATACCTTTCTGCCCATTCCAGGATGCAATTCGCTTCCCTCTGGGCTGCACGACCCTTGGAGTTTGGATGTCCATGCTACTAGGGCATACCGGGCTGCTCGTATCTCTAAGAGATTGGTGGGCAGGGCCTTCTCTGCTTCTGACCACTTGCCCTGGAGAGACCATTGCTCCAGTACTGCCCCCCAGCCTATGAGGCTGGCATCTGTAGTGACCACCTTCCAAGAAACCGGACTGAAGGGTTTCCCTTTTTCCAGATTCTGGGGCACCAACCACCAATGGAGGCTCTTGCGAATGGAAGGGGACAGGGACATTGGTAAGTCTAAAGCCTGAACTTTTTTGTTCCAGGCTGACAGTATGGCCCTCTGCAAGTTCCTTGAATGGAATTGACCGTAGGGTACTGCTTCAAATGAAGCCACCATTTTTCCCAGCAGCCTTATACACAGGCGTATGGATGGTTTTCTTTTTTGTACCCACTAAGTGGGTCAAATCTTTCAAAGACGACACCTTCTCTGGAGGTAAGAAAATCTTTCTCTGATTTGAATCCAGTCTTAGCCCCCAAGTATTCCAGACTTTTGACTGGTTTTAGGGCTGACTTGTCTCGGTTGATAATGCAACCATGAGATTCCAGATACTTGATTATCTTGTGAACGACCACTTCTATTTTTTTTCAGTGAGTGGTCTATCAGCAACAAGTCGTCTAGATATGCCATTATCGTTACACCTTGTGTTCCTAGTTCGGCCAATCGTAGGGCCAGAATTTTTGTGAACACTCGTGGTGCTGTGGCCAGACCGAAAGGTAAGGCTCTGAACTGAAAATGGCGCCCTTCAGACTTACTGCGGAGATCACCCATCTCTGATGGTGTCCCGCCAGGTCTCTGTGAACAACTGAAGTCTTCCCCTCACCCGATTGAGTGGGGGCAACCCTTCATGACTTAGGGGGAGGTTTTGTACCTCTCTTGACCCAGGGTTTCTTGTTACCCTGTGATTGTCCCTGATTTCTGCCCCCTGGATTTGACCGCGGAGGCCGTCGGAACTGTTTCACAGCCAATGTGCCAGGGACTGGAGAAGTAGGCCTCTTAAAAGAAGGACTTCTACCCTTGTTCTTAACCGGCAAGAGTGTACTTTTACCGGCAGAAGTTTTCTGGATATATTTGTCCAGATCATCTCCAGATAAGCGTTCTCCATGAAATGGGAAGCTAATCAGCAATTTCTTACAGGGAGCTTCAGCAGACCAGTTTTTGAGCCATAGAAGCCTACGCATATGTCTACAGACAGCGTAAAGCGGGATGCCTGTTGGATTGTATCCTTTATGGCGTCCACGGCAACACAAGGCTCTAGGTAGGTCAGCTAGGGCAAGAGCCTGCTGATCTGGTAAGTCCCTTAAGACTTGTTTCAACTGATCTTTCATTGCTTGGCAGACTCCAATCGCTGCTACTGCAGGTTGTGTCACCATGCTTGCTGTAGAGAAAGCAGATTTTAGTAAAGACTCCAATTTTTTATCTATTGGGTCCTTGAACATTGGAACATTATCTACTGGACATGTCAGTGATTTATTTACACAAGAGATGGCTGTGTCCACTGTAGGGACCCTCCATTTTTTTTTTTTTTTTTTTATGAACTTATCCTCCATGGGATAGATCACTGGAAATCTCTTGGGGGGAGTAAATATTTTACAGGATGCTCCCAATCCTGGTAAATAAACCCTTCCAATAAAGGGTGGATTGGGAAGGAACAGACAGTCTGGGGAGCTTTCAGCGACCCCAGCGAGGAGACAGTAGTGGTTGATGGTTCCGCCAGAGGCATTTAAAATGCTGCTCGGACCATGTTAGTCAGAGACTGAACCCATAATCTTTCAGCCTGAGATGCTGAGAAAGGTTCTTCCACTGTTGATTCCTCTATAACTTTATCAACCTCACCTGATCCCCTTCAGGTAGGTCGATCTCTGGGACTGTTCCTCCACTAACAGGCACTCTGCAGGAGGAGACGGAGATCGGACGCGCTTTTCCTGTGACAGGGAAGCAGCGATCAATGCTGTTAATCTCTCTTCCAATCCTCCCAGAGTTGAGGATAAAACCTCCTCTGTTATATATACAGGAGCAGTTGGACTGGGGACAGCCGCAGTACCAGGTACACCTGCGGGGTTCCTACGGCTACTGACCTCTGAAATTTCAGGGGAGATTGGCGCAGTACAGCATGCCCAAAATCCTCAGAGCCCGACGGAGACCCCTTTCGCTTCTTGGAAGATCTATTTCCAGAGCGTCTGGACGACATATCCTATAAGCACAAAGCTGAGGTATTCCCGTCGTCATACACCAATTTTGCTGGTAATAGTCTAACACAGTTGCTGCTATATACCCGCTGGTGTCCACTAAAGTGCCTTTCTATGGGGATGCCTGCATCAACCGCCTCTGTGTGCCACTGTTTGTTGCTAGCTCTGTTTGCATCCAGCTGACACTTGTACTGTGTCTTTATACAAGCTGGGACGCCTGCACATGCGCAGAAGCGCCGTGGCGTGCATCGAGCGTCATCCACCCGCCCCGCCCCTTTTTTTTCATAGGAGGCGCGTGCACGCGCCCGCGCGCGCGCCCGTGCGCCATTGGCGCCCTTTTCGAAAATCAAACAGGGACTAGGAGCCAGGGCCCTTTTTGCCGGAGGGCCTGTGCGGTGGATGAGCGCAGCAACAGGGCAGAGGAAGTGGATTCCCACAGAGAAACTTACCAACTGCCAAAGAAAACCAAAGATCCACATGACAAGAAAAATTGACCACAGCGGCCTCTAGTGGTTTAACACAGGTACCGCTGTCCTTTTTTTTTTTTTTTCTTGACTACTATTAAAATTTTACATTTTCAGTAGTTACAGGCATACACAGATATTAGCGGGAATACCGTTAGGTAACAGACAGAAAGACAAATTAGGCTTGGGGGTCCCCCAATAGAACCAAGTTCCTGGGGGCCCCCACTTACCTGATCCCCGCCGCAGGACTTTGTTTGGTCCACAGAAGCCCAAACTTCACCTATCACGGCAGGCATTGTAATTAAACCTTCAGGGACCGAGTTCCCAAGGATTCCACTCCCCTGGACCTGTATAGCACCCTGCACAGACAACATCTTGGTCGTGGGTATGACCAGAGCTCTGGATCCCAGGGTCCAGCCCTCCTAAGAGAGGCATGACAGGCAAAACCTTGCTCTTCTGCTGCAAGGCCCGGGTACCGACCGTTTAGCTATGAAGCTTTTTTGGTGGGATCCGGAACAGCTTACTAAGGCCCAAAAGAACCTGTACGCAAGCCCAGTGAAAACACATGTTACTCTTTGGCCAACACCTTAGACACTGGCAAAAAACTGAGGTGCTCCCGGATGGGAGGGGCTTATATAGGGGAGGGTACTTCTGGTTTGGAAGTGGCCAGTGCCAGCACCTGAAGGTAATCTATATAACCCATTAGTAATGACTAAGTCGCTCTGTGTCCCGTGATGTACGAAAAAGAAAGTCCAGTGATAGACTTGGATTATGCTAAATGAAAAGATAGTGAGTGTCCTTCGGTATAAAAAATCATTATTTGACAAGATATGGAACTCCTGGCTTTCTTACATACAGGTGTCTAATACCTAGAGGTGATCTTTTGGAACAATGGTGATGGATTCCTGGATGGGTACACTCACCCCCCTCCCCCTGCTTTTTCTCCTTTTGTTCTCCTTTTTTTTTCGCTTTTTGTTATTTTCTATTTCTTAAGTATTTGAGAAATTAATGTCAGGACATACACTCCGACTCTAGCAATTTTTTTCTTTTTGTTCTTTTTGTTTGCCTCTCACATGTAACACCATGCAGTTTAGAAGCTTTTGATTGTGCAGATACCAGCACCATCACAAGGACCACACTGGAGATGAGGTCTGGGGATCTCTACAGTAGTTAGATTATTATCTCTCTTCAAGTCAAGCTGGTTCCCTAATACAACTGCGGATATCTTATGTTTACCTCACTGTTAGTATCTATGCTTTGTCTATGACGTGAACCTGTATCATTGTTTAGTAGACATGTGCATTCGTTTTCGTCCGAATGCATTTTCGTCCGAATTTCAGCTATTTTCGTTATCGTTTTAACAAACGAAAAGAAAGCACAGAATCCGAAAACCGAAAGATCCGACATAAACAAATGCTTTATTTTCGTTTTCGTTGCTACAACAGTTCGATATAGATAGGAGATTCGACGTGACGCTGACAATAACAATCTGTGTCTATCGAACCTGTGGTCGAATGTGCCTAACCTTAACTCTATTAGTCCAAGATTATTCTACATAGGAGAGAAAAGATTCGACATTATAGAGAGAAAAGATTCGACATAGGAGAGAAAGATTCGACATAGGAGAGAAAGATTCGACATAGGAGAGAAAAGATTCGACATTATAGAGAGAAAATATTCGACATAGGAGAGAAAAGATTCGACATAGAGAGAAAAGATTTGTTATTATAGAGAAAAGATTTGACATAGAGAGAAAAGATCACTGCTGGAATTGGGTGGGGGAAGTAAAATAAAAATAAAGTTGATGATGAATGTTATTGGCTGATTGTAACCAAAGAGGAGGAGCAGTAAAATAGCTAGAATGACGAAGATTCGACAAAGCATCGAAAGTTAGAAGATTCGACGGTGCAGCAAAACTGTACGACGCTGCAATCGTACATTTCCGGTCAAATGCCCATAGGCTATAGAAGAATTCTAATGTTGGTTGACTAGTAATAGTAATGAATAAATATAATTATTACTAGTCATACAACATTAGAATTCTTCTATAGCTTGTGGGCGGAACATTCGACCGGAAATGTATGATTGCAGCGTCGTACAGTTTCACTGCTCCGTCGAATCTTCTTTGAACATTCGACAGACACCATAAGCCTTCAATGACAGATTCGACCTTAATTAATTCAGATTTTCGGACGAATGCAATTTCTAACGAAAAACGAAATAAATAAAAACGAATTTCGGGAGTAACTAAATAAATTTATTTTTCGGACGAAAACGAAATTCCGAAACGAAATATTTCAGTGTGCACATGTCTATTGTTTAGTTGATCTTGATGTTATTGTTGGTTTCTATTACTTCCCGGCACATTGGAATTGTAAAAGTAAATTGTTTTGTATCTCTTCTTCTCCAATAGAAAAATTATTAAAAACGATTGAAACAGATAATAAAAAAACATGAGCAGGGCATTTATTAAAACAGTAGACAAAAAGTCTATGGGGGTTATTTACGAAAGACAACTCCACTTTGCACTACGGGTGCAGTAGCTGTAGATCTGAGGGGGACATGCAAGGTAAATAAAAAACAGCATTTTAGCTTGTACATGATTGGATGATAAAATCAGCAGAGCTTCCCCTCATTTCAGATCTCCCCCTCAGATCTTCAGCGACTGCACTTCCAAGTGCACTTTCAGTGCAAAGTGGATTTGCCTTTCGTAAATAACCCCCCATGTGTTCCTAAAATGAAGTCACTGGGCAAATTAAGTTTTTGTTAAAGCGGATTTCCGCTGAAAAAAAACAATTAAAAGTCAGCAGCTACAAAGAGGGCAGCTGCTGACTTTTAATATTAGGACACTTATGCCTCGTTTCCACTGAGCGGATTAGTTCGGTACGGTTTGGTACGGTATGCTATTTTGGGTGTTGCCATTATGAAAGCGTGCCATAAAACCGACCCGTACCGCACCATTCTGGGTCCTGCTTCAGATGTGGGGCCATAGAAAATGGAACGGTTCAGTTAGGGCGGAGCTACAATACATTCCACTGATTGGCGGACACGCTAGGCATTTTTTCTAAACCCTGAATGGTCCCTGACGGTCCGACTTGCAGTGGAAACGCTCACCAGAATAGACCGGACCATTCAAACCGTTCCAAACTGTACCGACCGGGACCGTTCCGTTCAGTGGAAACAAGGCATTACCTGTCCTGGGCGCCCACGATGTCGGCACCCGAAGCCAATCTGTCTCTCGGCTCTCGGGTGGAGGTGCCGCCATCTTCGGTAAGGGAATCAGGAAGTGAAGCCTTGCGGCTTCACTTCCCGGTTCCCTACTGTGCATGCGTGAGTCGCACTGCGCGATCCCACTGGTCCCTGCTGTCTTCTGGGATCTGTGTGTCTCCCAGAAGACAGCGGGGGGGACAAAGTAGGCGCCGGACGTGGCGTAGGTCACCGCGGCGACCTATGCCCGGAAGTGGGAGCAAATATCTGGATTACACAGGTATCTGCTCCCTCCTCCCCCCTGAAAGGTGCCAAATGTGACACCAGAGGGGGGGGGGAGTATTCTGGAAAGCGGAAGTTCCATTTTTGGGTAGAACTCCGCTTTAAGTTGTACTAAACTTGATGATTTTGGCCTGGGCAACTAGGTCCCAATGACTTATCAGTCAACAGGAATTAACAAAAACATACCAACCCCATCCCCCTACTGCAGATGCTGCATCAATATAGACTAGTTTTGGGTGAATATTCAATTCATTATGGGAGAACCCAAGTGTTCAAGAAAGAATTTGAAAACATGCTGTATGCAAACAGAATTTAGGACATAATCAGCATTTTTGGATTGATGAGACATTGATAAAAGATCCATCTACTTTCTGTCTCTCCACTGCAATTTCTCTCCCAAGTCGGCATTTGTTCAAGCAGGATTGGCTGAGTAAATTGCATCGCTGCATTTGTGCCCAGTCTGCCTTTTACTTCCAGGGTGTCATTTTAATTCTGCTCACACCAGATGATGCCAGGGCAATTTATTTTACAGACAGCAGTTTCTAAATCAATCAAGATGTTTCCCTGACCTATGAGATTTATAGGGCTGCTCACTCCAAAAAAAACATAATTTTTCTAAAATTGAAACATCTTACTCTAGACGTTTCAAACTGTCAGGGGCAATTTCTGACACGTCCAACACTTATTCTTTTCCTGCAGATGTTACAGAATATATAACTAGTGTTAAAGCTGAACACCAAGTAGATTTAAAAGACACAAATTATTTTATATCCATGTAGCGGGTATGTACTTTCCCGGGTGTATTTTTGAATCTGGCGGTGACACCAGTGGTGTGTGTTCCCGGCGGTCCACCAGGTGGCGCAGTCACCGTGGGCTGAGGGACGAACATCACTGTGTGCCGAGCCTCCTTTTTGTCCTCTCTCGGCAGTGGTATGGTGAGGCGGGGAACCCGCCATGCTTGCTGGGAGAGGGTATAAAGGGGCCGGCCATTTTGGTCACGGGGGTGGTAGTCCCAGGCACCTTCAGCTTGCGGACGGTGGTTCGTGTCGGTCCTCTAGGCGGCCTAGGACTAGAGGACAATTGGAGATCGGGTTCCATCCCAGGCACCTTTGGCCTGGGGTGAGGTACTTAGACGGAGGTCCGGAGCTCAGTGCCCAACACTGAGTTCCGCGAGGGAAGGATCCTAAGGAACTCCGGGGGTGGATGCCAGAATCCAAGGTGGGCGCAATGGACCGGGGAGAGCTCCTCACCTGAAGACCCGGTGCAGCATACTGCCGGTGACGGGTGAGTCTCTTGTCGGAGACCGTCCGGAAGGAAAATTTCCCTCGTGCAGAGACCATAGCTTACTCTCCAGGAGAGTGGAGGATCGAATTGTGTCTGGGCCTATTCGCACCCACACCTCCTTTTCTGTTCTGTCTTCAAGGGAGTCCATGTTATGTTCTACAATAAAGGAGTGTTGGACTTTAATGGTGTGGGGCTCAATTCCTAGCAGACGAAGTTCACGGTGACTCTTGGAGGGAGGATCCCGATGCACAGCACAGACCCGAAGGTAAATAAACAACAGAGACATTGCTAATACCACACGTACATCTGTGGTGGAAGCCTGGCGTAGCTCACCCGCTCCCTCCCCTATCATACCCCTAGACCAGAGACATTGTGAGCTGAAGCCAAAAGGGGAGTGGAGAGAGGTGTCCGCTACATCCATATTTACTGACATCATAATTTTTTTTAACCAAAAGCAAAAGTACCTGGGTTCGACTTGGTATCACCAGAGACCAGAATGTGGGAAAAGGAAGCAGCACAAGGAGCTAATCAGTTCATGTGCCAACAAGGAGCATGTTGTTAGAAAGAGAGGGCAAAGGTGACTTCATCACTGTGTCGCTTCTCCTTCATTGTCCTCTTACAGGCTGGGGCAGGTCAAGTGGGTAAAAAAAAAAAATTATGAAGGGGTAAAAGAACATGTGAAAAACTTGATTTTTCTGTCCATTTACATGCACTTTTTAAGTTGATGACAGGGTCTCCTTAACAGCTTGACGCCCGCCCACCGTCAAATGATGGAGGGACAGTGGGGCTCGAATTCTGGGAGGACATCATATGACAGCACGGCGCCCCATAACGCCCGCTAACGCACGCCCGAGGGGGCATGCAGTGTGACGATCATGGCGGCGCCATGTTTTTAGGACACAGCGCAACCCCGATCATTGTAAAGAAACGCGGCCGTGGCTATTGAACAATGTGATCATCAGTGCCCTGATAACAGGAAAGCCCCAGCAGTGCCACCAATCAGTGCCTATCAGTGACACCAATCAGTGCCCATAAGTGTCACCAATCAGTGCCCATAAGTGATGCCAGTCAGTGCCTCCCATTAGTGCCCATCAGTGCCTGCTCATTAGTGCCTCCCATCAGTGCCCATCTGTGCTGCCCATCCATGCTGCCTATCTGTGCCCCCTATCACTGCCCACCAGTGCTGCCCATCAGTGCCCACCACTGCCGCATATCAGTTCCCCCTATCAGCGCACATCAGTGAACGAGAAAAATTACTTATTTACCAAATTTATGGGCAGAAAATAAGAAAAACGTTTTTTTTTTTTTAATTTTCAGTCTTTTTTGCTTTTTTTGTAAAACTTAAAAATCCCAGCAGTGATTAAATACCATAAAAATAAAGCTCTATTTGTGTGAAGAAAAAGATAAAAAAAATTATTTGCGAACAGTGTTGCATGACCGCGCAATTGTCATTCAAAGTGCAACAGCGCTGAAAGCTAAAAAATGGCCTGGGCACGAAGGGGGTGAAAGTGCCCAGTATTGAGGTGGGTAAACACGACAGACTATAAGGAAAATTGTTAGGATTTTTTCTTCTTTGCTTTAGCACAATTACAACAATTTTCTTACATACACAGATTACACTTGCTGCTTTGAGTTGCTCTGATGAGTAATGAAGAGGCCAGAAGTGAATATACAGGGAAAGGGGAAACCTAGGAGGGAATCACAGGAAGGAAAATAGTCAGCTAGTGATTCTGAGCAGGTGGCAACACCCTGACATCATCAAATCACAGGGAGCTTATTGTAAACACAGAACTTCCTCTCTGAGAACAAAAGTGGCAAAAAAATGTGACACCCATGCATACCCACAATCAAAATAAATGTCTCAAAGAATCCTCCTACGATCTTAAAGTAAACTTGTATAAAAAAATATAAATGCTGCTATTGCTGATCTCTTCTGAAAATGCAAACTGCCTGGCTGTATCTAGCCTCAATGTTCTCTTTGACCACAAAAAAGTATGGATCTAATTAGGGAAAGTCAGAGCTCATTATCTACATATTTCATTCAGTTCAATAAGTAAGTATTGGAGTATTGAAGCCTCTGGATAAATATGACAGAAAAGTTGAATTTTCAAAGGTAGAGTTCACTAATGACAGCTACGTATAGATGGAAATTTATTTTTAACATATAAATTTAAAAAAATGCCAGATTTTCACACTTTTTAGTTTCTGACCTTGACTACTCAACATGGAATTTTGATGCATACAGAGGGAAAAATAATTATTTGATCCCCTGCAGATTTTGTAAGTTTGCCCACTTACAAAGAAATGAAGGGTCTATAATTGTTATCATAGGTGTATTTTAACCACTTGCCGACCAGCTGCGGCAGCATGGCACAGCTGGGTGAAACAACGTTATGTTACGTCGCTTCGCCCTGTGGGCGCGCGCGCCTGCTGCTCGCCCCCGGAGCCGATGCGAGTGCCCGGCGGGAGCGGTGTTTGCCGGGCACCCGCGATCGCTCGTGACACAGCGAGAACCCGGGATCTGTGTGTGTAAACAGGGGAGAAATGACCGATCGTGTGTTCATACAAAGCATGAACAGCGATCTGTCATTTCCCCTAGTAAGTCCCATCCCCCTTTCAGTTAGAACACAGAGAGGGAACACAGTTAACCCCTTGATTGCCCCCTAGTGTTAACCCCTTCCCTGCCAGTGACATTTTTACAGTAATCAGTGCATTTTTATAGCACTGATCGCTGTAAAATTGTCAGTGGTCCCAAAAATGTGTCAAAAGTGTCCGATCTGTCCGCCATAATGTCGCAGTCCTGATAAAAATCACAGATCGCTGCCATTACTAGTTTTTTACTAGTAAAAAAATAAATAATAATACAAAAACCATAATTCTATCCCCTATTTTGTAAACGCTATAACTTTTGCACAAACCAATCAATATACGCTTATTGCGATTTGTTTTACCAAAAATATGTAGAAGAATACATATCCGCCTAAACTGAGGAAAAAATGTGTTTTTGGGGGGAAAAAATGTGGGATATTTATTATAGCAAAAAGTAAAAGATATTGTGTTTTTTCAAAATTGTTACATAGTTACATAGTTAGTCAGGTTGAAAAAAGTCCGTCCAGTTCAAGCATAAAAAAATTAAATAATAATAATAATTATAATAATAAAAATATATCATAAAATCCCATATACCCAATTCTATACCCAGTTGATCCAGAGGAAGGCAAAAAAAACCAGCAGAGCATGATCCAATTTGCTACAGCAGGGGAAAAAATTCCTTCCTGATCCCCCCGAAAGGGAATCGGATTTTCCCCGGATCAACTTTACCTATAAATGTCAGTACCCAGTTATATTATGTACATTTAGGAAAGAGTCCAGACCTTTCTTAAAGCAATCTACTGAGCTGGCCAGAACCACCTCTGCAGGGAGTCTATTCCACATTTTCACAGCTCTTACTGTGAAGAAACCTTTCCATATTTGGAGATGAAATCTCTTTTCCTCTAGATGTAAAGAGTGCCCCCTTGTCCTTTGTGTTGACCGTAAAGTGAATAACTCAACACCAAGTTCACTATATGCATCCCTTATATCAGGGATATGCAATTAGCGGACCTCCAGCTGTTGCAGAACTACAAGTCCCATGAGGCATAGCAAGACACTGACAGCAGCAAGCATGACACCCAGAGGCAGAGGCATGATGGGACTTGTAGTTTTGCAACAGCTGGAGGTCCGCTAATTGCATATCCCTGCCTTATATATTTGTACATGTTGATCATATCCCCCCTTAATCTCCTCTTCTCAAGAGAGAATAAATCCAGTTCCTCTAATCTTTCCTCATAGCTGAGCTCCTCCATGCCTCTTATCAGTTTGGTTGCCCTTCTCTGCACTTTCTCCAGTTCCCTGATATCCTTTTTGAGAACTGGTGCCCAAAACTGAACTGCATATTCCAGATGAGGTCTTACTAATGATTTGTACAGGGGCAAAATGATCTCTCTCTCTATCTCTGGAGTCTATACCTCTCTTGTTCTGTCTCGACTACAAAGCGATAAAGTTCATCTCCAGGTTTAAGTAGGCCTTACTCAAGCTGGTTTGATATTCATCCCTTGCATCGATACAGGCAGTTTAACTCAATGAATAAACTCACAGTTAGGACGACAGACGATGAATCCTTTCGAATGTTCCGTTTAATGATGGATATTCATAGGTAGAAAAACGTTGCAGTTGTAAGCCACATGTAAGATGTTTAGCATGGAAGATATACAGGAGTAATGACCAGAATCAGGAAGTGGAGGAGATATATAAAGAACTACGGTGAGAGAGAGAGTTCAGCTAGAAAGAAGGGGACAGATCTTAAAGACACAGAGCAAGAATAATCACATAGTGTAACACAACACTCCCCGTCTGAAATCTTTAGATTTCATAACCTTAAACTAAAATATATATTTTCAAAAAGTCCAATACTGACGAATGTCCTGGAACCTGTAATGAAAAACATGCAACAAGCGAATAATAAACGTAAGTTCAACAGGATGAAGAACATAAAGTCACAGTATGATGTCTTCAAATAATTCCAAAGTTCTGAGTAGAACCTGTAGATGGCAGCAATGTACTCCCCGCCGTGCCAACAGCATGGCTAGTCCTTGCACAAGTCACTCACCTGGCAAAAGGAGTACTAACTCTGTAATTGGTCGACTAAAGGTTCGTGTCGATCCTCCCTTGGTTACCTTGACTTCTACCTTCCGGACTTTGTTATCGTCGCTGGGCATAACTTTAGTAATAAGACCCATAGGCCACTCATTCCGACAAACTTCCTTGTCTTTTAGAAGGATGAGGTCTCCAACCTTAAGATTCGGCTTAGATGCTTGCCATTTGTTACAACCTTGAAGGTGGTGAAGATACTTTTTCTTCCAGCGATGCCAGAACACATTGGCTAGATGCTGCACCTGCTTCCATTGATGCCTGTAACGGTGTGACCGCAGCTTCTGTTTTGTACTTACAGAAGTGTAGAGTGAGGTGTTCACAGTTCTTATTTCCTTATCTTCAGGGTTTACTAGCCCATAGGTGGTGTCAATAGGGAGTAAGTAAGAGTCCTCACGCAGAAACCTTGGAGGTGACAGCCATAAGCTGTCCTGAAGAGCGGCAGGTGACACGGCTCTGGTCCCACAGTCAGCTGGGTTGGGTTCAGTGAGAACGTGATGCCATTGACTTGGTAGAGAGAATCTCTTGATACGTTCAACCCTGTTGCTGACGTACACATAAAATTGTTTTGTTTGGTTGTTTATGTAACCAAGTACTACCTTACTGTCTGTATAGAAGGTGAAAGAATCAATTCTAGTGTCCATTTCACTTCGTATGACCTCAGCAATTTCTACTGCTAGCACGGCTGCACAAAGTTCAAGTCTTGGTATGGTATGTGCAGGCTTGGGAGTGAGTTTTGCCTTGCCTAGGACAAAACTACTGTGTGATTCTCCATTCAGTTCAGAGGTCTTCAAATAGGCTACTGCAGCAATAGCTTCAACTGATGCATCAGAGAAAATATGAATCTCTCTCCGGTTAGTAGGGGTGAGCTCGGTGTTCGAGTCGAACATACGTTCGACTCGAACATCGGCTGTTCGATCGTTCGACGAAGATCGAACGATTTGGGCCGTTCGCGCCTAATTCGAGTGACGCGAACGGCCCACAATGCACTACGCCATCGCAGTGTCATCCAGGCGCTGTGATTGGCCAAGCATGCACTGTGACCCCGCATGCTTGGCCAATCACAGCGCCGGCAGCGAGGAGAGCAATGATTGGCCACAGGCAGGATGCCTGTGGCCAATTATTGCTGAGGGTGTTTAGTACACGCCCCACACTATAAAAGGCCGCCAGCACGGCGGCCTAGTGTAGTGTGTTCCGGAGCAGGGAAAGAGAAGCATAGGCAGGGACAGTGACATTTTTTTTTCTTGCTTAACCTGGATTCATTTAGTTTAGGGAAAGAGAAGGATAGGTAGGGAGAGTGTCAGTGTGTTTTACTGTGCGAATCCTTGTTTCTAGGGACAGGGAAGGACAGTGAGGGAAATTCTCCTTGTGCTATACTGTGCTAAAGCATTGATCATCAACCATCTTTAAAAAATCATTTTTTCTAGGGACAGAAAACTATAGGTAGGGAGAGTGTCAGTGTGTTTTACTGTGATAATCCTTGTTTCTAGGGACAGGGAAGGACAGTGAGGGAAATTCTCCTTGTGCTATAGTGTGCTAAAGCATTGATCATCAACCATCTTTAAAAAAACATTTTTTCTAGGGACAGAAAACTATAGGTAGGGAGAGTGTCAGTGTGTTTTACTGTGCTAATCCTTGTTTCTAGGGACAGGGAAGGACAGTGAGGGAAATTCTCCTTGTGCTATAGTGTGCTAAAGCATTGATCATCAGCCATCTTTAAAAAAACATTTTTTCTAGGGACAGAAAACTATAGGTAGGGAGAGTGTCAGTGTGTTTTACTGTGCTAATCCTTGTTTCTAGGGACAGGGAAGGACAGTGAGGGAAATTCTCCTTGTGCTATAGTGTGCTAAAGCATTGATCATCAACCATATTTAAAAAAAACATTTTTTCTAGGGACAGAAAACTATAGGTAGGGAGAGTGTCAGTGTGTTTTACTGTGCTAATCCTTGTTTCTAGGGACAGGGAAGGACAGTGAGGGAAATTCTCCTTGTGCTATAGTGTGCTAAAGCATTGATCATCAACCATCTTTAAAAAAACATTTTTTCTAGGGACAGAAAACTATAGGTAGGGAGAGTGTCAGTGTGTTTTACTGTGCTAATCCTTGTTTCTAGGGACAGGGAAGGACAGTGAGGGAAATTCTCCTTGTGCTATAGTGTGCTAAAGCATTGATCATCAACCATCTTTAAAAAAACATTTTTTCTAGGGACAGAAAACTATAGGTAGGGAGAGTGTCAGTTTCTTTCACTGTGCTAATCCTTGTTTCTAGGGACAGGGAAGGGCAGTGAGGGAAATTCTCCTTGTGCTATACTGTGCTAAAGCATTGATCATCAACCATCTTTACAAAAACATTTTTTCTAGGGACAGAAAACTATAGGTAGGGAGAGTGTCAGTTTCTTTCACTGTGCTAATCCTTGTTTCTAGGGACAGGGAAGGACAGTGAGGGAAATTCTCCTTGTGCTATACTGTGCTAAAGCATTGATCATCAACCATCTTTAAAAAAACATTTTTTCTAGGGACAGAAAACTATAGGTAGGGAGAGTGTCAGTTTCTTTCACTGTGCTAATCCTTGTTTCTAGGGACAGGGAAGGACAGTGAGGGAAATTCTCCTTGTGCTATACTGTGCTAAAGCATTGATCATCAACCATCTTTAAAAAAACATTTTTTCTAGGGACAGAAAACTATAGGTAGGGAGAGTGTCAGTTTCTTTCACTGTGCTAATCCTTGTTTCTAGGGACAGGGAAGGACAGTGAGGGAAATTCTCCTTGTGCTATACTGTGCTAAAGCATTGATCATCAACCATCTTTAAAAAAACATTTTTTCTAGGGACAGAAAACTATTGGTAGGGAGAGTGTCAGTTTCTTTCACTGTGATAATCCTTGTTTCTAGGGACAGGGAAGGACAGTGAGGGAAATTCTCCTTGTGCTATAGTGTGCTAAAGCATTGATCATCAACCATCTTTAAAAATACATTTTTTCTAGGGACAGAAAACTATAGGTAGGGAGAGTGTCAGTGTGTTTTACTGTGCTAATCCTTGTTTCTAGGTACAGGGAAGGACAGTGAGGGAAATTCTCCTTGTGCTATACTGTGCTAAAGCATTGATCATCAACCATCTTTAAAAAAACATTTTTTCTAGGGACAGAAAACTATAGGTAGGGAGAGTGTCAGTTTCTTTCACTGTGCTAATCCTTGTTTCTAGGGACAGGGAAGGACAGTGAGGGAAATTCTCCTTGTGCTATACTGTGCTAAAGCATTGATCATCAACCATCTTTAAAAAAACATTTTTTCTAGGGACAGAAAACTATAGGTAGGGAGAGTGTCAGTTTCTTTCACTGTGCTAATCCTTGTTTCTAGGGACAGGGAAGGACAGTGAGGGAAATTCTCCTTGTGCTATAGTGTGCTAAAGCATTGATCATCAACCATCTTTAAAAAAACATTTTTTCTAGGGACAGAAAACTATAGGTAGGGAGAGTGTCAGTGTGTTTTACTGTGCTAATCCTTGTTTCTAGGGACAGGGAAGGACAGTGAGGGAAATTCTCCTTGTGCTATACTGTGCTAAAGCATTGATCATCAACCATCTTTAAAAAAACATTTTTTCTAGGGACAGAAAACTATAGGTAGGGAGAGTGTCAGTTTCTTTCACTGTGCTAATCCTTGTTTCTAGGGACAGGGAAGGACAGTGAGGGAAATTCTCCTTGTGCTATACTGTGCTAAAGCATTGATCATCAACCATCTTTAAAAAAACATTTTTTCTAGGGACAGAAAACTATAGGTAGGGAGAGTGTCAGTTTCTTTCACTGTGCTAATCCTTGTTTCTAGGGACAGGGAAGGACAGTGAGGGAAATTCTCCTTGTGCTATACTGTGCTAAAGCATTGATCATCAACCATCTTTAAAAAAACATTTTTTCTAGGGACAGAAAACTATAGGTAGGGAGAGTGTCAGTTTCTTTCACTGTGCTAATCCTTGTTTCTAGGGACAGGGAAGGACAGTGAGGGAAATTCTCCTTGTGCTATACTGTGCTAAAGCATTGATCATCAACCATCTTTAAAAAAACATTTTTTCTAGGGACAGAAAACTATAGGTAGGGAGAGTGTCAGTGTGTTTTACTGTGCTAATCCTTGTTTCTAGGGACAGGGAAGGACAGTGAGGGAAATTCTCCTTGTGCTATACTGTGCTAAAGCATTGATCATCAACCATCTTTAAAAAAACATTTTTTCTAGGGACAGAAAACTATAGGTAGGGAGAGTGTCAGTTTCTTTCACTGTGCTAATCCTTGTTTCTAGGGACAGGGAAGGACAGTGAGGGAAATTCTCCTTGTGCTATACTGTGCTAAAGCATTGATCATCAACCATCTTTAAAAAAACATTTTTTCTAGGGACAGAAAACTATAGGTAGGGAGAGTGTCAGTTTCTTTCACTGTGCTAATCCTTGTTTCTAGGGAGAGGGAAGGACAGTGAGGGAAATTCTCCTTGTGCTATACTGTGCTAAAGCATTGATCATCAACCATCTTTAAAAAAACATTTTTTCTAGGGACAGAAAACTATAGGTAGGGAGAGTGTCAGTTTCTTTCACTGTGCTAATCCTTGTTTCTAGGGACAGGGAAGGACAGTGAGGGAAATTCTCCTTGTGCTATACTGTGCTAAAGCATTGATCATCAACCATCTTAAAAAAACATTTTTTCTAGGGACAGAAAACTATAGGTAGGGAGAGTGTCAGTTTCTTTTACTGTGCTAATCCTTGTTTCTAGGGACAGGGAAGGACAGTGAGGGAAATTCTCCTTGTGCTATACTGTGCTAAAGCATTGATCATCAACCATCTTTAAAAAATCATTTTTTCTAGGGACAGAAAACTATAGGTAGGGAGAGTGTCAGTGTGTTTTACTGTGATAATCCTTGTTTCTAGGGACAGGGAAGGACAGTGAGGGAAATTCTCCTTGTGCTATAGTGTGCTAAAGCATTGATCATCAACCATCTTTAAAAAAACATTTTTTCTAGGGACAGAAAACTATAGGTAGGGAGAGTGTCAGTGTGTTTTACTGTGCTAATCCTTGTTTCTAGGGACAGGGAAGGACAGTGAGGGAAATTCTCCTTGTGCTATAGTGTGCTAAAGCATTGATCATCAACCATCTTTAAAAAAACATTTTTTCTAGGGACAGAAAACTATAGGTAGGGAGAGTGTCAGTGTGTTTTACTGTGCTAATCCTTGTTTCTAGGGACAGGGAAGGACAGTGAGGGAAATTCTCCTTGTGCTATAGTGTGCTAAAGCATTGATCATCAACCATATTTAAAAAAACATTTTTTCTAGGGACAGAAAACTATAGGTAGGGAGAGTGTCAGTTTCTTTCACTGTGCTAATCCTTGTTTCTAGGGACAGGGAAGGACAGTGAGGGAAATTCTCCTTGTGCTATACTGTGCTAAAGCATTGATCATCAACCATCTTTACAAAAACATTTTTTCTAGGGACAGAAAACTATAGGTAGGGAGAGTGTCAGTGTGTTTTACTGTGCTAATCCTTGTTTCTAGGGACAGGGAAGGACAGTGAGGGAAATTCTCCTTGTGCTATACTGTGCTAAAGCATTTATCATCAACCATCTTTAAAAAAACATTTTTTCTAGGGACAGAAAACTATAGGTAGGGAGAGTGTCAGTGTGTTTTACTGTGCTAATCCTTGTTTCTAGGGAAAGGGAAGGACAGTGAGGGAAATTCTCCTTGTGCTATAGTGTGCTAAAGCATTGATCATCAACCATCTTTAAAAAAACATTTTTTCTAGGGACAGAAAACTATAGGTAGGGAGAGTGTCAGTGTGTTTTACTGTGCTAATCCTTGTTTCTAGGGACAGGGAAGGACAGTGAGGGAAATTCTCCTTGTGCTATAGTGTGCTAAAGCATTGATCATCAACCATCTTTAAAAAAACATTTTTTCTAGGGACAGAAAACTATAGGTAGGGAGAGTGTCAGTTTCTTTCACTGTGCTAATCCTTGTTTCTAGGGACAGGGAAGGACAGTGAGGGAAATTCTCCTTGTGCTATACTGTGCTAAAGCATTGATCATCAACCATCTTTACAAAAACATTTTTTCTAGGGACAGAAAACTATAGGTAGGGAGAGTGTCAGTTTCTTTCACTGTGCTAATCCTTGTTTCTAGGGACAGGGAAGGACAGTGAGGGAAATTCTCCTTGTGCTATACTGTGCTAAAGCATTGATCATCAACCATCTTTAAAAAAACATTTTTTCTAGGGACAGAAAACTATAGGTAGGGAGAGTGTCAGTTTCTTTCACTGTGCTAATCCTTGTTTCTAGGGACAGGGAAGGACAGTGAGGGAAATTCTCCTTGTGCTATACTGTGCTAAAGCATTGATCATCAACCATCTTTAAAAAAACATTTTTTCTAGGGACAGAAAACTATAGGTAGGGAGAGTGTCAGTTTCTTTCACTGTGCTAATCCTTGTTTCTAGGGACAGGGAAGGACAGTGAGGGAAATTCTCCTTGTGCTATACTGTGCTAAAGCATTGATCATCAACCATCTTTAAAAAAACATTTTTTCTAGGGACAGAAAACTATAGGTAGGGAGAGTGTCAGTTTCTTTCACTGTGCTAATCCTTGTTTCTAGGGACAGGGAAGGACAGTGAGGGAAATTCTCCTTGTGCTATAGTGTGCTAAAGCATTGATCATCAACCATCTTTAAAAATACATTTTTTCTAGGGACAGAAAACTATAGGTAGGGAGAGTGTCAGTGTGTTTTACTGTGCTAATCCTTGTTTCTAGGTACAGGGAAGGACAGTGAGGGAAATTCTCCTTGTGCTATACTGTGCTAAAGCATTGATCATCAACCATCTTTAAAAAAACATTTTTTCTAGGGACAGAAAACTATAGGTAGGGAGAGTGTCAGTTTCTTTCACTGTGCTAATCCTTGTTTCTAGGGACAGGGAAGGACAGTGAGGGAAATTCTCCTTGTGCTATACTGTGCTAAAGCATTGATCATCAACCATCTTTAAAAAAACATTTTTTCTAGGGACAGAAAACTATAGGTAGGGAGAGTGTCAGTTTCTTTCACTGTGCTAATCCTTGTTTCTAGGGACAGGGAAGGACAGTGAGGGAAATTCTCCTTGTGCTATACTGTGCTAAAGCATTGATCATCAACCATCTTTAAAAAAACATTTTTTCTAGGGACAGAAAACTATAGGTAGGGAGAGTGTCAGTTTCTTTCACTGTGCTAATCCTTGTTTCTAGGGACAGGGAAGGACAGTGAGGGAAATTCTCCTTGTGCTATACTGTGCTAAAGCATTGATCATCAACCATCTTTAAAAAAACATTTTTTCTAGGGACAGAAAACTATAGGTAGGGAGAGTGTCAGTTTCTTTCACTGTGCTAATCCTTGTTTCTAGGGACAGGGAAGGACAGTGAGGGAAATTCTCCTTGTGCTATACTGTGCTAAAGCATTGATCATCAACCATCTTTAAAAAAACATTTTTTCTAGGGACAGAAAACTATAGGTAGGGAGAGTGTCAGTTTCTTTCACTGTGCTAATCCTTGTTTCTAGGGACAGGGAAGGACAGTGAGGGAAATTCTCCTTGTGCTATACTGTGCTAAAGCATTGATCATCAACCATCTTTAAAAAAACATTTTTTCTAGGGACAGAAAACTATAGGTAGGGAGAGTGTCAGTTTCTTTCACTGTGCTAATCCTTGTTTCTAGGGACAGGGAAGGACAGTGAGGGAAATTCTCCTTGTGCTATACTGTGCTAAAGCATTGATCATCAACCATCTTTAAAAAAACATTTTTTCTAGGGACAGAAAACTATAGGTAGGGAGAGTGTCAGTTTCTTTCACTGTGCTAATCCTTGTTTCTAGGGACAGGGAAGGACAGTGAGGGAAATTCTCCTTGTGCTATAGTGTGCTAAAGCATTGATCATCAACCATCTTTAAAAAAACATTTTTTCTAGGGACAGAAAACTATAGGTAGGGAGAGTGTCAGTGTGTTTTACTGTGCTAATCCTTGTTTCTAGGGACAGGGAAGGACAGTGAGGGAAATTCTCCTTGTGCTATACTGTGCTAAAGCATTGATCATCAACCATCTTTAAAAAAACATTTTTTCTAGGGACAGAAAACTATAGGTAGGGAGAGTGTCAGTTTCTTTCACTGTGCTAATCCTTGTTTCTAGGGACAGGGAAGGACAGTGAGGGAAATTCTCCTTGTGCTATACTGTGCTAAAGCATTGATCATCAACCATCTTTAAAAAAACATTTTTTCTAGGGACAGAAAACTATAGGTAGGGAGAGTGTCAGTTTCTTTCACTGTGCTAATCCTTGTTTCTAGGGAGAGGGAAGGACAGTGAGGGAAATTCTCCTTGTGCTATACTGTGCTAAAGCATTGATCATCAACCATCTTTAAAAAAAACATTTTTTCTAGGGACAGAAAACTATAGGTAGGGAGAGTGTCAGTTTCTTTCACTGTGCTAATCCTTGTTTCTAGGGACAGGGAAGGACAGTGAGGGAAATTCTCCTTGTGCTATACTGTGCTAAAGCATTGATCATCAACCATCTTTAAAAAAACATTTTTTCTAGGGACAGAAAACTATAGGTAGGGAGAGTGTCAGTTTCTTTCACTGTGCTAATCCTTGTTTCTAGGGACAGGGAAGGACAGTGAGGGAAATTCTCCTTGTGTTATACTGTGCTAAAGCATTGATTATCAACCATCTTTAAAAAAACATTTTTTCTAGGGACAGAAAACTATAGGTAGGGAGAGTGTCAGTTTCTTTCACTGTGCTAATCCTTGTTTCTAGGGACAGGGAAGGACAGTGAGGGAAATTCTCCTTGTGCTATACTGTGCTAAAGCATTGATCATCAACCATCTTTAAAAAAACATTTTTTCTAGGGACAGAAAACTATAGGTAGGGAGAGTGTCAGTTTCTTTCACTGTGATAATCCTTGTTTCTAGGGACAGGGAAGGACAGTGAGGGAAATTCTCCTTGTGCTATAGTGTGCTAAAGCATTGATCATCAACCATCTTTAAAAAAACATTTTTTCTAGGGACAGAAAACTATAGGTAGGGAGAGTGTCAGTGTGTTTTACTGTGCTAATCCTTGTTTCTAGGGACAGGGAAGGACAGTGAGGGAAATTCTCCTTGTGCTATAGTGTGCTAAAGCATTGATCATCAACCATCTTTAAAAAAACATTTTTTCTAGGGACAGAAAACTATAGGTAGGGAGAGTGTCAGTTTCTTTCACTGTGCTAATCCTTGTTTCTAGGGACAGGGAAGGACAGTGAGGGAAATTCTCCTTGTGCTATACTGTGCTAAAGCATTGATCATCAACCATCTTTAAAAAAACATTTTTTCTAGGGACAGAAAACTATAGCTAGGGAGAGTGTCAGTTTCTTTCACTGTGCTAATCCTTGTTTCTAGGGACAGGGAAGGACAGTGAGGGAAATTCTCCTTGTGCTATACTGTGCTAAAGCATTCCTCATCAACCATCTTTGAAATCCTTGTTTTTTGGACAGTCAGGGAAATTGTCGTTGTGCTATTCTGTGCGAAAGCAATCATCCTCAACCATATTTAGAAATCCTTAAGTAAAGGGACAAAGAAGGACACCTGAAGGTAGCCCTTATTGCTTTTTTCCCATCTCCCTGCAGGCCATCTATTAGAATGTCTGGAAGGCAAACAAGGAGAGGCAGACAGTCAGGAGGCAATAAAAGAGGGCAAGCAGGTTTTGTGTCTGGGGGCAACAGTGCTGGTCGTGGACGCGGTGCATTGTCATCAGCACATGGCCATGGGACACGCTTGTCCTTCTTTTCGGCAGCTGGACATGTTGAGCCACATCATGCCGAAGACTTGGCCAAGCCCTCCTCCTCCTCCTCATCCTCTCTCACCCAGGCTCAGGGTACTGGCAAAGCAGCTGCCAAAGCGTCCTCTTCCCTGGTATCAATGTCAGACTCATCATCAGTCACTCCTTCCCTAGACCCACCATGTCCTCCTCCTGAGGAGTCCCCCGAACTGTTTGAGCACAGTGTTGGGTACATGCTCCAGGAGGATGCCCAGCGTTTCGAAGGGTCTGATGATGAAACCCAGCTACAGGAAGGCAGTAGGGTGAGAGCAGACAGAGGGGATGCTCAAGAAGGACACCAATCTGGCAGTCATGTTCCAGCAGCTGCAGCATACTGCCAGATTGGCTCCAGTGATGAGGAGGGAGGGGATGATGAGGTCACTGACTCCACGTGGGTGCCTAATAGGAGAGAGGAGGAGGATGAGGAGGAGGCACATCTCCAACGAGGCAGGATGCCCTTTGGTGGCCAGCGTAAGGGCAGTACACCGACGGAATAACACCGCAGAGCTCCGCCTGTGCAGGGCACTGCCTCTGCCCGTCATTCAAAAAGTTCCTTGGTGTGGGCCTTTTTTGAGGCTAGTGCATCAGATCGCACAGCTGCTGTTTGCAACATATGTCTCAAGCGTATATCGCGTGGCCAAAACATCAGCCGCTTGGGTACCACATGCCTGACCAGACATATGTTGACCTGCCATGCAGCTCGTTGGCAAGCCTACCTCAAAGACCCACACCAAAGAACAAAGCGGACCTCTCCTTGCACCGCATCAGCTGGGATCTCCAACCCCACTATAACTTCAGTCCTCTCTGAAACATGCACTGAGAGGAATGAAGGTGTAGAATTAGGTGTGTCACAGCCAAGTACTTGCGGCCACTCTGCTAGCAGTACACCGATGTCCGATTCTAGCAGGCAAATTTCCCTGCCCCAGCTGCTGGACCGTCGAAAGAAGTTCACTCCCAGCCATCCACATGCCCAGCGGTTGAATGCTAGCTTGGCTAAATTGCTAGCGCTTCAACTGCTGCCTTTTCAGTTGGTAGACTCGGCCCCCTTCCGTGAGTTTGTGCAATGTGCGGTTCCTCAGTGGCAGGTTCCCAAACGCCACTTTTTCTCACGGAAGGCTATTCCGGCTCTCTACCGGCATGTGGAAGGCAATGTCTTGGCCTCGCTGGACAGGGCGGTCAGCGGTAAGGTGCATATTACCGCTGACTCATGGTCCAGCAGGCATGGACAGGGACGTTACCTTTCTTTCACGGCCCATTGGGTCACTCTTTTGGCAGCTGGGAAGGATGCAGGACAAGGTGCAGTAGTGTTGGAGGTTGTTCCACCGCCACGCCTCCAAAATGCTACTACTGGTTGTGACACACCTCTCTCCTCCACCCCCTCCTCTTCTTCTTCCTCCATGGCCTCTTCCTGTGCTTTGTCCTCTGAACCAGCGGTGCTCCGTAGCCGTTCAAGGGGCTACGCAAGTACGCAGGCAAAAAGATGCCATGCCGTGCTTGCGCTGGTGTGTTTGGGGGACAGAAGCCACACTGGGGCAGAGGTCCTGTCTGCTCTGCAGGGCCAGGCCGAGAGGTGGTTGACGCCACGCCAGCTTAAGCCAGGAATGGTGGTTTGCGACAATGGCACCAACCTCCTCTCCGCCCTCCGACAGGGACAACTGACCCATGTGCCCTGTGTGGCTCACGTCCTTAACCTGGTGGTGCAGCGGTTCTTGGGCAGGTACCCGGGCTTACAGGATGTCCTGAGGCAGGCCAGGAAAGTCTGTGTGCATTTCCGCAGATCTTATAATGCCAGTGCTCGCCTGGCTGAGCTGCAAAAGGAGTTGAACCTGCCCAAGAACCGCCTTATATGTGACATGCCCACCAGGTGGAACTCAACGTTGGCCATGCTGCAGCGGCTGCACACGCAGCAGAGGGCCATCAATGAGTACCTGTGCGACTACGGCACCAGGACAGGGTCAGGGGAGCTTGTTTTTTTTTCTCCACGCCAGTGGGGCATGATCAGGGATGCATGCACTGTCCTGGCACCATTTGAGGAGGCCACGAGGATGGTGAGCAGTGACAGTGCATGCATCAGTGACACTGTACCTCTTGTCCACCTGTTGGAGCACACGCTGCGTGGAATAATGGACAGGGCACTTGAGGCAGAACAGAGGCAGGAAGAGGAGGACTTCCTTGCCTCTCAAGGCCCCCTTTACCCAGACAGTGTTCCTTCTGTCCCACCCATCGCACAGGAAGAGGAGGAGGAGGAGGAGGAGGAGGAGGATTGTGTCAGCATGGAGGTGGAGGCTGGCACTCAGCATCATCAGCAGCAGTCTTTTAGGGATGATTTACAGTCCCAAGAAACCAGTGGACTTGTACGTGGCTGGGAGGAGGTGGCTGCGGATCATGTCGTCCTTAGTGACCCAGAGGACTCCGGACCGAATGCCTCAGCAAACCTACGCTGCATGGCCTCCCTGATCCTACAAAGTCTGCGGAAGGATCCTCGTATTCTTCGGATCAAGGAGAGGGACCATTACTGGCTGGCCACTCTCCTTGATCCACGGTACAAGGGTAAGGTTGCGGACCTTATGTTACCGTTGCAGAGGGAGCAGAGGATGAGACAACTCCGGGAGGCCTTGCAGAAAGGTCTGTGCAACGCGTTCCCAGAGACTGGGAGGTTACAAACTCCTGGTCCTGGACAACGAGTTGCTGAGGCTTCGGCCAGTCAAAGAAGGAGCGGTGGGGAAGGTGGCCGTCTGACCGATGCGTTCAGACAATTCTTTAGTCCGCAGCCCCAAAGTATGATCGGTTCCAGCAACCATCGCCAGCGTCTGATAAACATGGTGCAGGAATATCTAGGGGCAAGGTCAGACTTGGACACCTTCCACACCGAAAATCCTCTGGCTTACTGGGTCTTGAGGATGGATCACTGGCCAGAGCTTGCACAGTATGCAATTGAGCTACTGGCCTGTCCTGCATCCAGCGTTCTTTCGGAACGCACATTCAGTGCTGCTGGAGGATTTGTCACGGATCACAGGGTGCGCCTGTCCACCGACTCGGTTGATCGACTGACTTTCATCAAGATGAACCAGTCTTGGATCACCACCAGCTACCACACACCTGATGCTGATATAACAGACTAATTGATTTTAACATGTCACATCCCTTCAAGACTGATGCTGATGCTGAGTGCCTGTGCTGTTATGTTGACTGGCTATCCTCCTCCTCCGAGTCCTCAATGATACGATTGATGATGATAGCTTGGAAGATCATTTTTGTTTATGGGTGCCGCCACCAGTGGCTAAGGCCCAATTTTTCAGCCCCTGTTTAACAGGGGTGTGTAATTACAATTTTTGAAGCAATAATTTGTCATATGGCTCATTGCTGTGCTCCAAGTACAGTATCTGTGAGGGGTTGGAGTGTTGTGCCACCAGTGCCTAAGGCCCAATTTTTCAGCCCCTGTTTAACAGGGGCGTGTCATTACAATTTTTGAAGCAATACTTTGCAACAGGGCTCATTGCTGCGCTCCAAGTACAGTATCTGTGAGGGGTTGGAGTGTTGTGCCACCAGTGCCTAAGGCCCAATTTTTCAGCCCCTGTTTAACAGGGGCGTGTCATTACAATTTTTGAAGCAATACTTTGCAACAGGGCTCATTGCTGTGCTCCAAGTACAGTATCTGTGAGGGGTTGTAGTGTTGTGCCACCAGTGCCTAAGGCCCAATTTTTCAGCCCCTGTTCAACAGGGGCATGTAATTACAATTCTTGATCTAATAATTCACAGCAGGGCCCATTGCTGCACCCACCAAGAGTAACTCTGAGGGCTTACAGTGTTGTGGCAACGCCACCACCACCACCACCACCACCACCACCACGAAAGGCCCAATTTTTCAGCCCCTGTTCAAAAGGGGCATGCAATTACAATTCTTGATCTAAAAATTCACAGCAGGGCCCATTGCTGCACCCACCAAGAGTAACTGTCAGGGCTTACAGTGTTGTGGCACCAGCACCACCATCAAAGGCCCAATTTTTACTACCACTGTTCAACAATTACATGTAATTAAAATTCCTGACATAATAGTTGACAGCAGGGCGTTCCAGCACCAACCAAGAGTAACTGTGAGTGCTTACAGTGTTGTGCCAACACCAACAACTAAGGGGCCTATTTCTGCAGAGTATATACGGCAGGTCCCTACTTTCAAACATCCAACTTACAAACGACTCCTACTTGCAAACGCAAGAAGACAACAGGAAGTGAGAGGAAATCTACCCCTTGGAAGGAAAATTCTCTCCTGTAAGAATTAATATGGGAGAAAGGTGTCTCCTCTGTACTGATGCTTTATCACCAATCCTTGTTTCAAGAAAAACACCACATATCAAAAACAGTTGTCATTGGGACGGAAAGTGAGGTGAAATGTTCTGAACAGGGGCACAGACAGCAAAACAAATGTTACAGGGGTGATAACCCTTACCTATGTTTTCCAAAAAGTTTAAAATAGATTTTTGGGCTGGAGCTACACTTAAACAATGTACCTGTTCAAAATTACAAACAGATTCTACATAAGAACAAACCTACAGTCCCTGTCTTGTATGCACCGCCTGTATACGGCTGTTCAGAGTATATAGGGCCTTTTTTATTTTATGTGCGGGGTTCCCCTTAATATCCATACAAGACCCAAAGGGGCTGGTAATGGGCTGGGGTAGGGGGGGGGTCATGGGGTAGCTATGCCATTTTTCTTAAAGATTTTCATCCATATTACCGGGACCAGACATTACATTAAAGCCGCAAGCAGTTTTAAATGGCTTTTTTTTCCTTTAGAAGTGTCATTTTGTGCAGGGACAGTTCTAAACACGGGAAACACGTGGCACTTCACAGGCATACTTTAGACACCCCCCAGGTACGATATTTAAAGGAATATTTGACTTTTTTTTTTCACTTTATGCATCATTAAAATGACTGCTCCCGAAAAACGACCGTTTTTAAAACTTCTTTTTGCATTGATACATGTCCCCTGGTGCAGAACCCGGGTTCCCAAACCCTTTTTAGGACAATAACATGCATAATAGTCGTTATAATTAGCACTTTAGAATTCGAACGTTCGCATCCATTGTATTTAATAGGGTTCTAATGTTCGTACGAACTTTCGGTCCGTTCGCGGGTTCTGGTGCGAACCGAACCCGGGGGTGTTCGGCTCATCACTACCGGTTAGCAGTTGAAATGGAACCTGGAACATAGCAACGGGGAATCTGAAGTTTTTCTAGTGACTTCAAAGAATATCTCCACCTTTCCCACTTGTGTTGATTCTCACTAGGCAAGGGAGTATCCCAGTCTATGTTCTCAGTAGACAACTGTCTTAGTAAAATCTTACCTTGAATGGTAACTGGAGCAAGGAAACCCAGTGGGTCATAGATGCTATTCACCACGGACAGGACTCCTCTCTTAGTGAAGGGTTTGTCACAAGTTGACACTTGGAAGGTGAATTTGTCTTGCTTGATGTTCCACAACAAACCCAGACTTCACTGTACAGGAGGCACATCTGTACCTAAGTCAAGGTTTTTTAGACTAGTGGCATAGTCCTCAGAGTGAAAGGCATTCATAAGTTCCTGGCTGTTGGATATAATCTTGTGCAGTCTAAGGTTTGCTACAGACAGCATCTCCTTTGTTCTGGTGAGAAGATCAATTGCTTCTTTAGCAGTTGGAAAGGACTTAAGTGCGTCGTCAACGTAGAAGTTTCTTTCAACAAATTGACGGGCATCAGATCCATATTCAACTTCTCCAGTCTGAGCTGTTCTCCTTAGCCCATAAGTTGCCACTGCTGGGGAAGGACTGTTACCGAAGACATGTACCTTCATGCGATAATCTATAACTTCCTTGTTGAGGTCATTGTCCTTGTGCCATAGAAACCTGAGGTAGTTTCTGTTGTCTTCTCTGACGATGAAGCAGTGAAACATCTGTTGAATGTCGGCCATTACTGCTACAGGCTCTTGTCTGAAACGAATCAAGACTCCTATTAGACTGTTGTTCAAGTTGGGTCCAGTAAGGAGCATGTTGTTAAGAGAAACACCTTCGTGCTGAGCACTGGAATCAAAGACAACTCTGATTTGGTCTGGTTTGCGTGGGTGATACACGCCAAAGGATGGAAGGTACCAGCATTCTTCTCCATCCTTTAGTGGGGGAGCAGGCTCTGCATGATCTCTGTCAAATACATTTTGCATAAAGTCCACAAAGTGCTTTTGCATCTCTGGTTTCCTGCTTAAGTTTCGCTTTAAGGAGGAGAATCTACTGATGGCCTGCTGTAAGTTGTTGGGCAATCTCTCTCTTGGGAGACGAAAGGGTAGTGGTGCTACCCAGTTATTGGAGTCATCTTGAAAGAACTCATTCTCCATTACCTTGATGAATTCCTTGTCTTCCATTGAAGGAGCCAGTATGTCATCTTCACTGGTTGCATTAAACACTGTAGAGCCGAAGTCGCCATCATGGCAGGAGAAAGGGCTTGTGTCACCTGAGATACCATGTTGCCATTCGTGGCTGGCTATCTTCTCTTTCACCCAGTAGTGATGTGGGCATGGCTCAAAGTAAGTGTTTCGGCCATTTGGCAGAACATTTGTCTTGAATGACGAAATGTTGGTAGGTCTTTTCATTTTGCCTATGCAGACATTGCCTATGATGACCCACCCTAGATCTGTGCGCTGGGCAAATGGGGCATCTGGGGGTCCACTGACTTGTCTGTGTACCTTGTGAACTCTTAGAATGTCTCTTCCTAACAGAAGAAGGATCTGAGCATCTTTGTCAAGCGGCGGTATCTCATTTGCTATTACCTTGAGGTGAGGGTGATGGAAAGCAGCAGCTGGAGTAGGGATTTCTTCCCTGTTGGCAGGTATCTGATTGTACTCAACAAGTGTAGGTAAGGGTAATTGCAAGTTACCTTTGAGAGAAGATACCATGAGTCCATGAGCCCTTCTTCCAGAAACATCTATAGTTCCACTACAGGTACCCAAGGTGTAAGGATGAGCTTCGCCTTTTATTTCAAATAGATTGAACAATTCCGATTTTGCAAGTGATCGATTGCTCTGATCGTCTAAGATAGCATATGCCTTTAGAGACTTTTCTGGTTGATCCTTGTGGTATATGTTCACCAAGCATATCTTAGCACAGGACTTACCACAGTGGTCTTCTCCACAAACTTCAGTGCAGGATGAAGAAATGATGGTAGAATTAGGCACTTGGTCTGTATTCTCCCCGCCATGCGTTAACCTGGGAGGAGTGTTGGCAGGTTGTGCAGAGCTGGGCTCAAGAGGATGGAGGGCTTGCACATGTTCTTCAGAGCCACACTCTATGCACTTGATGGACACATTACAGTCCCTTGCAAAATGTTCTGTAGAAGCACAGCACCTGAAACATACCCTAAATGTCTTTAAAAGCTCCTTGCGCTCTTCCAGAGGCTTTTTCCTAAAGCCGATACATTTATTGAGGGGGTGTGGCTTCTTGTGTATGGGACACTCTCTGTTAGGGTTTTCAATCTTCCTACTCTGTTTGTTCGTGGCCAGAACTGTGGTAGGAGTGGGAAGGATGTCAGTCTTTTTCACGGACACTGGGCCTCTATGGTTTCTATAGTTGCCTTGAAGACTGGTACTCTTAGGAAAGGGTGAGAAGAGGCTGTACTCACCGTAGGAAAAACTTGGATCGTTCTTGGTCTCTGCAGTTTTCCTGATGAATTCACAGAAGAAAGAGAATGGAGGGACGGAAACCTTGTTCTCTCTTTTGTATGATGACCCTAGTGCAGTCCATTTCTCTTGCAAACCATACGGGAGCTTGGAGACAATTGGGTTTACCCCTCTTGGAGTGTCAAGGTAACCGAGTCCAGGTAGTTTTGGGTCTGTCTTGGCTAGCTGAAGCTCAAGGAGAAGGTCACTCAGTCTCTGGAACTCCTTGTTGTCCTTACCGGATATCTTTGGGAAAGTTTCCAGACGCATGAACAAAGCATTTTCTATAGCTTCTGGACTGCCATAACTTTGCTCTAGTTGCTCCCATGCAGCTGTGAGGCCTGCAGTAGGATTGTCCATAAAAATCGATCTTAATGGCTTAACACGTGCAGCAGATAGAGGACCAAGCCATTTGATCAGCAGATTCAATTCTTGATCAGCTGTAATGCCAATATTGCTAATTGTAGTTCTGAAGGCACATTTCCAACTTCTGTAGTTCTCAGGTTGGTCATCAAAACTTGTAAGACCAGTCTTTGTGAGCTCTCTGTGAAGCATGTACCTCACAAACTCTTCTGTCTCAGTTGTCTCCGCCTTTATGTGAGATGCTGTTGGCTGTATGGTGCTGATTGCGTTATCTTTGACATTGTTGTTAAAGGACACAGGGAAATATGGTGCAGCAGATGTATCCAGGTGAGTTGCTTGCTTGAAGTCAGTTGTTCCAATGGTACGTTGATTCAAGGCTGTACCGATGACTGGAGATTGATGACTTGCCTGAAGCTTGCGCTGATGCTCTGTGACGTATGAAGGCAGGCAAGGTAGGCAGGTAGGAAATGCAGTGGAGTGATTTTGAGTGCAGGAAGTTGCTGGAACCTCTTTAACTTGAAGCTGTGAAGGAGTCTCTATGTAGTCGGGAGCATTGGAGACAATGGAGTGTGCACTGCAGTGGCTTAGGACATAGTCTTTAGTGCGTTTGAGGGGGTCTTCCATATCTGCTATGTTTAGGTTAATGCTGTCTTTCTCACTTGCACCTTCGTCTGCACTGATAGCTTGCTGTAGGACCCTTAGCTTTGCCATAGCTGTGTCATGTTTACACTGTTCATTTAAGGTTTCCATTGTTGCTCTTTGTCGTGCTGACTGCGCTTCCAACTCTGCCCTTTGACGTGCTGACTGCGCTTCCGACTCTGCTCTCTGAGCTTCCAACTCTGCTCTTTGACGTGCTGACTGCGCTTCCAACTCTGCCCTTTTTTCTGCATATGCCACCTGCACTTTGCTGGCTTCCACTTCAGCGCGGGCATTAATAAGTCGCTCACTGAGTGTTGAGTATCTTAAACTATGGGATCTTGACGAGTTTTTAGAACGTCTGGTGGAAACAGATCTGTGAGATGCAGTGTCCTGTAACAGCTTTATTTTTGCTTCTGCCTTTAATCTGGTTTGCTGGATAAAACTGTCTCTTTCAATATTGAGAGCATTGACACGCTTTAATTGCATCATCGCACTTTCTGACTTCATGTTTTGTAAGACATTAGTGAATTTGATGCTGGTAAGCTGATAAAGCTCATATGAGGCAGAAAGTTGTTTAATGGCGCCCTCTAGTGTCAGTAGTTCACGTTCAACAGACACTGTATTGGCTTCAGCAAGGATTTTCTCCCAGACTAATTCCAAGCTATTTGACAATTCAGTCCTTGAAGCTTCATAATTCTCCATTACTTTCCAAGTGGGTTTAACTGAGCGTTTGGGTAACTCAGTTTCTTCAGGAACTTGTGAGGAGGTAGATGTGAGTTCACATGCAGAAGCTTGGTCACTCATGATAGCAGACTGACTGTGAAAGCAGGCAGGATCTGTGTGCTGAAATATGACACTGTGCAGATTGTCTCAGGCTATAAGGCTGCCATGTGCTGCTCTGTCCCTTCTGTCTTGCTATGAGGGCAGTAAATCTTGTCTGTTTCAGTACTGACATGCAGAAATCTTGTAATTAGGCTGTGAAACTCTGTTTTTCTACTGTTCTGTCTCAACTACAAAGCGATAAAGTTCATCTCCAGGTTTAAGTAGGCCTTACTCAAGCTGGTTTGATATTCATCCCTTGCATCGATACAGGCAGTTTAACTCAATGAATAAACTCACAGTTAGGACGACAGACGATGAATCCTTTCGAATGTTCCGTTTAATGATGGATATTCATAGGTAGAAAAACGTTGCAGTTGTAAGCCAAATGTAAGATGTTTAGCATGGAAGATATACAGGAGTAATGACTAGAATCAGGAAGTGGAGGAGATATATAAAGAACTACGGTGAGAGAGAGAGTTCAGCTAGAAAGAAGGGGACAGATCTTAAAGACACAGAGCAAGAATAATCACATAGTGTAACACAACATCTCTTAATACAAGAAAGGACTTTGCTCGCTTTGGAAACTGCAGCTTGGCATTGCATGCCATTATTGAGCTTATGATCCACCAAAGCCCCCCAGGATCCATCTACACTATGGATTCCCCCAGTTGTACTCCCCCTAGTATGTATGATGCATTCATATTCTTAGCCCCCAAGTGCATAACTTTACATTTATCAACATTAAACCTCATCTGCCACATAGTAGCCCAATTAGACAGAGCATTGAGGTTGGCTTGTAAATTGGCGACATCCTGTAAGGACGTTATTCCACTGCATAGCTTGGTGTCATCTGCATCCATGCTCTCTGTTGCTTAAAATATTTTTTTCCAGCAAGAACTCATCTATGTGGTCTTTTATTAATCTCTCCAGTATCTTCCCAACTATAGAAGTTAAACTAACAGGTCTATAGTTACTTGGTAAAGACTTTGTTCCCTTTTTAAATATAGGCACCACATTGGCCCTGCGCCAATCCAGTGGTACTATTCCTGTCATTAATGAGTCCCTAAAAATTAGATACAATGGCTTTGAAATTACAGAGCTCAATTCTTTTAGGATCCGTGGGTGTATGCCATCTGGTCCAGGTGCTTTATCCACCTTTATTCTGTCTAAATATTTCTGGACCAGGTCACTTTTGAGCCATTGTGGATTTGGGGCTGTGTCACTACCACCCCCATTATGGACATGAGCTCCCCCATGCTCCTTTGTATACACAGAGCTGAAGAAATTATTTAACAAAGTAGCCTTCTCTTTGTCCCCAGTCACCCACTCTAGATTATTTAGTAAAGGGCCTACATGCTCAGACTTGACCTTTTTACTATTAATATATTTGAATAATTTTTTGGGGTTTGTCCTACTATCTTTTGCAATCTGTCGTTCATTTTGAGTTTTTGCATCCTTGATTTCCTTTCCTTTTTACATATCCTGTTATATTCTTTGTAACATTTAAATGACACTAGTGTTCCCTCATTTTTATATTTTTTAAAAGCTCCTTTCTTGTAGTTTATAGCTTTTTTTAACTTTGGCCGTGAGCCACATAGGTTTTATTTTTAGCCTTTTAAACTTATTGCCCATGGGAATACACTTTGCAGTGGTTTCACAAACAGTCTTTTTGAAGAATTCCCATTTCTGTTCTGTGCCCATTGATGCCAATATTCCCTCCCAGTCTAAGTCCTGTTGCTGTTCTTTTGTTTATAGCGCACAAAAAAAACCCCCG
Organism: Rana muscosa; assembly: GCA_029206835.1. NCBI lineage: Eukaryota > Metazoa > Chordata > Amphibia > Anura > Ranidae > Rana > Rana muscosa. The sequence goes on along the minus strand of CM055116.1, from coordinate 1,140,768,669 downwards.
CAGAGGTGATGAAATTCCACCAAAAGAAAGCTCTATTTGTGGGAAAAAAAGGACGCAATTTTGTTTGAGTACAGCGTCGCACGACCGCGCAATTGTCAGTTAAAGCGACGCAGTGCCAAATTGTAAAAATTGCTCTGGTCAGGAAGGGGGTAAAATCTTCCGGGGCTGAAGCGGTTAAGTGATAGAGACAGAATAGCAACCAAAAATCCAGAAAAAAACACAAGATACAAATGTTATAAATTGAGTTGCAGTTCAGTGAGTAAAATAAGTATTTGATCCCCTACCAACCAACAATATGTAGCAGCCTCACCCTCTCTCTCTTCTTTAACGGTTACTTTGGCTTCGGTCTAGGGGTACCTTGAAGGGGAGAGCGAGGTGCGCCATGGCCCATGTCCTCTAGATTACAGCATGTAGAGGTGAAGGCCAGAATCAGATTATATTCGGGCTGTGTATACACTCAGAGCCAAGTCTGTTCTGCTGATAACCCCCTTTGCTCCCAGTAATTGGAGTACCACACACTGAAAAAGGTCCAACACTTATTTATTCCATAACGGCAAACAAATAGTCCTTTGCGAGCAAACAGTTTGAGACCCATAGAACAGTCCAGTATTGGTGGGGAGTAGGTCAAGGCACAATCCTCAAAGAAACTAAACCGTTGAGGTTTCACCAACGGTTGCTAAGCACAGTGGCTGTTAAATGGACTTTTGGTACAGAGTCTCTTCCAGCGACTCTAGTGAACAGGAACTGGAGTTACCTTCGCTACGTTGCAGCCCCTGTCAGGGGGAAGACATCCCTCCAAGGGAGTTACCAGAGGCCCCGCCGTCACCGGATTAATGCTGTACCGGGCTATTCGTAAGGGTTACACTCCCCAGCCTCTTCGCCTTAGATACGGGTCCCAACACCTTAGGGCCCCTCGGACTCCTCCACCCTCGCGGAACCCAGTCGAAGTCCTGGGCTCCAGGCCTTGGCCATAGTACCTCATCCCAGGCTTAAGGTGCCTGGGATGGACTCCATCCCTCGCTCTGTCCAGGTCAAGGGCACCTGGGCCCGGAACTCCGGAACGCCAGCACCCAGGCTGAAGGTGCCTGGGCGCGGCCGCGTCCTCCAACTCTGAACCCCGAGGTCAGGGCGTCCGCCCCTTTTATCTCCTCTCCTTTTGCGTCACAGCGGGTTCCCAGCCCCGCTGTACCGGCGTCAGGAAAGGACATAAAGGTACAGTCTTGCGGTGCAGATTCAACTCCGACCCAGGGCGACAACGCCACCTGCAGGCCACAGGGAACCTTGCACCACCAGAGTCCTCCAAGAACCACAAAAGGGATTCTCAGACTCCCTAACAATTAGTAAATCTGGGTTAAATAACCCAGATGCTCCCCCCCAAATTTAAATACCCGCTACAAATAACTCTGGCTCCCACAGACTTGCTACAGTAAGTGCTCATGTGGTACACAGATTAGTTCTGTCAATTTAAGAAGGCGCTCCTAACGACAACTCGTTATGTGTATAAAAGACACCTGACCACAAAAACGTATTCTTCCGTTCAAACCTCACCCTCATGGGCAAGACCAAAGAGCTATCAAAGTTTATCAGGGACAAGATTGTAGACCTGCACAAGACTGGAATTGGCTACAAGACCATCAGCAAGAAGCTTGATAAGGAGAAAACTGTTGGAGTAATTATTCGCAAATGGAAGAAATACAAAATATCCATCAATCACCCTCAGTCTGGAGCTCCATGCAAGATTTCACCTCATTGGGTAAGGATTATCATGAGAAAAGTGAGAGATCAGCCCATAACTACACAAGAGGAGCTTGCGAATGATCTCAAGGCAGATGGGACTACAAAATCTGCAGGGTATCAATCAAATAATTATTTCCGCCACTGTAGATGTAATGTGCAATTAGGGTCAAAAACAAAACAAAACAAAAAACAGAAACTCTTGTGTTAGTTAGAAAAACTGTATTGTATATTCTTTAATATAAAATGTGTATCTGTCACATCACACAAGTGGCTGGGGTGAAGCAGGAACAAACAGAGGCTTCCACATACCTATAGAATCTGATATTCAGCTGCGCTGCGCAACACACGATCCCCAGAATCCGCATGTAGAATTCGATTTTTCAGAAAGTCATAGTTTAGACATGCCTCCTGTATCCCACAATGCATTAGGTGGCACACACCTGGCACTGTGACATGCTTTGTAGGTGTGACTTTACTTAAAGTTTTAGTTCATCTTGTAATGGTGAACTAACACCAGACATCCACTGATGCTGGTGCCTGCTTTCACACATTTTTACTTATAGATTTTTATGGTGGTCTTGATAAATCAAACCTGGGGAGGTGTGCCCAGATGGTGGTTAACGAATGCATAAATAGTTTGGAGCCCCAGAGAGCAGGGTTATTTTCCAGGAGGAGAGGTTCCCAACCAGGGGGGCTGCTAGCCCTTTTCCTGGCCATTCTGTTCAAGATTCTGCTTAGCTCATCGAGGTCCCAGCTGTGCTTAGCTGGGGGGCCTATCTTTCTACAATTCCTTTGGGAGCCAAAAGAGGGGAGCTACTGAGGATCTCATCTGGGAGTTCTATAGAGAGGTCTGGCTGCTTGAGTCTGAGGGAGACACCCAAGCCCTGGGGACACTGTGAGTACAGACCTAAAGAAGAAAGAATCTCAGTGTCTGTGCTGTTGTTAACTCCCGCCACATTCAGATTAAAGCTTGCCTGGTCTGAGACAATGCAACTGGTGTACCAGTGCTGCCCACTTCATGTCCTAACACTTGGAGGACTGTGTTAAGAAGTCATTGGTAAAGGGGAAAGTGTCCTCACAACCTTGTTCAGTGTCCTTGAGTGTCCCACAGCTCCCTAATCCCCATCCAAATTGATCTTCAATAAACTGTGAATAGGCAACCCCTAGACTGTTTCTTGAGCCAGGGGAGGGGAAGCTGTTGTGTGCCTGGCAGCTGCTATACAGAGAGAAAAGTCCTGGGGACACAATCTAGTGACCCTTACTGGGGTGGTGCTACAGAGGGATTTAGTTCCAAAAGAGTTCAAATGCACAGTATGTCCATGTCTCAGGAACCACCAGAACCACTCTCTGGTGGATCCTGGGACATGGACATGCTGTGCATTTGAGAGTGCAACAAAACTATGGAGGAATTACAATAGCTGTGGGGTGTGAACCCTTAGCTAACCCTTGCCTTCCCTCCCGGTGTTCTGGGACTCCCATGTTGTACATCTAACTGGTAAGTGTATTTGTTGGAGAAGATACCTACATCTCTTGGTTTTGTTTGTACGCTAATGCCAGCCCTTTTATCTGAACATTAATCAAGGTTTAAGTTACTGATTGGATTTGGTTTCATCGTCTGTGAAGGTGGTGCCTGTCACTTTCCCCCATGGGCCACCCAAGGCCATACACCTGAGAAAACAGCATTGGCCCCTACCACGTGTTATGTAGCATGCATATATGTTTCAAGTTTTAATGTTGTTTTGTGCCATATGCAAAATATAAGAAAGGCCAAAGAGGTCCTGAGGAAGCAGTATTCCCGCAAAACGTGTCGACCTCATCTGTTACGCATCTGTGACACCTTCAGTGGAAATTTCTAGAAAGGTTCTCTAGATAATTGTGATTAAATACACGCATGTGATATGTGACTAACAGTTTTAAAAAAATAATGTCTCTACGTGATTGTTGTCTTTTGATACTAGAATAAAATGTGATCTTTTATAAAATATGTTTTATTACTTTTGGGGGTATATACAAAGTCCCACTCTATATATATTTTCTATATTAAATTTAAAAAATAGGGATGATACCTTAAGTAGTAATTAAATTAATAAGGAGTCACCAGTTCACTAGTTTATATTACCGTATATACTCGAGTATATATTACCGTATATACTTGAGTATAAGCCGAGTTTTTCAGTACATTTTTTTGTGCTGAAAATGCCCCCCTCGGCTTATACTCGAGTCACCTTTTTGTGCCTGATCTCCCGGATTTTGGGGACCCGGTACCGGTCGATCGTAGGTCCCCTGGACCCCAAGCTTGGCACACATGTAGCCCCACTCGTCCTCTACAAGTGTGCAAAGTTTGTTGTCCAGGGGACCTACAGCCGGGGAGCACTGATTTTTCAAAGCCGGGCACCCCTTCTATAGACTCCCATGTTAAACGGTAATTTCTCTGGTGACTTTGGGGACCCGGTTCCATAGACTCCCATGTTAAACGTCAGTCTAGTCATGGGCACAGTGAGGCATGGGCACAGTGATGCATGGACACAGTGAGGCATGCACATGGACACAGTGAGGCAAAGTGAGGCACAGATGGACACCCTAGGCTTATACTCGAGTCAATACGTTTTCCCAGTTTTTTGTGGTAAAATTAGGTGCCTCGGCTTATATTCGGGTCGGCTTATACTCGAGTATATACGGTAGCTTATATTTAGGTGTCCCTCTTTCTCATCTCAGAAAGTTGGGAGGTATGGATGGATACTAGGGTAATACCTTACCCCTCACTCCAGCGGGTTCCTTCCATCCATGCGACTGGTCTTCAATAAGACGCTCTGAGCCACAGTTACACTATACCATCATCATATAAAATGCAGGGCCAATGGATATTGTAATTTTTTTGCATTTCTTGGAGTTAGGCTTTAAAAGCACCAATGCTCCATAGGTAGGAGTTACAGTATAGTGCTTGCAATAGCACTGTGTTTAGATGTAATAGCTAGTTCTGTTTTTCAATATCTTGTGACTCCGATTACATCACTCCAACTTTGTAACTGATGCAACTTTCCTATGCTGGTGTGAAATGCCATTTTCCCTTCCCAAGACCCGACTGCCTCGTGTAAGTAAACTGTCCACTGCGGCTTCTATTTACCTTCCTCTATGGGGAAAGAACAGTATATGATCTCATCCACACATGCCGACTTAAAATAAACAATACATCATATTTACTACCTCATATTTTATCACCTAGAGCAGTGGTTCTCAACCCTCTAGTGCCGTGACCCCTTGATAAAATTTCCCAAGTTGTGGGGACCCCTAACAGTAAAATTATTTTTGTAGCGTGGGTTGTCAGCACCCAGGGTAAGACAAGTAATTTGCGCCCCGACCTACGGACATTTAGCACTCAAAGTCCCTTCCACTCATACAGTATTAAAACCACTTATGATACATTTTAGGATGTACCCCTCTTTTTCTCTTTGTTCTCCTTTCTTTCCCTTTTATCTCTCTCTATGATAATTTCTTGTTTTTTCCCCCCATCCCTCTCTCTAGCCATCTTTCTTGTTGTTCCTCCCCCCTTTTCCTCTCCCTTCCATGTATTCTCTATATTTTTATTCCTTCTCTTACTCCTTGGTGGGGGAAATGGGATGAGTGGCAGTGCTGGCGGGGAGTTGGGATGAATGGCGGTGCTGGTGGTGGGGTGGGATCAGTGGCAGTGCTAGGGGGAGTTCTGATCAGCCAACTTAGTTGCTCTTGATCAAGGTCATCTGCTGATCTGAGAACTGTAGTGGGGACTTTTAATGGCAATTATAATTACAGGTAGTGTTACTCACTGTGTCTTCGGCTTCACTGTGTCTCCAACTTTGTGGTGTCTCGTAGCAGTGACACCTATGCCGGAATCATGAGATAGGGTCTTCTCCAGCTGCTCCTACTTCACATTCCTCACCAGTCAGCTGACCTCTAGTCTCTACCCCCCAGCCATGCTGTAAACTGAATTGGCAGCTGCGAAGAGGCTGAGTTGGCGGGAGCGGGTTCCAGGAACAGCCCAGCTGGGCGGCCACAGGCTCCAGGGACAGCCCTGCTGGGCGGCCGCAAAAAGGCTGGGAGAGTAGCGCGGGCTTCAGGAACAGCCCAGGATTCAGTGACCCCTGGCAAATCGTCATTCGACCCCCGAGGGGGTCCCGACCCCCAGGTTGAGAACCACTGACCTAGAGAAAGCAACCATGACAGGTAAACAATTACACTTTGTAAAAGAGGGAGATTTTTCATGTTTGAATGACATATTCACTCAAAGAATACAATGCACATGATTTATTTAAAAGAGATGTTAAATATAGTGAATTTAACCATTTGCCGGCTGCCGCACGAACATTTACGTCGGCAGAATATGGGCATATATATACGTCCCTTTAACCACTTAACGACCGCTCACTGTATATATACGTCGGCAGAATGGCACCGACAGGCACAATCACGTAGAATCGGACCCCCCTCCTATACAGTGAGCGGTGGCTAAGTGTCCAGGAGCGTTCCGGGATGAGGGGGCAGCCATTCGTTTCTGGCCACCCCCTCGCGATCGCTCCCGGCGAATGGAAATGCCCCCTCTGTCTGTGTCAGACAGAGGGAGCAGGAGGAAGTGATGTCATCTCTGGTGCGGCGCTCACATATACCGAGCGCCGTACAAGAGAAGACATCAGGTCAGTGCACACAACACTACACTGACACCAGGACACATAGGGACATAAATCGCCCCCCCAGGCCCCCCCAGACACCCCAGATCACCCCCCCAGCCCCCAGTCACAGTGTCACTGATTGCAGTGACCATTTATTTAGTGATCACTGCAATCAGTGACATTTGTGACTGTAAAAGTGTCACCAAAGTTTAGTCTTAGGTCCAGTGTAGCCCCCTAACCCCCCCTAATAAAGGTTTAACCCCCTGATCACCCCCCAGATAACCCTTTCACCGCCTATCACCACTGTCGCTAAGCGATCATTTTTCTGATCACTGTCTTAGCGTCAGTGATGCCGATCGGCAGCCAGTAATTTTTTTTAGGTTCGCTGCATGTTTTTATAGCGTCAGGTACCCCAATATATTATCTAATAAAGGTTTAACCCCCTTGATCGCCCCCCAGGTAACCCTTTCACCCCCTATCACCACTGTCACTAAGCGATCGTTTTTCTAAACGCTGTCTTAGTGTCTGTGATGCAGATCGGTAGCCGGTAATTTTTTTTAGGTTCGCCGCAGGTTTTTATAGCGTCAGGTACCCCAATATATTATCTAATAAAGGTTTAACCCCTTTGATCGCCCCCCAGGTAACCCTTTCACCCCCTATCACCACTGTCGCTAAGCAATTGTTTTTCTAAACGCTGTCTTAGTGTCGGTGATGCAGATCGGTAGCCAGTAATTTTTTTTAAGGTTCGCCGCATGTTTTTATAGCGTCAGGTACCCCAATATATTATCTAATAAAGGTTTAACCCCCTTGATCGCCCCCCAGGTAACCCTTTCACCCCCATCACCACTGTCGCTAAGCGATCGTTTTTCTAAACGCTGTCTTAGTGTCGGTGATGCAGATCGGTAGCTGGTAATTTTTTTTAGGTTCGCCGCAGGTTTTTATAGCGTCAGGTACCCCAATATATTATCTAATAAAGGTTTAACTCCCTTGATCGCCCCCCAGGTAACCCTTTCACCCCCTATCACCACTGTCGCTAAGCAATTGTTTTTCTAAATGCTGTCTTAGTGTCGGTGATGCAGATCGGTAGCCAGTAATTTTTTTTAGGTTCGCCGCATGTTTTTATAGCGTCAGGTACCCCAATATATTATCTAATAAAGGTTTAACCCCCTTGATCGCCCCCCAGGTAACCCTTTCACCCCCATCACCACTGTCGCTAAGCGATCGTTTTTCTAAACGCTGTCTTAGTGTCGGTGATGCAGATCGGTAGCTGGTAATTTTTTTTAGGTTCGCCGCAGGTTTTTATAGCGTCAGGTACCCCCATATATTATCTAATAAAGATTTTAACCCCCTGATTGCCCCTAGTTAACCCTTTCACCAGTGATCACCATATAAGTGTTACGGGTGACGCTGGTTAGTTAGTTTGCTTTTTATAGTGTCAGGGCACCCGCCGTGTATATAACCCAATAAAGGTTTAACCCCCTGATCGCCCGGCGGGTGATATCAATTAGGTTTTAGCGTCAGAGAGGGTCTGAGTCACACCCCAGGCAGCGTCAGGTTAGTGCCAGTAACGCTAACACCCACGCGTGAAGCATACACCCCCCTTAGTGGTATAGTATCTGAACAGATCAATATCTGATCTGATCAGATCTATACTAGCGTCCCCAGCAGTTTAGGGTTCCCAAAAACGCAGTGTTAGCGGGATCAGCCCAGATACCTGCTGGCACCTGCGTTTTGCCCCTCCGTCCAGCCCAGGCCACTCAAGTGCAGTATCGATCGATCACTGTCACTTACAAAACAAAAACACACATAACTGCAGCGTTCGCAGAGACAGGCCTGATCCCTGCGACTCCAGTGCTGTAGGAGGTGATTTCACCACCACAGTTAAAAAAAAAAAGCAAATATGCCAAAGCATTGGGGCAGCAGGGGCGGAGGAGCGATTTTGCTCCTAATGCCGCGTACATACGGTCGAAATTCCGACGGAGGCTTGCCCGTGGAAAAGTCCGACCATGTGTGTGCGGCATAACTTTTTTGCGGGAGGATGCCCCCATGCTTCGGCATATATAAATGGTGCGTGTATGCCCATCATTGGAAGTGGGTGGATGAAGGGCGGTATTCTAATGGTGGGCATACCCACCGATCAATCTCTTTTTTCGTTCAGCCAACTGGCTGCATGAAAAAAAAAGATTACAATACATGTCCAACAAGGACCAGCAACGTACTGGTATGTTGCTGGACTTTGAATGTTTATACCAGAATGATGCCTGCGGGTTTAGGTATCATCTTGGTATCATTCTTTTCAGCCTGCGGCCGGCTTTCATGTAAAAGCAATCCTAGCAGCTAATTAGCCTCTGGACTGCTTTTACAAGCAGTGGGAGGGAATGCCCCCCCCCCGGATATAAAAAGCGCCATTGGGAAATTGGGAAAGCATTTTATCACACTGATCTTGGTGTGGTCAGATGCTTTGAGGGCAGAGGAAAGATCTAGGGTCTAGAAGACCCCAGTTTTTTCAAAAAAAGAGTACCTGTCACTACCTATTGCTATCATAGGGGATATTTACATTCCCTGAGATAACAATAAAAATGATTAAAAAAAAAAAAATACTTGGAAGGAACAATTTAAAAATAAAATAAAAAAGCAAAACTAATAATAAAAAAAAAAAAGAAAAAAAAAAAAAGCACCCCTGTCCTGCCCTGCTCTTGCCGAATGGCGAATGCAAGCGTCGGTCTGGCGTCATATGTAAACAGCAATTGCACCATGCATGTGAGGTATCACCGCGAAGGTAAGATCGAGTGCAATCATTTTAGCAGTAGACCTCCTCTGTAAATCTACTGGGGTAACCTGTAAAGGCTTTTAAAGGCTTTTAAAAATGTATGTAGTTTGTCGCCAATGCGCGTTTGTGCGAAATTTTAAAGCATGTCGTGTTTGGTATCTATTTACTCGGCCTAAGATCATCTTTTTTATTTCATCAAACATTTGGGCAATATAGTGTGTTTTAGTGCATTAAAATTAAAAAAAGTGTATTTTTTAACACAAAAAATGCGTTTGAAAAATCGCTGCGCAAATACTGTGTAGAAAAAAAAAATGCAACACCCACCATTTTAATCTGTAGGGCCTTTGCTTTAAAAATATATATAATGTTTTCATGTAAACAAAAAGTGTCAAAAAGGGCTTTGTCTTCAAGTGGTTAGAAGAGTGGATGTAAGCTTCCTAATGTTGTGTATAAAATGCCAGAACAGTTCAAAACCCCCCCAAATGACCCCATTTTGGAAAGTAGACACCCCAAGCTATATACTGAGAGGCATGTCGAGTCCATGGAATATTTTATATGTTGACACAAGTTGCGGAAAAACGACATTTTTTTTTTTTTTTTTGCACAAAGTTGTCACTAAATGATATATTGCTCACACATGCCATGGTTATATGTGGAATTACACCCCAAAATACATTCTGTTGCTTCTCCTGAGTACGGGGATACCACATGTGTGAGACTTTTTGGGAGCCTAGCCGCGTACGGGACCCCAAAAACCATGCACCGCCTTCAGGCTTTCTAAGGGTGTAAATTTTTGATTTCACTTCTCACTGCCTATCACAGTTTCGGAGGCCATGGAATGCCCAGATAGCACAAAACCCCCCCAAATGACCCCATTTTGGAAAGTAGACACCCCAAGCTATTTGCTGAGAGGTATTGTGAGTATTTTGCAGATCTCGCTTTTTGTCACAAAGTTTTGAAAATTGAAAAAAAAAAATATATATATATATATTTTCTTTCTTCATTTTCAAAAACAAATGAGAGCTGTAAAATACTCGCCATTCCTCTCAGCAAATAGCTTGGGGTGTCTATATTCCAAAATGGGGTCATTTGGGGGGGTTTTGTGCGATTTTGGCATTTTATGGCCTTCGAAACTGTGATAGGTAGTGAGGAGTGAAATCAAAAATTTGTGCCTAGAAATCCTGAAGGCGGTGATTGGTTTGAGGGGTCCCGTACGCGGCTAGGCTCCTAAAAAGTCCCACACATGTGGTATCCCCGTACTCAGGAGAAGCAGAAAAATGTATTTTGGGGTGTAATTCCACATATAACCATGGCATGTGTGAGCAATATATCATTTAGTGACAACTTTTTGTAATTTTTTTTTTTTATTGTCATTATTCAATCACTTGGGACAAAAAAAAATATATTCAATGGGCTCAACAGGCCTCTCAGCAATTTCCTTGGGGTGTCTACTTTCTAAAATGGGGTCATTTGGGGGGGTTTTGTGCTATTTTGGCATTTTATGGCCTTCGAAACTGTGATAGGTAGTGAGGAGTGAAATCAAAAATTTGCGCCCTTAGAAATCCTGAAGGCGGTGCTTGGTTTCCGGGGTCCCGTACGCGGCTAGGCTCCCAAAAAGTCCCACACATGTGGTATCCCCGTACTCAGGAGAAGCAGCAAAATGTATTTTGGGGTGAAATTCCACATATAACCATGGCATGTGTGAGCAATATATCATTTAGTGACAACTTTTTGTAATTTTTTTTTTTTTAGTCATTATTCAATCACTTGGGACAAAAAAAAAAAATTCAATGGGCTCAACATGCCTCTCAGCAATTTCCTTGGGGTGTCTACTTTCCAAAATGGGGTCATTTGGGGGGGGGTTTTGTACTGCCCTGTCATTTTAGCACCTCAAGAAATGAGATAGGCAGTCATTAATTTAAAGCTGTGTAAATTTCAGAAAATGTACCCTAGTTTGTAAACTCTATAACTTTTGCGCAAACCAATAAATATACGCTTATTGACATTTTTTTTACTAAAAACATGTGGCTGAATACATTTTGGCCTAAATGTATGACTACAATTGAGTTTATTCGATTTTTCTTATAACAAAAAGTAGAAAATATCATTTTTTTTCAAAATTTTCGGTCTTTTTCCGTTTATATCGCAAAAAATAAAAATCGCAGAGGCAATCAAATACCATTAAAAGAAAGCTCTATTTGTGGGAAGAAAAGGACGCAAATTTCGTTTGGGTACAACATTGCATGTCCGCACAATTTACAGTTAAAGCAGCGCAGTGCAAAATTCTGAATTCACCTCTGGTCCTTTAGCTACCAAATGGTCCGGGGCTTAAGTGGTTAAATTTGCCGCCATGTGGGCGCGCGCTCCCCTGCTGCGAGCTCCGTGACATTGCACTGTGGGACGCACGGACTTGATGTCCGCCGGTGTCCCACGATCGTGTCACGGAAATGCAGAATGGGGGGATGCCTATGTAAACAAGGCATCTCCCTGTTCTGCCTTGTGACAGGACACTGATCGTATGCTTCCAGTCATCGGGAGCAGTGATCACTGTCGTGTCACATGTAGCCCAGCCCCCACACAGTTAGAATCACTCCCTAGGACACACTTAACCCCTTCCCCCTACTGGTTAACCCCTTCACTGCCAGTGTAATTTATACAGTAATCAGTGCATTTTTATAGCACTGATCGCTGTATAATTGACAATGGTCCCACAATAGCGTCAAAAGTGTCCAATGTGTCCGCCGCAATATTGCAGTCACAACAAAAATCGCAGATCGCCGCCATTACTAGTAAAAAAAAAAAAATTAATAAAAATTCTATAAAACTATCCCCTATTTTGTAGACGCTATAACTTGTGCACAAACCAATCAATAAACGCTTATTGCGATTTTGTTTACCAAAAATATGTAGGAGAATACGTATCGGCCTAAACTGAGGAAAAAATTATTTTTTGTATATATTTTTTGGGGATATTTATTATAGCAAAAGTAAAAAATATAGCTTTTTTTTCAAAATTGTCGCTCTATTTTTGTTAATAGCGCAAAAAACAAAACAAAACGCAGAGGTGATCAAATACCACCAAAAGAAAGCTCTATTTGTGGGGAAAAAAGGACGTCAATTTTGTTTGGAAGACACGTCACACGACAACGGAATTGTCAGTTAAAGCGACGCAGTGCCGAATCGCAAAAAGTGGCCCGGTCATTTGGCAGCCAAATCCTCCAGGGCTGAAGTGGTTAAAGGGAATCTATTGTTTGAAATGTGTGTTTTTGTTTTTTTTTATGTATAAGAAACAAAATTAATCAATACCATCTACATATTCATATTAGAATGAGTGTTAAAGTTTGTGTACTGCCCATAGTTTGCAATTAGCAAAATATATGAAACAAAAAAGGACAAGTTAAAGACTACAAGTACCCAGAACAAATATAAATACAAAATATATTGGATGGGAAGGGACCACAATGGTCTACTTATTAAAACAAAAGCATAATGTCCATAACATATGGCATACAGTTATTTTTTTAGCGTAATAGTATAACTTATACATCAAATCACATTTTAAGAACTCCCGTCAACACACTTGGCTGCACCTTCTTCCAAACCAGTTTTTTTTTTTTTATATAAATATTAATGATGTTATACAATGGTTTAAAAATCCATCTAGAGCAGTGGTTCTCAACCTTTCTAGTGCCGTGACCCCTTGATAAAATTTCCCAAGTTGTGGGGACCCCAAAAAGTAAAATTATTTTTGTAGCATGGGTTGTCAGCGCCCAAGGTAAGACAAGTAATTTGCACCCCTAACCCATGGACATTTAGCGCTCCCTGAGTCCCTTCCACTCGTACAGTATTAAAACCCCTTATGGTACATTTTAGGATATACCACTTTTTCTCTGCGTTCTCCTTTCTTTCCCTTTTATCTCTCTCTATCCTAATTTCTTGTTTTTTTCCCCCCATACCTCTCTCTAGCCATCTTTCTTGTTCTTTCTCTTATTCTTTCTCTCCCTTTTTCCTTGTTCCTCCCCCTCTTTCCTCTCTCTTCTATGTATTCTCTATTTTTATTCCTTCTCTTACTCCTTGATGGGGGGAATGGAATTAGTGGCAGTGCTGGTGTGGGGTTGGGATGAGTGGCAGTGCTGGTGGGGGGTTGGGATGGGTGGCAGTGCTGGTGGGGGGTTGGGATGGGTGGCAGTGCTGGTGGGGGGTTGGGATGAGTGGCAGTGCTGGTGGGGGGTTGGGATCAGCCAACTTAGGTGCTCTTGATTAAGGTCATCTGCCGATGCGAGAACTGTAGTGGGGACTTCTAATGGCAACTATGATCACAGGTAGTGTTACTCACTGTGTCTCCAGCTTCACGGTGTCTCGCAGCAGTGACACCTATGCCGAAATCAGGAGATCGGGTCTCCTCCAGCCCCTCCCATTTCACATTCCTCACCAGTCAGCTCACCTCTAGTCTCTTCCCCCCAGCCATGCCATGAACTGAATGGGCGGCTGTGAAGAGGCTGAGTGGGCGGCCGCGGGCTCCAGGAACAGCCCAGCTGGGCGGCCGCAAAAAGGCTGGGAGAGCGGTGCGAGCTTCAGGAACAGCCCAGGATTTGGTGACCCCTGGCAAATCATCATTCGACCTGCGAGGGGGTCCCGACCCCAGGTTGAGAACCACTGATCTAGAGGAAGGTATACATAACATTATAGTTACATTATTTGATACAATGTTGACAGCAATTAAAAAAACGAATTGCTGTAAAAGTTGTTTTACCATTCTGTATCCATACTACCATGGTTAGGATAACATAAATTACTTATATGTTGTAACTGCAAAGTGTGAGCATAAAATCAAGAAAGTATGTCCCCTCCTTAATCCTGCAGGACTCGGACACTATCTGTTATCTCAGAACAACAAAAGTCACCACAAGAAAGAAAAGCAAGTCCTCCAGATAGAAGCAGTGGGCCTGTGGGGAGAATAAAAAGAGAAAGAAACAGGTTGGCCCAACTTCAGGGTAGACCACAAGACAGAGGGGCATAATCCACATACACATTCTTACCAAAAAGTTGGCAGAGGTACAAAGGACACATGATCCTTCCACCTAGCAGAGCAAAATTTGACTTCCCACACCTCCTCCCTAAATATTTAAGCAAGGCCCATCGTGAATCCTTGCAATCCTTGCTGTCCACACCAGAAAAACCACACCAGGTAAACTAGCGTGATGATGTCATACATGATAGCAAGCAATTCACAGGCCAAGACAAAAATGGCTCACATGGTTTTTCTGGCATGGAAAGCAAGAAACACCCTTTTTTCAGGGGAGTTCTTATTACCAGGAGTACTAGATCTGGTAATTAAAGAATATAACTTCTGCATATGAATTAAATATATGGCAATTTATGTTCCATTTTATTTGTATCCAATATTATGTCTGATATCGTATTTCTGTTATGTCCTTTTTACATTTACATGATCCATATTATCGAGAACCCCAGGACTGACATGCAATTGTCATTTCCCATTCATCACATCTCATTCACCATCTTCTTTCATGAAATGTCACATGCTATTTTTATCCATCAAAACATCATGGCTGATTTGCAGGATTCACATCCTATTTAAAAGAATTCATGTGAAGCTGACCTAAAATAGACTATCCTTTGACAAATAATGTCTTGTTTGAACATGACATTGAACAATGCTTGTAGCATTAAGCTGGCATTAGTGTTTTTTTTTTTTTTTTTTGGGGGGGGGGGTGTAATTTTGTTTTATAGTGTAACGGACTAAGGGAAAAATGGCCCTGGATCAAAGAGAATCTTACCTGGAAGCTACAATGATCTACACCAGGAAGGTCTATCAGAGAGTACTTTTCGGAGGTTACTTTATGGATGATACAAATCTCTACTTTGTAAAAATGTGGGAAGTTATATTTTAGTATTTACTTAACAGATTCCTATGTCTAGTCCACAAATTACAACTGCCCTTGGTTTCCAGAGATATTCATGTGTGTGAAGATTTTTTCCCGGAAATATTTGTCCTTGACAATTTCAGAGTCCTATGTTTTGGAATATGACATTTAATGATTCCTGTGTTCATAAAAACTTGGCCAGGTGAAAGCTGAATAAAGGCCCTTTCACACAGGCGCCTTCTGTTCTAATCATCAGGGGATCTATGAGATGATCCTCCGCTAATTGGAGCAGAGCAGGGTGGATGACAGGTCCGTGTCTGCTCAATTTCTGCCGAGCAGACATAGACAGTACCTGCTCTGCTCTATGGGCGGCCGGGAGTAAACAAAATGAACCAGAGAGCGTGGAGACGACACCGGAGAGAGGGAGAAGAGGCCTGAGAGACCCCCGAAGTCGGAAGAAGACCACCGAAGTCGGAAGAAGACCTCCGGAGCTGCCTGAAAAATTACTTTAAAAACCTGTCCACCGTGTTTTTTTTTATTGACACTTTTTTCCCCCAGGTGAATGGGTAGGTGTATGATGTACCCCATACTCGTTCACATAGGGTGGGGGGCCGGGATCTGGGGCCCCCTTATTAAAGGGGGCTCCCAGATTCCGATAAGCCCCCCGCCCGCAGACCCCGACAACCAACGGCCAGGGTTGTCGGGAAGAGTCCTCATCAACATGGGGACAAGGTGCTTTGAGGTGGGGGGGCCGCAGGGTGCCCCCCTGCCCCAAAGCACCAACCCCCCCATGTTGAGGGCATGCGGCCTGGTACAGTTCAGGGGGTGCACTCGCTCATCCCCACCCCCTTTCCTGACCGACCGGGCTGCGTGCTCCGATAAGGGTCTGGTATGGATTTTGAGGGGGACCCCCACGCCTATTTTCGGCTTAGGGATTCCCTTTAAAATCCATACCAGACTGAAGGGCCTGGTATGCTCTTGGAGGGGAACCCATGCCGTTTTTTTTTTTTAAATTTGGCGTGGAGTTCCCCCTCAAGATTCATACCAAACAGTGCCTGGCATTGGCGGGGATCCAAGTTGGTACCCTGTCGGGTTGCTATGGAAATGGCAAACCGCAGCTAAACGCAACCGCGTGTAAACGCAGCTAATCGCACTGTACAAATGCAGCTGATCGCAGTGCCTGGTGTCTTGAACAGCGGTTCTTTTGAATGGTTGTGTGTGTACACAGGGCTTGGCAAGACAAGCTTGCCAGGAATCCCATTGAGAAAACCAACATTTTTTTTCCGATGGGATTCCCGCCCGTGTGTACAGGGCTTAAGGCTCACCTGTGCAATAATCATGCTGTCTAATCAGCATTTTGATTTGATACACATGTGAGGTGGATGGATTATCTCAGCAAAGGAGAAGTGCTCACTAACACAGATTAAGCCCACGTTCACACTGGGGCTGTGGGAGTGAAGCCTGCGAGTTCAGCTGAACTCGCACGATTTCACTCCCGCTGGCAGTCCCGATTTCAGCCACGATTTCAAAGACATCTGAAACAGATGTCAATGTAAATCGCGGCTGAAATTGCAAAAAGTACTACAGAAACTACTTTTTGTAATCCGTGCAGATGCGGCGTTGCACCGATTAGGACAGTGCCATTGCCCGCAAATTTCACCGATTTGACATGCGATTTGACATGTCAAATCGCATGTCAAATCGCACCGGTGTGAACCGGGGCTTAGACAGATTTGTGAACAATATTTGAGAGAAATAGGCCTTTTGTGTACATAGAAAAAGCCGTAGATCTTCAGCTCATGATAAAAAGGGGCAAACACAAAAGTGTTGCGTTTATAACCTTGCTCAGTGTATATATACATGACCAGTTTCTTGTCAGGCAGCAGAATAACAATGGACAGTCCTGCACTCATTACTACTTGTGACTGTAATAAACTCCTGAAATCAATAGATCCACAGTCTAACACATACAAATGAATTCCGGGAGATATTGAGTAGATAGCAGCTTCCCACTGTGTACTAATCCACATTACAGGAACTGAGACAATCTAGCACATTCTCCAATGTGAAAACTGCCCCCCCCCCCCCCCACCACCCCCTACAAAGATCTTAGCAGGTAATTAACCAACTATCTATGAATTTTAATGTGACGGCCTCTGGGAAACAAAGACAGGAATACGTGGGGAGTAGAATATTTGTACAGTTGCTATTGTCGTAGAAGATCAAACAATCAACTATATAGCTGTGCTGCTAAGGTATGTAAATAAAAATACTATCAGGCATCTATAAAGGAGAACTTTAGCCCAATTCAAAATTAGGATTTGTTTTTTTTTAAATGAAGATCTGCAAATATTACTAAACTGTGCAAGCCAGTGCTAACACCCTTAGGACTCTTTTTACTTTACAGTTCCAACTGAGTATCAAGCCTTTGACTCATTAAAGTCCACCTTTAGCAAAAAAATCATAAATGCACACATTGTTATTATTTTTATTATTATTATTATTAATAATAAAAATATGTGTAGCGCCCTGCTCCCAATGACTGGGCGCTATGTTAAATTTAGTGGGTGTCTGAGCTGGTAGTTAGCTCAGACTCTGTAAATAATTATGCTAAATCAGCCCCCGTTCTGGCTATGGCTGTTTTGGAAGACTTCCCACTGTTCGCCTGTAGGTGGCGTTACCCCCCAGGCCAATGTGGAAGACTGACAGGCCAGAGTGCATTGGGTACCTTCCCCCGGGAACAGTTCAGTGGGCGTGGTCTACCCGCTGAGCATGCTGGGGAAGGGTACTTAAGGGGCAGACGCCATTTTTTGGGGTCCTTCTTCCCCTCGCGGCCCTCCAGGCGCGGGGAGTGAGTCGTGTGATTTCGGCCTCGGGACCATGTTGGTCCGAGGCTGCAACTCTACCAAGTAGGCCCAGTTATGCTGACTGGGCCTACACTTCTTGAGGTGATCCTGTGCTGTCCGTCCTGCGGGAGGAAGCCACTCAATGGAGGAAACCAGGGGAGGACACCTGTCCAGGAAAAAGACAGAGCGGAAGGCTGGTGTCTTGAGGAGGGCCTGGTGATTCTATTGGATGATGCACCGCAGCTAAAGTTCACCTTGCAGTCTGCCGGGTTGGCTTAAAGGCTTTTTGACTGCTTTGCTGGAAGTCCGGGCATTAAGTCCTGTGGCAGAGGATCCCGCATTATGCATTCTTGTGCACAATCATTGTCCGTGCATCATTCCGGCTGCTAGGCCAGGTGAGAGGGGCCTATCCGGGTGAGCAATACACACTCAAGGAGGAGTGGTGATTGACTTTATAGTTGAGGAGTTTTCCCCAGTGATCTGTACTGCGTGCCTGAACCTACCCCTTCCCTTCACCCTTCTACTATTCTTCATATGTTTTATGCAAAGGGAAAATAAAACCTAACAACTTAAAGTGGTTGTAAACCCTTTTGTGTTTTTTTTTTTTCTAACCTGCAAGACAAAGCTATAATGAGCTAGTATGACTAGCATACTAGCTCATTATGTACCACTTACCTTCGATCGGGGCCCCGAAGTCGTCCGCGTCCCTCCTCTAGCCGCATCCATCGCTGCGGCGATAGCCGGAATGTTACTTCCGGGTATCGCCGCTGCAACCAATCACAGCGCCGCCCCGGCGCTGTGATTGGCCGGAGCGGCGAAGACGTGACTCCGCGCATGCGCGCGTGAGCTGTCAAATTCGGCTACGTCGTCGAATGTTGCGACCTAGCCGAATTTGTGAATGGGGTGACGTCAGCGTCGCCGCATTTACATACAAATATCTCCTTAACCGTGTAGGTTAAGGAGATATTTCATGCACCTACAGGTAAGCCTTAATCTAGGCTTACCTGTAGGTCTTTGTTTAAAAAGTGGGTTTACAACCACTTTAAGGTTTTACATCTTGTGTGGATAATTGGAGTTTTTACAGACTTTCTTCCCCTAGACAATGAATACTGAGGTAACGTGCAAGGCCCAAATTAAAACCGGCATCTCCTACAGGGGTGTGCTACATATGCATTTATTTTCTTTTTCATTGGAGCCTGCAAAGTATTGCAATGCAACCAGTGGATCGCTAATGCAATGTTCTAGCTCCTGCAGATTATTTCTTCAGCCACAGGTCTGTAGTTTCAGTATGGACCTTCAGTTATGGGGCTGGAGGAAGTATCATTAGACTACAAGTGAGGTGGCATTAACGCGCCGCGGCGAAAAATTGGCTTGGTTTATGCGGAAATAGTGGGCATGGCTTTCGTGGACGTGGCTCAAACGCATAGTTGCCAACAGTCCCGTTTTTCCCGGGACAATCACGGATTTGGGACCCTCGTCCCGTATTTATTTTGTCCCGTCTATTTTCCCGGTATTTTGCCTTTGTCCCGGCCGCCGGGAAAATCGGGAATGCTTGAGGTAAAAAAACGGCGGGCTACACAAAGATGGCCGCCGCTGCAGACACAAGGATTATTTCCTCTTGTGTTCAGTGGTGAGGGGAGGAGCACTGAGTGAAGGGGCGGCGCCGCCCGTCCTCCCGCGGCCGCCTCCCGCACTAATGTAGCTCCCGGCGCCGCGGCCGGCCTGCTGGAGCGCGGCGCTGGCACAGCAAATGCTACTGATCCTACTTGGCCTGGGGAGGGGAGTGACAGGCACCCCCATGACGGCCGATGACTGGCCAGAGTGGCGGAAACAGAGCCTAATGCTCCGCCTACCTTTCCTCTGCGCGCCATCACCTCCTCCCCCCCTGAGCGGGGAATATGAAGTGAGGTGAAGAGGAGAAGAGAGGACGGGAGAAAGAATATATGGCAGCCCTATGGGGAACCCCCAGCAGCAGCACCAAGAAAAGCACCAGCCAGGTACTACTTCTTGATAATGCTCAGTGGATTCAATAAATATTCATAGCCATAGCATAAATAAACTGTAATAAAGTGATTTGTGAACAGCTGTTGCACAAATCACTGTATTACACTTTATTAATGATATCTATGGCTATGCCTATTTATAATTTATTTAATCCATATTGAGCACTATATTTGATGCCTGGCACACACGCACAATCGCACATGATGATGGCTTAAAAGTTTTTTAAGTCATCATCATGTGCGATTGTGCATGTGTGCCAGGCATCAAATATAGTGCTCAATATGGATTAAATAAATTATAAATATGCATAGCCATAGATATCATTAATAAAGTGTAATAAAGTGATTTGTGCAACAAGTTCATTAAACAGTCCACATTCAGTGAAAGTTCATCTACTACAAACTTTGCAGTGCATTAACTTTCACTGAATGTGGACTGTTTAATGAGCAGGGGCTATTGATGGGTACATTAGCTGCGTTTGATGGGTACATTAGCTGCGTTTGATTGGCACAGTGGCTGCGTTTGATTGGCACAGTGGCTGTGTTTGATGGGCACAGTGGTAGCAATTGATTGCACAGTGGCTGCGTTTGATGGGCACAGTGGCTGTGTTTGATGGGCACAGTGGCTGTGTTTGATGGGCACAGTGGCTGCGTTTGATGGGCACAGTGGCTGCATTTGATTGGTACAGTGGCTACGCTTGATGGGCACAGTGGCTGCGTTTGATATGCACAGTGGCTGCGTTTGATGGGCACAGTGGTGGCAATTGATGGCACAGTGGCTGCGTTTGATGGGCACAGTGGCTGCATTTGATAGGGGCGGATATGGTTAGAAGAGCCCCTTGCTGTATTGAGAAAAGCATCCGCCCATCATAAATCACTGGCCATCATGCTTTTTCTAACCATATCCGCCCATATCCGCCCCTTTGAGAAAAGCAACCGCTTGCTTGCTGGGGGGGGATATTGAAGGACCCGGCCTTGGGGCGGCAAAGGGAGTAAATCCGGGCCTGGATAGGAGTCGGGAGAGCCAGGGGGAACAGAATCCGGCGGGGGAACCATTCTCGGCACGACACCGCTGGGAAATGATCATGGACCGCGGAGCTGCCTCTGCCTCCAGCACATACACGGAGACGCCGGGAGGTGAGAGCATCTGTTCCCCGGGGCTGGCTGCCGCTGCTAGGGGACACAGACCTGTAAGGAGGGCTCCGCTGCTGGGGGACACCACCAGATGTAAAGGAGGACACCAGATGTAAAGGAGGGCTCTGCTGCTGGAGGACACCAGATGTAAAGGAGGGCTCTGCTGCTGGAGGACACCAGATGTAAAGGAGGGCTCTGCTGCTGGAGGACACCAGATGTAAAGGAGGGCTCTGCTGCTGGAGGACACCAGATGTAAAGGAGGGCTCTGCTGCTGGAGGACACCAGATGTAAAGGAGGGCTCTGCTGCTGGAGGACACCAGATGTAAAGGAGGGCTCTGCTGCTGGAGGACACCAGATGTAAAGGAGAGCTCTGCTGCTGGAGGACACCAGATGTAAAGGAGGGCTCTGCTGCTGGAGGACACCAGATGTAAAGGAGGGCTCTGCTGCTGGAGGACACCAGATGTAAAGGAGAGCTCTGCTGCTGGAGGACACCAGATGTAAAGGAGGGCTCTGCTGCTGGAGGACACCAGATGTAAAGGAGGGCTCCGCTGTTGGGGGACACCAGATGTAAAGGAGAGCTCTGCTGCCGGGGACACCAGATGTAAAGGAGGGCTCCGCTGCTGCCAGCTGCTGGGGACACTGAAGTAAGGAGGGCTCTGTTGCTGGGGGACACAGATCTGTAAGGAGGGCTCCACTGCCGGGAACACCAGATGTAAAGGAGGGCTCCGCTGCCAGGGACACAGTTCTGTAAAGAGGGGCTATGCTTCTGGGAGCACCTGATGCAAGGACGGACTGCTGGGGAGGCATCTGGTGGCAGGTGACACACTTCCACTGATTCGGCATTATGGTGAGTTGAATGATTTCATTTTATATTACAATGTAATAATAGAAATAATGCACTTCAATCATCCTGACACCGTAACAACCATGGTGCCGGGATGATTGAAGCGCCAACAGGTGTTTTGGAGTATCTTTATCTGCCAATTTTGTTACACATTACTATTGTGGTGTAGGATCTGGCTTTCTTTCTATTTCTTTCTCTCACCTCGGACTCTAGCCACACCCCTTTGAACCACGCCCATTTAAGCCACACCCACTATCGTACGTAAACCACGCCCATTTTTCGCCGCGACGCGCTCCGCGCGCCGCATTTTTCATTCCAGCATGACACGCCTACAAACGAATGCCCCGCCCCCTAATTATAGCAAGGCTCCGCCTCAATACAAAAAAAGTGTCCCAGATGTTTTTTTTGCAATGTTGCCAACTATGCAAACGGGGGTGTGGTTAGAGTCTGAGATGAATGAGGGATGGAGAAAGAAAGGGGGAAAGAGGGAGGGAGAGAAAGAAAGAAAGAAAGAGAAGGAAAGAAAGAAAGAAGGAAAGGGGGATGGAGGGACAGCAGGCCCAGATCCTACACCACAATAGAAATGTGTATTCCAGAGTTTAACAAATCAGCAGATAAAGATATTCCAAACACCTGGTGTTAGCGCTTTAATCATCCCGACACCATGGTTCTTATGGTTGTCAGGATGATTGAAGCGCATAATTTCTATTATTACATTGTAATATAGAATGAAATCATTCAACTCACCATAATGCATTCTTTACATCAGGTGCCCCCAGCAGAGTCCGTCCTTACATTAGGTGCACCCAGCAGAGTCCCTCTTTACATCAGGTGCCTCCAGCAGAGTCCGTCCTTACATCAGGTGCCCCCAGCAGAGTCCGTCCTTACATTAGGTGCACCCAGCAGAGTCCCTCTTTACATCAGGTGCCCCCAGCAGAGTCCGTCCTTACATTAGGTGCACCCAGCAGAGTCCCTCTTTACATCAGGTGCCCCCAGCAGAGTCCGTCCTTACATTAGGTGCACCCAGCAGAGTCCCTCTTTACATCAGGTGCCCCCAGCAGAGTCCGTCCTTACATCAGGTGCCCCCAGCAGAGTCCCTCTTTACATCAGGTGCCCCCAGCAGTGTCCCTCCTTACATCAGGCATTCCCAGCATAGTCCCTCCTTACATCAGGCATTCCCAGCAGAGTGCCTCCTTACATCAGGTTTCCCCAGTAGAGTCTCTCCTTACATCAGCTGTCCCCAGTTACCAGTGGCGTCACTAGGGTTGGTATCACCCGGTGTAGAAAAACATGGCGTTACCCCCCTCCCCCCATAGTCCTCCCTCAGTACAGACCCCCCTCTATCAGTATAGACCCCCTCAGGATAAACCACCCCCTCCTCCATCAGTACAGACCCCCCTGGACAAACCAGCCCCATCTGTACAGACCCCCCCCAGGACAACTCAACCCCCTCCATCTGTACAGACCCCCTCCAGGAGTACAGCCCCCCCAAGATAACCCCCATCTGTACAACCCCCCCCAGGACAACTCACCCCCCTCCATCTGTACAGACACCCCCAGGAGTACAGAACCCCCCAGGACCACACACCTTCCTCTATCTGTACAGACCCCCCAGGACAATTCACCCCATCAGGAGTACAGACCCCCCCAGGACCACTCACCCCCTCCATCTGTACAGACCCCCCCAGGACAATTCACCCCCCAGGAGGAGTACAGACCCCCGCAGGACCACTCACCCCCCTCCATCTGTACAGACCCCCAGGACAATTCACCCCCCTCCATCTGTACAGACCACCACCAGGAAAATTCACCCCCCTCCATCTGTACAGACCCCCCCAGGACAATTCAGCCCCCTCCATCTGTACAGACCCCCCCCAGGACAATTCACCCCCCTCCATCTGTACAGACCCCCCCAGGACAATTCACCCCCAACAAGTACAGACCCTCCTAGGACAATTCACCCCCCTCCATCTGTACAGACCCCCCTCCCCAGGACAATTCACCCCCGGCAGGTAGAAGAACCCCTGGGTTCTGTAAGTGGGAAAGTTGTTTGGGGTCGGGGGGCTGTGGATTGAATTTGGACGGAACATGGTTAATAAGGTGGACTTAGCTTTTAACTTCTTAAAGAGGAACTGCAGTCTGCTTACATAATTTGTAATAAAAACATCTTTGCCATTCTGAAGCTTCCCTCCAACCACTTTGCTCATCATTTTATATATACTGTGATTCTGTACTTGCCAAATATGCTGCAGAAAACTCCGTCCACTGAGTCTGGCTGCAACCATTTTAACTGTCAGCAGCTGAAGCTGTTGCCTGTTCACATTCTGGATTTACACAGACACACAAAGGCACACCTCCAGATCTGCAGCTCTCATTGGCCCTCTTAAGACTCATCCCCCCTCCCTTCCTGGCAAACTCTCATGAGAGTGAGAAAGAGAGCTGTGCATGATATCGTAAGCCTTGGCATTTTACCAGACAAGAAACAGGAAGTGGGCTGTATAAGGTATTTACTGGCAGAATTTGTTTTAAAAAATGTTTTACTATCCAAAGTTAAAACAACAAGGACAGAAGATTTAATAGACGGAAAGATGAAAAAATGACTGAAGTTCCGCTTTAAGGAACATTTCTTAAAGGCATTAGATAGATAGAGAGACAGACAGACAGATAGACAGACAGACAGACAGGCAGACAGACAGATAGATAGACAGATAGATAGATAGATAGATAGATAGATAGATAGATAGATAGATAGATAGATAGATAGATAGATAGATAGATAGATAGATAGATAGATAGTATACTCTTAGGACTGACAGACAGACACACAGGTTGGACTGGATGGACCTGCTGTGTCTCTTACCAACCTTATCTACTATGTAACTATGGGGTTGATTTACTAAAACTGGAAAGTGAAAAATCTGGGGCAGCTCTACATAGAAACCAACCAGCTTCCATTTTTTTAATTGAACAAGCTGAAGTTAGAAGCTGATTGGCTACCATGCACCGCTGCACCAACATTTTGCAATCTCCAGTTTTAGTAAATCAAACCCTGTGTATTATATGGCCAACTTATTAAGCTCGGGTGTAGGGTGAAGTCTACTGCTAGGTCTACAGGATACACACACAATTTAGACAATTCTGTGCCTTCAGACATACCGCAACAGTTTGGGGAAATCTATTTTCTTTTCCAGAATGACTGTGAACTATGACAGCTCCATAAAGACATGGTTTGATGATTTTGGAGTGGAGGTACTCAAGTTCCCTGACCCCAACCCTACTGATCACATTTGGGATGAATTGGAATGCCTATTGCTTCCTAGTCCTCTCATCCAACATCAGTACCTAACCTCATAAATTCTCTTTTGGCTGAATAGGGACGAATTCCCTTGCTCCAAACTCTTAGACCACTTTCACACTGAGGCGCTTTTCAGGCGCTTTCACGCTAAAAACAGCGCCAAAAAAGCTCACAAAAACGTATTTCCATTAAAATCAATGAATGCTTTCACACTGGGGCAGTGTGCTGGCATGGCTGTGAAAAACTCCCCTCTCCATTGAAATGAATGGAAAGCTCTTCAATAGAGCCTGAAAAGCGCTTCAAAAGCGCTCAGTGTTTTTACTGGCAGTTTAGAAGCGCCTCAGTGTGAAAGTGGCCTTATTGAAAGCCTTCCCAGTAGAGTAGATGCTGTTATAATCACAAAGAAGGGGTGTCAGCTCCATAATTATGCCCATAGATTTGGAATGGGACATCCCACAAGCTCCTATAGGTGTAATATTCAGGTATACTTAAATTATTGGCTAGATAGATAGATAGACCCAATGTATACCGTGCCTTGAAAATATCCACACACCTTGAAATTTTCCACATTTTGTCATGTTACAACTAAAAATGTAAATGTATTTTGTTGGGATTTTATGTGATAGACCAACACAAAGTGACACATAATTGTAAAGTGGAAATAAAATGATAATTTATTTTTTTACAAGTAAATATTCAGCCCCTTTACTCTGATACCCCTAACTAAAATCTAGTGGAACCAATTGCCTTCAGAAGTCACCTAATTAGTACAGTCCACCTGTGTGTAATTTAATCTCAGTATAAATTCAGCTGTTCTATGAAGCCCTCAGAGGTTTTTTAGAGAATCTTAGTGAACAAACAGCATTATTAAGGCCAAGGAACACACCAGACAGGTCATGGATAAAGTTGTGGTGAGGTTTAACCACTTCAATACCGGGCCTATTCTGGCACTTCTCTCCTTCATGTAAAAATACAAATTTTTTTGCTCGAAATATAGCCAGAACCCCCAAACATTATATATGTTTTTTTAGCAGACACCTTAGGGAAAAAAATGGCGGCCATTGCAACTTTTTATCTTGCACAGTATTTGCGCAATAATTTTTCAAACGCCTTTTTTTGGGGGAAAAAAAAGGTTTTATGAATTAAAAAATAACAAAACAGTAAAGTTAGCCCAATTTTTTTGTATAATGTGAAAGATGATGTTAAGCCGAGTAAATAGATACCTAACATGTCACACTTTAAAATTCCGCACACTCATGGAATGGCACCAAACGCCAGTACTTAAAAATCTCCATAGGCGAAGCTTTACATTTTTTTACAGGTTACTACTTTCGAGTTACAGAGGAGGTCTAGTGCTAGAATTGTTGCACACGCTCTAACGCACGCAGCGATACCTCACATGTGTGGTTTGAACGGCGTTTACATATGTGGGCAGGACTTACATGCGTGTTCGCTTCTGAGCGCGAGCTACCGGGGACAGGGGCGCTTTAAATTATTTTTATTTTTTTTACTTATTTTTTTTTATTTTTACACTTTTTTTTACATTTTTTTTGATCACTTTTATTTCTATTACAAGGAATGTAAACATCCCTTGTAATAGGAATATATTGTGAAAGGCCCTCTTTATGGAGAGATGCGGGGGCCAATAAGACCCCACATCTCTCCTCCAGGCTGGAAAGCAAGAGATCCTGAAAAAAAATGTGTTTACTTCCGGGTACCCGGGCGTGACGTCACAACGTCGCGACCGGGCCTCCGACGCTCATAGAGATGACTGGTGACCATCTGGTCACCGGAAATCTCTATCGTCGTGAGCCGGCCGATTCTTTCTCCGGGCCCCCGATGGCACAGGAGAGCCCGGAGAAGCACCGGATGGCGGCGGGAGGGGGAGACGTCCCCTCCCGCCGCCTATAAGAACAATCAAGCGGCGGAACTGCCGCTATGGTCATTCTTATCGTGCACAGAATCGCCAGCTGCAAAGAAGGATATCTGAATGATGCCTGTAGCTGAAGGCATCATTCAGATATCACCGCACAAAGTCAAGGATGTCATATGACAGCCTGTGGTGTTGAAGTGGTTAAAGCAGGGTTAGGTTATAAAAAAATATCCAAAGCTTTGAACATCTCACAAAGCACTGTTCAATCCATCATCCGAAAATGGAAAGAGTATGGCACAACTGCAAACCTACCAAGATTTGAACGTCCACCTACACTGACAGACGGGGCAAGGAGAGCATTAATCAGAGAAGCAGCCAAGAGGTCCATGGTAACTCTGGAGGAGCTGCAGAGATCCACAGCTCAGGTGGGAGAATCTGTCCACAGGACAACTATTAGTCGTGCACTCCACAAATCTGGCCTTTATGGAAGAGTGGCAAGAAGAAAGCCCTTGTTGAAAAAAAGCTATAAGAAGTCCCGTTTGCAGTTTGCGAGAAGCCATGTGGGGGACACAGCAAACATGTGGAAGAAGGTGCTCTGGTCAGATGAGACTAAAATTGCACATCACCCTGAACACATCGTCCCCACTGTGAAACATGGTGGTGGCAGCATCATGTTGTGGGGATGCTTTTCTTCAGCAGGGACAGGGAAGCTGGTCAGAGCTGATGGGAAGATGGATGGAGTTAAATAAAGGGAATTCTTAGAAGAAAACCTGTTAGAGACGGCAAAAGACTATTTTGCAAAGAACAATGGGCAAAAATGTCACTCTCTAGATGTGCAAAGCTGGTAAAGACATCCCCAAAAGAAACTTGCAGCTGTAATTGCAGTGAAAGGTGGTTCTACAAAGACTCAGGGGGGCTGAATACAAATGTGCGCCACACTTTTCAGATATTTATTTGTAAAAAAAATAATGAAAACCATTTATCCTTTTCCTTCCACTTCACAATTATGTGCCACTTTGTGTTGGGCTATCAAAATCCCAATAAAATACATTTACGTTTTTGGTTGTAACATGACAAAATGTGGACAATTTCAAGGGGTATGAATACTTTTTCAAGGCACTGTAGACTGAGCCAAGTATAATGCCAGGCCAGGTTCACTTTAAGCCTGTGTTACCTGGAAGCACTGGATTATATCAACTAGAGATTAACATAAACTCAAAGGACTTTCCGGCTTCAGCAGATCTGGGTACCTCATACCATTAGCAACGCACTGACTGGCTGTTTACACTTAGGCTTTACTAGATAAACTGGTTTATGTTTTTTTTACATCATAACTGTTATTCTTTATAAGAAATGGGAAGACTCATTCTCTGAATTGTTTGCTTTAACCACTACCTAGAGTCTAGGTCCTAGACATTTTAAGGTTTGGCTAAGTTTTGCCTCAAGCTTGGGTGGTGGAAGAGTTCCACATCATTTCCTCCTGTAAAAACCACAGGAAGGCATGCACAGGCATTTGTGGCAGCAAGCAAGATGCAGGAAATAGGACTGCATTAAAGGAAAACATTAGCTGTTTTTACAGTGTTTGGGAATGTATACATTATTCATATAAATATTGTATCGCTTTTAAAAAAACTGTTTCTTTCTGTGTATGGTTTTATATACTGTGCATATGTACAGTATATGGGATGTTTATGTAGGCTCTGTAGTCTACTTAAGCCCCGTACACACGGTCGGACTTTTGCCCAACAAACTTTGTTTTGAGCAAGTTGGACCAACAATCCGACCGCGTGTACGCTCCATCGGACAAACTTTTTTAGTTTGGTTTTGGATTTCATCGGACAAAAGTTGGGTCTGCAAACGGACAAACTTTTACCCAACAAAAGTCAGATGGAGCAAAGTCCGACCGTGTGTACAGATAACCATCGGACTTTAGTCCGATGGACAAAACAACTAATGTTAAAATCAACCAACAATAGCAGAAGTTGACCAAAGGGTGGCAGTAAAGATCAGAAAAGAGCAGAAAAAACACGTGATGTTGTAAGAAGTTTTAAGAAAGTTTGCAGAAAAGTCCGAGCGTGTGTATGCTATGGGTGTTCCCAACCAACTCCGTTCGGACAAAAAACCACGGAAAAGTCCGATGGAAGTCCGACCGTGTGTACGAGGCTTTAGTAGTGAGGCATAGTTGTTGGGCTTTTCTTTGTCAGTACAAGTTGATTGGTCAAATCAAATCACAGGAAGTAAAATCACAGTTTTTCTGCACACACAGGAAGGGGGGCACTGATTTTCTGCATACACAGGAAGGGGGGGGGCACTAATTCTCTGCACACACAGGAAGGGGGGGGACACTGATTTTCTGCACACACAGGAAGGGGGGGCACTGATTTTCTGCACACACAGGAAGAGGGGCACTGAATTTCTGCACACATAGGAAGGGGGGGGGGCACTGATTTTCTGCACACACAGGAAGGGGGGGCACTGATTTTCTGCACACACAGAAGGGGGGCACTGATTTTCTGCACACACAGGAAGGGGGGACACTGATTTTCTGCACACACAGGAAGGGGGGGCACTGATTTTCTGCACACACAGGAAGGGGGGCACTGATTTTCTGCACAAACAGGAAGGGGGAGCACTGATTTTCTGCACACACAGGAAGGGGGAGCACTGATTTTCTGCACACACAGGAAGGAGGAGCACTGATTTTCTGCACACACAGGAAGGGAGATCACTGATTTTCTGCACACACAGAAAGGGGGAGCACTGATTTTCTGCACACACAGGAAGGGGGAGCACTGATTTTCTGCACACACAGGAAGGGAGATCACTGATTTTCTGCACACACAGGAAGGGAGATCACTGATTTTCTGCACACACAGTAGGTTAATTGCTAGAGAGACCAATGATGTCTGCACTCCAGTTCACACACCGTGTTTCCCAGTATGAATGCCACCAGTGGGATTTGCACCTTAGCACACACAGCCTAATGACTAGTATCCTTCCTGAGATCTGCACTCCAACACACACAATGCACTCCCTAGTATTTGTGGCACCAATTAAATCTGCATGGCACATATAGCCCGCTGCTCAGTGTCCAGGCAACCAGTGAGTTCTGCACTCTAGCACATGAACCCAACTCTCCAGTATTCATGCCACTAGTGATGAGCCGAACACCCCCGGGTTCGGTTCGCACCAGAACCCGCGAACGGACCGAAAGTTCGCACGAACTTTAGAACCCTATTAAATACAATGGATGCGAACGTTCGAAATCTAAAGTGCTAATTATAACGACTATTATGCATGTTATTGTCCTAAAAAGGTTTGGGAACCCGGGTTCTGCACCAGGGGACATGTATCAATCCCCAAAAAAGTTTTAAAAACGGCCGTTTTTCTGGAGCAGTCATTTTAATGATGCATAAAGTGAAAAAAAAAAAAATATTCCTTTAAATATCGTACCTGGGGGGTGTCTAAAGTATACCTGTGAAGTGCCACGTGTTTCCCATGTTTAGAACTGTCCCTGCTCAAAATTACATTTCTAAAGGAAAAAAAGCCATTTAAAACTGCTTGCGGCTTTAATGTAATGTCTGGTCCCGGTAATATGGATGAAAATCTTTAAGAAAAATGGCATAGCTACCCCATCACAGCCCCCCCCCCCCCCCCACCCCAGCCTATTACCAGCCCCTTTGGGTCTTGTATGGATATTAAGGGGAACCCCGCACACAAAATAAAAAAGGCCCTATATACTCTGAACAGCCGTATACAGGCGGTGCATACAAGACAGGGACTGTAGGTTTGTTCTTATGTAGAATCTGTTTGTAATTTTGAACAGGTACATTGTTTAAGTGTACAGAATGGGGAAAAAAGTTGCGCTACTAAATGAAACAAGTAAATTTATATATATATATATATACCCATATATATATACCCATATATATATAAGGCTGCCAGCATCAGCAATCAGACACAATGCAAAGGAAAATATAAAGATAATAAATGCGGCGCCTAAAATAGTGAAAAAAGCCCAGAGACACGTATGAATCTAGGTATGTAGTGGGTGAAGAAATAAGTGACTTCAAGAGTAGGTGAACAATGAACATCAGAGCGTGGTCTCCACATATGGAATCAAGCTGGCTTATGGTTCATACATAGCATTACTTCAGACCGTTGTGGCACCCAGGGATGTGACTCCAACACCAGGAAGGGTGATGACGCTCTCCTACGTCAGTGTCGTTCGATGCAGGCTCCAATGTGGTTCACGCGTTGTGTTCCTGTGAGAGAGGTTTGGAGCACATATAGCGTGATGATGTTCTCCGACGGCACTGACGTTCGACGCAGGCCCTGTTGCGGTTCACGTGACGGCGCTCTGCGAGAGAGGCTTGGAACGCAATAATATCTTTGGATGTAGTAGCGTGATGACGCTCTCCAACGACAGCGAGAGGACGCGGTGTCATACGTCGCTCCGACCATTTTTATTGGCTGTGTGCTTTGGCTGTATTGATGACAATCAATAGGGCGGCGTTTTTGGATTTGTGATTGGACAGTCTCTTGCAGAGGGTGTATACCCAACAGCTGAGACATGTTCCTATCACTTTATGTTTCCTATATAATGGCGTGGTATTTTCTGTGCAGGTTCATGCCCCAGTTGATGCATTTTTTATGCAAAACATGTCGGGTACATGAACCTGCTTTCTAGCTTCGCCATTTTTTGTATTTATTCGTGATCACTATTATGCAAGCCTCTGCGTTGATGCCTGTATTGAACAGCAATTTTTTATTTTTATTTTAAAACCTTGTGTGGTTTGTTCTGGATGTTTTTTATGAATAAATAGGAGTTTTATTTTTTACCATCTGATCCTGCACTATGTGGAGCCTCATTTTTTTTCACTTTTTCATATGATTGATATCATTACTCTGGATGTGCTGACGGTCTGGAATTCTGTGTCACTGCCTTGGAGAGAGCTGATCCCGGGAGTCCATCCCTTTTATGGCCAGTCTGTGAGGAGATACCCAGATGAATCTAAAACTACATCTGTCGCCTGTTTGACCCATCACCGCTGGTGTGTGAGTCCACGTTTAGGGGTAAGAGTATTCATTTCTTCTCCCCCTTCCTGGTGTTGGAGTCACATCCCTGGGTGCCACAACGGTCTGAAGTAATGCTATGTATGAACCATAAGCCAGCTTGATTCCATATGTGGAGACCACGCTCTGATGTTCACCTACTCTTTTGATTCTAGTTTTCATACTGGACATTTTCACTGAACTGTTTTTGTTATATGTTCGTATTACATTGTGACATATAGATTTTGGTGTGAATTTATGATTTGTGTATCTGCACCTGGTTATCAGTTCACCAGATCACTTGAAGTCACTTATTTCTTCACCCACTACATACCTAGATTCATAAGTGTCTCTGGGCTTTTTTCACTATTTTAGGCGCCGCATTTATTATCTTTATTGTTTAAGTGTAGCTCCAGCCAAAAAATCAATTTTTAAGCTTTTTGGAAAACATAAGGAAGGGTTATCACCCCTGTAACATTTGTTTTGCTGTCTGTGCAGTGTGCACCTGTTCAGAACAGTTCACCTCACTTTCCGTCCTAATGACAAATGTTTTTTGAAAATTTGGGTTTTTTATTGAAACAAGAATTGGTGATAAAGCATCAGTGGAGAGGAGACACTTTTTATCCAATATTAACTCTTACAGGAGAGAATTTGCCTTCCTAGGGGTAGATT
Organism: Rana muscosa; assembly: GCA_029206835.1. Classification (NCBI taxonomy): domain Eukaryota; kingdom Metazoa; phylum Chordata; class Amphibia; order Anura; family Ranidae; genus Rana; species Rana muscosa. The sequence goes on along the minus strand of CM055116.1, from coordinate 1,140,735,909 downwards.
TCCTCTCACTTCATGTTGTATCCTTCCGTTTGCAAGGAGGAGTCGTTTGTAAGTTGGATGTTTGAAAGTAGGGGCCTGCCGTATATACTCAGCTGAAATTTGCCCCTTACATGTTGGTGTTGCCACAACACTGTGAGCCCTCACAGTTACTCTTGGTGGGCACATGAATGGGCCCTGCTGTGAATTATTAGATCAAGAATTGTAATTGCATGCCCCTGTTGAACAGGGGCTGAAAAATTGGGCCTTTGGTGGTGGTGGTGGTGGTGTTGACACAACACTGTAAGGCCTCACAGTTACTCTTGGTGGGCGCAGGAATGGGCCCTGCTGTGAATTATTAGATCAAGAATTGTAATTGCATGCTCTGTTGAACAGGGGCTGAAAAATTGGGCCTTTGGTGGTGGTGGTGCTGGTGTTGACACAACACTGTAAGGCCTCACAGTTACTCTTGTAATTTCATGCCCCTGTTAAACAGGGGCAGAAAAATTGGGCCTTAGGCACTGGTGCCACAACACTGCAACCCCTCACAGATACTGTACTTGGAGCACAGCAATGAGCCCTGTTGCAAAGTATTGCATCAAAAATTGTAATTACACGCCCCTGTTAAACAGGGGCTGAAAAATTGGGCCTTAGCCACTGGTGCTGGTGCCACGACACTGCAACCTCTCCCAGATACTCTAGTTGGAGTGCAGGAATGAGCCCTGCTGCAAAGCATTGCATAAAAAATTGTAATTACATGCCGCTGTTAAACAGGGGCTGAAAAATTGGGCCTTAGCCACTGGTGGCGGCACCCAGAAACAAAAATGTTCTTCCAAGCTATCATCATCAATCGGATCATTGAGGAGGAGGAGGATAGTCAGTCAACATAACAGGACAGTCTCTCAGCATCAGCATCAGTCTTGAAGGGATGTGACATTTGAAAATAAATTAGTCTGTTATATCAGCTTCAGGGGTTTGGTAGCTGGTGGTGATCCAAGACTGGTTCATCTTTATGAAGGTCAGTCGATCAACAGAGTCGGTGGACAGGCGCACCCTGTGATCCGTGACAAATCCTCCAGCAGCACTGAATGTGCGTTCTGAAAGAACGCTGGATGCAGGACAGGCCAGTAGCTCAATTGCATACTGTGCAAGCTCTGGCCAGTGATCCATCCTCAAGACCCAGTAAGCCAGAGCATTTTCGGTGGGGAAGGTGTCCAAGTCTGACCTTGCCCCTAGGTATTCCTGCACCATGTATATCAGACGCTGGCAATGGTTGCTGGAACCGATCATACCTTGGGGCTGCGGACTAAAGAATTGTCTGAATGCATCGGTCAGACGGCCACCTTCCCCACCGCTCCTTCTTTGACTGACCGAAGCCTCAGCAACTCGTTGTCCAGGACCAGGAGTTTGTAACCTCCCAGTCTCTGGGAACGCGTTGCACAGACCTTTCTGCAAGGCCTCCCGGAGTTGTCTCATCCTCCGCTCCCTCTGCGACGGTAAGATAAGGTCTGCAACCTTACCCTTGTACCGTGGATCAAGGAGAGTGGCCAGCCAGTAATGGTCCCTCTCCTTGATCCGAAGAATACGAGGATCCTTCCGCAGACTTTGCAGGATCAGGGAGGCCATGCAGCGTAGGTTAGCTGAGGCATTCGGTCCGGAGTCCTCTGGGTCACTAAGGACGACATGATCCGCAGCCACCTCCTCCCAGCCACGTACAAGTCCACTGGTTTCTTGGGACTGTAAATCATCCCTAAAAGACTGCTGCTGATGATGCTGAGTGCCAGGCTCCACCTCCATGCTGACACAATCCTCCTCCTCTTCCTGTGCGATGAGTGGGATAGAAGGAACACTGTCTGGGTAAAGGGGGCCTTGAGAGGCAAGGAAGTCCTCCTCTTCCTGCCTCTGTTCTGCCTCAAGTGCCCTGTCCATTATTCCACGCAGCGTATGTTCCAACAGGTGGACAAGAGGTACAGTGTCACTGATGCATGCACTGTCACTGCTCACCATCCTCGTGGCCTCCTCAAATGGTGCCAGGACAGTGCATGCATCCCTGATCATGCCCCACTGGCGTGGTGAAAAAAACCCGAGCTCCCCTGACCCTGTCCTGGTGCCGTAGTCGCACAGGTACTCATTGATGGCCCTCTGCTGCGTGTACAGCCGCTGCAGCATGGCCAACGTTGAGTTCCACCTGGTGGGCATGTCACATATAAGGCGGTTCTTGGGCAGGTTCAACTCCTTTTGCAGCTCAGCCAGGCGAGCACTGGCATTATAAGATCTGCGGAAATGCACACAGACTTTCCTGGCCTGCCTCAGGACATCCTGTAAGCCCGGGTACCTGCCCAAGAACCGCTGCACCACCAGGTTAAGGACGTGAGCCACACAGGGCACATGGGTCAGTTGTCCCTGTCGAAGAGCGGAGAGGAGGTTGGTGCCATTGTCGCAAACTACCATTCCTGGCTTAAGCTGGCGTGGCGTCAACCACCTCTCAGCCTGCCCCTGCAGAGCAGACAGAACCTCTGCCCCAGTGTGGCTCCTGTCCCCCAAACACACCAGCGCAAGCACGGCATGTCATCTTTTTGCCTGCGTACTTGCGTAGCCCCTTGAACGCCTACGGAGCACCGCTGGTTCCGAGGACAAAGCACAGGAAGAGGCCATGGAGGAAGGAGAAGAGGAGGGGGTGGAGGAGAGAGGTGTGTCACAACCAGTAGTAGCATTTTGGAGGCGTGGCGGTGGAACAACCTCCAACACTACTGCACCTTGTCCTGCATCCTTCCCAGCTGCCAAAAGAGTGACCCAATGGGCCGTGAAAGAAAGGTAACGTCCCTGTCCATGCCTGCTGGACCATGAGTCAGCGGTAATATGCACCTTACCGCTGACCGCCCTGTCCAGCGAGGCCAAGACATTGCCTTCCACATGCCGGTAGAGAGCCGGAATCGCCTTCCGTGAGAAAAAGTGGCATTTGGGAACCTGCCACTGAGGAACCGCACATTGCACAAACTCACGGAAGGGGGCCGAGTCTACCAACTGAAAAGGCAGCAGTTGAAGCGCTAGCAATTTAGCCAAGCTAGCATTCAACCGCTGGGCATGTGGATGGCTGGGAGTGAACTTCTTTCGACGGTCCAGCAGCTGGGGCAGGGAAATTTGCCTGCTAGAATCAGACGTCGGTGTACTGCTAGCAGAGTGCCCGCAAGTACTTGGCTGTGACACACCTAATTCTACACCTTCATTCCTCTCAGTGCAGGTTTCAGAGAGGACTGAAGGTATAGTGGGGTTGGAGATCCCAGCTGATGCGGTGCAAGGAGAGGTCCGCTTTGTTCTTTGGTGTGGGTCTTTAAGGTAGGCTTGCCAACGAGCTGCATGGCAGGTCAACATATGTCTGGTCAAGCATGTGGTGCCCAAGCGGGTGATGTTTTGGCCACGCGATATACGCTTGAGTCATATGTTGCAAACAGCAGCTGTGCGATCTGATGCACTCGACTCAAAAAAGGCCCACACCAAAGAACTTTTTGAATAACGGGCAGAGGCAGCGCCCTGCACAGGCGGAGCTCTGCGGTGTGATTCCGTTGGTGTGCTGCCCTTACGCTGGCCCCCCGAGGGCATCCTACCTCGTTGGAGATGTGCCTCCTCCTCATCCTCCTCCTCCTCCTCCTCTCTCCTATTAGGCACCCACGTGGAGTCAGTGCCCTCATCTTCCCCTCCCTCCTCATCACTGGAGCCAATCTGGCAGTATGCTGCAGCTGCTGGAACATGACTGCCAGATTGGTGTCCTTCTTGAGCATCCCCTCTCTCTGCTCTCACGCTACTGCCTTCCTCTAGCTGGGTATCATCATCAGACCCTTCGAAACGCTGGGCATCCTCCTGGAGCATGTACCCAACACTGTGCTCAAACAGTTCGGGGGACTCCTCAGGAGGACATGGTTGGTCTAGGGAAGGAGTGACTGATGATGACATTGATACCAGGGAAGAGGACGCTTTGGCAGCTGCTTTGCCAGTACCCTGAGCATGGGTGAGAGAGGATGAGGAGGATGAGGAGGGCTTGGTCATCCACTCTACCAAGTCTTCGGCATGATGCGGCTCAACGCTTCCAGCTGCCGAAAAGAAGGACAAGCGTGTCCCATGGCCACGTGCTGATGGCGATGCACCACGTCCACGACCAGCACTGTTGTCTCTAGACACAGAGCCTGCTTGCCCTCTTTTATTGGCTCCTGACTGTCTGCCTCTCCTTGATTGCCTTCCAGACATTCTAATGGCCTGCAGGGAAATGGGAAAACCAGCAATAAGGCCTAGCTTCAGGAGTATATTTTGCAGGAATCACACTACGCCTGCTGTAAGTGCTGCAAATGCCTGTTGGTGTAACACACCAGGAAAAAGCAGCAATACAGGCTAACTTCAGGTGTAATATGATCAGGAGGCACACTCCGCCCGCTGTAAGTGCTGCAAATTCCTGTTGGTGTAACACACCAGGAAAACGCAGCAATACAGGCTAACTTCAGGTGTAATATGATCAGGAGGCACACTTCGCCCGCTGTAAGTGCTGCAAATGCCTGTTGGTGTAACACACCAGGAAAACGCAGCAATACAGGCTAACTTCAGGTGTAATATGATCAGGAGGCACACTCCGCCCGCTGTAAGTGCTGCAAATGCCTGTTGGTGTAACACACCAGGAAAACGCAGCAATACAGGCTAACTTCAGGTGTAATATGATCAGGAGGCACACTCCGCCCGCTGTAAGTGCTGCAAATGCCTGTTGGTGTAACACACCAGGAAAAAGCAGCAATACAGGCTAACTTCAGGTGTAATATGATCAGGAGGCACACTCCGCCCGCTGTAAGTGCTGCAAATGCCTGTTGGTGTAACACACCAGGAAAAAGCAGCAATACAGGCTAACTTCAGGTGTAATATGATCAGGAGGCACACTCCGCCCGCTGTAAGTGCTGCAAATGCCTGTTGGTGTAACACACCAGGAAAAAGCAGCAATACAGGCTAACTTCAGGTGTAATATGATCAGGAGGCACACTCCGCCCGCTGTAAGTGCTGCAAATGCCTGTTGGTGTAACACACCAGGAAAACGCAGCAATACAGGCTAACTTCAGGTGTATAAGGTGCAGGAGGCTTAGCAACAATGACACTGACACTGTCCCCTGCCTATCCTTCTCTCTCCCTGCACACAAGGTTTATCAAAGTATATGACACTGACACTCTCCCTGCCTATCCTTCTCTCTCCCTGCACACAAGGTTTAGCAAAGACCAAAGAATATGACACTGACACTGTCCCCTGCCTATCCTTCTCTCTCCCTGCACACAAGGTTTAGCAAAGAATGTGACACTGACACTGTCCCCTGCCTATCCTTCTCTCTCCCTGCACAAGGTTTAGCAAAGAATATGACACTGACACTCTCCCTGCCTATCTTTCTCTCTCCCTACACACAAGTTTGAGGTACAAATAGGACTGACACTTTCCCTGCCTATGTAACTCTTTCCCTGCGCCGGAACACACTACAGAAGGCCGCCGCGCTGGTGGCCTTTTCTAGTGTGGGGCCTGTGCTAAACCCCCTGAGCTATAATTGGCCACAGGCAACCTGCCTGTGGCCAATTATGGCTCTCCTAGCTGCCGGCGCTATGATTGGCCAAGCATGCGGGGTCACAGTGCATGCTTGGCCAATCACAGCGCCGGGATTGCACTGCAATGGCGCAGTGTATTGTGGGCCGTTCGCGTCACTCGAATTTGGCGCGAACGGCCCAAATCGTTCGATGTTCGCCGAACGGTCGAACAGCCGATGTTCGAGTCAAACCTATGTTCGACTCGAACACCGAGCTCATCCCTACATGCCACCAGTGAGTTCTACCCTCTAGCACATACATACCTTACCACCCCGTATCCATGCCACCACACCACACACTCTCCAGTACCCATGACACCAGTGAGATCTGAACACCAACAAACACCGCACTCACAAGTATCCATGCCACAATGTGATCTGCATTGCACATATAGCCAACTGCCCAATATCCAGGCCACCAGTTAGTTCTGCAATCTAGCACATGCACCTAACTGTGCAGTATCCATGCCATCAGTGAGTTCTACACTCTAGCATAGACATCTAAATCCCCAATATCCATGCCATAGGTGAGACCTTTACTTTAGCACACATACTTCTCTCCTCAGCATCCATGCCACCAGTTATGATCTGCATGCTAGAGTCTAGCACACACACCTTTCTCTATAGTGTCTATGACACAAGTGAGATCTGCACTCTAGGGACACTAAGGGATAGAAGCAGCACACCGATATCCTAATTCCTTCACATTCACATTGTCCCCGCCCAGGGGGACAATCACCTCTGGGGGTGCATAAGGTGCTTATGAAGTTACATGTAGGTACCTGGGAGCACTAAAACCATTTTTTCCAATGGAAATTTATTTTATTAGCGTAATGATTCAAAAAAAACTCACACTTGGGTCAAATATCAAGAGGAAAAGGCCATTTTAGAACCACTGATCATCACCTGTTATATGAGTTGTCTGACTCACAGATACTGGATAGGCAGTTTGGAAGGTTGCAGTATTTCAAATAGTGCCATTGAAGCTATATGATTCTGTAGTCCAACCCCATTGGTGAAGGGAAGATTTACATTCCAGCACAAACCAAAAGCATTGCAACCTAAAGCCTCGTACACACGGTCGGACTTCCATCTGACTTTTCCCTGGTTTTTTGTCCGAACGGAGTTGGCCGGGCACACCCATAGCATACACACCACAGGACTTTTCTGCAAACTTTCCCAAAACTTTTTGCAACATCACATGGTTTTTCTGCTCTTTTCTGCTCTTTACCGCCACCCTTTGGTCAACTTCTGCTATTGTTGGTTGATTTTAACATTAGTTATTTTGTCCATCGGACAAAAGTCCTATGGTTTTCTGTACACACGGTAGGACTTTGCTCCATCGGAATTTTGTTGGGCAAAAGTTTGTCTGTTTGCAGACTCAACTTTTGTCCGATGAAAACAAAACCAAACAAAAAAAAGTTTGTCCGATGGAGCATACACACGGTCGGATTGTTGGTCCAACTTGCTTAAAACGAAGTTTGTTGGGCAAAAGTCCGACCATGTGTACGGGGCTTAAGTATCAATCAGCTCATATATATCATATTAAGAGCCTGCACACCTGGAAGAGGCTTCAGTTCCTGTGAAACAGGCCATCAATTTCAGACTTGAAGAGGAATCTGGCAGTTTAGTCATCATGATTACAGTGTTGGGGATAGAGTGGACAAATGTCAGCTTATGTTCCATGTTTAAAGTAGGGGTCAGCTGAGTTTCTCCTCTATCTTGTTTGTTTGAACTGTGGACCTGGTTTGACAAATCATTTCTTAAAGCAGCTTTCAAACCAAAGTTATTTTCAGTTTTGGGTGTACAACAGCAAGGCTTGAGTTATCTTTCTTTAGTACTATCCATGACTGTAATGGAGACGAAGTCCGCCCATTATTATTATTATTATATTATTATACAGGATTTATATAGTGCCAACAGTTTGCGCAGCACTTAACAAAATAAAGGCAGACATTACAGTTACATTACAATTTGGTACAATAGAAATCAGAGGGCCCTGCTCATTAGAGCTTGCCCATCCTAATCCTTTCATGACGGTCCTGGTTTGCCCATACGTTGAACATTTTTATTTTTCCCTTTGAAGCGCATTTCCTACATGTTCCTAAGGAGGATCCTCTAGGGCAGCCATTCTCAACCAGGGTTCCATGCAAACCTAGGGTTCATCCATAGGTTGCTAGGGGTTCCTTGAGCTGTGGCTGATTGGCCTCCCATTTATTGGTACCAGCATAGCTCCAGGACCAACACCACTTAGCAAACCCAGCAGCATGACACCAGTAATCTTTTTTTTTTTTCACCAAAAATATGTAGAAGAATATATATTGGCCTAAACTGAGGAAGAAATTCGTTTTTTTATATTATTATTTTTTTTTTTGGGGGGGGGGGGGGGGATATTTATTATAGCAGAAAATAAAATATTGCTTTTTTTTTTCAAAATTCTCACTCTTATTTTTGTTTATAACGCAAAAATAAAAAATGCAGAGGTGATCAAATACCACCAAAAGAAAGCTCTATTGTGGGAAAAAAAGGACATAAATTTTGTTTGGGTACAGCATCGCACAACCACGCAATTGTTAGTTAAAGCAACACAGTGCTTTATTGCAAAAAAATGGCCTGGTCATTAAAGTGGTTGTATACACCTGTAGGTGATTTTTATTTATAGGTATGCCTATAATAAGGCTTACCTGTAGGTAAAATGAATATCTCCTAAACTTGTAAGTTTTACGAGATATTCACTTCGCATGCAGCCATTGACATCTGCGGCACATGCGCAGTGAAGGTCCGGGAAGGTCTGGCGTATCGTGCCGGACCTTGCTGGAAGTGAGGACACTGGGGGTGACATCATCGCGACTCCGGCCACTCACAGTGCCGGAGCCAGAGCCGCGAACCCAGAGGAAACACAGAGGGGCAAATGTTGTCTCCCTTCTGCGTTGACCGGGATGCGCTGCGGGGACCTCATTCTAAGGTATTTCATAATGAGCTAGTATGTGATGCATACTAGCTCATTATGCCTTTGCCTTACAGGTTTTTGTTTTTTTGTGTGGGTTTACAACCGCCTTAAGGGGGTAAATCCTTCCGGTCCTTAAATGGTTTAACCTACATATTGGTAAACCCGAGTCAGGCTCAGGGTGAGTTTTTACTACCAAAAGCGGTAACCCCAAGCCAGACTCGGGCTGCATCGCAGGATACAGGGGAAGTTACTTACCTTGTCCCCTGGACATGGGCGTCCGCTGAACTTTTTTCAGGGGGGGGGGCATCATTTTAAGGTCATCCAGGCATCTTTGGGGCAGTGGAGCAGCGCTGTATACACCACTCCTCCACCGCCCCTGCCCATTGAAATAAATGTGTACCGCTGCCGAAGAGCCTGCAAATCGCTTCGGCAGCAGCGATACACAGTTGCATTTAACCCTGTCTTCGACCGCTAGCTGGGGTTAAAAGTGCCCCACTAGCGGCCGAATAGCGCCACTAAAACGATGGTAAAGCACCGCTAAAACTAGCAGCGCTTTACTGATAACGCGGCCAGCTGGCAGTGTGAAATAGCTCTTGAGGATAATTCAGCTTCACTCCATGTCCATATAAATATAGCCTAGAGAATGTACATCTTTCTATATTGCAATGTGTTGCAATACATCTGTTGTGGCCATATTTTGATCTTTATGAATACAGCCCATACTGTATAGGTTGTTTTCATCAAGATGAAAATATGGCCGTCCACAACACAGATGTATTGAAATACATTGCAATACAAAAAGATGTATACAGTGGTGTCGTGGCACAGGCACTGCTGTTACCTGTAGTTCTTCAGCAATAGGCCCAACGTATTCTCTCGTCTCGGCCACTGCACGCCACGCACCTGTGGGAAGAGCCGGTGCCGCGCCGGCCGAATCGGCATAGGCACAACATACATTTACACAGGCAGAGGCAGGCTGAGGCAGCAGCCAATCACAGAACAGCCGGGTCACAGTGATGTTAAGCAGAGGCCCGAGCGGCAGAGCCAATCCAATGCTCGGGCCAGGGATGAGAAGGGAGGGACAGATGTGTAATCGGAAAAGACTGAGAGCAGCCCCAGCCCCCAGGCCAGCAGCAGACTTAGAAAAAAAAGTCCACGGCTGCCGCGGAGGCGACCACGGCGGCCATTGCAACACAGGGGGCAAGTGTCTTCACTTTGACTTCAACACTCTTACGATTCCAGGGGGGGGCAATTGACCCCCCCTGCCCTATGGAGTGGACGCCCATGCCCCTGGATCCTGCGATGTCTCCCCGCAGTGTGTGCAAGCTGTCTCTGGCTTGATTCACATTGTGCCCGAATGCCGCCGAGCTCCGTTCCCTGCGACGTTGCGGCGCACGGGGGCGGAGATCGGCGCCAAATTCAAAAAAGTAAAAACACAATACACATACAGTATACTGTAATCTTACAGATTACAGTACTGTATAAAAAAATTACACATCCCCTTTGTCCCTAGTGGTCTGTCCAGTGCCCTGCATGCACTTTTATATCATAAATACATTTTTTTCTGCCTGGAATTTGGAGATTGTCCATAGCAACTAAAAAGTGTCCCTTTATGTCAAAAGTGATTTTAGACCAGCTAGAAAACAGCGATAATAAATTAGAATCACTTGCAGAATTGAGCGATAGCGATTTGTGGGGAAATTCGTCATCAAACACTGAAAGTAACGACAGCAACAATTCTGCAACTGAGCAAATTTCAGTGTTTTTGATTTGATTACATTATTGAATAATTTTTATTATTATTATATTATTATTTGTTATAATTATTTATAGTTATTTATTATATTATAATTTATGATTTTGTGTTTCAAACTTTATCATACCCGGGATGTCTACTAGACTCTTGTTTGGACAGATTTAAGTGAGTTATTCCTAAGAATTACAGGCCTACAATATAAAACGCCAAATTTCCATGCAAAATAATGGTACCGCTTTCAGCACCTAAAATCTGACAGAATCATACCGCCAGGGAGGTTAAAGACAAAAACGTTTATTCGGGGGAACCAAAAGATACCTGCACTGCAGAACTCTTGATATCATAGAACTGTTGCAGCCAAGGTCAGGTTCACTCTATAAAGACACTGGGGGTTATTTATGAAAGGCAAATCCACTTTGCACTACAAGTGCAAACTACAAGTGCAAAGTGCATTTGAAATTGCACTGAAAGTGCACTTGGAAGTGCAGTCGCTGTAGATCCGATGGGGACATGCAAGGAAAATAAAAAAACAGCATTTTAGCCTGCACATGATTGGATAATAAAATCAGCAGAGCTTCCCCTCATTTCAGATCTACCCCTCAGATTTACAGCGACTGCACTTCCAAGTGCACTTTTAGTGCAATTTCAAGTGCACTTGTAGTGAAAAGTGGATTTGCCTTTCGTAAATAACCCCCAGTGTCACATTGCCCAATGCAGGATGAGTTTAGGGGTGCAGGGATAAAATGTAATTATGTACAATCCCTGCCTCCAGCAGGCCCCCTCCATCCATGTAACTGGTTCAACACAGCATGCTATTGTAGCGGGGTGCTAAATTTAGGGGAAGTGTTTGAGTGGTAGTTATACTCAAACCCCCTAATTGTCAGGGTTCTTGCAACCATTTTGTCCACAGGGAGAGTATCGGTGTACAGTTCCCTGTGGCCTACAGGTGGCGCTGCCATAGTAGGCTAGGGTTGAACCACTGATACAGTGCTGTGCCTTGTGTGTCCCCTCTCAGCTACCATACAGTGGGTGTGGTCTACCTACTGTGCATGCTGGGAGAGGATATAAAAGGAGCAGACGCTGCCTGTTCGGGGGTCTGTCTTCGGGGGTCCTACCCCAGGTGTGTTCCTGTCTGCCCTGGGCACCTTTGGCCCAGGGGCGGAGGTCGGTGAATCAGTCCCAGGCACCTTTAGCCCTGGGACTGCAGCAAAGGCCTGGGCCCAGCACCTTCGGCTGGAGCCCATCAAGGATTGAGGAATCTCAGGGTGCCGCCTTGCGAGGGGATCCATATCTTAGATGAGGAGGCCGGGGGAGGAACCGTTCCGAAGGACTGATGCGGAAGTCACAGTGAAGGAAGGGTCCCGGTAACTCTCTGGAGGGATGTCTTCTCCTTAACAGAGACCAAGTTCACCAGGTCTGTGGCAGAGACCAAGTTCACCAGGTCTGTGGCAGAGACCAAGTTCACTGAGTCTGTGGCAGAGACCAAGTTCACTGAGTCTGTGGCAGAGACCAAGTTCACCAGGTCTGTGGCAGAGACCAAGTTCACTGAGTCTGTGGCAGAGACCAAGTTCACTGAGTCTGTGGCAGAGACCAAGTTCACCAGGTCTGTGGCAGAGACCAAGTTCACTGAGTCTGTGGCAGAGACCAAGTTCACCAGGTCTGTGGCAGAGATTTTGGGTTAAGTTAGAGCATCATTCTGGCTGCTAGTCCCAAGCAAGGGAGACTATCCAGAAAGGCTGAGTCTGCTTGAGAATCGGAGGAGTGAATTGTACTACGTTTGTGCCTGGACCTCCTCCCCACCTTAAGCTGTCCTGTTCTCGCTCCAACCTTTCCTGTCAGAGACTGTGTTTAAAGAAAATAAACTCTACGTTGGAGTTGCAGCTGGTGTTGGCCTTGAAGTTACTGGGGAACATAAAGACTTGTCTTTATTCAATATAGAGGTGAGAACCATTCTCTGACTTTGGCTGCGGAAAGACCCATCAACAACACCGCTCAACCTCTTATTACAGGAGGGTACGGGCTTGTGGTGCGGTGTGCCTCTCTCTTCCTGCGAGGAGCCAAATAAGGCAGGTAGAGAAAGGGGTCTGTGCGCTACACTATCTAAGACATTTCCAGACACATTTACAATCTTGTCTCCTCACGTACAGTACTATGACTAAAAAAGCATTTAACCCTTGCAGTGCAGGGGGAAAAGGCACTGCAAAGGTACATTTTCTCGAATTTTCTCAGATGTTTATCAAGATCAGCTTTAAAGTTTAGTGGATACCTAAGAAATGAGAAGGATTCCGCTGTTGTTCTCTCCTTCCAAAAATGCTAACTGCCAGATAGTCATCTCCTGAGTCACTGACCCAGTCAAGTGTACAGATCAGGAATTCTGTCTTAAAGTGTAACTATAGGCAAAACTTTTTTTTTTTTTTCCATTTTGGATAGAGTAAGGGAGAGTTATAACTCCTATCGGCTTTTTTTTCCCCATCTGTGTCCCATTGGGGAGATTTCCCTTCACTTTCTGTGCCATAGCCAAATCCGTAAGTGAGGGAATGCCAGGGTGTCACCAGGGTCACCAGAACTAGTGCCCCCATTGGAAGAATTTCCCTTTTATTACTGATCAGGTGTCAACCCAAAATATTGGGATTTTCTTTTACTTTCACGTTCAATGATAATGGTAAAAAGGACAAATAGGCCGGTTTCACACTGGGGTGGTGGGTGCGGTGGTGGTGTAGCGCCGCTATTTTTAGCGGCGCTATACCGTCGGAATTGCGGAGGTATTCGGCCGCTAGCGGTGCGGTTTTAGCCCCCGCTAGTGGCCGAAAAAGAGTTAATACCGCCGGCAATGCGCCTCTGCAGAGGCGCATTGCCGGCAGTATTACCGCGGTTTCCCATTGCTTTCAATGGGAAGGAGCGGTGGAGGAGCGGTAAACACACCGCTCCTCTCACCGCTCCAAAGATGCGGCTAGCAGGACTTTTTTTACCGTCCTGCTAGCGCACCGCTCCAGTGTGAAAGCCCTCGGGCTTTCACACTGGAGAAACAGCAGCCGCTGTTTAGGGACGGTTTGCAGGCGCTATTTTTAGCAAAATAGCGCCTGCAAACCGCCCCAGTGTGAAAGGGGCCTTAGGGAGGGCGAATCTCCCTAATGGAGGCACAGACAGTAATAAAAACTGACAGGTGTTCTAATCCCTCTCCACCCTATCCAAAATTAGATAAAAAGTTTTGCCTTAAGACCACTTTCACACTGAGGCGCTTTTCAGGCGCTTTCACGCTAAAAAAAAGCGCCTGAAAACTTATTTCCATTAAAATCAATGAATGCTTTCACACTGGGGCAGTGTACTGAAAAAACGTCCCCCTCCATTGAAATGAATTGAAAGCGCTTCACAAGCGCCTGAAAAGCGCTTCAAAAGCGCTCAGTGTTTTACTGGCAGTTTTTGAAGCGCCTCAGTGTGAAAGTGGCCTTAGTTATACTTCAGTCGCCTTGTAGCGAACAAGGTCCCCAAGGCTGAAACATGTTTACATCCGCTGTCTGTGTCTTTTATGGAGAATCAATACATTTTGATGATTTTAAAGCGCAAGCAAGGAGTTGCGGACCATCTTTTCTAATGATTGCTACTGCCTTTCCACACCCGGGTAGCTCTACACAATCTTCTGATCATATTGGGTAGTAGCACCCTACTTCTGCTCTAATTTTCACATTCAGGTTGTGCAAAAAAAATCAGATTCCTCCAATCAGGCTAAACAGTGCGGAGGGATAAATCTCCTGCTGCGGATATTGGGGGTTATTTACGAAAAAGGCAAATCCACTTTTCACTACAAGTGCAAATTGCACTTGAAATTGCACTGAAAGTGCACTTGGAAGTGCAGTCGCTGTAAATCTGAGGGGAAGATCTGAAACGAGGGGAAGCTCTGCTGATTTTATCATCCAATCATGTGCAGGCTAAAATGCGTTTTTTTATTTTCTTTGCATGTCCCCCTCAGATCTACAGCGACTGTACTTCCAGTGCAATTTCAAGGGCACTTTGCACTTGTAGTTTGCACTTGTAGTGCAAAGTGGATTTGCCTTTCGTAAATAACCCCCATTGTGTTTTTTTCAAAATTGTTGCTGTTCTTTTGCTTATAGCGCAAAAAATAAATAAAATAAATATATCACCAAAAGAAAGCTCTATTTGTGGGAAAAAAAGGATATCAATTTTGTTTGGGTACAGCGTCGCACGACTGCGCAGATGTAGGTTAAAGCGACGCAGTGCCATATTGTAAAAAGTGCTCTGGTCAGGAAGGGGGTAAAACCTTCCGGGGCTGAAGCGGTTAAGCATGGTAGCCAGGCAATTGGCCTTTTTAGAAGAAAGCCAGCGACAGTAGGCGGCATCTTCCTCTCAGTACAGGTTTCCTGTAAATGGTTTCAAGCGAAAGTCTTTGGCAGAAAAATGTACAGAATGAATAACTTTGTCTGCAGCAATACAATTCCTCTTAGTAGATACGATCACAAAGTTATGCTAATGCACTTTCTATCCATTTGCTGCGGTTCCACTTCTCTAATGCAGTTGACTGGAGATCAAACTTTTTTTATAATTGATATATTTCGATGTACAGTAACATTAAACCTCTAAGACGAAAGACATTCCAGACGCTGTGTTATTTTTGATTCCTCCCATTAAACAATTATGGGCCTGAGAACTGGAGATCCTCTCCTAATGAGTCAGGAGAAGAGAATTCGGAAAGTATGTATCGATTGTTTGATCATGTAGGCAATCAAGGTGTGTTCTCTGAAAGATGTTATTGTTGCTGAATGACAGGCCAATATAAATGACAGTAAGTACAGAAACTGCAGCTGCAGCACTTGTGTGTGGTGTGGAGGCCGAGACCAGGAAATGGACTTCTGAAGGACTCAAAACAAATCAACTTTGTCAAGAAGATCAAAGATAAAAGTAGAATGCCAGCTCTGAGAGACATTCAGGAATAAAGGCAGTATAAACACAATACAAATCCTACCTGGTGTCCCTTTGTCCTTCTCTGTATTTAATCTTTGTAAAAGTAAGCCTAGCATTGGATATTTTGTTGTGTTGTGTGTTGTGTGTTGTGTGTTGTTTCATGTTAAAGCTAAACTCCGGCTAAAATAAAAGTTTACCCTTGCATTGGGGCTCCCCAAGCACTTCTAGGGTTAAATGCTCTTCAAACTACAGCCCATGGGCCACATCTGGCCACCTACAAGATTTTATGTTGTTCGCAGCTAGAGTCAGTGGCATATCTTCAACGTGCACAGATTGAGGATTAAGGTCAGCCCAAGCTGCCTCTAAGGAAGGACTGATGGGGACCCTGTTATAAGGGGGACTCTGATGGGGATTATGATGTACGAGGGACTCCAATGGGGACCCTGTTATAAGGGGGACTCTGATGGGGATTATGATGTAAGGGAGACTCTGATGGGGATCCTGATGTAAGGGAGACTCTGATGGGGATCCTGATGTAAGGGGGACTCTGATGGGGATCCTGATGTAAGGGGGACTCTGATGGGGATCCTGATGTAAGGGGGACTCTGATGGGGATCCTGATGTAAGGGAGATTCCGATGGGGATCCTGATGTAAGGGGGACTCCGATGGGGATTCTGATGTAAGGGGGACTCTGATGGGGGTTCTGATCCCAGGGGGACCTTGATGGGGGTTCTGATCTAAGGGGGACTCTGATGGGGGTTCTGATCAAAGGGGGACTCTGATGGGGACCCTGATGCAAGGGGAGATTTTGATGGGAACCCTGACGTAAGAGGGAATTCTGATGGGGACCCTGATACAAGGGGGACTCTGACGGGGATTATGATGTAAGGGGGACTATGATGGGGACCCTGATGTGAGGGGAACTCTGATGGACATTCTGATGTATGGAGGACTCTGATAGGGACCCTGATGTGAGGGGAACTCTGGTGGGGATTCTGATGTATGAAGGACTCTTAGGCTCCATGTACACAGAAGCTGATAAACTGCAGTTTATTGGCGTTTTGGCGTTTTTTTAAAAAGCCCATTAACTGCATTCTATGTTAGCCTATGTGTTCATGTACACATAAAGTTTTTTAGCTTTAATGAGCAGTGGAGTTAATGGGCTTTTTTCTGAACGCAAGAAATTTGCGTTCAAAGTGTCGTTTTTCGGCAGAAAAAAACGCTCATAAACGCTCAAAAACGCTGGCTGCGAGCGTTTTTAGCGTTTTTTGGTCCATTGGAAAAAAAAAAGCTAAAAAATGCTACACTGAAAAACGCGAATAAAAGCTAGTAAAAAAACGCTGATAAAAGCTAGCTTTTTCTGCTGCTTTAAAAACGACAGTTTTTGAGCTTCTGTGTACATGGAGCCTTATAGGGACCCTGATGTAAGGGGGACTATGATAGGTATTATGATGTAAGAGGGACCTGATGTAAGGGGTTTGAAGTGGTATCAGCCTCTTGTAGTCTACTGTACAGTAGAGCTAAGAGAAGGGAAGGGAGAAGCAGCACAAGAAGCATGTCAGGTGTGCTGCAGTACAAGGAGCATGCAGATAGGAGGAGAGCGCAGAGTGACAAAGCAGAAAGCTTGTCAGTTTGTTCCCCTATTTCTTTCACTTTCCAATTACAAGCTGGGGGAGGGACATGTAAGTATAACTTAAAGCAGACATTCACTATAAACTAAGTCTCATATTGCCCTGCCTCTTTTTTTAAAAGTTTTTTTGTGCACATTTCTTGCCTAGGTGAGATCTGTGTCAATCGCCCCCCCCCCCCCCCAGTTTCTGCACGTGTGATGCAGGGTTTTCCTTCTGTGCACATGTGGGTTTCCCCAGCACACATGCAAATGCACGCTTTTCCTACAAATGCGTAAAGACGACTATTATGGAATGCTCAGAACTTTGCAGTCTTAATCATGCACAGGGTCATAACCTTCCCTTATCCTTAAAAAAACAGGATCTTAGTTCTACTTTAAGCCATGTTCCCCTCCTTGCTTTCACGTTGCATATCTTTCCCTATCCAAGCACGCTTATGCATTTTTAATTCAGTTTGTTCCAATAGGGGAGCGCTTGAAACGCACAGCCAGCATGTGTATTTTCACAACTTCTGTTTTTTAAAGGTGATGATTGACAAAGGCCTTTACCTAACAAGTGGAAGTTCCCAAAATGCATCATCTTTTCAAACTTACCTAAAATGCTGATCCACCAAAATGTTTTCATTTAGGGTTTTGGAGAGGAAAGCTTTTAGCAGGTCCAGCTTGTAACCTTTACATAGACAAAGCAACTTTATATAGAGATATTACAGTGGAAATGGAATCACGGAGCTTTTGTGAAGTGACAGCGGCAGCTGCAGAGTATCTCTCCATCCACTTATATCAGCTATTTTCTCTGGTCCCGGCCTGCACTCACCTCCTCCACCTCCTACATGTAAAAGAATACAAGAGCAGAACTGGCTGACTGTGCAGGTGGTAAGAATGTTCTTTTCAATCCACAATGTGAATCTACTAAAAATATCTCTAACTTTAAATGACATTGCCAACAGGCCCAAACAGCATATTTTTACAGACTATCCATTAAATAACAAATGGTTGGCAGGAAGCACATTGGTTCATTTCTAGCTGAGATTCTGCCTATGTCTTCTGAGTGCGTACACGCCTCATAGTTACCTATTCCATGCATTAAAAGACTAGAGTCTATGTGAGCCTTCACCCAGTAAACCAACCCATTCAATTCAAGCACTTCAGCCCCGGAAGAATTTACCCCCTTTCCGACCAGGCCATTTTTTGCGATACGGCACTGCGCCACTTTAACTGACAATTGCGCCGTCGTGCGACGCTGTACCCAAACAAAATTTATGTCCTTTTTTTCCCCACAAATAGAGCTTTCTTTTGGGGGTATTTGATCACTAGACATGTGCAGTCCGTTTCGTTCCGAATTAATATTCGGACATATTTTTCGTTATTCGGATATATCCGAATACCCAATTTACAATATAAACAAATTTCACCGAATGCTCCAAATAACGTAATGAAATTTGTCCAAAATTCGGACTGAAATTCGAATCGAATTTTACATTGAACTCCAGTCGAATTCTCACCACATATATTGCTGAAATCAAAGACTATGGGGGTTATTTACAAAAGGCAAATACACTTTGCACTACAAGTGCAAACTACAAGTGCCAAGTGCACTAGAAATTGCACTGAAAGTGCACTTGGAAGTACAGTCGCCGTAAATCTGAGGGGTAGATCTGAAATGAGGGGAAGCTCTGCTGATTTTATCATCCAATCATGTGCAAGCAAAAATGCTGTTTTTTATTCTCCTTGCATGTCCACCTTCTACATATTTTTTGTGAAAAAAATCGCAATAAGTGTATATTTATTGGTTTGCGCAAAAGGTATAGCGACTACAAAATAGGAGATAGATTTATGGCATTTTTATTTATTATTTTATTTTTTACTAGTAATAGCGGTGATCTGTGATTTTTATCAGAACTGCAACATTGTGGCGGACAGATTGGACACTTTTGACACTTTTTTGGGGCCATTGACATTTATACAACGATCAGAGCTAAAAATAGCCACTCATTACTGTATAAATGTCACGGGCAGGGAAGGGGTTAACACTAGGGGGCGATCAAGGGGTTAAGTGTGTCCTAGGGAGATGTTTCTAACTGCGAGGGGTATGTGACTGACTAGAGGAGGAGCCAGATCATTGTTCCTACTTAGTAGGAACAGACAATCTGTTTCTCCTCCCCTGTCAGAACAGGGATTTATGTGTTTACACACATAAATCCCCCGTTCCTGCTCTCGTGTCCGCCGGGACCCACCAATTGTTGATCGACATTCTGTGAGAAGGGAAGGCTGTGATCCTGTGTTTCTGCTAGACACCATTACCTCTAATTAGTGTCCACCTGAGTTATAGGAGGAGTCCTTTTAGTTCTCCCATAAAGAGGAGTTTGTCTCCCATGAATAGCGTAGGACCCACTGATAATGCGGTACTTTGACACAGTAGTGGGCGTAAGCACTGTATGGCCATATGGTGTGACCAAATCCCAAAATTTTTGCTTAATATGTTCAGGTGCTTTAAATAGCCTTGCAGGATATAAATGTAATTTTTGTATGTGTGCGCTGTGATCTTTTGTTCTGCTAGATAGGAACACGGATCTCTGCCTTCCCATAGTAAACGCACCCCCCACAAAATTAGCAAGCACTCCCTAGGAAAACATTTAACCCTTTGATCACCCCTGATGTTAACGCCTTCCCTGCCAGTGTTATTCGTACAGTGACAGTGCATATTTTTAGCACTGATCACTGCATTAGTCTTACTGGTCACCAAAAGTGTCGCTGATCACTGCCATTACTAGTAAAAACAATATTTAAAAAAAAAAATTCCATAAATCTATCCCATAGTTTGCAGACACTATAACTTTTGCTCAAACCAATCAATATACACTTATTGGGATTTTTTTTTTTACCAACAGTAAAACTTACTGGGACAGTAAGTAGAGAGAGATCACGCAGTAAAAAATAAACTGACTGGCTCTCTTGTTATATAGGGCAGTGAAGAAATAATTTATTTAACATCCTGTGTGAGGATATCTGTTTCCGGAGATAAGCAAATTAATTGACTCATCCTATCATTTAAAGAGGAAGTAAACCCTCTGGAAAAAAAAAAACACCCTGCAAGACAAAGGCATAATGAGCTAGTATGCATAGCATACTAGCTCATTATGAATTACTTACCTGAGATCGAAGCCCCCACAGCGGTCCTCGTTTCCCTCCTCGGTCACCGTCATCTCTCCCGGAGTGACTTCCGGGTATCGCGGCTCCGGCGCTGTGACTGGCCGGAGCCACAATGACGTCACTCCCGCGCATGCGCGTGGGAGCCGCCACTTATGGCACGATCTCCGTTAGAAACGGCACGCTCAGTGCGCCTGCGCGCCGTTGTCTACAGCGCATGTGCCGTAGACATCGTGCCTGTCTTTTGAAAATATCTCCTAAACCGTGTAGGTTTAGGAGATATTTCTTGCACCTACAGGTAAGCCGTAATCTAGACTTACCTGTAGGTAAAAGTGGTCTGTAAAGGGTTTACAACTACTTTAATCAAATAGTCTTAAAGGCCATCTACGAGTGAGAAGAACAGTTTGGATTCCCCATTTAATGATGGCTGGTGTATTTATGTCATATTAAGTAAACATTTGTCAGGCTGTTAGTAGGTTATATGTTGGCTCACTGCTTGTTTTAACCCTCAAAACGCTGACCCACTGCGCCCATTCCATTAAATCGTTGTGTTTGACGGTGGTGCTACCCGTACAAATGAGTTCTTAGGGTTTAAGATTAAATAAATACAAATAACCAAGATCAAAACTCAAATACCTAAAAGCAGAACTCTACTAAGAGGATCATTACCCAATCAGATTACAAAGAATTTCTACTGATAAATGTTCTGGCCTTACACTGGCCATATTTATGATGGGAATGCAATAAAGTTAGCACTCTGGGTAGAATAACATTTTATCTGTAGAATATTTGAGTTGGCTGTAAGACAATAAACACAAACCCAATAGGTGTAAAGTTCATCATTCACTTACTGTACTGTCTGGGCCTGCACAGTATTCCCTGAGCAGGAAGCTAAAGCAATCAAAGAGCCTTGCAAGTGATACTTAAATGTGTGTAGCAGAGATGGCTTCAAGGTAAACTTTAATGGATGCTTGGCTCTCCACTCCCAGGCATTTTACAGTACATCGTATTCATTAGCTCTTCTAAGTTTGTCATTTGGGACATTCTTGACATGAGACCCTCCTGAAGAGTATGCAACACTCATTTCCTATGTTTTGGGTGTGTGGAAATTGGATATCCTTTAAGAAAGTTGGAGCGCAGTGTCCTTCAGGTTTAATTAAATCCACCAACTCTCACTTCCTGCCCAGCATTGCGCTCAGTATAAACACATTTAATGGCCATCAAGCTATTGATCTTTTCTGTGGGTTTGCCGAGGCAGATACTGTTTCGCAGTCTAGAGGTGGCAGAGTGAAAAAAAATAACCTTGTTACATTATTCCTATTGAATTTGTTAAGTATAGTATGATGTCACAGAAGCTCATTTATAATGGAGAGTGGGTATCGCTATATGCCCCCTGTTACATTGTGTCTCACTACTCCCACCGGAGCCTATTCCATTCATAAAAAATCAGATTGCGGTGTGTAGCCCTAGCGCAGCTCAGTATACAATTTCGGCATTTTCTGGGAATAATGAACTCTTGGGCATGCATGATAGTTACATCACCCCAGTGTGGTCAATCAAGATGGCCAAAGATCTCAAACCCAGAAGAAGACTGGGTGAAGATGTTGGTGCATCAAGGGAGCCTGCTGGGGAGGTGCTAAGTACAGTATAGTTAAAGCAAACCTATTTAATAATAACCCCAACCATCACCATTCTAACCATTCTGTGCCACTACAATAATAGCTTTACCAACCACTAGGTAGTACAAGGGTTTACATAAACAATCCATTCAATTTATATCCAAAGAGATTGGCACTAACCACTTAAGGACCTTGCCTGTTTTTCAGATTTGGTGTTTACAAGTTTAAAAAGTTTTTTTTTGCTAGAAAATTACTTAGAACCCCCAAACATTATATATTGTTTTTTTTTCTAACATACTAGAGAATATATTAGTGGTCATTGCAATACTTTTTGTCACATCGTATTTGCGCAGCGGTCTTACAAGCGCACTTTGTTTGGAAAAAAATCACTTTTTTAAATGAAAATATAAGACAACAGTAAAGTTAGCCCAATTTTTTTTTATATTGTGAAAGATAATGTTACGCCGAGTAAATTGATACCCAACATGTCACACTTCAAAACTGCGCCCGCTCGTGGAATGGCGTCAAACTTTTACCCTTAAAAATCTCCATAGGCAACGTTTAAAAAATTCTACAGGTTGCATCTTTTGAGTTACAGAGGAGGTCTAGGGCTAGAATTATTGCTCTCGCTCTAACAATTGCGGGGATACCTCACATGTGTGGTTTGAACACCGTTTTCATATGCGGGCGCTACTCACGTATGAGTTCGCTTCTGCGCGCGAGCTCGTCAGGATGGGGCGATTTAAAAAAAAAAAAATTGTTTTCTTATTTATTTTACTAGATTCTATTTATTTTTACACCGTTTTAAAAAAAATAATAAAATGGATCACTTTTATTCCTATTACAAGGAATGTAAACATCCCTTGTAATAGAAAAAAGCATGAAAGGTCCTCTTAAATATGAGATCTGGGGTCAAAAAGACCTCAGATCTCATATTTACACTAAAATGCAATAAAAAAAAAAATGTCATTTGGAAAAATGACAAAAAAAATGTCCCTTTAAGACGTATGGGCGGAGCTGACGTTTTGACGTCAGCTCCGCCCTGCTATGGTATGGAGATGGGTGGGGGCCATCTTGCCCTCACTCTTATCCATACCACAGAGGGAGAAGGGCCCGATCGCCTCCGCCGCTACCGACGGCTCCGGTAAGCGGCGGAGGGCGCGGGAGAGCGGCGGGAGGGGGGGCCTCTCCCGCCGCCGATAACGGTGATCTCGCGGTGAATCCGCCGCGGAGACCACCATTATCGTAAACACGACCGCTCACTGAAGAGATGGATATCTCGGTTGTGGCAGCAGCTGCTGCCGTTACCGAGATATCCCTCTTCAAAAAAATGACGTATATATACAGTGAGCGGTCGTCAAGTGGCTAAACCTACAGTTGTTGATAGATCTGAGAGACTGTATGATTTGATCCCAAAGCACTGAGAGTAAATCAGGGACTCTTTCAATACTCTTCATCTGAGATACTGTAACCAATAACTGGGCATTTGGTCACGTGACCAGCTGCCGTTGGTAAGCAGAGCAAAGCCTTTGCATGAATATACTACTGCTTAATGGCTGGTGAGAGATAACATTGTGATAAACATTTTGATAAATGAGGTGTATCTGATGCTAAACATTGGCGAACAAACAAATAAGCTAAATTGTTCTGTCTCAGCTGCCTACTAAAATGCAGCAAAGTAAATTCTGTAAAGACCACCTACATTTATGAATATTTCCTTTTGTGTATGAGACATGAGAACTTCTGATAGATGGATAGATAGATAGACAGATAGATAGATAGATAGATAGCAGCGGCGGCCGCCAGCCCCGCACTTACCCTATCCTGGTCACAGGCGGCTTTCCTGGCTTCTCCTCCCGGCCAATCTGGTCACTTCTCACCCCCAGCCAATCTGGTTTTAGGACTTGCTTCCTGTCCTGATTGGCTGGAAGAAGAAGCAGGAAGACTAATGTCACAAGTAAGTGGGCTTGAGGCGCAGTGCTCTGCGTCTCGAGCCCACCCTTTTTTAAGCCAATTAGAGACTCTGGCTATAATCATGTGCTTCAGAAAAAAAAAAACTTCATAGAAATCCATGCGTCCGGGGCCCCGAATGGAGATTAGGGGCCGGGCGCATGGAGATTAGGGGGACGGCACCCCTTATAGAGCGGCCACCGTTGATCAATAGATACATACATACAGTACATACATACACAGATATGTACATATTTTATGTTGGGAAAACAAATTGTTAGTCTAGGTGCATTTCAACTAAACAGTTTTTATATATATATGGCTGCATGTGGTAGGGGAGGGGCAATGAGCATTCTTTAGATATACAGTATATGGGTGTAGAGGACAGCAGGACAATTGCAAATAGCAATTTTATGCTCAAAATCAAAAAAGCACATGTTATGGTTTTACTACAATAGTAGGACCTAAAGTGTTCGTAAAGGCTTAGTTTAAAAAAAAGTAACAAACAAGTTTATACTTACCTGTTTTGTGCAATGAAATTGCACAGAGCCACCCCAAACCTCTTCTTTGCAGGTCCCCTGAGGGCTCTCCTGGCTCCTCCCCTCCGGCAAGTGCCCCATATGGGGGAACGTGTGGGGGCTAGTTAACAAGCCCCAATATCTACATCTATTGCAACAGACAATGGGACTCGGCTTTGCCACCACTCCCTTGTCACTGGCTTTGATTGACCAACGGCCAATGGCCCCTCAGCAAAGCAAGTGAGACTGGGAAGTGAGGGCAGAGAAGAGCTGCAGACGGGCACAAAGCTGGATCGAATGAGGACTCAGGTAAAAGGGGCGGCAACGGGGGATACTGATGTCTAAATATTTTTTACCTTAATTCAAGTGTAGCAAGGTCCCCAGCCTCTTTCGGTCTAATGAGAACCTCCAGGGCCAGAGATAGCTGACGTCCTTCTGTATATGGTGGGTTGAGAGGCATAGTGGGTGCAAAGTAGTTAGAGTCATTGGGCGCCAGACACTTCTGGAATGCAAAAATAGATTTTATTTTTCTTAACAGAACTTTGGGAGAGAGGGTTAGGGCCAGGACACCCTTAGGTAGTTGCAAGATTAATTTCGATCGTGCGTATGCGGCATTAGAGTGAAATCAATTGATCCTCAACAATTAGCCAAGGTAGCTGTAACGCCGAGCGCTCCGGGTGTCCCATCCTTCCCGGAGCGCTCGCGGCGTCGGTCCCCCTGCAGCGCTCCGGTCAGCCCCCCTGGCTGTGGGCGCTGCTCTGTTACCGGCGGGGATGCGATCCACGCGGCGGCACATCTCCGTCCACGGATCGCATCCCATCCTACTCACCATCCTCCTCCTGCTCCTTCCCGGAGCGCGCGGCCCCGCTGCGCTCTAGGGCGACCGCGCGCGCCGGCCTTCTGAGATTTAAAGGGCCAGCGCACCATTGATTGGTGCCTGCCCCAATTACTGTGTGCACACCCAAATCTGATATAAACCCACTTCCCCTTCCTGTCCTTGCTGGATCTTGTTGTCTTAGTACCCTGTGGAAGCGTTTTGTGAGTTGCCTTGCCTGTGTATCTGACCTGCTGCCATTGTCTCAGACTATGAACCATTGCCGCCTGCCCTGACCCTCTGCTACGTCTGACCTTGCCTCTGCCTAGTCCTTTTGTACCGCGCCTATCTCAGCCGCCAGAGAGGTGGAGTCGCTACTGGAGGACACAACCTGGTTGCTACCGCCGCAGCAAGTCCATCCCGCTTTGCGGCGGGCTCTGGTGAAAACCGGTAGCTGCTTAGAACCGGTCCCTCAGTATGACCCGTGCCATCCCCTCTCTGGTACAGAGGATCCACCTCCTGTATCCCCACTAGCCGTCAGTCCGGCTCGTGACAGTAGATCCGGCCATGGATCCCGCTGACGTGCCGCTGCCTAGTCTCGCTGATTTCACTACCGTGGTTGCCCAGCAGTCACAATTGATTGCCCAACAAGGACAGCAGCTGTCGCAGTTGACCGCCATGATCCAGCAGCGTCTGCCGCCACAAGCTCCAGCATCTTCCCCTCTCCGAGCTGCCGCTACTACCTCGAAGATCCGCTTGTCTCTTCCGGAGAAATTTGATGGGGATCCTAGGATGTGCCAGGGATTCTTGTCCCAATGTTCCCTGCATCTTGAGATGATGTCAGACCAGTTTTCCACAGAACGGTCTAAGGTGGCATTCGTGTTCTGTCTGTTGTCTGGGAAGGCCTTGGCCTGGGCCACACCACTCTGGGACCGCAATGACCCTGCTACAGCCACCGTTCAGTCCTTCCTTGCTGAGGTTCGTAGCGTTTTTGAGGAACCAGCCCGAGCCTCATCCGCTGAAACCGCCCTGCTTAACCTTGTCCAAGGAAACTCCTCTGTGGGCGAATATGCCATACAGTTCCGCACACTGGCCTCAGAGCTAGCCTGGAATAATGAGGCTCTCTGCGCGACCTTCAAGAAAGGTTTATCCAGCCACATCAAGGATTATCTGGCCGCACGAGAGATACCCTCCTCCCTGACGGAGCTCATCCACTTAGCTACCCGCATTGACATACGCTACGTTGAAAGACGCCAAGAGCTTCGCCAGGAGAAAGATCTTGTTCGCACCAGGCGTTATCCGCGCCTGGCTCCTCTCTTCCTGAATCCAACGCATCCTGATACTATGCCTTCCGTCGAGGAGGCCATGCAGGTGGACCGATCTCGCCTGACCCTACAAGAGAGAACTCGCCGTAGGAATGAGAACTTATGCCTTTATTGTGCGAGCTCTGAACATTTCCTAAAGGACTGCCCTATTCGTCCTTTACGTCAGGGAAACGCCCGCACCTAGTGAACGTGGGAGAGGCGTTACTAGGTGGGAATTCTTCCTCTCCACGTCTGACTATTCCTGTGCGGATTTCCCCTTCTGCTGGCTCCCCCTTCTCTGCGGTGGCCTTCCTGGACTCTGGTTCTGCAGGAAACTTTATTGAAGCCTCTTTCATCCACAGGTTCAACGTTCCTGTTATCCGTCTCATCAAACCCTTCTTCATTTCCTCTGTAAATGGAGAGAATCTGGATTGTACCGTGCGTTACCGCACCGAACCCCTGCTCCTGTCCGTTGGTGTTCTTCACCAAGAAAAAATAGAATTCTTTGTTTTGCCGAACTGTACTTCTGACATCCTTCTTGGCCTACCCTGGCTCCAGCGTCATTCTCCTACCCTCGACTGGACCACTGGGGACATCAAATCCTGGGGCTACTCCTGCCACAAGCATTGTCTTAAGTCTGTACCCACCAGTCAAGTTCCCATCGCTACTCCTTTGCCCGGCCTTCCCAAGGCCTATCAGGACTTTTCTGATGTCTTTTTGCAAAAAATAGGCGGAGGTCTTACCACCACATAGACCCTATGACTGCCCCATTGACTTGCTCCCAGGTACTACACCACCCCGTGGCAGAATTTACCCTCTCTCCTCTCCTGAAACCAAGGCCATGACTGATTACATACAGGAGAACCTCAAGAGAGGTTTTATTAGGAAATCATCTTCTCCAGCCGGAGCGGGGTTCTTCTTCGTTGCCAAGAAGGACGGATCACTACGCCCTTGCATAGACTATCGTGGTCTCAATAAAATCACTATTAAAAACCGCTACCCTCTGCCTCTCATCTCGGAGCTCTTTGACCGTCTGCGCGGAGCAAAAGTTTTTTCGAAATTGGACCTCCGGGGCGCTTATAACCTCATCAGAATCCGTGAAGGAGATGAATGGAAAACCGCATTTAACACCAGAGATGGTCACTTTTAATATCTTGTCATGCCATTTGGACTTTGCAATGCTCCTGCAGTCTTTCAGGATTTTGTCAATGAAATCTTTCGGGACGTACTGTATACCTGTGTGGTTGTCTATCTTGACGACATCCTAATCTTCTCTACCAACCTTGAGGAACATCGGCTCCATGTCCGTCAAGTGCTCCAGCGCCTCCGCCTAAATCATCTTTACGCTAAATTTGAAAAATGCCTTTTTGAGCGCAGCAGCCTTCCTTTCCTAGGTTATCTGGTCTCAGGACAAGGCCTTCAAATGGACCCTGACAAGCTCTCCGCAGTCTTGGATTGGCCACGCCCCTCTGGACTCCGTGCTATCCAACGCTTCCTTGGATTCACCAACTACTATCGTCAGTTCATACCCCACTTCTCCACCATCGTTGCTCCTATAGGGGCACTGACTAAGAAAAACGTGAATCCAAGGTCCTGGCCGCCTCAAGCGGAAGAAGCCTTTACTCGCCTTAAGACCGCCTTCTCCTCTGCACCTGTCCTGTCTCAACCAGACCCCATAAAGCCGTTCTTCCTTGAAGTTGATGCCTCCTCGGTAGGAGCCGGAGCTGTTCTTCTTCAAAAAAACGCTAAAGGAGGAAACGTCACGTGTGGTTTTTTCTCTAAAACCTTCTCCCCTCCTGAAAAAAACTATTCCATAGGTGACCGTGAACTGTTGGCCATCAAGCTGGCATTAGAAGAGTGGAGACATCTCCTGGAAGGATCCCTTCACCCTATCTCCATCTACACTGACCATAAAAATTTGTCCTACCTTCAGTCCGCTCAGCGCTTAAATCCTCGCCAGGCCAGGTGGTCATTGTTCTTTGCCCGGTTCAATTTCCAGATCCATTTTCGTCCCGCAGACAAGAATGTCAGGGCTGATGCCTTGTCCCGTTCCTCCGATGCCTCTGAAACCGGGACTCCCCCTCAACACATCGTACCCCCTGAGTGTCTGATTTCCTCTGCTCCTGCTTCTCTGGTGCCAGTTCCTCCAGGAAAAACTTTCGTTCCTCCATGCCTTCGTCTCCAGATACTCAGGTGGGGCCATTCGTCCCATCTAGCCGGTCACGCTGAGATCAAAAAATCCATACAATTGATGGCCAGACACTATTGGTGGCCTACCCAGGAAAAAGATATGACTGACTTTGTACGGGCCTGCACTATCTGTGCACGTGACAAGACTCCACGCCAGAAGCCTGCAGGTCTTCTCCTTCCTCTACCTGTGCCTGAACAACCATGGTCCCACATTGCCATGGATTTCATCACGGACCTTCCTTTGTCTCATAGTAACACTGTCATCTGGGTGGTCGTTGACCGCTTTTCGAAAATGGCTCATTTTGTCCCGCTTCCTGGTCTGCCTACTGCACCTCAGTTGGCGAAGCATTTTTTTCTTAAAATTTTCCGTCTCCATGGGCTACCCTCACATATCGTCTCTGATAGAGGCGTTCAATTCATCTCAAAATTTTGGAGAGCTCTCTGTACTCAACTAAAGATTAAGTTGAATTTTTCTTCCGCTTATCACCCGCAATCCAATGGACAGGTGGAGAGAGTTAACCAGGTCCTTGGTGACTACTTACGACATTTTGTCTCCGCCCGTCAAGACGATTGGGTCGACCTATTGCCCTGGGCAGAATTCTCATACAATTTCAAGAACTCTGAATCGTCCTCCAAATCACCTTTCTTTGTGGTCTACGGCCGTCACCCATTGCCCCCCCTCCCCATCCCCACTTCTTCTGGAGTTCCTGCCGTGGATGAATTAACTCAAGACTTCACCTCTATCTGGAAAGAGACTCAAAAGTCGCTATCACTGGCCTCTGCCCGCATGAAGAGACATGCAGATAAAAAAAGAAGAATTCCTCCTGTCTATGTCCCTGGTGACAAAGTGTGGCTCTCCTCCAAATATGTTCGGTTTCGGGTACCTAGCTACAAGTTGGGCCCTCGTTACCTCGGACCTTTTAAAATCAAAAACCAAATCAATTCTGTCTCTTACAAACTCCATCTTCCTCCTTCTCTTCGTATCCCCAATTCTTTTCATGTGTCTCTTCTCAAACCCCTCATTCTTAACCGATTTTCCCCCAAGGTCACTGCTCCTGCTCCTGTCTCTGGTTCTTCCGATGTCTTCTCGGTGAAAGAAATCCTCGCCTCCAAGGTCATCCGAGGTAAAATATATTTTTTAATTGATTGGGAGAACTGTGGTCCTGAAGAGAGATCCTGGGAGCCTGAGACCAACATTTTAGACAAGGAGCTCATCCGTAGATTCTTGGGTTCCAAGAAAAGGGGGAGACCTAAGGGGGGGGTACTGTAACGCCGAGCGCTCCGGGTGTCCCATTCTTCCCGGAGTGCTCGCGGCGTCGGTCCCCCTGCAGCGCTCCGGTCAGCCCCCCTGGCCGTGGGCGCTGCTCTGTTACCGGCGGGGATGCGATCCACGCGGCGGCACATCTCCGTCCACGGATCGCATCCCATCCAACTCACCATCCTCCTCCTGCTCCTTCCCGGCGCGCGCGGCCCCGCTGCGCTCTAGGGCGCGCCGCACCGGCCTTCTGAGATTTAAAGGGCCAGCGCACCATTGATTGGTGCCTGCCCCAATTACTGTGTGCACACCCAAATCTGATACAAACCCACTTCCCCTTCCTGTCCTTGCCGGATCTTGTTGTCTTAGTACCCTGTGGAAGCGTTTTGTGAGTTGCCTTGCCTGTGTATCTGACCTGCTGCCATTGTCTCAGACTACGAACCATTGCCACCTGCCCTGACCCTCTGCTACGTCTGACCTTGCCTCTGCCTAGTCCTTTTGTACCGCGCCTATCTCAGCCGCCAGAGAGGTGGAGTCGCTACTGGAGGACACGACCTGGTTGCTACCGCCGCAGCAAGTCCATCCCGCTTTGCGGCGGGCTCTGGTGAAAACCGGTAGCTGCTTAGAACCGGTCCCTCAGTACGACCCGTGCCATCCCCTCTCTGGTACAGAGGATCCACCTCCTGTATCCCCACTAGCCGTCAGTCCGGCTCGTGACAGTAGCTATACTTGGCAGGTACATTTAGGAGCAACCCTGCCTAAACACCAGGGTACTACATTGGGAATGCATTAGGGTAAAAAAAAATTCAGCTTTATAACCACTTAAAACCAAAACTTTTTTTTCAATTTGGACAGAGTAAGGGAGCAATATAACCCATGTTAATTGATTTATTTATTTTTTTTCCATCTGTTTCCCATTGGGTAGCTTTTCCTTTACTTCCTGTCTCAAAGCCACAACAGGAAGTGGGAAATCCCTCCATAGAGAGAGAAATCCCTAGTTGTCACCGGAGTGACTAGATCTATTTTCCCCAATGGAAGATTTCTCCTCTATTCCTATTCTGGTGAAAATTTGGTATGTTCTTTAACTTTGGGCTGTGTCCTTGGGCCTTGGATTCCAGAACTACCATGGATTTCACTGTGAGAGGTCCTGTTTATGAGGATAATTGAAGTAGCTGTGTTCTGTATTGATTTACTGAAGTATTTATTCTGAGCTTGACTATCTATTGTTATATAGTCTTATAGAGCCACAGAGACATTGCTGAGAAGAGTCCATATTTGTGCAGGTTTCATAATTTGTTTTGTATTATTCTGCAGTGTGTGCATGCTCCTTGCCATTCTGACCCTGGTTTGCATTATTGATTCTAACTTTGCACCTGTTTAGTAAACTGCAAGTTACAGTTATTCTCTGTCGGACCATTTGGCCAATTACCCATCCTGTTACATAGGGAACATCTAGAAATGTTAATCTTGCCAAGGCAGTACCCCAAAAAATCTACCTTTTGTCTGGAATTGCTCCTGGTATGTGATTGTGCCTAGGTACTAGTACAGCATTGTAGCTGTATATCTGCACTGCTTCCTCTGCCTACTAGTCTCAGGAGATCTGGAGTGAGATTTGGTGATGTAACTACTGTGTCATTCTTCACTGTTCTCCTAGCTGGAGGTTCAAATATAAGGAAGCAAAGCCCTGCCAAGATGGTCAACCTCCATACAGACTGAGGCATGGTAAGTCAGTAATGGAGAAAAAACAGCTACAGGAAGAACATAGGCATTAATGGTGACTGGTTCTTTCTCCTTTGCCTGTCTTTTTTGGGCACAGCTTCCAGAGTACAGTTCCTCTTTAACTCATCTGTGTCATTGGCTTGTAGTAGGAGCACAGCTAATATGCAGTCCAATGTCTGATATACCCTCAAAATATAATATCTGCACTTGCCCAATTATACTAGCCAACAACACAGCTGAGAGCAGGTTATGGAAAGATAACATTGGATCATCAGGTTTTTTTTTTTCATTGTTCGACCTTCTGAAATGTTGCATGCTGATGAGAATTTATGCTCAGCATTTTTAAAAATACTTCCACTTGGTGACACTGTAAAAAAAGTCCTATTTTTAAAGGAAAGGTGTTTTTTTTCCTGGAATGATATGTTGAGATATATAGTCAGTGTTAGTGCAAATAGTGCGTAGTGGGATGGTTCATTAAACCTGTGTAGCGGCCTCACCCCCGCACCCTTTATTAATAAAACGGCTTGCTTGTCTAGGGGTATGTGGGAGGAGGGTGAGGTTCACTACGGCCTATGTCCTCTAGTGTGCAGAGGTGAAAGCCAACAATTGTTTAACCTTCGGGCCTGTGTTCTGGATGGAGCCTCTGCTTCTCCTGTGGAGGTTTGACTGTCAGTAATAGAGCCCCACACCATAAAAAGTCCAACACTCCTTTATTCTTCTTGACAAGTGAACAGCATCAGTTGAACTTTCAAATTAAAAGACAGGGTGTGGATACGAGTAGGTCCAGGCACAGCGAACTCTCCTATTCCTTCTAGTGCAAATAGGCTTGGCTGGCTCACGGTCTCTGCCACCGACCGCGAGGTTGGTCGCTGCCACCGACCGGGTGAACTGTTGAGGCCCCTGCCACAGGCCTAAGCGCAGGTCTCTGCCACCGACCTGAGTTGATTAGGTGGACCACTGCCACCAGCCGCAGAACATGAATTTACCTTCCTTGATGGATTGGCCCTTGTTGGGGAAAGACATCCATCCGAACGGTCTCCGGAGGCCCACCCGCCACTGGCAATATGCTGCACCAGCTCTACAGGAGGGTCACCTCTCCGGTCCCTTACGCCCTGGATTCAGGTGCCCGACACCAGGGGCACCTTAGGATAATCCCTCCCTCGCGGGACCCAGTGGAAGGTACTGGGCCCCAGGCCTTCGGTTAAGTACCTCACCCCAGACTGAAGGTGTCTGGGATGGAACACGAACTCCACGTGTACAGGCCAAGGGCGCCTGGACACCGATCACGGACAGCAGCCCTCAGGCTGAAGGTACCTGGGACTCGGACCTCGTGGTGAAGATGTCCGCCCCCTTTATACCCTCTCCCAGCAAGCACAGCGGGTTCCCCGCCCCGTCGTACAGCTGCTGCGAGAGGACATAAAGGGTACGGAACTGCAGCGGTGGATCAACACTGGCCCAAAGCGACTACTGGGCCGCAGGGAACTGAACACCACTAATGTCCTCACACAAGTGAAACACAGCCCTACTCCACCAATTAGTGCATCTGGGTCATACTACCACCCAGATGCTGCCCCTAAATAGTACATACCCACTACACCTGTAAAAGGTGTATTTGTGATGTTAAAAGCTATGGATCAGATGTCAGTTGAAAAGTGAAAGGTTGTGTCACAAATACTGCACATTCTCCTATTACGTGACTGTCATTGTTATCAGTAAAATTCTGAATTCCGTTGTAACCCTAACCCTGTGATGATTATGCTTCATAACTGAAATAGGTAGGAGAGGGTTCTGCGGAATGAACACTTTGATTCTTTGCATATTTTAGGTAAGCCGCACCTTAGGTACACTTTCAGGTGAATTGCAATGCTGCTAGTTATGCATATGTAGCGGAAGAAACAAACACAAATGTTCTTGCGCTGCTACTATAAAGAGGGAAAGCAGCTATAAAGCCTGTGGACAAAAAAGTGTGTAGCGGGGTCTTTAAATTTAGGTGGGGTACACCTGGGTGGAAGTTCAGGTGTGTAGGTATGGGAGTAATGACTATTTGTATTCGTGGAGGATTGGGCGGTGTAATAATCTCCTTGGCCGGTGGGTGGTGAGTGCCCGCAGGCTCAAGGTAGATTCACTGCGATAGTGCTGTCCTTTTTGTCCCTTCTCGGAGATGGTACGACGAGGGCGGGGAACCTGCCGTGGCGTCATTGGAGGGGATAAAAGGGGGAAACGCCCTCGTCACGAGGTCTTGCTCTTCTGGAGGTTCTTCATCACGCGCCCAGGCACCTTAGGCCTGGGTGCGGGCGGTTCCGGATTCCGGCTCAGGTGCCCTAGGCCTGACCGGAATGGAGTTGGAGTCCATCCCAGGCACCTTCAGCCTGGGGTGAGGTACTAAACCAGGAGGCCTGGGGCCCAGTGACTTTGACTGGGTCCCGCGAGGGTGGAGAAGCCCGAGGGTCCCTGAAGTGGATGGGGCCCATGTCTGAGGTGAGGAGGCCGGGGAGGTTACCCATTCGGAGAGCCTGGAGCAGCATCAACCCAGTGACGGATGGGCCTCTGGTAACTCCCTTGGAGGGACATCTTCCCCTGATAGGG
Source organism: Rana muscosa (assembly GCA_029206835.1). Classification (NCBI taxonomy): domain Eukaryota; kingdom Metazoa; phylum Chordata; class Amphibia; order Anura; family Ranidae; genus Rana; species Rana muscosa. Next base: position 1,140,701,980 of record CM055116.1, on the reverse strand, counting down.
GCCGCAACGCAGCGAAGGTACGCTGGTAGAGACTCTCAAGCTCTAAGTCCTTTCAAGACATGGCTATAATAACCGCTGGCGAGATCGCAGTGGTTTAGCTGAGAATTAGGATAGTGCCTCGGCCTGCTCACCCCCTGTATCCAAATGTTAACAAGTCGCAACCAGTTGGCTACTGAAGCACTGTTTATTGTGAGAAATGCAATAAAACAAGAGTTGGACTGTGATCGGTGTGTGGAACTCTGGTTAATGGGAGCAGAGGGAAGTGTTGGCACAACAGGACTTACTCCTTTACAGAAGCACATAGGCCCGAGGAAATATCTGGTACTGGCCTTCACCTCACCCACAGCTATGGGGAGGACATGGGCCGTAGTGCATCTCACCCTGTCGTGTGACATACCCCTAGACAAAAGAGATGGGGTGAGGTCGCTACACGTGGGGGCTCGTGAGTCCGGGATGATATGTGTCTAGACTTTGCTGCCCGGAGGAGTTCCGAGCAGGTCGGCCATGTGATCAGCCAAAGTGCATCCCTGCTCAAAGTCGTGGAAATTACCCTAAGATGGGAAAGGCCCATGCGGAGGAGCGAGCAGAGGGAGAAGTCCAGCCGTGTGACGTACTACATGTGGGGGCTTTTACTGCACTGCGCCATGAGGCACCCCGTGACTACACAGTTCGTGGGCGGAGCTTGATGGAAGCCCGCGAAAACATGCAAGTCGTGGGAGGAGTCTGGCCATGTGGAGGAACTCACGTGGAGACTTTGGCGCGTGGTCAGTGCGCGATGGAGCAGCAGACAGTCGGGATGGCCTCAAGCTCCCCGTGGATTCCGGTTCCCTACCCCACGAAGATGACTACGTTTGCTGCTCCCCTTACAGACACGGGGATAAGACTCAGGCCCGAGGACAGTTGGCTCTGTACACCTGCAGAGACACGGAGGCCCTCGGTGTGATCTGTCCCGGATGCTCGGGAATGGTGGTTCACCTGAAGCCATTCGGGCGTTGCGAAGCATGCAAAAAGTTCTTGCTCGAGGTGGAGCCATCCACAGTAAGGCCCCGGGCCCTTCGCCTCAACAGCCTCACAGGTACCGCTACTCCGGAAGGGGAGATCCAGGCCTTTGCGGAGGTTCCCGTACGCACTGACCAGGGCGATGTGACTGCCCAATCAGAGACTGAGAAGGAAAAATCCGAGGATGCTGCTTCGGTCATCACAGATTCTCTGCTCCCACCTCCGAAGAGGAAAGTCGGCCTGGTGCAGGCCTCCTATGGTCGTGGAAGAGCTTCACCCCGTCGCTTGCCTGGCCTAGATGGATCCGGTTGGAAGAGTCCTGGACATCCCAGTTCTACAAAAGGTCAAGGTGAGCCAGGGGCTGGGACTGTGGTGGTGGTTGGAGGTGTTGGGGGTTCACAGTCGGTGGAGCCCGCTAGGGAGGGTAGTACCACGTCTACCAGAGACTACCTTCCCGCAGAGATGTATGACACCTCCGACCTAGAGTCGCTGTCGGATTGTGGAGATGACGGTGAGATCGATGAACTGTTTCACCAAAAGGGCTGGGACAAACGCCCATTGCCTATGCTACGTGCACCCCAGGATTCACCTATGTCCATAGGAGACAGCACGCCCCGGGCGGAAGCTCCGGAGTCTACGAGGAAGCCTAGTCCTCTGGTTGCTCTTCCACAGTCCACAGTATCACCCGTTTTGTTGGCGGGGAAACAGCGAGCATCATTACGGGCACCAAAAGAGAAGCCATCAGAGGTAGTGAAAGTACCTCGGCACCCGGAGGCCATCGTTCAGCCAGGAGAAGGTGAGCGGGCCACAATGCCTCCTTTAGCCCGATTGCAACGACTCTTTTCCCAGAGGGTCGCTCATGAGTATGGGTGGGAATATCCATACTTGCCCAGAGACTTGTTGTTTGAGGTTGAAGTTCTGCGACAGCGATGGTACGATGAGTTCGTTTGGGAGAAGCTTAAAGTGCCTCATGCCCGGCGATACTTATCCTGTTCGCCACCAGTGTCGAAAAAGTTTAGAGACTGCAGAGCGGACTGGATGTGTGGCTGCCATATCCACGCAGACAACGTGCGCATCTGCAGGAAAGATGGAGAGGACGCAGACTATTCGATTGAGGTTTTCGATAAGCATCTGAAGCCTTTGTTTTTGCCTGACCCGAGGTTCTATTTGTGAGAAAAGACTCACTTGTTTCCTGTGAAAAGTTTCCGGAGGTGTTCTTGCTGGAGCATCGAACTGTACCCTAGTTTTTTATTTGGGTTTTTGTTTTTTTCTACTCTTTGGAGGAATGAGAGCTGTTTGTTTGTTCTCTCTTCTTCACAGTCCAAAGACAGAGACTTTGGGGGTAGAGTCAGAGTAGGAAAGCAGGAAGATTGAAGATTTCACCAAGTGTCATCACCGTGGCATCGTCACCAGGTGGCGGTGTTGCGCAACGGCTGTTGCTTGTACATTTGCATTGCTTTACTTATTGGAGCGAGTGGGTCTCTTGGCTGATAGACCCATTCATTCCAAATTAACACAGAATGTCAGGATGTGGTTTCCTTGCGTGTTGTTTTTTTTTTCTTCCCTCTGCAGGAGATTCGTCTGTCAGGACTACTGAGTATGGGGTGGTTCTTAGACAGTAAAGGGAGGGATTGTATATGTGTACATGTTTAGAGGGTTTTAAAGAGAAAAAAAGTTTATTGTTTTATGTTCCCCTTCCCATTGAGCAGGTCTTGGTATGATTGAGGTTCAAATTTTAGGGATGCCTCTGGGGTCAGACTTATGTCACCACCTTTGGGAGACATGGGTTCGCACCAGACGCTGGGGACCAGCGTCAAATCACAGGGGGGAGTATGTAGCGGGGTCTTTAAATTTAGGTGGGGTACACCTGGGTGGAAGTTCAGGTGTGTAGGTATGGGAGTAATGACTATTTGTATTCGTGGAGGATTGGGCGGTGTAATAATCTCCTTGGCCGGTGGGTGGTGAGTGCCCGCAGGCTCAAGGTAGATTCACTGCGATAGTGCTGTCCTTTTTGTCCCTTCTCGGAGATGGTACGGCGAGGGCGGGGAACCTGCCATGGCGTCATTGGAGGGGATAAAAGGGGGAAACGCCCTCGTCACGAGGTCTTGCTCTTCTGGAGGTTCTTCATCACGCGCCCAGGCACCTTAGGCCTGGGTGCGGGCGGTTCCGGATTCCGGCTCAGGTGCCCTAGGCCTGACCGGAATGGAGTTGGAGTCCATCCCAGGCACCTTCAGCCTGGGGTGAGGTACTAAACCAGGAGGCCTGGGGCCCAGTGACTTTGACTGGGTCCCGCGAGGGTGGAGAAGTCCGAGGGTCCCTGAAGTGGATGGGGCCCATGTCTGAGGTGAGGAGGCCGGGGAGGTTACCCATTCGGAGAGCCTGGAGCAGCATCAACCCAGTGACGGATGGGCCTATGGTAACTCCCTTGGAGGGACATCTTCCCCTGATAGGGGCCGCAACGCAGCAAAGGTACTCCTATCTACGTTCTCTTGAGTCGCTGGTAGAGACTCTCAAGCTCTAAGTCCTTTCAAGACATGGCTATAATAACTGTTCTGTCTCAACTACAAAGCGATAAAGTTCATCTCCAGGTTTAAGTAGGCCTTACTCAAGCTGGTTGATATTCATCCCTTGCATCGATACAGGCAGTTTAACTCAATGAATAAACTCACAGTTAGGACGACAGACGATGAATCCTTTCGAATGTTCCGTTTAATGATGGATATTCATAGGTAGAAAAACGTTGCAGTTGTAAGCCACATGTAAGATGTTTAGCATGGAAGATATACAGGAGTAATGACCAGAATCAGGAAGTGGAGGAGATATATAAAGAACTACGGTGAGAGAGAGAGTTCAGCTAGAAAGAAGGGGACAGATCTTAAAGACACAGAGCAAGAATAATCACATAGTGTAACACAACACTCCCCGTCTGAAATCTTTAGATTTCATAACCTTAAACTAATATATATATTTTCAAAAAGTCCAATACTGACGAATGTCCTGGAACCTGTAATGAAAAACATGCAACAAGCAAATAATAAACGTAAGTTCAACAGGATGAAGAACATAAAGTCACAGTATGATGTCTTCAAATAATTCCAAAGTTCTGAGTAGAACCTGTAGATGGCAGCAATGTACTCCCCGCCGTGCCAACAGCATGGCTAGTCCTTGCACAAGTCACTCACCTGGCAAAAGGAGTACTAACTCTGTAATTGGTCGACTAAAGGTTTGTGTCGATCCTCCCTTGGTTACCTTGACTTCTACCTTCCGGACTTTGTTATCGTCGCTGGGCATTACTTTAGTAATAAGACCCATAGGCCACACATTCCGACAAACTTCCTTGTCTTTTAGAAGGATGAGGTCTCCAACCTTAAGATTCAGCTTAGATGCTTGCCATTTTTACGACCTTGAAGGTGGTGAAGATACTTTTTCTTCCAGCGATGCCAGAACACATTGGCTAGATGCTGCACCTGCTTCCACTGATGCCTGTAATGGTGTGACCGCAGCTTCTGTTTTGTACTTACAGAAGTGTAGAGTGAGGTGTTCACAGTTTTTATTTCCTTATCATCTTCAGGGTTTACTAGCCCATAGGTGGTGTCAATAGGGAGTAAGTAAGAGTCCTCACGCAGAAACCTTGGAGGTGACAGCCATAAGCTGTCTTGATGAGCAGCAGGTGACACGGCTCTGGTCCCACAGTCAGCTGGGTTGAGTTCAGTGGGAACGTGATGCCATTGACTTGTTAGAGAGAATCTCTTGATACGTTCAACCCTGTTGCTGACGTACACATAAAATTGTTTTGTTTGGTTGTTTATGTAACCAAGTACTACCTTACTGTCTGTATAGAAGGTGAAAGAATCAATTGTAATGTCCATTTCACTTCGTATGACCTCGGCAATTTCTACTGCTAGCACGGCTGCACAAAGTTCAAGTCTTGGTATGGTATGTGCAGGCTTGGGTGTGAGTTTTGCCTTGCCTAGGACAAAACTACAATGTGATTCTCCATTCAGTTCAGAGGTCTTCAAATAGGCTACTGCAGCAATAGCTTCAACTGATGCATCAGAGAAAATATGAATCTCTCTCCGGTTAGCAGTTGAAATGGAACCCGGAACATAGCAACGGGGAATCTGAAGTTTTTCTAGTGACTTCAAAGAATATCTCCACCTTTCCCACTTGTGTTGATTCTCACTAGGCAAGGGAGTATCCCAGTCTATGTTCTCAGTAGACAACTGTCTTAGTAAAATCTTACCTTCAATGGTAACTGGAGCAAGGCAACCCAGTGGGTCATAGATGCTATTCACCACGGACAGGACTCCTCTCTTAGTGAAGGGTTTGTCACAAATTGACACTTGGAAGGTGAATTTGTCTTGCTTGATGTTCCACAACAAACCCAGACTTCGCTGTACAGGAGGCACATCTGTACCTAAGTCAAGGTTTTTTAGACTAGTGGCATAGTCCTCAGAGTGAAAGGCTATCAGAAGTTCCTGGCTGTTGGATATAATCTTGTGCAGTCTAAGGTTTGCTACAGACAGCATCTCCTTTGTTCTGGTGAGAAGATCAATTGCTTCTTTAGCAGTTGGAAAGGACTTAAGTGCGTCGTCAACGTAGAAGTTTCTTTCAACAAATTGACGGGCATCAGATCCATATTCAACTTCTCCAGTCTGAGCTGTTTTCCTTAGCCCATAAGTTGCCACTGCTGGGGAAGGACTGTTACCGAAGACATGTACCTTCATGCGATAATCTATAACTTCCTTGTTGAGGTCATTGTCCTTGTGCCATAGAAACCTGAGGTAGTTTCTGTTGTCTTCTCTGACGATGAAGCAGTGAAACATCTGTTGAATGTCGGCCATTACTGCTACAGGCTCTTGTCTGAAACAAATCAAGACTCCTATTAGACTGTTGTTCAAGTTGGGTCCTGTATGGAGCATGTTGTTAAGAGAAACACCTTCGTGCTGAGCACTGGAATCAAAGACAACTCTGATTTGGTCTGGTTTGCGTGGGTGATACACGCCAAAGGATGGAAGGTACCAGCATTCTTCTCCCTCCTTTAGTGGGGGAGCAGGCTCTGCATGATCTCTGTCAAATACATTTTGCATAAAGTCCACAAAGTGCTTTTGCATCTCTGGTTTCCTGCTTAAGTTTCGCTTTAAGGAGGAGAATCTACTGATGGCCTGCTGTAAGTTGTTGGGCAATCTCTCTCTTGGGAGACGAAAGGGTAGGGGTGCTACCCAGTTATTGGAGTCATCTTGAAAGAACTCATTGTCCATTACCTTGATGAATTCTTTGTCTTTCATTGAAGGAGCCAGTATGTCATCTTCACTGGTTGCTTTAAACACTGTAGAGCCGAAGTCGCCATCATGGCAGGAGAAAGGGCTTGTGTCACCTGAGATACCATGTTGCCATTCGTGGCTGGCTATCTTCTCTTTCACCCAGTAGTGATGTGGGCATGGCTCAAAGTAAGTGTTTCGGCCATTTGGCAGAACATTTGTCTTGAATGACGAAATGTTGGTAGGTCTTTTCATTTTGCCTATGCAGACATTGCCTATGATGACCCACCCTAGATCCGTGCGCTGGGCAAATGGGGCATCTGGGGGTCCACTGACTTGTCTGTGTACCTTGTGAACTCTTAGAATGTCTCTTCCTAACAGAAGAAGTATCTGAGCATCTTTGTCAAGCGGCGGTATCTCATTTGCTATTACCTTGAGGTGAGGGTGATGGAAAGCAGCAGCTGGAGTAGGGATTTCTTCCCTGTTAGCAGGTATCTGATTGCACTCAACAAGTGTAGGTAAGGGTAATTGCAAGTTACCTTTGAGAGAAGATACCATGAGTCCATGAGCCCTTCTTCCAGAAACCTCTATAGTTCCACTACAGGTACCCAAGATTGAACAATTCCGATTTTGCAAGTGATCGATTGCTCTGATCGTCTAAGATAGCATATGCCTTTAGAGACTTTTCTGGTTGATCCTTGTGGTATATGTTCACCAAGCATATCTTAGCACAGGACTTACCACAGCGGTCTTCTCCACAAACTTCAGTGCAGGATGAAGAAATGATGGTAGAATTAGGCACTTGGTCTGTATTCTCCCCGCCATGCGTTAACCTGGGAGGAGTGTTGGCAGGTTGTGCAGAGTTGGGCTCAAGAGGATGGAGGGCTTGCACATGTTCTTCAGAGCCACACTCTATGCACTTGATGGACACATTACAGTCCCTTGCAAAATGTTCTGTAGAAGCACAGCACCTGAAACATACCCTAAATGTCTTTAAAAGCTCCTTGCGCTCTTCCAGAGGCTTTTTCCTAAAGCCGATACATTTATTGAGGGGGTGTGGATTCTTGTGTATGGGACACTCTCTGTTAGGGTTTTCAATCTTCCTACTCTGTTTGTTCGTGGCCAGAACTGTGGTAGGAGTGGGAAGGATGTCAGTCTTTTTCACGGACACTGGGCCTCTATGGTTTCTATAGTTGCCCTGAAGACTGGTACTCTTAGGAAAGGGTGAGAAGAGGCTGTACTCACTGTAGGAAAAACTTGGATCGTTCTTGGTCTCTGCAATTTTCCTGATGAATTCACAGAAGAAAGAGAATGGAGGGAAGGAAACCTTGTTCTCTCTTTTGTATGATGACCCTAGTGCAGTCCATTTCTCTTGCAAACCATACGGGAGCTTGGAGACAATTGGGTTTACCCCTCTTGGAGTGTCAAGGTAACTGAGTCCAGGTAGTTTTGGGTCTGTCTTGGCTAGCTGAAGCTCAAGGAGAAGGTCACTCAGTCTCTGGAACTCCTTGTTGTCCTTACCGGATATCTTTGGGAAAGTTTCCAGACATATGAACAAAGCATTTTCTATAGCTTCTGGACTGCCATAACTTTGCTCTAGTCGCTCCCATGCAGCTGTGAGGCCTGCAGTAGGATTGTCCATGAAAACCGATCTTAATGGCTTAACACGTGCGGCAGATAGAGGACCAAGCCATTGGATCAGCAGATTCAATTCTTGATCAGCTGTAATGCCAATATTGCTGATTGTAGTTCTGAAGGCACATTTCCAACTTCTGTAGTTCTCAGGTTGGTCATCAAAACTTGTAAGACCAGTCTTTGTGAGCTCTCTGCGAAGCATGTACCTCACAAACTCTTCTGTCTCAGTTGTTTCCGCCTTTATGTGAGATGCTGTTGGCTGTATGGTGCTAATTGCGTTATCTTTGACATTGTTGTTAAAGGACACAGGGAAATATGGTGCAGCAGATGCATCCAGGTGAGTTGCTTGCTTGAAATCAGTTGTTCCAATGGTACGTTGATTCAAGGCTGTACCGATGACTGGAGATTGATGACTTGCTTGAAGCTTGCGCTGATGCTCTGTGACGTATGAAGGCAGGCAAGGTAGGCAGGTAGGAAATGCAGTGGAGTGATTTTGAGTGCAGGAAGTTGCTGGAACCTCTTTAACTTGAAGCTGTGAAGGAGTCTCTATGTAGCCGGGAGCATTGAAGACGATGGAGTGTGCACTGCAGTGGCTTAGGACATAGTCTTTAGTGCGTTTGAGGGGGTCTTCCATATCTGCTACGTTTAGGTTAATGCTGTCTTTCTCACTTGCACCTTCGTCTGCACTGATAGCTTGCTGTAGGACCCTTAGCTTTGCCACAGCTGCGTCATGTTTACACTGTTCATTTAAGGTTTCCATTGTTGCTCTTTGTCGTGCTGACTGCGCTTCCAACTCTGCCCTTTGACGTGCTGACTGCGCTTCCAACTCTGCCCTTTGACGTGCTGACTGCGCTTCCAACTCTGCTCTTTTTTCTGCATATGTCACCTGCACTTTGCTGGCTTCCACTTCAGCGCGGGCATTAATAAGTCGCTCACTGAGTGTTGAGTATCTTGAACTATGGGATCTTGACGAGTTTTTAGAATGTCTGGTGGAAACAGATCTGTGAGATGCAGTGTCCTGTAACAGCTTTATTTTTGCTTCTGCCTTTAATCTGGTTTGCTGGATAAAACTGTCTCTTTCAATATTGAGAGCATTGACACGCTTTAATTGCGTCATCGCACTTTCTGTATTCATGTTTTGTAAGACATTAGTGAATTTGCTGCTGGTAAGCTGATAAAGCTCATATGAGGCAGAAAGTTGTTTAATGGCGCCCTCTAGTGTCAGTAGTTCACATTCAACAGACACTGTATTGGCTTCAGCAAGGATTTTCTCCCAGACTAATTCCAAGCTATTTGACAATTCAGTCCTTGAAGCTTCATAATTCTCCATTACTTTCCAAGTGGGTTTAACTGAGCGTTTGGGTAACTCAGTTTCTTCAGGAACTTGTGGGGAGGTAGATGTGAGTTCACATGCAGAAGCTTGGTCACTCATGATAGCAGACTGACTGTGAAAGCAGGCAGGATCTGTGTGCTGAAATATGACACTGTGCAGATTGTCTCAGGCTATAAGGCTGCCATGTGCTGCTCTGTCCCTTCTGTCTTGCTATGAGGGCAGTAAATCTTGTCTGTTTCAGTACTGACATGCAGAAATCTTGTAATTAGGCTGTGAAACGCAGTTTTTCTACTGTTCTGTCTCAACTACAAAGCGATAAAGTTCATCTCCAGGTTTAAGTAGGCCTTACTCAAGCTGGTTTAATATTCATCCCTTGCATCGATACAGGCAGTTTAACTCAATGAATAAACTCACAGTTAGGACGACAGACGATGAATCCTTTCGAATGTTCCGTTTAATGATGGATATTCATAGGTAGAAAAACGTTGCAGTTGTAAGCCACATGTAAGATGTTTAGCATGGAAGATATACAGGAGTAATGACCAGAATCAGGAAGTGGAGATATATAAAGAACTACGGTGAGAGAGAGAGTTCAGCTAGAAAGAAGGGGACAGATCTTAAAGACACAGAGCAAGAATAATCACATAGTGTAACACAACAATAACCGCTGGCGAGATCGCAGTGGTTTAGCTGAGAATAAGGATAGTGCCTCGGCCCGCTCACCCCCTGTATCCAAATGTTAACATTTTGCAACCAGTTGGCTACTGAAGCACTGTTTATTGTGAGAAATGCAATAAAACAAGAGTTGGACTGTGATCGGTGTGTGGAACTCTGGTTAATGGGAGCAGAGGGAAGTGTTGGCACAACAGGACTTACTCCTTTACAGAAGCACATAGGCCCGAGGAAATATCTGGTACTGGCCTTCACCTCACCCACAGCTATGGGGAGGACATGGGCCGTAGTGCATCTCACCCTGTCGTGTGACATACCCCTAGACAAAAGAGATGGGGTGAGGTCGCTACAGGTGCATATAACAAAAAACAAAAAAATTGTAGCGCTAAATGGGTATAAATCAACAAATAAATGAATAACCCTTGTGAACAAAAGGAAAAATAAAAATCCCCATGTGAAAAACAATAATAAATAAAAAAAAATGCCTCTGGTAAATGATATTAAAGTACATTCATGATGATGTGGAATAAAAGTCCAATAGTGTTCCACAGTGGTCCAAAATAAATTTGTGATGATTAAACCGCACCAAACAATCTTGAATCACTATGTGAAAAAGAAAAAAACACCACCAATATAGAGGAGGTGGTTCACCCAAGGAGCGTCTCTCGCAGCAACTCACAATGGAAGGGTGAATGCTGACTTGAAAGATGGTGGCCCAATGATGTTGTACCAAAATGATAGCCAAATGTAAAAGGAAAAAAGAAGAAGGGCTACCCCAGACGATGCAATTTTTTTCGAAACGCGGCGGTTCTCAACTGTTGCCACTGATATTTTATGAAGCGCTTTTTATGACCATCTGAACGTAAGTGTAACTACCTACATTAAATATACTCCTTTAGCAGTATTACGCTATGTGCCCTTCTTTTTTCCTTTTACATTTGGCTATCATTTTGGTACAACATCATTGGGCCACCATCTTTCAAGTCGGCATTCACCCTTCCATTGTGAGTTGCTGCGAGAGACGCTCCTTGGGTGAACCACCAGCTGCTGATCCTTCAGGGATATACATCCAAAGCTTATGTTGACCCTCTAGACATATGTTTAGTAGGGTCCACTGAGTCCGGTAAGCCTCCTCTATATTGGTGGTGGTTTTTTCTTTTTCACATAGTGATTCAAGATTGTTTGGTGTGGTTTAATCATCACAAATTTATTTTGGACCACTGTGGAACACAATTGGACTTTTATTCCACATCATCATGAATGTACTTTGATATCATTTACCAGAGACATTTTTTTTTTATTTATTATTGTTTTTCACATGGGGATTTTTATTTTTCCTTTTGTTCACAAGGGTTATTCATTTATTTGTTGATTTATACCCATTTAGCGCTACAATTTTTATTCATATGTAGCGCCCTGTTCCTGAAGAATAGGGGCTATGTGTAAATTTAGGTTTATCTGAGCTGTAAATAGCTCAGAGTGATTGTATAAAGTTAATTCTGCTTCTGTTCCAATTTGGCTATGTTGTGCGCATTTCTCACTGTTGCCAGTAGGTGTCACTGTCACCACAGGCCAGTGTGAGAAATACAGCAAGTTAAGTGCATTGACTATTCTTTCACCAGAAACCGCCCAGTGGGAGTGTTCTTGCTGCTGTGCATTCTGGAAGAGGATATTTAAGGGACAGACGCCATGATTATTTCTCTCTGATCTCATGGCCCTCCTGGCCTAAGGTATGTGGCAGTTGCTCTCTTTTGCCTCGGGCCCTGCTGGCTCGAGGCTGTGTTACTACAAGTAGGCCCAGAAGTCTGTCTGGGGCCCACTTAACTGAAGGTGGTCCTGTGCTGTCTTGCCTGCGTGGAAGAGTCCACACAAGTTGAGAAGATTCCAGGGGGGGACCCTTGCTGGAGAGAACCGGGCTGAAGGCTGGTTTCTCAGGAAGGGCTTGGTGACTCGTTTGGAGGATGCACCCAAGTTAACCTACCTCACAGTACTGCCTGATGCGTTAAAGGTTCTGGTACTGTGCAGCTGTTCTACAACTATCTAACTGCTGGTTAAAAAATCCTGTGGCAGGGGATTATCCAGGAGTTCCACCGATCGCTAAGTCTGTGGCAGAGACTTTTTCGTGCATCATAACGGCTGCTAGGTCTGTGTGAGAGGCCTATCCGGTTGTTGCAAGATCCAATGACAGAAAGCTGTTTGTCCTCTGGATCCAAGAAAGTAATCCGTGATCTGCAAATAAGGTATCTGAACTTCCCCTAACCCTCTATCCTTCTACTACTGCAATTTCCTTTTATTAAAGCATTGGAAAAAGACTGAAGTGACTGGCGCTCACATCTGTTTGACATCTCCTGTTATAGACTCATAGTACTGGGACAGTGAAAGGTGGGGTAACGGCAGGACCCAAAATTATAATCAGCAGCCTTCTAGGGGGTATCGCTACACATATTTATAGCATTACAAGGCTACATTGTCTTTGAAGGTCCACATTTATGTCATAGTACTGTATGGCTCATGGTAACTAGTCACATTCAGTTTGACTTATTCTGTAATGCTGAAAACATTTTACCTCTCATCCAAGTAGCTTTATTAGTTCTAATGAGTGTACAGGTGAAACCACCCCCCCTATTGGACAGTAAAGGTCAGCAGAACAATAATAAAGTCACTCCTCTACTCACTCTGCTCTCTCTCTCTCTTGGTTTCAGCATGTTTCCTGTCATCCTGTGTTAATGCAGAAGATGCTGATTGGCTCAGAGTACTGCACCGCCTTCTCACAGTCTGAGGGTACATTCACACCAGATGGGATGGAACTGCATTGGGCAGCTAGCTATTCCAGCGGAGTCCCACCGCAAGACAAGGCAAAATGCTTTGTCTCCTATGTGCCCGATTCACACCACCACTTTGCGGTGGTGTTTAGGAGGGGGTGTTTGTTAACCACTTCAGCCCCAGACGAATTTACCCCCTTCCTGACCAGAGAACTTTTTGCGATACGGCACTGCGACGCTTTAACTGACAATTGCGCGGTCGTGCGACGTTGCACCCAAACAAAATTGACGTCCTTTTTTTCCCACAAATAGAGCTTTCTTTTGGTGGTATTTGATCCCCTCTGCGGTTTTTATTTGTTGCGCTATAAACAAAAAAAGAGCGACAATTTAGAAAAAAAAGCTATATTTTTAACTTTTTGCTATAATAAATATCCCCCAAAAATATATATATATATAAAAAAAAACAAATTCTCAGTTTAGGCGGATATGTATTCTTCTACATATTTTTGGTAAAAAAAAAATTGCAATAAGCGTATATTGATTGGTTTGCGCAAAAGTTATAGCCTCTACAAAATAGGGACTAGATTTATGGCATTTTTTTATAATTTTTTTTTAATTAGTAATGGCGGCGATGTGCGATTTTTATCATGACTGCGACATTATGGCGGACACATCGGACACTTTTGACACTATTTTGGGACCATTCACATTTATACAGCGATCAGTGCTATAAAAATGCACTGATTACTGTGTAAATGACACTGGCAGGGAAGGGGTTAAACACTAGGGGGCCATCAAGGGGTTAAGTGTGTCCTAGGGAGTGATTCTAACTGTGGGGGAGTGGGCTACCACTGACATGACAGCGATCACTGCTCCCGATGACAGGGAACAGTAGATCCCTATCATGTCCCTAGGCAGAACAGGGAAATGCTTTGTTTACATAGGCATCTCCCTGTTCTGCAGCTCCGTGATACGATCGCTTGACACCGGTGGACATTGAGTCTGCGGGACCCGCGGGCACGGTCACGGAGTATGCGGTGGCACGCGCACGCCCACTAAGCTGCTATTTAGAGGGGACGTACCTGTACGCCCACTTGCGCAGCCGTGCCATTGTGCCGATGTATATCGTCGCGCGCTGGTCGGCAAGCGGTTAAAAAAGTACCTTTTTTCAGTGCCGCGCAGTGCAAGGCAATCCACTGCCTTTCACTGTGGTGGCCAATAGAACATAATGAAGTGTCACTTTAGTGTTACTAAAATTCGAGAGTGCAAAATCTGGTGTAGCTCTGCATAGAAACCAATCAGCTTCCAGGCTTTTTGTCAAAGCTTCATTGAACAAGCTGAAGTTAGAAGCTGATTGGCCACCATGCAGAGCTGCACCAGATTTTGCACTTTCCAGTTTTAGTAAATCATCCACAACGTGACAATTTCAATAAAGTTCACAAAAAAAAAAATTGAACAGTGCGATGAACCATAATCAGCACATCTGCACTGATTACACTGCACATCAGCCACTGCGTTTTTATCCGATAGCTGGTGTGAATGGGCCCTGAGTGCTGCTGTGCAGGAGACCACAGGCAGCTGATAACAGGTACTTACACTAATGGTCCCAAAATTTACATTGAATCATTTTTTTATGAAATACATAACTTCATTAATTGGTATTTTTATATATTTTTGGAGTTGTGCTTTAAACATCATTATTGTTTTATACAAAACAATGCACTTTTGCCTTTCAGTCTCAGGGCCAACCACGACGTTACCTGCATGCAGATGCACATTCTCCCTCTGTTTGAGTTGTACATGTTTCTGCGCATAAAATCAATACAAATGTGTAGTAGCAGGCAGTTCCTATTCCTCCCTTTGGAGTTTGGCCAGAGGCTTAACTACAACCTTCAGGGCCCCGGTGCAAGTACCATGAAGGCCCGACCCCCTTTCTCATGTTCTGCAGCGGGCCCCCTCCTGCCGTCCTGAGGCCCCCACATGGTGGTGGAATGCCAGGGCCCAGTCGCAAGTGCGACCTACTATTACTAGGGACATTTTTGAAGATATAAGGGGGCACTCTGGGGGTACTAAAACACTACCTCCGGAGTGCCCCTTTACATCCTCCTGAGTGCCCCCTTGGGATCCATGGCAGTAGTGGTGGTGGTGGTGGGAGGGGGGATGGGATCAGTGGTGGTGGTGGGATCAATGGCAGTGGTGGGGGGGTGGGATCAGTGGCAGAGGGATGGTGGTGGGGGATGGGATCAGTGGCAGAAGAATGGGATCAGTGGCAGAGGGATGGTGGTGGGGGGGGGGATGGGATCAGTGGCAGAGGGGTGGTGGTGGGGGGTGGAATCAGTGGCAGAGGGATGGTGGTAGGGGATGGGGGTCAGTGGCAGAGGAATGGAATCAATAGCAGAGGGATGGTGGTGGGGGATGGGATCAGGGTCAAAGGGATGGTGGGGGATGGGATCAGAGGCAGAGGGATGGTGGGATAGATGGGATCAGGGGCAGAGGGAAGGTGGTGAGGGGATGGGATCAGGGGCAGAGGGATGGTGGGATAGATGGGATCAGGGGCAGAGGGAAGGTGGTGAGGGGATGGGATCAGGGGCAGAGGGATGGTGGGATCAGGGACAGAAGGATGGTGGGATGGATGGGATCAGGGGCAGAGGGGTGGTGGTGGGGGAATGGGATCAGGGGCAGAGGGATGGTGGTGGGGGGAAAGGAATCAGGGGCAGAGGGATGGTGGGGATGGATAGGATCAGGGGCAGAGGGATGGTGGGGGGATGGGATGGTGACACTGGCACTCATCTTCTCTCAGTGTCAGTCGATCCCCCTCCATGCTTAGTGCTCTCAGTCTGGACTCACAGTGCCTCCAGTAGCGCCTCTCCCGACATGGGGACACTGTCTGCACAGCTCCTCGCACAGGGGAGAGCTCCTCCCCCTTTACTACACTGGCCGGTTATGCTGATCAACTGACTTTGTCTTCCACTCCAGGTTCCTCCTTCCCGACATGGATCTGCTTGGAGGATATGGGAATAGCGCTGTGCCAGTAACATAACCGTGAGTGCTCAGCTCAGGCGGCGCTCCCCCCTCCCTCCAGTGTACCACTATGCCCGGGACATAATGTCCCGATCATTGCCTAGAAGCGGCGACGAGCGAGGGGCCCCCCCCTCACACAGTGCAACTGCTGCGACCCTGGTAGTTTCACCACTGAGTTTGGCATAGACTGTGCTGGTGGCTTATGACTATGGGAACTGGCTCCTGGTGTCAGTGGTAACCTATGGGGGGAGGGGGGGTTTGTACTTTAGGGTAACACTTTTCCTGACTGCCCTTGCCCTATGCTTCTGTACCTCCCTGCCCTTCTGTTGCTGACCCCAGCCTGTGTCCTGATGCTGTCTTTGCCTTCTGATTAGTGCCTTGTTGCCCAGCTCTTGACAGCCTGTGGTTTATGTCCTGGGCTGGCTACGCTCTTGCCTTCTGATCGGGTGTTGCCTGCAATATCAGCCATTGTGCCACTATCAGGGTTGTTGCACAAAAAGTGCAAGAGAAGCCCTTGCTTCAGCTCCATCTCCACCATTGATCCTAGCATGTATATGAACAAATGTGAGGTCCGGACATTAGATTGTAAGCTCCTTGAGGACAGAGACTAATGTGAATATACAATAAAATATATTTAAAGTTCTGCACAAATTGGCACTATATAAATACAGTAATATATAATAAAATAAATACTATTGCACAGCATTCATGGGAAGGCGAAAATAATGGAAAGTGTTCCCTGTGAGTGAATTATGTTTTATTCTGAGCAAAGGCACAGTATTGGCACACACAAGTCATTCATCTGTATTGATCAGCCAACGTTGGGTAACACTCTTACGCGATGGACATACTCATTGTCGTCAATGGATATTTTTGCCTAGAGTGGATTGGATCAGTGGTTTGCTGATTCAGATGACATAAATGTCTGAAAACACAGGAGTGCACATAGCAGCGATGCACTTTATATAAGCGCACATGTGTGGAACGTGCCTATATTTCATGCAGAGTCTGAGCGGTAATTATCGCAATGGAAGCAGCGAGTTTTTCTGTTTCCATGGCTACATAGTTGTTAAGAATATTAGTGTGGCATGTGCCGTCCATTCATATTTTGCAGGTCAGGCAGCTGATTGGGAGGGTCAGGTAATCTGCTACAAAGAGGATTACTGAAAATATATTTTTTTCCTATGGATAGGGATTGTTCATTGCAGTGTGTAATTCAACACAGATTTTATTATGCTCACAGCAAATGATTATCATAGGATTCTGCTGCTTGTCTGTTATATATATATTTTTTATTTTATTTTATTTTTTTCAAGAGAATTCCTCTGATGGGGAACGGTTGTTTCTGAATTGTCCCTATAACATCAATGCAGTCATAAAAACGGGAAGTATCCTGTGAAATTAAGACACCAATGCCTGGTTCACATTGGTGGGTATTTTATAGCAATCCACGGTGGACAGGCCACTTCCTGGTAGGGTGACCACATTTCCAAACTGCCATTCAGGGACACACCCTCTCTCTCACCTTCCCCCCAAAAAATGAGGGGGGGAGGCGGGGGGGAATGTAGTCTCGGGGATTGATGGGGAATTTGGCGGCGGGTTATTTGTCAGGTGAATGTGCCGCTTGCCACCCATAGCCTGCCACCAGATGCAGTGCTGTGGTCACTCCCTCTGCATGAGCCACGTGCATTGAAGGAAAGAAGTGGAGTCACTATCAGGAGAGTGAAGATCACACCAGTCCCTGCTGCTTGCAGCTGGGTGACGGAGAAGGAGGAGGTGCTGAGGTGGGTGGGGACAGCAGTGCTGCACTAGGCGCAGGCCTCACTCCCGGCCTCACTGTCTGAGAGTAAATTGTCACTGGTTGCAAGATACCAGGCAGCGCCGGCCCTAGCAACCAGTTCCAGATATGTCAATTGCGGGACAGTCCCGGGCAATCCGGGACACGTGGGCACCCTGCTTCCTGGATGTCACATTAGATGCAGCTACATTGTGGTTGCCTTGCATTCCCATTGCTAAACGTACCTTTGCTTCAACGGTCCCTGTTCCCAGTGCCGATCCTGACCTCCCTGGGGCCCTAAGCAAAATTCTGCTAAGGGGCCCTTTACGGTGGCAAAAAATGGGTGTGGTTTACGTGGAATGGTGGGCGTGGCTTACGTGGGCGTGGCTCGGAGGGGTGTGGTTAGAGTCGGAGATGAATGAGGGATGGAGGAAGAAAGAGAGAAAGAAAGAGGGAGAGATAGAAAGAAAGAGGGGTGGAGGGACAGCAGGCCCAGATCCTACACCACAATAGAAATATGTGTATTCCAGAAAGTTTAACAAATCAGCAGATAAAGATACTCCAAACACCTGGTGTTAGCGCTTCAATCATCCCGGCACCATGGTTGTTATGGTGTCAGGATGACTGAAGCGCATTATTTCTATTATTACATTGTAATATAGAATGAAATTATTCAACTCACCATAATGCAGAATCAGTGGAAGCCCCGAGTCCCTCCTTACACCAGGCATTCCCAGCGGAGTCCCCCTTACACCAGGCATTCCCAGTAGAGTCCCTCCTTACACCAGGCCTCCCCAGCGGAGGCCCCCCTTACACCAGGCCTCCCCAGCGGAGGCCCCCCTTACACCAGGCATTCCCAGCGGAGGCCCCCCTTACACCAGGCATTCCCAGCGGAGGCCCCCCTTACACCAGGCATTCCCAGCGGAGTCCCCCTTACACCAGGCATTCCCAGTAGAGTTCCTCCTTATATCAGGCATTCCCAGTAGAGTCCCTCCTTACACCAGGCATTCCCAGTAGAGTCCCTCCTTACACCAGGCATTCCCAGTAGAGTCCCTCCTTACACCAGGCATTCCCAGCGGAGTCCCCCTTACACCAGGCATTCCCAGCGGAGGCCCCCCTTACACCAGGCCTCCCCAGCGGAGGCCCCCCTTACACCAGGCCTCCCCAGCGGAGGCCCCCCTTACACCAGGCCTCCGCAGCGGAGGCCCCCCTTACACCAGGCATTCCCAGCGAAGGCCCCCCTTACACCAGGCATTCCCAGCGGAGTCCCGCCTTACACTAGGCCTCCCCAGTGGAGGCCCCCCTTACACCAGGCATTCCCAGCGGAGGCCCCCCTTACACCAGGCCTCCCCAGCGGAGGCCCCCCTTACACCAGGCCTCCCCAACGGAGGTCCCCTTTACACCAGGCATTCCCAGTGGAGGCCCCCCTATACACCAGGCCTCCCCAGCGGAGGCCCCCCTTACACCAGGCATTCCCAGTGGAGGCCTGCCTTACACCAGGCATTCCCAGCGGAGGCCTTACACCAGGGTAGGCCCCCCTTACACCAGGCATTCCCAGCGGAGGCCCCCCTTACACCAGGCATTCCCAGCAGAGGCCCCCCTTACACCAGGTGTGATGCCCCAGCAGCAGAGACTCTCTCCGCCGCCATTACGCAGAGGGGACAGTGGAGGAGCCGGCCGGGTGGCTGGCAATAGGAATTAAGCTGCGGCGCCGCCGCCCACCCCCGCCCCTTCCCACATTTCACTCACACACAGACAGACATTAGCGGGGCGGGAGGTGGGCGGTGCCGCAGCTCAATTCCTATTGGCAGCCACCCTGACCCTCCTCTTGGTCTACAAGAAAATGAAAATTGTCTCCGCCCGGCCTGCGGACCTCTAGTGGCGGCGGTTGCGGCGGCGGCGAAGATTCGGGGGCCCCTAGTAATTACTCGGGGCCCTATGCAGCTTGCCTAGCAAGCCTATAGGGCGGATCGGCCCTGCCTGTTCCTCACCAGTATCTACTGCTGGGTGCCGGTCTTCAGCCGTCTTCATTGCCCAGAGAAAGATGATGTCACGCTTATGCATGCGCAGGAGTCAGTCTGTAAGCTGAACTGCACGTGTGCAATTCTGTCTACATACTACAGAGGACAGTGAGCAGGCAGGTAAGTGTATTTTATTGCAAGCTCCTTCCGCAATAAAGAGCCTGCCTGCCCGCAGTTTCTAATAATGTTACTTACACTTTAAATGAGCTGTGTTTGGCAGTGGTGCTGCTTGCCAAAAGCATCATGCTGTGTAAAACTGACCACAACAGGACCATGGCAATATTAATTTGCCGGTAGGGGGCAGTAAAAACATAAAACAACCACCTGCTTGCACCGCTCCTTTGAGGCCCCTGTAAAAGAGACCTTAGAAGACTTCTGTGCTTACAAGGACAGCTTTCCTTTGGGCAGCTCACTCTCTCACAGATCCCTGCCTGCCCTGCATATGCTCACGGCAGGGACAGATGCCAACCAATGATCTCTCTGCAAGAGAGAGAGAGAACCACCTACATTGTCGAGAAGTAAGAAGTACTAGAGCCAGGCTGGGTAGGTGAGATGCGAGGAAGCTTTTTGAGATGAGGGCTGTAGATGGAGATGTGTGCAGAGGTGGGCCCATGGGGGAGAGCGGTGCAGAAGTCTGAGCCAAGGAGGAGGGGTGGAAGTGAGATATGGACAGCCTGTGAAAGAGAGCTGAATCCTGCACCCATAAAACCTGCTCTCTGTACACAGTGAACTCCTGAACTCTGCACTCTATACATAGGGCACTGATGAACTCTGCACTGTGTACATAGAGCACTCCTGAGTGCTACACTGTACATAGCACACTCCTGAACTCTGCACTGTGTACATAGCACACTCCTGAGTGCTACACTGTACATAGCGCACTCCTGAACTCTGCACTGTGTACATAGCACACTCCTGAGTGCTACACTGTACATAGCGCACTCCTGATCTCGGCACTGTGTACATAAGCGCACCCCTGAACTCTGCACTCTGTGCATAAGGCACCCCAGAACTCTGCACTCTGTACATCGAGCTCTCCTGATCTCTGCACTCTGTACATAGCGCACTCCTGAACTCTGCATGCATCTTACAGATACAACTGGCACTTTGAGGGCAACCATAATGCAGATGCGGCCCTCAATAAAATTGAGTTTGACCCCCTAGGTATAGAGTAACGCAGGCTCAATACAAGGGCATATAGAAAACAATTGTCCCATTCACACTACAATCCTGTGTTGAGGTGAGTTGTGGTTCATTGCATTTTGCTGCATTTTCAGATGCATGGGGGTGCCATTAAAAATAAATAGGACCCCTCTGTGTCTGCTAAAAAAGCAGCACATTCTGGCTGTGTGTGCCTGTGAGTACAGAATACGTGTGATTTACATGTTCCCGCAATAGTGTGGACCTACTGTAGGCTTAGGTTTTAAAAGGTGGCTTTTTTTAAACAGATGATACTGTTGATGTATTTTGTGACATGCCTTGAAGGTATTCATTCAAACATTCAATAATAATGAACTGTATACTTAAGATTAGTTAGCATCCAGGACATCTAGATAGAAAACCAGAGAAGGGGGTTGGCCGATGGCCGGCTATAATAGCCAGTACATGTACGGTGCAAAATCCATGACTCTAGAATTTCACACATCGATGAGCGCCATATTTTCAGCCTGCACATCTTATCAGCTCAATGCATGCACATGAATGGGCTCTGAAGTATCTTTAAATGGAGAAATTCCACCGTCCTTTCATGAGAAGTGCCGGAATATTCCCCCTCTTCTCTGGCTGTCTATTTTAGGAGAGTCATCATTTATGGATCGCTTAATGCATTCCTGTGAAGGTTACTCGATTAACAGAGGCACATTTCCTTTCTGGTTATGTGTATTGATTGGAGGACACAGGAGTTGAATTTCCAGCTCTGAACTGTTCACAAAACTCTTTCAACAAAGTATCAACAAGGAGAAAGTCTTTGGGGCCCATTTATTGAGGGCAGAAGTGTTCTTTTGCCTTGGTTCACAGGACAGTTTGCTCTATTTATAAAGCTCCCATATGGGGCCATGCCTACTTTCTTACATTTCTAGACCTTCAGCCATTCGTACAAGTGCTGTTGGCGATTGTATTGTTGTTTTCTTCTATGTCTCTTTTATTTGAAAACCTTAATAACAAATATACTAAAAAAATATTTAAAAAAGCTGCCATTTCCCTCTTATCCGCCATACCAAAGTGACAAGCAACATATAAATAATAGAATACAGTGGGGCAAAAAAGTATTTAGTCAGCCACCAATTGTGCAAGTTCTCCCACTTAAAAAGATGAGAGAGGCCTGTAATTGTCATCATAGGTATACCTCAACTATGAGAGACAAAATGTGGAAACAAATCCAGACAATCACATTGTCTGATTTGGAAATATTTTTTTTTGCAAATTATGGTGGAAAATAAGTATTTGGTCAATATCAAAAGTTCATCTCAATAATTTGTTATATATTCTTTGTTGGCAATGACAGAGGTCAAACGTTTTCTGTAAGTCTTCGCAAGGTTGTCACACACTGTTGCTGGTATGTTGGCCCATTCCTCCATGCAGATCTCCTCTAGAGCAGTGATGTTTTGGGGCTGTTGCTGGGCAACACAGACTTTCAACTCCCTCCAAAGGTTTTCTATGGGGTTGAGATCTGGAGACTGGCTAGGCCACTCCAGGACCTTGAAATGCTTCCTATGAAGCCACTCCTTCGTTGCCCGGGCGGTGTGTTTAGGATCATTGTCATTCTGAAAGACCCAGTCACGTTTCATCTTCAATGCCCTTGCTGATGGGTGGAGGTTTGCACTCAAAATCTCACGATGCATGGCCCCATTCATTCTTTCATGTACACGGATCAGTCGTCATGTTCCCTTTGCAGAGAAACAGCCCCAAAGCATGATGTTGCCACCCCCATGCTTCACAGTAGGTATGGTGTTCTTTGGTTACTACTCAGCATTCTCTCTCCTCCAAACATGACGAGTTGTGTTTCTACCAAACAGTTCTACTTTGGTGTCATCTGACCATATGACATTCTCCCAATCCTCTTCTGGATCATCCACATGCTCTCTAGCAAACCTCAGACGGGCCCGGACATGTACTGGCTTAAGCAGGGGGCCACGTCTGGCACTGCAGGATCTGAGTCCCTGGCGGCCTAGTGTGTTACTGATGGTAGCCTTTGTTACGTTGGTCCCAGCTCTCTGTAGGTCATTCACTAGGTCCCTCCGTGTTGTTCTGGGATTTTTGCTCACCGTTCTTGTGATCATTTTGGCCCCACGGGGTGAGATCTTGCGTGGAGCCCCAGATCGAGGGAGATTATCAGTGGTCTTGTATGTCTTCCATTTTCTAATTATTGCTCCCACAGTTGATTTCTTCACACCAAACTGCTTGCCTGTTGCAGATTCAGTCTTCCCAGCCTGGTGCAGGACTACAATTTTGTTTCTGGTGTCCTTCGACAGCTCTTTGGTCTTCACCATAGTGGAGTTTGGAGTGTGACTGTTTGAGGTTGTGGACAGGTGTCTTTTATACTGATAACAAGTTCAAACAGGTGCCATTAATACAGGTAATGAGTGGAGGACAGAGGAGGCTCTTAAAGAAGAAGATACAGGTCTGTGAGAGCCAGAAATCTTGCTTGTTTGTCGGTGACCAAATACTTATTTTCCACCATAATTTGCAAAAAAAATATTTCCAAATTAGACAATGTGATTGTCTGGATTTGTTTCCCCATTTTGTCTCTCATAGTTGAGGTATACCTATGATGACAATTACAGGCCTCTCTCATCTTTTTAAGTGGGAGAACTTGCACAATTGGTGGCTGACTAAATACTTTTTTGCCCCACTGTATATCAAAACTGGAACAGGTGTGCATCGTAACCCACCAGCTTCTATCTTTTATTTGCAAAGCTTAAAGTAAAACTATAGGCAAACTTTTTTTTTTTTCATTTTGGATAGAGTAAAGCCCCGTACACACGATCGGTTTGACTGATGAAAACCGTCCGATGGATGGTTTTCATCAGACCAACCGATCGTGTATGGTACCCATCGGTCTTTTTTCCATCGGTTGTAAAAAATAGAACTGGTTTTAAAATTTTCCGATGGATAAAAAACCGATGGGAATTTCCGATCGTCTATGGGCAAGTCCATCGGTTAAAAAACCCACGCATGCTCAGAATCAAGTCGACGCATGCTCAGAAGCATTAAACTTCATTTTTCTCGGCTCATCAGAGTGTTTTACGTCACCGCGTTTGGAACGGTCAGTTTTTTGACTGATGGTGTGTGGCCAAGACTGATGAAAAACAGTTTCATCGGATTTCCGATGGACAAATCCATCGGACGAAAATCCATAGGTTATCCGATCGTGTGTACGGGGCTTACGGGAGGATTATAACCTGTCAGATTTTTTTTTCACCATCTGTGTCCTATTTCAGAGATTTACCTTCACTTCCTGTCCCATAGCCAAGCAGGAAGTGAGGGAAAATCCCTGCAAATTAAGGGAATTCCTTGAAGACTCCCAGTTTACCAGAACTAGTGTTTCTATTTGAAGATTTTCCCTCTATTACTTTTTCTGGGTACAACCCAAAATTTGGGATTTTCTTTTACTTTCACGTTCAATAATAATTGTAATAAGGACAAATAGAGAGGGTGAAACTCCTTAAAGCGGTTGTATATCCTCCCTTACCTGTAGGTGTTTGCAATATCTCCTAAACCTACATGGTTTAGGAGATATTTGCCACAAAGAATTCACCGATGTCTATGGCGCAGGCGCACTGAGAATAGCCATTCATAAAACCGGCAATGCAATGCTGGCTTTGACGGCTCCCGCGCGCATGCGCAAAGTGATGTCTTCTCCGCTCTGGCCAATCACAGCGCCGGAGCGGCGATACCCGGAAGTAACCTTCCGGAGAGATGTCTTCAGCCGGAGGGGGAGACGAGGATGGCTTCGGGGGCTTCGATCCAAGGTAAATAATTCATAATGAGCTAGTATGCTGGTCCTACTAGCTCATTATGCCTTTGTATTGCAGGTTTTTATTTTTTTTAAACATTTTTTTTTGGGTATACAACCGCTTTAATGGGGACACAGACAGCAAGAGACAATGACAGGTGTTCTCCACTCTCTGTCTCCACTCTATCCAAAACTATAAAAACCTTTTGCCTTTAGTTTTACTTTAAAGCGTCACAAAAGGCAATATATTTTTCTTTTAGGGGCACAGACAGCAATAAAAACCTGACGTGTTCTATTTCTTCTGTACTGTACCCAAAACTTGACAAAATAGTCTAACCTTTAAAGCGGAGCTCCGCCGTTAAAAAAATATTAAAAGCCAGCAGCTACACATACTGCAGCTACTGACTTTTAATATATTGATTGATTTTATTATTTGTAAAGCGCCAAATACAGTTCAAGACCTGCGCCTAAGCGCTAGATAGACCAAATACATATACTGACCTTAAAAAATTAGCATAACAGATAACACATACAGGATAAATTAATAATAAATAACAACAGAGGGAAAAATAAAAAGTCAAAGAAGCAGAGTAACAGTCCACATTTAGGTAAGCAGCAACAAGTCAGGGCAAGCTAAACGGCTAGTTAGTAGTAAGGTAGCAGACGTCCCTTATCCATATACATTGGAAAGTAAGTGAGTCTTCAGTACCTTGCGAAAGTGAATTAGTGAGTTGATTTTTCGCATATTGATTATATTGAATTATTGATTATATTGATTATATTGAATATATGGACACTTACCTGTCCTGGAGTCCAGCGACATCTGCTGCCCCCACCGCCATCCTCGGTGAGGGAATCAGGAAGTGAAGCGTTCCGGCTTCACTGCCCGGTTCCCTACAGCGCGTGCGCGAGTCACGCAGCGCTGTCCTCACTGGTCACCGTTGTGTTCTGGGATTCAAGTGTCTCCTGGAACACAACGGGCATTCTGCGGGGAGTGACGCACTACCCGCAGATTTCCCGCAGAGAGGACTCCCGGAAGTGGGTGCAAATACCTGTCTTAGACAGGTATCTGCACCCCCTCCCCCTGAAAGGTGCCAAATGTGACACCGGAGGGGGGGAGGGTTCCAATGAGTGGAAGTTTCACTTTAGGGTGGAGTTCCGCTTTAATTACACTTTTGTAGCGCTACCCCGTATAGTTGGTTCCGTACCCTGCCTCTCAACCCAAAGAACTGTCCCAGCCCCTCTGGCACACCTAGCAAACAGTGTACTTGCAAACACAGTAATAACAGACACAAATATAGTGAACAGGAAGTTTGTTTACTGGGAGACCTTCTACAATCAAAATAAACAGTAGTCTGATAACTCAATAGTAAAGAATAGCAAACAGTGTAAATCAAAACCCAATGTAGACTTCAAAATAGCACAGTCAAACGACTTAAATGACTCTAAAATGGTCTATGCTCTCAGGCATCCTTGCCTGGGTCCTGAAATCACAGACCCAGGCATGGATCATGTGAGGAAATAGGCCACAAATGCAAATGATCACTTTAACAACTAAAGGCGGCCATACACGGTTCGAATTTCGAAAATTGTATCAAATAATTTTCGGACTAATTTTGCACCGTTAGTAGGCTGCAGCAACAGCCGATTTTCGTGCGGCAATCAAATTTGCGGAATCCGACATGTTGTAAATTTTTGGAAAAACAAACGATTTTCTGATCAATGATGTGAGAATCGTGTGAGAAATGTAATAGAAAAAAAAAATGCGCATGTGCAAGAAAAGAATATTCCCGGAGAGAAAAGAATATTCCCGGCAACATGAAGGTTTGGTCGGCCGAATTTCGAAAATCAATGGTGGCATCATCGGATCACAAAAAAAAAGAACTTTATGATTTTTTATAAAGAAAATTAGTTCGAAATTTGATCGTGTATGGCCTGCTTAACGTGGAGTGTCCCAGATGCACTATACAAGTTGGCACATTCCTGCACATGTTTTGGGAATGCCCTGTGATCTCGGCCTATTGGACGAAAGTGTTCACAGTCATTAACACTAAACTACAACTCTCTCTTCCACTGAAACCTGAATTGGCTCTGTTGGGGGTTCATGAGAATGAACAGCGCTCCCACCACTCCAAATTGTTGATCTCTTACCTGCTCTTCTACGCTAAAAAAGAGATACTTCTTAAATGGATCGAGCCCACCCCCGGTCTATCTCCTCCTGGAAGGCACTGATTAAAGCTGCCCTACCGATGCATAAGATTACATACAAAAACCGAGGTTGCCACTGGAAGTATGAGAAAGTTTGGGCCCCTTGGATGTCCGCTTAATGGACTCACAGCAATCACACATATAGCCTAGAGACGTTTGAATTACAAGGTGGTGGAGGGGTGTGAATGCCTATGTTCCTTCCCCTTACGATCGTGTCATAGTACTGCATGTAGATGTGTTCACAGCGATTCACCCTTTCTGTATAAATATGTACTTACATGCTATGCTCTGTTTTGTACCCAATAGATATACTGTAAATTTCCTATGTGACACCAATAAAGCACCTTTGTTTGTAAAAAAAAAAAAAAACAATTAACATGAGAGTTCCCCTTTAAAGGTAATCAGTGGAATCATTAAATTACTGGTAGTAAAAGAGCAACAGAAAGGGTCCTCACAATCCAGGATCTTCAGAACAAAGACAATGGTGTCTGTATACAGTGTCCGGTAGTACTACAAATACCAGAGATGTGAACAAAGAAAATGGTGTCTGTATACAGTGTCTATATGAATAAATGGGCAGGTGCCCGCTCACCCAATACTGCAACAGATGAAGCTAGGGGTGATGAAAGTGACTTTACAGGCTTTACCCTTTGGTTCCTGGCTCAGGGAATGGCGTCTGACCTCCGCCGCGGCCTACCCGGATCAGCTACTGTGTGATTCAGATGGAGCAGAAATGGCCTCCCGGCTGCCGCTGGACAGTAAAGCAGTGCTGTCCGCAGGTGCTCCAAAGGTGCACGTGTGGTGACTCTTCTTGTGCAGGCCACAACTTAGCCTCCAACACAGAGCCCCTGCTTGCAGATCCAGGCCGGCGTCCCAGGAGAGCGATCTAGGCCTAGACCAGCCTTTTTATACCCTCTCCCAGCAGTCTGTCCTCTCCTCAGCAGTCTGGAAGTTGTAGTCTTAAAACAGTGCAATCTCAATGTGAAACTTGAGTCCCGGAACTACAATTCCCTGTATGCTTTGCTTCCTGGTGTTAATCACTCTGCTGGCAGGATGTGATGACACAGTCTTTGCTGCCACTAGGGGAAAACAGTTTCACTGCAGCAATGTTGAAAAGTGTCTTCTGATACTGCAGGTAAGATTGCTGGCTCCTTGCTACACTTTAACTGAACAAGCTGAAGCTGATTGGTTGCCATGCACAGTTGCTCCAGTTTTGATAAATTCCCCATACTGTAATTGGTAGGCAGCTTTCACAATTTATAAAAATATTCTGACTTTTTATGGTTAAATATTTTCATAATAATTTACACAATCCTAAGGGCTCATGCATGTGGCTGATTAGGGCCATACTCAGCCCAGATCGATATTTCTTTATAAAACAATAGTACCGTACATTAAAATTGTAGCAAACAAGAACGGCTTTAATTTGTTGCACGTGTCAGTAGCAACAATGAAAATGTGCTCATGAATTTGGCGCAAGGCTTTCTACTACAACATCCACACCATCAGAAATGTGTCACATAAATGCCTTATCGAATCACCTTTTTTGTGTGCTCTGCGCATGATGTCAGGCAGGTTACCTTTCTTCTCTAAAGCAGGATTATTTTTTTAATCATCCAGCAGCCTGATCGAAAAAACCCTCCAAAAAAAACAAAAGGATTCCCCCATCTACACAAGAGTGGCGGATAGAGGAATCTTCCCCACTGCACTATAGGATTCTAGCAGGAATCCTCTGCTGTCAGAGTACACTGATTAGCAATGCATACCTCCCAACTTTTTGAGATGGGAATGAGGGACACCTATTAAAAAAAGTATGTAGGCATAGGACACACCCCCTGCCACGCCCCTTTTAAAGGAGAATTATGCAAAAAAATGATTAGTTTAATTAGTTAAAGTGCTTTTTTTTTTTTCTACCACTGCTATTCCTTTATATTGGCTCTTGAAGTTTACAAATGCAGGAATTTAGAAACTGGATGAAAGGTTTAGAAATGGGAAACACTTTTTGAAAGCTTTTATAGACAACTATACATATCAGACCAAAATGAGGGACAAATGAGAAGGAAAGAGGGACAGAGGGACTGTGATTTCGAGGGACTGTCCCTGATTTGGAACAGAGACCGTTGGGAGAGCTATGGATTAGTGCTGCAGCAAATTGACTGCAGGTGCTGATCAAATTAAAGCGGAGTTTCACCCAAAAATGGAACTTCCACTTTAAGGGCCAGTTCACACCACATGCAGTCCAGTGCGTTTTTTTCTGCATCAAAAATGCATGGTATGTAGGCTATCTGGTTTTCAATGGCATAGTTCACACCATTGCTTTCAGTAACAGTGCATTCCAGAAAAAAAAGTAGAACATGCTGCATTTTACCTGCACTGGACTGTACTGGAACGCTGTAAAACGCATCAAAAACGCACTGGAATGCACCACAAACACAATTGTCATTATTTAAGGTTAAGAAAAAAGTGGGGTGAAAAAAAGCATTATAATCCAGGTATTTGCTCCCACTTCTGGGTATAGGTAGCCGCAGTATCCTTTGGCTATCTACGCCATGTCCGGCCCTCCTCCGTCCCCCCTGGTGTCTTCTGGGAGACATGTCCCAGAAGACAGCAGGGACCAGAGATATCACGCATGCGCAGTAGGGAACCAGGCTGTGAAGCCGCAAGGCTTCACTTCTTGATTCTCTTACCGAAGATGGCGGCGCCTCCACCCGAGGGACAAATTGGCTTCGGGACCCGACATCGCGGGTGCCCTGGACAGGTAAGTGTCCATATTTTAAAAGTCAGCAGCTGCAGTTTTTGTAGCTGCTGACTTTTTTTTTTTATAATAATTTAACGGAACTCCGCTTTACGGCGGCCGGCCGCCTATATTGTACACAACGCTGGTTTTACCCGTTGGGATTTTACACTATCTGGCTTCTCTTTCATTATATGATCAATCTGATCGGGGGGTGGATGGAGTCTGGTTTGAATATCCTGCTTATGCCCTGTTTGCAGGGGTCATCAACTAGAGATGTGTCCTCAGATCAAAGATTTTTACATCAAGTCTGTTTATTATGAAGGGTCAAAGGGTCCAGGGCTCTCTGGTAAGAGTCTATATTGCCTGTGGTAGCGATGCACGCACCAGGTGGAGGTTTTTTTTTATTCAACTACTTATCAAGAATTTGTGTTTTCTGCAGTTGGATTTTAATAACCTAATGTGAGATTTTTGTTTAGCGCATTATTTTTTTTCTACACATTATGGCATTGCCTTGCAGGATTTTTTTAAAAAAAAACACCACAGCGGTTTACTACAGCTTTAATGACAGTTTTATTTATGAGCATGTATAGGAAATCCACCCCTGGGCACAGACACCAACATTACTCTTTTAAATTGCATTTCCAGTCATATTGGTTACATGTTCCAAATCTTCTACGTAATAGCCTTTTTTTTTTTTTAATTACAAAAAAAAAAAAATGCTTTTTTCAAACAGCTTATACGCATCATCCTGAATTTCCACCAGCGATCTTGGCTACTCTTCTGGGTCTGCCCCCATAACAAGTGTGTCATGGGGCCAAATATGCAGTTTCAATCTCGAGCTGTGCTGTGTGTGACCATTGACACACAGTGTGGCTCACCCCCGCCCCCTGCTCACAGGACTTGATTAGCAGCAGCAGGAGCCAATAGCCAAACTTGAGAGCGGGGAGAGAGGAGAGAAGATCTACAGACAGCACAGAGCTGGATCGATACAGGACTCTGGTATTTGTGGGGGAAATGGCACAAGAAATGGCAAAAAAAGTTTTCCTTAAGCCCTGGTTCACATTGGTGCGATTTGACATGTCACATCGGTGGCAATGGCACCGTCCTAATCGGTGCGATGCTGCATTTGCGGCGCCGCACCGATTTCAAAGTTTCTGTACTACTTTTTGCGATTTCAGGGTGCGATTTCCATTGACATCTGCGCAGAAACCCGCACAGATGTCTCTGAAGGACTGGAGGACCTTAGCTATGGGGAAAGACTACAAGCATTGAACTATTTCTCTGGAGAGGCGACATGATATCGATGTATAAATACCGTACTGGTAACCCTTAGGCATAGGGGGAAAAATTACGTGAAAGGGAATTTAAAGACACGCAGCCACACTAAAATAAGAAGAGAGGCGGTTTACCTTAAACTGTGTAAAGGGTCCTTTTCTGTCCGAGCGGTAAGGATGTGGAATTCCCTTCAACAGTGGTCTCAGCAGGTAGCATCAGTAGTTTAAAAAAACTATTAGATGGGCACCCTAACGACCACACACAGGGGTATATGATGTACTCCTAACACTAGGGATGGGCCCGGTGCTCGATTCGAACCCATGTTCGAATCGAGCATCGGGCGTTCGCTCGCTCGTCGAGCCCAGAACTATTTGGGCCGTTCGCATCACATTCGTGTGATGCGAGCGGCCCCGCAATGCATTGCGGCCGGCGCAGTGCATTGCTGGCTGATGATTGGCCAAGCATGTACTGTGACCCCGCATGCTTGGCCAATCACAGCGCCCGAAACTCGGAGAGCAATAATTGGCTACAGGCAGGACGCCTGTAGCCAATTACAGCTCAGGGGCTTTAGTACACGCCCCACCATTTAAAAGGCCGCCACGCCATCGGCCCCGGTCACATGAGTTCCGGCTTTAGGAGAGATTAGTCTGCTGATTCTGTCTTTGCTTGATACTGAAAGATTTGCTCTTCTTTGCTAAACCATTGGCTATTTCTTTGCTAAACCATTGCTACCTAAGTCATTGATCGTTCATTGCTGCTGATTGCACAGTTAGTGTGTTATTAGCTGCTGCTGGGGATTAGTCTGGTGCGTGCTTACTGTTAGTACAGTATTGCAGTAGTACCAACCGCAGTGCTGTTAGCACAGCATTGCACTCCAACAGCACCCATAGGACTTCTAGTGTGTTAGTGGCAGCAAACAGAGCTCCTATATTTTCTTCTCAGCAGCACCCATAGGACTTCTAGTGTGTTAGTGGCAGCAAACAGAGCTCCTATATTTTCATCTCAGCAGCACCCATAGGACTTCTAGTGTGTTAGTGGCACTGGCAGCAAACAGAGCTCCTATATTTTCTTCTCAGCAGCACCCATAGGACTTCTAGTGTGTTAGTGGCATCACACAGAGCTCCTATATTTTCTTCTCAGCACCACCCATAGGACTTCTAGTGTGTTAGTGGCATCACACAGAGCTCCTATATTTTCTTCTCAGCAGCACCCATAGGACTTCTAGTGTGTTAGTGGCATCACACAGAGCTCCTATATTTTCTTCTCAGCACCACCCATAGGACTTCTAATGTGTTAGTGGCATCACACAGAGCTCCTATATTTTCTTCTCAGCAGCACCCATAGGACTTCTAGTGTGTTAGTGGCAGCAAACAGAGCTCCTATATTTTCTTCTCAGCAGCACCCATAGGACTTCTAGTGTGTTAGTGGCAGCAAACAGAGCTCCTATATTTTCATCTCAGCAGCACCCATAGGACTTCTAGTGTGTTAGTGGCATCACACAGAGCTCCTATATTTTCTTCTCAGCAGCACCCATAGGACTTCTAGTGTGTTAGTGGCAGCAAACAGAGCTCCTATATTTTCATCTCAGAAGCACCCATAGGACTTCTAGTGTGTTAGTGGCATCACACAGAGCTCCTATATTTTCTTCTCAGCAGCACCCATAGGACTTCTAGTGTGTTAGTGGCATCACACAGAGCTCCTATATTTTCTTCTCAGCAGCACCCATAGGACTTCTAGTGTGTTAGTGGCATCACACAGAGCTCCTATATTTTCTTCTCAGCAGCACCCATAGGATTTCTAGTGTGTTAGTGGCAGCAAACAGAGCTCCTATATTTTCTTCTCAGCAGCACCCATAGGACTTCTAATGTGTTAGTGGCATCACACAGAGTTCCTATATTTTCATCTCAGCAGCACCCATAGGACTTCTAGTGTGTTAGTGGCATCACACAGAGCTCCTATATTTTCTTCTCAGCAGCACCCATAGGACTTCTAGTGTGTTAGTGGCAGCAAACAGAGCTCCTATATTTTCTTCTCAGCAGCACCCATAGGACTTCTAGTGTGTTAGTGGCATCACACAGAGCTCCTATATTTTCTTCTCAGCAGCACCCATAGGACTTCTAGTGTGTTAGTGGCAGCAAACAGAGCTCCTATATTTTCTTCTCAGCAGCACCCATAGGACTTCTAGTGTGTTAGTGGCAGCAAACAGAGCTCCTATATTTTCTTCTCAGCAGCACCCATAGGACTTCTAGTGTGTTAGTGGCAGCAAACAGAGCTCCTATATTTTCTTCTCAGCAGCACCCATAGGACTTCTAATGTGTTAGCGGCATCACACAGAGTTCCTATATTTTCATCTCAGCAGCACCCATAGGACTTCTAGTGTGTTAGTGGCATCACACAGAGCTCCTATATTTTCTTCTCAGCAGCACCCATAGGACTTCTAGTGTGTTAGTGGCAGCAAACAGAGCTCCTATATTTTCTTCTCAGAAGCACCCATAGGACTTCTAGTGTGTTAGTGGCATCACACAGAGCTCCTATATTTTCATCTCAGAAGCACCCATAGGACTTCTAGTGTGTTAGTGGCATCACACAGAGCTCCTATATTTTCTTCTCAGCAGCACCCATAGGACTTCTAGTGTGTTAGTGGCATCACACAGAGCTCCTATATTTTCTTCTCAGCAGCACCCATAGGACTTCTAGTGTGTTAGTGGCATCACACAGAGCTCCTATATTTTCTTCTCAGCAGCACCCATAGGATTTCTAGTGTGTTAGTGGCAGCAAACAGAGCTCCTATATTTTCTTCTCAGCAGCACCCATAGGACTTCTAATGTGTTAGTGGCATCACACAGAGTTCCTATATTTTCATCTCAGCAGCACCCATAGGACTTCTAGTGTGTTAGTGGCATCACACAGAGCTCCTATATTTTCTTCTCAGCAGCACCCATAGGACTTCTAGTGTGTTAGTGGCAGCAAACAGAGCTCCTATATTTTCTTCTCAGCAGCACCCATAGGACTTCTAGTGTGTTAGTGGCATCACACAGAGCTCCTATATTTTCTTCTCAGCAGCACCCATAGGACTTCTAGTGTGTTAGTGGCAGCAAACAGAGCTCCTATATTTTCTTCTCAGCAGCACCCATAGGACTTCTAGTGTGTTAGTGGCAGCAAACAGAGCTCCTATATTTTCTTCTCAGCAGCACCCATAGGACTTCTAGTGTGTTAGTGGCAGCAAACAGAGCTCCTATATTTTCTTCTCAGCAGCACCCATAGGACTTCTAATGTGTTAGTGGCATCACACAGAGTTCCTATATTTTCATCTCAGCAGCACCCATAGGACTTCTAGTGTGTTAGTGGCATCACACAGAGCTCCTATATTTTCTTCTCAGCAGCACCCATAGGACTTCTAGTGTGTTAGTGGCAGCAAACAGAGCTCCTATATTTTCTTCTCAGCAGCACCCATAGGACTTCTAGTGTGTTAGTGGCATCACACAGAGCTCCTATATTTTCTTCTCAGCAGCACCCATAGGACTTCTAGTGTGTTAGTGGCAGCAAACAGAGCTCCTATATTTTCTTCTCAGCAGCACCCATAGGACTTCTAGTGTGTTAGTGGCAGCAAACAGAGCTCCTATATTTTCTTCTCAGCAGCACCCATAGGACTTCTAGTGTGTTAGTGGCAGCAAACAGAGCTCCTATATTTTCTTCTCAGCAGCACCCATAGGACTTCTAATGTGTTAGTGGCATCACACAGAGTTCCTATATTTTCATCTCAGCAGCACCCATAGGACTTCTAGTGTGTTAGTGGCATCACACAGAGCTCCTATATTTTCTTCTCAGCAGCACCCATAGGACTTCTAGTGTGTTAGTGGCAGCAAACAGAGCTCCTATATTTTCTTCTCAGCAGCACCCATAGGACTTCTAGTGTGTTAGTGGCAGCAAACAGAGCTCCTATATTTTCTTGTCAGCAGCACACATAGTACCTATAGTGTGTTAGTGTCAGCACCCATAGGACCTACAGTGTGTTGTGAGCACACATAGGAGTTCTATTTTTTATACTATATACACTACCGACTACAATGGCTGGAAGACCGCCAAGGAGAGGCAGAGCGTGCCGAGGCAAGAACACAGGGCAGGCAGGCTCTGTTTCTAGAGACAACAGTGCTGGCCGTGGACGTGGTCGTGCATCGTCATCAGCACGTGGCCATGGGACACGCTTGTCTTTGTTTTCGGCAGCTGGACATGTGGAGCCGCATCATGCCGAAGGCTTGGTAGAATGG
This sequence comes from Rana muscosa, assembly GCA_029206835.1. Classification (NCBI taxonomy): domain Eukaryota; kingdom Metazoa; phylum Chordata; class Amphibia; order Anura; family Ranidae; genus Rana; species Rana muscosa. The sequence continues at coordinate 1,140,667,057 of CM055116.1, read as the reverse complement.
ATGACCAAGCCCTCCTCATCCTCCTCATCCTCTCTCACCCAGGCTCAGGGTACTGGCAGAGCAGCTGCCAACGCGTACTCAATGGCATCATCAGCCACCCCTTCCCTAGACCCACCATGTCCTCCTGAGGAGTCCCCCGAACTGTTTGAGCACAGTGTTGGGTACATGCTCCAGGAGGATGCCCAACGATTCGAAGGCTCGGATGATGATACCCAGCTTGAGGAAGTCAGTAGTGTGCGCGCAGAGAGAGGGGATGCTGAAGGACAGCAATCTGGCAGTAGTGTTCCACCAGCTGCAGCTTACTGCCAGGTTTGCTCTAGTGGTGAAGAGGGAGGGGATGATGAGGTCACTGACTCCACGTGGGTGCCTGAAGGGAGAGAGGAGGAGGAGGAGGAGGATGCAGCGTCACATGTCCAACGAGGCAGGATGCCCCCTGGAGGCCAGCTAGAGGCCAGCACAGCAACTGTACCACACCGCAGAGCTCCGCCTGTGCAGGGCGCTGCCTCTGCACGTTATCACAAAAGTTCTTTGGTGTGGGCCTTTTTTGAGACGAGTGCATCAGATCGCACCACTGCTATTTGCAATATTTGTCTCAAGCGTATCTCGCGTGGCCAAAACATCAGCCGCTTGGGCACCACAAGCATGAGCAGACATATGTCGACCTGCCATGCAGCTCGTTGGCAAGCACACATAAAAGACCCACACCAAAGAACAAAGCGGACCTCTCCTTGCTCCTCATCAGCTGGGATCTCCATCCCCACTATATCTTCAGTCCTCTCTGAAAGCTGCTCTGAGAGGACTGAAGGTGTAGAATTAGGTGTGTCACAACCAAGTACTTGCAGTACACCGACGTCCGATTGTAGCAGGCAAATTTCCCTGCCCCAGCTGCTGGACCGTCGAAAGAAGTATACTCCCAGCCATCCACATGCCCAGCGGTTGAATGCTAGCTTGGCTAAATTGCTAGCACTTCAACTGCTGCCTTTTCAGTTGATAGACTCGGCCCCCTTCCGTGAGTTTGTTCAATGTGCGGTTCCTCAGTGGCAGGTTCCCAAACGCCACTTTTTCTCACGGAAGGCGATTCCGTCTCTCTACTGGCATGTGGAAGGCAATGTCCATGCCTCGCTGGACAGGGCGGTCAGCGGTAAGGTGCATATTACCGCTGACTCATGGTCCAGCAGGCATGGACAGGGACGTTATCTTTCTTTCACGGCCCATTGGGTCACTCTATTGGTAGCTGGGAGGGATGCAGGACAAGGTGCAGTAGTGTTGGAGGTTGTTCCGCCACCACGCCTCCAAAATGCTACTACTGGTTGTGACACACCTCTCTCCTCCACCCCCTCCTCTTCTTCTTCCTCCATGTCCTCTTCGAGTGCTCTGTCCTCGGAACCAGCGGTGCTCCGTAGGCGTACAAGGGGCTACGCGAGTACGCAGGCAAAAAGATGCCATGCCGTGCTTGCGCTGGTGTGTTTGGGGGACAGGAGCCACACTGGGCCAGAGGTTCTGGCAGCTCTGCAGGGGCAGGCCGAGAGGTGGTTGACGCCACGCCAGCTTAAGCCAGGAATGGTCGTTTCTGATAATGGCACCAACCTCCTCTCCGCCCTGCGACAGGGGCAGCTCACCCATGTGCCCTGTATGGCTCACGTCCTCAACCTGGTGGTGCAGCGGTTCTTGGGCAGGTTCCCAGGCTTACAGGATGTCCTGAGGCAGGCCAGGAAAGTCTGTGTGCATTTCCGCCGATCTTATAATGCCAGTGCTCGGCTGACTGAGCTGCAAAAGGAGCTGAACCTGCCCAAGAACCGCCTAATATGTGACATGCCCACCAGGTGGAACTCAACGTTGGCCATGCTGCAGCGACTGCACACGCAGCAGAGGGCCATCAATGAGTACCTTTGCGACTACGGCACCAGGACAGGGTCAGGGGAGCTTGGCTTTTTTTCCCCACGCCAGTGGAGCATGATCAGGGATGCATGCACTGTCCTCTCACCATTTGAGGAGGCCACGAGGATGGTGAGCAGTGACAGTGCATGCATCAGTGACACTGTACCTCTTGTCCACCTGTTGGAGCATACGCTGCGTGGGATAATGGACAGGGCACTTGAGGCAGAACAGAGGCAGGAAGAGGAGGACTTCCTTGTCTCTCAAGGCCCCCTTTATCCAGACAATGTTCCTTCTGTCCCACCCATCACACAGGAAGAGGAGGAGGAGGATTGTGTGAGCATGGAGGTGGAGCCTGGCACTCAGCATCAGCAGCAGCAGTCTTTTAGGGATGATGTACAGTCCCAACAAACCAGTGGACTTGTACGTGGCTGGGAGGAGGTGGCTGGCGATCATGTCATCCTCAGTGACCCAGAAGACTCCGGACCGAATGCCTCAGCTAACCTACGCTGCATGGCCTCCCTGATCCTGCAAAGCCTGCGGAAGGATCCTCGTGTTCTTCGGATCAAGGAGAGTGACCATTACTGGCTGGCCACTCTCCTTGATCCACGGTACAAGGGTAAGGTTGCGGACCTTATCTTGCCGTCGCAGAGGGAGCAGAGGATGAGACATCTCAGGGAGGCCTTGCAGAAAGGTCTGTGCAACGCGTTCCCAGAAACTGGGAGGTTACAAACTCCTGGTCCTGGACGACAAGTTGCTGAGGCTTCGGTCAGTTGCAGAAGGAGCGGTGGGGAAGGTGGACGTCTGACCGATGCGTTCAGACAATTTTTTAGTCCGCAGCCCCAAGGTATGATCGGTTCCAGCAACCATCGCCAGCGTCTGATATACATGGTGCAGGAATACCTAGGGGCAAGGTCAGACTTGGACACCTTTCCCACCGAAAATCCTCTGGCTTACTGGGTCCTGAGGATGGATCACTGGCCAGAGCTTGCACAGTATGCAATTGAGCTACTGGCCTGTCCTGCATCCAGCGTTCTTTCCGAACGCACATTCAGTGCTGCTGGAGGATTTGTCACCGATCATAGGGTGCGCCTGTCCACCGACTCGGTTGATCGACTGACCTTCATAAAAATGAATCAGTCTTGGATCACCACCAGCTACCAGACACCTGAAGCGGATATAACGGAATAATTTATAATGTCACATCCCTTCAAGACTGCCTATGCTGATGCTGAGTGACTGTCCTGTTATGTTCACTGACTATCCTCTTCCTCCTCCTCAATGATCCATGCCACCACACCAGTGCCTAAGGCACAATTTTTCAGCCCCTGTATAACAGGGGCGTGTAACTACAATTTTTTAAAAAGATGCTTCGCAACAGGTGTGACTGCTGTGCTCAGAGTACAGTATCTGTGAGGGGTTGCAGTGTTGTGGCACCAGCACCAGTGCCTAAGGCACAATTTTTCAGCCCCTGTTGGGGCGTGTAATTACAATTTTTAGGCAATGCTTTGCAACAGGTCTCATTGCTGTGCTCAGAGTACAGTATCTGTGAGGGGTTGCAGTGTTGTGGCACCAGCACCAGTGCCTAAGGCACAATTTTTCAGCCCCTGTATAACAGGGGCGTGTAATTACAATTTTTTAAAAAGATGCTTCGCAACAGGTGTGACTGCTGTGCTCCAAGTACAGTATCTGTGAGGGGTTGCAGTGTTGTGGCACCAGCACCAATGCCTAAGGCACAATTTTTCAGCCCCTGTTTAACAGGGGCGTGTAATTACAAATCTTGATCTAATAGTTCACAGCAGGGCCCATTCCTGCGCCCACCAAGAGTAACTATGAGGGCCTACAGTCTTGTGGCAACACCGTCCACCACCACCACCACCACCAAAGGCCCAATTTTTCTGCCCTGTTCAACAGGTGCATGCAATTACAAATCTTGATCTAATAACTCACAGCAGGGCCCATTCCTGCACCCACCAAGAGTAACTGTGAGGGCTTACAGTCTTGTGGCAACACCGTCCACCACCACCACCACCACCACCAAAGGCCCAATTTTTCTGCCCGGTTCAACAGGTGCATGCAAGTACAAATCTTGATCTATTAACTCACAGCAGGGCCCATTCCTGTGCCCACCAGTCTTGTGGCTACACCAACATCTAATAGGGCAAATTTCTGCAGAGTATATACGGCAGGCCCCTACTTTCAAACATCCAACTTACAAACGACTCCTACTTGCAAACGGCAAGAGAAAACAGGAAGTGAGAGGAAATCTACCCCTAGGAAGGAAAATTCTATCCTGTTAGATTTAATTTGGGAAAAAGGTATCTCCTCTCTACTGATGCTTTATCACCAATCCTTGTTTCAATTAAAACCCCACTTTTCCAAAAACATTTGTCATTGGGACGGAAAGTGAGGTGACATGTTCTGAACAGATGTGCAAAGACAGCAAATGTTACAGGGGTGATAACCCCTCCCTATGTTCTCCAAAAAGCTTAAAAATTGATTTTTTTGGGATGTAGCTACACTTCATAATGTACCTGTTCAGATTCTACTTAAGAACAAACCTACAGTCCATGTCTTGTTTGCACCACCTATATACTGCTGTTCAGAGTATATAGGGTTGTAGGTATAGGGTTTTATTTTGGGTGCGGGGTCCCCCTTAGTATCCATACAAGACCCAAAGGGGCTGGGGTGGGGTGATGGGGTAGCCATGCCATTTTTCTCAAGGATTTTCAGCCATATGGCGGCCAGGACAAGACATGACATTAAAGCCGCAAGTGGTTTTAAATGGCTTCTTTTTTTCCTTTACAAATGTCATTTTGTGCAAGGACAGTTCTAAACACGGGAAACGCATGCCACTTCACAGGCATACTTTAGACACCCCCCAGGTACCATATTTAAAGGAAAATTTCACTTTTTTTTTTTTTCACTTTATGCATCATTAAAATGACTGCTCCCGAAAAAACTTTAGTTTTTAAAATTTCTTTTTGCATTGATATATGTCCCCTGGGGCAGGACCCGGGTCCCCAAACCTGTTTTATAACATTAACATGCATATTGGCCGTTGTAATTAGCAATTTTGATTTCGAACGTTCGCATCCATTATAACGAATAGGGTTCGAAAATTTGCGCAAACTTTCGGTCCGTTCGAAGGTTCTGGTGCGAACCGAACCCGGGGGTGTTCGGCTCATCCCTACCTAACACACACACACACACCCACCCACACACTCACAGATTGCACTGGATTGACTTGCATCTTTTCAACATCACCAACTATGCAGGTGTGTTTACTATGATTAACCCTGTCTGTTCTGGCATATTTCATTATCATTTGTAAACCAGATGTGAAACCCATCTATTTGATTTTTCATATTTATTTATGAACACGTTTATTAATTCACCTTGTATCATAGATATAAGCTGGTGTCTATTGTATTCATCACTAACCTGATTTGGGTATTAATTTCTTGTTGGTAATTTATTTTGCCAATTTGTTTATTCTACACCATATGGTTAGCACGATTTTTTCTGTTCTGGCAGATTTCATTTGTAAACCAGATGTGAAACCCATCGGTCCTAACAAAGGGTAAAAAAAAAATATATAAAAACCATCAAGGCTTTGGTGTACATTGTTTTTTAATGTCCTTATAGTGCATTGCTGAAGTTATTCTGAATCCAAGCAGTCTATGGAGTCCCGTGTATAGTCCTGATCCAAACAAAAAAAAAAAATTTATATGTATGTATGTATATATATATATATACACACACACACACACACACACACACACACACACATTATATATATATATATATATATACACATACACACACTTTTTTTTTTTTTTTTTTTTTTTTTTTTTTTAGGTAAAAAAAATTAAGCGTGGATTTTCTCAAATTTGACTGAAGGGGGAAATACTTTAGGGACAAGCTCAGAGTTAAGGTTTGCTCCAACCTTTAGAGATTTGTGGGCTTCCAAGATAGAATCTATTTTGTGCGATGTGTCACGTTCAGCAGGCAGTACCATCTGCCGAATGCATCCCATTCAACTAATTAGAGTTGTCCCTGCAAATTCACGCAATGCCATGTGGTTGTGGTGCGGGGTTTAAACAGGCAGTGAAGAGGCGATATAACACATCTGGCTGCCTGTCAAATGTCCTCTAAAGAGAAATCCACTTTTGGATTTCTCTTTGGAGGGCACCACATGTGTAAATGAGGCCCTACTTTGAATTACCAGTTTAGAAGAGGTGTGCAACAAAGTGAAGTCAGGACTCCTTATACCATTTGGGTTCCATGACAGTGACTGCATTTTTTCAAAATGAGGCCAGAAATGTACCCAGGATTATTAGAGATCCCAGATCAGAGCGATTTAGGCCTAAATCTGAATTTGCAGCAGGTTACTGAAAATTACAGGTTATATTGCATTCCAGCAGCACTGACTACAGGAAGTCAACTCTGCAACTCCCAAGATAAAAGAAATGTACTTCAAGTTTCTGCAGTCATCCGGTGTATGGATGTTTGTAGTTCTATAATTTCCTATGGCAAAATTGTTCTCATATTTAAAATATGTAAAACATAACCTTTTCCTTCCTATACAACCAGTTTATACCTACTCTGGTGGAGCCAGAAGCAGCAAATATCTGGCATTTCTGAACCTTTATTAATGTATTGCAGCTGGAATGTGGTCTAATTCCACCCCAAGAGCATTTTTTTACTTTCTTCAATGGCAATCATTTGCCCCCCCCCCCCCCCGTACTACAACAATTTCTGTCCCCCCAATCTTCCTCCTGCACCAGCATTTGACGCCCCCCCTCCTGCACCACACAGCCCCCGACGCCCCCCCTCCTGCACCACACAGCCCCCGACGCCCCCCCTCCTGCACCACACAGCCCCCGACGCCCCCCTCCTGCACCACACAGCCCCCAACGCCCCCCCTCCTGCACCACACAGCCCCCAACGCCCCCCTCCTGCACCACACAGCCCCCAACACCCCCCCTCCTGCACCACACAGCCCCCAACGCCCCCCCCTCCTGCACCACACAGCCCCCAACGCCCCCCCCTCCTGCACCACACAGCCCCCGACGCCCCCCCTCCTGCACCACACAGCCCCCAACGCCCCCCCTCCTGCACCACACAGCCCCCAACGCCCCCCCTCCTGCACCACACAGCCCCCAACGCCCCCCCTCCTGCACCACACAGCCCCCAACGCCCCCCCTCCTGCACCACACAGCCCCCAACGCCCCCCCTCCTGCACCACACAGCCCCCAACGCCCCCCCTCCTGCACCACACAGCCCCCAACGCCCCCCCTCCTGCACCACACAGCCCCCAACGCCCCCCCTCCTGCACCGCACCACACAGCCCAAGAGCAGCTTTGCAGACTCCCAGAAGCAAACACAGAACTCAAGGATTGTTTTATATTTCTTTATTGCCAACAACGTATACAATGTATACTTAAAATAGTTAAGTCCAAAAAAAGTCAAATACTTCACTTTTGGGCTGTAATAAATTAGGTTAGTAACTAGGAATGCACTTGTCCAGCCACAAAATGTGGGTATTAAAATATATATGGCCATAGTTCACAGTTTGGCAGCAGTAAGCTGCATTGATCACAGCGATTCCACAAAATTCCACTTGTCCATTCAAGCCAACATATCAGTCCCGGAATCATAAGTGTTCACAGTTCCAATTCCGTGTCCACCGAGTGCTCTCTACGGAGCAAAAACTTTGTCACCCCACTTTGTCGGATGCTTTCTCCTCGAGCCATTGTTGTTCCTTTCCACAGAGTATCCAATCAGACAAAACAATGGATCCAACAAAGCAGGATGAATGTACAGTCTGGTTCCAGCCCAGCGTGCTACGTAGGAAGTTTGTTTTTCGTACCACCTCCTCTTTCCAAACATGCTAGGGTTCCAGCGCTCGTCAGTTCTCACAGTGAAGGACTTTATCCTCAACATTTCCAACAGCGTTCTGACACCTTAATTACACCTCTGCAACAACATGTTCAATGCATATTCCATTCGGTTTCTCAAGTCATTAGAGCCACCTGACATTAGTAACGTGCTCAGACGGAAAGTCGTAGACATCCTGTCTTCATTGATATAAGTCAACAGGTATTCATCGTTTTGGTTGGTGATGATGATCTTTGTGTGATCATGGTAGAAATTTACCTGTTTTAAAAAAACAAACATATTGTAATAATTTATAATCAAACCCTACCAACATTGTTACGGTTACAGGACTTAGGAGACATGGCAGACAGTGAGAAATATATACCTGAAATGTGCCATCATTGAAGAGCATCATTAGGGCCTTGTCAGACTTCAACCACTGCAGCAGGTACAATCGTGGTCTACATATGTCTGTTACACTGGGCAAGTCACCTCCCTTTAGAAAGAAAAAGAACTGCTTAATATTACAGTTAAAAAACACTACTTACTGTAAAACTAAAACATTTGCACCTTCATTAGATACCCTTTAAGGGGAAAAAAGGCTGCCATTGTGAACCTTTTAAGAAGGCTAGATAAGTGGCCATCTCAACTTCAATAGTGCAAGGTAAATTTCAGAACAAGCATGCAACCAGTGTGGCATGACCACTTGATCTGAATACTTCCCATCTGATTCAGTAATTCAATGTTGAATCAGAACCAGCATAGAACCAGGCAATTTGTATATTCAGAAGGACAATTAAAGAGGAGGTTCAGTCTCCACTCAAAAAATTACAAGTCAGCAGCTACAAATACTGTAGCTGCTGACTTAATACAAGGACACGTGCCTGTCCAAGGATCCAGTGCTGTCCTCACCCAAGCAGATTCTTCAATGACTTTAGGTCCAGGCACTGGCATCTTAAAGGGAAACTGGCAATGAAGCCTTGCAGCTTCATTGCCAGATCCCCATTGAGCTTTGTGAATGGCCTTAGTGTCTTCAGGGACCTATGATTTATCCCAGAAGGCCACCGGTGAAGAGGGGGTGCACTTGCACTTTGATAATCAGTGACCTGGGCAGAAGAGGGAGTGGGGCCCCCCCGTCAAAAAACTAAGGGGTTGATCTCCAAAAAAAAAAAAACTGGAGTGCAAAAGCTGTGCATAGTAGCCAATCAGCTTCTAATTTCAGGTTGTTCAATTAAACTGACAAAAAACCTGGAAGCCGATTGGTTACGAAGGAGAGCTGGCACCACATTTTGCAATCCCCAGTTTTAATACATCAACCCCTAAGTGCAAAATGTGGCGGCAGAGAAGGGGGGGGGGGGTGACAAACATATGGGACTATCCCCTCTAGGTGAAGTTCTGCTTTAACTACACATTAGGCAGCATAACATTTCCTTGAGGTCTCAAATTAGCTCTAACCTGTCTGTATATGTACGATCAAGAAAGATTCCAACATCTTGAAGGGCCAGCTGGCCATAAGCAAGTTGTTGGGCAACCTATTTGCATGTATACTATATGTCCATCATAGGATGGATATGTAGGTCTACATTAAAAGGGTGATCTTGCATATATCAAATCACTACTTTTAGATAACCACAAAAGTCAAATACTTACATCCATAAGATTCTCTTCCATGTAATGAGAGAAGTATTTTAACACAGTGACTTGGCTGAAATACTGCTCTGGGGCTTCTGTAGCTGCGAAGATGGAACACTGCCCAAGCTCAGCATAGTAGTGCACAGTCCTGAAAAGTAAATAGCACAACTGTAAGACACTGACAGACACAAAAACAAGGCAAAGTAACATTATAAAAGTAGGCAATGTCCAGTTCTTACTTTTTGTCAGGCAGTAGGCTCATGTGCGCTCCATTATTGAACAACACTCCAACTGTGTGGTCTGATAGCTGGTAACCAAAGCCATATTTATTGGAGTAGTCCACCCACTTGGTCACCCAGTGGAATGAGGTGCTAAGGTGTTCTTTTGGGATGCAATCTGAATCTGGCATGTTTTCTAGGCAGCCCTTGAGGACTCTTCCAACGGTGTCTGCCACGCTGCCCATTGTGCTGTCTTCCAGGCCTGAAAAAGGTAAAGAACAGACAAATTACTACCAATTACATGAAAATCTGTCAGCTTAAATCTCTTGGCATGCGTTCAGAAATAAAGACTAGCAGTGCTCAAGTTCTGAGGCATTTGCAATTATTGCTGTTTTCTGGTTTACTCTGGGCATTCAGCACAACGCTATAATTGTACTGTCAATGTTCTGACTGGTTACGGTGCCAAAGCAGCTGGGAGCTTAATTGTGCACACTGATCTTTCCTCCACAGTAATCGCTGAGGCCTAGGATTGCCAATCCACCGATATTGCTCTACTTACACTCACTGCTGCTGCTGCAGCTACCCAGGGTCCCTCGAACAATGAGTCGTATCGTGTCCCCCATCTGCTGCTTGTCATGGATGTTGGACTTGGATACTGTTTTACTCTCCTACAAGAACAAAGAATGCAAGAGCAACACCATTAAAAGAATGCCAAAAAAGGCTTCTAAAAATAATACATTTTAAAAAGCTTCTATTTCTGTACACTAAAGGCTTTCAGCCAATCGCAAATTCAACCAACCTCGTCCGTTTTGGGATTGTGAGCCTGATGAAATATGGCTGTTTTCTTAAGGTCCTGCCTCAGCTTGTAGATTTCTTCATCTTCCTTTGCAGGTTTATCTGCAGGGAAATCGGGCATGATCAGTAAAACAAGGACAGGAAGGAGAAAAGAGAACATCTCAAAAGATCCCACTCTTGAAGTCAACTTACTGTGGTTATCTAGGTATTTGGCCTTTTCTTTCTTCCCACCAAACAAAGCTGCGGCAGCCTTCTTGAAGAAGCTTTTTGCTGGACTTGATAAGTGGAAATCTGGTGCAGTGTGACAGCAGCTTGATGGAAGTCTCTCTGGTGTGAAGCCCTAATATAGAGAAAAAGAATTGGAATTGTAAGTCTGAAATGAAGTTCAGGCAGAAGCAACAAGACACCCCCCCCCCCCAGAGATCGAACATGTCTAACCTGTGTGATGAAGTCATGCTGAATGATTTCTTCTAGGCTGGGTCTGTCTTCTGGGTTTCTGGACAGCATGCTGGCGATAAGATGCTTGGCAGAGGACATTAGCGAGGAGGGCAAGGAGTATTTTGCCTCTCGAATACATCTATAGGTTTCTTTAAGATTTGTGGTTTCAAATGGAGGTCTTCCAAGCAGCATTGTATACCTATAAAATAAAAAAATCGGATTGGTAAAATACACCTCCACAGTAATAAAAAAACAAAAAAACTAACGGCACCATCACAATAGCCATTCTAGTACTAATTACCATTCTTCTAAACCAATGGTTTCCCAACTGTGGCTCTGGGGCCAGATGTGGCCCTTGGGGCACTACTCCACCAACTGACACCAATGATGGGAAAATATTCCTCCCACTGACACCATCAATGGCACTATTCTTCCCATAATGGGGCCTTCTTCCTTTCATTAAAACCGATGGGGCATTTTCTACTCCCACTGGCCACAGTCCAGCCTCCCTAAAGCCGGAAGGACAGTAAAATTACCCTTTGATTAGAAAGTTGAGACCCCTGTTCTAAGCCATCTATCCTCAGAGTTCCATGGAGCCCCTAGGCGTCCTCCAAAGGTTGCTAGGGAGTCCCTTGATTCGTGGCTGATGGCCTTGCATTGTGCTTCCATAGTTGGAAGGCCAATGCTACTTGGTAAAGCGACATGACATAGATCCATTTGTAAGAGGGGGGCATAATGACCACTAATGTATGGGGCATTCTCAAAGACCCCCAATAAAATGCATTGGGGGTTCCTCATGAGATTTAGAACAGTTCCCCCCTGGGGAAAAATAGTTAAGAAATGTGGAAGGTATATTATATAACCCATTAAGTTAAATATGTATTACAGCCCATTAGGTTAAAAGTAAATCTAGGTCATGAAATGAAAATGGTCTAGGCAATAAAGCGTTAAGCTGTGTGCTTCTGCATTCTCTTCTGTACTGTCAAACATTTAACAAGCCTGAACACTAAAGCAATTGACAGCCTAGAGTGAGGATTGACAATTCATCACTGGGAAAACCTAAAGGCATACTTACATGACACATCCCAAAGCCCAGATGTCCGATTCACAGCCGTGTCCTTGTTTGTTAAGCACTTCAGGCGAGAGGTAATTTGGTGTACCACAAATTGTTCTAAGTGGGAAAATAGCAAGAAAATTAGATTACGTTTTACAATTTACTTTATTAAAAGGACAGTACAAAAAGGCAGATTTAGAGTAAAGCAGAGCCAGAAACAGCATCTGCCTTCACCACGATGGGAGTAATCAAGACTAATTAAAGCCCACCACTGACTACAAGACATCCATTTCCCTTGACTGCTGTCACTAAAGAATTCTAAAGGGGGTTTCACACTGAAATCTGTGGAGGGGTGTCTCCCATACATAGCGTAGGTGGAATTTAGAACACGGAGCTCTAAGACCTACCTTCTTCTTTGTTCCATTGGCTCCAATCGTGCTGCGAGGCCAAAGTCACCCACTTTCAGCTCCATATTTTCATTTATGAAGAAATTTCCTATAATGGAACAGTAAATATAAATAGGATCATCAAGTGACCAGATCATCCAAAACGCTTCATCTTCTGCATACATCAGCGGTTAATGTCAGCGAAGGCAGAATTACGAAAATAAATGCTACCTACCTAATTTTAGGTCCCTGTGCAGGATTTCTTGCTCGTGTAGATATTTCAAGCCAGACACAATCTGTTTGAGGTAGTATCTCACTTCTGGATCTGTCAGTACTTTCCTGTTCTTCAATATGTGTGCCATAGACTGTGGAGACAATAGGAGCTGTCAGTTTGTGTCAGGGAGCGATCGGGCATAGAACAGACACACATTGAACGAATTAGGAGGAGAGGGACAAGGGGCCAGTGGAGCGTTGCAGGAATGAATGCTCACCCTTCGACTGCAGTACTCCAGCAATATGTAGATGTTCTCCTTATCCTCAAAATAGTGATAAAACTGCACTATGTGCCTGTGGTTCAGGGTTCTGTGCAACTCGATCTCTTTGTCAATCTGCAAAAAAAAAAAACACAGGCTTTAGCACCTTAATCCAAGAAAGGATACAATGTCATAGTGCGTAAGGTAAGGTGGGGGGGGGGGAACTCCACAGATTTTATGCACCTTAATCCAAGAAATTAGATGCAAGGTCATCCATCATACATACAGTAAGGAAGAGCGAAAAAATAAAGAAAAAAGCAACGAACACCCACCTTCTCCCTCTGATGAGGTTTGGACACCCTGCTGTGTGGGATAATTTTTGCAGCATAGATTTTGTTCGTTGTCAAGTCTGTCATTTCATAGCACTTTGCAAATCCACCCTGCAAGACAGAAGAATAGGACGAGGGAAGATTAGCTGCTGTGCAACACGACTTGCCAAGCATGGTTGTAATGGAATGCAAGCGTTAAAATATTAATCTGCCTGGGATTAAACCCAACATGGGAACCGTCATTAACCAGAAATCAAGGGCACTGACGGCATGCATTCTCCTCATTAATGATCAATGCAAGGAACTCAGTGCTGTGAATACAGAGCCTTTTATTTACAAAACACGCATGATGCACATCAATATAAAGAGAAGACACATACAAAAGGGATACATTTCCATCCACACAGATACACATACAAAGAGCCATATTGCTCTGCACAAAGGATGCATAGCTCTATACACAGGAGGCATTGATATCCACAGATACATGGACACAAAAATAAAAGGATGAAAATATATATATATATATATATATATATTTATTAAAAAAAAACAAAAAAAACCGCGAGAGATAGAAAAAGAAAACCAAAATAGGGATAGAAGAAAAAAAAAAAAAAAAAAAAAAAAAAGAAAAAGCAAGAAAGGGATATAGAGAAAGGCAAGAAAAAGGAGAAAAAAAAAAAAAAAAAGGATAGCAAAGAAAGAAAAAAGGATAGCAGTGAAAGATGTAAAAATAAATAAAAAAAGTATACAAAACGGAAAAATACAAACATGCGTGGTAACAGAATATGCACAAATACACACATAATATAAATACACCCAATATACATAGAATAGAAATGAATACAAGGATCTGCTGCAGACTTGTTGCTCGGTCACATAGAGTATATAGTAATATTGATCAGTGTATGACGGTTGGTGATCATGAGATCAGCTCGGTAGGTGATCCGGTAGATCCAGTGTTAAACACACAGATATAATGAATGTAATCCATAGCTGCCCCCTCCGCATTACCTTGCCCAGCACTTTCCCCCGGCAGTATCGTCTCCCGGTCCCGGGGTCGGTGACGATCCGGGACACCTCCCCGGTGGGGGTCGCACATGTATGGTGGAGTCGGTGTTGCTCTCCTCCCTCGGCCGGGACCTTCCACCTCCGGCTGGGATCACACACTCTGCCCAGAGCCTGCTCACACATCTTATTCCCACTACTCGGCTGATAGGTGATCGTTCTCAGGATTTCCATCACTATTCCCTCTCCTCCAATACTACCGGAGATCTCCGCTCACTGCTGCCACACGCCGCCGACTCCCCCCTTATATCATGTGCCCCGGACCGCCCACATGTGATGTCACCCGCCTGGGTCCCCGCCCTCCTTTCCTTCTGGTCATTGCCTGGGCATATCCCTGCAGAGCTGTCATCAGGGGACGGCGGGGGATGACAGGATAGAAATGAATGGAGAACAGCGACAGTATGAATGGAACACTCACCGCACTGCATTAGAGGAGACTCACCTCCCTTCACACACACTGCATAGGAGGTGTACTCTGTACACAGAGAAATACACATCTTATCATATATATATATATATATATATATATATATATATATATATATATATATATATATACACACACACACACACACTGCAGGGGAATACATAGGAGGTGTACCCTGTACACAGAGAAATACACATCTTATCATATATATATATATATATATACACACACTGCAGGGCAATACATAGGAGGTGCGTGCACTGATCTGTTATTTTACAGAGTACACGCCACACACCAACAGATCATCAGTACACCCACCGTACAGATCAGTGCACCCACCGTACAGATCAGTGCGCCCACCGTACAGATCAGTGCGCCCACCGTACAGATCAGTACACCCACCATACAGAACAGTGCGCCCACCGTACAGATCAGTGCACCCACCGTACAGAACAGTGCGCCCACCGTACAGAACAGTGCGCCCACCGTACAGATCAGTGCGCCCACCGTACAGATCAGTGCGCCCACCGTACAGATCAGTGCGCCCACCGTACAGATCAGTGCACCCACCGTACAGATCAGTGCACCCACCGTACAGATCAGTGCACCCACCGTACAGAACAGTGCACCCACCGTACAGAACAGTGCACCCACCGTACAGAACAGTGCACCCACCGTACAGAACAGTGCACCCACCGTACAGAACAGTGCACCCACCGTACAGATCAGTGCACCCACCGTACAGATCAGTGCACCCACCATACAATTCACCGGTCATATATATATATAACAAAAGATCATCAATCATGCAATCCTCCTGCAAAATACAGGACAGATTAGTCCACCCACTATATATATATATATATATATATATATACACACACACACACACTTACCAAAAGTATTGGGACGCCTGCCTTTACACACACATGAACTTTAATGGCATCCTAGTCTTAGTCCGTAGGGTTCAATATTGAGTTTGCCACTCTTTGCAGCTAAAACAGCTTCAACTCTTCTGGGAAGGCTGTCCACATGGTTTAGGAGTGTGTCTATGGGAATGTTTGACCATTCTTCCAGAAGTGCATTTGTGAGGTCAGGCACTGATGTGGACAAGAAGGCCTGGCGCGCAGTCTCCGCTCTAATTCATCCCAAAGGTGTTCTATCGCGTTGAGGTCAGGTCTCTGTGCAGGCCAGTCAAGTTCCTCCACCCCAAACTTGCTCATCCACACTATATTGCCAAAGGTATTGGGCCACCCAACCAAATCATTTGGTGGAGGGGGGATTATTTTTCAGGGGTTGGGATGGCCCCTGAGTTCAGTGAATGGAACTCTTAAAGTGATAGCAAACTCTGTACTACCACTTTTACCTACAGGTAAGCCTATAATAAGGCTTACCTGTAGGTAAAAAGAATATTTCCTAAACCTACACGGTTTAGGAGATATTCCCCTCGCAATGAGCCGCTGACTGCAGCGGTGCATGCGCAGCGGGGATTCGCGGCTAAAGGCCCGGCAGCCGCCGGAGAGAAGTCTCCCGCGCGCATGCGCGGGAGTGACAACATCGCCGCTACAGCCACTCACAGCGCTGGAGCGGCGATACCCGGAAGACACGCCGAGGCAAGATGACACGTCTCGTTCTAAGGTAAGTATTTCATAATGAGCTAGTATGCGGTGCAAACTAGCTCATTATGCCTTTTGCCTTTCAGGTATGTAAAAAATAAATAAAAAAAAGCAGCAGCGGGTTTACTACAGCTTTAAGGCATCAGCATACCAAGACATTTTGGACAATTTTATGCTCCCAACTTTGTGGGAACCGTTTGGGGATGGCCCCTTCCTGTTCCAACAGGTGTGCCTCTGTGTGTCTGTGTAAATCCAGGAAGTGAACAGACAGCAGCTTCAGCTGCCCACAGTTAAAATGATTGCAACCAGACTTAGTGGAGGGAGATTTCTGCAACATATTTGGGAAGTACAGAATCACAGTATATATAAAATAACATGCAAAGTGGTTGGAGGGAAGCTTCAAAATGGCAAAGATGTTTTTATTACAAATTATGTGAGCAGACTGCAGTTCCTCTTTAACACAGTTACATTGATGCAACACATAGTTGCGTGACTCAGCTGCAGGAAAGTCCTGTGCAAAGTATAAGTCATTGGAGTCGTAGCTTACACAGGGCTATAGACTCACCATGTGACAGCGCTAATTGGCCCAGTCCTGTCACATGGAATAAGCCGTGTGCTCCTCTATACCTGGAAGTACAGGGTATTTCTTCCCTTTCTCAATGTTAAACAAAGCAGGAAAGGTGAGTTGGGGGTCATTTACATCTTTGTATTGTGGTAATGCGTGCGATACTGCAACGTGCATCAATGCACATTACATGCGTTGTGGTGCCATTCATTATGATGTATGTGAAAGCATAACAATGTGTGATGGAGCAGTGCGGTGCATTAAAAAATACAACACATCCATTTCTTGGTGCATTTTTGGTGCGTTGTCAGCTCATTATTTCCAATGACCTGCCTTAGCACACTACACAATAACGCACAACAAAAATTTACCGTAAATAGGCCCTCAAGCAAACCTATTGCTTTTCTCACAATAGGCAGAATTTTAATAAATAAGGTTGTTCATGTCAACATTGGCCATGTGTCCATAAACACGATTCCTCCCTCTCTCTACATGCTGCATCATGTCAAAATGAAGTCGCCTGCTTCATCACAGTGTTGGATTATGTGCATTGCAGAACCTCTATTAATAATAATTATCGCTTGCAAATTACTCTACCAAACGTGGGCTAAATACCCCCACCAGGCCAAGCTGTCCGGACATATGACACGGGGAAGGGGGGCTCTTCCCATTACTACCAGTATGCAGGTATGGGGGACAGGAGGTGGCATGTCGATGAACTGTCACTGATGTCAGATCTCCCGCAGAGCAGGCCAGCCGGATTGTAGAGTCCCAGTGACAAGCTCAGGCATGTCCACACCTCTCAGCTGTCAAACCAGAAGCATGTGAAGCAAAGGTGATCCCTTTGATGTGCTGATCAGAGCCGGCTCACTGTGAGAATGCAGCCAAGAAACCATTATCTGCCCTGATTGTAAAACACTTCTCAGGGCTCGCCAAATTTTTATTTGTTACCGGTCCTGTAGGGCAGAAAATCGGTCATTTGACAAATCCCATTCTCAGCAACCAGAAAGCTTCCTGGGACCGAATGACAAACCTATCCATAACAGCTGACATCCATCCGTCTGTCCGTGCGGAAGACCACAACATACCCTATATCACATAATATATATTCCTTAAATGCTTTCTCATACATTCCAACAGCCTACGCTGCTATAAACATTACGCAGGACTTCTGAAATCCTCTCCAAAAGGGCAAGCTAACATTTGTGTGTGCTCTTAGTGACTTTATCCTTTAGTAGCTAATCAAAGTTCTTTTGTCATTGCCCCTCATTCTCAGAAATGTCATGGTTTGCTATAGGTTGATGGCCTTTCATGTCATCATTGCTCTTTGTTGTTTTATTGAATAAGCCTGATTATCTGGTTTCCTCGGTTCCCACGACTCGGAAGTGCATTTGTTTAAAGGTATGCAAACTGGATAAACCTAAAGATGGCTTCCTGCGGGTAGGCAGCCCCAGGCACTGTCATGTTATAAGCCTATGCTTGATAGATGGCAAAGATTTTTTTTTTTCATCCCTCCATACCTACATCAGTGAGTTGAACAATGTTTTTAAGAAAAGTATGATCTGCTAAGTACAGTAAGTCACATCAACCAATCAGAAATTACCTTCACTTATGTCATAAGATGAACTCTTATTTGTTATCTCTGAAACCCATAGAGCAGGGGTCTCCAAACCTTCCAAGCAAAGGGCCAGTACTGTCCTTCAGACATTAGGAGCGTGGGATTGTGGTGAGTGGGGGGAAGCAAACACCTCAGACTTGGTAGACAGTAGGAGGCTGAATAGTGCCTCATCATTGGTATTAGTAGGAGGAATAGTGCCCCATCATTGGTATCAGTGGGAGGAATGGTACCCCATCATTGGTATCAGTGAGAGGACTAGTGCCCTATCATTGGTATCAGTGGAAGGATTAGTGCCCCATCATTGGTATCAGTGGAAGGAATAGTACCCCACCATTGATATCCGTGGGAGGAATAATACCCCATAATTGGTATCAGTGGGAGGACTAGTGCCCTATCATTGGTATCAGTGGGAGGACTAGTGCCCCATCATTGGTATCAGTGGAAGGAATAGTGCCCCACCATTGATATCCATGGGAGGAATAATGCCCCATAATTGGTATCAGTGGGAGGACTAGTGCCCTATCATTGGTATCAGTGGGAGGACTAGTGCCCCATCATTGGTATCAGTGGAAGGAATAGTGCCCCACCATTGATATCCATGGGAGGAATAATGCCCCATAATTGGTATCAGTGGGAGGACTAGTGCCCTATCATTGGTATCAGTGGGAGGACTAGTGCCCTATCATTGGTATCAGTGGGAGGACTAGTGCCCTATCATTGGTATCAGTGGGAGGACTAGTGCCCCATTATTGGAATCAGTGGGAGGACTAGTGCCCCATTATTGGAATCAGTGGGAAAATGATCCCCATTGTTTAGGTTAATGGAAAGAATAGTGCCCCATCTATGATGTCAGTGGGATAAATAGTGCTTCATCTTTGGTGTCAGTGGAAGAAATAGTACCCCATTGTTGGGTTCAGTTGGAGGAATAGTGCCCTAAGGGCTGAATAAAGGCAAGCAAAGGGCCACATCTGGCCCGGGGGGCACAGTTTGGCGACCACTGCCGTAGACCATTTACAATATTGAACATGTAAAGCCTAGCATATGAAGGTCGGTTAATACTCTTTGCACTATTGTACTAAATAAGTCCAAAACAGTGATAAGCGTAGACCATTGACCACAGTGAATAAAGGTTGGTTGATACTCGTTGCAGTACTGTACTAAACTAGTCCAAAACGCTGATAACCATAGACCATTGAAACCGTGAATTGGTAAAATCTCACATCTGAGGCTGGGTCCACACTTATGCGAACTGGATGTGTGTTTCCCCGCATCCAATTCGCATGACAGAAGAGTGTGACTGGCTCTCAATGAAAACGGTTCACACATCTCCGGGGCGGCCGTGGAGCGCACAGCAGAAGGGTCCTGAGCAACTTTGGCTCTGTTTCAGATCCGAATTCAGGCAAAAATTTAGAACTGATTTGCACCTGAAACAGTGAACGGGGACGCACTGGACCCCCTGCTGCGAGCCGCTCCGCACATAGTGTGAACCCAGACTTAAAGCTGGTTGATACTCTGTGTACTACTATACTAAACAAGCCCAAAACGCTGAGAATTGTTGACAGTAGTGAACATGTAAAGCCTAGCATATGAAAGCTGGTTGGTACTATTTACACCCCTGAAATGGCCTGTTGATTTGCCACAGGTTCCTCTCCCCACTAGTGCAACGGCAGCCAGGCACACAGCAACATTCACTCTACTAGCTTATTGAACAAACTTGGATTGTGTAAGTGGGTGTGGAATGCTCCAGAAACACTGTAGTAAAAAGGGGACACTTTGCAGCTGTTTCCTAGAACAGTCCCTTTGACACTAGCTAGGAAATGGACAGCACTAGGACACCATATGCAATGTCCCAGGCCAGGCAAGCTCTAGTGTTCGTGCACAAGGCTTAGCACTCAGATCCTGCACTTAGGTCTGTACTCACACTGTCCCTGGATACTTGAATGCCTCCATGCAGTAGTAGACAACAATTTCCTTAGTGAACTCTCTGGACCAGATCCTTAATTAAATCTTCTTGTTTAGCTTCAGAGATACTTAGCAAGCAGTCCCCCCAGCTTTAACATAGCTGGCGCCTAGAAGAACTCAGGTAAAATTTCAGCTGGGTTGCCTGGGAGTTGGAAACTTCTCCTCCTGGACAAGAACCAGACTGCTCTGAACCCCAGACTATTTATGTGCTCTGCAGACACCTACTTTGCACAACTTCCCAGAGACTAGGCAAAGATCCTATAAATAATATTCAGGCTACTTATTTGACCTGTTCCACTCCTATGTTCTGGAGCCTTCCAAAAGGCATGGAGAAGCAATCAAGCCTGCAGCCTGTGAGACCCTGATCAGTCCAAAATAATCAACTGCTCCATTAAATACAGAAAACCAAAAATAACTAAATTCCAAAACCCTGATAACCGAAGACCACTAACAATAGTAAACATGTAAAGCCTAGCATAAGAAATGATGGGTCTTCCATGTCACATGACTGAAAGTGACTACCAGCCTGCTGCAACCATTTATGCCCAGGGGTAGTAGTCACATTTTCCAGGTAAAAGATGAAAATAAGGTACTTTTGGGACAGCAGACTATAAAAGACAGCAGCTCCAATACACATTTAGGCCCACGTCACACTAGTGACCCTTCCGCTGGTGACAACCCATTGCTAGACAGGGCACAGAAATCGTGGAAAACTGAACTGTAGTGAGAGGTGGGGTGGGGGCTACTTTGCTGCATCCATTAGACTCCGTAGCTCACATATGCAGTCATCTTCTTTCTCTGCAACCTCTTGATGGGTGGACTGTACAGTCCAATGGAAGCTATGCCCAATAGCATGATGCTTTCTAATGCAATGCACATTATGGTTTGGTTTATGACTGGGGGTAGTGGGTTATTTAGAAATATGAACCATCGTTCCTAAATATGGTCGTATCCAATTTGCCTTTTGGTGCAAAAGCTGTGTAAAGCCTTATACACACGATCAGACTTCCATCAGACTTTTCCGTGGATTTTTGTCCGAAGAGCGTTGGCCGTGAACTTGGTATACATACACACAGCAGGACTTTTTCAGCCAGCAAACACGTAGTGACGTAATAGACGTACTACGTGTTTTTTCTGCTCTTTACCGCCACCCTTTGGGCAACTTCTGCTATTGTTGTCCGATCTTTAACATTGTTTCTGAGCATGCGTGTTTGTTCTTTGGACTTTAGTCTGATGGACTTGTGTACACACACGATCTGATTAGCCGACGTAGGACATTTGTTGCCGGAAAGTTTGTCTGTTCTCACAGCAAACATTTTTCAGATGAAAAAGTGAAAAAAAAGTTTGTCCATTGGAGCGTACACACGATCGGATTGTCAGATCAAACAGGTCCGTCGGAGATTTGTAGTCAAAAAGTCTGATCGTGTGTACGGGCCTATATACAGTACTGTATATCCTGTTCTCCTTTCAACTTGTGGTGTCTTTTGTATTCACGTGTCCTCCTAAGCCCCATACACACTATTAGATTTTCTGCAGATTTCTGTCTTCAGATTTACCAAAACCATCTAATATGAGGTCAAACCTTAAGAGTTTCAATTTGTATGCAATCAGGCAGGCCCTTGCACTACATGGTTTTGGTAAACCTGAAGACAAAAATCTTCAGAAAGTCTAATAGTGTGTATGGAGCTTAAAGGCCCGTACGCACGATCGGACTTTTTGACAATAAACCTCAGACGGACCTGTTTGATCGGACAATCCGACTGTGTGTACGCTCCATCGGACAAACTTTTTTGATTGTCATCGGACAAAAATTCGCTCTGCAAACGAACATACTTTTCGGCAACAAAAGTCTTATGGTGCAAAATCCTATCGTGTGTACAGAAGTCCATCATACTTTAGTCCAAAGTACAAACACGCATGCTCAGAACCAATGTTAAAATCAACCAACAATATCAGAAGTTGACCAAAGGGTGGCGGTAAAAAGAAAAAGCATGTGATTTGGGGAAAGTTTGCTGAAAAAGTCCTGCCGTGTATACATGCATACCAAGTTCACGGCCAATGCCCTGTGAACAAAAATCCACGGAAAAGTTTGTTTGAAGTCCGACCCGTGTGTATGAGGCTTAATAGTGTGTATGAGGCTTTAGGGTCACCACATTAGAATCTGACCGTAATATAAGCACCTCCCTAAACTATCCAATCCGTTTGCATCTAATCAAGCAGGCCCTTGTACTACACAGTTGTAGAGCTAAAGGAGGTTTTATAAATCAGATTTTAACATGTGTGGTGTATTTTATGTACACATCCTAACGTAAGATACAGTATAGACCGCTCCGTCTCTAGGCCAATAGAAGAGCTAATTCATATAAGGGACTGCTATTTTGTGAATGGTGTATAAAAAGTGCTTGCATTTATTTTCTAGTTTGTCCAAGAAGAGTGACAATCTCTTTGAATACTGAACAGATTTTTGTTTTCAATAATCGAGCCATCAACTCTCATTCTGTTATAAATGTCTTGTATTCTAGAGCGAGACCTGATGACCATTCATTACTCATAAATACTCAGATTGCCCGAACCTTTCAAAATAATACAATTTGTGTGCAGTTTGAGTGAAAAGTAATCAGTAAATAATAAAGAAAAGTACAACATTATAATTACCTTCAGAGTCGGATAGACAACTAATGCAAATGCAGAACTCTGGGCCAAGATTTTCTGTACATTTCGTAAACAATCAAAAATCAATGACAGTTATGTTCTTATAAAGTACACAACACCATAGCATCAGTGCAGCCAGCCTTTGCCCTCAACCCACCCTTGTTTGGCTAGACATCTAAATGCTATTCATAAATTATCCTTCAATTCTCAATCTATACAACTGCTCCTCCAAGTGGTGAAACAGTGTATAACATCTTTTAAAGCATGCATTTTATAGTGGGAATCCTTTGTTATGAATTGAAGGACTGCTGCACCTACACATAATAACGGAAAATTGTATCATACTCACCAGTAATTTTCCTTTCCTGGTGCCTATCCATGGCAGCATACCTGTGATAGAGCTCCGCCTCGACTCCTCCTTCAGGACTAGTGAATAGCATAAATTAAAGGCATAGCCCCTCCCCCAACATTCTCTGTAATATAGAATACCGAGGGTGGGAGCGTATGCTGCCATGGATAGGCACCAGGAAAGGAAAATTACTGGTAAGTATAATACAATTTTCCATTTTCCTGGTGCCTCCATGGCAGCATACCTGTGATAACTAACTAGCTGACATGGGTGGGATAATTGCTTAACAATAAATGTTTAATTATAAGAGGACATAGCAGCCTGAACTGCCCTCCTTCCAAACTCAACAGTCGTGAGCGCTCCTGGATCAATATGGTAGTGTCTGAGGAACGTATGGTGAGAAGACCAGGTGGCGGCCCCGCACACTGTCTCCAACGAAACATTAGCCCTTGCTGCCCAGGAAGCTGAGACTGCCCTTGTAAAATGAGCATTCACTCGGGATGGAGGCTCCATATTCTTCACCCTGTAGGCCTTCTGGATTAACTTTACAACCCAAGATGCCAGAGTTCTGATGGAAGCTTCTTTGCCCCTGTATTTACCGAATGGTAGGATGAAAAGTCTCTCAGAATTTCTGAAGGGGCCGGTGGCTTCTAGGTAGGCCCTGAGCACTCTGGATACATCCAGTTCGTGACAAGACTCTGAATCCATGTCTGTAAACACTGGTAGTGCCCAGGGTTCCAACAGGTGGCTTGGAGTAGCAACCTTTGGTGTGAACCCCCGAAGGGGACGAAGTTCCACTCTGTCTGTGAAGAAGGAGATGTGGTCGTCACCTATCCCTAAAGAGTGAAGTTCCGAGATTCTTCTGCCAGATGTAATGGCTAGCAGGAAAGACGTCTTTAGTGTCAGGTTCCATATTGTTACTTGTTCCACTGGAGCAAAGGGATGGTCAGATAGAACTTCCAGGACTAGGGACAGATCCCACTTAGGAAATGATCGTCTGACAGGAGGGCGAATCTTCAATATACCTCTGAGGAAAGTGACTACTGAAGGATCCTCCGCCCATCTCTTATTTGTTGCAGCAGAGATTACTGCTACCTGCACTTTGAGAGAGCTCAGACCAAGTCCCAGATCAAGTCCTGTCTGAAGGAATCCTAGAACATGAGATGTAGAAGGAAGGATTGGATGAAATCCATTTTCGGAAACAAATGACAAGAACTTGTCCCATATTCTTGAATATATGGCATTAGTTGCTGGCTTCCTAGCTTTTAGAAGGGTTGATATGACTCCTGGAGAACACCCTAGGGACTCGAACCTTCGCCTCTCAACCTCCAGATTCGAAGATTCAACTTCTGAGGGTTTGGATGAACTAGACTGCTCTGCGACAGAAGTTGAGGGAAAGGAGGGATCTTGATTGGAGAGCCCACACTGAGGCACAATACGGAAGTACTGCCACCACCTGGACTGGCTCCCTGAGGTGCCTCAGGAGGAATTTGAATATTAATGGCCTGGGAGAAAAGGCATATGCCGTGGTGAACCTCCAGGGACATGACAGGGCATCCACTGCCTCGACTTGTGGATGCGGCAGCCGAGAGAAGAACCTGTCCAGCTTGGCGTTCTTCGGGGAGGTGAACAGATCTACCTGAGGGGGATCCCATATGTTGGCAATCTGAAGGAAGACATGGGGGTGGAGAGCCCACTCATTGTCCAGGAAGTTTCTGGATAAAGTGTCTGCTTCCGTGTTCAACCTGCCTGGCAGATACAGCACTCTGAGGTCCAGGAGGTTCTGCTCCGCCCAGAGCATGATCGGCTCTACCTCCTTGAGGAGTGACCTGCTGCGAGTGCCTCCCTGCTTCTGCAGATAAGCGACAGCTGCTCTGTTGTCTAGGCGTAGGAGTATTCTTTGGCCTCTGATTTGGGGTGCCAAAGAGGTCAGTGCCAAGAAGGCTGCCCTCATCTCCAAGATGTTGGATACCACTCCCTGGGTGGTTCATGCCCATCTCCCCTGTATTCTGGTTTGCCCGCAATGGGCTCCCCAGCCCTGTCTGCTTGCATCGGACGTAATTGTGATCCAAGGAAGGGAGCCCAGGTGATGAGGCTTGGAGAGGTTTTCCGGAACTGTCCACCAGTGAAGGCTCCTACGTATTTTTCCCATCAGCAGGATCGTCTGAGATAGTCGTTGTTTCTTCCACTGTGCCAAGAAACCAGTCTGGAAATACCTCAAGTGCCAATGTGCCCAAGGAACCATGGGTATACAGGAAGACATTGTGCCAATGAGGCTCAGGCATTGTGAAGCCGTCAGATACGGGCTCTGGATGACTTTGATCATTCTCTGGATGACAATCCTTGCCTTCGGCGGTGGTAATGACACTGTCCCCTCCTGAGTGTCGAACATTGTGCATAGATTATCTGCTGTGTTGGCATTAGTTGACTCTTGTCGGAATTCACCAGCCACCCTAGCTCTTTTAGGGACTGTAGAAGAATGTCCCGGTGACATACCAACTGATCCGGATTGCTTGCTAGGAGTAGGATGTCGTCCAAGTAGTGGTATATCCTCAAGCCCCTCTCCTGCAGGGGAACTAAAGCAGATATTAGTATCTTGGTGAACACCCTGGGAGAGGTGCACAGACCGAAAGGCAGGGCTTGAAACTGTAGGTGAGTCCGTCCCACTGCAAATCTCAGGTATTTTTGAAATGCAGGTAGAATTGGAACATGTAGGTACGCATCCTGCAGATCGACCAAAATCATCCAATCTGATGGCTGGACTGCCTGAATAATCGTCTGCAGGGACTCCATTTTGAAGCTTTCGGGGCGGATATACCGGTTGAGCCTCTTTAGGTCTATCACAGGCCTCCACCCCTCTGTCCTCTTTGGGACCAGAAATAGGGTGGAGTATAAGCCTGCCAAGCGCTCTGCCAAGGGAACCGGAACAGCCGCCCCCTGAAGCTGGAGTGACGTTAGGAAGTTTTTCAGAGCTTGAGCCTTCAGTGGAGAGGATGGAATCTCTGTTCCTTTGAAAGAGTTCCGAGGTGGAGGGTGAGAAAAATTCCAAAAGTGCCCCCATTGAATTGTTGACAGAACCCAGGGGTTGTGGCAGCAGGTGGCCCAGACTGGGGTAAAAAAACTTTAGCCTGGCTCCCACCAGGAGTGCCTGGGTTCCTCTGGCGTCAAAAAGACTGCTTCTGCGGAGCCGGAAGGGCTTTCATCTTCCTGTTCAAAAAGGATCCCCGAGTACCTTTCCAAGGTCTTTTGTTGTCTCTGGGCTGTCTCGACTGCCTAAAATCCCTTGGGTTTGACTGGCGGAACCTAGAGGAACCACCTCTGAATCTTCGCATACTTCTGTCCTGTGGAAGCATACCAGACTTCCCTCCTGACAGCCTGGAGATAGCTTTATCCATTTTGTCTCCGAATAGTGCTTTCCCATCAAACGGGATTTTGCACCCATTTTGTTTGGAGGATAAGTCAGCCATCCAGGGTTTCAGCCACAAGGCCCTCTTCGCCATCACTGAATGCAACATGGATCTTGCCGAGCACCTGATCGTGTCAATGGCCGCTACGCAGACAAAGTCTGCCAACAATCTAAGCTCTTCTAAGGCCTTAATTATATCCTCCATGGGGACATCCTGATGCAAAGCCATCTCAATATTATCTGTCCAAGATCTTATGGCATTTGATACTGATGTGAGGGAAATAGCTGGCTTACATGCTGCTTCCGCGGCTAAGTAGCTCCTCTTCAGCTTCAGGTCGATTCGCCTGTTTAGAGGGTCTTTGAAGGAAGCGGAATCCTCCATTGGTAGAGTAAGTTTTTTTGCGAGTCGCACCACGGACGCGTCTACCACTGGCATGGAGTTTAGTGACTGCGTTCCCGTCTCTGGTAAGGGGTATATAGTTTATTGAACCGACCCCAAAATTATTATTTTTTTATCAGTCTTTGACCATTCCTTCTGAATGACTTGACTAATCTTGCCCATCAACGGGAAAAGAACCTGCTTCCTTTTGAGGAATGGGAAGTAGCTTGTAGACTCTTGGGGAGGCTATTCTGCGTCTTTCCAGGCGATTGCAGTTTTGACTGCCTGGATGAATGGCTTTACCAAGGAGAGACGGAAGCCAGAAGGTTCTGACTCTTCTCAAGAGTCCCCTGAAGAGTCTTCAGGTGGTGAATCTCTAGCTGGTCGGCCTGACGGCAGCAGAGGTGTACTGACTGCTGACGGACCAGGGAGATTAGGTTCTATATCCTGAACCAGGGATATCTGCTGAAGTGGTTGAGCAGGGACCGAAGCCAAAAGCTCAGAGAAGGAGTCCTTCATTGTTCGCTTGAGCAGATCTACAGCGTGCTGATTTTCTAGCTCGCGGTTGGACGCATAGTCCGTAAAACAGTCCTTACAGACCACTCTGTCTGGTAGTGGTGTAGCCCCACATATCCAGCATCTCTTCTTCCTATAGGTCCTAGGAGAGGGGGGGTCGATCACGTCCTCTGGATCTTGACCTCTCTGATCTACGATGTGAAGAATGGGTCCTACGCCCTGATGAGCGGGACCCCTTGGAGTGGGTAGGGCTACGGTGTAAGGAACTCACGCTAGACCAGTGAGCGCACTTTTTTTTTTATACTCACGTATAGTTGGTCACATACCTAATAGAAGTGTGAGGATCTTTGCTGCGAGATGAATGACTCATTGCGGAGTTGGGCACAAGGATCAGCTCCAGAAATATAGTAAGAAAGGGAAAAGAATCAGGAGTTTTTGGCGTCACTTTTTTTTTTTTTTTTTTTAAATAAACATTTTTATATCGTCATCTGTTTTTATTTTTTATTTTATTTTTTAAACAAACATTTTTATATTGTTATCTTTTTTTTTTTTTTTAACATAAACATTTCTGATCGGCAACATTTTTTTTTTTAGAAAATAAAAAGTACCTACCACAAAGCAGCATCAGAGAGACCTAGCAGGGCACAGCTGAGGAGACTGACAGCCATCCCTGAATCTGAACCTAATTAGGCTCAAGGTGCGTGGGCTAATCCCATAAACCACCATTTGGAATTGATTGAAAAAAAGGGCAAATCTAGCCTTCTTTCCAGAATCCAAGATGGCCGCCACTGAACCAAGCGTCTGTGCATGTGCAATCGCAGAAGATCCAGCGTCGCCCAGTACAGAGAGCCGAGAAACTACGGCTCTGTATCACTCTCGAATCACGCATGCGCAGACGGCGGCGAGGACGCTGCGCCGTGACACTCTCCTACCTGGCGGGACCTACAGAGCACCTGTAGCCCCCCCGAACCCGGAAATAAGCACCACAATGTTGTTGCACAGAGAGACACCTGCCCTATCCAGTTGCACAGTTTTAAAGGAATAAAAAAGTAAGACAACAATCATTTTAAAGGCGCCTAACAAGCAAAGGAAAGGGGAGGGGAGGAGAAGAGAGGAAAAGAAAGGGGAAAAACACAAATGCCTGTAATAAAAAATGGAAACCACCAGCCTGGGAAGATGGAGCTGATCCTTTTGCGACTTCCACTGCATTCATCATGGATGTGATAGCAGACTGCGTTCCTGTGAGGAAACTCTGCGAAATGACCCCAACAGATCCACAGAGGGGTTCCCAGTCTTATCAGCGCTGTGAGCGGCCCAAGAACAGGGACTGCGCACGGGAAAGGCTAAACCCGGCGGACGCTGCCGACTGCAGAGGTATGGACATACTGCTACTCTTCACCAGCACAAGAAGGTATGAGGAAAAAAAAGGAGAATGTTGGGGGAGGGGCTATGCCTTTCATTTATGCTATTCACTAGTCCTGAAGGAGGAGTCGAGGCGGAGCTCTATCACAGGTATGCTGCCATGGAGGCACCAGGAAAACCTATTGCCAAATCCATCCTCCTGACTCCCCTAAGGCCTCGTACACACGACCAATTTTCTCGTCGTAAAAAACACGTCGTTTTTTTCGCCGAGATTCTTGTTAAGCTTGTCGATTTTCTCGTCAAGATTTCTATGCGTACACACTGTCATTTTCCAATTTCCTCGTGGTTCTCTGCAGTCACGTCCAGCACGTACGATGGCACTATAAAGGGGAAGATCTTTTTTCTTGGCACCACCCCTTGGGCTGCTTTTGCTGATCTCGTGTTACCGCGTGTGAAGTAAAAGTTTGGGAAGAGACGATTCGCGTTTTTCAGTCTTCGTGCTTTCAGTTCGTTTTAGCGTGACGAATGTGCTATTTCCATTACGAAGGCTTGTTTTACCAGAAGATGCGCTCCCGTCTCATACTTGATTCTGAGCATGCGCGCTTTTTGAAGAGTCGTAAAAGCATACAAACGAACCATTTTCTCGTCACAAAACAGGCCGACGAGAAACACGACGAGGAAATCTGGAATCCTGACGAGAAAATAGAGAGCAGGTTCTCTATTTTCTCGTCGAGATTCTCGTCAAGTTTCTCGTCGTAAAACCATACACACGAACGTTTTTCTAGACAAAAAAACTCTCGCGGCACTTTTCTTGACTGTTTTGGACGAGAAAATCGGTCGTGTGTACGAGGCCTAAGTAAAAAGGCATCCACCCTCTCCTCCCAAGCCGCTTACTTTCAGAGCCACAGCCTTCTCTGATCTTTACAGATTGCCCAAACATCTCTTCAGTTCTGGCCCCATTGATTGAATCCAGTTGATGACCAAGGATCTCCATTGTATAGCTTGTTTCAAGTCAATCGAGACACAGCAGTGTGGACAACTCTAAAAATATTTTTGATTTTATATATATATGTGTATGTGTGTATATATATATATATATATATTTTAATATAGATGATAGAGAGAGATATTTAGGCTAGGTTCACAGTACTGCGGCTGCAATTTGATTCCATTTTCAGTGCAATTATTCGGTGCGATTTCATTGCGTTTTTGAC
Source organism: Rana muscosa (assembly GCA_029206835.1). NCBI lineage: Eukaryota > Metazoa > Chordata > Amphibia > Anura > Ranidae > Rana > Rana muscosa. The sequence goes on along the minus strand of CM055116.1, from coordinate 1,140,636,840 downwards.
CAGATTTTGTTGTGATTTTGAAGCAGTTTTTATGCCTCTGCATTTTTGGTTTTGACCAATGATATGCATATCTGCTGTTACAAGAAAAAAAAACCACTGAAATCACATCAAAACTGCATCAAAACTGCATATATATAGATAGATATTTTTTTTCTTTGTGGATCCAGAATCACGTTGGAATCGCACCATAGTGCTACAGGGCCCTTTTCCAAAAATCGCTCTGTGGTGAGTTACGTTGATGTGAATGGACGCCATTGAAAACATTGTGACTTCCATTGTCATGTGATTTCTGTCTGGCTCAAGTCGCATCTGAAATCGCACTAGTGTAAACCAGACCTGCAACTCTTCAGCTAGGTACCAGGTCAGATAAGAACGCCAGTTTAATTTCCCCTGCAAACAAACCCATTGTTAGGCCTCATACAAACGGTACGAAAATCAGAAGGGAAAAGTCTGAAGAGGAGCTGACTGCGGATTTTCGGATCGTTAGTACGGTGAATTCGACAGACGATTTGACTTTTACATCAGACAAAAGCTGGATGTGCAGGCTATAAAATTTTTGTTGGATGTGAACTCAACGTCTGATTTTCGGATGGTCAGTACAGAAAGCCGTCACACAAAAGTCGAAAGTAAAAACACGCATGATCGGAATCAAGGAAGACTGGGAAGAGTTCGGTCTTGTAAACGAATGTTCGTAATCTAGAATTAACATTCGTGACGCGGCAATTGATGAAATGTCAAAATTCTCATCTTCTTTAATGGGATAATAATGAAGCTGCTTTGCATTTAGTTTAACATTTACTCAGGGGGGAATACAAATGCACACCACACTTTTCACATATTTATTTGTAAAGAAAAATTGAAAACCATTTTTCATTTTCCTTTCACTTCACAATTATGTGCCACTTTGTGTTAGTCGATCGCATAAAATCCCAAAAAATCCATTTACGTTTTTGGCTGTAACATGACAAAATGTGGGAAATGTCAAGGGGTATGACTATGGCTTGTACTGGCTGAATGCTTGATCTGGGTCAGTGACTCCGCAAGACAGCCAGGCAACTACCATGTCAGAAACAACTGTTTGTGTTGTGCAGTAAAAACATAGAAAGTAACCCTCAAGAATTTCATGGCAGTTTATCTTCTGCTGATATAGTGACATCTGGTGGCTACACTAGGCAAAACAACATTCTTACGAGTATTTACTTGGGAAGTGATTTATTTATTGCAGGTATTTATATTTCCTGGTGCCTCCATGGCAGCATACCTGTGATAGAGCTCCGCCTCGACTCCTCCTTCAGGACTAGTGAATAGCATAAATTAAAGGCATAGCCCCTCCCTCAACATTCTCCTTTTTTTCCTCATACCTTCTTGTGCTGGTGAAGAGTAGCAGTATGTCCATACCTCTGCAGTCGGCAGCGTCCGCCGGGTTTAGCCTTTCCCGTGCGCAGTCCCTGTTCTTGGGCCGCTCACAGCGCTGATAAGACTGGGAACCCCTCTGTGGATCTGTTGGGGTCATTTCGCAGAGTTTCCTCACAGGAACGCAGTCTGCTATCACATCCATGATGAATGTAGTGGAAGTCGCAAAAGGATCAGCTCCATCTTCCCAGGCTGGTGGTTTCCATTTTTTATTACAGGCATTTGTGTTTTTCCCCTTTCTTTTCCTCTCTTCTCCTCCCCTCCCCTTTCCTTTGCTTGTTAGGCGCCTTTAAAATGATTGTTGTCTTACTTTTTTATTCCTTTAAAACTGTGCAACTGGATAGGGCAGGTGTCTCTCTGTGCAACAACATTGTGGTGCTTATTTCCGGGTTCGGGGGGGCTACAGGTGCTCTGTAGGTCCCGCCAGGTAGGAGAGTGTCACGGCGCAGCGTCCTCGCCGCTGTCTGCGCATGCGCGATTCGGGAGTGATACAGAGCCGTAGTTTCTCGGCTCTCTGTACTGGGCGACGCTGGATCTTCTGCGATTGCGCATGCACAGACGCTTGGTTCAGTGGCGGCCATCTTTGATTCTGGAAAGAAGGCTAGATTTGCCCTTTTTTTCAATCAATTCCAAATGGTGGTTTATGGGATTAGCCCACACACCTTGAGCCTAATTAGGTTCAGATTCAGGGATGGCTGTCACTCTCCTCAGCTGTGCCCTGCTAGGTCTCTCTGATGCTGCTTTGTGGTAGGTACTTTTTATTTTCTCAAAAAAAAAATGTTGCCGATCAGAAATGTTTATGTTAAAAAAAAAAAAGATAACAATATAAAAATGTTTATGTTTAAAAAATAAAATAAAAAATAAAAACAGATGACGATATAAAAATGTTTATTTAAAAAAAAAAAAAAAAGTGACGCCAAAAACTCCTGATTCTTTTCCCTTTCTTACTATATTTCTGGAGCTGATCCTTGTGCCCAACTCTGCAATGAGTCATTCATCTCGCAGCAAAGATCCTCACACTTCTATTAGGTATGTGACCAACTATACGTGAGTATAAAAAAAAAAGTGCGCTCACTGGTCTACCGTGAGTTCCTTACACCGTAGCCCTACCCACTCCAAGGGGTCCCGCTCATCAGGGCGTAGGACCCATTCTTCACGTCGTAGATCAGAGAGGTCAAGATCCAGAGGACGTGATCGCCCCCCCTCTCCTAGGACCTATAGGAAGAAGAGATGCTGGATATGTGGGGCTACACCGCTACCAGACAGAGTGGTCTGTAAGGACTGTTTTATGGACTATGCGTCCAACCGCGAGCTAGAAAATCAGCACGCTGTAGATCTGCTCAAGCAAACAATGAAGGACTCCTTCTCTGAGCTTTTGGCTTCGGTTCCCGCTCAACCACTTCAGCAGATATCCCTGGTTCAGGATATAGAACCTAATCTCCCTGGTCCGTCAGCAGTCAGTACACCTCTGCTGCCGTCAGGCCGACCAGCTAGAGATTCACCACCTGAAGACTCTTCAGGGGACTCTTGAGAAGAGTCAGAACCTTCTGGCTTCCGTCTCTCCTTGGTAAAGCCATTCATCCAGGCAGTCAAAACTGCAATCGCCTGGAAAGACGCAGAATAGCCTCCCCAAGAGTCTACAAGCTACTTCCCATTCCTCAAAAGGAAGCAGGTTCTTTTCCCGTTGATGGGCAAGATTAGTCAAGTCATTCAGAAGGAATGGTCAAAGACTGATAAAAAAATAATAATTTTGGGGTCGGTTCAATAAACTATATACCCCTTACCAGAGTCGGGAACGCAGTCACTAAACTCCATGCCAGTGGTAGACGCGTCCGTGGTGCGACTCGCAAAAAAACTTACTCTACCAATGGAGGATTCCGCTTCCTTCAAAGACCCTCTAGACAGGCGAATCGACCTGGAGCTGAAGAGGAGCTACTTAGCCGCGGAAGCAGCATGTAAGCCAGCTATTTCCCTCACATCAGTATCAAATGCCATAAGATCTTGGACAGATAATATTGAGATGGCTTTGCATCAGGATGTCCCCATGGAGGATATAATTAAGGCCTTAGAAGAGCTTAGATTGTCGGCAGACTTTGTCTGCGTAGCGGCCATTGACACGATCAGGTGCTCGGCAAGATCCATGTTGCATTCAGTGATGGCGAAGAGGGCCTTGTGGCTGAAACCCTGGATGGCTGACTTATCCTCCAAACAAAATTGGTGCAAAATCCCGTTTGATGGGAAAGCACTATTCGGAGACGAAATGGATAAAGCTATCTCCAGGCTGTCAGGAGGGAAGTCTGGTATGCTTCCACAGGACAGAAGTATGCAAAGATTCAGAGGTGGTTCCTCTAGGTTCCGCCAGTCAAACCCAAGGGATTTTAGGCAGTCGAGACAGCCCAGAGACAACAAAAGACCTTGGAAAGGTACTCGGGGATCCTTTTTGAACAGGAAGATGAAAGCCCTTCCGGCTCCGCAGAAGCAGTCTTTTTGACGCCAGAGGAACCCAGGCACTCCTGGTGGGAGCCAGGCTAAAGTTTTTTTACCCCAGTCTGGGCCACCTGCTGCCACAACCCCTGGGTTCTGTCAACAATTCAATGGGGGCACTTTTGGAATTTTTCTCACCCTCCACCTCGGAACTCTTTCAAAGGAACAGAGATTCCATCCTCTCCACTGAAGGCTCAAGCTCTGAAAAACTTCCTAACGTCACTCCAGCTTCAGGGGGCGGCTGTTCCGGCTTCCTTGGCAGAGCGCTTCGCAGGCTTATACTCCACCCTATTTCTGGTCCCAAAGAGGACAGGGGGGTGGAGGCCTGTGATAGACCTAAAGAGGCTCAACCGGTATATCCGCCCCGAAAGCTTCAAAATGGAGTCCCTGCAGACGATTATTCAGGCAGTCCAGCCATCAGATTGGATGATTTTGGTCGATCTGCAGGATGCGTACCTACATGTTCCAATTCTACCTGCATTTCAAAAATACCTGAGATTTGCAGTGGGACGGACCCACCTACAGTTTCAAGCCCTGCCTTTCGGTCTGTGCACCTCACTACTAATATCTGCTCCTATCGCGTCTTAAAGATGTGGCTTGCAGTCGTTTTTTTACCCTCCTACCAGCGCACCACTCCAGTATGAAAGCCCTCGGGCTTTCACATTGGATACAAAGTAGCGCCTTTTTCAGGGCGCTTTGCGGGTGCTATTTTTAGCGCAATAGCGCCTGTAAAGCACCTCAGTGTGAAAGGGGCTAACATATTTCAGCTATAGCAAACCGATTTCTTGCTTTCTTTCGTTTTTACAAAACCACAACTATCCAAAGTGTATCATATTTTGTTCCCTTTAGCCGACAGTGACATTCCATTGAAGCAATGTCAGACTAAACTACTTAGTAGAAACCAGTCATACCTGTTCTTATTTTTACAACCATTCCAATGATTTTATTCTTCTGTACTTTCCAATAAAACAAAACCATTTTGGTCACTGCTGGAGCAGCTTTTATTACTTTTTGATCAATGTGCTAAGGTGGTAAATCACAGCTGCAGACACATCTAAAGTAGATCTAAACCCAGTCACTAAAATCTCATATAATCCTTAACATGTTAACATAATATCAAAAATGTATTTTTAATTGTTTTAAATTTAAATTTGTAGCTTTCATACTGATGAAAGTGATCTTGCGGCGAATCCACCGTGGAGACCAGTCAACTCAAAGCTGATTGATCAGATTTTGGGAGACGTAATTTTACATTTCGATTGTTTTTTTTTTTCAGATTAAAGTAGCTAAATATATTTAAGGTTTCACTATAATAAAAGGTGTGCAAGAGTTAATTTTCTTTAGAAAGCAGTCACAGCCTGAGTAAAAAGCCTGTCTCCCATCCTGTAAGGAAACTCTGACATCTAAGATTGATTTTTTGACAGTGGATGTCGGTCTTCTCCGTCAAGATATGGATAAATTTTGCTCTCGCATCGCAGAGGTGGAGGACAGGGTCTCTGTGGTAGAGGATACGGTCTGGTCAGACTCCAGGGAGATACGGGCCCTCCAAATTCAAGTGAAAGCGCTGCAGGAGCGTGCGATAGACACCGAGAACCGCCTCAGGCGGAACAACATCCGTATAATTGGACTGCCCGAGAGGGCCGAGGGCCCTAGGCCTGCTGAATTTACTGAGCAATTACTGACCACCCTGTTTGACCTGGGTGCCCCGGCATCTACCTTTGTGGTTGAAAGAGCCCACAGGGTTCCACCGCTCCCTCCGAGACCTGGGGCCCCTCCACGCCCCTTCCTGCTACGAATGCTGAACTACCGGGACCGGGACCGCATTCTTGCGGCGGCACGAGCCATGCCTGACATTAAGTATGAGAATACCAGACTACTTTTCTTCCCAGACTTCTCTCAGGAGGTGCAACAATGTCGCAAGTCCTTCACTGATGTGAGACGCCGGCTCCGGGAGAAGGGAATACGCTTTGGCCTGTTGTATCCCAGCAGACTGCGAGTCACTGACGGTAGCGACACTCATCTCTTTGATACCCCGGAGGCGGCAGCGGCGTGGCTAGACGCCCGTTAACCTTAGACAGCCGAGGACCAACGGTGGAGTTCACCCGGCAGGGAACAGATATGCTTTAACTATCCCATCAATGAACATCTTTCCTGTCTTCTGATGAATCCCAGCACTGCCCCCTTCTATGCCCCTAATCCTGCTCATCCCTGCTGGCTTTCACCTTTGTTCCATCTACATAAATGTTCACTTCGGCTGATTGAACTTCCACTCACTCCTGCCTAAGGAGCTCCAATGGCAACTAACGAACTGCCTCGCTCATGAACCAAGGTGACTCAAGTTGTTCCCCTTTCCACACCTTAGACTTCCACCCAGAGTTGAGGCGGACTTCCCCGGAAACTTCTCCCTCATCTGCGGTCCTACGGGCCGGCTTCTTAGGGTCGCAGTGACCTAAAGATTACATGTTTCTCTCAGTTAAGGGACAAAACCCTGCATCAGTTTTTATGGCTCTTGGGCCCCTTTTTTTTTTTTTTGGCCCTTGACGCTAGGTTTGTATGGTGTTTGGGTAGGGTGTTTTATGTTATGGGGAGAAGGGTTCAATTGTTATGAAGGTCCAGATAATTACTGTATTGCTCAATTACCTTATGGGTCTCTGACCCTATTGAATAGGTGTGCCACTACTGTGTTTACTTATATGTGTTGGGTTGATGGTCTCATCCTGCTTCTATTTCCCCCTGGTGTTCCTTGATGGCTCCTCCGGATGCTGAGCTCCTGACCGTTCTGTCGTGGAATGTTCGGGGGCTCAACTCGAAGTTTAAGAGGTCACTCTTATTCCAATATTTGAAAATACATAATCCCCACATAGTGCACTGCAGGAGACACATTTAACCGGCAGCAAGGTTCTGGCTCTGAAGAAGCCCTGGGTACAGAAGGCGTTTCATGCGACCTACTCTTCATATTCTCGTGGGGTGTCTATCCTGATTAGCAAACGTGTACCGTGTGTGATACACGATGTTCATCTGGACCCCCAGGGAAAATTCGTTATGGTAGTTCTGAGTGTATATACCCAAAAGTATGTCATAGTGAATGTCTATTTGCCTCCCCCTGGTCAGGTGCAGGCTCTGTACACTCTCTATGAGAGGCTGGCTCCGCATTGCCCAGCGCAGGTTCTGTTCATGGGAGATTTTAATGCTACGCTGTCCCGTGACCTGGACAGGCCTTCCCCCCAATCCAATTTTAACTCTGATCTCGGAACGTGGGCTCAGGCCACGGAGTTCCAGGAGGCATGGAGGTGGCTTCATCCCCAAGATAGAACGTACTCTTGTTTTTCGGCCACATTTAGAACCTCCTCCCGCATTGATCTAGCTTTTGCTAATTCCACCATGCTGGCTAACGTTCAGGAAGCATGTTATCTCCCCTCTGGCCTCTCTGATCATCACCCCCTTAAATTGACCATTAGGACCACCAGGTCGCGGAACAATGCCCTTTGGAGGTTGCAACCCCATTGGATCAACAACGAGGCTGTCCACGACAGAGTTCTTTCCCCCCTGGGGGAGTATTGGGCACACAATGCGGGGTCGGCTTCTCTGGAGATGACCTGGGACGCCTCCAAGGCTCACAGCAGGGGTCAGTATATCTCGGCTGTGGCGGCGGTAAAGGCGGAACTGGGAGACGGGGTATCTGACCTGCAGCGTAGGGTGGATGAGGCGTTGAATCAGTATTCAGCCTCGCCGACGGTTTCCAATTTTGAGCACCTGTCATCGCTTAGGCGAGAACTACATCTCTATGTTACAGATGCCACTAGTCTTGGTATACAGGGTAGCAGACAGGCATACTTTGAACATGGAGACAAAAATAGCAAACTGCTGGCGATGCTAGCGCAGCAGGACAGGCCCTCAGCGGTTATATCGGAGATCCTCACGGCAGATGGCGCTTTAGCCACCTCTCAGGAGGATATTCTGTCTGCATTCAACACTTTCTACACTTCTCTTTGTCTCTTCACTTCCTGACGGGTTTGATCCTGCGCCTATGATCTCCCTGCTGGACACATTGGCCCTGGGGTGGCTCTCTGACACGGAGAGGCAGCTCCTTGTCTCGGAGATCACCCCAGAAGAGGTCACACTGGCCATTAAATCTTTTCCGGCAGGTAAAACCCCAGGGCCGGACGGCCTGCCCATTGAGTACTATAGGGCCCACGCAGAATTGCTCGCCCCCAAACTAGCTCAGATGTTTCAAGCTTGCTTGAATCAAGACTCCTTGCCACCCTCTATGAGAGAAGCCCATGTGGTTCTAATTCCTAAGCCTAATAGAGACCCTAAGTTCTGCGCCTCATACAGGCCAATTGCACTTCTCAACTGTGACCTTAAAATTTTGACCAAGTTACTGGCCACTAGACTCAACGTAGTGATAAAGTCCCTGATTGACCCCGACCAAACGGGCTTCATGCCCGGTAGATCTACAGACATTAACATACGCAGATTATTCACTAATATTCATGCCCCCATACTAACCAGGGTACTAGAACCATTGCCACCTTGGATATAGAGAAGGCATTCGACACAGTGGAATGGGTCTATCTGTGGGAGGTGCTTAGACGAATGGGGTTCCCATTAAAATTTATAGGCTGGATACGCACACTTTACACTGGTCCTACGGCACGCATTAAGCTGAATGGCTCCTTGTCTCCTCCGTTCCCCCTGCAGAGGGGCACCAGACAGGGATGCCCTCTCTCCCCGGCTCTGTTCGCCCTGGCCGTGGAGCCTATTGCTGAGGCCCTTAGGAGCTCGGCCGAGGTCCGTGGTCTTCGGGTGGGCTGGCTGGAGGAGAGAATGGCTTTATACGCGGACGATATGCTCCTGTTCCTGAATGACGCTGGTGACTCTCTGCGGGGCGCACTTGGTATCATGGATGCCTTCGCAGCCTTCACGGGGCTGAGGGTGAACTGGCACAAGTCGCAATTGTTCCCAGTGGATGCGGGGGCCCGGTCCTCCTCGCCCTCCTCTCTCCCGCTTCAGTGGGTTGAGCAGTTCACCTACTTGGGAATTGTTATCTCAAGGGAGACTGGGGATTTTGTGCGGCTCAATCTCGACCCTGTCCTGGTGACCATTAAAGCCAAACTTAAGGCGTGGAGTAACCTCCCCCTTTCTCTCATCGGGCGTATTAACCTGATTAAAATGAAAGTCCTTCCTAAACTCACGTATATTTTTCGGAACTCCCCTCACTGGCTGACTAAAGTCTTCTTTAATTCCCTCAGGCAACTCTTCCTCTCCTTTATTTGGGGGGGCAGGCCACCTAGATTTAAATATTCCACCTTGACCAGGCCTGTGGACAGTGGCGGCTTGGCTCTCCCTGATTGTTACAAGTATTATTTGGCCACTCAGCTTGTGACCGCCCACTGGTGGCTGAGACCGGACCTGACCAACTCCGTAACGGTGCTGGAGGCAGCCATAGTGGGGTCCCTGGAGGCACTGGAGGGACTGCTATTCAGGGGGCCTAAAACGCCTCACAATCTCACCCCTTCCATGCGTACCACTATGCGGGCATGGAGGGCGGGTGAGGCACTAAGGGCACCCCAGCCGAACTCTTGGTCTCCTCACACCCCCCTGTGGCTGAATCCCAACCTATCACAATTCCACACTATCGCCGATCCGCAGGCCTGGGCCAAGTATAAAATACTGACCCTCAAACATATCATCACCAACGGAGATCTCACTCCCTTTCACACTTTATGTGCTAAATTCAACGTACCTGACCGAGCCCACTTTAGATATCTCCAAATTGCACATGCCTTCAGGTGCCAATTTTTGGGCAGGCCAGTTGAACTGGCATACTCAGAGTTGGAATCTACTATCCGGGTGAAGGACCTGGAGAAACCCGCGTCTCAGATTTATGGATCCCTGCTGGTTGCTGCTATCCCCGAGCTGTCTTCCCTCCGCAGGAAATGGGTGGAGGACATACCGGGGCTGGACGCGGACGACTGGAGGGAGGTTTAGGATTATCCCTTCTCCCCTCTGATCTCAGCAAGGGACAAATTAGTCCAATATAAAATTGTCCACAGGGCTCACTACACACCTCACAGGCTGCACCAGATGTCACCGGAGCATTCTCCGGAGTGCTGGCGCTGCTCCTACCGGCCAGGGGGTTTCTTCCATATTTTCTAGGCTTGCCCAGCAATTGTACAGTATTGGAGTGAAGTGCTACGGGTGATCAATAAGGCCACCGGGACTTGCGTCCCATGTGAGCCCATACACTGTTTGCTAGGACTGGTTGACCAAATGCCAATACTCAGAGCCAGAAAAACACTCATATCCCTACTATTGTACTATGCGCGCAAAGCCATTACAATGAATTGGAAACAATCGTCTCCCCCCTCTGTTAAATTTTGGAAAAACTTAGTTAATGCCAGTTTGCCCCTATATAGAGCCACGTACTTGTCTAGAGGTTGTCCGCACAAATTTGAAAAGGTGTGGAACTGTTGGCTAGATGACAGAAGCACGGCAAGTGATACAGTGACCACTGTCTAGAATTCTATTGTATCATTGGAATATCGATCTATTAACCCAAATACTGTTTCCAGGCTGTTTGTCGCCCTGTGGCGGTCTGATGCCGAAACAGGGTAATGGCCCCTGTGTGGGCAGCTGTTGTTGTGCCTAGGTGTGGGCAAAATGTGTGTATGTTCTATAAAACTTCAATAAAAAGATTTAAAAAAAAAAAAAAGCCTGTCTCCTGCCAGCAATCTGTTGAAGCAGTGGTCTCTCTGCAGATGTCAGCCACGCCTCCTGCTGATTCAGAGTTATGCCCCGTACACACGATCAGTTTTCCTGTCGGAAAAAGTCCAATGAGAGCTTTTGGTCGGGAATCACGACCGTGTGTATGCTCCATCTGACTTTTTCCAACAGGTAAACGGCCAAAAACTGCTGGAAAAAGATAGAGAGCTGGTTCTCCTTTTTCCCGTCGGGATTCCCGACTGACTTTTTTTCCTATAGGAAATCCCGACCATGTGTGTGGGGCATAAGTGCTCTCCAATCAGCAGGGAGCATGAGCTTTTGTAGGTGTGACATAGTAGGGTGTGTCAGACCTCTGCAGAAAAAAAAAAAACATTTTTCATGCTGAGAGAAAAAACCCAGTTCACACTATAAGAAAATTGGACGAACGATTTTTAATGAAGGTGCATATCGTGATGTAACCAAAAATGATAACAACTTGTACGAAAATTCACGGACAAAGGAAAACGTGGACTAACGTACTAGCAGAGGAGGTGACCCTTATACAGGGGGTCCCCGTCTTCCGAACGGGTTAGAGACTTTCCGCTTATTTGTAAGCCTGAAATGTTCGTAAGTCGGGCCGCGCATGCGCAGAACGACCATTACGGACATTTTACGATGTTTTCCGATGTTCCGTCGAATGGCCGCCCATGCACAGAATGACAATTACGGACATTTCCGACATTTTCCAAGGCTCCGTCTGGCCGCGCATGCGCAAAACGGCAGATGGTCCCCGCAGCATCCTGTTCGTAAGTAGGAGTTGTTCGTAAGTCGGGCGTTCATAAGTCAGAGACCCCCTGTAACCATATCCACCAAATACGTTGAATTATTTCCATACAATTACTGTAACCATCGATAGGAAATCGGATGTTATGTTAACGCACAATAAAAAAATTCTAGCTTGCAAATTAATTTTTTATCATCCGAACAGTCGGAATTGGCTGTCAAAAGCACTATACTAACGAATAGATAATCGACTGTTTGTTCCTCTTACAGAAATTTGAGTCTGATTTTTGATTTTCTTATCATGTGTGGTGGACATACGAGTCCTTCTCTACAACATGCTGGCAGGGGACAGGCTTTTCTACTTTGCTGATTTACACCAAATTCATTCATTTTAGTTGCAATTTCAGATGGCTTTGGCATTTCTAAAATGTCTATAGGATTGCAAACCCTGCCTGAAGCAGGTCAACTGTTAATGGATTGTGAATCATCTCAGAAGCATCTCAAACTGTTACATGCTGCCATCAACGCAAGCCCAAAGCCATCAATATTTTGTTCTCTATGGTTACACAGTTAGTCAGGAGTTCAGGTGGAGAAGCCGCCGCTCCAGGTGAGCAATTAATGCAATCCGGATCTGTTGGGTGCAAGCCATGGCTCGCTACCGATATCAATGGAAAAGGAAGAAAAGGCTGCACACCATCAAAAACGATCCAACGTGATTTATTGTTCCAACAGAGTCAATTTACAGCCATCAAGACAAGGATAAGGACATAGGACCCAGGAGGTGACGCATTTCACACTGCCAACAGTGAGAAGAAGCACTGTTGGCAGTGTGAAACGCGTCACCTCTTGGATCCTGTGTCCTGTGTCCTTGTCATGATGGCTGCGAACTGACTTTCTGTTGGAACAATAAATCATGTTGGATCATTTTTGATGGTGTGCAGCCTTTTCTTCCTATTACATAGTTAGTCAGGTTAAAAAAAGACCGAAGTCCATCTAGTTCAACCAATAGAAGACATATCATAGAATAAATAAATGAAAAACCTCCATGTACAGAATTCTTTACCAATAGTTAAAACGAGAATAAGGTAAAAAATCCCCTGTAATGCATGGTTCAATTTGCTCAAGTAGGGGAAAAATAAATTCCTTCCTGATTCCCTAGCAGGCAGTTGGAGATCAACAATATCTGGCGTATGCAGACCGGCAATCTTAATACACCTTTGGCATTGCTTTGCTTCTTTATATGCTTTCAGGTTTAACCTTCCAGCTTTTGTTGCGACTTTGCTGGAATGGCCCCTCTGCTTGTTATTGGATAACACGTCTTATTTTGGTACTTTGGTTGCCTAATGTGGAGAGCTATTAAATTCTACTGATGATAATTATTAGCTGTAAATGCTCTTATGGTACAAGTAGCAAGTTCTGTATGTTGGATAAATAATCAGCACAAACCTTAAAAACCAGTGATCAGCATTGTCCATGAACATTGGGGAGCAGTTTTCTGCTGTAAGATTGATGCTGAAGTATGTGGTAGCTTCCCAGCTTCAATATTATAAAAATTATATTTATGTGCCTATTTTTTTTTTATATAATAGGTATGGAAATCATAATTATGGCTCACACATAAAATATATAAAATCTCACATACACACACATACTGTATATATTTATATATATATATATATATATATATTATAAAATTACGTGTTTTTCTCTCTTGACTTCCACAACCCTAAAACAACTAATACCAGCCACAAAAGAGTAAAGTTGGGTATCCTTCCTTTAGAACAGCATTTTTTTAGTCTGCATGACAATGCCATCTAGTGGTTACCTTATAATACTGCATACTAAGAAAAAAAAAAAAAAACAGTGCTACAGATTGAAAGACACATAGCGGATTTCCAGTATAATTCATTACAGCAGGTTTAGGCTCTAGCTCTTTTTTCCCTTGCCCCAGGACCACTGGCAATTCTAATATTAGAATGAGAAAATGGAACAAACTTGCAATAAATTTAGATTTAAATATACGTGGTTTGGGCCACTTCTGGTCTAATACAACACTGTGGGGTTGATTTACTATAGCGTGCAAATAAACACTCTCAAAATAGCCAAACCGCATGAATTATCATGAAATGTAATTCACTATAGCGCTTGGGGAAAAAATGCACACAAAATCAAATTCACTATAGGTCACAGACAACAGAGACCGTCCAAATCATTTCTCTTGCTAGTGACAGGGGAATTGCACATGGAAATAATGTTTAGAGCATGATATGATAGCTTAAATGGTTCTTAAATATGTGGTATATTGTTTAACCACTTCTCATCTCTTCTTATTTTATCTCTTTTTATTTCATTGTTCTTTAAGATTGCATCACATTCGTCTACGAATGTGCCAATGTGTACAAACAGAGGTCGTGTTTCATTATGATTTTCCGAGTATACTAGCATTATCCCCTCTTTTTTGGGTACTTTTACTTATGTCAAGTTGTGTCCGCTCAACCAATTTTGACATGAAAGGATACGGATACTCTGCCCATATACTGGTATTTATCTTCCCGATATCCAGTTTGGATGCTATAACTTTACTTACCACAAGATGGCAATATACATTTTTTATATTGCCGTGTTTTTGCTCCCTTATATGTTTATTAAAGCGGAGGTTCCGCGGTCCATCGTTGTTTTTTTTTTAAGTCCATTCAATGTGGTTTCAGATAACAATTTAGTACTTAAAATCATCCCCCGTTCGTTTTCGTTAAAAATAAACACTTATATAAACTGATCCTGGGATTTTCCATTTTGCTTGTGGGCATTGTGAAGCCCACAAGCACGGACTTCCGGGTAACGGTGAATGCTTGTCTCCCGGCATTCACCGCTCTATCTCGCGCATGCTCGTGTCTGCAGGTGCTTAATGACAATATTCACCTGTGTGCCCTGATTTAAAATGGCGGAATTAGAACCACCCTTGTCACGTGACCGGGTAGATGAGTCACGTGACGAGTGAAATCTCGAGAGATTTCGCTGGACGCCGTTTCACATTGTCTCCTGGGAAGCATGACACTTTGCTCCCAGGAGACATTGTGGAGACCTCCCAGCAGACATAACGCCGCTGGGGAAAGCAAAAGATACGGGAGGAAAACCAGGAAGTCCTAATTCAGACAGCTGATTCACGGTAATTAGAGCAGCACAAAAAAAACCTTTGGGCATATGTGTATGTAAATGTTGCAAGGATGTGGATAAAGTAAAGGTGAAATTTTGGGTGAACCTCCGCATTAATGAACTGCTGGACTCGTAGGCTCATTGAAATATGTGGTCTGTCTTTCTCTGAAGTTTTAATTAATTTGTACCATCAAAGTGGATTATCATTCTATTATCCTGATACACTTCGGGATTTATTTAAATAAGGGTTGTAATTGGCCCCAATGGAGGTTGATCGCGCGGTGGGGAGCACTGTGGATTATCCTGTTCTGACCGCATTCGGAATAACCAATCATAGGACGCAACTCATTATCATAGATGTGGTCCGTCCTGTCATAGAATTGGTCTCTGGTGTGGGGGGAGATGTGGTCTTCGGTCCTATCCCATCTCTCGATCATGCCACCCAGAGTGAGGCTTGGTCCAATGTCAAGAATATGGCCGCCACACGAGATCGTTGCTTCCTCGAGACTATTTAATGGTGGACGTTCAGTGCGGCGCCCGTGCCTTTTGAAAACGTCACGTGTGATGAAACATGTCAGGGCGGAGTTACGCACTGACGTCACCGCATTCCACGTGACCTCGGAAGCACGGATGTTCGCAAACTTTTTATTGCCGGATTTTTTACTATTTGTTGATATTTTATGGACCTTTGTGACTTACATTTGTAGCACACAGACCCCTTTTCCCTACCTTTGGCTCACTTGTAGGAAAAGGGGCACACCAATGCCATATGCCCGTACCCTCCTGTGTGAAGAGGTTGAGCGGTGTAATGTAACTGGGTCTCCACGGCTAGGTTCTCCAGAGAATGGTTCTCGTCTCCACTGCAATAAAGTCTCTATTTCCCCCAATAACTCCAAGGTCCACACCAATTGCAACTCCAACGTAGAGTTTATTTTCTCATATGCATAGTCATTAAATAGGAAAGGATGGATGGAGAAAAGGACAGCAAGAGGTGTTGGAGTAGGTCCAGGCACAAACAAATACATATTCACTACCTTTATCTTCAGGTAGTCTCAGCTCACGCGGATAGTCTCCTATTAGAGTGGATCCTAGCAGCCGGAGTGATGCTCGAATTAGATTACACACAGTCTCTACACAAACTCTGCCACAGACCTGGTGAACGTTGGGTCTCTGCCACAGACCTGGTGAATGTTGGGTCTCTGCCACAGACCTGGTGAACGTTAGGTCTCTGCCACAGACCTGGTGAACATTAGGTCTCTGCCACAGACCTGGTGAACATTAGGTCTCTGCCACAGACCTGGTGAACATTGGTTCTGGTATTAGGCCTCTATCAGGAAGATGACATCCCTCCAGAGAGTTACCGGGCCCCTTCCTTCACTGTGATCTCTCACCAGTCCCTCTGAACGGTCCTCCCCCGGCCTCCTCTTCCAGATACGGGTCTCCTTGCAAGGCAGCACCCTGGGATTCCTCCTCCCTCCGTGGGTTCCAGCCGAAGGTGCTGGACCCAAGGCCTTCAGTTGCAGCCCCAGGGCCGCCAGTGTACCGAGCCTGGAACTCCACCCCAGGGCTAAAGGTGCCTGGGGTGGCCATGAACAGAACAACACACTCCTGGGGTCGGACCCCTGGGAACTCACTCCCTACAGACAGGGTCTGCCCCTTTTTATATCCTCTCCCGGCATGCACAGCAGGCCGACACGCCCACCATACCACCGCCGAGAGGGGACATCCAAGGCACAGCACTGTACCAGCGGTTCAACCCTAGCCTCCGATGGCAGCGCCATCAACAGGCCACAGGGAACTATACACCAGTGTCCCACCTGTAGTATAAAATGGTTTTACAGAACCCTATCAAATAATGTGTTTGAGTACAACTACCACTCAAACATTCCCTTAGATTTAAAGACCCTGCTACACATTTTTTATGAAATAAACCAAGTAAGTGTTTTAAGGATAACACACAATCTGGAGTACTCCTTTTTCTTTTTCCTTACACGTTGAGCTCGAGTCAGGGAGTGAGCTCCATAATCCATCAGAGGGAAGGATCCTCTCTTTTGGGACATGGACGTTTGACGTGAGGAGTGAGGAAGATGGCAGGAGCTGTGTGACATCCACATCCGAGACATATTAAGACCCCGCAGAGTGTTATATCTGCAGGCTCGTATGACCTTGCTAACACAGGAGGTCCACCATTTCTGGTAAGGGTGTCCATCTTTATTTGGTGTATCCCTCCAAGGATCCTCTCTTATCACCTTGGTGGCGGTGGAACTACCTCTCAACTTCTGCATATCTTCACGCAACTTATTTTTTCCATGTTTTTTTTCACTTGAGATTTGGACTTAATATTTATGCTATTTGGACAATTTTGTTCTTTTTTTTCTTTTTCTTTTTTATTGTTTTTATTGTGTGTACATAGGTTCATTGGTGTTTGCACACTCATTTTTTGCACTATAGATTCATTTATTATATTATTCAGGTGTTGATGCACTGTTTATTATTAGCGCGACTTCCTTCCCCTACTTTTTTAACCACTTCCATACCAGGCACTTTCGCCCCTTCCTGCCCAGGACAGTTTTGAGCTTTCAGCGCTGTCACACTTTGACAATTGCGCAGTCATGCAAGACTGTACACAAAACTAAATTTTTATCATTTTCTTCCCACAAATAGAGCTTTTTTTTTGGTGGTATTTGATCACCTTTGCGGTTTTTATTTTTTGCTAAACAAACTAAAAAAGACTGACATTTTTGAAATTTTTTTTTTGTTGCTTTGTTTCTGTTATAAAATTTAGCTTTCTCCTTCACTGACGGGCACTGATGAGTCGGCACTGATGAGGTGGCACCGATGAGTTGGCACTAATAAGGTGGCACTGATGAGCACGCATGAGGAGGCACTGATATGTAGAATTGTTGGGCACTGATAGGCAACACTGATATGCAGCACTGATGGGCACCGATAGGTGGCACTGATGGGCACTGACAGGCAGCGCTGATGAGCACTGATTGGCACTGATAGGTGGCACTGATTGGCACTGACAGGTGGCATTGATGAACACTAATAGATGGCACTGATGGGCAGCGCTGATTGGGCAGGTACTGAACAGGTGTTAATGCTGGCCATTGATTGGTACTGTGATGGGCACTGATTGGCACTTTATTGGGCACTGAGAGGGGGTTTTGATGGGGCACAGACTGGGCACCGATTGGGGGCTGTGCTAATAATCAATGTGCTGATTATCAGCACAGATCCCCCCTCTGACAGGGAGATCCAGCAATCGGCTCTCCCTGTCAGTGCAAACCGAAGAATGCCGTTTACCGGCACTTCCTGATTCACGCTGTGATTGATCACGTGGTAAGAAGCCTCTGTCAGAGGCTTCTTACCACGATCGGAAATGTGGTGTGTCAGACTGACACGCCGCACTCGCGATTGCCGCGCTGCGCACCCCCACGGGAGCGCACCGGCATGTTATCCTGCTGGATGTCATATGACGCCCAGTCAGGAGAACAGAACCACTTCCAGGACGTCATTCTGCATACGGTGGGCGGGAAAGTGGTTCATCTGCTTTCTTAACTGCTCAAAAAATTGATGTAAAAATTTAAATATCATTGAAAGTCTGAGAAGAGATAAATTCCCCCTCTTTCTACAACTATGTACCAGCACAAGTGCACATGCTCAGACGTGCAAAATACTCACATTTCCATTCCCATAAATTTTTTGCCAAGCGTTCTAGTAAATTCGCGAATTAGTGCTTGGCTAAAATCTGTTTGCGGATGTGAAAATGCATGCTATATAGCCAAATGCAAGTTTCAACCATTGAATATAATTGTACAATTGTAACTTCCACAAAAAATTTTTTTAACCACTTCAGCCCCAGAAGATTTGGCTGCTCAAAGACCAGACACTTTTGACACATTTTTGGGACCATTGACAATTATACAGCGATTAGTGCTATAATAATGCACTGATTATCGTATAAATGTCACTGGCAGGGAAGGGGTTAACACTAGGGGGCGATCAAGGGGTTAATTGTGTTCCCTCACTGTGTTCTAACTGTGGGGGGGGGGATGCGACTGACTAGGGAAAGAGAGAGATCGGTGTTCATACATTGTATTAACACACAATCAGTCTCCTCTCCCCTGAAAGAACGAGGATCTGTGTGTTTACACACACAGATCCCGGTTCTCGCTGTGTCACGAGCGATCGCGGGTGCCTGGCGGTCATCGCCCCCACCGGGTACTCGCATCGGCTACGGCGACGAGCCGCAGGGGCGCGCCCCTAGTGGCCAAAAGGTCAAAGCAACGTAAGGTAATGTCGCTTCACCCAGCCGTGCCATTCTGCCACAGTAAAACTGCAGCGGCTGGTCGGCAACCAGTTAGTTTTGAGATAAACTGTTTATTTCTCTAAAATAAATTGTCCTTGCTGGGGTTTTATGTTGCTGCTTCTTCATATATATATTTTTTTAAAGAATGCTAGTAGTGTGTAATGTGTAATGTTTTCATGTTTTTGTAAAATATATTTTTCAAAAAAGTCTAATCCTAAACTCCCACAGGTGTCTTCACAAACCACAAACATTAACCATTGCTGATGCAAATTTTAAATTAGTCACAATTTTGTGTGTTGTTTAGTATTTACAAATGTTCATCGTTTTACCCCAAAATAATTTATATGTGTATCAACATCAGAAATCAAAATGTCATTCCCAAAAAATCAGAGGGTAACATCACTATTCTACACTCACACACCAAGAACCACCAAATATCACAGAGTAAATCAAGAAGCATAACTCCTGACTAATGTCATTCCACCACCTATAGGTATATGTCCAAAGAAATGCAGTATTTGTGTGTATTTATGTGTAGGAGGGTTTCCACCACCATTGCAAATCGTGCCATATATTTACCATGGGCAAGGGCAATAATCAGCCTTAAGAATTCCCACCAGCACCAATTGCAGCCTCCTACAAAGCAAAAAGCAACAAAATGAGAGATCGTTCAGCATGCTGACAGTAATCAGTCATACCCAGCCTTCACAACAGATGGCATGTGCCAGAAACAGGTTGTTCAATGGCTCTCTGGCCTTCCACAGTACATCTGCATTGATTAAATTATTGCACCCCTGGGACTTGACTGTTTGACACCACAGAGATGCAGCTTCTAGCCATGTGGCAGCACAGTGGCTAACTGGTTAGCACTTCTGCCTAGCAGAAGGGTTTGAATCCTCTGTTGTGGTTTTAAAGTTTTTTTTACACTTGTGGGTGCATGGTGGATTTTATTTTAATTAAGTCAATTTAAATGATGATTTAAATCGCTAGTAAAAAGGCTTGATTTAAATCATATTTTTTAAAGAGCAACTGTCACCTCTGTCCCACAGTGGCACCTCCTCTGACCTGTTGTTGACTCATTGACACTCATTCACTTTAATGGGACGGCTGGTGATGCGGCAGTGACACAACAAGGTGAGGGACGTGGCGGCAGCTGGTGAGTGAATGCTCGCTAACAGGCACTGCCATGATGGATCTGAAATGACAGGTGCTCTTTAAATGTAAGGACTTATTTTTTCCTATTTAGAAGAATAAGCTGTCATGTTAGTAAAACAGCGATATCAGAACTGATTCAATCATACAGTTCAGTTTGTAGTGTAGATAGATTTGCAAAACAGCGGAATAAATTAATATTCCTGAACTTTGTTTTTATCTCATGGTTACTGTTAAATTGTGTGAATGCATCAATGTAGTGCATGTTATCTAATCTTGCAGAGCTTGGATTCATTGAATGAGTTTACCAAAAATGATAATATTGCAGAATTTACAGCCTCATGCTACATAAACTAAATTATTAATGTATCTTAAAGCGGACTTTCGGTCTTTTTTTCCCACTTTCTATCTAATAAATTTTCTGTCCTTGTTGTTTTACCTTTGGATAGTAAAACATATTTTTTTTTCTGCCAGTAAGACCACTTTCACTCTGAGGTGCTTTTCAGGCGCTTTCACGCAAAAAAAAGCGCCTGAAAACGTATTTCCATTAAAATCAATGAATGCTTTCACACTGGGGAAGTGCGCTGAAAAAACGCCCCTCTCCATTGAAATGAATTGAAAGCTTCAAAAGCGCCTGAAAAGCGCTTCAAAAGCACTCAGTGTTTTACTGGCAGTTTTTCAAGCGCCTCAGTGTGAAAGTGACCTTAATACCTTATACAGTCCACTTCCTGTTTCTTGTCTGGTAAAAAGCCTAGGCTAATGACATCATGCACAGCTCTCTCTCTCTCTCACTCTTGTGAGCGATTTCCTGCTTGAAGCTTGTAGCTCTAAAACACTCAACAAGCCAAATTCTTTTTAATTTTAATGGCCCCTGTTCACATTTTCTGTCACCTGAAGCAAAATACCTGTCCCTCAAAAAAGTACATGACCTTCTTTTTGGCAGATTGGCTTGTAAAATGCTGCAAATCGCTTAAAAAAAAAGCCCAAAAAATGGCAGTAAATCACTATGCTCAGGTGTGAATGGAGCCCTGAGCATAGCAATTTACTGGAATTTTTGGGCGTTTAAGCATTTTGCAGTTTTCACGGCAAAACTACAATCGTGGCATGGATGGAGCCTTAAGCCCTGTACACACGATCGGATTTCCTAAGGTTTTTGAACCGATGGATTTATCCATCGGGAAACCGATGAAGCTGACTTCCATCAGTCTTGCCTACACACCATCAGTCAAAAAACCGACCGTTCCAAATGCGGTGACGTAGAACACTCCGATGAGCCGAGAAAAATGAAGTTCAATGCTTCTGAGCATGCGTCGACTTGATTCTGAGCATGCGTGGGTTTTTTTAACCGATGGACTTGCCCATAGACGATCGGAATTTGCTATCGGTTTTTTATCCATCGGAAAAATTTAAAACATGTTCTATTTTTTGACACCGATGGAAAAAAGACCGATGGGGCCCATACACGATCGGTTTGTTCGATGAAAAAAATCCATCGGACTGTTTTCATCGGTAAAACCGATCGTGTGTACGCGCCTTTAGGCTCCATTCACAGCTGGGCATTCTGAATCGCAAGCCGAATCGTCACGATTCACAATTTACGGCAAAATGCGCAACACGTTTGCGATGCCATTATTTCTCAATGGCACCGCCAAACGTGGAGCGATTTTGCCATGATTGTAGCACGACAAAATCTGTCGCCCAAAAGAAGCTCCGGATTGTTGTGCAACAATTGCGGCAAAATCACGCCGCATTTGGGGGTGCATTAAGAAATAATGGCATTGCAAATGCGTTGCACGTTTTGCCGCAATTCAGAATCGCGGTGATTCCACCTGCTATACAAAAACGCTTAGGTATGAATGGTGCCTTAGCTGGAAGCCAACAGGCTGAGATCTCCCTACTATACTTACAGACTGCCCAACTGGCAGCTTTGGGTGTTACCAACAATCTTTGCAGGAGGCAGCTCCTCCCGTGGTATTCTCTATAATAAAAATAAATCTATAAAACATCAACATGGCAACCTCTCGAACCAAAGTGGTATCTTCTCATAATGGCATAGCAAGTCTACAGACCTAGGAACAGGAAGCTCACAGAGCCCCTAAAAGATATAAGAACTGGAAACTGAAATAGCATTTGTGAGTGGACTGGACCACAAAACCTAAAGTTTAAATGGCCTTTGTCTAGCGGACCAACCCCCCCCTCTTCATTCCCCTTTTTTCCCCTTCTTTGCTGATCTACACTCCCCCTTTTGTTTTATTTGGTGTCCCCCCATTTTGGAGGAACAGAACAGGAGAGCCGGGAATTGAGCATGAAAAAAAAAAAAAAAGGACAAGACTCTTTCTGGACTTTGCCCTTCTATATACATTCTCCACACTCCTGTTATCTTCATAGCGAATGTCTGACCAGAAAAAAAGGAAATTGTTCACTTTTTATAAAGTGAATGTTAATGAGCTTTGTTAATAGGGGGAAAGCGGTGTTCACTGTGAATAATTAATCTTCTGTTTTTTTTTTTTTCTTGCATAAGATTTCATAGACTGCTAAGTGAATGTCCTCTGCTCCTTTAGTTAATCAATGCAGTTCCTTAATTTTGAATACCTCTGGGAATCGATTCTTAGTGTATTCATCACTGGAAGTAGCCAACTGTTGATATTGCCAGAAATCTAGGGAACTGATCACTTCCTCTGCACGGAAATCTCAAGCAATGTTATCAGCCCTGCCCAGTTCACCTCTGTGAACTACAGAAAGAATAACCCCATAATTATGGAGACAAGGAGAGAGAGAGGTGTTCTGTAGCTCAAATTAGAAGCAAGCAGCTCAGGGAGACAATACCGCCTTCCATAGACAGAACAAAGTAAGCGAGGATTGTCACCCTAGAACAAAAGTTTTTTTTTTTTTTACAGAATCACCAGGTGAAAAAACAGGAAAAGGAATCTGAAAAAAGAAAACGAATGCACCCACCACATCTAAAGGACTGGTAAGCTGCAATATATTAAATTTTTGTTTTTAAGCTGAAATCTGGGAATTTTATTTTTGCATACTTACATTGGCTAAGTATATCTGATAGCGAAGATGCCATAAATCACTGTAGAAATCCTTGTTGCGTACAGTGAGAGACACTATTTTCTGGGTTCTAAGTGTAGCGCACCCCTGACCCTCGGCGTTGGGGAGAACTGATATCTCACCTCAGGGTGCTGATTCCTAAGCATGGCGGGGGTGGAGGGTTGCAGAAAAATGGGCACCAGTCACATTTAGGGCTAGTTTACCCTTGCTTCAAAACATGGCTTCAGACACTCTTTGTTAAAGCTCTCTGAACGCCAGTCAAATCCCCTGTCACTAAATAAAATGGTTAGCTTACAGTCTTGTTTACACCTTGCTTTTGTAAGCAATATGTTAACCCTTATCAGCAAACTAGTGATTAAAAGGAAAAAATTGTGGCGACCAAGTGATGCATAAACTAAATGAACATAAATAACACCCTGTGACAAGTGCAGAAAAATAAATAAATAAATATTGTTAAAAAAATATGTGTGTAGCGATACCTCCAACTAAGGAGGCCGCAGAATTAGATTTGGGCCCTGAGTGCAGCTCCGCCAACCCCCGGCAATAGGCTCTACCCAGCACCGGCCCAAGACATGGTGCTGCCTGGGACCAAGAATGAAATGCTGCCCCCCCCCCAAAAAAAAAAACACGCCCACCAAAACGCCCCCACATTCATTATTTTATATCATGATAATTAAATGTCATTTAAAAAGTTATAGCGCCTACAAAATAGGGGATAGAATGACTTTTTTTAATTATTTTTTTTTCCTAGTAATGACGGCGATCTGCGATTTTTATTATGACTGCAACATTATGGCGGACACTTTTGACACATTTTTGGGACCATTCACACTTATACAGCGATCCGTGCTATAAATATGCACTGATTGCTGTATAAATGTGACTGGCAGGAAGGGGTTAAATATGTTCCCTGCTAGGTGATTCTTACTGTGGGGGGAGGGGACTGACTGGGGGAGGTGACCGATGGTTGTCCCTATGTACAAGGGACACAGACATCGCGGCCGCCAGGCAAGCGCATCGGCACCCGCGTGACACGGCGGGCACAGCTTTTCCCCGATGCGCGCCCGATGCGGCGCGCATCGCGGAAGTAAACAGGAGGACGTCCATGGACGCCCTCCCGGGAATTGAGCGCCGCGCGGCCCGCGCTGTAGACATCTTTTGTCTATAGCGTGGGCGCAAAGTGGTTAAAAGAATAAAGTTTTGCTTTAAATTACAGGGAAAACATGGGTACAAGACAAAGATCATCATCAGCCACCCACATTAAAAATCCCACCTAACTCACCCGTTTTTCCAGATAGGCAGAGAGGCTGCCCAGGCTCAGCTCACACTGTCACTGTCCAGGGCACAGCCACAGCCGCACAGGAAGATTTCCTCAGACCCACACTGAAATCCAACCCTCACGCAGGAGATGGAAGATGGATGAGGTGTGTGGGCGGAGGCTGAGCGATGTGAATGCTGGGGCGGCCGCGGCCTCCTGACGTCCCTGGTTGCTAGGCGACGGTCGGGACTCGGCAGGCAATTTTAGCAACCAGTGCAGGAGACAGCGGCACCGCACAGGCACAGCGCACCGCCGACCAGCATCCGCTCAGCCTCCGCTCTGCTCTCTGCCCGATGGAAGTAAGTCTGTTAAAAATATGTTGCCGGCCGGACTGCCGCCCCCTCCTAAATGCCGCCTGGTACCATGGTCCCATTGGGTCCCATGGTAGGGCCGGCCCTGGCTCTACCCCCTTCTGGCACAGCTAGTACTGACAATCAATGGTATATCCTATGCAATATAATAACTAAGCCAGGACACAGTAATGAATTGTAATAGATAAAGTGTTTTACTCATTTTCTCAATATGGATAAAGGGGTAACAGTAATCACAGCTCGAGATAATCACTCCTAAGGGCAGCGTCCTGCCACTCTAACACACTATGTAGTAACACACGCTACAGGTGCGCCATACGGGCGACCGTTAACTAAGTGCCCTATGGCGCAGTAATCAAACACGCTAGAATCCCCACCAGGCCTGGTTCTAATATTTAACTTAGTCCTTCTTTCTTCACCGGCAGGTCTGTAATGGTGGTGCACTTTAAACAGAGTATAACTTTGTAATCCAAGGGGTATAGAACTTGGTTAAATAAAGCCGCAGGCTCAGTTCTGACAAAGCTCTTCAATAGGGGTATCAAAATAACTTGTAGGCCACGGCAGTCTATAGGCCTATATACAGTAACAGTATCTTATCTGGGCTTATGCCCTCTCACCCGCCGGACTACGGATCCAGTCCGGGAAACCTCCACCGGCCGTGTCACACACACTCGATCTCTCCAACGATCGGGCCCCCGATCCGACAAGGCTGTAGCGTACAAAGTCAGATGCCACCCAGGCTCGCAGAGGGAGGTGGAAGGCTCTTTGGTGCAGAGCAAGGCCTCAGGCTTCAGGCCTTGCACTCCGACACATCCGCACAGGAGGATCCGTCTGTGAAGTCTTGTGTCCCAAAGAGGCCGAGCCCAGCCTCGCCTCCTCCTTTTATAACCCCTCCCATGAGTCTCTGCGGTGGAACATGTGAAGAATGGGGTTATGGGTAATGTAGTTTCTTCCCAATCTAGGGGAATACCCCGCTACACACTCCCCCCACTTAAACTCTTTGGTCCCCAAAGATAAATTTTAACAACAACTATATATAACACTGGACAATTCTGAAAACGATGTTGAGATAGGGGATTCCCACCATAACTGAGGGGTAGAATTCCCTTGCCCACAGGTCACATTATCATGGGTGGCCTGCCTAACTGTGCCAGAGAGTGAGCTGGGGTTGCCCTCCACCAAATGGACAGTGGAGGGATCCGGAATCTCAGCATTTCTCCTAGCAGTGACTACAGAGTCTTCCGAACTGTTCCCCATCTGAGGGTAGGTCAGCTTCTTAGGAGGTCGAATGACTCTTCGAGCCCTTTGCTCTCCTGGAATCTCTGTCTCTGGCGCCGCAGGCTCCTCTTCCTCGGAGCAACTATCATAGGCATCCTCCCAGTAATCTGCTGAAGGACTAAAGGGGATGAACTCTGTAGCCTCTGGGTTCAGTGTTTCATCTGTGGTATCTTGGGTGACTGGAAGATCTATGATAGAAGTTCCTGGAGTTGGGGAAGACCACAGCCAACCAAGTTCTCCCTCTTCATCTCCACTAAGTTGGGAGGCTTCTCCATTTTCAGCTCGGGAGGTCTGTGACCGAGTGTTCGGCCTAGGAGTATCCAAGATAGAGGCCGGTTCAGGGGAGTCTCCCACGGGAGGTATTCTAACTGCCTCCGCAAGTGGGAGCAGGTGGTTTCGATGCCATGTCTTCAGTGGGCCTACCTTTCCCTCTGGCTTCACCTTGTAGACAGCTAGGCCCGGCAACTTCCTGCAGATGACATAGGGTTCAGATCTCCATCTGTCTGCAAGTTTGTGCTTTCCGGGGACTCCCAGATTGCGCAACAGTACTCGATCCCCGGGCTGTAGGTCTTGTACCCGGACCTTCAAGTCGAAATTTCTTTTATTCCGAGCTCCCCTTTGATCTGAGGCCGCTTGAGCTTGTTCATAGGCTACTTTCAGGCTGTGTCTGAGCCTGTCCACATATCCTTTGTGGGATGTGGCTGAGGAATGGTCCAGTGAGGTGCCAAAAGCCAGGTCCACCGGTAGTCTCGCTTCTCTCCCAAACATGAGTCGATATGGGGAGTAGCCTGTAGCATCACTGATGGTGCAGTTGTAAGCATGTACTATGGCTGTTTTGTGTTTGCTCCAATGTTGCTTTTTCTCACTTTCCAGAGTCCCCAACATGTTGAGCAAGGTTCGGTTGAACCTTTCTGGCTGAGCATCTCCCTGAGGATGGTAAGGTGTAGTTCGAGTCTTCTTAATTCCCAAAGAATCCAAGAGCTTCCGGATTAGCTTACTCTCGAAGTCCCTCCCTTGGTCTGAATGGAGTCTCTGTGGCAGCCCATAATGGACAAAGTACTTCTCCATAAGTACCTTGGCCACGGTGGAGGCCTTCTGGTCTTTGGTGGGGAAAGCCTGGGCATACCGGGTGAAATGGTCGGTTATCACCAGAACATTTCCTAGTCCACTCAGGTCGGGTTCGAGGCAGAGAAAGTCAATGCACACCAGGTCCATGGGCCCTTGGCTCTGTAGATGGCCCATTGGGGCAGCTTGATGGGGCAAAGTCTTCCTCTGGATGCATCGCGCACATGAGTGGCAGTACTCCTCTACCTCTGCTCTCATGCAGGGCCAATAGAACCGACTTCTGACAAGTTGAAAGGTCCTTTCAGCCCCTAGGTGGCCATGATTGTCATGCAGGGCAATCAGAACAGTCTCCCGATGTTTCTCTGGGAGGAACAGCTGCCACTTATCTTCTGAGTCATCAGAGGGGCCCCTTCGGTAGACCACTCCCTGATGTAACTGCAACCTATCCCACTCCTTCCTCAGCAGGCGAGCTTCTTTTGAAGGTTGACGCATGAGTCTGTTTGGATCCTGATTTTTCAAGGCCTCCAGGACCAATCTCCCCATGGGGTCTTCCAATTGGTCACACCTCAATTCCTTCTTGGACAGTCTTGGTAGGTTGTCCTCTTCCAATTGAGCTACTCCACAGTAGTGTTTGGGGACTCCCACCGTGGTAACTCCTATTTCCTCTGCTCTGGAGCCTCCTCGGGCTTGGAATTCAGCTCCTTGACAAAGGGCCCGCACCCCGTCCGGTGCCACTTGGGTCCAATCTTCTATTTCAATGGTGGGGGAATGAGATCTCCTGGACAGAGCGTCTGCGTCTCGATTCCCCACTCCTGGTCTATACTTAAGGCTGAAGTTGAATCCAGACAGTGCGGCCAGCCACCTGTGTCCAGTGGCGTCCAGCTTGGCCGTGGTGAACAGGTAGGTAAGGGGGTTGTTGTCGGTCTTCACAGTGAACTCCGCTCCATACAGGTAGTCTTTGAGCTTGTCTACTACCGTCCACTTGAGGGCCAGGAACTCCAGCTTGTGAGTGGGGTAGTTCTTCTCAGAGGGGGTCAGGCTCCTACTCACATAGGCAACAGGCCACAATTGCCCCTCATGTTCTTGGTAGAGTACTCCTCCCAGACCGTCATGACTAGCATCCACGTGCAGTTCATAGGGTTTGATTGGGTCTGCGTAGGCCAAGACTGGTGCAGTGGTCAGGCTCCTCTTCAATTCCTAGAAAGCCTCTTCACACTTCTGATTCCACTGATCTCTGATGGACTCTCCTGGCCTCCTGGGCCCCGAGCCATCCTCTTCTCCTTCAGTCTTGAGCAACTCATTCAATGGTCTAGCAATTCGGGCAAATCCCTCCACAAACCTCCTGTAGTAGGAGCAGAAACCCAAGAAGGATCTGAGTTCTGTTACTGTGGTGGGCCGTGGCCAGGAGGTAACTGCCTCCAATTTCTCAGGGTCTGTGGCCACCCCTTCTTCAGACACTATGTGCCCCAGATAGGTCACAGAAGACTGGTAGAACCGACACTTCTCAGGCGAAAGCTTAAGTCCTTCCTCACTGAGTCTTCTCAACACTTTTTCCAGCCTCTCTTCATGTTCCTCCAAGGTTCTCCCAAAGACAATGACATCGTCCAGGTATACAAGGACTTCGATCAAGTTCATGTCCCCTACTGTCTTCTCCATGAGGCGTTGGAAAGTAGCTGGGGCTCCAGACAGACCTTGGGGCATCCGGTCGAATTCAAAGAACCCCACTGGGGTTATGAAAGCTGTCTTCTCCTTGTCTGCTGGGTGCATCGGAATCTGATAGTACCCACTCTTGAGATCCATAACGCTGAACCATTTGGCTCCAGACAAGCTCTGTAGGGCATCCTCTATCCTCTGAGTGGTGTATTGGTCAGGTATGGTTCACCTGTTGAGAGTCCTGTAGTCGATACAGAGCCTCAATGATCCATTCTTCTTTCGGACCACCACTATGGGAGAAGCATAGGGGCTTCTGGACTCCCGTATCACACCAGTCCTCTTGAGTTCTGCAAGTTGTTCCCTCAGATCCTCCAGATCTGCTAGCGGGACCCGCCTGACCCTCTCTCGGAAGGGCTTATCTTCCTGGAGGCGGATCCGATGGATGGCACTCCTTGCACACCCCACATCAAACTCATCCTTAGAGAAGATCTTCTCCCATCTATTCAACTGGGCCTTGGCTCTCTCTTTCCAAGCCCTGGACAGATTCGGGTTTTCCATGGACAGCTTCTCCCAAACATCCCCTCCTCCACCTGCCCTCTTCACTTCTGACAGGGTAACAGGGGCCGCCGGGCTCACCTGGCCTAGCAACATTCTGGCTGGGATTTCCATGGGGTCTTTGGTAGTATTCCTAACACTCACTGGAACTCTATAATGGGCCTTCTTCAGGACCTTCAGCGGAATCACTTCCGGTATCACCTCCAGGCCTGAGGACTCACCCCTTGGGTCTGACTCCAGCATGACAAAGGGACCAGGCTGCTCCCAAGTAAGCTTCACAGTGGCCCTGAGACAGGTTACTTCACCGGGCTGCAACACTACCCCTTCTCTTCCAAGTCTCCACACCTTCCCTATCTCCTCTCCAGGGGTCTCCCGCTCTTGGACCAGCCGTTGGTAGGCTGTCTTCAGCATGGGATGGATCTTGGTAGCTGCTTGTCTTTCTTCTGTCACGAGAGGGGTCAGGAGTCTTCGGACCAGGTCCGTGTTCGTCCCTATTATAAGGGAATTCTTGTTGGCTCCAGGCGGCCTAGGGCACACAACTGCCAGGGTGTCAAACACTTCGGCCTTCCCAGCCACGGATGGGTCAAAGGTCATTTTGATGGGAAGGTAGCCGTCGTAAGGGAAACTCTGGGTTCCAATTCCCCATATTTCCAGCTCTTCTATCTTCTTCTGGATAGGCAGATGACTCAGGTGCCTGTCGTAGAAGTCCCGGTATAGTAGGGTCACTTGTGCCCCGGTATCCAGGAGGCCCCTGGTGTAGACTCCCTCCACTTGAATGGGCACTATAGGGGATGGGCCCACCAGCTTCTCTGGATATGGTCCGGCAGGAGCCGCCTTCTTCAGACCTTTTCCCTTTGGACTCTCTCTTGTCCTATTCCCTTTGGACTTGAACCTTTCTTGAGCCTGGTATGCACTGACTTCCCTCCTTTTTAATGGGTGTAGGAACCCGCTGAGGGGTACTATTATTTTTCTTGGGTGGGCACCCCCTTTGGGGAGTGCTGTGCCTCTCCTGAGGGGTCTCCCCCTTTCTCCTGGAGTATAGCTTTTTTGAGGGGTATTGCGTTTCCCCTTTGGTGTTCTATCTCTCTTTTTGTTTTTCTTCGCATTCAGCTTGGAGTTTACTGAAGATGATGGGCACCCGGTTGACTCCTTCACCGGGGGCCTCTGGAGTTTCCCGCCGGCTTGCGGTTGTCTGGTCTCTTCTTCTTCGGACTAGAACATGTGGCTGCAATGTGGCCAACTCCCCCACAGTTGAAGCAGACTATATCTCCCCATTCTTGTAGAGGTTCGGGTGCTGAGGCAATCGGGAACAATTCCTTCCTTGGACTTTCCTTCTTCTTGGGACACTCTGTGTCTTTTGCTATCAGAGAGGTCAATATCTCTAACACCTTGGACATCTGAGTTTTTAGGGTGTCTATCTCCGCCTCTCTTTCAGGAGTCATTACTGGATTGACCAGCACCTGTGCGGGTACAACACTTGTCTTATCCTTCTGCTGGTCCTGTTGCAGCGCCTCCTCATCTCTGATGATTTTTATTAAATCAGCATAAGTCAGCAACATTCCTCCTCCCAAGGTTTTCAGGTGCAGCCAGACTGGATCGGAGCGTAGCGCTCCCTTTAAGACTTGCTTCATTCTTGCCCCATCGGCATCTTGGGGCTTCATCCCTTTCTTTAACACAATCTTGCACAGCAGCCTGTTTAGCCTTCTGACATACTCGGAAAGTTTCTCCTCCTGTTTTTGGAAAGTGTGTTCAAACTGGTAGACCATCTCTGTCACCTTGTCTAATTGACCAAACTCTTCCTGCAGCATAGCTAGACAGTCCTGCGCCGTGCACCCTACATTCCCAAACCGGAAACTTTTCACTGCTTCTGCTGCTGCACCTTTAAGGCTTTCTAACACTCACTGCCTCTTCTGTGCTTCAGGCATCTCCCATGCCTCCACCGCCTGTAATGCCTGCTCCACCCAGGTATCAAAATCTTCTTCCCCTCCCGAGACAGGGAGCTTCCCTGAGAATATTTTTAGTCTCCGGTAGCTAGTTTCCACATGCACCGTACTTGTCTTCTGACATTTGGCTAGCAAATCCCCTATTGCATTTATCAGTTCTGGTGATATAGCAGTGGCCAGTGCAGGTGCCACCGGGGGTGTCGCCCTGTCTTCTCTTTCAGGTGGAGTTCGGGCCGCAGCCTGTGGCGATCCCGTAGGGGATGGTTCCCTTTCTACAGTTATTGCGTGCGCCAGCCTAAATGTTCTGTTGTCTGGCGTCCGCAGACACTTGTGCTTACAAGCCTCTGGCATCCCGTCCCAATATTCCACTAATGCGTATTGATATGAGATGTCTGGGTCTGTCTTCATGTCTATCACCCACGGTGTGTGATCTGGGGACACTGAACTCATTAGTTCCTCTACCGTCTCACTTGACCATTTCTCCCCAGGGCGGCTAATGGCTATCGACTGTTTTGGCTCTGTATTAGCGGCTTTGCACCACTCTTCTACCGCTCTTGGATCCATGGGGTCCATGCCAGGCACTTCTGGCGTTCGCTTTCTGCATCAGGATCCCGGACGAGAACCCCCACGTGTAGCGATACCTCCAACTAAGGAGGCCGCAGAATTAGATTTGGGCCCTGAGTGCAGCTCCGCCAACCCCCGGCAATAGGCTCTACCCCCTTCTGGCACAGCTAGTACTGACAATCAATGGTATATCCTATGCAATATAATAACTAAGCCAGGACACAGTAATGAATTGTAATAGATAAAGTGTTTTACTCATTTTCTCAATATGGATAAAGGGGTAACAGTAATCACAGCTCGAGATAATCACTCCTAAGGGCAGCGTCCTGCCACTCTAACACACTATGTAGTAACACACGCTACAGGTGCGCCATACGGGCGACCGTTAACTAAGTGCCCTATGGCGCAGTAATCAAACACGCTAGAATCCCCACCAGGCCTGGTTCTAATATTTAACTTAGTCCTTCTTTCTTCACCGGCAGGTCTGTAATGGTGGTGCACTTTAAACAGAGTATAACTTTGTAATCCAAGGGGTATAGAACTTGGTTAAATAAAGCCGCAGGCTCAGTTCTGACAAGGCTCTTCAATAGGGGCATCAAAATAACTTGTAGGCCACGGCAGTCTATAGGCCTATATACAGTAACAGTATCTTAGCTGGGCTTATGCCCTCTCACCCGCCAGACTACGGATCCAGTCCGGGAAACCTCCACCGGCCGTGTCACACACACTCGATCTCTCCAACAATCGGGCCCCCAATCCGACAAGGCTGTAGCGTACAAAGTCAGATGCCACCCAGGCTCGCAGAGGGAGGTGGAAGGCTCTTTGGTGCAGAGCAAGGCCTCAGGCTTCAGGCCTTGCACTCCGACACATCCGCACAGGAGGATCCGTCTGTGAAGTCTCGTGTCCCAAAGAGGCCGAGCCCGGCCTCGCCTCCTCCTTTTATAACCCCTCCCATGAGTCTCTGAGGTGGAACATGTGAAGAATGGGGTTATGGGTAATGTAGTTTCTTCCCAATCTAGGGGAATACCCCGCTACATGTGCATATATATATAATCTAAATAAAGTCCATAAAGTAATCCATTGAATTCTTTCCGGTGTAAAGTCTTTCTAAATCATCCACCACACCAGTGTCCTTCAGTGACTCCACTCCCCTCAGGAAACTCACTCACCAGATTCCAATGCCTAGCACTTTCGTGGTAGGCTAAAGTGCTTTCAAACCACACCAAGGGTTAAACGATTTTCCAAAATCCAACCGTGTTCGTGAGGGATCTCTCCACATGTAAATAAAAAAGTGCTCCACTAGTGTAATAACGCATGAACCAGTTTATTAAAACACTTAAAAACACTCTTCAACCTTTGCACTCACATTCCAAAAATTCAAAGCCAGCAAAACTGAAAATCACAGCAAGTTTTCAAATCTCTCATTCAGCGGTGAACTGCGTTCACGGCGGACCCGAGGTATACGGATGTACAAGTACTCTCACCCCCTCCTCGGTCTCGGAATCTCGAGTCTCCACTTCCTAGGTCGACGTTGCACTTCACACGTCAATGATGATGATTGCCGTACAGCCACGCCCCCGACATGTTTTGTCACACAGACTTATTCACGGGATTGGCTGTAGGGTCCGAAAATCGCTCCTTTTATACTTCCCCATTTCATTGATACCGTAGGACTCTGCATCGCGCCTGTGCACACCTCGTGTCCCCGCAGCCGCAATTCACCGACTGTTACATCAGTTAGTGAGTAGCCATAGGGTGTTCTTTAAACTTATATTTCACAAACACAAATTATCCCTTCAAATGGCCACATATTATGCCACTTAGAGTATACTTAGTGACCAACACTATGCCAGATTCCTGTAAGTGTACGTTATAATATGTCAAACGGTTATAGATAGAACATTATCAAAATATTAAACTAAATACATTTTAAAACTTTATGAAAATCAAATGGTTGGAATATTAACATCATTGTCACACCCCCGTTGCCGCTCTGGTGGACAAGGATGATATAAATAAAAATGATATATATTGTATCTAAAAACAATATATTGAACAGAAATTCACAACATTATAAAACTGACCACCCTCCAGGTGATCAAACCCCTTACTTACTACACGGTTGAATTCAACAGAAGGAGAGATACAGTACCTTTAAACTACCACTGGTAGGTGTAAATAACATCCTGTTCATTATCTCCCCTCCGCTTTTCAACATGGTATGTCATGGACTTCCGTATATTGCATTAAAAGTTGCGAATTGCAATACATGAGTAGGGATGAGCCGAACACCCCCCGGTTCAGTTCGCACCAGAACATGCAAACAGGCAAAAAATTTGTGCGAATACCGTTAAGTCTATGGGACACGAACATGAAAAATCAAAAGTGCTAATTTTAAAGGTTAATATGCAAGTTATTGTCATGAAAAGTGTTTGGGGACCCGGGTCCTGCCCCAGGGACATGTATCAATGCAAAAAAAGTTTTAAAATCGTCCGTTTTTTCGGGAGCAGTGATTTTAATAATGCTTAAAGTGAAACAATAAAAGTGAAATATTCCTTTAAATTTCGTACCTAGGGGGTGTCTATAGTGTATGTAAAGTAGCGCATGTTTCCCGTGTTTAGAACTGTCCCTGCACAAAATGTAATTTCTAAAGGAAAAAAAGTAAATTAAAAACTACTCGCGGCTATTAATGAAATGTCGGGTCCCGGCAATACAGATAAGTCATTGAAAAAAACGTCAGGGGTTCCCCCCCCAATCCATTACCAAAATGCGTGGAGGTTCCCCCAAATTCCATATCAGGCCCTTCAGGTCTGGTATGGATATTA
This sequence comes from Rana muscosa, assembly GCA_029206835.1. NCBI lineage: Eukaryota > Metazoa > Chordata > Amphibia > Anura > Ranidae > Rana > Rana muscosa. Next base: position 1,140,602,266 of record CM055116.1, on the reverse strand, counting down.
AGGGAAAGCCTGCGCCATTTTTTTTTTAAAAATGGCGTGGGGGTTCACCCCAAAAATCCATACCAGACCCTTATCCGAGCACGCAACCTGGCAGGCTGCAGGAAAAGAAGGGGGACGAGAGCGCCCCCCCCCCTCCTGAACTGTACCAGCTCTCAACATGGGGAGGATGTCCCCATGTTGATGGGGACAAAGGCCCCATCCCCACAACCCTTGCCCGGTGGTTGTGCGGATCTGCGGGCGGGGGGCTTATTGGAATCTGGAAGCCCCCTTTCACAAAGGGGACCCCCAGATGCCGATCCCCCAATGTGAATTGGTAAGGGGTACATTGCATGATGTGGACTGGGGTGACCCCGCCCCCTCTTACGTGTCACGGGGGTTTCGTTCCTCGCTGGAGAGTGGAGAGCATCGCTGAAGAATGGATCATCGCTGGACATAGAGAATGCATTACAACGCTGGACATCGAGAGACTGGATTAAATCGCTGGAATGTTTTTTTTATTTTTAATAAAGTACCGTATTTATCGGCGTATAACACGCACCCCAAGTTTATGAGGGAATTTTAAGGGAAAAAACTTTTAGGAGGGAAGTTTAAGGATAAAAACTTACATTTAAATGCCCATCAATGCAGCCTTATCAGTGTCCATCTGCAGCCTTATCCATCATTGCAGGATGATCAGTGTCCATCTGCAGCCTTGCTCTGTGTCATTGCAGCCTTGCCCAGTGTCCTTGCAGCATGATCGTTTAAAATGACTGCTGCAGCGCCGAGATAGACAGAGCCGGATGTCCTGTGTACTCGGCTCCTCTCGCAGTCCCGCCCCTTGGCCAGGCTCCTATGATGGACATAACACAGGTCCAATGGCGGGACTGGGCGTCACTTGGCTATGTGTATATCGGCGGCGTGCGCTCCTCTTCCCCTCACAAACAGCGGGTACTTCAGGGGAAAAAAGTGCGTGTTATATGCTGATAAATATGGTACTTGTCCCAAGCCGTCTTCTGTCATTTTTTAACATTTTCACACTTTTTTTCTTCGTGAAATGGTAGGGGTACAATGTACCCCTTACAAATTCACATAGGGGGGGCCATGATCTGGGGGTCCCCTTTATTAAAGGGGGCTTCCAGATTCCTATAAGTCCCCCGCCCGCAGACCCCCACAACCACCGGGCAAGGGTTGTGGGGATGAGGCCCTTGTCCCCATGTTGAGGGCATGTGGCCTGGTACGGTATAGGAGGGGGGGCGCTCTCTCACCCCCCCCCTCTTTTCCTGCGGCCTGCCAGGTTGCGTGCACAGATAGGGGTCTGGTATGGATTTTTGGGGGGAACCCCACGCCATTTTATTTCTAAATGGTGCAGGGTTCCCCTTAATATCTATACCAGACCTGAAGGGCCTGATATGGAATTTGGGGGGAGCCCCACGCTTTTTTTATTTTTTTTTACATTTTGGTTCGGGGTTCCCCTAAATATTCATACCAGACCCAAAAGGCCTGGTAATGGACTAAGGGGGGAACCCATGCTGTTTTTTTTTTCAATTACTTTTATCTGTATTGCCGGGACCCGACAATTCATTATAGCCGCAAGTAGTTTTAAATGACTTTTTTTCCTTTTAGAAATTTCATTTTGTGCAGGGACTTTTCTAAGCACAGGAAACATGTGCTACTTTACAGGCATACTATAGACACCCCCAGGTACGAAATTTAAAGGAATATTTCACTTTTATTGTTTCACTTTAAGCATTATTAAAATCACTGCTCCTGAAAAAAACTGCAGTTTTTAAAACTTTTTTTTGCATTGATACATGTCCCCTGGGGCAGGACCCAGGTCCCCAAACACTTTTTATGACAATAACTTGCATATTAACCTTTAAATTAGCACTTTTGATTTCTCTCTTAGACTTTTAAAGGTTGTTCCGCGGTTTTTCGAATTTGCCGCGAACACCCCAAATTGTTCGATGTTCGGCAAACGGGCGAACAGGCAATGTTCGAGTCAAATTCATGTTCGACTCGAACAGATAGCCCATCCCTATACGTGAGTATTCCCTATAGTTTGATGCTTTAAATCTAATGGTCCTATTTAGGGCTCTACATCAGTTATCTAGATGGAAAATTGGAGTTAATCCCTAGATTTCAATAATATGTAAAGAATAGTGCAGCAAAATAGATCTTATTTTTCAAAAGTTGTTAATGAAGCAATTCAAAAAAGCATGTAAAATCCGCGCTAACCTTAAAAAATACCAGTGATGGTTATTGAACAGTGAACTATTTTATATATATATATATATATATATATATATATATATATATATATATAAATAATGATCTATATGAAATAATAAATTGATAGGTGCTGCAAATAAAAATAGCTGGAATAACCGCTTGATAAATATGTGCAAAAAGTAGAATATAAATGCGCAACCTTAAAAACGAAGCAATCACAGTGCTAATAAATTCATATATATATATATATATATATATATATATATATATATATATATATATACACACACACACACACACGTGTAAAAAAACTGGAGCAAAGTCCTGTGCTAGAAAAATAATAATAATGTCCTGTGTGCAAGTGCCACTGGTGAAAAATACTTATGTGAAACAGGATGATTAAATATAAAATATAAAAAAAGTTCCCATAGGATTAGTTCATAAGCCAAATGAACAACTAACTCTGATGGTCTAAGGGTAGTAAAACTCTTCAAGACAGCTGTAGGCAGAAATCCACATCCAACTTGTTCAGGTAAAGAATGGAAGAAATAGCAGCTTACCGGATCAGATGGATCTCTGTCACGGAGATCTATGGGGGCTCAAACTCATGTAGTAATCCCACAGGCAATCCGCAAAGGAACACCGGAATCAGATGGTATCTCACTCTTCACCGATTCTTCCCAAGAGTAAACTCCCTCCAGGTGTCAGCTGGTGCAAATTGCTCATACAGCACAATAAATGTTTAAAATGAAAGAAGAAAAAATAAAAACCTCATGGTGCAATACTTTTTCAAAAAGTAGTGTAGCGACCTCACCCCATCTCTTTCTTCTAGGGGTATCACACACGATAGGGTGAGATGCGCTACGGCCCATGTCCTCCCCATAGCTATGGATGAGGTGAAGGCCAGTACCAGATATTTCCTCGGGCCTGTGTGCTTCTGTCTAGAATCAAGTCCTGCTGTGCCAACACTTCCCTTTGCTCCCATTAACCAGAGTTCCACACACCGATTACAGTCCAACTCTTGTTTTATTGCATATCTCACAATAAACAGTGCTTCAGTAGCCAACTGGTTGCGACTTGATAACATTTTGATAGGGGATGAGCAGGTCGAGGCACTGTCCTGATTGTCAGCTAAACCACTGCGATCTCGCCAGCGGTTACTACAGCCTTATCTAGGAAGGACTTCGAACTTGAGAGTCTCTACCAGCGACTCAAGAGAACATAGACAGGAGTACCTTCGCTGCGTTGCGGCCCCTATCAGGGGAAGATGTCCCTCCAAGGGAGTTACCAGAGGCCCATCCATCACTGGGTTGATGCTGCTCCAGACACTCCGAATGGGTAACCTCCCCGGCCTTCTCACCTCAGACATGGGCCCCATCCACCTCAGGGACCCTCGGACTTCTCCACCCTCGCGGGACCCAGTCGAAGTCACTGGGCCCCAGGCCTCCTGGTTTAGTACCTCACCCCAGGCTGAAGGTGCCTGGGATGGACTCCAACTCCATCCCGGTCAGGCCTAGGGCACCTGAGCCGGAATCCGGACCCGCCCGCACCCAGGCCTAAGGTGCCTGAGTGCGTGATGAAGGAACTCCACAAGAGCAAGACCTCGTGACCAGCGCGTCTCCCCCCTTTTATCCCCTCCAATGACGCCACGGCAGGTTCCCCGCCCTCGCCGTACCTTTTTTGAGAAGGGACAAAAAGGACAGCACTATGGCAGCGAATCTACCTTGAGCCTGCGGGTACCCCGCCACCCACAGCCCAAGGAGATTACACCGCCCAATCCTCCACGAATACAAATGGTCATTACTCCCATACTTACACACCTGAACTTCCACCCAAGTGTACCTCACCTAAATTTAAAGACCCCGCTACAGTAGGATACCCTTTATTGATCCTGGGTAAAAAATTACATCAAGTAGGTTTCAAAAAAGTAAGCGGCAAGCTCAAAATCGAAACAGTACTTCAGCTGCGGTCTGCGCCGATCAGCTGTAGCGTAGTGACGTCACGATCAACAGCTCCACCCGACGCTGCGTTTCGTCGTAAGAGGCATCCACTGGGAAAGGAGGCTGAAGAGCGAACGTCACTTACCACGCTTATATATCAGCAAGGAGAAATACCCCCGGAAGCCAGAAAGAAATCAAACATCCGGCAACCCGAGTATGAGTATTATGTTCCTTCAGCACTCATAATCAGCAGGCAAGCTGCCGGAAAATATTTACCCATCTCATTAAAACAAAAGTATATATAGAAAATTTACATTTGAAAATTACATTTGTAAAAAACATATATAAAAAACATATATGACAAAGGGAAACATATTGATAAAAGATATAAAAAAAAAAAAAGGGGGGGGGGTAATTTACCACACATAGGAGTTTGAAATCCATATGGTGAAAAAATTTAAATTAGAAACCATATATCATTACATCACTAATGCAGAAAACCTTGTTCACCTAATGCAGTTATATTCAAAAATATGTAAACCCAATGCTTTGGGAACATACATAGTTCCACATTGCTTGATTTACAATTTCTGAAATTTTGCCATTCCTGGACCACAACTCAAAGGTCTCAGCTGATGGAACGGAAGCCCCTATGTTGGGTGCTTATGTGGCATATATTAAACCCAAACTGGGACAGAGTACTAGTCCCACTAAGTGTGAATACATACTGTCACCTAGTGGACAAAAAGAAAATGGCCTCACCAAAGGTGTATATGAAAAAAAATAAAAAATTCTTGGAATAATGGATTCTGGATAGGATAAAGACGTATAAATGGAAAAAAGAAGAGTGGTAAATTCAACTGTTGTTTATAAAACAATTTATATCCCACTCTATATTAAGGCCAAAGGGTCGATAACATTGTAAATTAAAAATCCACCCTGTTTCCCTGCGGGATATTTGACGCTTCAGATCACTGCCTCTCCAATGAGGAGTATAGGCTTCAATTCCTATAACCTCAAGGTGTGAGAGGTCTCTGTTGTGGCATAGATGAAAATGCCATGAGACGCTATGATCCTTAAAACCCCTGCGAATGTTAGAAAGGTGCTCCCCTATCCTAATTTTTAGTCCTTCCAACGTATTGAAATCCGCATGGACAACGGAGTAAATATATCACCCCTACAGTCGCACATGTGATTAAACTGAAGCAATTCAAATCCACTTCGATTTTTAACCCCCTAGGGGCAAGACATTTTCAAAAGGAAGATCCACCGGGTTTCCCTTTGGGACAAATCCCTCACCCGGTTTGAACCCCTCCAAGCAGGATACACACAAAATTGCAACAGTGAGGGATCTTGATTATGTTTCTCTTTTGAAATGCAAAGATACACTATGGAATCTGAAACCCTATTTTTATATTCGCTAAATGCTCTGCAATGCAAATTTTTAGGAGTCTCTTTGTTCTCCCCACATAAAATAGCCCATAGGGGCACCACATCAAGTATACTACATGTGAGGTGTTGCATGTAATGAATTCCTTTATTTCAAAGGTTTCATTATCTCCATTAGCGATCCTTGTCATTCCTCTATTGCTCACCTTTACCGTTCTGCAGCATATGCATTTTCTACAGCAAAAAAAAGCCAGTCAAATCTATTTTAATTGTTTGTTGACAAGGGGGGGAGATAATGAACGGGATGTTATTTACACCTACCAGTGGTAGTTTAAAGGTATCTCACCTTCTGTTGGATTCAACCGTGTAGTATGTAAGAGGTTTGATCACCTGGAGAGTGGTCAGTTTTATAATGTTGTGAATTTCTGTTCAATATATTGTTTTTAGATACAATATATATATAATTTTTATAATTTTTATTTATATAATCCTTGTCCACCAGAGCGGCAACGTGGGTGTGACAATGATGTTAATATTCCAACCATTCGATTTTCATAAAGTTTTAAAATTAATTTAGTTTAATATTTTGATAATGTTCTACTGTTCTATCTATAAACGTTTGACATATTATAACGTACACTTACAGGAATCTGGCATAGTGTTGGTCACTAAGTATACTCTAAGTGGCATAATATGTGGCCATTTGAAGGGATATATTGTATTTGTGAAATATAAGTTTAAAGAACACCCTATGGCTACGCACTAACTGATGTAACAGTCGGTGAATTGCGGCTGCGGGGACACGAGGTGTGCACAGGCACGATGCAGAGTCCTACGGTATCAATGAAATGGGGAAGTATAAAAGGAGTGATTGTCGGACTGTACAGCCAATCCCATGATTAAGTCTGTGTGACGAAACATGTCGGGGGGGGTGGCTGTACGGCAATTATCATCATTGACGTGTGAAGTGCAACGTCAACCTAGGAAGTGGAGACTCGAGATTCAGAGACCGAGGAGGGGGTGAGAGTACTTGTACATCCGTATACCTCGGGTCCGCCGTGACTGCAGTTCACCGCTGAATGAGAGATTTGAAAACTTGCTGTGATTTTCAGTTTTGCTGGCTTAGAATTTTCGGAATGTGAGTGCAAAGGTTGAAGAGTGTTTTTAAGTGTTTTAATAAACTGGTTCATGCGTTATTACACTAGTGGAGCACTTTTTTATTTACATGTGGAGAGATCCCTCACAAACACAGTTGGATTTTAGAAAATCGTTTAACCCTTGGTGTGGTTTGAAAGCACTTTAGCCTACCACGAAAGTGCTAGGCATTGGAATCTGGTGAGTGAGTTTCCTGAGGGGAGTGGAGTCACTGAAGGACACTGGTGTGGTGGATGATTTAGAAAGACTTTACACCGGAAAGAATTCAATGGATTACTTTATGGACTTTATTTATATAAATGCACATATTTTTTGAACTATATATATATATATATATATATATATATATGTAGCGGCCTCACCCTCTCTTCTTCTTTATCGGTTTTACACACCAACTCATGTCTAGGGGTTGTGAGAGTCAGATGCGCCACGGCCCATGTCCTCCCCATTGTAGTAGGGAGGTGAAGGCCACTTCCTGATGTTTCCTCGGGCCGGTGTGTTCTGTGAATGCACTGAGTCTGTAACCACAAGCTCACCCGCCTCCCCTTTGCTTCCAGTAACTGGAGTTCACACACCGAAGAAAGGTCCAACACTTGTTTATTTGGCACTCCAATAGCAAAGCACGATAAACAGTTCCTTTTCAGCAAACTGGTTGGGACCTATAACCTTGCCAACGGTGGGATGAGCAGATCGAGGCACTTCCTAAAGTTTAAGTTCTAAAGATAGGGTCTCTTCTAGCAACCCCTATGAACAGCAATGGAGCCCTCTTCGATACGCTGTGGCCCCTATCAGGGGATGTGTCCTCCCAAGAGAGTTCCCAGAGGCCCACCGTCACCGGGTTGGTGCTGCTCCGGGTCTTCAGTGGGTAACCTCCCCGGCCTCCTCACCTCAGGTACGAGTCCCTCCGCTCAGGGACCCTCGGACAGTCCACCCTAGCGGGACCCAGTTGAAGGTACTGGGCCCCAGGCCTCCTCGATAGTACCTCACCCCAGGCTAAAGGTGCCTGGGATGGACCCCAACATGACTCCGGACCAGGCCATGGGCACCTGGACCAGACTCCTGGATCTCCCGCACCCAGGCCTAAGGGCCCTGGGTGCGGACCGCAGCCCTCCTCCTCCGAGGACCTCCTTCTCCACCCGACGACGACGACGACCACGACCGCGTGGTAAGGGCGTCTCCCCCTTTTATCTCCTCCCTTCAACGGCCCGGCGGGTTCCCCGCCCCAGCCATACCATCTCCGGGAAGGGACAAAACAGGGAGCACTGCGAAGATGATTCTACCTGAAGCCTGTGGGTACCCCGCCACCCACAGGCAAAGGAGAATATTACATCCTCCAATCCTCCACGAGATAAAAAAAGGGGTCTGAATCCTAACACAATTATACACCTGGGTCACACTATTGCCCAGGTGTATCCCATCTATTTGAGGACCCCGCTACACACTCCCCCCTGTAATTTGACGCTGGTCCCCAGCGTCAGGTGCACACCCATGCCTCCCATAAGTGGTGGCATGGAGTGAAACCCCTGAAGCAGTTCCTCTAAATTTCCCAAGTGCCAAGACCTGCTCAGGGAATGGGGAACATACAAAACAACTTATGTCATAAAACACTTTAAACATTTGCATAGTCACAACCCCTCTCCCACACTGTCTAAGAGCCACCCACTCTTAATGATCTTGATTGACGATTCTCCTGCAGGGGAAAGAAAAAAACAACATCCTACCATAATTTCGTGTCATTTGGGATGAGTGGGCCCGTCAGCCGAGAGACCCACTCACTCCAACAAGCAAGGTGATGTGTGTGTGAAACATTTTCAAACATTTGTTGCGCAACACTGCCACCTGGTGACAACGCCGCGGTCATGACACTCAACGAATCTTCGTTCTTCCAGCTTTTCCCTACTCTGCCACTATTCCCAAATGTCCTTGCCTTTGGCACATGAAGAAAAGGGGAAACACGAAAACACAACAGTCCCCAAGTCTCCAACGAGAAAAAGAAAAACCCAAACAAAAACAAAAGCAGGGCACAGTCCTGGGTGTCTGGGAATGGCTCTTCCAGAAAGTTCAAGTGCACAAAGGAAATAAACAGGAGTTCTTTTCTCCTATAAGTAAAACTTTGGATCCGGCAGGTACAGGGGTTTCAGGTGTTTGTCAAATGCCTCTATCGAATACTCAACATCTTCTCCTTCTCTTCTGCAAATGACTATCTTGTCAGCATGGATATGGCGCCCCAATTTCCATTCAGCTTTGCAATCCTCAAACCTCTTAGACACTGCCGGCACACAATCCAGGTACCTGCGAGCATGAGGCACCTTCAACTTGTCCCACACAAACTCGTCATACCATCTTGTTCTCCAGACTTCCACCTCATACAGCAAGTCCCGGGGTAGATACGGATACTCCCACCCATATTCCCGAGCTACTTTGTGGCAAAACAGTCTCTGCAAGCGGGCCAAAGGTGGCATAGTGGCTTTCTCTCCAGTTCCAGGCAGCACAATAGCTTCCGGATGCCGAGGTGCCTTTACCAGCTCCCTGAAACTGACTTTCGGCGCTCTCAGAGAAGCGCGGGGTGCCCCCACAACCAAAGTAGGTGAGGTAACAGTAGATGAGGACACAGGTGGAGGGGTAGGTTCCCTCGTAAGCTGCGGGTCTTCCACCCGAGGCGTGCTGTCTCCTGTGTACATCGGTGAATCCCGTACCGCACGGGAAGCAAGAAGTGGCACTCTATCCCAGCCCTTGCTGCTGAACAGTTCGTCTATCTCGCCATCATCTCCGCAATCAGACAGCGACTCTAGGTCGGAGGTGTCATACATCTCCGCAGGCAGATATCTTCCGGTGGACACAGAATCTACCTCCCTGGGGGTCTCCACCTCCAATGGGCCCCCGACACCTCCAACCACCACCACAGTCCCAGCCCCTGGCTCACCTGACCCTTGTAGAAGACTGGGATGTCCGGGACTTCCTTCTCGACCGGCGCCATCCAGGCCAGGCAAGCAGTGGGGTGAAGCTCGACCACGTCCACAGGATGCCTGTACTAGGCCAACTTTCCTCTTTGGTGGTGGGAGCAGAGAACTTGTGGCGACCGAGGCAGCATCCTCGGATTTTTCTCTGTTGGGCAGTCCATCGCCCTGGTCAGCGCGCACAGGAACCTCGACAAAGGCCTTGATCTCCCCTTCTGGAGTAGCAGTACCCGTGAGGTGGTTGAGGCGAAGGGCCCGGGGCCTTACTGTGGACGACTCGACCTCAAAAAGGAATTCTCTGCACTCCTCACATCGCCCGAATGGCTTCAGGGTGACCACCAGTCCCGAGCAGCCGGGACAGATCACACCGAGGGCCTCCATGTCTCTGCAAGTGTACAGAGCCAACCGCCCTCGGGGCCTAAGTCTTATCCCCGTGTCTGTGATGGGGGCAGCAAAAGAAGTCATTCTCGTGGGGTGAGGAACCATAACCCACGGGGCACTTGAGGTCATCCCGACTATCTGCTGCTCCATCATGCACTGACCCCGCGCCGGAGTCTCCACGTGTATCCCCACACTTGGCCAGACTCCTCCCATGAGCTGTACATTTTCGCGGGCTTCCTCTTGACTCCGCCCACGAACAATGTCGCCATGGGGTGCCTCGTGGCGCAGTGCGTTAACAGTCCCCACGTGCAGTACGTCACACGGCTGGACCTCTCCCTTTTTCCGCTCCTCCGCATGGGCCTTTCCCGTGTTAGGGTCATTTCCACAACTCCGAGCAGGGACGCACTTTGGCCAGTAATATGGCCGATCTGCTCGGAACTCCTCTGGGCAGCAAAGTTCAAATGTAGACATTCTCAAGTCCATCTTTAGAACACACTCTATCCCGGACAGACGAGCCCCCACGTGTAGCGGCCTCACCCTCTCTTCTTCTTTATCGGTTTTACACACCAACTCATGTCTAGGGGTTGTGAGAGTGAGATGCGCCACGGCCCATGTCCTCCCCATTGTAGTAGGGAGGTGAAGGCCACTTCCTGATGTTTCCTCGGGCCGGTGTGTTCTGTGAATGCACTGAGTCTGTAACCACAAGCTCACCCGCCTCCCCTTTGCTTCCAGTAACTGGAGTTCACACACCGAAGAAAGGTCCAACACTTGTTTATTTGGCACTCCAATAGCAAAGCACGATAAACAGTTCCTTTTCAGCAAACTGGTTGGGACCTATAACCTTGCCAACGGTGGGATGAGCAGATCAAGGCACTTCCTAAAGTTTAAGTTCTAAAGATAGGGTCTCTTCTAGCAACCCCTATGAACAGCAATGGAGCCCTCTTCGATACGCTGTGGCCCCTATCAGGGGATGTGTCCTCCCAAGAGAGTTCCCAGAGGCCCACCGTCACCGGGTTGGTGCTGCTCCAGGTCTTCAGTGGGTAACCTCCCCGGCCTCCTCACCTCAGGTACGAGTCCCTCCGCTCAGGGACCCTCGGACAGTCCACCCTAGCGGGACCCAGTCGAAGGTACTGGGCCCCAGGCCTCCTCGATAGTACCTCACCCCAGGCTAAAGGTGCCTGGGATGGACGCCAACATGACTCCGGACCAGGCCATGGGCACCTGGACCAGACTCCTGGATCTCCCGCACCCAGGCCTAAGGGCCCTGGGTGCGGACCGCAGCCCTCCTCCTCCGAGGACCTCCTTCTCCACCCGACGACGACGACCACGACCGCGTGGTAAGGGCATCTCCCCCTTTTATCTCCTCCCTTCAACGGCCCGGCGGGTTCCCCGCCCCAGCCATACCATCTCCGGGAAGGGACAAAACAGGGAGTACTGCGAAGATGATTCTACCTGAAGCCTGTGGGTACCCCGCCACCCACAGGCAAAGGAGAATATTACATCCTCCAATCCTCCACGAGATAAAAAAAGGGGTCTGAATCCTAACACAATTATACACCTGGGTCACACTATTGCCCAGGTGTATCCCATCTATTTGAGGACCCCGCTACACATATATATATATATATATATATATATAATGTGTGTAGCGGCCTCCACTCTCTCCCTCTAGTATCTATTCTTCTGTCTCTGGCTTTTTGTTTAGGGGTACCTTGGAGGAGAGAGTGCAGGGTCACGGAGAGAGTGCGGGGTCACCACGCCAATGTTCCCACTGCAGAGGTGTGTGTAGTGGGAGACAATCCTCTTTTACCTTCGGGTCGGTGTTCTGCATCTGGAGCCTCCTCCTGGTTTCTTGAACAGTGTCTGCCAGTAAATGAGCCCCACACCAATAAAGTCCAACACTCCTTTATTCTTCTCAATGTAAAAGTGAACACAATCAGTTGGACTCCCTCAACGAACAGAACAGACAAGGGGGTGTGGATGCGAGTAGGCCCAGGCACAATGAACTCTCTTACTTCCTTCCTAGAAGTAGATTCCTGCTCCCAATCGAGGAAGACATCCCTCCGGGCGGTCTCCGGAGGCTCACCCGTCACTGGCAATTTGCTGCACCAGGTATTCAGGTAAGTACCCTCTCCGGTCCCTTACTCCACTGTATTCGGGTACCCACTCCCGGGGTCCCCTGGGAAGTCCGTCCCTAACGGAGCCTTAGTCCGGGACACTCAGTCCCAGACCTCCATCCAAGTACCTCACCCCAGGCTAAAGGTGCCTGGGATGGAACACAACCTCCGAACGTCCTCTAGGCCTAGGCCGCCTAGACCCCCGACACGAACCACTGCCCTCAGGCTGAAGGTGCCTGGGACTCGACTCCCGCCACCAAAAATGGCCGCCCCATTTATACCCTCTCCCAGCAAGCACGGTGGGTTCCCCGCCCCACCATACACCCGCCGAGAGAGGCCAAAAGCGGTACGACACTGCAACGATGGCTCAACCCCGGGCCCAAAGTGACGGGCTCAACCCCGGTGGGCCCCAGGGAACCATACATCACAGTTTCCCCACCAGATTCAAACAGAAAAGCACATACCGCTATATATATATATATATATATATATATATATATATATATATAATAAAATGTGTGTGTGTGTGTGTCACACGGACCTTTTACCTGCCCTTGGCTCCTTAGCAGTGTAGCGGGGTATTCCCCTTTAATACAGAGAGACAGGACTTTCCGGGTGAGAGGTGAGTCGGGAGGGAGTAGAGAAGAGACTTTACTGGAAGTGAAAGCAGAGGAGAGAGACTACCTTACCCAGAACCCCTTTCGGCAATGTTTCCACCCCAGAGACTCATGGGAGGGGTTATATAAGGAGGAGGCGAGGCGGAGCTCAGCCTCTTTGGGACACGAGACTTCAGTGGAGAGATCTTCCCGTGCGGATCTGCTGCTGTGCAAGGCCTGAAGCCTGGGGCCTTGCGCAGTTACCAAAGAGCCTTCCACCCCATCTCGAGCCTGGGTGACATCTGACTCGGTTTCTTCAACTGCTGCTGAGCCGGAGACCCGACCGCTGCGGACGCTGTGTGTGGAGACACAGCGGGTGGAAGTTCCCGGACTGGGATCGCGTCCGGAGGGGTGAGCGAGCACATGCTCAATCCATAAATACTGTATACCATTGTTAGGTCTACAGACTGCCGTGGCCCACCAGTTCCTATTTCAGTTCTGTTTCCCCACTGGAGATCCATAGCAGAACTGAGTCAAACGGATCTCTAGTGGAGTGTACTGTGTTGGCAGTTTTACCCCCCCCCCCCTTTGGATTACAAATGTGTTCCTGAAATGTGCACCACCGTTTAAAGACTTGCATGCGAAGAATTTTACCCCCCTAGAGACTGAGTTATATGGTCAGGCCTGGCCATCTAGATAGTTTATTTAGTTGCTGCGCCATAGGGTGCATAGTGAGGTACTGTTACACGTGGCGCGTGTGCGCCATATCTTATTAGTTATAGTGTGACTATTGCTGCAGGGCTCTGCAGATAGATTCATGTGATCTGTTACAACTGTTGATTTTATTGCCAGTAGAAAGTAAATTCGTTATTCTTCTATCACTGCATTGGTGTCTGAATTTAACCATAGAGCATAAAATATATATATATTACCCTAGACTAACTGTGCCAGAAGGGGGTCGAGTAAATTGCCGTGGGTTGGCGGAGCTGTCTTCAGGGCCCAAACTAAATCTGCGGCCCTCTTAACTGAAGGTATCGATACAGCAGGAAAAAAGCACACCGTGCTATGTGCCCGTACCCTCTTGTGTGAAGAGGTTGAGCGGTGTAATGTACCTGGGTCTCTGTGATCAGGTTCCCCCAGAGAATGGCTCCCGTCTTCACTACGACAAAGACAAGTCTCTATTCCCCAATAACTTCAAGGTCCACACCGATTGCAACTCCAACATAGAGTTTATTTCTCTAATATACACGATAATTAGACAGGAGAAGGTTGGAGGAAGAGCAGTACAGCAAAAGGTGTGGGAATAGGTCCAGGCACAAACTAATTCTTATTCACTACCAGGGGTGGGCTGGCCAGGGGGGGAGGGGGGAGATTTCCCCCCAGGCCGCCTACCTTATCAAAACGGCCACAGCGCTGTCTGTTACTTTAACTTTTTTTATCGGCAGTGACGAGTCTCCTCTCTGCCTGACAGCAACTGGATGAGCACAGCAGTGTCAGTGTATCAAAGCGCCTCCCCTCCTTCTCAGTCCGTTCTGTACACACACATGCAGGGATTTATTTGGATGAATCTGTCTTGATGCCTCTCCACAGCTCATGGAATAGTAAACTCTGGCTCTTCATCTCAGACCTTCAGGCAACAAACAGACAGGCTCTCTCTCTCTATCTCTGGCAGAGCCTCAAGCACATGGCTAGGCCTTAGGCTTCAGGCCTAACTCAATGCAGCTGTTCCTCACACATCCACTCCAGACCTAGGTCTGAGTGGGAGGACCCCGATCAGGGCTGGTGCAAGGATTTTTGACACCCTAGGCAAAACCTCATTTTGCCGCCCCCCTTGGCTCCACCCCTGACTCTGCCCCCTTTTCTCTGCCCATGTAAACCCCACCTTTTTAATGAAGCACCCATCAAATGCAGCCTCACCAGCGCCCATCAAATACACCCTCACCAGCGCCCATCAAATACACCCTCACCAGCGCCCATCAAATACACCCTCACCAGCGCCCATCAAATACACCCTCACCAGCGCCCATCAAATACACCCTCACCAGTGCTCATCAAATGCCATCTCACCAGCGCCCATCAAATGCCATCTCACCAGCGCCCATCAAATGCCATCTCACCAGCGCCCATCAAATGGCATCTCACCAGCGCTCAACAAATACACCCTCACCAGCGCCCATCAAATGCCATCTCACCAGCGCCCATCAAATGCCATCTCAACAGCGCCCATCAAATGCCATCTCAACAGCGCCCATCAAATACAGCCTCACCAGCGCCCATCAAATGCCATCTCACTAGCGCCCATCAAATACAGACTCACCAGCGCTCAACAAATACACCCTCACCTGCGCCCATCAAATGCCATCTCACCAGCGCCCATCAAATGCCATCTCACCAGCGCCCATCAAATACAGACTTACCAGCGCTCATCAAATACACCCTCACCAGCGCCCATCAAATGCCATCTCACCAGCGCCCATCAAATACAGCCTCACCAGCGCTCATCAAATACACCCTCACCAGCGCCCATCAAATGCCATCTCACCAGTGCCCATCAAATACAGCCTCACCAGCGTCCATCAAATACAGCCTCACCAGTGCCCATCAATGCTTCACCAGTGCCAATCAATGTAATCAATCCCGGGGGGGGGCGGCATTTGGCAGATATTTTAATATACACATACACACACTGTGACAGGAGTGACTTTGGGTCGGGGGTTTGGGGAACTCGGCTTGCCCTGGAGAGTTCTGGAGGATCCTTATCCAGCTTCCCTGATGCCTCTTATGTGTAAATCACCCTGTGTCTCTAATAGGGGCACAGGGTAAATGAGAACCCCACTATGATCTGTGCTAGTCAGACTCAATGCTGTATACATTGTATATATTGTGTGTATATTGTGTGTTGGCTGTTGTGTACTATTTGCTGTGATGGTTTGGAGCTCTATTGTCTATTGTGGCTGTCTGCCTCAAATATTATGGGATGTGTAAGTGTCTTGCTGTAAGGTAGAGGGGAGGAGACAGCCAGACTAGGACCCGAAAGTTCATGCCTATGAGTCACCTATGCTGTCTAAAGGATTGCTAATTAGCTCATGGTAATTAGGTTTCTGGTTCAGTTGTTATTGTCACCCTTGTGTATATATTTGTGTGAGATCTCAAATAAAATGTTAGTCCTGATGTACACCAAGACTGGTGTTGGCTGTTGGTTTTAACTCTACACTGAGGTCCTGTCTGTGGACTGGCGGGGGCTAAAGAACTTGGAAGGTGCTGGATCTGAACAGAGGAAGCATTGACTGCGGACCTAGATCTGTTTGAGGACAGAGGGTTCGTCACACACACATTTTAAAATTCCATGTCATTGTCATCACATATACAATACACAACAGTTTTTACTCACCACACCAGTGTCACCAGGTGACAGTCTTGGGCTCAGCAAACTTCCGACAACGTGAACGGTGACCCTGTGATTGCTGCCTGTTCCTCGCTCGCATCAACTCTGCTGCCCCTGTGTCGGTACCTCTTCCAGCCAGGCTCCACCTGTCCCCAAGCCCGGGGAGCCGCCGCCAGGCGCCACGCTATAATATCCCATGATACATCCATGTCCGCTCCAGTGACACGGCTAGGAGAGCGTGGGGGGGGGGTCGCTGTGCTGCTGGACACAGAGGGAGAGCGGAGAGCGGCCTCGGTGCTGATCTGTGGACACATGTTACACACAGTGTCAGACAGAGAGCGGAGAGGGAGGGGCTGCTGCCTGACTCTGAATACATCTCAGAGCGGAGAGCGTACAGGGAGATGCTGGACACAGTGACACATCAGAGAGCGAAGAGTGCCCTGGGGGGTTGCAGCCTGGACACATGATGTGACACTGATGTCAGAGCGGAGAGCTCGAGCCGCGCTTTGGGGGGGGGGGGTGGCGGCGCTGCTTGTCAGGGTGCTGGTGGATGGTGCAAGCTCTGTGGAGGACAGTGAGGGAGTAGAATAACCGGCGGCAGTGTGCCCTAGGTGGTCGCCTAGTCCGCCTAGTGGCAGCGCCGGCCCTGACCCCGATCACTTGGCCTCCCCAAATATTTATACTTTCTTCCAGCATGCTCAGTAACCTTTAAAATACTACTGATTGGCTGAGAGAAAAATGCATATTCATAACCTAGCTTTACTGCAGCTCATCATACTAATGCCAAAGGTAATAGTGCCATCTGCTGACAAGAGGGAGGAACCACAGCCACGCCAGGCTTAGGAGGAAACCCAAATGAACACAAACTACAAATCAACTAAATTTACTGGTAGCCCCTGTTTAAGACTAGGTTTTTACAATTGCAAGTGGCTTCCCTTCTGCACACTGATCACAGTGGGGGTGCTTGCTTAGCACCTCCCCAATTCATATAATACCTTGTATTCTTTTTATTCCAATGAGTGCAAGGCATTCTCAGATAGGACGAGGTGGAGACGGGTGTCTATGTCACAATCTTCACCTCCAGAGAACCAGGTATTACAACAGTGCAAAGGACAATATTCTTGTTTTATGAGTGAATAATGTAAAAGTTGTGTACAGACCTTACTCTTCTTATACACAAAGGCTTACCTGCTCATTAAATGCTGGAGGAGATATACAAGACAAATTAGGCAAACTGATCCTGTCTATTGGCAAATTCAATGGTGCAAACAGTATTTAACCTCCAAACACAAAGTACATCATTAATTATGTAGTGCCCTGCTACTTTTGAACAGGCGCTATGTGTAAATTTAGGGGTACCTGAGCTGTAAATAGCTCAGAGTGATTATGTAAATTGTTGGTTTCTGTTCCAGCTTTGGCTGTGTTGTGCGCATTTCCCACTGTTGCCAGTAGGTGTCACTGTTGTCACAGGCCAGTGTGAGAAATACAGCCAGCTGAAGTGCATTGGATATTCTTTCCCCAGAAACAGCCCAATCAGGAGCTTCTTTGTAGCTGGGCATGCTGGGGAAGGATATTTAAAGGGCAGTGCCATGTGCTTTGGGGTGCTTCTTGCCTCATGGCCCTCCAGGCTTGAGGCTATGCTGCTGTGTTTGCTGCAAGTAGGCCCAGAAGCCTGTCTGGGGCCTACTAATCTGGAGGTTGTCCTGAGCTGTCTTGCCTGCGGGAAGAAGCCAAGCCAAGCGGAGGAGACTCGGGAGAGGACCCTTGCTGGAGGGAGCTAGTCTGAAGGCTGGTCTCTCAGAAGGACCCGGGTAACTCGTTTGGGGGACGCACCTAAGTTATTCTACCTCACAGTACTGCCAGATGGCATAAAGGCTCAGGTACTGTGTAGCTGACCTAACTAACTGACTACTGGCTAAACAATCCTGTGGGAGAGGATTATCCAGGAGTTTCCATTTATCGCTAAAGTCTGTGGCAGAGACTTTGTCCGTGCTTCATACCGGCTGCTAGATCGTGTGAGAGGCCTATCCGGTTGTCGCAAGTATCCAGTGATAGAAGCTGTTGTCCGCTGCATTCAAGAACCGCATTAGTGATCTGCAAAACCAAGGTATCTGAACTTCCCCTAACCCTCTATCCTTCTACCTGAACTTGTTTAATAAAGCAATTGAGAAAAAGACTAGAGTGACTGGCAATCAAATCTTTCAAAACTACTTAGCATAGACTCTTAAGTTCTGGGACGGTGAAATGTGGGGTAACGGCAGGACCCAAAATTAATCCAGCAGCTCCTACGGGGGTTGTGGTACATGTGGGGGCTCGTAGTCCGGGATTGCCATTGCTCCTAGCAACTCAAGTAAAAGTCATTCACCGAAAGTCTACGCTAAAGAGGGCCTTGGACTTTGTTACTTTTCCGGGACAATAGGGGTTATGTTCAGATCACTTTCTAACTGCGTAGGCGGGGGCGGAGCCAAGAAAGCCCGGGAACTACGTGACTAAAAGAACAAGTGGGAGGAGTTCCCGCCTGCTGCTGCAAGAGACGCTGTGTGTGTGTGTCTGGCGCTGAAGAGAGAGCTGCTTTACTGAGAGGATCACAGTTCAGCCATGTCTGCATTTTCATTGATGCAATCTGTGATGGGGCCTAAGATGCTTCCTACTGGCACCGCTGCAAGTGCCATGCTGTCCGGAACCCTGCTGACGGATACCGGCATCCGCCTGAAACCGCATGGGCGGTTTGTGCTGTACACCATTGGAGACCTGGAAGCGCTGGGTATGATATGCCCCAAGTGTGAGGGACTGGCCATACATCCCTGTCCATTTGTCCGGTGGCTGTATTGCGGGGAGTACCCAGTGTTGTTCATCTTGCTCTAAAAAAGTAATTAGTTACAGTTACAAATTACTTCTCCCAAAAAGTAAGTGAGTTAGTAACTCAGTTACTACTAGTGATGAGCCGAACACCCCCGGGTTCGGTTCGCACCAGAACCCGCGAACGGACCGAAAGTTCGTACGAACATTAGAACCCTATTAAATACAATGGATGCGAACGTTCGAATTCTAAAGTGCTAATTATAACAACTATTATGCATGTTATTGTCCTAAAAAGGGGTTGGGAACCCGGGTTCTGCACCAGGGGACATGTATCAATGCAAAAAGAAGTTTTAAAAACGGTCGTTTTTCGGGAGCAGTCATTTTAATGATGCATAAAGTGAAAAAAAAAAAGTCAAATATTCCTTTAAATATCGTACAATTGTTGAACAGTGGTAGTAAAAATTGGGCCTTTGATGGTGGTGCTGGTGCCACAACACTGTAAGCCCTGACAGTTACTCTTGGTGGGTGCAGCAATGGGCCCTGCTGTGAATTATTAGATCAAGAATTGTAATTGTAATTGCATGCCCCTGTTGAACAGGGGCTGAAAAATTGGGCCTTAGGCACTGGTGGCACAACACTACAACCCCTCACAGATACTGTACTTGGAGCACAGCAATGAGCCCTGTTGCAAAGTATTGCTTCAAAAATTGTAATGACACGCCCCTGTTAAACAGGGGCTGAAAAATTGGGCCTTAGGCACTGGTGCCACAACACTCCAACCCCTCACAGATACTGTACTTGGAGCACAGCAATGAGCCCTATGGCAAATTATTGCTAAAAAATTTTTAATTACACGCCCCTGTAAAACAGGGGCTGAAAAATTGGGCCTTAGCCACTGGTGGCGGCACCCATAAACAAAAATGATCTTCCAAGCTATCATCATCAATCGTATCATTGAGGACTCGGAGGAGGAGGATAGCCAGTCAACATAACAGCACAGGCACTCAGCATCAGTCTTGAAGGGATGTGACATGTTAAAATCAATTAGTCTGTTATATCAGCATCAGGTGTGTGGTAGCTGGTGGTGATCCAAGACTGGTTCATCTTGATGAAAGTCAGTCGATCAATCGAGTCGGTGGACAGGCGCACCCTGTGATCCGTGACAAATCCTCCAGCAGCACTGAATGTGCGTTCCGAAAGAACGCTGGATGCAGGACAGGCCAGTAGCTCAATTGCATACTGTGCAAGCTCTGGCCAGTGATCCATCCTCAAGACCCAGTAAGCCAGAGGATTTTCGGTGGGGAAGGTGTCCAAGTCTGACCTTGCCCCTAGATATTCCTGCACCATGTTTATCAGACGCTGGCGATGGTTGCTGGAACCGATCATACTTTGGGGCTGCGGACTAAAGAATTGTCTGAACGCATCGGTCAGACGGCCACCTTCCCCACCGCTCCTTCTTTGACTGGCCGAAGCCTCAGCAACTCGTTGTCCAGGACCAGGAGTTTGTAACCTCCCAGTCTCTGGGAACGCGTTGCACAGACCTTTCTGCAAGGCCTCCCGGAGTTGTCTCATCCTCTGCTCCCTCTGCGAAGGTAACATAAGGTCCGCAACCTTACCCTTGTACTGTGGATCAAGGAGAGTGGCCAGCCAGTAATGGTCCCTCTCCTTGATCCGAAGAATACGAGGATCCTTCCGCAGACTTTGCAGGATCAGGGAGGCCATGCAGCGTAGGTTTGCTGAGGCATTCGCTCCGGAGTCCTCTGGGTCACTAAGGACGACATGATCCGCAGCCACCTCCTCCCAGCCACGTACAAGTCCACTGGTTTCTTGGGACTGTAAATCATCCCTAAAAGACTGCTGCTGATGATGCTGAGTGCCAGCCTCCACCTCCATGCTGACACAATCCTCCTCCTCCTCCTCCTCCTCTTCCTGTGCGATGGGTGGGACAGAAGGAACACTGTCTGGGTAAAGGGGGCCTTGAGAGGCAAGGAAGTCCTCCTCTTCCTGTCTCTGTTCTGCCTCAAGTGCCCTGTCCATTATTCCACGCAGCGTGTGCTCCAACAGGTGGACAAGAGGTACAGTGTCACTGATGCATGCACTGTCACTGCTCACCATCCTCGTGGCCTCCTCAAATGGTGTCAGGACAGTGCATGCATCCCTGATCATGCCCCACTGGCGTGGAGAAAAAAAAACAAGCTCCCCTGACCCTGTTCTGGTGCCGTAGTCGCACAGGTACTCATTGATGGCCCTCTGCTGCGTGTGCAGCCGCTGCAGCATGGCCAACGTTGAGTTCCACCTGGTGGGCATGTTACATATAAGGCGGTTCTTGGGCAGGTTCAACTCCTTTTGCAGCTCAGCCAGGCGAGCACTGGCATTATAAGATCTGCGGAAATGCACACAGACTTTCCTGGCCTGCCTCAGGACATCCTGTAAGCCCGGGTACCTGCCCAAGAACCGCTGCACCACCAGGTTAAGGACGTGAGCCACACAGGGCACATGGGTCAGTTGTCCCTGTCGGAGGGCGGAGAGGAGGTTGGTGCCATTGTCGCAAACCACCATTCCTGGCTTAAGCTGGCGTGGCGTCAACCACCTCTCGGCCTGGCCCTGCAGAGCAGACAGGACCTCTGCCCCAGTGTGGTTTCTGTCCCCCAAACACACCAGCGCAAGCACGGCATGGCATCTTTTTGCCTGCGTACTTGCGTAGCCCCGTGAACGGCTACGGAGCACCGCTGGTTCATAGGACAAACCACAGGAAGAGGCCATGGAGGAAGAAGAAGAGGAGGGGGTGGAGGAGAGAGGTGTGTCACAACTAGGGATGGGCCCGGTGCTCGATTCGAACCCATGTTCGAATCGAGCATCGGGCGTTCGCTCGCTCGTCGAGCCCAGAACTATTTGGGCCGTTCGCATCACATTCGTGTGATGCGAGCGGCCCCGCAATGCATTGCGGCCGGCGCGGCCGGCGCAGTGCATTGCTGGCTGATGATTGGCCAAGCATGCACTGTGACCCCGCATGCTTGGCCAATCACAGCGCCCGAAACTCGGAGAGCAATAATTGGCTACAGGCAGGACGGCTGTAGCCAATTACAGCTCAGGGGCTTTAGTACACGCCCCACCATTTAAAAGGCCGCCACGCCATCGGCCCCGGTCACATGAGTTCCGGCTTTAGGAGAGATTAGTCTGCTGATTCTGTCTTTGCTTGATACTGAAAGATTTGCTCTTCTTTGCTAAACCATTGGCTATTTCTTTGCTAAACCATTGCTACCTAAGTCATTGATCGTTCATTGCTGCTGATTGCACAGTTAGTGTGTTATTAGCTGCTGCTGGGGATTAGTCTGGTGCGTGCTTACTGTTAGTACAGTATTGCAGTAGTACCAACCGCAGTGCTGTTAGCACAGCATTGCACCCCAACAGCACCCATAGGACTTCTAGTGTGTTAGTGGCAGCAAACAGAGCTCCTATATTTTCTTCTCAGCAGCACCCATAGGACTTCTAGTGTGTTAGTGGCATCACACAGAGCTCCTATATTTTCTTCTCAGCAGCACCCATAGGACTTCTAGTGTGTTAGTGGCAGCAAACAGAGCTCCTATATTTTCTTCTCAGCAGCACCCATAGGACTTCTAGTGTGTTAGTGGCAGCAAACAGAGCTCCTATATTTTCTTCTCAGCAGCACCCATAGGACTTCTAGTGTGTTAGTGGCATCACACAGAGCTCCTATATTTTCTTCTCAGCAGCACCCATAGGACTTCTAGTGTGTTAGTGGCAGCAAACAGAGCTCCTATATTTTCTTCTCAGCAGCACCCATAGGACTTCTAGTGTGTTAGTGGCATCACACAGAGCTCCTATATTTTCTTCTCAGCAGCACCCATAGGACTTCTAGTGTGTTAGTGGCAGCAAACAGAGCTCCTATATTTTCTTCTCAGCAGCACCCATAGGACTTCTAGTGTGTTAGTGGCAGCAAACAGAGCTCCTATATTTTCTTCTCAGCAGCACCCATAGGACTTCTAGTGTGTTAGTGGCAGCAAACAGAGCTCCTATATTTTCTTCTCAGCAGCACCCATAGGACTTCTAGTGTGTTAGTGGCAGCAAACAGAGCTCCTATATTTTCTTCTCAGCAGCACCCATAGGACTTCTAGTGTGTTAGTGGCATCACACAGAGCTCCTATATTTTCTTCTCAGCAGCACCCATAGGACTTCTAGTGTGTTAGTGGCAGCAAACAGAGCTCCTATATTTTCTTCTCAGCAGCACCCATAGGACTTCTAGTGTGTTAGTGGCAGCAAACAGAGCTCCTATATTTTCTTCTCAGCAGCACCCATAGGACTTCTAGTGTGTTAGTGGCAGCAAACAGAGCTCCTATATTTTCTTCTCAGCAGCACCCATAGGACTTCTAGTGTGTTAGTGGCATCACACAGAGCTCCTATATTTTCTTCTCAGCAGCACCCATAGGACTTCTAGTGTGTTAGTGGCAGCAAACAGAGCTCCTATATTTTCTTCTCAGCAGCACCCATAGGACTTCTAGTGTGTTAGTGGCAGCAAACAGAGCTCCTATATTTTCTTCTCAGCAGCACCCATAGGACTTCTAGTGTGTTAGTGGCATCACACAGAGCTCCTATATTTTCTTCTCAGCAGCACCCATAGGACTTCTAGTGTGTTAGTGGCAGCAAACAGAGCTCCTATATTTTCTTCTCAGCAGCACCCATAGGACTTCTAGTGTGTTAGTGGCATCACACAGAGCTCCTATATTTTCTTCTCAGCAGCACCCATAGGACTTCTAGTGTGTTAGTGGCAGCAAACAGAGCTCCTATATTTTCTTCTCAGCAGCACCCATAGGACTTCTAGTGTGTTAGTGGCATCACACAGAGCTCCTATATTTTCTTCTCAGCAGCACCCATAGGACTTCTAGTGTGTTAGTGGCAGCAAACAGAGCTCCTATATTTTCTTCTCAGCAGCACCCATAGGACTTCTAGTGTGTTAGTGGCATCACACAGAGCTCCTATATTTTCTTCTCAGCAGCACCCATAGGACTTCTAGTGTGTTAGTGGCAGCAAACAGAGCTCCTATATTTTCTTCTCAGCAGCACCCATAGGACTTCTAGTGTGTTAGTGGCAGCAAACAGAGCTCCTATATTTTCTTGTCAGCAGCACACATAGTACCTATAGTGTGTTAGTGTCAGCACCCATAGGACCTACAGTGTGTTGTGAGCACACATAGGAGTTCTATTTTTTATACTATATACACTACCGACTACAATGGCTGGAAGACCGCCAAGGAGAGGCAGAGCGTGCCGAGGCAAGAACACAGGGCAGGCAGGCTCTGTTTCTAGAGACAACAGTGCTGGCCGTGGACGTGGTCGTGCATCGTCATCAGCACGTGGCCATGGGACACGCTTGTCTTTGTTTTCGGCAGCTGGACATGTGGAGCCGCATCATGCCGAAGGCTTGGTAGAATGGATGACCAAGCCCTCCTCATCCTCCTCATCCTCTCTCACCCAGGCTCAGGGTACTGGCAGAGCAGCTGCCAACGCGTACTCAATGGCATCATCAGCCACCCCTTCCCTAGACCCACCATGTCCTCCTGAGGAGTCCCCCGAACTGTTTGAGCACAGTGTTGGGTACATGCTCCAGGAGGATGCCCAACGATTCGAAGGCTCGGATGATGATACCCAGCTTGAGGAAGTCAGTAGTGTGCGCGCAGAGAGAGGGGATGCTGAAGGACAGCAATCTGGCAGTAGTGTTCCACCAGCTGCAGCTTACTGCCAGGTTTGCTCTAGTGGTGAAGAGGGAGGGGATGATGAGGTCACTGACTCCACGTGGGTGCCTGAAGGGAGAGAGGAGGAGGAGGAGGAGGAGGAGGAGGATGCAGCGTCACATGTCCAACGAGGCAGGATGCCCCCTGGAGGCCAGCTAGAGGCCAGCACAGCAACTGTACCACACCGCAGAGCTCCGCCTGTGCAGGGCGCTGCCTCTGCACGTTATCACAAAAGTTCTTTGGTGTGGGCCTTTTTTGAGACGAGTGCATCAGATCGCACCACTGCTATTTGCAATATTTGTCTCAAGCGTATCTCGCGTGGCCAAAACATCAGCCGCTTGGGCACCACAAGCATGAGCAGACATATGTCGACCTGCCATGCAGCTCGTTGGCAAGCACACATAAAAGACCCACACCAAAGAACAAAGCGGACCTCTCCTTGCTCCTCATCAGCTGGGATCTCCATCCCCACTATATCTTCAGTCCTCTCTGAAAGCTGCTCTGAGAGGACTGAAGGTGTAGAATTAGGTGTGTCACAACCAAGTACTTGCAGTACACCGACGTCCGATTGTAGCAGGCAAATTTCCCTGCCCCAGCTGCTGGACCGTCGAAAGAAGTATACTCCCAGCCATCCACATGCCCAGCGGTTGAATGCTAGCTTGGCTAAATTGCTAGCACTTCAACTGCTGCCTTTTCAGTTGATAGACTCGGCCCCCTTCCGTGAGTTTGTTCAATGTGCGGTTCCTCAGTGGCAGGTTCCCAAACGCCACTTTTTCTCACGGAAGGCGATTCCGTCTCTCTACTGGCATGTGGAAGGCAATGTCCATGCCTCGCTGGACAGGGCGGTCAGCGGTAAGGTGCATATTACCGCTGACTCATGGTCCAGCAGGCATGGACAGGGACGTTATCTTTCTTTCACGGCCCATTGGGTCACTCTATTGGTAGCTGGGAGGGATGCAGGACAAGGTGCAGTAGTGTTGGAGGTTGTTCCGCCACCACGCCTCCAAAATGCTACTACTGGTTGTGACACACCTCTCTCCTCCACCCCCTCCTCTTCTTCTTCCTCCATGTCCTCTTCGAGTGCTCTGTCCTCGGAACCAGCGGTGCTCCGTAGGCGTACAAGGGGCTACGCGAGTACGCAGGCAAAAAGATGCCATGCCGTGCTTGCGCTGGTGTGTTTGGGGGACAGGAGCCACACTGGGCCAGAGGTTCTGGCAGCTCTGCAGGGGCAGGCCGAGAGGTGGTTGACGCCACGCCAGCTTAAGCCAGGAATGGTCGTTTCTGATAATGGCACCAACCTCCTCTCCGCCCTGCGACAGGGGCAGCTCACCCATGTGCCCTGTATGGCTCACGTCCTCAACCTGGTGGTGCAGCGGTTCTTGGGCAGGTTCCCAGGCTTACAGGATGTCCTGAGGCAGGCCAGGAAAGTCTGTGTGCATTTCCGCCGATCTTATAATGCCAGTGCTCGGCTGACTGAGCTGCAAAAGGAGCTGAACCTGCCCAAGAACCGCCTAATATGTGACATGCCCACCAGGTGGAACTCAACGTTGGCCATGCTGCAGCGACTGCACACGCAGCAGAGGGCCATCAATGAGTACCTTTGCGACTACGGCACCAGGACAGGGTCAGGGGAGCTTGGCTTTTTTTCCCCACGCCAGTGGAGCATGATCAGGGATGCATGCACTGTCCTCTCACCATTTGAGGAGGCCACGAGGATGGTGAGCAGTGACAGTGCATGCATCAGTGACACTGTACCTCTTGTCCACCTGTTGGAGCATACGCTGCGTGGGATAATGGACAGGGCACTTGAGGCAGAACAGAGGCAGGAAGAGGAGGACTTCCTTGTCTCTCAAGGCCCCCTTTATCCAGACAATGTTCCTTCTGTCCCACCCATCACACAGGAAGAGGAGGAGGAGGAGGAGGAGGAGGAGGATTGTGTGAGCATGGAGGTGGAGCCTGGCACTCAGCATCAGCAGCAGCAGTCTTTTAGGGATGATGTACAGTTCCAACAAACCAGTGGACTTGTACGTGGCTGGGAGGAGGTGGCTGGCGATCATGTCATCCTCAGTGACCCAGAAGACTCCGGACCGAATGCCTCAGCTAACCTACGCTGCATGGCCTCCCTGATCCTGCAAAGCCTGCGGAAGGATCCTCGTGTTCTTCGGATCAAGGAGAGTGACCATTACTGGCTGGCCACTCTCCTTGATCCACGGTACAAGGGTAAGGTTGCGGACCTTATCTTGCCGTCGCAGAGGGAGCAGAGGATGAGACATCTCAGGGAGGCCTTGCAGAAAGGTCTGTGCAACGCGTTCCCAGAAACTGGGAGGTTACAAACTCCTGGTCCTGGACGACAAGTTGCTGAGGCTTCGGTCAGTAGCAGAAGGAGCGGTGGGGAAGGTGGACGTCTGACCGATGCGTTCAGACAATTTTTTAGTCCGCAGCCCCAAGGTATGATCGGTTCCAGCAACCATCGCCAGCGTCTGATATACATGGTGCAGGAATACCTAGGGGAAAGGTCAGACTTGGACACCTTTCCCACCGAAAATCCTCTGGCTTACTGGGTCCTGAGGATGGATCACTGGCCAGAGCTTGCACAGTATGCAATTGAGCTACTGGCCTGTCCTGCATCCAGCGTTCTTTCCGAACGCACATTCAGTGCTGCTGGAGGATTTGTCACCGATCATAGGGTGCGCCTGTCCACCGACTCGGTTGATCGACTGACCTTCATAAAAATGAATCAGTCTTGGATCACCACCAGCTACCAGACACCTGAAGCGGATATAACGGAATAATTTATAATGTCACATCCCTTCAAGACTGCCTATGCTGATGCTGAGTGACTGTCCTGTTATGTTCACTGACTATCCTCTTCCTCCTCCTCAATGATCCATGCCACCACACCAGTGCCTAAGGCACAATTTTTCAGCCCCTGTATAACAGGGGCGTGTAATTACAATTTTTTAAAAAGATGCTTCGCAACAGGTGTGACTGCTGTGCTCAGAGTACAGTATCTGTGAGGGGTTGCAGTGTTGTGGCACCAGCACCAGTGCCTAAGGCACAATTTTTCAGCCCCTGTTGGGGCGTGTAATTACAATTTTTAGGCAATGCTTTGCAACAGGTCTCATTGCTGTGCTCAGAGTACAGTATCTGTGAGGGGTTGCAGTGTTGTGGCACCAGCACCAGTGCCTAAGGCACAATTTTTCAGCCCCTGTATAACAGGGGCGTGTAATTAAATTTTTTTAAAAAGATGCTTCGCAACAGGTGTGACTGCTGTGCTCAGAGTACAGTATCTGTGAGGGGTTGCAGTGTTGTGGCACCAGCACCAGTGCCTAAGGCACAATTTTTCAGCCCCTGTTGGGGCGTGTAATTACAATTTTTAGGCAATGCTTTGCAACAGGTCTCATTGCTGTGCTCAGAGTACAGTATCTGTGAGGGGTTGCAGTGTTGTGGCACCAGCACCAGTGCCTAAGGCACAATTTTTCAGCCCCTGTATAACAGGGGCGTGTAATTACAATTTTTTAAAAAGATGCTTCGCAACAGGTGTGACTGCTGTGCTCCAAGTACAGTATCTGTGAGGGGTTGCAGTGTTGTGGCACCAGCACCAATGCCTAAGGCACAATTTTTCAGCCCCTGTTTAACAGGGGCGTGTAATTACAAATCTTGATCTAATAGTTCACAGCAGGGCCCATTCCTGCGCCCACCAAGAGTAACTATGAGGGCCTACAGTCTTGTGGCAACACCGTCCACCACCACCACCACCACCAAAGGCCCAATTTTTCTGCCCTGTTCAACAGGTGCATGCAATTACAAATCTTGATCTAATAACTCACAGCAGGGCCCATTCCTGCACCCACCAAGAGTAACTGTGAGGGCTTACAGTCTTGTGGCAACACCGTCCACCACCACCACCACCACCACCAAAGGCCCAATTTTTCTGCCCGGTTCAACAGGTGCATGCAAGTACAAATCTTGATCTATTAACTCACAGCAGGGCCCATACCTGTGCCCACCAGTCTTGTGGCTACACCAACATCTAATAGGGCAAATTTCTGCAGAGTATATACGGCAGGCCCCTACTTTCAAACATCCAACTTACAAACGACTCCTACTTGCAAACGGCAAGAGAAAACAGGAAGTGAGAGGAAATCTACCCCTAGGAAGGAAAATTCTATCCTGTTAGATTTAATTTGGGAAAAAGGTATCTCCTCTCTACTGATGCTTTATCACCAATCCTTGTTTCAATTAAAACCCCACTTTTCCAAAAACATTTGTCATTGGGACGGAAAGTGAGGTGACATGTTCTGAACAGATGTGCAAAGACAGCAAATGTTACAGGGGTGATAACCCCTCCCTATGTTCTCCAAAAAGCTTAAAAATTGATTTTTTTGGGATGTAGCTACACTTCATAATGTACCTGTTCAGATTCTACTTAAGAACAAACCTACAGTCCATGTCTTGTTTGCACCACCTATATACTGCTGTTCAGAGTATATAGGGTTGTAGGTATAGGGTTTTATTTTGGGTGCGGGGTCCCCCTTAGTATCCATACAAGACCCAAAGGGGCTGGGGTTGGGGGGGGGGGGTGATGGGGTAGCCATGCCATTTTTCTCAAGGATTTTCAGCCATATGGTGGCCAGGACAAGACATGACATTAAAGCCGCAAGTGGTTTTAAATGGCTTCTTTTTTTCCTTTACAAATGTCATTTTGTGCAAGGACAGTTCTAAACACGGGAAACACATGCCACTTCACAGGCATACTTTAGACACCCCCCAGGTACCATATTTAAAGGAAAATTTCACTTTTTTTTTTTCACTTTATGCATCATTAAAATGACTGCTCCCGAAAAAACTTTAGTTTTTAAAATTTCTTTTTGCATTGATATATGTCCCCTGGGGCAGGACCCGGGTCCCCAAACCTGTTTTATAACATTAACATGCATATTGGCCGTTGTAATTAGCAATTTTGATTTCGAACGTTCGCGTCCATTATAACGAATAGGGTTCGAAAATTCGCGCGAACTTTCGGTCCGTTCGAAGGTTCTGGTGCGAACCGAACCCGGGGGTGTTCGGCTCATCCCTAGTCACAACCAGTAGTAGCATTTTGGAGGCGTGGCGGTGGAACAACCTCCAACACTACTGCACCTTGTCCTGCATCCTTCCCAGCTGCCAAAAGAGTGACCCAATGGGCCGTGAAAGAAAGGTAACGTCCCTGTCCATGCCTGCTGGACCATGAGTCAGCGGTAATATGCACCTTACCGCTGACCGCCCTGTCCAGCGAGGCCAAGACATTGCCTTCCACATGCCGGTAGAGAGCCGGAATAGCCTTCCGTGAGAAAAAGTGGCGTTTGGGAACCTGCCACTGAGGAACCGCACATTGCACAAACTCACGGAAGGGGGCCGAGTCTACCAACTGAAAAGGCAGCAGTTGAAGCGCTAGCAATTTAGCCAAGCTAGCATTCAACCGCTGGGCATGTGGATGGCTGGGAGTGAACTTCTTTCGACGGTCCAGCAGCTGGGGCAGGGAAATTTGCCTGCTAGAATCGGACGTCGGTGTACTGCTAGCAGAGTGGCCGCAAGTACTTGGCTGTGACACACCTAATTCTACACCTTCATTACTCTCAGTGCATGTTTCAGAGAGGACTGAAGTTATAGTGGGGTTGGAGATCCCAGCTGATGCGGTGCAAGGAGAGGTCCGCTTTGTTCTTTGGTGTGGGTCTTTGAGGTAGGCTTGCCAACGAGCTGCATGGCAGGTCAACATATGTCTGGTCAGGCATGTGGTACCCAAGCGGCTGATGTTTTGGCCACGCGATATACGCTTGAGACATATGTTGCAAACAGCAGCTGTGCGATCTGATGCACTAGCCTCAAAAAAGGCCCACACCAAGGAACTTTTTGAATGACGGGCAGAGGCAGCGCCCTGCACAGGCGGAGCTCAGCGGTGTGATTCCGTCGGTGTACTGCCCTTACGCTGGCCACCAAAGGGCATCCTGCCTCGTTGGAGATGTGCCTCCTCCTCATCCTCCTCCTCCTCCTCTCTCCTATTAGGCACCCACGTGGAGTCAGTGACCTCATCATCCCCTCCCTCCTCATCACTGGAGCCAATCTGGCAGTATGCTGCAGCTGCTGGAACATGACTGCCAGATTGGTGTCCTTCTTGAGCATCCCCTCTGTCTGCTCTCACGCTACTGCCTTCCTGTAGCTGGGTTTCATCATCAGACCCTTCGAAACGCTGGGCATCCTCCTGGAGCATGTACCCAACACTGTGCTCAAACAGTTCGGGGGACTCCTCAGGAGGAGGACATGGTGGGTCTAGGGAAGGAGTGACTGATGATGAGTCTGACATTGATACCAGGGAAGAGGACGCTTTGGCAGCTGCTTTGCCAGTACCCTGAGCCTGGGTGAGAGAGGATGAGGAGGAGGAGGAGGGCTTGGTCATCCACTCTACCAAGTCTTCGGCATGATGTGGCTCAACATGTCCAGCTGCCGAAAAGAAGGACAAGCGTGTCCCATGGCCATGTGCTGATGACAATGCACCGCGTCCACGACCAGCACTGTTGCCCCCAGACACAGAGCCTGCTTGCCCTCTTTTATTGCCTCCTGACTGTCTGCCTCTCCTTGTTTGCCTTCCAGACATTCTAATAGATGGCCTGCAGGGAGATGGGAAAAAAGCAATAAGGGCTACCTTCAGGTGTCCTTCTCTGTCCCTTTACTTAAGGATTTCTAAATATGGTTGAGGATGATTGCTTTTGCACAGAATAGCACAACGACAATTTCCCTGACTGTCCAAAAAACAAGGATTTCAAAGATGGTTGATGAGGAATGCTTTAGCACACTATAGCACAAGGAGAATTTCCCTCACTTTCCTTCTTTGTCCCTAGAAACAAGGACTCGCACAGTGAAAGAAACTGACACTCTCCCTACCTAGAGTTTTCTGTCCCTAGAAAAAATGTTTTTTTAAAGCACACTATAGCACAAGGAGAATTCCCCTCACTTTCCTTCTTTGTCCCTAGAAACAAGGACTCGCACAGTGAAAGAAACTGACACTCTCCCTACCTAGAGTTTTCTGTCCCTAGAAAAAATGTTTTTTTAAAGCACACTATAGCACAAGGAGAATTCCCCTCACTTTCCTTCTTTGTCCCTAGAAACAAGGACTCGCACAGTGAAAGAAACTGACACTCTCCCTACCTAGAGTTTTCTGTCCCTAGAAAAAATGTTTTTTTAAAGCACACTATAGCACAAGGAGAATTCCCCTCACTTTCCTTCTTTGTCCCTAGAAACAAGGACTCGCACAGTGAAAGAAACTGACACTCTCCCTACCTAGAGTTTTCTGTCCCTAGAAAAAATGTTTTTTTAAAGCACACTATAGCACAAGGAGAATTCCCCTCACTTTCCTTCTTTGTCCCTAGAAACAAGGACTCGCACAGTGAAAGAAACTGACGCTCTCCCTACCTAGAGTTTTCTGTCCCTAGAAAAAATGTTTTTTTAAAGCACACTATAGCACAAGGAGAATTCCCCTCACTTTCCTTCTTTGTCCCTAGAAACAAGGACTCGCACAGTGAAAGAAACTGACGCTCTCCCTACCTAGAGTTTTCTGTCCCTAGAAAAAATGTTTTTTTAAAGCACACTATAGCACAAGGAGAATTCCCCTCACTTTCCTTCTTTGTCCCTAGAAACAAGGACTCGCACAGTGAAAGAAACTGACACTCTCCCTACCTAGAGTTTTCTGTCCCTAGAAAAAATGTTTTTTTAAAGCACACTATAGCACAAGGAGAATTCCCCTCACTTTCCTTCTTTGTCCCTAGAAACAAGGACTCGCACAGTGAAAGAAACTGACACTCTCCCTACCTAGAGTTTTCTGTCCCTAGAAAAAATGTTTTTTTAAAGCACACTATAGCACAAGGAGAATTCCCCTCACTTTCCTTCTTTGTCCCTAGAAACAAGGACTCGCACAGTGAAAGAAACTGACACTCTCCCTACCTAGAGTTTTCTGTCCCTAGAAAAAATGTTTTTTTAAAGCACACTATAGCACAAGGAGAATTCCCCTCACTTTCCTTCTTTGTCCCTAGAAACAAGGACTCGCACAGTGAAAGAAACTGACGCTCTCCCTACCTAGAGTTTTCTGTCCCTAGAAAAAATGTTTTTTTAAAGCACACTATAGCACAAGGAGAATTCCCCTCACTTTCCTTCTTTGTCCCTAGAAACAAGGACTCGCACAGTGAAAGAAACTGACGCTCTCCCTACCTAGAGTTTTCTGTCCCTAGAAAAAATGTTTTTTTAAAGCACACTATAGCACAAGGAGAATTCCCCTCACTTTCCTTCTTTGTCCCTAGAAACAAGGACTCGCACAGTGAAAGAAACTGACACTCTCCCTACCTAGAGTTTTCTGTCCCTAGAAAAAATGTTTTTTTAAAGCACACTATAGCACAAGGAGAATTCCCCTCACTTTCCTTCTTTGTCCCTAGAAACAAGGACTCGCACAGTGAAAGAAACTGACACTCTCCCTACCTAGAGTTTTCTGTCCCTAGAAAAAATGTTTTTTTAAAGCACACTATAGCACAAGGAGAATTCCCCTCACTTTCCTTCTTTGTCCCTAGAAACAAGGACTCGCACAGTGAAAGAAACTGACACTCTCCCTACCTAGAGTTTTCTGTCCCTAGAAAAAATGTTTTTTTAAAGCACACTATAGCACAAGGAGAATTCCCCTCACTTTCCTTCTTTGTCCCTAGAAACAAGGACTCGCACAGTAAAACACACTGACACTCTCCCTACCTATCCTTCTCTTTCCCTAAACTAAAGGAATCCAGGTTAAGCAAGAAAGAAATAAATGTCACTGTCCCTGCCTATGCTTGTCTTTCCCTGCTCCGGAACACACTACACTAGGCCGCCGTGCTGGCGGCCTTTTATAGTGTGGGGCGTGTACTAAACACCCTCAGCAATAATTGGCCACAGGCATCCTGCCTGTGGCCAATCATTGCTCTCCTCGCTGCCGGCGCTGTGATTGGCCAAGCATGCAGGGTCACAGTGCATGCTTGGCCAATCACAGCGCCTGGATGACACTGCGATGGCGTAGTGCATTGTGGGCCGTTCGCGTCACTCGAATTTGGCGCGAACGGCCCAAATCATTCGATCTTCGTCGAACGATCGAACAGCCGATGTTCGAGTCGAACGTATGTTCGACTCGAACACGAAGCTCATCCCTAGTTACTACATAGGACAAGTAACTAGTTACTCAGCAGAGTAACTATATTGGTTATATTATATATACACGGGGGCGGGGCGGTAGAAGGATGATATATATGTAATTTTTTCAGTGTATAAAAATAATAGAAGGGATAACAAATAATATTGGTACTGTGCCCATGCCTCACTGTGCCCATGCCTCACTGTGCCCGAGCCTCACTGTGCCCCATGCTTCACTGTGCCCGTGCCGCAGCCTCACTGTGCCCAATGCCTCACTGTGCCCATGCCGCAGCCTCACTGTGCCCAATGCCTCACTGTGCCCTTGCCTCACTATGCCCGTGCCTCACTGTGCCTGTGTCCCATGCCTCACTGTGCCCATGCCGCAGCCTCACTGTGCCCAATGCCTCACTGTGCCCGTGCCTCACTATGCCCATGCCTCACTGTGCCCGTGCCCCATGCCTCACTGTGCCCGTGCCTCACTATGCCCATGCCTCACTGTGCCCATGCCTCACTGTGCCCCATGCCTCACTGTGCCCCATGCCTCACTGTGCCTGTGTGTTACGGTTACGGTACCTCAGATCGGCGGCGTCCCGAGACTCCCGCCTCCCGGCGGCCATTCTATTATTCAAAAGCCGCGCCTCCTCCAGTCCTCCTCGTTTGTGATAGGTGGAACACTCAATTTCCCAGCAGGCAGTGTTCCGCCTATCACGGACATCCTCTCATCCTCATAACACAGACGGGGATGAGAGGATGTCCGTGATAGGCGGAACACTGCCTGCTGGGAAATTGAGTGTTCCGCCTATCACAGGCGACGAGGACTCGGGAGGCGCGGCTTTTGAAGACTGCAATGGCCGCCGTCTGTCTGCATGACACGCTGATCAGGTAGGCAGACGGCAGCTTGCAGTTAGTTACACATTACATCTACTCGCGGCGGCTGCAGCGAGTAGATGTAATTGGGGTAACGCCGCCCAAGTAATGGGAACGGCGGTGCCACGAGGGTAAGAGTAATCAGTTTGATTACTCGTTACCCCAAAAAGTGGCTACGTTACCTAACGCCGTTTATTTAAACGGCGTTAGTTACAACACTGGGAGTACCTGTTCGCTGTAGAGCAACCTACCATGTCACACCGTGCCTACCGAGTAGACTGGGCCACAGGTATTGCTACAGTGGAAGCTGCTGCCCTTGCTCCTGGGGTGGAACCTACACTCACCACACCTGCTACGGTGGGTGTTCTTGTAAAAGATGTTGCTGCTATTGTTACCAAAGAGCCATCAGCGGACATTGCCCCTGTTACTGCCTGCGCTGCACCTGTCCCCGCTACACCTGTCCAGAGGAAGGTGGGATATGTGAAGGCATCCCGTGGCCACGGTAGAGCCCTACCCCACAGACTACCAGAACCGGAGCCAGAGGAAGGCCTGACCCCCGGAAAATCCACGACAGGAACTGGTGAGAGATCTGGGGAAAACATGTCTGGGACTGTATGTAAATATTTGCCTGCAGAGGAATTAAGGGACTCTGAGTTAGACTCCCTGTCAGATGTTTCAGGTGATGATGACTTATTTGAGACTATGTCACAAGAACTGTTGTGGGCTAATGGGGAAGACGTTGCTTCTGCCTTTACCTTCTCAGAATGGACAGCATTAGATTCGGGGAAGACAACACCCAGTGTGGAACCCCCCAGTATTATTAGAGACAAGACTTTGTCAAACCCTTCCAGCCCAATTGAACCTGAGAAGTTGTCTGCTAGATCCATGTGTGCTTCCTGGATTGGGAAACACTAGAGCTTTGCCAAAACTTGCCCGTTTGCAAAGAGTGCTCATCAAGAAAGTTGCCACAGAGTATAGTCTGGAATTTCCTTATGTCCACAAAGAGCTCATGCAGGAAATTTAGTCCAAACGAGAGCAATGGTACAGTGAAGCTGTTTGGGATCATTTTGTCTGCACCAAAACCCTTCAGAAAAGCTGGGTATTCCTTTGCTATGGATGAGCGTTTCAACGGATGCTTGCTGCAGTGGAACTATGGCCGGCCTATTTATTCCGATAAGGTGGTCATCCGCAGACCAGGAAAAGACAATGTTGTTGATTTTGTTACCACCGTGGATAGCCAAGGAAAACCAGTGACTTTGCCGAAACTCGGTTCTATTGGTGATCATATAAAAGGAAAAAAAATACTGTTCTGACCTTTTAGTTTTGCAAAGCGACTGAATTTTTTTTATCATGGACTATGGGATACATAGCTAGATAGTTTAGGTTGGGGGAACTTTGCGGTCAAGATTTTTCCTACCTGCTCCAGTACTTTGCTATTAAGAAAGAAAAGCAAGGAGAGAGGCGCCTCTAAGTGCAGCAGTACAAAACAAATTTTAATAGTAGATATAAAACACTCACATGGAGATGAGTTAGTACAGGCGTGTACAGAATGTCAGGATGATGGCCAGCAGCTGCAGATCACAGTACACAGTGATCCAGCTCAGCTATGTGCAACAGGAGTGTCTCTAATAGATGGATAAGCCGGCTCCAGGGACAGCAGTCCTGTTGGATGTTTCAAAAGTGAGACTTGGAGTACACCAGTGGCTGGATAGCAGGGAGTGACGTCATCAGAGATGGACGCGTTTCATGAGCGTGCAGGCTAGCGATGTCCTGGCAAGCCGCGCTCCTTTTTCAACATGACATGAGGGCGGAAGTATGTAGACGCCAGTTATAGAGGAAAGAGGAAGTTGATTGGGTGGCGCTGGGGGAAGGTAGTAGCCAATTGAAGGAGGGAAAGGGAGGTCATGTGATAAGAATCACAGAGAGAAGAAACTGGAGTGAAAGTAAACAGAATACATAAAAAAATAGAAAGGAAAAAAGAAAAGGGAAAAAGGAAATAGGAAAAAAATAGGGGGAGCTGTGACTACAGGGCTAAATAAGATTAATATATAACAATGGTTTCATAAAATAATAAGGATATGAATATAAATAGTTAGTCATTTAAATAAAAGCAAGCCAAATTGAGTAAAAATAAAATGACCATAAACTAATGACACAGAACACAAGCGAAAAATTGTGGCTGTGCAAAAGAAAATATATATATATATATATATATATATAATAAATAAGTAAATGGGATCACTATAATCAATGAAACGGGGATATACAGGAGAAAGATATCTCCTTATGAATGCTAATAGGGAAATGAATGGGGAAAAAAGAAAAATAGGAGTGACACAGGGAATGTCACTACAGTGAGGAAAGGAAGGTGCGCCAAACTAAGTGCAGTATTAACGTTTTAATAACCATTAATAAAAACAGCCAAATGGCTACTCACAAATAGGAAGAAGTAATCAGGCATGTAGAGTGTAAATAGCATACAGGGTCCGGTGTCATCAACAGTCCGAGGGAAAGATGTAGGTCCCAGATGGAGAATAAGGCTGAAGGCTGAAGGCAGATGTAGTGTCAGCAATGGAAGTCCTGGGCGTAGAGATGCTGTATGTATGTTGTTATTCTTCCTGTAGTGGAGGAAGAGCCAGGACGATGCGCATCAGCGTGCGCTTCAGCGTGGAGCGCAGCGTGCCGTCGGGCCGGAAGTGACCGGAAGTGACGTGGTAAGAAGAACGGACCAATAGGATGACGCGTTTCTCAGCTTCCGCTGTTTCATCAGATCCATGGATATCATGGGGGTGGGCGGAGAATATATGGCAGAAAGGAGTGCTGTGATAGGTCGATTAGCACATATGCATTTGTGGGAAAAGCGCAAAGGGATATTGAAAACATGTATTGCAGGGATACAAGACGGCATGTTAACGAAAAGGAAATTGAATGAAAAATAGTGTGATTTGATAATGGAAGGGAAAAAGGCTTTAATGCTTGAAATAATATATATAAAAAAAGGAGGGAGGGGAGGTATTATAAGACGAATTTCAAGAGGAGGGAAGGGGAGGGGGGAAAAAGGGGAGGGGGACGGTGGTGCTGTTAATATTTAAGCAAGTACAGGGAGAATGTTATGGCAATTATGAGAGATCAGGGCTGGATGGAAGACCATGTGATACTAAGCAGGGATAGTAGGAGAGGATACATAATCGTAATAATAATGATGATAATGAACTA
Source organism: Rana muscosa (assembly GCA_029206835.1). Lineage (NCBI taxonomy): Eukaryota > Metazoa > Chordata > Amphibia > Anura > Ranidae > Rana > Rana muscosa. The sequence continues at coordinate 1,140,564,327 of CM055116.1, read as the reverse complement.
TATAAAATTAACCCATAAATAAAAGTTGGATACAATCTCAGAAAAAATATATGTTGGATACAATCTCAGAAAAAATAAAAGGAAGAGAAAAGGAAGAAGGGGATGGAGTATTGATAACATGATATGTAATGTATAAAGAGGTACACATATATGAATATACACATATGTATACAAAAATAAAAATAAAAATAAAGATAAAAATAAAGGTAAAAATAAAATAAAATAAAGATGGAAATAAAAATAAAAATAAAAATAAAAATAAAAATAAAAATAATAATAATAATAAAAAGGAAATTTATAATAAAAAAAAAAAAAAAAAAACCGAAAGATAGAAAAAATGGTGTGGGTGACTGATATGTATAGACACACACACAAATGCCAACATAGGTACATGTATGCATCCGTATGTATGGCAAAAGTTAGGCGAATGAAAGTGAGGGGACATCTGTATTAATGTGTAAAGAACATGGAGATTATGGGGAAATGGGGGGTATATGTAATAAGCATGCATAAAAACACAATAACACATATACATATATACTAAAATCCTACATATATAAAAATATTATATAAATTATACATAGGTGATAGAAAACACATGTACAAAACATATAAATATATATATAAAAAAATATATAAAAAATATATATAAAATACATACACACAAAAAATATATATATATAAAAAATATATATAAAAAATATATATATAAAAAATATATATAAAATACATGAAATATATAATAAATAATAAATATATAAAATATAATGTGAAAAGGGGGAGGGGGGGTGGGGTGTAGGGGGAGAAAAGGTGAGGGGGGAGGGTAAAAATATAATAATAAAAGCATAATGAAACACATGCAGCGAATTGCATGAGACAAGAATACGCAGGGAAGTAGCAACGCAAGAATATTTAGATGATGTTGTTAGTTTCTATTTCTTCATTAAGGCCATGAGGCGACATAGTGTTCAAAGAATATATCCAGTAAGTCTCTTGTCTGCAGAGACGTTGGAATCTCTCAACTGCAGTGGGAGTATCTGGTATGGATTCAATGATCCACACTTGGAGGGCACTAGTGTCTTTGTGATGGTGGGCTGAAAAATGGCGTGCCACACTGTATTTAGGGTTGCCTCCTTGAACTGCACGACGGTGTTCTCCAAATCTGGCCCGTAAGGCTCTGATGGTTCTGCCTATGTAGAGGAGGCCACATGGGCAAGAAATGCAATAAATTACGTAGGTAGTAGAGCAATTGTAAAAAGAACTTAGGTTAAAAGTTTTATTATTGGCCTTGAAAGATTTTTTACCGTGGGTAACATTAGAACAAGTTAGACATAGGGCCTTTTTACATTGAAACATCCCTACAAGGGGGATTAAAGTAAGCTGTTTTAGCATATAGTTCTTATGATTGTTTGGTGCTTTCATTTTGCTTGGAGCAATCTTGCTCTTAATATTTGGGGCCCTACGATAGGCGAACTTGGGAGTGGCTGGTATGGACTTCGATAAGTGAGGATCTTGAGTGAGAATAGTCCAATGCTTCATGAAGATGTTTTCCATTTTCTTATGTTTGGCATGGTATTGGGTGATGAAACGGGTGGTGGGTTCTGGGTTGGATTTTTTGGGGGGCGGCAAGGAGTCTTGGAGGTAGATGGTACGAACTTCTTCAATAAGATGAGGAGGATATCCTTTTTCAATAAATTTGTTTTTAAGTAAAATACTTTGAGATGTATAGTCTTCTAGTCTGGTGCAATTGCGTCTGAGCCGATGGAATTGGCTTTTGGGAACATTGTTAACCCACCTAGGGTGGTGGCAACTGGAATAATGTAGGTAGGAATTGCCAGCTGTGGGCTTAGTATAATTTTTAGCAGTAATGGAATTATCTATATGGAAAAGCTCAAGATCCAGAAAACATATGGACTCAGGGTCCATGGCAGAGGTAAAAGTTAATCCAAAATTATTGCAATTGCAGTAGGTAACGAAGTCTGTAATCGAGGTGGCTGGCCCATCCCAAATGATGATTATGTCGTCTATATAACGACCATAGAAGACGAGATTGGCCGAAAAGGGGTTGTTGACTTCAATGCATCTGGACTCCCACAGTCCCATGGTGAGGTTAGCGTAGCTCGGGGCTACAGAACAAAATTGACTATATAAAAGAAACAACACGACTCCTCTCTGACAAAAACACGTATGAAAAATTAAAAGCTGACCCATTGCCGAAATTTACAGAAGAAGCCACCAACATCATCAAGCAAGCTTTCGCTGATGGGATCCTGAACAAGTTAGAGGCCGCCTTTTTCCTGAAACCCTTTTTTCAAGTACCATATTTGTATCACTTACCAAAAATTCACAAAGATACCATCAACCCGCCAGGCCGTCCCATTGTTGCCTCCATGGATAGTATCACCACCAACTTTTCCCTCTACATTGATCATTTCCTACAACCATTAGCTCAAGCTCTTCCCTCCCACATCCGTGATGGCACCCACTTGATTGACCTACTCAAACCTTACACTTGGGAACCCTCATATTCTTGGGTATCCCTTGATGTATGCTCTCTTTACACTTCCATACCACATTCTGTGGGTCTTGAGGCAGTGGCCCACTTCTTGAAAGATGATCCTGATCTTAATTCACTCCAAATTGAGTTCATCCTATTGGCCACTCGTTTTTGTCTGGAGCACAATTATTTTCTATCTGCTGGGGAATTTTTTCTACAAAAGCAAGGTACCGCGATGGGCGCAAATTTTGCCCCGAGCTACGCTAACCTCACCATGGGACTGTGGGAGTCCAGATGCATTGAAGTCAACAACCCCTTTTCGGCCAATCTCGTCTTCTATGGTCGTTATATAGACGACATAATCATCATTTGGGATGGGCCAGCCACCTCGATTACAGACTTCGTTACCTACTGCAATTGCAATAATTTTGGATTAACTTTTACCATATGTTTTCTGGATCTTGAGCTTTTCCATATAGATAATTCCATTACTGCTAAAAATTATACTAAGCCCACAGCTGGCAATTCCTACCTACATTATTCCAGTTGCCACCACCCTAGGTGGGTTAACAATGTTCCCAAAAGCCAATTCCATCGGCTCAGACGCAATTGCACCAGACTAGAAGACTATACATCTCAAAGTATTTTACTTAAAAACAAATTTATTGAAAAAGGATATCCTCCTCATCTTATTGAAGAAGTTCGTACCATCTACCTCCAAGACTCCTTGCCGCCCCCCAAAAAATCCAACCCAGAACCCACCACCCGTTTCATCACCCAATACCATGCCAAACATAAGAAAATGGAAAACATCTTCATGAAGCATTGGACTATTCTCACTCAAGATCCTCACTTATCGAAGTCCATACCAGCCACTCCCAAGTTCGCCTATCGTAGGGCCCCAAATATTAAGAGCAAGATTGCTCCAAGCAAAATGAAAGCACCAAACAATCATAAGAACTATATGCTAAAACAGCTTACTTTAATCCCCCTTGTAGGGATGTTTCAATGTAAAAAGGCCCTATGTCTAACTTGTTCTAATGTTACCCACGGTAAAAAATCTTTCAAGGCCAATAATAAAACTTTTAACCTAAGTTCTTTTTACAATTGCTCTACTACCTACGTAATTTATTGCATTTCTTGCCCATGTGGCCTCCTCTACATAGGCAGAACCATCAGAGCCTTACGGGCCAGATTTGGAGAACACCGTCGTGCAGTTCAAGGAGGCAACCCTAAATACAGTGTGGCACGCCATTTTTCAGCCCACCATCACAAAGACACTAGTGCCCTCCAAGTGTGGATCATTGAATCCATACCAGATACTCCCACTGCAGTTGAGAGATTCCAACGTCTCTGCAGACAAGAGACTTACTGGATATATTCTTTGAACACTATGTCGCCTCATGGCCTTAATGAAGAAATAGAAACTAACAACATCATCTAAATATTCTTGCGTTGCTACTTCCCTGCGTATTCTTGTCTCATGCAATTCGCTGCATGTGTTTCATTATGCTTTTATTATTATATTTTACCCTCCCCCCTCACCTTTTCTCCCCCTACACCCCACCCCCCCCTCCCCCTTTTCACATTATATTTTATATATTTATTATTTATTATATATTTCATGTATTTTATATATATTTTTTATATATATATTTTTTATATATATTTTTTATATATATTTTTTATATATATATATTTTTTGTGTGTATGTATTTTATATATATTTTTTATATATTTTTTTATATATATATTTATATGTTTTGTACATGTGTTTTCTATCACCTATGTATAATTTATATAATATTTTTATATATGTAGGATTTTAGTATATATGTATATGTGTTATTGTGTTTTTATGCATGCTTATTACATATACCCCCCATTTCCCCATAATCTCCGTGTTCTTTACACATTAATACAGATGTCCCCTCACTTTCATTCGCCTAACTTTTGCCATACATACGGATGCATACATGTACCTATGTTGGCATTTGTGTGTGTGTCTATACATATCAGTCACCCACACCATTTTTTCTATCTTTCGTTTTTTTTTTTTTTTTTTGTTTTTTTTTTATTATAAATTTCCTTTTTATTATTATTATTTTTATTTTTATTTTTATTTTTATTTTTATTTCCATCTTTATTTTATTTTATTTTTACCTTTATTTTTATCTTTATTTTTATTTTTATTTTTGTATACATATGTGTATATTCATATATGTGTACCTCTTTATACATTACATATCATGTTATCAATACTCCATCCCCTTCTTCCTTTTCTCTTCCTTTTATTTTTTCTGAGATTGTATCCAACATATATTTTTTCTGAGATTGTATCCAACTTTTATTTATGGGTTAATTTTATATAGTTCATTATCATCATTATTATTACGATTATGTATCCTCTCCTACTATCCCTGCTTAGTATCACATGGTCTTCCATCCAGCCCTGATCTCTCATAATTGCCATAACATTCTCCCTGTACTTGCTTAAATATTAACAGCACCACCGTCCCCCTCCCCTTTTTCCCCCCTCCCCTTCCCTCCTCTTGAAATTCGTCTTATAATACCTCCCCTCCCTCCCTTTTTTTATATATATTATTTCAAGCATTAAAGCCTTTTTCCCTTCCATTATCAAATCACACTATTTTTCATTCAATTTCCTTTTCGTTAACATGCCGTCTTGTATCCCTGCAATACATGTTTTCAATATCCCTTTGCGCTTTTCCCACAAATGCATATGTGCTAATCGACCTATCACAGCACTCCTTTCTGCCATATATTCTCCGCCCACCCCCATGATATCCATGGATCTGATGAAACAGCGGAAGCTGAGAAACGCGTCATCCTATTGGTCCGTTCTTCTTACCACGTCACTTCCGGTCACTTCCGGCCCGACGGCACGCTGCGCTCCACGCTGAAGCGCACGCTGATGCGCATCGTCCTGGCTCTTCCTCCACTACAGGAAGAATAACAACATACATACAGCATCTCTACGCCCAGGACTTCCATTGCTGACACTACATCTGCCTTCAGCCTTCAGCCTTATTCTCCATCTGGGACCTACATCTTTCCCTCGGACTGTTGATGACACCGGACCCTGTATGCTATTTACACTCTACATGCCTGATTACTTCTTCCTATTTGTGAGTAGCCATTTGGCTGTTTTTATTAATGGTTATTAAAACGTTAATACTGCACTTAGTTTGGCGCACCTTCCTTTCCTCATTTATCTTCCAGAGCCTGCTTCTGCCTATGGTAGCTGCCGCTGGTGCATACATCATCTGATGGACATTGGAATAATTTATAGTGTATTTTCCAGTGACATTCTAACTCCTATTATACCAGAACTATTTTGCGCCATTTTTACCTTTTCCTGTTGATATATTTGAAGCAATTTTTATGAGCTGCATTTGTGTTGCTGGTATAATTTCATTCCCTCTTGTTCTGGTCATTTCATTGTGATTTTATTGTGAATATTTATCATACAATTTTTTACTATCATTTTATATATTTTTTACTTTTATTATTTCATTATTATCATCATCTTTTATTTTATTTTTTGTATTGTGTATGTACACACCTTTTTTCCCCATCCCCCATTGTACTGTGTACCTCGTACAGTATATACGCATTTGCTGCCGTTTTTTAAGCGCTCCACTACATTCTTATATGCTTATATGGATATCATTGAACAAATAGAGAAACACAAATATGATTTACTGGATGAATTTTATACCTTTTTTCCTCCCATTTTTTTTAGCCCCCATGTCCATTCCCGTGCATGGCCAGACGCCAAATACAGGGACACATGCACGAGAATGAGACGGATAGAAGATCTCACCACATCAGCCAACCAACAATGGTGGGATTGTTTTTTTCTTAAACAATATTTCCTATCCAAAATTTCTCCCCGTGGACTTCGTGTCCTTAAGGGTTGCTCCTTCCTTGATACCCATTCACGTATAGAGTGGGAAGGTATAGCAGAATTCTGCACCCAAAAATGGATTAAAATCCTCATTAGCCACAGAGACCAACGCTACCAAACCCTTAGACAGAAAATCAAAGATAATATCTCGAACCTCCACTCCTCTTATCCTTCCCTACCTATAGAATGGTTAAGAACTTTTAAAATTAACACCAAAAAAAGCGAAGATTCCCTGATACAAAATAAATTAGGCAAATTCCGGAGAGATCTGGATGATTATACTAATAATAGAGTTTTCAATTGGAAGAGGAAATTCTCTCATCCCACTATTCCTCCCCTCCTGGCCCTGCCATCCCTACCCAAACTTCCCCTTCCCCCTCCCCTTCCCACCCACACACCTGCATTCCCTGGACCACGTCCTGCCATCACTACCACTGCCCCTAGACCCACCAAATCACTCAAAGTAACCTCTACCCCTAACCTTTCCCTTGATACTAGCACTATCAAAGACAGTCACCCCCTCATTATCCCCAACTCCACCAGCTCCTTGGTATTATCCACTGTAGACTCCATCCCCCAGGATATTTTAGATACTACACCCATTGTCTGTCCTCATGCTCCAGCTAGACCCACATCTACTGTTACCCCCGTAGCTGCATCTGGTGACTTACTGGCACCCATTTCCGCTTCCTCTTCTTTTCCTTTTTTAGTGCAGACCCCTCCACTCAGCCCATCCCTTCCAAAAACCAAAAGAAAACACGTAGAAGAGGAGGAAGAGGAAGAGGGGGGAAACACAAATCTCCATCCATTACGCCCGGACAAATTGAGAAAACTATAAAAATTTATAATCTATCTTCCCTCACCCTGAATGCGCAAGAAACTTCATTATTGGCCAGAGGTCTGAATTTTGCTCCCACCACCCTTCCCAATTCTTTCACCATGTTCAAAGATCTTAATAAATTTATTCGTAACCTTACCCTAAAAAGACATTTCAATATGAAAGCCGATAATACTACTTATCCTTCCACCACCCCCTCTGATGTTACACCCAACCTCTTAGATACCTCTGCGGACCAACAAGCAATTCAAGATCTTTGCGACTTATGGAACGTGGATGAAGAGGATGACCTGATAGTGTGGTCACAATATACTCAATCCAATCCGTCCATAGCCCACACTTCATTCAGACCCAAATCCATCTTTAATCCCACCCAATCAAAAGGTCCTTACTTATCCACATTCTATCAAGTAGTTTTCAAAGAACTTACCGACCTATGTGCATCTGAATCATCCAAATCTCAACGATATAATAACAATCTTAGCCCACCAGAATATGAAGCTTTGAAATCCTTAAGTACAAATCCAAACATCATTATTAGATCTGCAGATAAGGGAGGAGGTATAGTGCTACAGAACAAAATTGACTATATAAAAGAAACAACACGACTCCTCTCTGACAAAAACACGTATGAAAAATTAAAAGCTGACCCATTGCCGAAATTTACAGAAGAAGCCACCAACATCATCAAGCAAGCTTTCGCTGATGGGATCCTGAACAAGTTAGAGGCCGCCTTTTTCCTGAAACCCTTTTTTCAAGTACCATATTTGTATCACTTACCAAAAATTCACAAAGATACCATCAACCCGCCAGGCCGTCCCATTGTTGCCTCCATGGATAGTATCACCACCAACTTTTCCCTCTACATTGATCATTTCCTACAACCATTAGCTCAAGCTCTTCCCTCCCACATCCGTGATGGCACCCACTTGATTGACCTACTCAAACCTTACACTTGGGAACCCTCATATTCTTGGGTATCCCTTGATGTATGCTCTCTTTACACTTCCATACCACATTCTGTGGGTCTTGAGGCAGTGGCCCACTTCTTGAAAGATGATCCTGATCTTAATTCACTCCAAATTGAGTTCATCCTATTGGCCACTCGTTTTTGTCTGGAGCACAATTATTTTCTATCTGCTGGGGAATTTTTTCTACAAAAGCAAGGTACCGCGATGGGCGCAAATTTTGCCCCGAGCTACGCTAACCTCACCATGGGACTGTGGGAGTCCAGATGCATTGAAGTCAACAACCCCTTTTCGTCTTCTATGGTCGTTATATAGACGACATAATCATCATTTGGGATGGGCCAGCCACCTCGATTACAGACTTCGTTACCTACTGCAATTGCAATAATTTTGGATTAACTTTTACCTCTGCCATGGACCCTGAGTCCATATGTTTTCTGGATCTTGAGCTTTTCCATATAGATAATTCCATTACTGCTAAAAATTATACTAAGCCCACAGCTGGCAATTCCTACCTACATTATTCCAGTTGCCACCACCCTAGGTGGGTTAACAATGTTCCCAAAAGCCAATTCCATCGGCTCAGACGCAATTGCACCAGACTAGAAGACTATACATCTCAAAGTATTTTACTTAAAAACAAATTTATTGAAAAAGGATATCCTCCTCATCTTATTGAAGAAGTTCGTACCATCTACCTCCAAGACTCCTTGCCGCCCCCCAAAAAATCCAACCCAGAACCCACCACCCGTTTCATCACCCAATACCATGCCAAACATAAGAAAATGGAAAACATCTTCATGAAGCATTGGACTATTCTCACTCAAGATCCTCACTTATCGAAGTCCATACCAGCCACTCCCAAGTTCGCCTATCGTAGGGCCCCAAATATTAAGAGCAAGATTGCTCCAAGCAAAATGAAAGCACCAAACAATCATAAGAACTATATGCTAAAACAGCTTACTTTAATCCCCCTTGTAGGGATGTTTCAATGTAAAAAGGCCCTATGTCTAACTTGTTCTAATGTTACCCACGGTAAAAAATCTTTCAAGGCCAATAATAAAACTTTTAACCTAAGTTCTTTTTACAATTGCTCTACTACCTACGTAATTTATTGCATTTCTTGCCCATGTGGCCTCCTCTACATAGGCAGAACCATCAGAGCCTTACGGGCCAGATTTGGAGAACACCGTCGTGCAGTTCAAGGAGGCAACCCTAAATACAGTGTGGCACGCCATTTTTCAGCCCACCATCACAAAGACACTAGTGCCCTCCAAGTGTGGATCATTGAATCCATACCAGATACTCCCACTGCAGTTGAGAGATTCCAACGTCTCTGCAGACAAGAGACTTACTGGATATATTCTTTGAACACTATGTCGCCTCATGGCCTTAATGAAGAAATAGAAACTAACAACATCATCTAAATATTCTTGCGTTGCTACTTCCCTGCGTATTCTTGTCTCATGCAATTCGCTGCATGTGTTTCATTATGCTTTTATTATTATATTTTACCCTCCCCCCTCACCTTTTCTCCCCCTACACCCCACCCCCCCTCCCCCTTTTCACATTATATTTTATATATTTATTATTTATTATATATTTCATGTATTTTATATATATTTTTTATATATATATTTTTTATATATATTTTTTATATATATATATTTTTTGTGTGTATGTATTTTATATATATTTTTTATATATTTTTTTATATATATATTTATATGTTTTGTACATGTGTTTTCTATCACCTATGTATAATTTATATAATATTTTTATATATGTAGGATTTTAGTATATATGTATATGTGTTATTGTGTTTTTATGCATGCTTATTACATATACCCCCCATTTCCCCATAATCTCCGTGTTCTTTACACATTAATACAGATGTCCCCTCACTTTCATTCGCCTAACTTTTGCCATACATACGGATGCATACATGTACCTATGTTGGCATTTGTGTGTGTGTCTATACATATCAGTCACCCACACCATTTTTTCTATCTTTCGTTTTTTTTTTTTTTTTTTGTTTTTTTTTTTATTATAAATTTCCTTTTTATTATTATTATTTTTATTTTTATTTTTATTTTTATTTCCATCTTTATTTTATTTTATTTTTACCTTTATTTTTATCTTTATTTTTATTTTTGTATACATATGTGTATATTCATATATGTGTACCTCTTCATACATTACATATCATGTTATCAATACTCCATCCCCTTCTTCCTTTTCTCTTCCTTTTATTTTTTCTGAGATTGTATCCAACATATATTTTTTCTGAGATTGTATCCAACTTTTATTTATGGGTTAATTTTATATAGTTCATTATCATCATTATTATTACGATTATGTATCCTCTCCTACTATCCCTGCTTAGTATCACATGGTCTTCCATCCAGCCCTGATCTCTCATAATTGCCATAACATTCTCCCTGTACTTGCTTAAATATTAACAGCACCACCGTCCCCCTCCCCTTTTTCCCCCCTCCCCTTCCCTCCTCTTGAAATTCGTCTTATAATACCTCCCCTCCCTCCTTTTTTTATATATATTATTTCAAGCATTAAAGCCTTTTTCCCTTCCATTATCAAATCACACTATTTTTCATTTAATTTCCTTTTCGTTAACATGCCGTCTTGTATCCCTGCAATACATGTTTTCAATATCCCTTTGCGCTTTTCCCACAAATGCATATGTGCTAATCGACCTATCACAGCACTCCTTTCTGCCATATATTCTCCGCCCACCCCCATGATATCCATGGATCTGATGAAACAGCGGAAGCTGAGAAACGCGTCATCCTATTGGTCCGTTCTTCTTACCACGTCACTTCCGGTCACTTCCGGCCCGACGGCACGCTGCGCTCCACGCTGAAGCGCACGCTGATGCGCATCGTCCTGGCTCTTCCTCCACTACAGGAAGAATAACAACATACATACAGCATCTCTACGCCCAGGACTTCCATTGCTGACACTACATCTGCCTTCAGCCTTCAGCCTTATTCTCCATCTGGGACCTACATCTTTCCCTCGGACTGTTGATGACACCGGACCCTGTATGCTATTTACACTCTACATGCCTGATTACTTCTTCCTATTTGTGAGTAGCCATTTGGCTGTTTTTATTAATGGTTATTAAAACGTTAATACTGCACTTAGTTTGGCGCACCTTCCTTTCCTCATTTATCTTCCAGAGCCTGCTTCTGCCTATGGTAGCTGCCGCTGGTGCATACATCATCTGATGGACATTGGAATAATTTATAGTGTATTTTCCAGTGACATTCTAACTCCTATTATACCAGAACTATTTTGCGCCATTTTTACCTTTTCCAATGTCACTACAGTAACATGGGGAAGGAAAAAAAAAAAAAAGGAGGAGGGAGGGGGGAGGAAATGCGGGGGGGGAGGGGAGGGAAAGAAATGGTATGTTTATTGGGTATTGATATATATATAATAAATACTCATTGAAAAACTATCAGGCACTCAATGAATATTTATGGGACGGGGAGGGGAAAAAAAAAAGGGGGAGAAGGGGGGGGGGGGGGGAAGGGGGGGGGGAGAAGGGAGAGGGAGAGGGGGAAAAAAAGAACGGACGGCACAGAATTCTACAGAAGGGAAATGGGTTATCAGGTAACACTAGGATAGGGAAAGAAATATAGAAGAAGATATATATTTTTGTCATGTGGATAGACATAAAATATAATATAAATATAAATATAAAAGGACATAGGGATATTAACACAGATGTGAGGATATATAAGTACCTATACAGGACTAGTGAGATGAGTTCATCAGACTGAGTACAGATTGCAATAAGATGTAAGAAATATAATGAAATATAATGAAAAAAATAGAAATGAATATGTAGTAGATTAATATAGTATAATGACCTGGAACTGGGGGGAAGGGAATGGGGCGGGGGGGTATTATGAAATATTTAAAGAATGAAAAACAGGAATATGTATGAAAAAAAAAAAAAAAAAGGGGCAAAAAGGGGAAATGAAAAGCGGTATGTGCTGCCCTATGGGTTTCAAATACAGGTATACAAACAAGAAATGGCGCGCAATAACCACGTAGACATATATAACCCCAATTGAATGCAAGCTCCGTTATCGTGCCTGTACCACTACACCATTAGTTCTCATACTACTAGTTGGCATGTACAAATGCAAAAAAAGTCTATGCAAAACTTGTCATTTTGTCCATCATGGACAAAAATCCTTTACCACAAAGGGTAAAACCTTCCCACTCAAGGAGTTTTACAACTGCTCATCTGATTTTGTAGTGTACGGCCTAAGTTGCCCTTGCGGCCTTATGTACATCGGCCGCACTATACGAGCTCTACGAGTCAGGTTCGGGGAACATAGGAGGTTAATAGAAGGAGGCACTGATCCCCACAGTGTCCCCAGACACTTCTGTGCAGCCCACAATAAATCCACCAGTGGCTTAAAAGTCTGGGTGATCGAACAGATCCCCAGCTCATTTACAGCGGCAGAACGGTTCAAAAAATTATGTGCTAGGGAAACTTTTTGGATCTACACTTTGGATGTTCTCTCACCTGGCGGTATAAATGAAGGAATTGAGATCTCCACCATTTTATAAATTATTTTACATATATCTTTGAACTGTACTCTCTCACCTTGATTTCCACCCACTTGATATTATTGTATACCCCCATGGGCCTCCATTTATTAGTAGATATTTTATATTTTATAATTTTAATATGATCATTTTCATATATTTTACATATATATATTTTTCATATGGGTGTGTATATGTATGTGTATATGTACGTAAATATGTATGTGCTTACACATGTATATTTAGGCATGTATGTGTGTATGTGCGATCTTTTTTATGTATACACATATATACCTATATGTGTATTTTTAAATAATTTTTTATACTCTTTTCTTGATTATATTGTCATATTACTGATTATTATACTTTGTGTATATGTTTAATGTGACTATAGGTGCTCTCAGTCCAATTTATTATATATATATATATATATATATATATATATATATATATATATATATATATATATATATATATATATATATGTGTTTCTCTGGGCATCAGGACAGTGGACACAGTACATATCACTGTACTCAGTCTGATGAACTTATCTCACTAGTCCTGTATAGGTACTTATATATCCTCACATCTGTGTTAATATCCCTATGTCCTTTTATATTTATATTATATTTTATGTCTATCCACATGACAAAAATATATATCTTCTTCTATATTTCTTTCCCTATCCTAGTGTTACCTAATAACCCATTTCCCTTCTGTAGAATTCTGTGCCGTTCGTTCTTTTTTTCCCCCCCTCTCCCTTCTCCCCCTTCCCCCCCCCCCCCCCCCTTCTCCCCCCCTTTTTTTTTTTTCCCCTCCCCGTCCCATAAATATTCATTGAGTGCCTGATAGTTTTTCAATGAGTATTTATTATATATATCAATACCCAATAAACATACCATTTCTTTCCCTCCCCTCCCCTCCCCCCCGCATTTCCTCCTCCCTCCCTCTTCCTTTTTTTTTTTTTCCTTCCCCATGTTACTGTAGTGACATTCCCTGTGTCACTCCTATTCCTTCCTTCTATTTTTCTTTTTTCCCCATTCATTTCCCTATTAGCATTCATAAGGAGATATCTTTCTCCTGTATATCCCCGTTTCATTGATTATAGTGATCCCATTTACTTATTTAATATATATATATATATATATATATATATATATATTCTTTTGCACAGCCACAATTTTTCGCTTGTGTTCTGTGTCATTAGTTTATGGTCATTTTATTTTTACTCAATTTGGCTTGCTTTTATTTAAATGACTAACTATTTATATTCATATCCTTATTATTTTATGAAACCATTGTTATATATTAATCTTATTTAGCCCTGTAGTCACAGCTCCCCCTATTTTTTTCCTATTTCCTTTTTCCCTTTTCTTTTTTCCTTTCTATTTTTTTATGTATTCTGTTTACTTTCACTCCAGTTTCTTCTCTCTGTGATTCTTATCACATGACCTCCCTTTCCCTCCTTCAATTGGCTACTACCTTCCCCCAGCGCCACCCAATCAACTTCCTCTTTCCTCTATAACTGGCGTCTACATACTTCCGCCCTCATGTCATGTTGAAAAAGGAGCGCGGCTTGCCAGGACATCGCTAGCCTGCACGCTCATGAAACGCGTCCATCTCTGATGATGTCACTCCCTGCTATCCAGCCACTGGTGTACTCCAAGTCTCGCTTTTGAAACATCCAACAGGACTGCTGTCCCTGGAGCCGGCTTATCCATCTATTAGAGACACTCCTGTTGCACATAGCTGAGCTGGATCACTGTGTACTGTGATCTGCAGCTGCTGGCCGTCATCCTGACATTCTGTACACGCCTGTACTAACTCATCTCCATGTGAGTGTTTTATATCTACTATTAAAATTTGTTTTGTACTGCTGCACTTAGAGGCGCCTCTCTCCTTGCTTTTCAGTCTTACTCAGAACATGGTTTCTGTTCATCTATGATGGCTGCCCTGTGCAAAGTGGATCCCCTGCATCCCTGTCTTCTCCTACATACACCATAGTATGTTGATAGATTTTATGGACTTCTTCTTAGACCATTCCTATATATCACATAGCATTTACTGTGTATCATAACCTATTGATGTTATTTTCTGTTATATATATCTCTTCATATTTTCACATTTATTTATTTTTATTAATTTTACATTTATAATTTATATTTATTTTTATTATTTTTATTTATTTTCATGTTTAACTTATTTCATTTATTATTTTCTATTTTTCATTGCATTCAATTGGGGTTATATATGTCTACGTGGTTATTGCGCGTCATTTCTTGTTTGTATACTTTGCTATTAAGGACTTTCTTTTTTGTGTCATATTGATTTTCTGCCACTAGGTCTAGATAGAGAGTGAGGGTTTGTAACATATGTTGATGTAACCTTACTGTGTGTTCATGTTGTATCTTCTTCTTACTACCTCACCCTTCCCTTCCCCGCCCAAGTTTTTGTGGTTCAGATACCGACTCTCAGGATTGAGAGTCATTTTTTTTTTTCCAGACGATGGGGACATCGTCTATTGTAGTGGGGGGAGTATGTAGCGCCCTGCTACTTTTGAACAGGCGCTATGTGTAAATTTAGGGTTTCTGAGCTGTAAATAGCTCAGAGTGATTATGTAAATTGTTGGTTTCTGTTCCAGCTTTGGCTGTGTTGTGCGCATTTCCCACTAGGTGTCACTGTTGTCACAGGCCAGTGTGATAAATACAGCCAGCTGAAGTGCATTGGATATTCTTTCCCCAGAAACAGCCCAATCAGGAGCTTCTTTGTAGCTGGGCATGCTGGGGAAGGATATTTAAAGGGGCAGTGCCAGGTGTTTCAGGGTCCTTCTTGCCTCATGGCCCTCCAGAAGGGCCTGGGTAACTCGTTTGGGGGGACGCACATAAGTTATTTTACCTCACAGTACTGCCAGATGGCTTAAAGGCTCAGGTACTGTGCAGCTGACCTAACTAACTGACTACTGGCTAAACAATCCTGTGGCAGAGGATTATCCAGGAGTTTCCATTTATCGCTAAAGTCTGTGGCAGAGACTTTGTCCATGCTTCATACCGGCTGCTAGGTTGGTGTGAGAGGCCTATCCAGTGATAGAAGCTGTTGTCCTCTGGATTCAAGAACCGCATTAGTGATCTGCAAAACCAAGGTATCTGAACTTCCCCTAACCCTCTATCCTTCTACCTGAACTTGTTTAATAAAGCAATTGAGAAAAAGACTGAAGTGACTGGCAATCACATCTTTCAAAACTACTTGGCATAGACTCTTATGTTCTGGGACGGTGAAATGTGGGGTAATGGCAGGACCCAAAATAATCCAGCAGCTCTTACGGGAGTAGTGCTACAATTACATCTTATAGTGCAGCGTTTGACACTGGAGATAGATGACGTATTTGAGCATTATGTCACAGTAGAAATAGATAGGGGTTGATTTACTAAAGGCAAATAGACTTTACACATTGCAAAGTGAGGTTGCGCTCTGCAAGAGCAGTTGCTCCAGAGCTTAGTAAATGAGCAGAAGCATCATCCAATCATGTGCAAGCAACAATGCGTTTTTTTTTTCTATTTTCCTTGCATGTGATTGGGTATTATTTGCAAAGTGAAGCTTTACCTAATTTACTGAGCTCTGGAGCAACTGCACTTGAAGAGTGCAACGGTACCTTGCAATGTGCACAGCAGTGGCGGCCAGTGCTAAATATTTCAAGGGGGGAGATGAACAGGAAGACGGCAATCACCGCAAGCAGCTCCCCATGCACGCGGGAGACGTACGGCAGACGTAAAGGTGGCGATCGCCGTAAGCACCCGCCACCCCACATTAGATGTATGAGATCCACTGCCACCCCCCCCCCCCCCCCGCGGGAGACTGACCTTACCTTAGGAGGCAGGGGGAAGGAAGAGCCGGGCCGCTGCTTCTCCTCCCGTCTGAACAGGAAGTGTGTCCCGATTGGCCTAAGACTCGATGAAAGAAAAATTAAGTGTGGTGGTGATGGCGCTGCTCTGCGGTGATGTAAAGCACAAACCAGCGTATAAAGTGATGCGTGCTGTTATACTTTGATGGTAATCTTCAATGTCAAGTATCTTGTTAAAAAGTGTAGTGTGACAGGTTTTATAACCCAAATGAATCAGTGTATAGAATGACTCGTGCTAATACATCAGTGGTTAATATAAAACATTCAATTAATCAATTTAAAGTGACAAGTGCTTTTTAAAAATCGTGGTACACTAAACGTTGGTACACTAACAGACCAAAAAACAAAAAAAGCAACAAAAATTGTAAAAAAACAACAAAAAACAAAATAGTCCTTCAAAATCAAATCGGGTGACTTGTGACTTGTTTCATCTCGGTGCCTGGTAAGTTAAACTTTTGAAAGTGCAAAGTGCTTTGTTCCGTGCTCTTGTTATATAGTATTTACTCTTTCCAGAATCCAGAGAGCTAGTCTCCCCACTAGGGGGTGTTACGCTTTCACAGCCTTACTGCTGTATACTGGAACAGACCTCCAATGCTGATGCCTCTTTACAGCCCCTTCTCCTCGTTGTTACTCAGTATATGTGGAAAGAAACGAAACTCCATAGTGCAATAACATTTAAATCTGTTATAATTCCCATGCCATGTTTGTTTTCTTACTGTTGTTACTTATCATGGCTCCTCTGTCCACCTTTGTCACTTCCTTCCTAATTATTTCTAATTTTCCTTTTTTATATCCTTTCTCTGCAAACCTCTGTAATAAAACTTTGGTTTGTTGTCATAATCTTGTTGGTTACTGCAGTTCCTATATATCCTCAAACTGTCCTTTGGGTATGTTTCCCATACATTTCAGATGATGACAGCTCTTTGTCGGTATATATCCATTTCTGTCTGTTTGTTAAATAAAAAAAAGACAAAACACGTAGGGCGAAGCCACAGCGTCATTGCATCACTTCCTGTTTTTTGATTTTGGATCGTGGAACGCAGAGGAAGCATTACTTCCCACCTTTACACTGCGCAATTGATTTTAATAAATGGTAAGTGCATACCGTTATTTTAAAAACAAGGAATAGGGTTCCTTTGAGTATGTATCATTAAAGGATTTATTAAAACGACAATATCCACTCACATGGAGGAAAGTAAAGTTTAGTTCAGATCCGTTTCTGGGCTGAAGAGATGGGACTGCAGGTCACAGCAGGTCCATTTGGCTGGCACCACATCAGATCCAGGCAGGATAGGGTGGGATGGCTGAGCACAGCAAGGTCTCCTTCTTCAGTAGTCCAGGTTTAGCACGTCAAGGTCAGGTGGGGTCAGTAAAGGATCCATCTAACAAAGATATGGGTTCCAGTGTTGGTTAGTGGGGAATTCAGACGCCAGAGCCTATGGCTGGCCGCGCGGTGGCTCCACGATGTTCGTCCGGCATCCGCAGTATAGTAATAACACAGCTGTGTGATCGGAGCCAAAACGAGGCTTGGGAAGCAAACACAGCACGGCGCCGGGCTGTGACGTCACAGCTGTGCGACGCGCTTCTGAGCTTGCGTGCTATTGGTGTAGAGATAGCCGCGCTCCTTTTTCAAGCATGCTGAATAAAGCAGAGTTTTGAATATACATATATATAGTCCCTGAGTTACATACATCCGACTTACATACGACCCATACTTACAAAACAGAGGGAGACAACAGGAAGTGAGAGGAAATTTACCCCTAGGAAGGGAAATTCACTCCTGTAAGAGATATCATGGGAAAAAGGTGTCTCCACTGAAGCTTTATCACCATTCCTTGTTTCCACAACAGCCCAAAATTTTCAAAATCCAATTGTCATAAAGACAGAAAGTGAGGTGAAATCTTCTGAACAGAGAACAAACGTTAGTAAAGAAAAGTAAACATTTTTTTTTGACTGCAGTTACACTTAAAATATGTACCTGTTCCAACTTATATACTACCAGTAATTCAACTTCAAAGGATAGTTCACTTTTTTTTTTTTTTTTTAAAGATTTGTTTTATTGAGTTTTGAAAAACCAATCAACATAAAAGAAAAAAAAAATGTGGTACACTTGAATATTCAATAAACTTATATAAATGTACATGTCTTTTGTGATTATTAACTGCAACAGTAGAGGAAGTGACCATCAGACAGTTCTTCAGATTTGAAAGGCAGCCAGATAAGTTAACACAGTGAGGGGCATGACTTAATCAAGGATAGTATATAACGAGGCATCTACTCTGGGGTAAAGGTTAGAGGACTGGCTATCCATCTGCCCCATAGTTTGTGAAAGGTTTTAGTTATTTTCTGAGTCTCAAACGTGAGTTTATATAATGGTAAAGAGTCATTAATTAATTTCAACCAAAGGGACTTCAGAGGTGTCTGTAATCCTTTCCATGATAGTAAAAGAGACTTCTTTGCGTAGAAGTACAGGATGCCGAGGAGTCTCTTAGCAAGAGATGATATATGTAATATATGATATATGTAAGGCACCAAAAATGCCCAAGAGGCAATTCTTGGGGTGTATAATGTTTGGTAGACCCAATGCACATGAGAGAAAGGAACCTATCTCCACCCAGAAGCTCTGTACCACCGGACAAGACCAGAAACAGTGGAGGAAGTCTGCCACCTGACCACATCCTCTAAAACAATCAGCTGTGGGAGACAACCCCATTCTATGTAGCCTAGCAAGGGTAAGGTGGGATAGATGGAAATTTTTAATGTGTATGATACGATCCCTGGAAGATATCACTGAGGACTTGTATGTGTCACTGAATTCTGATCAGTCATCTTCTGTAAAGGGGATGTCCATAGAAGACCATTTTGTCTGGGCTATTCTAAACCTAGGATTGCAATAGTTATGAGGGCAGCATAGTATGTGGAAATGAGTTTAGTAGGGTCAGGGTGTCTTAGCATTGTCTCTAACGGTGGTATGAGGATAGGATTGTCTAGAGAACCGAACTGAGCATGAAAGGCATGGTGGAGTTGGTAGTAAAAGAACAAATATGAGCTTGGTAAGTCGAAATCAGTGCGCATTTGTTTGCAAAGATGTAAATCCTTGTGCATCGTATAGGTGACACAAATATTTGACTCCTCTAGAGTACCAATGTTGTGGATCAGGTAGAGAGTACAGTTCCAATTAAGTTGGGGTTGAACCATAGAGGGTTATTTGGGGAGGTTGACCAAGGGACCTTAGAAATTTTTGAGACAATCAATCGGCATAGAGAAAGTGAGATAGCCAGCATAGACGTGCCCAGACTTGTCGGGACACAGCCTCTATATACAATATTATGAAGGGTCTCTAAAGAGGAAGCAATAGCTCCCTCAGTAGTGGTACAGGTGTTCGCTGCAACCGGGTGCAGCCAGTCATGAATGTGGATTAGTTGGGAGGCTAAATAGTACATGTAGAAGTTAGGAAACGCCAGGCCCACCAGATGTGTTGGCAGTCTCAGTGTCTCCAATGCCACTCTAGGGGGCCTGCCATTCCAGAGGAACACCATACAAATCGTGTCTATCCGCCTGAAAATGGATTTGTGGATTTTATAAGGGGAGTTGGCTACAACATATAATAATTTAGGTAGATAGATAATTTTAGGAGTATTGGTCCTACTCATGAGGTCCAGCGACAGGTCCATCCACTGTTTAGTTTGGGATTGCAGCTGAGTCAATAGAGGAGGACACAGGTTGTTAATGTAAGAGGTCAAGGGTAGTTGCACTATAACCCCCAAGTATCTAAAAGAGGACACCGCTTGCAATCTGGAGTGCAGGTGAACCTGCAAAGTTGCACCAGGGTCCAAAGGAAAGAGATTTGATTTGTTCCAGTTCACCCAGAATCCAGAATAGTCACCAAAGACTTTGATCTCGGATAGCAAGGCCCCCAGCGAATCACGGGTATCAGCCAGGTAAACCAGGTTGTCATGCTCGTACAGTGAAACTGGTTCTTCAATAGTAGCAATAGGAAGGCCCTTAATTAACGGGGAGCATCAAATGCGCACTGCAAGGGGTTCCATGGCCAGAGCAAATAGGAGGGGTGACAACGGACACCCCTGCCTATTGCCCCTGGTAATGGGAAAAGTGTCAGTAATATGAGAATTAACAGGTATACGGGCCAATGGGGAGGTTACAGGAGTCTTATCCATGCTATAATGCTGGGTCCGAAACCATACTGCTGCAGTACTTGAAACGGATATGGCCATTCCACGCTGTCAAAAGCTTTACATGTATCCAAAGATACAATGGCATGGGTGGGGGGACAATCATGGGTAAACTGTTGATTGTGGAACAGTCTGCAAATATTCATTCTCGTGGACCTACCAGGAATAAAGCCTTCTTGATCACTCTTGACCAGTTAGGAAACCACAGTGTACAGCCAATTGGCCAGAACTTTGGCTAGGATTTTAACGTCCACATTTATAAGAGAAATCGGGCGGTACGAGTCGCATTTAAGGGGGTCCTTACGTGGTTTCAATAACAAAATAATCAGGGCTTCCCGCATAGAGGGGGGAAGAGTTCCAATATCTAGGGCTTTGTTGTAGGTGTGCTAAAGAAATGGGCATAGTAGGTGCTGAAACTGGGTGTACCATTCACCTGGAAATCCGTCTAAGCCTGGCGTCTTATGTGCTGGTAGTTGTGAAATGACCACAGCAATCTCCTCAATAGAGAGAGGCGCCCCCAGTTCCTCACACCCCTCAACCGACAGGAAGGGGAGAGAGATCTAGGCCAGGTAATCGGTTAGTTGAGAGTCACTGTAGTGTACTTTGGAGGAATATAAGTCTTTGTAGAAGTCCAGGAAGGTTTCCATAATATCCCCAGAGGTGTCCCTAATCCGGCCCTGTGTAGTCAGGATACAAGAAATAGAGATAAGGGAGTTTTCAGGTCTAGTTAAGTAAGCTAAAAGGCATCCAGTCTTTACCATGCTCAAAAGATTTTTGGGTAGTATGCAGCATTTGTTTTTGTGTAAAGTCTAATAGGCGGAGCTCATAATCTCTGTGGCATTGTAACCAAGTATCGCGTGTATTGGGGCTGGGGTCATTGGCATAAGCAGTTTCTGCAGAGGTCATGGCTGTCTCCAATTCCACAGTATGTTGTTGAGTATTTTTACGTAAATTGCCAGTAATGGACATTGAAGTACCCCTCAACGTGATCTTGAGGGCCTCCCATTCTGTTAGAGGGTCAGTTGTACCCAAGTTCTCTATCCGATACTCAACAATACCCTTCCTGCTTTCCCCTGTACCACCTTATTTTCCAGCCAATGTGAATTCAGGCGCCACAGAGCATGTCCTGAACCTGGAAGAATAAAGAGATCCACAGACAGGGGGGCATGGTCAGACACACCCCTAGGTAAGTATGATACAGTGGAGACAACTGGAAGAGTGTCCCGTGTGGCCAATGCCAGGTCCATACAAGATATGGTGTGGAAAGAGTCCGAATGGCATGAGTATTGCCTTGCGTCCGGGTGTTTCCATCGCTATATCTCAGTGCGCCCGTGTACCTGGGCCCAATCATTAAATCTACCACCACCCCCGAAGCGGTCCGCGGCCGGGTCTAGTACAGCATTAAAGTCTGCCACATAAAGAAGAGGGCTGGGGGGCCTGGACAGAAGCATAAATGACAATTTAGTTAGCACATCTGCGGAAAATGGAGGGGGAACATAAACATTCACTAATGTGAATGTCACAGAGGCAATTCTTATTATAAGCACAATGTACCTTCCTTCGGGATCTGACTTAATTTGTAGTATATCCGCAGGGAGAGATTTAACCAGTAAAATAGAGACCCCTCTAGAGTAGGCCGTGTGGGTAGCATGATAAGTCTGAGCTAGCAATGAACGCTTAAGGGCCCTCACATTTGAACCAACAAGATGCGTTTCTTGGAGACAGATAATGTGGGGACAGTGTTTTTTCAAGACTGAAAATACCAGGGACCGCTTCTGGGGTGAATTCAACCCCCTAGTATTCCATGAAATTATCTTTAACGGTTGTGTCTTAGGAAGTCAACCAGTGCATAATTAGTATCAGGGGAGTAGAAAACATAAACGTAACATAGCATGTCATGCCACACATTCCAAATAAGAGTATAGACGTATGAGGTGCAGTGTAATGCAGTATTTAAATAAAAAGAAAAGAAGGACATATATCCATGAAAAACCCAAGCATAAAAAAACCTCCCAAAAAAAACAATAAGACAACAGAGCAAAGTCCATGAAAAACCCCAGTCCACCCTCCCCGCTCAGCCATCCCAAACATAGCAAGCCTTGGATCCCTAAACCAACAAAAAAACACACTCAAGTGTGATTAGAACTGTCCCGTAGTCACGCCACCAACTGGTATGGGGGTAATGTGGAATCTGGCTGGGCTCTTAAACAACAGACAAATAACAGTAAAGGGTCCCAGTACAGGATAGAAGTCTACTGCAGGCAAGATGATATAGAAAAAGCACCAGGCCCTCCGTATGTAAGTAGGCATTCCCAATGAGGATCATGAAAAGGACCAGTATAGGAGGGCCGAGTTCAGTAGGGCAGTACATCTGTAAACTGTAGGGAAGAGAAAAAAAAAAGCAATCTTAGGCAGCATAAGAAGGCAAACATGGTGACTAGGCAGTGAAGGCAAACATGGTGACTAGTTATAGGCGCCAGAGGCAGAATATCCGCGATGAGTGCAGAACTCCATATCTGTCATTCAGCCATGCCTTCATTGAGTGGCCCCTCTCAGCAGCGGTACAGTGGGAGTGGTTGACTTGCTGTGCCTCCTGGAAGGGGATACTTAAGGGGCAGATGCCATTGATTGGGGTCTGTTCTCGCCCCGCAGCCCTCCGGGCGTAAGGCATGTGTGTGTGGTCCTGGTCTCAGGGCCACATTGGCCCGAAGCTGCATTGCTACTTAGTAGGCCCAGCTGGTCTGGCTGAGGCCTACATTCGGAGAAGGGATCCCAAGCTGTCTGTCCAAATGGGGAGGAAGCTATCTTGGTGAAGGAGACCGGGGGAGGACCTGCCCTGGAGGAGACCGGCAAACTGCTGCTGTCTCAGGTGAGGCCTGGTGACTTTGTCAAGGAGGGATCCGCTATATTACAAGCCCTGCATATCACCGGATTGGCTTAAAGGCCCTTTAACTGTATGGTTGGAGGTTTGGGACTTTGAGATCCTGTGGCAGAGGATTCCTGGACTATCCGTTTGCTCAACTTCAAAAGGTCTGTGACAGAGACCTACTTCACCTTGGGCAGTCTGTAGCAGAGATTCCCCCGTTGCTGGTTCGTGTGTCATCCCGGCTGCTAGGCCATGTGAGAGGGGACTATCCGGGTGACCAATACCCACTCTAACATTGAGAGTGGTGAGTGACTTTGAACGTATACCTTTGTCAAATTTAGTGGTGAGTGCCTGAACCTTTCCCCTACTCTTCTATACCTTCTACTTCTCAAAGTTTACTGCATAAGAAAAATAAAGTCTAACTGTTTGAGGTTACACACCGGTGTGGACATTACAGACTTTCCTACCCGGACAACGCAGCTGAAGAGGTAACGTGCAAAACCCAAAACTAACCAGCGGCCCTCTAGAGGGTATTGCTACATGTACGTCTCCTTTAGATCTACCAACTGTGTAGTGCAGGGGCTTGCCTGATAGGATACAAATTAATTGGATTGTTTAGGTAGGTCCTGATATTAGTTTTGGCAAAGTATATGGTGATCCTTAAACAAGAAGGAAATCATATCAGCTGCTGACTTTGAATGTGATCTGGACTCTTCTTTAAATTGACCAGATCATACGCCCAAACTTGATCTAAACCAGAACCTTCTGTGCATGTTGGCTGCCATTCCGATAACGGGAACCTGCAGACAATCACTCGGGCATCTTCAGGAAGCTCTGCAGATAACTTCTTCTCCAGTTCCTCCACCTAAGAGACGAAGGCCAGATTGCACAATGTTACAGGAACAAGAACATGTCAGGGAAAAGAATAATTAATACGCTATAGTAATAGGAAATGTGTAAGGCACACGTATAAAGTCGAAAAATTTCACATCAGTATTTACAGAGACAACATTCTTAACCTATGCCAACTAGGGATGAGCTCAACACCCCCTGGTTCGCTTTGCACCAGAACATGCGAACAGACAAAAAATGTGTGCGAACATGCGAACATCGTTAAAGTCTATGGGACACAAATGTGAAAAATCAAAGGTGTTAATTTTAAAGGCTTATATACAAGTTATTGCCATAAAAAGTTTTTAGGGACCCAGGTACTGCCCCAGGGGACATGTATCAATGCAAAAAAAAAGTTTTTAACACAACCGTTTTTTCAGGAGCAGCGATTTTAATAATGCTTAAAGTGAAACAATAAAAATGAAATATTCCTTTAAATATCGTGCCTGCGGGGTCCCCTTAGTCTGCCTGTAAAGTGGCACATCTTTCTCAAAACAACATGGAGTCCCCCCCAAAATACATACCAGGCCCTTTGGGTCTGTAATGGATTTTAAGGGGAAACTCCACACCAAAAAAATGGGATGGGGTCCCCCACAAAATCCATACCAGACCCTTATCCGAGCAATCAGCCATGGCAATACACTGCCACTAACTAACCTGCCTGCCTAATCTAGCTCAATATACAGTGCCTTGCAAAAGTATTCACCCCCTTGGCTTTTGACCTATTTTGTTACATTACAGCTTTTAGTTTAATGTTTTTTTTTTTATCTGAATTATATGTGATGGATCAGAACACAATAGTCTAAGTTGGTGAAGTAAAATGAGAAAAATGTATACATAAAACTATTTTTCAGAAATAAAAAAACGAATAATTGGCATGTGCGTAAGTATTCACCCCCTTTGTTATGAAGCCCATAAAAAGCTCTGGTGCAATCAATTACCTTCAGAAGTCATGTAATTAGTGAAATGATGTCCACCTGTGTGCAATCTAAGTGTCATATGATCTGTCATTACATATACACACCTTTTGAAAGGCCCCAGAGGCTGCAACACCTGAGAAAGAGGCACCACTAACTAAACACTGCCATGAAGACCAAGGAACTCTCCAAACAAGTAAGGAACAATGTTGTTGAGAAGTACAAGTCAGGGTTAGGTTATAAAAAAATATCCAAATCTTTGATGATCCCTAGGAGCACCATCAAATCTATCATAACCAAATGGAAAGAACATGGCACAACAGCAAACCTGCCAAGAGATGGCCGCACACCAAAACTCACGGACCGGGCAAGGAGGGCATTAATCAGAGAGGCAGCACAGAGACCTAAGGTAACCCTGGAGGAGCTGCAGAGTTCCACAGCAGAGACTGGAGTATCTGTACATAGGACGACAATAAGCCGTACGCTCCATAGAGTTGGGCTTTATGGCAGAGTGGCCAGAAGAAAGCCATTACTTTCAGCAAAATGGCACGTTTTGAGTTTGCGAAAAGGCATGTGGGAGACTCACAAAATGTATGGAGGAAGGTGCTCTGGTCTGATGAGACTAAAATTTAACTTTTTGGCCAAAGAAAACGCTATGTCTGGCGCAAACCCAACACATCACATCACCCAAAGAACACCATCCCCATAGTGAAACATGGTGGTGGCAGCATCATGCTGTGGAGATGTTTTTCAGAAGTCGGGACTGGGAAACTGGTCAGAGTTGAGGGAAAGATGGATGATGCTAAATACAGGGATATTCTTGAGCAAAACCCATACCACTCTGTGTGTGATTTGAGGCTAGGACGGAGGTTCACCTTCCAGCAGGACAATGACCCCAAACACATTAAGCAACACTTGAGTGGTTTAAGGGGAAACATGTAAATGTGTTGGAATGGACCTAGTCAAAGCCCAGACCTCAATCCAATAGAAAATCTGTGGTCAGACTTAAAGATTGCTGTTCACAAGCACAAACCATCCAACTTGAAGGAGCTGGAGCAGTTTTGCAAGGAGGAATGGGCAAAAATCCCAGTGGTAAGATGTGGCAAGCTCATAGAGACTTATCCAAAGCGACTTGGAGCTGTGATAGCCGCAAAAGGTGGCTCTACAAAGTATTGACTTTAGGGGGGTGAATAGTTATGCACAATGACTTTTTCTGTTATTTTGTCCTATTTGTTGTTTGCTTCACAATAAAAAAAAAACATCTTCAAAGTTGTGGGCCTGGTCTGTAAATTAAATGATGCAAATCCTCAAACAATCCATGTTAATTCGAGGTTGTGAGACAACAAAACACGAAAAATGCCAAGGGGGTGAATACTTTTGCAAGGCACTGTAAATCAAAAAGTCCACAAAGTGAAAATGCATTATAACAAGTCAAAGAGAAGTCCTCTAAAGGTGTCACTTCCCAGTGCAGCAACACAAATGTATAAAGTGATTTCAGTGCTCATCCCTCACCAATACGTATGCAGCACCCATCCCCTTTTAGGGGATGCTATATATCCAAATTTAGGGGACTGGTCTGAGTTAGTAGTTAGGCTCAGACTGTTCTCATTGATAGGTTGTGCTACTTTGTTTCTCCAGGTGGTATACTGGTGTGCAGTTCCCTGTGGCCTGTAGGTGGCACTGCCATGACAGGTCAGGGTTGAACCACTAGTAATAGTGCTGTGCCTTAGGGTGTCCTCTATCGGCAGCAGTACAGTGGGCGTGGTTGGCCTGCTGTCCATGCTGGGAGAGGATACATAAGGGGCAGACACCGCTTGGGAGGGGGTTCAAGAGAGGAGCGAGGAGAGGAGTCGGAGTCCGAGTGCGCGGCGCCCGGCCCTCCAGGCCATTGGGCCGAGTGCGCATCAGTCCCAGGCACCTTTAGCCCTGGGGCTGCAACTTCAGCACTGGGCCCAGCACCTTTAGCTGGAGCCCACTTCTGAGAAGAGGAATCCCAGGGTGCCCCTTGCGAGGGAGCCCGCTCTAAGAAGAGGAGGCCGGGAGGACCTTTCTGAGGGACCGATGAGAGTTCACGATGAAAGAAGGGGCCCAGTAACTTTCTGGGGGGATTCATCTATCCACCAAGGGCCTAGTAATGTGCTGTTGCTGGCACCTGTCCTTGTATTGCAAAAGCTGAGAAGTTCGGGACGTGATAGATTCTGTGGCAGAGGGTCTCCCGAACGTATCTAAGAAAAGAACCTAATTAAGCGTCTGAGCATCACTGCGGCTGCTAGGATCCACGTTTACAGGAGACTATCCGGGTGAGCTGAACCCACTCAGGGATTGAGTGGTGATTGTAACATTTACTTGTGCCTGGACCTACCTCCCAAAACCTTGCTGTCCTGTCTCTTATCCACCCTTTCCTATCTGCTGAACATTGATGAAAAATAAACTCAACGTTGGAGTTTAGAGTGGTGTGGACATTGGAATTACTTGGGGGGAAACAGAGACTTGTCCCTATATCCTAGGAGATGAGAACCAACTGATGGAGAACCTAGCTGTGGGACCCAAATACATGACACCGCTCAACCTCTTCAAACAGGAGGGTACGGACATATAGTACGGTGTGCCCTTTTCCTGCAAGTGGGCCAAAGGTAGGAAAAAGGGTCCATGTGCTACACGTACTCACCAGAATGCCACTGATAAACAGCATTAGATATCAATCCAATATAGAGAAATTCCCAGCAGCCATTTGATTAGTCCTTTAGATAGACAGTGCTCAATCAAGGGGAATCAATGATGGCCGCCGAACTGAGCCTTGGATATGGTGGCGTGATGTCAATATGTAAGGCCCCTGCCAGAGCGCTTCATGCGCATACACGTCTTCAGAGGATACGCCTGAAGACGTATCCACTGAAGGCATAGGCATATCCCCTGAGGACATGCAAGCACATGAAAAGCGTTGTGAGGGGCCTTTACGTGCTGACGTCACGCCACCATATCCAAGGCTTGATTCGGTGACTATCCCAGATTCCCCTTGATTGAGCACTGTCTATCTAGAGGACAGATCGAAAGGCTGCTGGGAATTCCTCTATATTGGATTGATATCCAACGCTGTTAACCTTTGGCATTCTAGTTAGTGCATATTGGTGAAGGGATGAGCACTGGAGTTACTTTATAGGTTTGTGTTGCTACACTAAGAAGGGTCACCTTTAGAGGACTTTTCTTTGATTTATTAGAACACATTTTTACTTTGTGGACGTTTTAATATTTATGGGATTTTTTTATGAACACTTTATAACCACGTGCACAGTGTTTTGATAATGTTTTTTTTCCACATCTATGTTTGGTATATGATTGCTAAATATTTTCAGCGCTGCACTTTTTAAAATTTGTATTGTTTATTAGGTTGGTCACCTTTTGTGCTAGCAGCTCTGCCTTGCAAGCATTCACTGATTTCCTAACAATCTAATTTCCATTCTTTAAACTGACAAATAACAAGAAAAAAAACAAACATTAAATATTGTGCCCTATACATAATTATGTAGTATGCTTCTGAATAGTAAGGATTGCCTCTACAGTAAATATTAGGGTAGGGGGGGGGGGGGGTGCCATCATCCCGAATTGACTTTATAGAGGATTGGTGGGGATATGTAAAGGGATAACTCCTAACTCCCTAATCACCCTTGGGATGTTGGGACTGTTGCGGCACCCAGACAAAACATGGATATAAAAATTAAAACATTTTATTTAGAACAATGTTTACAAAATTCGAACAATTGATACAGTGATGCATAATACATTAACACATAACAAAAAAACAGGGGGAGGTTTTTAACAAACTCCACAGGTGTGCGGAGGAATTGTACTGATGTATTTGACGATTCCCCGACATGTTTCGCGGTATAGACCGCTTCTTCAGGAGGCGTCAGACAGTACAATCTAGAAGATAATCATAGACTAATGTAAATGCAATATCAAAATTGTTATTAGTGTATGGCAGAAGAACCATAAAATCCCAATCCTCCCGTGTCCGTCCCCGGGGGAGCACCCCTACTGGGTGCTTCAGTGCATTACATCTCCGGTCCCGTTGGACCAACTTGGTGAGCCAGGTCTGTATCCGTCTTTGCTAATATACTACTATACCATTGTTACCATTGTTTATGGTTCTTCTGCCATACACTAATAACAATTTTGATATTGCATTTACATTAGTCTATAATTATCTTCTAGATTGTACGGTCTGACGCCTCCTGAAGAAGCGGTCTATACCGCGAAACATGTCGGGGAATCGTCAAATACATCGGTACAATTTCTCCGCACACCTGTGGAGTTTGTTTAAAACCTCCCCCTGTTTTTTTGTTATGTGTTAATGTATTATGCATTACTGTATCAATTGTTCAATTTTTGTAAACATTGTTCTAAATAAAATGTTTTAATTTTTATATCCATGCTTTGTCTGGGTGCCACAACAGCCCCAACATCCCAAGGGTGATTAGGGAGTTAGCAATATGCTTCTGCTGAGTTTGCTGTAAAAAATGGTTTTGATTGTTTAAAAATTGTTAGGAAAACAAACAAGTAAACACTATTACCGCTACAAAATAAATGACTGCGAGTAGCTGTTCCAAGCATTTTTTACATCAACTGTGCAGAGTAATATATTTTGAGAAGAAAAAACATGCTGCATATGAAACAACAATGTAATTGCATTTCCAAAGTTAAGTGGAGGGTTAATTTTGCGCTTGTAAACTACCTGTTACGCACAATTAGAGTTTTTCGGTGCAGGACATAAAGTGAACGAAGGACAGAAATTAACTTTTCATGCACATACCAATGTGGATGGAAGAGATTGGAGGTAATAAAAAATAATGTCATTCTAGCCCAGACCACAGCTGACTCTAATGAGAACACGGGTTGTATCGGCCTTGCTTACACTCTCTAATATTGTAATTTTCCTCCAGGAGGGGTTAATCGAGGACACAAGTGTTTGTTTTGTTTGTTTTCAAACAAAGAGTGGTACTCACCACACTCGGGGCCAGGAACACCAACACATTTTTGTACTTTGAAAGGTCAGCCTACAAAAGAAATGTTTAGCATATATTAACTTGTGAAGAGGACCGGTAATCTTATTGTAGTCATAAATCTTCATCAGAGAATCACGAAAGGTGGACTAGACAATGTAATTTATTATGAAGGTTTTAAGTTTGTAAACAGAGAAATTAGGACTGCCCAAACCTATTGACATTCCTGTATGTAAATGACCTTGAGAGCATTAAAAAGTTGGATTAAGAAAGAAATAAGAATAATGAACTGGTGATCTGCTGAGAATGTAGAGTAAAAGCTGTAAAAAGGATTTGTGAAAAGTAAAAAAAAAAAAGTGAAGAGGAAAGATTGGCTAATGCTTGGGGGTGGTGGGGGCGGTAGGGATAGCCAATGAGTGTAACTGCCTCACACCTTATTCCCTTTGCGCTAGCACAGTGGTCTCCAAATTACAGCCCTGGGGCAGAATGTGGCCCTTTGCTTGCCTGTATCTGGCCCTTAAGGCATTATTCCTTCCACTGACAACAAAAATGGGGCACTATTCCTCCCACTGACACCAACTATTGCTCCCCCTAATACCAAAGATTGGGCATTATTTACCCCCCACTGGGCACAGTTTGGTCCCCCTAAGGTCTTGGAGGACAGTAAACTGGACCTTTCTTTAAAAAGATCCCTGCTCTAGCATATAAAGTATTCTACAGGTGTTTAGTTACTGCAGATTAAGAAGCGGCAAATGTGGGCAAACAGAAAGAGGTTTAGTATTAGACCGCTAAAACGATTAATCTGAAAAAACAGCTTTATAAAAAATACACAAATATTTAACTGTATTTATTAATATGACCCAAATGTAAGAGATATTGGTGCTGCTCAGGTTAGAGGTGCAGTCTAAAGCCAACCCATGTAAGTGCTGGTCAGAATGGAAGCCCGTCCCAGCTCCAAGCTTCAACAAGGCAGAAAACGTGTCCATGAGCCACACATAAAGCAGACTCGTGTAAAAGAAAGAATAAGGCCTGGAGCTAGATGGGCAGCAAAGCCGAAAGGCCGGACATAACTGGGAGGGCAGGATAGGATGGAGTATAGGAAGGGTTAAACATTTGATTGGAGAAGGCAAGGGTTGGGCAGGGTGGAGTCTTTGGTGGAGTAAGTGGGTGGTACTAGTATCCTAGTATCAGTCGGAGCTCCCGCCCGTAATAATTGGCTTGTTTTTCAGTTTTCTTTCCAATCGGTTGTTGGATTCAATTTCTTTATTATTGCTCAAGGAGTGAGTTAAAAGGGGGATTGTTTTGGTGGGGTTTTATGTTGTCAGGGGTCTCAGAGTCCTGGAAGGCAGGGACAGTTAAAACTTTGGAGAAGGAGGGGTGGGGCCCATCTCAGGTATGGGTGTACTTTTAGTGGCGACTGGTGTTTTTTTTTGGGGGGGGATGCAAACAACCACAACCTCAACCCCCCCGCCCACTCGCTGTCTGCCGGTCCGTCCGGCACTTACCCCATCTAGGTGGCAGGCATCGGGCAGCGGCTCCTGTGTCCTCTCCTCCTCCTCGCTTCCGCCGTGTGTCTCCTCCCCTCTTCCGCCGTGCATCTCCTCCCCTCCTCCTAGGCGTCCAATAGGATCGCCAGACTTTCAGCCAATTGGGTGATGGGTCTCAAGACCCACTTCCTGATTGGAATATTTATTCGCTGTTGTAAAACACCTGGGTGGGCTTGGTTTGCATTCTCTGCGCCCCGAGCCCATCCTATTTTGAATAGATAAAAAGTGAAGTACTAATGCGCTACCAAAAGTGTTAAATACCAAATGCTTGGTAATAAAGTGCTAAGTGGAACGTAAAAAGCAGCTAAACTTCTATAGTGTTGCCAGCACCCGTGAATGTAAGTATATATGATGAAGTAGCGCTAATTGCTCGAATATAAAGTGCTAGTAATAATATAATAATTAGTCTCAAAATTACTCAATTATTCATAACATCCAAATATATCCAATTAAAAAAGCTAATAAAGTGCATCACATCAAACTAACATCTGAATGAATAAATAAATGAATAAATTCACATAAAGCTAGTTCATACATAAGGTGCATCCAAAAAAATCTGATGATTTAGAGAGAGTCAGTTTCTTAATCAAAAATAGAATATTTTCCTGTGCAGACAAACTGGAAAGAGGGGGAGAGGGACAGGTAAGGGAGTCCAAATTTGCAGAAGTATGAAGATATCATATATGGTACTTCTCAAATCCTCCCCCAGTAGTACTGGCCTCACACCTCATAGATGGACCCCAAAGGGTCTAGTAGTGCCTCATTAGGTAACGGACACCAAAAGGCGATGTCAGGAAAGGCTTCACCCGCTGGTGGCACTGTTGGTCCTATGGATTGCAGTACTAGTGTCCACCAGCAGGTGTCCTCTTGCAGCCAGTATCTTTGATAGAGGATCTCACCTGCTGGTGGTAATGCCTGATCCATGGGCCGTAGTACCGGCATCCACCAGCGGGTGTATTCCGGCAGTGTGGGGCAGGCAGCACTTCCTCCGGTTAGCTGTCACATGAGGACAATCACTGCAGTCCTATAAATACCCGGTGAGCCCTTACATGCTTGCCTTGGTATCTCTCTCTCCTGAGCCTGCATCTGACCCTGAGCCTGCATCTGACCTGACCTGATCCTATCCTGAGCCTGCATCTGACCCGACCTGATCCTATGCTGAGCCCATCCTTGACCTGCCCCTTCTGTTACCTGTTGACCTTGGATTCCTGCCCTGCAGCCTGTACATCCATCCTCTCCCTGCCCTGTTGTGTTCCCGTCCTCACCCATCTGCTGATATCCCCTGGTGTATGATCTCGGCCTGGCTTTGTTTACGGTTACGGTATATCCCCTTGATTTGTATATACTATTCGTTGTTGGTTGTGCACTGGTTGTTTTCACTTGTTTGTCACCTTGTAAATAAACACCTTTTTATTTCACTTACATGTGTTTTTGGTCTCCTCTGTTTAGTCACACAGTCTGGTCTGCTAGTTCCCTGACAGGCAATTGCTTTCTCCTCCTTGATGTTTTCAGGACAAGGAACCACTGCAGCTATTACTCCGGTCTCCCCAGCCTTTTCCTTTAAAAATAGTATCTCCAGATCCACGGAAACAAAAGCAAAAAAGAAGCTTCTCCATAGTGTAGTAAGTTAAAAAAGTTCTTGCGTTTATTTAAAGTTAACAGCACAATAAAAATATATCATATAGGGTGCTTGTCAAATCCTCCCCCAGTAGTACTAGCCTCTCACCTCACAGATGGACCCCCAAAGGGTCTAGCAGTGCATTAATGGGTAATAGACACCAAAAGGCAGTTATTTTCTCCTCCTTGATGTATCCGGGACAAGGAACCACTACAGCTATTACTCCGGTCTCCACAGCCTTTTCCTTAGAAATGGTATTTCCAGGTCCACAGAATCAAAAGCAAAAAAGAAGATTCTCCATAGTGTAGTAAGTTAAAAAAGGTTCTTGCATTCATTTAAAATTAACAGCACAATAAAAACGGCAAAAAACACCAAACAACAAAAATACACGTCATATGTAAAGACTTCTGGTCACGCTCGTAACCGGAAGTGACGTCACCAAGCTCCTCCCGACGCGTTGCGTCACAACACGTGACTTTATCAAGGGTGAAGGTGCTAGGTGACTACAATGAGCTTATATACTAGTGGTGGTCATGGAAACAGCATAATATTCATCAGTGGGCTTGACATATGCAAAATAAGAAGTGGAAGCAGAGAGATCTGGGAGTGAATGAACTAAAGAGGAAACAAATCACTCTAGCTCTCACTAATTTAAAATATGGTCAAAAGCAGTGGTATAAAAGCAGGCAGAGATAACACATATTCCAATGATAATACCAGGCAAAAGATAACAAATAAAATAACAACCAACAAAATAGAGATGTGAAATAATAAATAATATATGATAAAAAAATAAGAATAAATAAGACTAAAAATAGAAATAGAGTAAAGATGTGGATAAAGATAAATAAAATATAAAGAAAAATCAATAAAAATCAATATAAAAAATAAAAATGTAAATAAATATAAATAATAAAAAAATATATAAATATAAATTATAAAAATAAAATAAAGAAGAAAAAAAAGACAGAAAAAATATATATCTTTTATCTATAACATCACTAGAAATAACATAATAATCTAATAATTAGAAATATATATTTTTTGCCACCACTAGTATATAAGCTCATCTTAGTCACCCAGCACCTTTACCCTTGATAAAGTCACGTGTGTTGTGACACAATGTGTCAGGAGGAGCTTGGTGACGTCACTTCCGGTTTACGGCCGTGACCGGAAGTCTTTGCATATGACGTGTATTTTCGTTGTTTGGCGTTGTTTGCCGTTTTTTTTGTGCTGTTAATTTTAAATAAATGCAGAACCTTTTTTAACTTACTACACTATGGAGAATCTTCTTTTTTGCTTTTGATTCCGTGGATCTGGAGATACCATTTCTAAGGAAAGGGCTGTGGAGACCGGAGTAATAGCTGTGGTGGTTCCTTGTCCCGGATACATCAAGGAGGAGAAAATAACTGCCTTTCAGTGTCTATTACCCATTGATGCACTGCTAGACCCTTTCGGGTCCATCTATGAGGTGAGAGGCTAGTTCTACTGGGGGTGGATTTGACAAGCACCCTTTACGATATCTTTTTATTGTGCTGTTAACTTTAAATAAACGCAAAAACTTTTTTATCTTATGGAGAATCTTCTTTTTTGCTTTTGATTCCGTGGATCTGGAGATACTCCGGTCTCCCCAGCCTTTTCCTTAAAAATAGTATCTCCAGATCCACGGAATCAAAAGCAAAAAAAAATTTTCTCCATAAGTTAAAAAAGTTTTTGCGTTTATTTAAAGTTAACAGCACAATAAAAAGATATCATAAAGGGTGCTTGTCAAATCCTCCCCCAGTAGAACTAGCCTCTCACCTCATAGATGGACTCCAAATGGTCTAGCAGTGCATCAATAGGTAACGGACACCAAAAGGCGATTGCTTTCTCCTCGATGTATCCAGGATAAAGAACCACTGCAGCTATTACTCCGGTCTCCCCAGCCTTTTCCTTAAAAATAGTAATAGCTGCAGTGGTTCTTTGTCCTGGATACATCAAGGAGGAGAAAGCAATCGCCTTTTGGTGTCCGTTACCTATTGATGCACTACTAGACCCTTTGGGGTCCATCTATGAGGTGTGAGGCCAGTACTACTGGGGGAGGATTTGAAAAGTACCCTATATGATATCTTCATACTTCTGCAAATTTGGACCCCCTTACCTGTCCCTCTCCCCCTCTTTCCAGTTTGTCTGCACAGGAAAATATTCTATTTTTGATTAAGAGACTGACTCTTTCTCTGAATCATCAGATTTGTTTGGATGCACCTTATGTATGGACTATTTTTATTTGAATGTATTCATTTATTTATTCATTCAGATATTAGTTTGATGTGATGCACTTTATTAGCTTTTTTATTGGATATATTTGGATGTTATGAATAATTGAGTCATTTTGAGACTAATTATTATATTATTACTAGCACTTTATATTAGAGTAATTAGCGATACTTCATCATATATACTTATATCCTATTTTGAAGCCTATTAGAGCCTCTGGCTCTAATCAGGTGCTTCAAAAAAACACCACCCCCATTTTAATGGAGGGGGGTGGAACGGAATGGAATTCATGCATCCGGCGTCCTGCAAGGGGTCGGCCGCATAGATGGGGGGGGGCGTTGCCCGTGCACCCTTGATGGAGTAAGTAATGTTCAGATATTTAAAAGGAAGAAAAATATGTATTTTGATAATAAAGTTGTATTTTATTTGTTTAACCACCTCCAGCCCCGGCCTATAGCAAAATGACGGCCGGGCGGGGGTTCTGTTATCCTGACTGGGCGTCATATGACGTCCAGCAGGATAAGCCGCGATCAGTGGTGCGGCCTGTCAGTTACACCGATCTCGGTAAAGAGCCTCTGATGGAGGCTCTTTACCACGTGATCAGCTGTGTCCAATCATGGCTGATCACGATGTAAACAGGAAGAGTCGTTTATCGGCTTTTCCTCACTCGCGTCTGACAGTTGCGAGTAAAGGAGAGACGATCGGCGACTCTCCTGACAGGGGGGGGTCTGCGCTGATTGTTTATCAGCGCAGCCCCCCCATGGTTGCCCACACTGGACCACCAGGGATGCTGCCAGGACCACCAAGGAAACCCCCAACACATGGAGGGCCAGACATTCCCCCCATGGCCACCAGGGATGCCACAGTGTGCCCAATATATGCCAATCAGTACCCACAAATGGTGCCAGTCAGTGGCCATTATGAATCCCTGCCAGATCAGTGATGCCCATCAGTGCCACCCATCAGTGTCCAGTGCCCATCCGTGACCATCAGTGCCCACCTATGCCACCTATCAGTTCCACCCATAAGTGCCCATCAGTGACGCCTATCAATGCCCATCAGTGCTGCATACCAGTGCCACCTATCAGTGTCCATTAGTGCCGCCTATCAATGCCCATCATTGGTGCCCATCAGTGTCACCTCATCAGTGCTGCCTAATCAGTGACCATCATTGAAGGAGAAAACGTACTTATTTACAAAATTTTATAACAGAAACAAAGAAAAACTAAGGAAAAATTATTATTTATTTTTTAATTTGGGATATTTATTTTAGCAAAAAGTAATAAATATTGTTGTTTTTTTTTTCCAAATATTCAGTGTTTTTTTATGTGTTACACAAAAAATTTAAATCCCAGCAGTGATCAAATACCACCAAAAGAAAGCTCAATTTGTGGGAACAAAATGATAATAAATTTGTTTGGGTACAGTGTAGCACGAGCGCGCAATTGTCATTCAAAGTGTGACAGCACTGAAAGCTAAAAATTGGCCTGGGCAGGAAGGGGGTGTAAGTGCCTAGTATTTAAGTGGTTAATAAAATATCTGCTATGGCCTTTAAAATCCATAAAGGAAAACTGTTGTCGTCCGTTGTTTATGGGGGTTACAAGTATAGGGCTGAGGTAAAAGCAGCCGTAATATCTGCAATACCTCAGTCATGAGTGGCAACCTCAGCCTGGACGTTGGCCAGGCCATGCCCCAACATAATTATATTCATTTTTTTTTATTATTTTAATGGAAGCTATATAAAGCACCCAGATTTTATTTAGTATGAACCTCTAGCAGTCTGCAAACAGGGCTTAGACTGGAAAAGGGAGAAGCAACACAAGCATCCAAACAGTTATGATGCAGTGCTTATGTGCCAACAAGGAACATGCTTATAGGAGGAAGGATCAGAGATGAGCTCATTAGTGTTCTGCTTCTCCTTTTAATGTCCAGTCACAGGCTGGACCAGAGAGAGCTGTGCTGTGTGGCAGGGCTGTGTGAATATCTCAAATGGATGGACAGAAAAATTAATTTTTGTTATATGTGTATTTCATGTATGTTTTTTTTAATGTATTCAGCTGTTTCATGAAGTTCATCTTTAAGCTAACACATTCACAAGATGTCTGCAAATACCTTTTTAATGCTTATGCAATATGAACTCAGGCTGTATATCTTCATCTTCTCTGCATCCCAAAATGCAATACATGGGCTTCAGCGACCTACAGGGAGGTGCACACCTTGAGCTGGGTGTGTACAAGAGTGCTAATGTAATAATTGTATATGGGGCATTCCTTGGTTTGGGCTCCTGAGGTGCTTAGAACATTTCTCAGGAAAAAAAGCTGTGATGTCAACTAGATGTATAGGCAATGATGTCAGGGTAATAGGTATGGCAAAGTGACAGGTTTAATAGCAGAGGAATGAGGATTGACTTCAGACTTCCAGGAGTAAAATAGAATTTCTTAACCTTCACCTGTGCAGCATTACATTTCCTACAAAAGGGACAGGTCCACTTTAGGCCTGTATGCCTAAAGTGGACCTGTCCCCATACTCTGAGCTCTGTGTAAGTGTGCCTTCATTTATCGGCTAACTTGTGAGTGTGCACCTTTTATTACATCGGACATACTTTGAAATATTTCATTTACAGCTTCTAGTCTCTTGAGTTCTTTTATTCATGATAAAAATGAATTATTCCTATGGGCACCATGAGCCTGGGAGGGAGTAAATACTGGCACAATTAGAGAAAGGCAAAGCAGCGCTGTATCCTGGCCTAGGCTAACAAGGCCCAGGCCCAGGGCAGCACTTTGCAGGGGGGCAGCACGGAAAGAGTCACCGCTGGCTGACAGTGTAGCGCCAGTCTTATGGGGTAGACTAGGCTGAGAGGCAAATTAGTCTAGCGCCCCCATAAAGTGGCTGCACTGCTTCCGGTATGCGGGCGGCTGGCATTCCGCAACTGTGGGGGGAGTGGGGGGTTTCTGCTGCACCATTGGCATGGTTATATCTTCTTAGTCCTCTCCTTAAATATCAGAAATTTGTGCTTAAAGTAAAACTATAGACAACACTTTTATTTTTATTTTTTTTGGATAGAGTAAGGGAGGGTTATAGCCCCTGTCAGTTTATTTTTTACCATCCCTGTCCCATTGCAGAGATTTCCCTTCACTTCCTGCCCCATAGCCAAACAGGAAGTGAGAGGAAATCTATGCAAATTAAGGGAATCCATTGCCTCTCCCCCCCCCCCGCCCTCAGAACTAGTGTCCCCACTCGAAAATTTCAGGGCGGGTCTTAAACAGAAAGAGGTGTGGCCTTGACAGGAAGGGGTGGTCATATTTAAATTAGGGGGTGCACGAGTTTAGTCAGGCCTAGGGCAGCACAAAACCTAAATACACTACTGAGGCAAAGTCATCAGTACAAAAGAGAACCGCAGGCAATGCACACAATAAGGCAGAAAAGTGAGTAGCTAATTACCTGTGGCTGGGTTTCATTTTTGAATATACTGATTGGAAAAAAAATATCCAGTACCACCCTGGTATCCTCCTCAGTATGAGGGCTGGCAATCTGCAGATTCCCTATGTCATTACCAGCCTTATTTGCCTTCTCCATCAGGCAGTTGCATTATTTATAGCATATTTACTCACTTGGTAAATAGGGTGTAGTACCATTTAAAATAAAGCTTTTTTGGTATTTTTTTTTTTACTTCATAACAGTCAAATAGGTAAACTTTTGCAAGTTCACTTAGCCAGGAGTCTTAACCTTGTTCCCCTCACCTGCATGGAGGTGCACATAAATCCACCTTCTGCATTCCCACTAGGGATGAGCTTCGAGTTCGAGTCAAACTCATGTTCGACTCGAACATTGCCCGTTCGGCGAACAGCGAACAATTTGGGGTGTTCACGGCAAATTCGAAAAGCCGCGGAACACCCTGTAAAAGTCTATGGGAGAAATCTAAAGTACTAATTTTAAAGGCTGAAGCCCTGTACACGCGGGCGAGAATCCCGTCGAAACCAAACCGTTGGTTTTCTCGACGGGATTCCTGGCAAGCTTTTCTTGACAAGCTCTGTGTACACACGGCACATTCACGTTCTTTTGAATGGCAAGAACGCGGTGACGTCATAGACTACGACGAGCATGTGCTCGTCACATTCGATGCCGTCGCCGCCATCTTGCTTCACCCTTCACTACCCTTGTAAGCTACCGCGCATGCGGCGAAGTCTCATCGAGCATGAGCGGGCTTACCTGGGAACAGGTAAGCTTATAGCCTCGTACACACGCACGGGAAACAGGCCGACGAGAATCCCGACAAGAAAATAGAGAGCTGGTACTCTATTTTTCTCGTTGCGATTCCCGGTAGTTTTCCCGACGAGAAAAAATACACACGGCCGGTTTTCTCGGCAAAAGGCATTCCCAGCAGTTTTCTTGCCGAGAAAACCGGCCGTGTGTATGAGGCTTCATATTCAAGTTATTGTCATAAAAAGTGTTTGGGGACCCGGGTCCTGCCCCAGGGGACATGTATCAATGCAAAAAAAAAGTTTTAAAAAACGGCCGTTTTTTCGGGAGCAGTGATTCTAATAATGCTTAAAGTGAAACAATAAAAGTGAAATATTCCTTTAAATTTCGTACCTGGGGGGGGGTGTATATAGTATGCCTGTAAAGCAGCGCTTGTTTCCCGTGCTTAGAACAGTCTCTGCACAAAATATCATTTCTGAAGGAAAAAAAGAAATTTAAAAGTACTCGCGGCTGTAATGAATTGCCGGTCCCGGCAATACAGAGAAAAGTCATTGAAAGTCATTGATTAGAAAAAAAAACAAAAGCGTGGGGGTCCCCCCAAATTCACTTACCAGGCCCTTCAGGTCTGGGATGGATATTAAGGGGAACCCTGCACCAAATAAAGAAAAAAATGGCGTTCGGTTCCCCCCAAATATCCATATCAGACCCTTTAAGTCTGATATGGATTTTAAGGGTAACTCCATGCCAAATAAAAAACAAATGGCGTGGTGTTCCCCCCAAAAGTCCATACCAGACCCTTATCCAAGCACGCAACCTGGCAGGCCGCAGGAAAAGAGGGGGGGACGAGAGAGCGCCCCCCCTCCTGAACCGTACCAGGCCACATGCCCTCAATATGGGGAGGATGCTTTGGGGTCTGGACCCCAAAGCACCATGATGTCCCCATGTTGATGGGGACAAGGGCCTCATCCCCACAACCCTTGCCCGGTGGTTGTGGGGGTCTGCGGGCGGGGGACTTATCAGAATCTGGAAGACCCCTTTAACAAAGGGGACCCCCAGATCCCGCCCCCCCTATGTGAATTGGTAACGGGGTACATTGTACCCCTACCATTTCACAAAGAAAGTGTAAAAAAAAACAAAAAAAACACACAGACACAGTTGGGATAAGACCTCTATTAAAAATAAAAAGAAGAATAAAAAAAAAAAGACTCCAGTGGTGGTAATCAACTCTCGATTTCCACTCCAGCGATGTCGGTATCCTGCGATGGATGATCTATCCAGGCTCCAGGGACAAGGAATAGCACACGATCCTCTCTTTACCGGAGCGGAGACACCCCGGGAATGACGCAGCCAAAGCCTGACAGGTCTTATGTAGCCGAGGACGGGGCCACCCGTCATGTGACCCCGCCCCCCTCTGACACAAGGGGAAACCCAGGCTTTCCCAGTGATGTGCGGGTGACGCCGCCCCCCTCTGATGCAACGCAGGTTTCCCTTGCATCAGAGGGGGGAGGGGTCATCCGTCCTGTCACTGGGGAAGCCCAGGTTTCCCCTTGCGTCAGAGG
This sequence comes from Rana muscosa, assembly GCA_029206835.1. Classification (NCBI taxonomy): domain Eukaryota; kingdom Metazoa; phylum Chordata; class Amphibia; order Anura; family Ranidae; genus Rana; species Rana muscosa. Next base: position 1,140,522,561 of record CM055116.1, on the reverse strand, counting down.
GGGACGGGGTCACGTGACAGGTGGCCCCGCCCTCAGCTACATAAGAGCTGTCACTGGCTGAAGCCGCGTCATTCCCGGGGTGTCTCCGCTCCGTCGAAGAGAGGACCGTGTGCTGTTCCTCGTAGCTGGAGCCTGGAGAGATCATCCATCGCAGGATACCGGCATTGCTGGAGTGGAGATCGAGAGTGGATTACTACCGCTGGAGTCTTTTTTTTTTTTTTTTTTTTTTTTTTTTAATAAAGGACTTATCCCAACGGTGTCTATGTGGTTTTTTTTTACAATTTTTTACACTTTCTTTGTGAAATGGTAGGGGTACAATGTACCCCGAAACCAATTCACATAGGGGGCGGGATCTGAGGGTCCCCTTTGTTAAATGGGTCTTCCAGATTCCGATAATCCCCCCACCCACAGACCCCCACAACCACTGGGCAAGGGTTGTGGGGATGAGGCCCTTGTCCCCATGGTGCTTTGGGGTCCAGACCCCAAAGCATCCTCCCCATGTTTAGGGCATGTGACCTGGTACGGTTCAGGAGGGGGGGCGCTCTCTCGCCCCCCCCCTCTTTTCCTGCGGCCTGCCAGGTTGCGTGCTCGGATAAGGGTCTGGTATGGATTTTTGGGGTGAACCCCACGCCATTTTTTTTTATTTGGCACAGGGTTCCCCTTATATCCATACCAGACCTAAAGGGCCTGGTAATTGAATTTGGGGGGACCCCCATGCATGTTTTTATTTTTTTTTTATCAATGACTCTTCTCTGTATTGCCGGGACCGGCAATTCATTACAGCCGCGAGTACTTTTAAATGACTTTTTTTCCTTCAGAAATGACATTTTGTGCAGAGACTGTTATAAACACGGGAAACAAGCACTGCTTTACAGGCATACTATATACACCCCCCAGGTACGAAATTTAAAGGAATATTTCACTTTTATTGTTTCACTTTAAGCATTATTAAAATCACTGCTCCCGAAAAAACTGCAGTTTTTAAAACTTTTTTTTGCATTGATACATATCCCCTGGGGCAGGACCCGGGTCCCCAAACACTTTTTATAACAATAACTTGCATATAAGCCTTTAAAACTAGCACTTTTGATTTTCATGTTCGTGTCCTATCGACTTTAACGGGGTTCGGATGTTCGAACTAATTTATTGCCTGTTCGCATGTTCTGGTGTGAACCGAACTGGTGGTTCTCTTGGGTACCAGCGTTGTAAAGCACCAGTGTAATACTGAAGGGCACATTGGGCTAATATGGCATAGCTGAGGGCCCACATGTTTGTGCATCCTAGTACACTTGGCTGTTTTTATTCATTGCAGGTAATGCTGCAGTTCATCGCCAGATAAAAGAAGCACAAAATGCACACGACATGATATATATTATGATTTTTTTTATCCTGGCAGCAGATCTCAATGAACACATCAAAGCAGAACTGTGTGATCGGTACTGTTCTAATGATTAATGGGGTAATTTTTCTCTCACTGTAATACACTGAACTGCTCCCAATTTGTCTGCATAGAGATCAATTCTGAAGTCTTTGTGCAGGTATTCCATTGTTCTATTCTTATTCAATACTGGGATGCTAGCGTGGAGGAATTCTGAGATGGTGAATGCCGAGATGTTGTAGACCAGCCTTTTCTCAACCTTTTTAACATGGAGGAACCCTTGAAATAACTTCCAGGTCTCATGGAACTTACTATTTCTACAGGTCATGGTTACAGATAGCTAAAAAGCTCATTGCTGTTAGTGTTTACATATCAGAGAGGCACTGATTGCTCAAGGAACCCCTAGCAACCTCTGGTGGAAACCTAGGATTCCACGCAGGGCCGGGACAAGGGGTGGGCAGGAGGGACGATTGCCCCTGGTGCAATGGTTTATTGCAGGGATGGGGGGCACCCTGACCCTAACCCTAAGGGAAAGGGGGGCACAGTTTGACATCTTTGCCCTGGGCGCTGGATGACATTGTCCCTGCACTGGTTCCACGGGTTCAACCCTCATTGAGAGAGACTGGTGTAGACAATCACTACAACAGCACATCAATGATGTCCCACAATAAATCCTTGGTGAACAGATACACAAATGTGCAAATTCCATGGTGTCATCATTAGATGCTATTGCTTAAACTTGATCACGTGAAGGTTCAGAAAAGAGGGGGACAATAAGGAACAGTGGTAACTGTGTAAGGCAGAGTGTGAACTATATACAGTATAGCCAATTTTTTTTCTGGTTTGTGCATTTATTCACAGTTTATAATTTTAAACTATAATTGGTGTAACCCAGTTCTGCTTTGACAAGTATGATCAGTTACTCCTCTGTATGTAGTTCCCCAAAAGCACTGCATACTGGATATAGAGCTTTTCTTACCGACCAAAAATCCTTCCTGAGGAAAGTGGCCTGGTCTTTAGAGAGGCCTTTCCACCAAGCCTTAGCGTTTGCCCAATTTGTCAAGATGGGATTTAACTCATAGCCTGTACCTTGAAATCCCAGAGACGCAGCTGCAAGAACCTGTAATAATAAACACTACTTAAGAAGTGACCCGCTGCATTGGACTATTTAGTAGTATAATGTTACTGTAAGTCGAAAAATTATGCTAATCTTGTGTAATATGCTTTCTACATTGATTATACCATTTTTATATGAAACTTCTTAATGGAGAAAATTATTTTCTCATTTAATTGTGGACATACGTATGGCTTTACCTTAACTGAACGAATGCTATAGGAATGTCATTGCAAACTGACTATATGGCCGAGCCTGCTTTCTTCCCTAGAGAGAGTGATATCAATCTCCAAACAATTACGCTTGGTCATTTACTCACACCACTAGTCCTGTATATACAGTATCTCACAAAAGTGAGTACACCTCTCACATTTTTGTAAATATTTTATTATATATTTTCATGTGACAACACTGAAGAAATGACACTTTGCTACAATGTTAAGTAGTGAGTGTACAGCTTGTATAACAGTGTAAATTTGCTGTCCCCTCAAAATAACTCAACACACAGCCATTTAATGTCTAAACCACTGGCAACAAAAGTGAGTACACCCTTATGTGCAAATGTCCAAATTGGGCCCAAAGTGTCAATATTTTGTGTGGCCACCATTATTTTCCAGCACTGCCTTAACCCTCTTGGGCATGGAGTTCACCAAAGCTTCACAGGTTGCCACTGGAGTCCTCTTCCACTCCTCCATGATGACATCACGGAGCTGGTGGATGTTAGAGACCTTGTGCTCCTCCACCTTCCGTTTAAGGATGCCCCACAGAGGCTCAATAGGGTTTAGGTCTGGAGAAATGCTTGGCCAGTTCATCAACTTTACCCTCAGCTTCTTAAGCAAGGCAGTGGTTGTCTTGGAGGTGTGTTTGGGGTCGTTATCATGTTGGACTACTGCACTGCGGCCCAGTCTCCGAAGGGAGGGGATCATGCTCTGCTTCAGTATGTCACACTACATGTTGGCATTCATGGTTACCTCAATAAACTGTAGCTCCCCAGTGGCGGCAACAATCATGCAGCCCCAGAAGATGAAACTCCCACCATCATGCTTGACTATAAGCAAGACACACTTGTCTTTGTACTTCTCACCTGGTTGCCACCACACACGCTTGACACTATCTGAACCAAATACGTTTATCTTTGTTTCATCAGACCACAGGACATGGTTCCAGTAATCCATGTCCTTAGTCTGCTTGCCTTCAGCAAACTGTTTGTGGGCTTTCTTGTGCAAAGACAACCTCTGGATATGATGCTGAGCACGTGCACTCAACTTCCTTGGTTGACCATGACAAGGCCTGTTCTGAGTGGAACCTGTCCTGTTAAACCGCTGTATGGTCTTGGCCACCGTGCTACAGCTCAGTTTCAGGGTCTTGGCAATCTTCCTATAGCCTAGGCCATTTCCATGTAGAGCAACAATTCTTTTTTTCAGATCCTCAGAAAGTTCTTTGCCATGAGGTGCCATGTTGAACTTCCAGTGACCAGTATAAGAGAGTGAGAGCGATAACACCAAATTTAACACACCTGCTCCCCATTCACACCTGAGACCTTGTAACACTAATGAGTCACATGACACTGGGAGGGAAAATGACTAATTGGGCCCAATTTGGAAATTTTTACTTAGGGGTGTACTCACTTTTGTTGCCAGCGGTTTAGAAATTAATGGCTGTGTGTTGGGTTATTTTGAGGGGACAGAAAATTTACACTGTTATAGACGCTATACACACACTACTTTACATTGTAGCAAAGTGTAATTTCTTCAGTGTTGTCACATGAAAAGATATAATTAAATATTTACAAAAATTTACTACAGCTAAAACTTGTAATAGGAAAGTCTCATCTCAGAGCTGCTATTACGCACACATCTGATTTGATCATCTGTGCCACACCGCAAAGACGGGGGACTCCTTGGAGAAAAAGCACTTATACTGTAGCTAAGTAATCTTGTTACAATTTCTATTACCTTTGTTATCTGTAATTACTTAGTTGAATGTTATACATATAAGTATAAGTTGTTTGTGTGTTGGACTACTTAGTAAAAGCATAACATTACTGTAAATTGACAAATTATGCTAACCTTGTCTAATACGCTTTCTACATTGATTGTACCATTTTTATATGAAACCTTTATGTTGGTTATCTTACTATAATATATGTTCTGCATCTTCCTTACGCCAAGTTTACACTTGCTGTTGAGAGCGGGAAAAATATGTCTCTTAAAGCGGAGGTCCGCCGAAAGAAAAATATTAAAAGCCAGCAGCTACAAATACTGCAGCTGCTGACTTTTAATACATGGACACTTACCTGTCCAGGGCGCCTGATATGTCGGCTGCTGAAGCCGATCTGTCCTTCAGCTCTCGGCTGCTGCCGCCGCCATCTTCGGTAAGGGAATCAGGAAGTGAAGCCTTGCGGCTTCACTTCCTGGTTCCCTACTGCGCATGCGCGAGTCGCGCTTCATGTTCCCACTGGTCCATGCTGTCTTCCTGGGAACTGTGTGTCTCCCAGAAGACAGTGGGGGGGATCGGAGTAGGTGCCGGACATGGCGTAGGTCACCTCGATCACCGAGGTGATCTATGCCCGGAAGTGGGAGCAAATACCTGTATTAGACCGGTATCTGCTCCCTCCTCCCCCCTGAAAGGTGCCAAATGTGACACCGGAGGGGGGGGGAGGATTCCAAAAAGCGGAAAGTTCAATTTTTGGGTGCCTTTAAGCTGTAAAGGCAGTCAGATGAGGTTGTATGCCTGACATGGCCATGATGTTTTGCTACATGGCACAACAAGAATGATACCTTCCTTTCACATTTGGTTGGCAGTACCATCCGCCAAACATAACCCATTGAAGTGCATGGTGATGTGCTGCAATTGCGTGCAATGAGCACAGTTGCAGCGCAGGCTTTTAGGGGTTCAAACAGGCAGTGAGTAGGCAACATATTGCCTCCTCACCACCTGTCAAATGCCCTGACCCACTGCGGATTGCTCTTCAGAACACGTGCAAATGAGCATTAATAGCTCTTGGAAAAAAAACACATAAAAGTAATTCTAAGTGAATCTTCAAGTCAAAGTCCATAAAGCCATGGTGAGTAATCCCTTTACAATGCACAAAATGTTCATGTTCCTGTAGCGGGGTCCCCTTTAAGACTCTCGGGACTACCTTGCCCAGAATCCCTTTCGGCATGTTTCCACCCCAGAGACTCATGGGAGGGGTTATAAAAGGAGGAGGCGAGGCTGGGCTCGGCCTCTTTGGGACACGAGACTTCAGTGACTGATCCTCCTGTGCGGATGTGCCGGAGTGCCAGGCCTGAAGCCTGAGGCCTTGCGCAGCACCAAAGAGCCTTCCACCCCATTGCAAGCCTGGGTGGCATCTGACTTCGCTTGTCTACAGCCTTGGTTGAATCGGGGACCTGATCGCTGGAGATACTGTGTGTGTGAGGACACAGTCAGTGGAAGTTCCCGGACTGGGATCGCGTCCGGAGGGGTGAGCGAGTGTATGCTCAGACCATATACTGTTGTTGCTAATGTGCCTATAGACTGCCGTGGCCCACAAGTTATTTCTGATACTCTCACTGGAGAACCTTATCAGAGCTGAACTCAGAGTTCATACAGTAAAGTGTTTTATTTCATCACAACCTTCCCACTGGATTACAAATGGTATTCTGTTATGTGCACCACCTTTAAAGAATTGCCGGTGAAGAAACCATCATCCCCTATAGACTGAGTTGTAGATATCTGGCCAGCTAGTTAGTTAATTTAGTTACTGCGTCACAGGACGCCTAGTTAACGGTCGCCCACGCGGTGCACCTTTACTGTTCATTTTAAGGCATAGTATGTTATTGCTGCAGGGCTCTGCAATTTATTACCTGTGAACTGTTACCATTGTTAACTTTTCTTACCAAAAGCTTAAAGTAAATTTGATACCCTTTTCATACATTTGTCTTGGTGTCTGGGTTTACTCATACAGTATAAGAATATATATATATATTACTGCCAATACTAACTGTGCCAGTAGGGGGTCGAGTACATTGCCGGGGGTTGGCGGAGCTGTTTTCAGGGCCCAAACTAAATCTGCGGCCTTCTTAGTTGAAGGTATCGCTACACGTGGGGGTTCTCGTCCGGGATCCTGATACAGCAATTAAACGCCAGAGGTGCCGTCATGGACCCGCAAGGAATAAGAGCGTGGTGCGAAGTGGCTAAAACAGACCCAAACCAATCAGTGGTCATTAACCTACCAGGGGAGGAATGGTCAATTGAAACGATAGAGGAGTTAATGAAGTCAGTGACCCCAGATCACACACCGTGGGTGATGGGAATAAAGTCAGACCCAGACATCTCATACCAGTATGCACTAGTGGAGTACTTGGACGGGATGCCAGAGGCTTGTAAGCGCAATTGTGTACAGACGCCAGATAATAGATCCTATAGGTTGGCGCATGCAATTAAGAAGGAGCCATCACCAACGGGATCACCGCAGGCTGCGGCCTGTACCCCACCTGAAAGAGGAGACAGGGCGACGCCTCCGGTGGCTCCTGCACCTGTCACTGCTATATCACCAGAACTGATAAATACAATAGGGGATCTGCTAACCAAGTGTCAGAAGACAAGCACGGTGCATGTAGAGACTAGCTACCGGAGACTAAAGACATTCTCAGGGAAGCTCCCTGTCCCTACAGGGGAAGAAGATTTTGACACCTGGGTGGAGCAGGCATTACAAGCAGTGGAGGCATGGGAGGTGCCTGAAGCGCAGAAGAGGCAACGAGTGATAGAAAGCCTTAAAGGCGCAGCAGCAGAAGCAGTGAAAAGTTTTCGGTTTGGGAATGCAGATTGCACGGCTCAAGACTGTTTGGCCATGCTACAGGAAGAGTTTGGTCAATTGGAAAAGGTGACAGAGATGGTCTACCAATTTGAACATACTTTCCAACAACCGAAGGAGAAACTTTCAGAGTATGTTAGAAGACTGAACAGGTTGCTGTGCAAGATTGTGTTGAAGAAGGGAATGAAGCCCCAATTACAGATGCGGCAAGAATGAAACAAGTTTTAAAGGGAGCGTTGCGCTCGGATCTAGTCTGGCTGCACCTGAAAACCTCGGGAGGAGGAACATTACTGACTTATTCTGACTTGATAAAAATCATCAGAGATGTGGAGGCGCTACAACAGGACCAGCAAATGATTAAGACAAATGTTGTACCCGCACAGGTGCTAGTCAATCCAGTGATGACCCCTGAAAGAGACTCAGAGGTAGACACTCTAAAGGCTCAAATGTCCAAGGTGTTAGAGATGTTGACTTCTCTGATGGCAAAAGATTCAGAGGGTCCCAAAAGAGAAGTACCAAGGAAGGAGTTATTCCCAATTGCCTCAGCACCCGCATCTTTACAAGAATGGGGAGATATAGTCTGCTTTAACTGTGGAGGTATTGGCCATATTGCAGCTACATGTTCCAGTCCCAAAAAGAAGAAACCAGATAACCGCAAGCCAGCGGGAAACTCCAGAGGGCCCCGGTGAAGGAGTCAACCGGGTGCCCATCACCTTCAGTGAGCTCCAAGCTGAATGCGAAGCAGAAGAAAAGAGGGAATAAAACACCTCAGAGGAAACGCAACATTCCTCAACAGAAATACACCCCAGAAAAAGGGGGCAAGACCCCTCAGAAGGGGCACAGCACTCCCCAGAGGGGGTGCACACCTAAGAAGAATAATAGTATCCCTCAGCGGGTCCGTACACCCATTGAAAGGAGGGAAATCAATGCATACCAGGCTCAAGAAAGATTAAAGTCCAAAGGGAATTGGACGAGAGAGAGTCCAAAAGGAAAAGGTCTGAAGAAGGCGACCCCTGCCAGGCCCTATCCGGAGAAGCTGGTAGGCCCATCTCCTATAGTGCCCATTCAAGTGGAGGGAGTCTACACCAGAGCCATCTTGGATACTGGGGCACAAGTGACTCTGTTATACCGAGATTTCTACGATAAGCACTTGAGTCACCTGCCCATCCAGAAGATAGAGGGACTAGAAATATGTGGGATTGGAACCCAGAATTTCCCCTACGATGGCTATCTGCCCGTCAAGATGATCTTTGACCCATCTGTGGCTGGAAAAGCCGAAGTGTTTGACACCTTGGCGGTTGTGTGCCCTCGGCCGCCGGGAGCCAACAAGAGTTCCCTTATAATAGGGACGAACACGGACCTGGTCCGAAGACTTCTCACCCCTCTAGTGAAAGAGAAGGGGTCAGCGGCCACCAAAATCCACCCAATGCTGAAGACGGCCTACCAACGACTGGTCTTAGAGCAGAAGACCCCTGGAGAGGGGATAGGGAAGGTGTGGAGACTTGGAAGAGGAGGGATAGTGTTGCAGCCCGGTGAAGTAACCTGTCTCAGAGCCACTGTGAAGCTTACTTAGGAGCAGCCTGGACCCTTTGTCATGTTGGAGTCCGACCCAAGGGAAGAGTCCCCCGGTCTGGAAGTGATACCAGAAGTGATTCCGCTGAAGGCTCTGAAGAAGGCCCATTGTAGAGTTCCAGTGAGTGTTAGGAACAATACAGATGGCCCCATGGAAATCCCAGCCAGGATGCTGCTGGGCCAGGTGAGCCCTGCTGCCCCTGTTACCCTGTCGGAAGTCAAGGGGATGGGTGAAGGAGGAGATGCTTGGGAGAAGCTATCCATGGAAAACCTGAATCTGCCCAGGGCTTGGAAAGAGAGAGCCAAGGCCCAGTTGACCAGATGGGAGAAGATCTTTTCTAAAGAGGAGTTCGATGTGGGGTGTGCAAGGATTGCCACCCATCGGATCCGCCTCCACGAAGATAAGCCCTTCAGAGAGAGGGTCAGGCGGGTCCCACTAGCAGATCTGGAGGATCTAAGGGAACAACTTGCAGAACTCAAAAGGACTGGTGTGATACGGGAGTCCAGAAGCCCCTATGCCTCCCCAATAGTGGTGGTCAGGAAGAAGAATGGATCGTTGAGGCTCTGTATTGACTACAGGACTCTTAACAGGAGAACCATACCCGACCAGTACACCACTCAGAGGATAGAGGATGCCCTACAGAGCTTGTCTGGAGCCAAGTGGTTCAGCGTTATAGATCTCAAGAGTGGGTACTATCAGATCCCTATGCACCCAGAAGACAAGGAGAAGACAGCTTTCATAACCCCAGTGGGATTCTTTGAATTCGATCGGATGCCCCAAGGTCTGTCTGGAGCCCTAGCTACTTTCCAATGTCTCATGGAGAAGACTGTAGGAGACATGAACCTTATTGAAGTCCTTGTATACCTGGACGATGTCATTGTCTTTGGAAGAACCCTGGAGGAACACGAGGGTAGGCTGGAAAAAGTCTTGAGGAGACTCCGTGAGGAGGGACTCAAGCTTTCGCCTGAGAAGTGTCGGTTCTACCAGTCTTCTGTGAACTATCTGGGGCACATAGTGTCTGAAGAAGGGGTGGCCACAGACCCTGAGAAATTGGAGGCAGTTACCTCCTGGCCACGACCCACCACAGTAACAGAACTCAGATCCTTCTTAGGGTTCTGCTCTTATTACAGGAGGTTTGTGGAAGGATTCGCCCGAATTGCTAGACCATTGAATGAACTGCTTAAGACTGAGGGAGAAGAGGATGACTCGGGGCCCAGGAAGCCGGGAGAGTCAGTCAAAGATCAGTGGAACCAGAAATGTGAAGAAGCCTTCCAGGCATTGAAGAAGAGCCTAACCACTGCCCCAGTCTTGGCCTATGCAGACCCAACCAAACCTTATGAACTACATGTAGATGCTAGTCATGACGGTCTGGGAGGAGTACTTTATCAGGAACATGAAGAGCAACTACGGCCTGTTGCCTACGTGAGCAGGAGCCTGACCCCCTCTGAGAAAAACTACCCCACTCACAAGCTGGAGTTCCTGGCCCTTAAGTGGGCGGTAGTAGACAAGCTCAAAGACTACCTGTATGGGGCGGAGTTCACTGTGAAGACCGACAACAACCCCCTGACCTACCTATTCACTACAGCAAAGCTGGACGCCACTGGACACAGGTGGCTGGCCGCATTGTCTGGATTCAATTTCAGCCTAAAGTACAGGCCAGGGATTGGGAATCGAGATGCAGACGCTTTGTCCAGAAGATCTCATGGTCCCACCCATGACATGGAAGACTGGACTCAAGTGGCACCAGACGGGGTGCGGGCCCTATGTCAGGGGGCTGAATTGCAAGCCAGAGGGGGTTTAAGGGCGGAAGAGATAGGAGTTACCATGGTAGGAGTCCCCAAACAATACTGTGGAGTAACTCAACTGGAGGAAGACCATCTGTCAAAGCTGTCCAAGAAGGAGCTAAGATGTGATCAATTAGAAGACCCCATGGGTAAATTAGTTCTGGAAGCCCTGGAGAATCAGGATCCAAACAGACTTCTGAGTCACTCCTCAAAGGAAGCTCGCCTGTTGAGGAAAGAGTGGGACAGGTTACAGGTGCATCAGGGAGTGGTCTACCGAAGGGGCCCCTCTGATGACCTGGAAGATAAATGGCAATTGTTTCTTCCGGAAAAACACAAAGAGACTGTTCTGATTGCCCTACATGACAATCATGGCCACTTAGGGGCGAAAAGGACCTTTCAACTTGTCAGAAGTCGGTTCTATTGGCCCTGCATGAGGGCAGAAGTAGAAGAGTACTGCCATTCGTGTGCACGCTGCATCCAGAGGAAGACTTTACCCCATCAAGCTGCCCCAATGGGCCATCTACAGAGTCAAGGCCCAATGGATCTGGTATGCATTGATTTCCTCTGCCTCGAACCCGATCTGAGTGGACTAGGAAATGTTCTGGTGATAACTGATCATTTCACCCGGTATGCCCAAGCTTTCTTAACCAAAGACCAGAAGGCTTCCACAGTAGCCAAGGTACTTATGGAGAAGTACTTTGTCCATTATGGGCTGCCCCAGCGACTTCATTCAGATCAAGGAAGGGACTTTGAGAGTCGACTGATCCGGAAACTCCTGGATTCGTTGGGAATCAAGAAGACTCGAACTACACCTTACCACCCACAGGGAGATGCTCAGCCGGAGAGGTTTAACCAAACCTTGCTCAACATGTTGGGGACTCTGGAAAGTGAGAAGAAACAACATTGGAGCAAGCACATAGCAGCCATAGTACATGCTTACAACTGCACCACCAGTGATGCTACGGGCTACTCCCCATATCGACTCATGTTTGGGAGAGAAGCGAGACTACCTGTAGACTTGGCCTTTGGCACCTCTTTAGACCATTCCTCAGCCACATCCCACAAAGGATATGTGGACAGGCTCAGACACAGCCTGAAAGTAGCTTATGAACAAGCTCAAGCGGCCTCAGATCAAAGGGGAGCCCGAAACAAAAGAAACTTTGACTTGAAGGCCCGGGTACAAGACCTGCAGCCTGGGGACCGAGTACTGCTACGCAATCTGGGGGTCCCTGGAAAACAAACTTGCAGACAGATGGAGATCTGAACCCTATGTCATCTGTAGGAAGCTGCCGGGCCTACCTGTTTACAAGTTGAAGCCAGAAGGGAAAGTAGGCCCACTGAAGACGTGGCATCGAAACCACTTGCTCCCACTTGCAGAAGCAGTCAGGATACCTCCAGTGAGAGACTCCCCTGAACCAGTGTCTATTCTGGATACCCCCAGACCAAACACTCGGTCCCAGACCTCTCGGACTGAAGATATAGAAGCTTCTGAACTCAGTGGAGATGAAGAAAGAGAGCTTGACTGGTTGTGGCCTTCCCCAACTCAAGGGACTTCTGCTATAGATCTTCCAACTACTGAAGACACTACAGATACACAACTGAATGCAGAAGCCGTTGAATTCATCCCATATAGTCCTTCATTTGATTACTGGGAAGATGCCCGTGATGTTTACCCTGAGCAAGACCCTAGAGACTCTATGTATCCCTCGGCTCCTGAAGCAGATGTTACAGAGCCTGCCGTGTTGCCTGAGCCTGTTACAGAAGAAGAGCATGTGGCGCCAGAGCCAGAAACCCCAAGGGAGCAAAGAGCCCGCAGAGTCATAAAGCCTCCAAAAAGTTGACCTACCCACAAATGGGGAAGAGCTCAGAAGATTCTGTGGTCACTGCTAGGAGGAGTGTAGAGAATCCGGACCCCTCCACTGTACATTTGGTAGAGGGCAACCCCCACTCACTCTCTGGCACAGTTAGGCAGGTCACTCAGGATAGTATGATCTGCAAAGGGAATCCAACTCCTCGGTTTTGGTGGGAATTCCCTATGCCAACCTCTTATGCAATGTTGTCTGGGGTTGTACGCAGTGTATGCTAAGGTTTCTTTGGGGACCAAAGAATTTAAGTGGGGGGAGTGTGTAGCGGGGTCCCCTTTAAGACTCTCGGGACTACCTTGCCCAGAATCCCTTTCGGCATGTTTCCACCCCAGAGACTCATGGGAGGGATTATAAAAGGAGGAGGCGAGGCTGGGCTCGGCCTCTTTGGGACACGAGACTTCAGTGACTGATCCTCCTGTGCGGATGTGCCGGAGTGCCAGGCCTGAAGCCTGAGGCCTTCGCAGCACCAAAGAGCCTTCCACCCCACTGCGAGCCTGGGTGGCATCTGACTTCGCTTGTCTACAGCCTTTGTTGGATCGGGGACCCGATCGCAGGAGATACTGTGTGTGTGAGGACACAGTCGGTGGAAGTTCCCGGACTGGGATCGGGTCCGGAGGGGTGAGCGAGCGTATGCTCAGACCATATACTGTTGTTGCTAATGTGCCTATAGACTGCCGTGGCCCACAAGTTATTTCTGATACTCTCACTGGAGAACCTTATCAGAGCTGAACTCAGAGTTCATACAGTAAAGTGTTTTATTTCATCACAACCTTCCCACTGGATTACAAATGGTATTCTGTTATGTGCACCACCTTTAAAGAATTGCCGGTGAAGAAACCATCATCCCCTATAGACTGAGTTGTAGATATCTGAGCCAGGCCTGGCCAGCTAGTTAGTTCATTTAGTTACTGCGTCACAGGACGCCTAGTTAATGGTCGCCCACGCGGCGCACCTTTACTGTTCATTTTAAGGCATAGTATGTTATTGCTGCAGGGCTCTGCAATTTATTACCTGTGAACTGTTACCATTGTTAACTTTTCTTACCAAAAGCTTAAAGTAAATTTGATACCCTTTTCATACATTTGTCTTGGTGTCTGGGTTTACTCATACAGTATAAGAATATATATATATATATATATATATATATATATATATATATTACTGCCAATACTAACTGTGCCAGTAGGGGGTCGAGTACATTGCCAGGGGTTGGCGGAGCTCTTTTCAGGGCCCAACCTAAATCTGCGGCCTTCTTAGTTGAAGGTATCGCTACATTCCCTTCAGGTGAGGGCTGCACAACTTCTGAAGAAGTACTACACGTGATTTTAAAATGGAGTGATTAACATTAAAAATATGTACCATTGTCTAGCTCGGCGGTTGGCGTTCATGAACAAATTTGGGTTGACTCGCTCTTAAAAATTATTTTTCCTCTGAACTATTTTACTGTTTTCAACTTCAAATTCTAAACTATACAATTCAGTTTAGCTACAATGGAGGAAGGAGGCAAAAGAGACAAGCAAACTGAAATGTTTTCATACAAGGAATCACATGTTTTTTGTTGAAATGGTTATCAATCTTTCCAAAATCAGAGCAAATGGCAAAAGGACTACTAAAGGCTTTGGGAATTACAGTACTTCAAGTAGCGAACACTACATAATACCATTCTAAGTTCAGAGAAAGGGCCAACTATGGTATCTTTTCTTTTAATGGTTTTTTATTAAATTTTCAACAAAGAAAAGGCAAATTACAGTAAGATAATGCGTTTACATACAGCAATACAATTTATCGCTTATCACATATCAGTAAATACTGAGTTTCAGAAGGAGGAATGTACATCATACCTTAGAAGGAATCCTAGTTATAAGCCCTCTCATATTCTCTCTTACTTGGTTAGAGGGGCATTAACGGTAACAGGGGGGTTCCAAGGCAGATATATTTCCTGAGTTAAGCTCAAATATAAGTCGTACGATAGACTTTTATTTCCAACTATGTATTGCAATTGGTAGTGATAACAGTGTGTTTATATTAACAGTTATAGAACAGGTTTGTAAGCAGTACGGGACCAATTAAACCAGGAGTACCAGTCCGAGTCCGCTTGTCGGCGATTACCAAGGTTCGAGGTAAACATTTGTGCAAATGTAATGTTAGTGTGCACTATGGAAATAATTGCGTTGCTTGCAGGGGTGGTCTGTGATAGCCAGTTATGTGTTATAATCAACCTAGCTGCGAGGAGGATGTGGGTGATCACTTATCTGGTGTGGTGTGGGTAGTCTGTAATGCCAATGTTGAGTAAGGCCAGTTCAGGTGTGAGGTTGCAAGGTGAGCCCGCAACTGTGCTAATTAGGTGGGATATTTCAAGCCAGTATTTGTGGAGCCTGGGGCATTCCCAAAGGATGTGCAACATAGAGCCTAGTTCCCCACACTTTCTCCAGAATGTAGATGGTGCAGATGGACCAATGTTATGCAGTTGGATTGGGGTGATATACCATCTGAGGGTGAATTTGAGGTGTAGTTCCCAGAGATTTTCAGAATGGGTAGATTTATAGATAGTTTTTATTACATCTAGCCATTGGTTTTCTGTAAATGGTTTCCCTATTTCTACTTCCCATTTAATCATTGGAGGGGATTTTTGAAATGTGTCTTTATCTTGGATGAGATTGTAAAATAATGAAATGCCTTTTTGTTGTGTTTTGTGATCAGGTAGATAATGCCAGGCCAAGTTGTGGATGGGTGTAAGTATGTGGGTATTGCACATCAGGCAGTGGGTCATTTGTACATATTTGTGGTATTCAGAGATGGGCATTGAGTATGTGCTTTGTAAAATGGTGAATGATTTGAGGACACCGTGGGTATATAGATCTAGAGTAGAGAGCCATAATGGCAGATAGTATGCGCCCCTGGAAACCAAATTTTTGCAAGGTCATCTGTACCTAGGACCAGTGCACTCTGTCAAATGCCTTCTCTGCATCCAGTGAGATTTGCAGCGGTTTGGCACCCCCTCGTGAATCCTAATTGGTCAGGATGTATGAGATTTGGGAGAAGGTCGACGAAGCGATTAGCTATAATTTTGGCGTATAGTTTTAAATTGTGATTTAGAAGGGAGCTTGGCCTAAAATTTTGGGGGGAGGTGGGGTCCTTTCCTGGCTTCGGCAAAGTCACAACTAAAGCTTTCAACATATCTGTGGGAAAAGATGATGAGCATCAGCATCAAAAACCCTGGAGTTATGGGGTAGTAAAATGTGTTTAAAATGTTTATAATATTCCCCGGTAAAGCCGTCTGGGCCTGGGGATTTATTATTCGGGAGAGATGCGATAGCTGTGCATATTTCTGCACAACTGAAAGGTTCATTAAGATTTTCCAGTTGATTTTCTGTTAGACTGGGAAGTTTAATTGTGTCAAAGAATGACTGGATATTAGCGGGGGTGGGTTGGAATATAGAGGGATGCTTTTTAAGATTATAGAGGGTGCTGTAGTAGGTGCTGAATGCATCAGCTATCGTTTGTGGGTTGGTTAAACCTTCTTTGAAGGTTGGGTGGAATAGATAGGGAATATGAGATTTAAGGCGGTGGCCCTTGGTCAGGTGGGATAGGAGTTTACCCGCTTTGTTACCCGAGGTATAAAAGGTAATTTTTACGTGTTTTTGCTGTATTTAAAATTTGTCCAGTAATAGTGTTCTAAATTCCAGGCGCAATTGGCCCAATTTAATTTTAAGGTCAGGCCAGTGGTATCTTTTGTTTAAGAGGTTGGTTTTTTGGGATTTCTTTTTGCCCTAGCACCTAGTTTGGTGAATACCCCACGCATGTATGCTTTATGCGCAGTCCATAGGATGGCTGGATCGGAGACTGAGTCGGTGTTGATGGTGAAGAATTCTTCCAGATGTTCATGAAGTATTTTGGCATAGGAAGGTGATTGGAGCATCTATAGTGATGCAGATGGGAGCATGGTCAGACCATGTTGCGGTCATAATGGTCGAGGAGGAGATTCTTTGTAGGAGCCATTGATCTGTAAGGAAGAGGTCGATGCGGGAGTAGGAATTGTGGCAGGCGGAAAAAAATGTGAAGTTGCGTTCTTTGGTGTGTTGGCAATGCCAAGAATCGTATAATTGAAAAACTCGTAAGTAAGGGTTTAGGCTACGTTTCCCTCTCGTAAATGGGTTTGAGGTATCTAATTGTGGATCCGGAGTATTATTTAAGTCCCCGCACCATATGATAGATCTTTGTTGGATTCTGGTCATTTTCTTGTGCAGTTTCCTTAAGAAGCGATTCTGACATGTGTTGGGGGCATAAACATTCACCACGGTGAAAATTAAGTCGTCCAGTTTGCAGATAAGTATGAGATAGTGACCATTTTCATGCTAGAAATGAGCTGGAAAGAGATGGTGTGTTTAATGGCTATCAGAACTCCTCTTTTTGGCAGGTGCGTTTGCGGTGAAGATATGCAGGAATTGCTTGTGTGAGCAAGCGGGCTGGTGATGTGTGTGTGAAAATGCGTTTCTAGTCTCCAGAGAGAGGATCTTTTGGCGGGGTGGTTGAGCCTCTTGGTGTTGATGGATAGTAGCTTTATAGCTATAGTGCAAATGTTTGAGTGTTCAAAGAACTGTGGTACTCAAGTAGCTGAGGGGGTAGACTTAGTTGGATAGGTGGGTGGACTTGTCGGTGGCTGTAGTTGGTAGATTGTGCTGTAGCGTGTTTGAAAGCAAACGTAATGAACAAAAAAGTACGAAAAGAAAAAAAGGAACAGGTAACAGAAGATAGTCTGTGAACTTGCGGTGATGGTTGTGGTGGTAATAAAGTCAAACAGTGTTAATAACTTCCGGAGGAACAACAGGCACAATATGTGCACAGGAAGAACAGTGGGGTAAAGAGTTCTTATACAGCTGAAGGCTATATGGCATCGGAGTGGGCAACGTAGCTTGCGATATCCGCAGATTGAATTCAGCGCGGTCGTGATTTGTAGTTGCTGCGTTGTGGCAACGGGTGGCTGGTTGGTGGAATTCTCCCATCTGGTGTAGAAGTGTTATGTATTGCAGGTTCTGGAATGATTCCCCGTGTGTAGGCATTGTAAGCCCTCTTGGATTAATGTGATAATTTTTTTGGAGCCTTGGTAGGTAACCAGGAACTTTGCTGGGTGGACCCATTGGTATGGGATTTTTTTGTTACGCAGGGCTTTGGTAGCATTATTCAGTTGTCTGCATTTCTGCAGAGTGTGTTGTGATAGGTCAGCGTATATTTGCAGGTGGGAATAGGGATCAGGTAGGGATCCCACAGTGCGAACCTTTTGCATAAGTTGGTTTTTGACATGGAAAAAATGTATTCGCAGAATAACATCTCTGGGTATTGTGTCAGGTTGATATGAGGGTTTCGGAAGTCTGTGGATGCAGTCGATTACTAATTCTATGTTTTTGAGCCCTGGAATAATAGCTTTGAGTAGGTTGTGGACATATGGGGATAGGTCTTGGGTCTGTATTTCCTCAGATATTCCCTAATTTTGATATTGTTCCTGCGGGACCTATCTTCGAGGTCAGATAGCTTATCTTTAATCCAGTCATGTTCTTCATTATGATTAGCTGGAGTATCAATAATGTCATTGACTGTAGATGCACATGAACCCATTTGAGTTTCCATATGAGACATTCTGTCTCCCAGGGATGTGACATCCTGTTTGAACTGCTGCATGAAAGACAGCATATCGGATTGTAGTGTAGTTCTCAAGGATATTAGCATATCCTTAAGTGTAGTGTCCAGGACAGGTTGGTTGGTGGCCGGGAACAGTGCTATAGCATCTGGCTGTGCACTATAGGGCGCAGGAGGGAGGGATGGAAGGCTCACCTCACGTGTGGCAGGAACTGAAGAATCTATCCTCATTCTGGCTTTGGCCGAGCTGCTAGTAGTTGGGGTGTCAGGAGGGGAGTCGCATGTGTCAGTATTGACAGTAGCCATCTCAATTGAGTCGTGCTCCTGAGAGGATGCAGCTGAAGGCAGGGATGTCTGGAGAAGCGTCGCGCTGACTAACAGAGCGGTGGCACTGGCGCCATCTTGTCCCGGCCAGTCCGCGGGCTGGTACATGATTTTGGTGATTTTTTGAGGCAGTCTTTCTTACTTTCGTTTGGCTGCCACGACGCCGCTGAGTAGGGGGATCATTCAGGTTTCTTTCCCAGTGTCGCTGTGCTGCGGAGTGTCGATTTATAGCCACCTGTGCCCTTTCCAATGCTCAGAGCCTCAAAGCATCCATCTTAGGCTCCAGCCGGCCACGCCCCCCCTTATGGTATCTTTTATGATACTTATTGTATGTATTGGCTAGAAAACTGGCTAAAAGACAGAATTCAGAGAGTAGTGGTTAATTATTCTTACTCTGAATGGTCTAAGGTTATCAGTGGTGTACCACAAGATTCAGTGCTGGGACCAGTGCTGTGTTCTGGCCTAGGCCGACAAGGCCCGGGCCTAGGGCGGCACTTTGCGGGGGCGGCCGGCCGGCCGCCCCCCCCCACGGAAATTGCACCCGCGCCCTTCTCCCGCACGCAGGGCCACTATCAGGGGAGTACTGCTTAGCAGTGCAGTGGCTCGCGCCGGGTGCGGAGGGGTCCAGGAAGCAGTTGAAATAAGAGCCGTCAAGCTGCCGCCCTCCCCCCCAACAGCCGTGATTCTGTTGTGGCCAATCATGGGGAGGGAAACTGTGCGGCGGCGTGGCAAATCCAATTAGAGCCGCTCTCTCTCTTTTCGGGTTACAGAAAGGGAAGGGGGGCGGCGGGGGAGATACAGACAGCCCGCAGCTCTCCTCTCCCTGTCAGTGCCGCTGCCGAGTTCTCTGGCAAATAGAGTAGCGGCGATGTGACAGGGAGAGGAGAGCTCCGGGCTGTCTGTATTTCCCCCCTCGCTTCCCCCCTTCCCTTTCTGTAACCCGAAGAGAGAGAGCGGCTCTAATTGGATTCACCGCGCCCTCCCCATGATTAGCCACAGAAGACTCTGGGGCATCATTTGAAATGTAGTCACTGCAGAGTTCCGGCCCCAGTGTGTCCATAGACACAAAGCTATAGCCCCCAGCAAAAGAGGAGCAAAAGAGAATACTGTGCTGGGGGAAACCAGAGAAGGAGCCACACTGTACCCCTGTACCCGCACCACCAGAGAGCCACGCTGTACCCCGCACCACCAGGGAGCCACGCTGTACCCCGCACCACCAGAGAGCCACGCTGTACCCCGCACCACCAGAGAGCCACGCTGTACCCCGCACCACCAGAGAGCCACGCTGTACCCTGCACCACCAGAGAGGGAGAAAGACCGAGCCACTGCCAGGATACAGACATGCTACACTACTGACTAGAATCACCCCGTGCAACCCAGAGTGAGCGAACGTCCAGCCAGAGGGATCACTGTAGCGATTTCGCTGGGTCTGGTAAGTGGTCCTGTTTTCCATTATCCATTACTATTCCCAGGGACTGAGCCATTAGGAAGTGCCTAGCCTGCTATTCTCTAGGCCTTATCGACCGCAACAACATCCCTCTCTGTCCTCTTCCCATGGCGTCCCTCTGTCCTCTTCCCACAGCGTCCTTCTCCCATGGCGTCCCTCTGTCCTCTTCCCACGGCGTCCCTCTATCCTCTTCCCATGGCGTCCTTCTCCCACGGCGTCCCTCTGTCCTCTTGCCACGGCGTCCCTCTGTCCTCTTGCCACGGCGTCCCTCTGTCCTCTTGCCACGGCGTCCCTCTGTCCTCTTGCCACGGCGTCCCTCTGTCCTCTTGCCACGGCGTCCCTCTGTCCTCTTGCCACGGCGTCCCTCTGTCCTCTTGCCACGGCGTCCCTCTGTCCTCTTGCCGCAGCATCCCTCTGTCCTCTTGCCGCGGCATCCCTCTGTCCTCTTGCCGCAGCGTCCCTCTGTCCTCTTGCCGCAGCGTCCCTCTGTCCTCTTGCCGCAGCGTCCCTCTGTCCTCTTTCCACGGCGTCCCTCTGTCCTCTTCCCATGAAGAAGACAGGGCTGGTCTTAAAAAAGAAGGGGTGTGGCTTTGACAGGAAGGGGTGGGTCATATTTAAATTAGGGGGTGCGCAAGTTTAGTCAGGCCTAGGGCAGCACAAAACCTAAATACACCACTGGCTGGGACCCTTACTCTTTAATAACTTTATAAATGATATTGGGTCGGGGATCAAAAGTAAAATTTCTGTCTTTGCAGATAACACTAAGCTATGTGGTGGAATAACGTCCTTGTAGGATGTCTCCAATTTACAAGCCGACCTCAATGCACTAATTGGGCGACTATGTGGCAGATGAGGTTTAATGTTGATAAATGTAAAGTTATGCACTTGGGGGCTAAGAATATGCATGCATCATACATACTAGGGGGAGTACAACTGGGGGGATCCTAATTGGAGAATGATCTGGAGGTTTTGGTAGATCATAAGCTCAATAATAGCATGCAATGCCAAGCTGCGGTTTCCAAAGCTAGCAAAGTCCTTTCTTGTATTAAGAGAGGTATGGACTCCAGAGAGAGGGATATCATTTTGCCCCTGTTCAAATCATTAGTAAGACCTCATCTGGAATATGCAGTTCAGTTTTGGGCACCAGTTTTCAAAAACGAAATGGGGGAACTGGAGAGGGTGCAGAGAAGGGCAACCAAACTGATAAGAGGCATGGAGGAGCTCAGCTATGAGGAAAGATTAGAGGAACTAAATTTAATCACTGTTGAGAAGAGGAGATTAAGGGGGGATATGATCAACATGTACAAATATATAAGGGGTCCATATAGTGAACTTGGTGTTGAGTTATTCACTTTACGGTCAACAGAGGACAAGGGGGCACTCTTTACGTCTAGAGGAAAGGAGATTTCATCTCCAAATACGGAAAGGTTTCTTCACAGTAAGAGCTGTGAAAATGTGGAATATACTCCCTCCAGAGGTGGTTCTGGCCAGCTCAGTAGATTTCTTTAAGAAAGGTCTGCATACTTTCCTAAATGTACATAATATAACTGGGTACTAACATTTATAGGTAAAGTTGATCAGGGAAAATCTGATTGCCTCTCGGGGGATCAGGAAGGAATTTTTTCCCCTGCTGTAGCAAATTGGAGCATGCCCTGATGGGGTTTTTCGCCCTCCTCTGGATCAACTGTGGGTATAGAAATGGGTATATTGGATTGTACAATATTTTTTTATTTTATTTACTTTATGGTTGAACTGGATGGACTTGTGTCTTTTTTCAACCTGACTAACTATGTATTGAATTGTATCTATATATTTTCTGTGAAATATGTATTAAAGACATTTTTTTTTTGGACAGAGTATAACCCTGGTGGAACCCTAGGGACATATGAGCTGTCATCAAACGCCAGCCTTAGAGATAAGCATTGGTGTGTATAGACAGCATACGTCCCTCGGTATCGAGTTTACTGCAGAACTTTGTTTTTCTGATCCTTGAATGCCCCCTATGGTCCCCCGTAGCACACGGTTCTCCTGATGCAGATAGACACCTGTGATTTGATTAAAATCTCAAGGTACCTAATTGGACAGCATCCTCTGAAGAAGCCCGATATATGGGCGAAATATGTTGGGAACTCCATTTTACAGTGCTGTATCCAAAAAACCTT
Source organism: Rana muscosa (assembly GCA_029206835.1). Taxonomy (NCBI): domain Eukaryota; kingdom Metazoa; phylum Chordata; class Amphibia; order Anura; family Ranidae; genus Rana; species Rana muscosa. Next base: position 1,140,500,482 of record CM055116.1, on the reverse strand, counting down.
ATTGATATGTACTTGCCAATTGTTATCTTTTAACAATTTTTATTTGCTCTTTAAATAAAACATTTCTTACATATTATAGCTGATACTATCTCATCTTATTTTGCGCCTTAAAAATCTAAATTCACCCTCTTGAACATATATAACCCCTGTCAGTTTTTTTTTTTATTGTGCCATTTGTGTCACAATAAAAAATGTGTTGGAGATTTTGTTTCACTTCCTGTCCCATAGCCAGAACAGGACATGATGGGAAATCCCTCCAAAGTGAGGGAACCCCTACTTGTCACCAGGTTTACCAGAACTAGTGTTCACATTGCTATTTTGGGATAAAGCCAAAATTTGGCATTTTCTTTCACTTTCGCTCTTAGTGATAATGGCCACCATAGGGTGAATCTCCCTAATGTGGACAGAGACGGCAATTAAAACCTGATAGGGGTTTTAATCAATCTCCACTCTACCCAAAACAAAATACAGTTGTCACTGCAACAGGAAGTATGGTAAAATCTTTCACAAGGGACAATTGGCAAGCATGAATCCCTCAAGCAGAGACACAGACAGCTGTATTAAATCAATGTCACAGCCCGCTTTCATCAAGGTGATAAGGTGGACTGTGACTGGCTTGTCGCTGTCCTTTGTGTACATACTATACCTGATTTTGTATTACCCTTTTTGCATGGTGTAGGGGGATGAGTCATTTACTGAATGAAGATAAGTTTGTTTGCGCTGTCAGTTTTGCCCACATCAATTTTTCTGTACTTGCTGATAATGTTCTTAACCTGAAAAATTAAAACAAATGCAGCCACCGCATGTAAGGACCAGCAAGCTGCAATACAAAATGTTTTTGTTCTTGGTTTTAGATATTATTTAAATGTGCAATGCAGTGCAGCTTTATTTCTCTGCCCATTTTCAAGGAGACTGTATAATCTCACAACTCCATCTTGCATCTCAGGCGGCTGTACCTATTCCACCAATGTGCAACACTATTAACTAATCCTATAGAACAAAAACCATACTTAACCAATCTCCCATCTCCTGATCCCAGGTCAACCAATCGGCCTTTCCGTCCTTGCAAAAGTTTCAGCACGTTAGCTGTCTGAGCTTTTCCAGAAGGTAGGTATGGAACCTGTGTAAGAAAGCAGGCAAATTACAAAAATTATGAAGAGAACCTGGTTACAAAGGATGGTGAAATGGCAAAGGTATTGAATTTATTCTTCTCCTCAGTCTTCACGAGGCAATCGGGGGGCTTCGGTAACGAAAACTGCAATGTTTATCCTCAAGACATGTCTCAAGAAGCACCCTCATGGCTAACAGAGGACAGAATTAGAAATAGACTTGAAAAACGTAACATTAATAAGTCACCGGGACCAGATGGCTTGCACCCAAGGGTCCTCAAGGAACTCAGTCAAGTAATTGTCAGACCATTGTTCCTAATTTTTACAAACAGTCTACTGACTGGAATGGTACCAGCTGATTGGAGAAAAGCCAATGTAGCACCTTTTTAAAAAAAAGGGCCAAGATACATCCCTGGGAACTATAGACCAAATAGCCTAACATCGATAGTATGCAAGCTCTTAGAGGGGATGATAAGGGACTATATATATATATATATATATATATATATATATATATAAGAGTTTAGTAATGACAATGGTATCATCAGTAGGGATGAGCCGAACACCCCCCCCCCCATTCGGTTCGCACCAGAACCTTTGAACGGACCGAATGTTCGCACGAACTTTAGAACCCTATTAAATACAATGGACGCGAACGTTCGAAATCTAAAGTGCTAATTATAACGCCTAATATGCATGTTATTGTCCTAAAAAGGGTTTGGGGACCCGGGTCCTGCCCGAGGGGACATGTATCAATGTAAAAATAATCTTTTAAAACTGTAGTTTTTTCGGGAGCAGTGAATATTCCTTTAAATATCGTACCTGGGGGGTGTCTAAAGTATGCCGGTGAAGTGGCACGTGTTTCCCTTGTTTAGAACTGTCCCTGCACAAAATGACATTTCTAAAGGAAAAAAAGCCATTTAAAACTGCTTGCGGCTTTAATGTAATGTCTGGTCCCGGCAATATGGATAAAAATCATTGAGAAAAATGTCATGGCTACCCCATCACCCACCCCTACCCCAGCCCATTACCAGCCCCTTTGGGTCTTGTATGGATATTAACGGGAACCCTGCACCCAAAATAAAAAAAGGCCCTATATACTCTGAACAGCAGTATGCAGGCAGTGCAAAAAAGACACGGACTGTAGGTTTGTTCTTAAGTACAATCTGTTTGTAATTCGGAACAGGTACATTTTTTAAGTGTAGCTCCAGACAAAAAATCTATTTTTAAGCTTTTTGGAGAACATAGGGAAGGGTTATCACCCCTGTAACATTTGTTTTGCTGTCTGTGCCCCTGTTCAGAACATTTCACCTCACTTTCCGTCCCAATGACAAATGTTTTTGGAAAATTTGTTTTTTTTATTGAACCAAGGATTGGTGATAAAGCATCAGTGGAGAGGAGACACCTTTTTCACATATTAACTCTTACAGGAGAGAATTTGCCTTCCTAGGGGTAGATTTCCTCTCACTTCCTGTTGTCTCCTTCCGTTTGCAAGTAGAAGTCATTTGGAAGTTGGATGTTTGAAAGTAGGGGCCTGCCATATATAGTCTGCAGAAATTTGGCCCTTAGGTGTTGGTGTTGCCACAACACTGTAAGCCCTCACAGTTACTCGTGGTGGGCGCTGGAACGCCCTGCTATCAACTATTATATCAGGAATTGTATTTACATGCCATTGTTGAACATTGGTAGGAAAAATTGGGTCTTTGGTGGTGGTGCTGGTGCCACAACACTGTAAGCCCTCACAGTAACTCTTGGTGGGTGCAGGAATGGGCCCTGCTGTGAAATATTAGATCAAGAATTGTAATTGCATGCCCCTGTTGAACAGGGGCTGAAAAATTGGGCCTTAGGCACTGGTGCTGGTGCCACAACACTGCAACCCCTCACATATAGTGTACTTAGAGCGCAGCAATGAGCCCTGTTGCAAAGTATTGCATCAAAAATTTAGGCTTTAGGTGAATGCTATGCAAAGCACACAGTAGTACACTAAGTGAAACACTGACTGTCTGCAGCTAGCACAATCACCGGCCTGCCTGTCACAGTATAGAGAATAACTGTATCCAGGTGAGCTTTAGGTGATCGCTATGCAAAGGACACAGTAGTACACTAAGGTACCTTTCATACTGGGGCGGTTTGCAGGCACTATTGTGCTAAAAATAGCGCCTGCAAACCGAGCCTAAACAGCGGCTGCTGTCTCTCCAATGTGAAAGCCCGAGGGCTTTCACACTGGAGCGGTGCGCTAACAGGACGTGAAAAAAAGTCCTGCTAGCCGCATCTTTGGAGTGGTGAGAGGAGCGGTGTGTTTACCGCTCCTACACCGCTCCTTCCCATTGAAAGCAATGGGAAACCGCGGTAATACCGCCGGCAATGCGCCTCTACAGAGGCGCATTGCCGGCGGTATTGACCCTTTTTTGGCCGCTAGCGGGGGTCAAAACTGCACCGCTAGCGGCCGAATACCTCCGGAATTCCGACGGTATAGCGCCGCTAAAAATAGCGGCGCTATACCACCACCGCACCCACCGCCCCAGGGTGAAACCAGCCTAAGTGAAACACTGAGGCTGGTTTCACACTGGGGCGGTGGGTGTGGTGGCGGTATAGTGCCGCTATCTTTAGCGGCACTATAGCGTTGGAATTGCGGAGGTATTCGGCCGCTAGCGGCCGAATAAGGGTTTATACCGCCGGCAATGCGCCTCTGTAGCTCCTACACCGCTCCTTCCCATTGAAAGCAATGGGAAACCGCGGTAATACCGCCGGCAATGCGCCTCTACAGAGGCGCATTGCCGGCGGTATTAACCCTTTTTCAGCCGCTAGCGGCCGAATACCTCCGCAATTCCAACGCTATAGTGCCGCTAAAGATAGCGGCACTATACCGCCACCACACCCACCGCCCCAGTGTGAAACCAGCCTCAGTGTTTCACTTAGGCTGGTTTCACACTGGGGCGGTGGGTGCGGTGGTGGTATAGCGCCGCTATTTTTAGCGGCGCTATACCGTCGGAATTGCGGAGGTATTCGGCCGCTAGCGGTGCAGTTTTGACCCCCGCTAGCGGCCAAAAAAGGGTCAATACCGCCCGCAATGCGCCTCTGTAGAGGCGCATTGCCGGCGGTATTACCGCGGTTTCCCATTGCTTTCAATGGGAAGGAGCGGTGTAGGAGCGGTAAACACACCGCTCCTCTCACCGCTCCAAAGATACGGCTAGCAGGACTTTTTTTCACGTCCTGTTAGCGCACCGCTCCAGTGTGAAAGCCCTCGGGCTTTCACATGGCTGGCTTGACTACGATTCTGGTTCTCCCCTTTTGCTACATATGCTGGTTGGTTACTGTCACTGTTTTGGTTGTTTGGTTTGTTCACTTGTTGTATTGGTGGTGTATTCACATTTATATGTATTTACCTTAAATAAGCGTACTTACTTTCACCTATTTCTGTTTGTGGTTTCCTCTGTTGCAGTCCACATATTTCTGGTCACTCCTGATACATGACACATTTATACAGTAATCAGTGCATTTTTATAGCACTGATCGCTGTATAAATGTGAATGGTCCCAAAATAGCATCAAAAGTGTCCGATGTGTCCACCAAAATATCGCAGTCACGATAAAAAACAAACAAAAAAAAAAGCGCTGATCGCCGCCATTGCTAGTAAAAAACAAATATTATTAAAAATGTCATAAAACTTTGTAGACGCTATAACGTTTGCGCAAACCAATCAATAAACGCTTATTGCGATTTATTTTTTTGCCAAAAATATGTAGAAGAATACGTATGGGCTTAAACTGAGGAAAATTATAGTTTTTTTATATATTTTTTGGGGATATTTATTAGAGCAAAAAGTAAAAAATATTGCTTTTTTTTCAAAATTGTAGCTCTATTTTTGTTTATAGCACAAAAAATAAAAACCGCAGAGGTGATCAAATACCACCAAAAGAAAGCTCTATTTGTAGGAAAAAAAGGACGTCAATTTTGTTTTGAAGCTACGTCGCACGACCGCGTAATTGTCAGTTAAATCGACGCAGTGTCAAATCGCAAAAAGTGGCCCGGTCATTTGGCAGACAAATCCTCCGGGGCTGAAGTTATTAATGGGGTGGGCAACTACATGGCAAATGAGGTTTAATGTAGAAAAATTTAAAATATTGCATTTGGGTGGCAAAAATATGAATGCAATCTACTCACTAGGGAGAGAATCTCTGGGGGAATCTAGGATGGAAAAGGACCTGGGGGTCCTAGTAGATGTCAGGACAGACTCATCAATCGCATGCAATGCCAAGCTGCTGCAAGCAAAGCAAACTGAATATTGGCGTGCATTAAAAAGAAGATTAACTCCAGAGATAAAACAATAATTCTCCCGCTCTACAAGACTCTGGTCTGGCTACACCTGAAGTATGCTATCCAGTTCTGGGCACCAGTCCTCAGGAAGGATGTGCTGGAACTGGAGAGAGTCCAGAGAGGGGCAACAAAATGAATAAAAGGGACTAGAGGACCTTAGTTATGAGGAAAGGTTACTAGCACTGAACTTATTCTCTCTGGAGAGGAGACGCTTGAGAGAGGATATGATTTCAATGTACAAATACCATACTGGTGGTGACCCCACAATAGAGATAAAACTTTTCTGCAAAAGGAAATTTAATAAGTTACGTGGCCATTCACTAAAAATAGAAGAAAAGTCGTTTAACCTTTAACTGTGCAGAGGGTTCTACTGTAGGAGCGGTTAGGATGTGGAATTCTCTTTCACAGGCAGTGGTTTCAGCGGGGAGCATCGATAATTAAAAAAAACTATTAGATAAGCACCTGAACAACCACAACATACAGGTATATACAATGTAATACTGACATAAAATCACACACATAGGTTGGACTTGTGTCTTTTTTCAATCTCGCCTACTATGTAACTATGGGCAGCTGAAGCTGCTGCCTGTTCACTTCCTGGATTTACACAGACACACAGAGGCACACCTCCAGCTCTGCAGCCAAACAGCTCTCATTGGCCTTTTTTTTTTTACAATCAAGGTTTATTGAAAGTTTATGAAGTATACATTTGACATATTAACATTTGTCTGATAAGGCACATTGAGAGATAGTGTCAGTTAACAACAATGTAAATGATCGATTTACAAAGTATGATAATAAAGCAGTTATTTGGGAGTATATTGGCAAGTTAGGAAATGGTAGGAAAAGGAAGGGGAGAGGGGAAACATAAATGTTAAGAGTAAATAAACACTTAATTACAAAGTACATTTTTAAGATTCACTTAAATAATAGCTCATAGTAAGTAATAGTAATACTTGAATGGTCATGTAGAATGTGGTAGTAGTGTTCAGGATTCCATTGTGTTAGCATGGATCTAATTAATAACTAGGAGTGTTATACGTTTGCTGCTATGAATTCATCTGATTGTGTGAATAGCCACCAGGGTTGCCACATCTTATGGAAGTTGGTATTGTTTTCTTTTTCATTGCTAGAATTTTTTCCATTTAAAAAGGTAATGTTGACTCTGGCTAGCCAATCCTTGACTCTTGGTATTTGGGTGGATTTCCAGTGCAGGGGTATGAGAGTCTTGGCTGCATTTAGAAGATGCCTGGTGAGAGTTTTTTTCTGTGCCACACATCTCTAACACGTGTCAGAGGTTTTTGGGAACCACTTCCTGGCTTTCTGTGGTGTTACATACCACTGGGTTAAAATTTTATATATTTCTTGGGTTTTTGTGCTTAGTGAGCATTTATGAGCTAGAATGCATGCCCTTTCCCCTTGAGCGTCATAAATTTTAACTCCAAGATCATGTTCCAAGTTTTCTCTATGTTTGTTGTTATCCTTGTGGCATGATTGTTTCAGCCATGTATATGCTAGGGAGGTTGTTTTTAGAACTGGAGACCTCTTGTAGCAAATTGACTCCAAGGGTGTCATGGGAAAGTAATATGAAGCTTTATGTTTGCTGTTTATTAGGAAGTCTTTCATTTGCATATAAAACCAAAAGCCAGGAAATGAGTCTCCGTATTCCACTTTTAGTGAGTCTAATGTTCTGATTTTATCTTTAACCACTTGCCTACCACACCATTGTAATATGACGGCCGCAGGAACCCTTTGTCCCTCTGGGTGGCCTTCATATGACGCCCTCGGCTTCCCGGCATTGTGGAGAGCGCGCGCAGAGGAACACCGATCGGTCTTCTCCCCTTGTGAGTCCCCTCCCCCTACAGTTAGAATCACTCCCTAGGTAACATATTTAACCCCTTGATCGCCCCCTAGTGTTAACCCCTTCCTTGCCAGTGACATTTATACAGTAATCAGTGCATTTTTTTTAGCAGTGATCGCTGTATAAATGACAATGGTCCAAAAATAGTGTCAAAAGTGTCCGATATATCCGCCGCAATGTGGCACTCCCGATAAAAATTGCAGATCGCCGCTATTACTAGTAAAAAAATTAAAATAAAATAAAAATGCCATAATTCTATCCCCTATTTTGTAGACGCTATAACTTTTGCGCAATCCAATCAATATATACGCTTATTGCGTGTTCTTTTTTACCAAAAATATGTAGAAGAATACATATCGGCCTAAACTAAGGAAAAACATTTTTTAAAAAAGAATTGGGATATTTATTGTAGAAAAAAGTACTAAACATTGTGTTTTTTTCAAAATTGTCGGTCTTTTTTTGTTTATAGTGCAAAAAAATAAAAACCGCAGAGGTGATCAAATACCACCAAAAGAAAGCTCTATTTGTGGGGAAAAAATTTGGGTACAGTGTTGCATGACCGCGCAATTGTCATTCAAAGTGCGACAGCACTGAAAACTAAAAATTGATCTGGGCAGGAAGGGGGTGAAAATGCCCTGAATTGAAGTGGTTAAAAACAGGGCTTTTATTTACTTCCAGTCTATTTCCACCATATCTCAGTGACACCAGCACTGCAGGAATGATGAACACCAGTGCAGGTGCTGTGACTGCGCTTGTCCAGCAGGAAATCTGTTTTGTGACTGGGCAAGCATAGATGAAGACGGAGGCAAGACTCCAGTGCCTGTCTTGGTGACAACCTCAACCCAGGGGCGGATCCGGGGGGGGCAATAGGGCAATTTCTCCCCCCAAGAAAATAGTGAGCGGGCCGGGTGGCTGGCGGGTGAGCAGGCGGGCAGTCTGGTCAGTAAGCGGCTGGCAAGTGAACAGAGCGGGCGAGCAGGCCAGTGAGTGAGCCAGCAAGTGAGCAGAGCGGGCAGGCAGTCATTACAGAAAGCTGGCCGATGGGTGAACGGGAAGGCAGTTCCGGCCTCACTGTGCAGCTGCAGGCAGCAGAGAGATTACATCATCTCTCACTGCCTGCCCTTACATGTGCTGAAAAGCTGGGGAGAGAAGCCTGTTTCTCTGCTGTCACTGTTGTTGCAGGATAGTGACAAGCTGCATCTGGTGGCAAGTAATGTAGCCATTGACAAGCTGCATCTGGGGGCAGGCAATGTGGCAAGTGACAATCCGCATCTGATGGCAATTAACGTGGCAAGTGACAAGCTGCATCTGGAGGCAGGCAATGTGGCAAGTGACAATCCGCATCTGGTGGCAATTAACGTGGCAAGTGACGAGCTGCATCTGGTGGCAGGTGATGTGGCAAGTGACAAGCTGCCTCTGGTGGCAGGCGATGGCGGCAAGTGACACACAGCATCTGGTGGCAGGCGACAGTGGCAAGTGACACACAGCATCTAGTGGGAGGTGACTGTGGCAAGTGACACACTCAGGGCGCCCACTGTTTCTGCAATTTGGTGAGTTGAACTATTTCATATTACAATGTAATAATAGAAATAATGCTCTTCAATCATCCTGACACCATATAAACCATGGTGCTGTGATGATTAAAAGCGACAACACCAGCCATTGCCCTGACAAATTGCCCACGAAAAAACAATTTTTCTGGCAGTGCCCCTCCCGAGACTAGACTCTGGATCTGCCCCTAGCCCCAGCTGCCTGTGCCATAAATGAATACATTTGCTGTGTAGGTCGTTAGGGACTCTATTGGCTTGCTGGTCTGTGGTGTTGAGCCTGTATAGGTTATCATCCAGTTTTCCTTTTGCGAGGAATTGCTTATTATTTTGAATTGTGCATTCATCAACTTAACTGTGAGACCATTTTTTGCAACACTTTTCACTGATAGAAGGCTGCCTTCTAGTTCTGGAACATACAGAATTTTCTTTACAAGGATACTTTGCTTGCCTCCTTGTGGTGTAATGCAGTTCAGGAAGCCCTGGCCTTTACCTTCTGAGGTGATGCTTTTCCCATTTGCTAGGAAGACTTTGTCTTTTGCACTGTAATCAATGTTTGTGAAGAAGGTCTCTTCGCTAGTCATGACGGCTCATCTACACACCAGCCCCGTGGCTTGCCGCTTTGTCTCACTTTAACCACTTCAATACCAGGCACTTACACCCCCTTCCTGCCCATGGCAATTTTCAGCTTTCAGCGCTGTCACTTTTTAAATGACAATTGCGCGGTCATGCTACACTGTACCCAAACTACATTTTTATCATTTTGCTCCCACAAATAGAGCTTTCTTTTGGTGGTATTATCACCTCTGCGGCTTTTATTTTTTGCTAAAATTGTCCTTTGTTTCTGTTATAAAATTCTGTAAATAAGTAAGCTTCCTCCTTCACTGATGGGCACTGATAAGCTGCACTGACTGGCACTGATAAGGCGGCACCGATGAGGTGGCACCAATGAGATGGTACTGATGGGCACTGACGATGGGCACTGATAGGTGGCTCTGATAGGCATCACTGTGTTAGATAAATTAGATGCTTATTTTATAATCATTTATGAATGCTTGCAAAAGATTGCTTAGAAGTAGAATTATTTCATAGATATAAAGTCTTCATTTTTAAGTGTTGAACTTTTAGATGACCCCTCTGCTTCATGACAAGTTACACAGGTGTTCTTGAAAATGTATTAAGAGTTTATTTTAAGTTCACTAATTAGAAAAGGAACATTTTGGCTGGGTTCACACTAGTGCGACACGACAGCCATCCTACTTTGGATCCGACTTTGCCCCGCGACATGAAGCCGACATATGTCCGACTTTCAATGAACGGGGATCCGACTTGGATCCCCGCCAATACCAGGCACTGTGTTTGGTATGAATCTTGAGGGGGAACTCCACGCCAAATTTTAAATAAAAAACCGGCATGGGTTCCCCCTCCAGGAGCATACCAGGCCCTTGGGTCTGGTCTGGATTTGAAGGGGAACCCCTACGCCGAAAAAACGGCGTGGGTGTTCCCCCCAAGGTCCAAACCAGACCCTTATCCGAGCACGCAACCTGGCAGGCCGCAGGGGAAGAGGGGGGGTCGAGAGAGAGTGCCCCCCCTCCCTCCTAAACCGTACCAGGCCGCATGCCCTCAACATGGGGGGTTTGGTACTCTGGGGCAGGGGGGCGACCTGCGGCCTCCCCACCCCAAAGCACCCTGTCCCCATGTTGATGAGGACAGGGCCTCTTCCCGACAACCCTGGTCGTTGGTTGTCGGGGTCTGCGGGCGGGGGGCTTATCGGAATCCGGGAGCCCCCTTTAATAAGGGGGCCCCCAGATCCCGGCCCCCCACCCTATGTGAATGAGTATGGGGTACATCATACCCCTACCCATTCACCTGGTGGAAAAAAAATGTCAATAAAAAACACACAGCTTTTTAAAGTAATTTATTGCACAGCTCCGGGGGTCTCCGGTGTCGTCTCCGCGCTCTCCGGTTCTTTCTTCTGCCGGGCCTCCGCTATCTTCTTCCAGCTCTTTTGCTAGCGGGGCCCGGTCTTCTCCGTCGCCTTCTTCTTCTCCCGCTCTCCGGTTCTTCTCTCGCTCTCCGGTTCTTTCTTCCGCCGGGCCTCCGCTATCTTCTTCCAGCTCTTTTGCTAGCGGAGAGGCCCGGTCTTCCCGTCGTCTCGTCCGGTTCTCCGTTGTCCTTCTGCCGGCCCCTCCACTATCTTCTTCCAGCTCTTTTGCTAGTGGAGGGGCCGGTCTTCCCGTCGCCGTCGCCGTCTTCTTCTCTCTTCTCCTCCTCGATGTTGACTCGTCACTTCCTCCCGCTGTAATGCTGGCTGTTCGCTCCGCTCCGAATTAGAATAGGCTTCTCATGACGTCACAGTCACATGCTCCACGTGGCCCCGGAGCATGTGACTGTGACGTCATGGGAGCATGTGACTATGACGTACGATGTACCCCATACTCATTCACATAGGGTGGGGGGCCGGGATCTGGGGGCCCCCTTATTAAAGGGGGGCTCCCGGATTTCGATAAGCCCCCGCCCGCAGACCCTGACAACCAATGGCCAGGGTTGTTGGGAAGAGGCCCTGTCCTCATCAACATGGGGGCAGGGTGCTTTGGGGTGGGGGGCCGCAGGTCGCCCCCCTGCCCCAGAGCACCAAACCCCCCATGTTGAGGGCATGCGGCCTGGTACGGTTCAGAAGGGAGGGGGGCCGCTCTCTCGTCCCCCCTCTTCCCCTGCGGCCTGCCAGGTTGCGTGCTCAGATAAGGGTCTGGTTTGGATTTTTCGGCGTAGGGGTTCCCCTTCAAATCCAGACCAGACCCAAGGGCCTGGTATGCTCCTGAAGGGGGAACCCATGCCGTTTTTTTATTTAAAAATTGGCCTAGAGTTCCCCCTCAAGAGCAGCACAGCACAAGTTGCATGCCAAAGTCGGATCATGCAAGACTGCGGTCCGACTTTGATCCGACTTCAATGATAGTCAATGGGCTGAAGTCGGATCCAAGTCGGACCGAAGTAGTACAGGGAGCATTTTCAAAGTCGGACCGACATGTGTCGGACCAGTTAAGACGGCTCCCATAGGGAAACATTGATTTTCACACGTCATGCGACATGAGCTCCCAATGTCGGAGCGTTTGTCGCCCCAGTGTGAACCCGGCCTTTAACCACAGTTGAAATGTATATAAATCACAGAGATAAGATTAGAGTCTTCAAGGATAAGTGATACAGGTGGTCTAAAATAATTATGTGGAATATGGGAAAGTTATGTACAATACATTAAGTTTGACAGGGTCAAACAAAGGTCTGCTTGTGCCCTCATTAAAACTGTTAAAATACAGTTTTCAATGTACGTATTAATAATTAGACAATGTTGAATAAAGCAGTTGGCTTTGTATATACTGTATATTAGACTTGTGCACAACGGAAAAATTTGTTTAGTTTCAGTTCGTTTCTTGTGCACAATGGAAAAATTTGTTTAGTTTCGGTTTGTTTCTTTTCGGTCCTGTTGATTCGTAATCATTCGTAATTTTGCTAGACGGGATTTTTCGTGTTCGGACTAATTCGTATTTTTGCAAGTGTCATTTTTCGTTGAATTTTTAGTTGATTTATAATTCGTACTTTCGGTAGGGTACATTGTTTTTCGTTGATTCTGGACACAACTCCTACTTTCGTAACTTTTTTTGGGTTCGTTGATTCGTAATTTTCCGTGTCTCTCTCACAACGACGCTGCCTATTATGCCTAATGTGCTTCGAATGGATTTGTACTTTTCTAAATACATAGCGGTTATTTGTAACGATTCGAAATCTCGTACTTTACTTTCATTTTTTACATGCGGCTATAGCCTCCGCCCCTGTACACCATTTTGAGAGGGTTCAGCACGGTGAGGGAGAAGCAGAGAGCAGAGCAGAGTGTTATTGTGCTTCGAATGGATTAGAAATCTCGTATTTTACTTTTGTTTTTTACATGCGGCTATAGCCTCCGCCCCTGTACACCATTTTTGAGAGGAAGTTCAGCACGGTGAGGGAGAAGCAGAGCAGAGTGAGTGTTATTGTGCTTCGTATGGATTCGTACATTCGTAACTTTTTTCATAACTAATTATGCTGAAGACATTCGGGCATTCGCTATTTTGCGGTATAATTTATTTCGGATTCGGTTTTATTCGTAATTGCTTTGTTCGGAAATTCGAATGCTTCCGAATGTCCGAAAGTTGCTAAATTAGGACGAATTTCGATTAGTTACGAAACGAATTGCACAAGCCTACTGTATATACATATATATATGTGTATATGCATATATGTATATGTAGCAGGTATGTACTTTCCCGGGTGTAAATTTGAATTTGACAGAGACATTGGTGATGTGTAATTCCCTGCATCCCAGTGGGTGGCGCTGTTGCCCTGGGCTGGGGTTGAATCATTGCTGTGTGCTGTGCCTCCTTTTTGTCCTCCCTCGGCAGCGGTATGGTGGGGTGGGGAACCCGCCGTGCTTGCTGGGAGAGGGTATAAAGGGGCCGACCATCTTTGTCACAGGGTCGAAGTCCCAGGCACCTTCAGCTTGCGGACGGTGGTTCGTGTCGGTCCTCTGGGTGGCCTAGGCCTAGAGGACAACCGGAGGTCGTGTTCCATCCCAGGCACCTTTAGCCTGGGGTGAGGTACTCGGATGGAGGTCCGGAGCTCAGTGCACAACACTGAGTTCCGCGAGGGAAGGAGATCCTAGGGTACCCAGGGATTGGGTGCCCGAATCCGGAAGGCGTAATGGACCGGGGGGAGCTCCTCACTTGAAGACCTGGTGCAGCATATTGCCGGTGACAGGTGAGCCTCTCGTCGGAGACCGCCTGGAAGGAAATTCCCCCTCGTGCGGAGACCGTAACCCACTTTCAGGAAGGAAAGTGGAGAACTACATTGTGTCTGGGCCTATTCGCATCCACACTGCCTTTCCTGTTCTGTTCCTACTAAGGGAGTTCAACTGATTGTGTTCATTCGAGAAGAATAAAGAAGTGTTGAACTTTAATGGTGTGGGGCTCATTTCCTAACAGACATTGTTCGAGGTGACTCTTGGAGGGAGGATCCAGGTGCACAACACTGACCCGAAGGTAATACAAGAACGTTGCTTGTACCGCACTGACAACTGTGGTGGAGGCCAGGCGTGGTGTCCCCGCTCCCTCCCCTCTAATATACCCCTAGACAAGAGACGAGACGCAGCTGAGAGAAAGACGGGAGTGAGGAGGCCGCTACATATATGATACAGTATATTTTTGGGGAACCAATATATATATATATATATATATATATATATATATTGTGGTAGTGTGGTACCCCACCAGTGTATAAATACAGGATTCTCAACCAGGCAGGTTGAGGGGCTCCAGGGTATTTGCTTGTTTTGGAGGAAACTGGCTCTTCAATTTCCTCATGTTTTACTAAAGTCCACTTTGGGACCTGGAGCTTGGGGATTTCTTAGAGATCCGGGTGGGATGAAATCCTCAGTCCTGGATCCGGGTTTTGAGACTCAACTGCACACTGATTGTTCAGGTGTGTGTGGGCGTGATAGTAGAGTCAGGACCAGAATTCTGGGCTCCATCCTCCCGACGAGTGCAAGTGTGCACTGGAGAAGCCAGAGAGTGCTTGTCTGCACACTGGAAGCCAGAGACCCAGGTCTGAGAGTCAGAGAAGTGGACCCAAGTCTGAGGATCAGAGCAGTGAGGGGCTGCTATCTAAATGGACGGTGTTGCCAAGGGAATAGTCTGTAGGAGACAGATGAAAGCCTGAAGTGGAAGGCCTGAGCAGCACTGCTGTATGTATAAGCCAGGAGGCTAAATGACATTTTGTTGATGAATAGGAGTGCTGAAACCCCTGCGAGGGAAACCTTTCATTTTGTTTTGAACTTCTTTTAATAAAAATGGGCAAACAAAGCCCTTAAAAAGAAGAACCAACGAGTGGCGGTGTCCTTCAAGTTCTACATTTGATCTGAGATCCCTACAATCAAGTAAGTTCATCTGTTATATGAACTGTGTTTTTGGTGCATGAGACTGCATAATCTGTGTGTGTGCAGGTGAGGAGAACCTGCAAGCGAAAGGTAACTAGCCTTAAAGAGACAGTGCTCCAATTTGTTGCAGGTGGTGTACCTGTGAACAAAAAGTCAATCTTTTTTTCTCTGCAGTGAACTGCTGCTAGCTGTGTGTGGCAGCCAGGCAAACTGCATTGCGCAGAAGTTTATTTGATGGACTGTTGCATGCAGGTTGTGTACCTGTGAAAGGAGAAACAAACAGATTTTTTTTTTCCTTTTCTCCGCCAAGAACTGTTACAAGTTGCTGTGTGCAAGACCGCAAGGATGGGGCGGTCAAAACGCCTAAAAGAAGCAAGGATGGCTGAGATGATAGATAGAGCTCTGTGGCTGGAGGGGTTGTTACCGCCTGATCGAACCCCATACATGCCTAAACAGAGTTTTCCAAGGGAAAAGAGGGCTGCTGTTGTCCCTAGCAACCCTGGTGCAATGAATGCACAGATGACGACTAGTGTGGAGAGTCCACCAGCGTTTAAATCTGCAGTGGATTGGTGCAAGCGACACCTGGCAGGATTGGACCAAGCTAAAGTGGAAGGCAAGCCAACCTTCCATACAAAAAGAGAGCTGCCGGATGTCCATGCCTGGGAGAGGGGTGCTGTTGCCCCTGGCAACACTGCTGCAGTTAAACCAGCAGCTGTTGCGAAAAGTGTGAAAGTGACACAGCTTGAGACAGGGTCCGGCAGATGCAGGGTGGGAAACCCCGACAAGATATGGAACCAAGTGCGCTGTTTGCGGTGCAGTGAGTGGGGGCATGCAGTCTCCAAGTGCCTTTTGTCCCTGGCTCCAGTGCAAAGCTACCTAGCAAAACAAAGGTCTGAGAAGCCTGTGTTATATGCCAGAAGAGAGGCTGATCAAAGGCCAGGACAGAGAGTGGTTGCCCATAGCAACACAGAGGAGGCCAGTCGGGCTGTCTGTGGACCATGGGGTGCGCCTCCCATCGGTCGTGACAAGTGGCTTCCGGAGGAGCCAATACAGCATGTTGGAGAGAGCCAGCAAAGCTCTGCTGGGAGACTGCGATCTCCCATGGCAACGAGAGTGGAAGTTGTGCCTGGAAGGAATCATCAGGAGAGAAACGCACTGGGGAAAAGTCGTCCAGTACCATGCCTGGAATGTGGCCAGCTGGGGCATGAAATATTGTCTTGCCCTAGATTCTGAGGTGCACCTGGAGGTAATGTTGCTGAGCAGAACTCTTTACCTGTGGGCCAAGATCCCTTTGCAAATATGTTTGCAGTCACCCCTGGCAACAAGGAGGAGTTTTCTGTGGTGTCTGCAGGGGGTGCTAAACAGTGGGAGATGCCTGCTGTGATTTCATCACATGGCCACCAGGGGGAGTTGGCCAGTAAATGTGCGGCTGAGGACTGGTTCTTAAGACAACGTACTCAAATGAAGATGGTGACCTCAACTACTGTGGTGGGTAAGACTGTCTTTAATGAAATGATGCCTGGAACTGCTGATTTCAGGTATAAAACTGGCTACGAGACTGTCCATGATGATGTGAGAGTGACCCCAGTGAGTGGGGCCACAGAATGTGCGCTTGAGACTGACTTTTTCATACCCAGTGGGAATGCAGGGGTTAAAGTCCAAACAGAACCTGTGTTGATGACTAAAAGTGTTGTGTCTAATGTCTGCCAGCCTCAAGTTGGCAGTGGGCTAGGACAGCCTGCAAAAACTAAAAATGCTATAAATGTTACTGTTAATGAAAAGTTTGCTGCTCTTGGGAAAACCCCAGGTTCTTCCAGAGCAAAAGCTGTTGTCACAAATTGGTCGTTGCCTGTAGCAATTGGTGGTAAGACAGCACAGTTGTCCCCAGAAATCTCCAGGGAACTTCATGTATTGGAGTCGGGGGTTGCCATGGACAACTGCGATGTCACTCTGGTGGGACAGAGTGGAACGGTACCGTGTAATGGTAATGTGTTAGTGCAAGCTGCTAGTACTAAAAATGTGCCGGTAAATGGTGGGTTAACACAACCTGTGAAAAATGCAAAGGTGTGTGAGACTTATGAAGCGCCGCCCGAGCAAGGTGGTGGTTGTGGTGTATTGCAACCTGTGGTGCTAAAACATGGGTTACCGAAGTCTGCCATGATTCGTAATTTGGGTGATGAATCTGCAACTAAACCTGTCTGTTCTAATGTGTCTCCTTGGGCGGATGGATCAGGGCTGAGGAGCGCCGATGAATGGAGCACAGCTACAACGGATTGGGATAGTTGGGGTAAAAATCTAATGTCCCTGATAGATGAGGCTTTCATGCACAAAAATAAGGTGGACAAAGTTTATGCTGTGCCAGCAGGAGGGACGGCAGAACAGCTTATACCTGAGGGCACGGTGGCTGCTGCAGGGGTTAACCCTTGTGAGAAATATGGACCATATAAGGGCGAGCACACAGCAGACACTTTGTCAGTAACCCTCAAAAATGATGCTGACATGGCGTGTCAAAGGGACGTTGTCACTGGTAATGTGAAGCAGTTCATTGGTGCTGAACCTGAGAAGTTGGGTATGAGTCAAGCACCTGGCAGCGCTCTGGTAGAGCACCAGGCTGTGTTTGTCTCCAGCTGGGAGAAGGTTCCATTAAACCTTGCAACCTCTCACGTCTCAGCAAGTGAGTCTGTCTGCATCCCCAGTGTCAGGAAAGTCCCCAGGAAGGACTTGGGTCTGGAGCCAAGGGTATGGTTTCTAACAAAAGTATTCAAGGAGATGCTTAAACTTTGGGATGTACAGCCAGTCTATACTGGGGTGTCTCCACCACAGTTAGACAGTCTGGTACTGCGGAGTACCATTAGGTGGACCCCTGAGTGGCAGGTGGTACAGCACAAAGGAAGACCAGACAGAAATGGTTTATTTATGACTGTATTACTAGTGTTAAAAATCGCCTCTAGGTATGCTGATGGGTTACTTCCTGTACAAGAGGTATATGGGAGAGGCTTTGGCGAAAAGAAAGTGTCTGAGGTTTCACCACCTAACAGTCAGGTAGAAGGCATTTCTGCTGCTATGGTCCAAGGTAGTACTGGTCAGCTTTCGGTGAAGGGCGTGTGTGCTGTACCAGTGGAAGAATCGCATGAGATGGAAGGGCCAAGTGTGGACCAGAAAGCAGCAGAGATCCTGACCGGGGCTCAACCGAAGGTGGTTAAAAAGACTGGGGTCCCCAGTCCAATGTTTGGTTTAGGTGACAAACCTAATAAGGTCCCCGAGACAGGGAAACGGATAAGAAGTGCGGTAAAAATTGTATGTGGATCAGACAAGAGCTTGTCTGTTCAGGTGGATAAAAATACAGAGGGCATCAGAACAGGTCAAGTGGTAGGACAGCTGCCTGCAGAGTGGGTGAACCCCGGGGAGGTGACGTCCTGTGAGGTTCCCGTGGGTGATGGCGGCCCTCCAGTATGTGTGCCCTCTGCAGACTCTGCCCTAGCAAATGCAAAAAAAAAAAGGCATTGGTGATCTGTGCAACGTTGAGAGGTGTAATGTTGGTTTGAATATGTCTCTCAATGATGAACCAAATAGTTTGTTAAAGGTACATGACAGTGTGGTGTCCAAAGGTATTGGGAAATCTGGGAACCTGAAGCGTGGAGGCAGAAGGGTTGGTAGAAAGACCAGGGGTGCCCTGTTAAAATTTCAGGAGAGGCAGTGCTTATGGAACCCCAAAAGAAGAGGGAGAAGGCTGAGTATAGGGAAATATAGGACCTTGTTAAGATCCAGGGTGGGACATACCTGTAAGCGCACCCGGAAAAAAGGTTGGGCCTACGTGGCTGACAGCCAGCACAGAGGTGTCCCAACCATAATGACGAGTGCTGGTGTTCCTCCCTCCGGATCGAAACAAAGGGGGAGGGTATGTGGTACCCCACCAGTGTATAAATACAGGATTCTCAACCAGGCAGGTTGAGGGGCTCCAGGGTATTTGCTTGTTTTGGAGGAAACTGGCTTTTCAATTTCCTCATGTTTTACTAAAGTCCACTTTGGGACCTGGAGCTTGGGGATTTCTTAGAGATCCGGGTGGGATGAAATCCCCAGTCCTGGATCCGGGTTTTGAGACTCAACTGCACACTGATTGTTCAGGTGTGTGTGGGCCTGATAGTAGAGTCAGGACCAGCATTCTGGGCTCCACCCTCCCGACGAGTGCAGGTGTGCACTGGAGAATAGGGATGGGCCCGGTGCTCGATTCGAACCCATGTTCGAATCGAGCATCGGGCGTTCGCTCGCTCGTCGAGCCCAGAACTATTTGGGCCGTTCGCATCACATTCGTGTGATGCGAGCGGCCCCGCAATGCATTGCGGCCGGCGCGGCCGGCGCAGTGCATTGCTGGCTGATGATTGGCCAAGCATGCACTGTGACCCCGCATGCTTGGCCAATCACAGCGCCCAAAACTCGGAGAGCAATAATTGGCTACAGGCAGGACGGCTGTAGCCAATTACAGCTCAGGGGCTTTAGTACACGCCCCACCATTTAAAAGGCCGCCACGCCATCGGCCCCGGTCACATGAGTTCCGGCTTTAGGAGAGATTAGTCTGCTGATTCTGTCTTTGCTTCATACTGAAAGATTTGCTCTTCTTTGCTAAACCATTGCTACCTAAGTCATTGATCGTTCATTGCTGCTGATTGCACAGTTAGTGTGTTATTAGCTGCTGCTGGGGATTAGTCTGGTGCGTGCTTACTGTTAGTACAGTATTGCAGTAGTACCAACCGCAGTGCTGTTAGCACAGCATTGCACCCCAACAGCACCCATAGGACTTCTAGTGTGTTAGTGGCAGCAAACAGAGCTCCTATATTTTCTTCTCAGCAGCACCCATAGGACTTCTAGTGTGTTAGTGGCAGCAAACAGAGCTCCTATATTTTCTTCTCAGCAGCACCCATAGGACTTCTAGTGTGTTAGTGGCATCACACAGAGCTCCTATATTTTCTTCTCAGCAGCACCCATAGGACTTCTAGTGTGTTAGTGGCAGCAAACAGAGCTCCTATATTTTCTTCTCAGCAGCACCCATAGGACTTCTAGTGTGTTAGTGGCATCACACAGAGCTCCTATATTTTCTTCTCAGCAGCACCCATAGGACTTCTAGTGTGTTAGTGGCATCACACAGAGCTCCTATATTTTCTTCTCAGCAGCACCCATAGGACTTCTAGTGTGTTAGTGGCAGCAAACAGAGCTCCTATATTTTCTTCTCAGCAGCACCCATAGGACTTCTAGTGTGTTAGTGGCAGCAAACAGAGCTCCTATATTTTCTTCTCAGCAGCACCCATAGGACTTCTAGTGTGTTAGTGGCATCACACAGAGCTCCTATATTTTCTTCTCAGCAGCACCCATAGGACTTCTAGTGTGTTAGTGGCAGCAAACAGAGCTCCTATATTTTCTTCTCAGCAGCACCCATAGGACTTCTAGTGTGTTAGTGGCAGCAAACAGAGCTCCTTTATTTTCTTCTCAGCAGCACCCATAGGACTTCTAGTGTGTTAGTGGCATCACACAGAGCTCCTATATTTTCTTCTCAGCAGCACCCATAGGACTTCTAGTGTGTTAGTGGCAGCAAACAGAGCTCCTATATTTTCTTCTCAGCAGCACCCATAGGACTTCTAGTGTGTTAGTGGCAGCAAACAGAGCTCCTATATTTTCTTCTCAGCAGCACCCATAGGACTTCTAGTGTGTTAGTGGCAGCAAACAGAGCTCCTATATTTTCTTCTCAGCAGCACCCATAGGACTTCTAGTGTGTTAGTGGCATCACACAGAGCTCCTATATTTTCTTCTCAGCAGCACCCATAGGACTTCTAGTGTGTTAGTGGCAGCAAACAGAGCTCCTATATTTTCTTCTCAGCAGCACCCATAGGACTTCTAGTGTGTTAGTGGCATCACACAGAGCTCCTATATTTTCTTCTCAGCAGCACCCATAGGACTTCTAGTGTGTTAGTGGCAGCAAACAGAGCTCCTATATTTTCTTCTCAGCAGCACCCATAGGACTTCTAGTGTGTTAGTGGCAGCAAACAGAGCTCCTATATTTTCTTCTCAGCAGCACCCATAGGACTTCTAGTGTGTTAGTGGCAGCAAACAGAGCTCCTATATTTTCTTCTCAGCAGCACCCATAGGACTTCTAGTGTGTTAGTGGCATCACACAGAGCTCCTATATTTTCTTCTCAGCAGCACCCATAGGACTTCTAGTGTGTTAGTGGCATCACACAGAGCTCCTATATTTTCTTCTCAGCAGCACCCATAGGACTTCTAGTGTGTTAGTGGCAGCAAACAGAGCTCCTATATTTTCTTCTCAGCAGCACCCATAGGACTTCTAGTGTGTTAGTGGCAGCAAACAGAGCTCCTATATTTTCTTCTCAGCAGCACCCATAGGACTTCTAGTGTGTTAGTGGCAGCAAACAGAGCTCCTATATTTTCTTCTCAGCAGCACCCATAGGACTTCTAGTGTGTTAGTGGCAGCAAACAGAGCTCCTATATTTTCTTCTCAGCAGCACCCATAGGACTTCTAGTGTGTTAGTGGCATCACACAGAGCTCCTATATTTTCTTCTCAGCAGCACCCATAGGACTTCTAGTGTGTTAGTGGCAGCAAACAGAGCTCCTATATTTTCTTCTCAGCAGCACCCATAGGACTTCTAGTGTGTTAGTGGCAGCAAACAGAGCTCCTATATTTTCTTCTCAGCAGCACCCATAGGACTTCTAGTGTGTTAGTGGCAGCAAACAGAGCTCCTATATTTTCTTCTCAGCAGCACCCATAGGACTTCTAGTGTGTTAGTGGCATCACACAGAGCTCCTATATTTTCTTCTCAGCAGCACCCATAGGACTTCTAGTGTGTTAGTGGCAGCAAACAGAGCTCCTATATTTTCTTCTCAGCAGCACCCATAGGACTTCTAGTGTGTTAGTGGCATCACACAGAGCTCCTATATTTTCTTCTCAGCAGCACCCATAGGACTTCTAGTGTGTTAGTGGCAGCAAACAGAGCTCCTATATTTTCTTCTCAGCAGCACCCATAGGACTTCTAGTGTGTTAGTGGCAGCAAACAGAGCTCCTATATTTTCTTCTCAGCAGCACCCATAGGACTTCTAGTGTGTTAGTGGCAGCAAACAGAGCTCCTATATTTTCTTCTCAGCAGCACCCATAGGACTTCTAGTGTGTTAGTGGCAGCAAACAGAGCTCCTATATTTTCTTCTCAGCAGCACCCATAGGACTTCTAGTGTGTTAGTGGCAGCAAACAGAGCTCCTATATTTTCTTCTCAGCAGCACCCATAGGACTTCTAGTGTGTTAGTGGCATCACACAGAGCTCCTATATTTTCTTCTCAGCAGCACCCATAGGACTTCTAGTGTGTTAGTGGCAGCAAACAGAGCTCCTATATTTTCTTCTCAGCAGCACCCATAGGACTTCTAGTTTGTTAGTGGCAGCAAACAGAGCTCCTATATTTTCTTCTCAGCAGCACCCATAGGACTTCTAGTGTGTTAGTGGCAGCAAACAGAGCTCCTATATTTTCTTCTCAGCAGCACCCATAGGACTTCTAGTGTGTTAGTGGCATCACACAGAGCTCCTATATTTTCTTCTCAGCAGCACCCATAGGACTTCTAGTGTGTTAGTGGCAGCAAACAGAGCTCCTATATTTTCTTCTCAGCAGCACCCATAGGACTTCTAGTGTGTTAGTGGCAGCAAACAGAGCTCCTATATTTTCTTCTCAGCAGCACCCATAGGACTTCTAGTGTGTTAGTGGCAGCAAACAGAGCTCCTATATTTTCTTCTCAGCAGCACCCATAGGACTTCTAGTGTGTTAGTGGCAGCAAACAGAGCTCCTATATTTTCTTCTCAGCAGCACCCATAGGACTTCTAGTGTGTTAGTGGCATCACACAGAGCTCCTATATTTTCTTCTCAGCAGCACCCATAGGACTTCTAGTGTGTTAGTGGCAGCAAACAGAGCTCCTATATTTTCTTCTCAGCAGCACCCATAGGACTTCTAGTGTGTTAGTGGCAGCAAACAGAGCTCCTATATTTTCTTCTCAGCAGCACCCATAGGACTTCTAGTGTGTTAGTGGCAGCAAACAGAGCTCCTATATTTTCTTCTCAGCAGCACCCATAGGACTTCTAGTGTGTTAGTGGCATCACACAGAGCTCCTATATTTTCTTCTCAGCAGCACCCATAGGACTTCTAGTGTGTTAGTGGCATCACACAGAGCTCCTATATTTTCTTCTCAGCAGCACCCATAGGACTTCTAGTGTGTTAGTGGCAGCAAACAGAGCTCCTATATTTTCTTCTCAGCAGCACCCATAGGACTTCTAGTGTGTTAGTGGCAGCAAACAGAGCTCCTATATTTTCTTCTCAGCAGCACCCATAGGACTTCTAGTGTGTTAGTGGCAGCAAACAGAGCTCCTATATTTTCTTCTCAGCAGCACCCATAGGACTTCTAGTGTGTTAGTGGCAGCAAACAGAGCTCCTATATTTTCTTCTCAGCAGCACCCATAGGACTTCTAGTGTGTTAGTGGCAGCAAACAGAGCTCCTATATTTTCTTCTCAGCAGCACCCATAGGACTTCTAGTGTGTTAGTGGCATCACACAGAGCTCCTATATTTTCTTCTCAGCAGCACCCATAGGACTTCTAGTGTGTTAGTGGCAGCAAACAGAGCTCCTATATTTTCTTCTCAGCAGCACCCATAGGACTTCTAGTGTGTTAGTGGCAGCAAACAGAGCTCCTATATTTTCTTCTCAGCAGCACCCATAGGACTTCTAGTGTGTTAGTGGCAGCAAACAGAGCTCCTATATTTTCTTCTCAGCAGCACCCATAGGACTTCTAGTGTGTTAGTGGCATCACACAGAGCTCCTATATTTTCTTCTCAGCAGCACCCATAGGACTTCTAGTGTGTTAGTGGCAGCAAACAGAGCTCCTATATTTTCTTCTCAGCAGCACCCATAGGACTTCTAGTGTGTTAGTGGCAGCAAACAGAGCTCCTATATTTTCTTCTCAGCAGCACCCATAGGACTTCTAGTGTGTTAGTGGCAGCAAACAGAGCTCCTATATTTTCTTCTCAGCAGCACCCATAGGACTTCTAGTGTGTTAGTGGCAGCAAACAGAGCTCCTATATTTTCTTCTCAGCAGCACCCATAGGACTTCTAGTGTGTTAGTGGCAGCAAACAGAGCTCCTATATTTTCTTGTCAGCAGCACACATAGTACCTATAGTGTGTTAGTGTCAGCACCCATAGGACCTACAGTGTGTTGTGAGCACACATAGGAGTTCTATTTTTTATACTATATACACTACCGACTACAATGGCTGGAAGACCGCCAAGGAGAGGCAGAGCGTGCCGAGGCAAGAACACAGGGCAGGCAGGCTCTGTTTCTAGAGACAACAGTGCTGGCCGTGGACGTGGTCGTGCATCGTCATCAGCACGTGGCCATGGGACACGCTTGTCTTTGTTTTCGGCAGCTGGACATGTGGAGCCGCATCATGCCGAAGGCTTGGTAGAATGGATGACCAAGCCCTCCTCATCCTCCTCATCCTCTCTCACCCAGGCTCAGGGTACTGGCAGAGCAGCTGCCAACGCGTACTCAATGGCATCATCAGCCACCCCTTCCCTAGACCCACCATGTCCTCCTGAGGAGTCCCCCGAACTGTTTGAGCACAGTGTTGGGTACATGCTCCAGGAGGATGCCCAACGATTCGAAGGCTCGGATGATGATACCCAGCTTGAGGAAGTCAGTAGTGTGCGCGCAGAGAGAGGGGATGCTGAAGGACAGCAATCTGGCAGTAGTGTTCCACCAGCTGCAGCTTACTGCCAGGTTTGCTCTAGTGGTGAAGAGGGAGGGGATGATGAGGTCACTGACTCCACGTGGGTGCCTGAAGGGAGAGAGGAGGAGGAGGAGGAGGATGCAGCGTCACATGTCCAACGAGGCAGGATGCCCCCTGGAGGCCAGCTAGAGGCCAGCACAGCAACTGTACCACACCGCAGAGCTCCGCCTGTGCAGGGCGCTGCCTCTGCACGTTATCACAAAAGTTCTTTGGTGTGGGCCTTTTTTGAGACGAGTGCATCAGATCGCACCACTGCTATTTGCAATATTTGTCTCAAGCGTATCTCGCGTGGCCAAAACATCAGCCGCTTGGGCACCACAAGCATGAGCAGACATATGTCGACCTGCCATGCAGCTCGTTGGCAAGCACACATAAAAGACCCACACCAAAGAACAAAGCGGACCTCTCCTTGCTCCTCATCAGCTGGGATCTCCATCCCCACTATATCTTCAGTCCTCTCTGAAAGCTGCTCTGAGAGGACTGAAGGTGTAGAATTAGGTGTGTCACAACCAAGTACTTGCAGTACACCGACGTCCGATTGTAGCAGGCAAATTTCCCTGCCCCAGCTGCTGGACCGTCGAAAGAAGTATACTCCCAGCCATCCACATGCCCAGCGGTTGAATGCTAGCTTGGCTAAATTGCTAGCACTTCAACTGCTGCCTTTTCAGTTGATAGACTCGGCCCCCTTCCGTGAATTTGTTCAATGTGCGGTTCCTCAGTGGCAGGTTCCCAAACGCCACTTTTTCTCACGGAAGGCGATTCCGTCTCTCTACTGGCATGTGGAAGGCAATGTCCATGCCTCGCTGGACAGGGCGGTCAGCGGTAAGGTGCATATTACCGCTGACTCATGGTCCAGCAGGCATGGACAGGGACGTTATCTTTCTTTCACGGCCCATTGGGTCACTCTATTGGTAGCTGGGAGGGATGCAGGACAAGGTGCAGTAGTGTTGGAGGTTGTTCCGCCACCACGCCTCCAAAATGCTACTACTGGTTGTGACACACCTCTCTCCTCCACCCCCTCCTCTTCTTCTTCCTCCATGTCCTCTTCGAGTGCTCTGTCCTCGGAACCAGCGGTGCTCCGTAGGCGTACAAGGGGCTACGCGAGTACGCAGGCAAAAAGATGCCATGCCGTGCTTGCGCTGGTGTGTTTGGGGGACAGGAGCCACACTGGGCCAGAGGTTCTGGCAGCTCTGCAGGGGCAGGCCGAGAGGTGGTTGACGCCACGCCAGCTTAAGCCAGGAATGGTCATTTCTGATAATGGCACCAACCTCCTCTCCGCCCTGCGACAGGGGCAGCTCACCCATGTGCCCTGTATGGCTCACGTCCTCAACCTGGTGGTGCAGCGGTTCTTGGGCAGGTTCCCAGGCTTACAGGATGTCCTGAGGCAGGCCAGGAAAGTCTGTGTGCATTTCCGACGATCTTATAATGCCAGTGCTCGGCTGACTGAGCTGCAAAAGGAGCTGAACCTGCCCAAGAACCGCCTAATATGTGACATGCCCACCAGGTGGAACTCAACGTTGGCCATGCTGCAGCGACTGCACACGCAGCAGAGGGCCATCAATGAGTACCTTTGCGACTACGGCACCAGGACAGGGTCAGGGGAGCTTGGCTTTTTTTCCCCACGCCAGTGGAGCATGATCAGGGATGCATGCACTGTCCTCTCACCATTTGAGGAGGCCACGAGGATGGTGAGCAGTGACAGTGCATGCATCAGTGACACTGTACCTCTTGTCCACCTGTTGGAGCATACGCTGCGTGGGATAATGGACAGGGCACTTGAGGCAGAACAGAGGCAGGAAGAGGAGGACTTCCTTGTCTCTCAAGGCCCCCTTTATCCAGACAATGTTCCTTCTGTCCCACCCATCACACAGGAAGAGGAGGAGGAGGAGGAGGAGGAGGAGGATTGTGTGAGCATGGAGGTGGAGCCTGGCACTCAGCATCAGCAGCAGCAGTCTTTTAGGGATGATGTACAGTCCCAACAAACCAGTGGACTTGTACGTGGCTGGGAGGAGGTGGCTGGCGATCATGTCATCCTCAGTGACCCAGAAGACTCCGGACCGAATGCCTCAGCTAACCTACGCTGCATGGCCTCCCTGATCCTGCAAAGCCTGCGGAAGGATCCTCGTGTTCTTCGGATCAAGGAGAGTGACCATTACTGGCTGGCCACTCTCCTTGATCCACGGTACAAGGGTAAGGTCGCGGACCTTATCTTGCCGTCGCAGAGGGAGCAGAGGATGAGACATCTCAGGGAGGCCTTGCAGAAAGGTCTGTGCAACGCGTTCCCAGAAACTGGGAGGTTACAAACTCCTGGTCCTGGACGACAAGTTGCTGAGGCTTCGGTCAGTAGCAGAAGGAGCGGTGGGGAAGGTGGACGTCTGACCGATGCGTTCAGACAATTTTTTAGTCCGCAGCCCCAAGGTATGATCGGTTCCAGCAACCATCGCCAGCGTCTGATATACATGGTGCAGGAATACCTAGGGGCAAGGTCAGACTTGGACACCTTTCCCACCGAAAATCCTCTGGCTTACTGGGTCCTGAGGATGGATCACTGGCCAGAGCTTGCACAGTATGCAATTGAGCTACTGGCCTGTCCTGCATCCAGCGTTCTTTCCGAACGCACATTCAGTGCTGCTGGAGGATTTGTCACCGATCATAGGGTGCGCCTGTCCACCGACTCGGTTGATCGACTGACCTTCATAAAAATGAATCAGTCTTGGATCACCACCAGCTACCAGACACCTGAAGCGGATATAACGGAATAATTTATAATGTCACATCCCTTCAAGACTGCCTATGCTGATGCTGAGTGACTGTCCTGTTATGTTCACTGACTATCCTCTTCCTCCTCCTCAATGATCCATGCCACCACACCAGTGCCTAAGGCACAATTTTTCAGCCCCTGTATAACAGGGGCGTGTAATTAATTTTTTTTAAAAAGATGCTTCGCAACAGGTGTGACTGCTGTGCTCAGAGTACAGTATCTGTGAGGGGTTGCAGTGTTGTGGCACCAGCACCAGTGCCTAAGGCACAATTTTTCAGCCCCTGTTGGGGCGTGTAATTACAATTTTTAGGCAATGCTTTGCAACAGGTCTCATTGCTGTGCTCAGAGTACAGTATCTGTGAGGGGTTGCAGTGTTGTGGCACCAGCACCAGTGCCTAAGGCACAATTTTTCAGCCCCTGTATAACAGGGGCGTGTAATTACAATTTTTTAAAAAGATGCTTCGCAACAGGTGTGACTGCTGTGCTCCAAGTACAGTATCTGTGAGGGGTTGCAGTGTTGTGGCACCAGCACCAATGCCTAAGGCACAATTTTTCAGCCCCTGTTTAACAGGGGCGTGTAATTACAAATCTTGATCTAATAGTTCACAGCAGGGCCCATTCCTGCGCCCACCAAGAGTAACTATGAGGGCCTACAGTCTTGTGGCAACACCGTCCACCACCACCACCACCACCAAAGGCCCAATTTTTCTGCCCTGTTCAACAGGTGCATGCAATTACAAATCTTGATCTAATAACTCACAGCAGGGCCCATTCCTGCACCCACCAAGAGTAACTGTGAGGGCTTACAGTCTTGTGGCAACACCGTCCACCACCACCACCACCACCACCAAAGGCCCAATTTTTCTGCCCGGTTCAACAGGTGCATGCAAGTACAAATCTTGATCTATTAACTCACAGCAGGGCCCATTCCTGTGCCCACCAGTCTTGTGGCTACACCAACATCTAATAGGGCAAATTTCTGCAGAGTATATACGGCAGGCCCCTACTTTCAAACATCCAACTTACAAACGACTCCTACTTGCAAACGGCAAGAGAAAACAGGAAGTGAGAGGAAATCTACCCCTAGGAAGGAAAATTCTATCCTGTTAGATTTAATTTGGGAAAAAGGTATCTCCTCTCTACTGATGCTTTATCACCAATCCTTGTTTCAATTAAAACCCCACTTTTCCAAAAACATTTGTCATTGGGACGGAAAGTGAGGTGACATGTTCTGAACAGATGTGCAAAGACAGCAAATGTTACAGGGGTGATAACCCCTCCCTATGTTCTCCAAAAAGCTTAAAAATTGTTTTTTTTGGGATGTAGCTACACTTCATAATGTACCTGTTCAGATTCTACTTAAGAACAAACCTACAGTCCATGTCTTGTTTGCACCACCTATATACTGCTGTTCAGAGTATATAGGGTTGTAGGTATAGGGTTTTATTTTGGGTGCGGGGTCCCCCTTAGTATCCATACAAGACCCAAAGGGGCTGGGGTGGGGTGATGGGGTAGCCATGCCATTTTTCTCAAGGATTTTCAGCCATATGGCGGCCAGGACAAGACATGACATTAAAGCCGCAAGTGGTTTTAAATGGCTTCTTTTTTTCCTTTACAAATGTCATTTTGTGCAAGGACAGTTCTAAACACGGGAAACACATGCCACTTCACAGGCATACTTTAGACACCCCCCAGGTACCATATTTAAAGGAAAATTTCACTTTTTTTTTTTCACTTTATGCATCATTAAAATGACTGCTCCCGAAAAAACTTTAGTTTTTAAAATTTCTTTTTGCATTGATATATGTCCCCTGGGGCAGGACCCGGGTCCCCAAACCTGTCTTATAACATTAACATGCATATTGGCCGTTGTAATTAGCAATTTTGATTTTGAACGTTCGCGTCCATTATAACGAATAGGGTTCGAAAATTCGCGCGAACTTTCGGTCCGTTCGAAGGTTCTGGTGCGAACCGAACCCGGGGGTGTTCGGCTCATCCCTACTGGAGAAGCCACAGAGTGCAAGTGTGCACTGGAGAAGCCAGAGAGTGCTTGTCTGCACACTGGAAGCCAGAGACCCAGGTCTGAGGGTCAGAGCAGTGGACCCAAGTCTGAGAATCAGAGCAGTGAGGGGCTGCTATCTAAATGGACGGTGTTGCCAAGGGAATAGTCAGTAGGAGACAGATGAAAGCCTGAAGTGGAAGGCCTGAGCAGCACTGCTGTATGTATAAGCCAGGAGGCTAAATTACATTTTGTTGATGAATAGGAGTGCTGAAAACCCTGCGAGGGAAACCTTTCATTTTGTTTTGAACTTCTTTTAATAAAAATTGGCAAACAAAGCCCTTAAAAAGAAGAACCAACGAGTGGCGGTGTCCTTCAAGTTCTACATTTCATGCTAGTCCTTCACAATAAATATATATATATATATATATATATATATATATATACACACACATACGGAATGTAGCGGGGTGTTCCCCTTTAATGCAGAGAGACAAGAAGTTCCAGGTGAGAGGGGAGTGGGAAGGAAGTGGAGAAGAGACATTACTGGGAGTGAAAGCAGATGAGAGAGACTACATTACCCAGAACCCCATTCGGCAATGTTTCCACCCCAGAGACTCATGGGAGGGGTTATAAAAGGAGGAGGCGAGGCTGGGCTCGGCCTCTTTGGGACACAAGACTTCAGTGACTGATCCTCCTGTGCGGATGTGCCGGAGTGCAAGGCCTGAAGCCTGAGGCCTTGCGCAGCACCAAAGAGCCTTCCACCCCACTGCGAGCCTGGGTGGCATCTGACTTTGCTTATCCACAGCCTTAGTTGGATCGGGGACCTGATCGCTGCAGATACAGTCGGTGGAAGTCCCGGACGGGTGAGCAAACGTATGCTCAGACCATATACTGTGATTGCTGATGTGCCTACAGACTGCCGTGGCCCACCACAGTTTATATTTGATACACTCACTGAGGGTCCATAGCAGAACTGAGAGAGAGGATCTTCAGTGAAGTGTTTGTTCTTATTGCAATTTCCCTATTGGATTACAAATGTTGTTCGGTTATGTGCACCACCTTTACAGATTTGCCGGTGAAGATATCATCATCCCCTATAGACTGAGTTTTAGATATCTGAGCCAGGCCTGGCCAGCTAGTTAGTTCATTTAGTCGCTGCGTCACAGGGCGCTCAGTTAACGGTCGCCCACGCGGCGCACCTTCACTGTTCATTCTAATGCATAGTGTGTTATTGCTGCAGGGCTCTGCAATTTATTATCTGTGAACTGTTACCACTGTTAACCTTTCTTATCAAAAGCTTAAGTAAATCTTATACCTTTTTCTATTATTGTCTTGGTGTCCGGGTTTACTCATACAGTATAAGAATAGATATATTGCTGCCAATACTAACTGTGCCAGTAGGGGGTCGAGTACATTGCCGGGGGTTGGCGGAGCTGTTTTCAGGGCCCAAACTAAATTTGCGGCCTTCTTAAGTGGAGGTATCGCTACACGTGGGGTTCTCGTCCGGGATCCTGATACAGCAAGCGAACACGCCAAAAGACCGGCATGGACCCGCTAGAAGTAGGACAGTGGTACACAGTGGCTGGCGCAGATCCGGCCGCGGCAGCAGTTATTGAACTCCCGGGGATCTGGCAAAGAGATGCGATAAAGCAGCTAATAACGTCCCTGTCACCATGCCAGAAATCATGGGTGATGGATGTGAGACCACATGCTTCG
Organism: Rana muscosa; assembly: GCA_029206835.1. Taxonomy (NCBI): domain Eukaryota; kingdom Metazoa; phylum Chordata; class Amphibia; order Anura; family Ranidae; genus Rana; species Rana muscosa. The sequence continues at coordinate 1,140,469,379 of CM055116.1, read as the reverse complement.
CGTACATACGCATTAATAGAGTGGAAAGACGAAATTCCAGAGCATTTTAAAAGCCAGAGCATACAAGCTATGGATGGTCAGACCTACCATCTGATACATGCGCTGCCACATAAGGGAGATCGGTCCCAAATAAGAAAGCCATCATCTCCACAGATACCTCCCCCGCCATCCCCTAAGGTGGAAAAGCAGAAGGATACAGAGAGTCCCAGATCATCACCGGCCACCCTTAGCACAGAACTATGCGCTGTACTGGGAGAGATTGTGGCCCAGTGCAAGAAGAATCCCACAGATTACCCGATGTCGGGGTACAGAAAGCTCCGGATATTCTCAGGGAGGAAACCTGTACCCTCAGGGGAAGAGGGATTTGAGGAGTGGCTAGATGGCAACACTCAGGCTTTAGAGGAATGCGAAGTTCCAGAACGCAGCAAGAAACAGAGAATTGCTGAAAGTTTGAAGGGGCCTGCTCTGGATGCCATACGCAACCTGAAGATGAGCAGGAAAGACTGTACTGCACAGGACTACTTGGACATCTTGCAGAATGTGTTCGGTGGGACAGAAAAAGTTACCGAGCTCACCTATCAGCGGGAGCACTGCTACCAGAAAACAGGAGAGAAATTATCAGAATATATGGGACGTCTAGACAAGATCCTGCATAGAATTATCCTGAAGAAGGGGATCGACCCAGGGAAGGTAGACGAGGCCCGGGCTCAGCAGGTATTGAGGGGAGCTCAGCCCCTGGATCCTATTGCATTGGCGCTACGCACCCGAAAGGATGGGAAGAACCTGGAATACCCCGACATCATTCGAATGGTCAGAGAGGAAGAGGCCATGTTGGAGGAGAAAAAGAGGGAACCGCCAGTCGAGCCAACCAAACCTCCGGTGGTGATGGTCAGCTCGGCCATGACCCCCGAAAGAGATGTAGAAGTGGACACCCTGAAATCGCAGATGTCCCAAGTGTTGGGGATGCTGACCTTTTTGATGGAGAAAGATCAAAGGAAACCAGAGAAGGAAAGTCCAAGAAAGGAGTTGTTCCCGAACACCTCAGCGCCCACTTCTCTACAGGATCGGGAAGAGGTGATTTGTTACAACTGCGGAGGGATTGGTCATTTTGCAAACATATGTTCCAGTCCCAGGAAGGAAAAGACAAATAACCGCAAGCCGGCGGGAAACTTCAGAGGGCCCCGGTGAAGGAGTCAACCGGGTGCCCATCATCTTCAGTGAGCTCCAAACTGAATGAAAAGCAGAAGAACAGAGGAAATAAAACACCTCGGAGGAAACACAACATTCCTCAACAGAGATACACCCCAGAGAAAGGGGGCAAGACCCCTCAGAAGGGGCACAGCATTCCCCAGAGGGGATGCACACCTAAGAAAAACAATAATATCCCTCAGCGGGTCTGTACACCCATTGAAAGGAGGGAAATCAATGCATACCAGGCTCAGGAAAGACTAAAGTCCAAAAGGAGCTGGACGAAAGAGAGTCAGAAGGGAAAGGACCAGAAGAAAGTGACCCCTACCAGGCCATATCCGGAGAAGCTGGTAGGCCCATCTCCGATAGTGCCCATTCAAGTGGAGGGAGTCTACACCAGGGCCCTCTTGGATACCGGGGCACAAGTGACCCTACTATACCGGGACTTCTACGATAGGCACCTGAGTCATCTGCCTATCCAGAAGATAGAAGAGCTGGAAATATGGGGAATTGGAACCCAGAGTTTCCCTTACGACGGCTACCTTCCCATCAAGATGACCTTTGACCCATCCGTGGCTGGGAAGGCCGAAGTGTTTGACACCCTGGCAGTTGTGTGCCCTAGGCCGCCTGGAGCCAACAAGAATTCCCTTATAATAGGGACGAACACGGACCTGGTCCGAAGACTCCTGACCCCTCTAGTGAAAGAGGAGGGGCAAGCAGCCACCAAGATCTATCCCATGCTGAAGACGGCCTACCAATGTCTGGTCCAAGAGCAGGAGACCCCTGGAGAGGGGATAGGGAAGGTGTGGAGACTTGGAAGAGAAGGGGTAGTGTTGCAGCCTGGCGAAGTAACCTGTCTCAGAGCCACTGTGAAGCTTACTTGGGAGCAGCCTGGCCCCTTTGTCGTGCAAGAGGAGAGTCCTCAGGTCTGGAAGTGATACCGGAAGTGATTCCGCTTAAGGTTCGGAAGAAGGCCCATTGTAGAGTTCCAGTGAGTGTTAGAAACACCACCAGAGACCCCATGGAAATCCCAGCCAGAATGCTGCTGGGCCAGGTGAGCCCTGCTGCCCCTGTTACCCTGTCAGAAGTGAAGAGGACGGGTGAAGGAGGAGATGCTTGGGAGAAGCTGTCCATGGAAAACCCGAATCTGCCTAGGGCTTGGAAAGAGAGAGCCAAGGCCCAGTTGACCAGATGGGAGAAGATCTTCTCTAAAGATGAGTTCGATATGGGGTGTGCAAGGAGTGCCACCCATCGGATCCGCCTCCAGGAAGATAAGCCCTTCAGAGAGAGGGTCAGGCGGGTCCCACTAGCAGATCTGGAGGATCTAAGGGAACAACTGGCCGAACTCAGGGGGACTGGTGTGATACGGGAGTCTAGAAGCCCCTATGCCTCCCCGATAGTGGTGGTCAGGAAGAAGAATGGGTCATTGAGGCTCTGTATAGACTACAGGACTCTCAACAGGAGAACCATACCCGACCAATGCACCACTCCGAGGATAGAGGATGCCCTACAGAGCTTGTCTGGAGCCAAATGGTTCAGCGTTATGGATCTCAAGAGTGGGTACTATCGGATCCCTATGCACCCAGAAGACAAGGAAAAGACAGCTTTCATAACCCCAGTGGGGTTCTTTGAATTCAACCGGTTGCCCCAAGGTCTGTCTGGAGCCCCAGCTACTTTCCAACGTCTCATGGAGAAGACTGTAGGAGACATGAACCTTATTGAAGTCCTTGTATACCTGGACGATGTCATTTGTCTTTGGGAGAACCTTGGAAGAACACAAAGAGAGGCTGGAAAAAGTGTTGAGAAGACTCAGTGAGGAAGGACTCAAGCTTTCGCCTGAGAAGTGTCGGTTCTACCAGTCTTCTGTGAACTATCTGGGGCACATAGTGTCTGAAGAAGGGGTGGCCACAGACCCTGAGAAATTGGAGGCAGTTACCTCCTGGCCACGACCCACCACAGTAACAGAACTCAGATCCTTCTTGGGGTTCTGCTCCTATTACAGGAGGTTTGTGGAAGGATTCGCCCGAATTGCCAGACCATTGAATGAACTACTCAAGACCGAGGGGGAAGAGGACGACTCAGGGCCCAGGAAGCCGGGAGAGTCAGTCAGAAATCAGTGGAACCAGAAGTGTGAAGAGGCCTTCCAGGCATTAAAGGAGAGCCTAACCACTGCCCCAGTTTTGGCCTACGCAGACCCAACCAAGCCCTATGAACTACACATAGATGCTAGTCATGACGGTCTGGGAGGAGTACTTTACCAAGAACACGAGGAACAACTGCGGCCTGTTGCCTATGTGAGCAGGAGCCTGACCCCCTCTGAGAAGAACTACCCCACTCACAAGCTGGAGTTCCTGGCCCTTAAGTGGGCGGTAGTAGACAAGCTCAAAGACTACCTGTATGGGGCGGAGTTCACTGTGAAGACCGACAACAACCCCCTGACCTACCTTTTCACCACGGCCAAGCTGGATGCCACTGGACACAGGTGGCTGGCCGCACTGTCTGGATTCAACTTCAGCCTAAAGTATAGGCCAGGGGCTGGGAATCGAGACGCAGACGCTCTGTCCAGGAGATCTCATGCCCCCACCAGTGACATAGAAGATTGGACCCAAGTGGCACCGGACGGGGTGCGGGCCCTTTGTCAAGGAGCTGAATTCCAAGCCAGAGGAGGCTCCAGAGCAGAGGAAATAGGAGTTACCATGGTAGGAGTCCCCAAACACTACTGTGGAGTAACTCAACTGGAAGAAGACAACCTGCCGAGACTGTCCAAGAAGGAGTTGAGGTGTGACCAATTGGAAGACCCCATGGGGAGATTGGTCCTGGAGGCCCTGGAGAATCAGGATCCAAACAGACTCCTGCGTCATCCCTCAAAGGAAGCTCGCCTGTTGAGGAAAGAGTGGGACAGGTTGCAGGTACACCAGGGAGTGGTCTACCGAAGGGGCCCCTCTGATGACTTAGAAGATAAATGGCAACTGTTCCTCCTAGAGAAACATCGAGAGACTGTTCTGATTGCCCTGCATGACAATCATGGCCACCTAGGGGCTGAAAGGACCTTTCAACTTGTCAGAAGTCGGTTCTATTGGCCCTGCATGAGGGCAGAGGTAGAAGAGTACTGCCACTCATGTGCACGATGCATCCAGAGGAAGACTTTACCCCATCAAGCTGCCCCAATGGGCCATCTACAAAGTCAAGGCCCAATGGATCTGGTATGCATTGATTTTCTCTGCCTCAAACCCGACCTGAGTGGACTAGGAAATGTTCTGGTGATAACCGACCATTTCACCTGGTATGCCCAAGCTTTCCCAACCAAAGACCAGAAGGCCTCCACCGTAGCCAAGGTACTTATGAAGAAGTACTTTGTCCATTATGGGCTGCCACAGTGACTTCATTCCAACCAAGGAAGGGACTTAGAGTCGGCTGATCCGGAAACTCCTGGATTCGTTAGGAATCAAGAAAACCCGAACCACACCTTACCACCCGCAGGGAGATGCTCAGCCGGAGAGGTTTAACCGGACCCTGCTCAACATGTTGGGAACTCTGGATAGTGAGAAGAAACAACATTGGAGCAAACATATATCAGCCCTAGTACACGCCTACAACTTACCACAATTGATGCTACAGGCTACTTCCCCTATCGGCTCATGTTTGGGAGAGAAGCAAGGTTACCCGTGGATCTGGCCTTTGGCACCTCCTTAGACCATTCCTCAGCCACATCCCACAAAGGATATGTGGACAGGCTCAGACGCAGCCTGAAAGTCGCCTATGAACAGGCTCAAGTGGCCTCAGACCAAAGGGGAGCTCGGAACAAAAGGAACTTCGACCTGAAGGTCCGGGTACAAGACCTTCAACCCGGGGACCGAGTACTGCTACGCAATCTGGGAGTCCCTGGAAGGCACAAACTTGCAGACAGATGGAGATCTGAACCCTATGTCATTTGTTGGAAGCTGCCAGGCCTGCCTGTGTACAAGTTGAAGCCAGAAGGGAAGGTGGGACCACTGAAGACCTTGCACCGAAACCACCTGCTCCCACTTGCCGAAGCAGTCCGGATACCTCCAGTGAGGGACTCCCCTGAACCAGTCTCTATTCTGGATACTCCCAGGCCAAACACTCGGTCCTAAACCTCTCGGGCTGAAAATGGAGAGGCCTCTCAAACTAGTGAAGATGAAGAAAGAGCACTTGATTGGCTGTGGCCTTCCCCAACTCCAGGAACTTCTACTATAGATCTTCCAACCACTGGAGGCACTCCAGATGGAACGCTGAACCCGGAAGCCACAGAGTTCATCCCGTCTAGTCCTTCAGCAGATTACTGGGGGGAGGCCTGGGATACCTACTCAGAGGAAGACTCTAGAGGCTCCACCCCCGAGCCTGTTTCAGGAGAAGAACCTGTGGCGCCAGAGCCAGAAATCCCAAGAGAGCAAAGGGCTCGAAGAGTCATCAGACCTCCTAAGAAGCTGACCTACCCACAAATGGGAAAGAGCTCAGAAGATTCTGTAGTTACTGCCAGGAGGAGTGCTGAGAATCCGGATCCCTCCACTGTCCATTTGGTGGAGGGCAACCCCCACTCACTCTCTGGCACAGTTAGGCAGGCCACTAAGGATAGTGCGACCTGTGGGCAAGAGAATTCAACCCCTCAGTTTTGGTGGGAATTCCCTATGCCAACCTCTTATGCAATGCTGTCTGGGGTTGTACGCAGAGTATGCTAAAGTTTCTTTGGGGACCAAAGAATTTAAGTGGGGGGAGTGTGTAGCGGGGTGTTCCCCTTTAATGCAGAGAGACAAGAACTTCCAGGTGAGAGGGGAGTCGGGAGGAAGTGGAGAAGAGACATTACTGGGAGTGAAAGCAGAGGAGAGAGACTACATTACCCAGAACCCCATTCGGCAATGTTTCCACCCCAGAGACTCATGGGAGGGGTTATAAAAGGAGGAGGCGAGGCTGGGCTCGGCCTCTTTGGGACACGAGACTTCAGTGACTGATCCTCCTGTGCGGATGTGCCGGAGTGCAAGGCCTGAGGCCTTGCGCAGCACCAAAGAGCCTTCCACCCCACTGCGAGCCTGGGTGGCATCTGACTTTGCTTATCCACAGCCTTAGTTGGATCGGGGACCTGATCGCTGCAGATACAGTCGGTGGAAGTCCCGGACGGGTGAGCGAGCGTATGCTCAGACCATATACTGTGATTGCTGATGTGCCTACAGACTGCCGTGGCCCACCACAGTTTATATTTGATACACTCACTGAGGGTCCATAGCAGAACTGAGATAGAGGATCTTCAGTGAAGTGTTTGTTCTTATTGCAATTTCCCTATTGGATTACAAATGTTGTTCGGTTATGTGCACCACCTTTACAGATTTGCCGGTGAAGAAATCATCATCCCCTATAGACTGAGTTTTAGATATCTGAGCCAGGCCTGGCCAGCTAGTTAGTTCATTTAGTCGCTGCGTCACAGGGCGCTCAGTTAACGGTCGCCCACGCGGCGCACCTTCACTGTTCATTCTAATGCATAGTGTGTTATTGCTGCAGGGCTCTGCAATTTATTATCTGTGAACTGTTACCACTGTTAACCTTTCTTATCAAAAGCTTAAGTAAATCTTATACCTTTTTCTATTATTGTCTTGGTGTCCGGGTTTACTCATACAGTATAAGAATAGATATATTGCTGCCAATACTAACTGTGCCAGTAGGGGGTCGAGTACATTGCCGGGGGTTGGCGGAGCTGTTTTCAGGGCCCAAACTAAATTTGCGGCCTTCTTAAGTGGAGGTATCGCTACAGGAACATATAGGATTATATAGTAAGACATAATGCATAAGGTGGGGTTATTAAAAGTTCATTCTTACAAAGTCGTAAATCTGTTGGTGGAATCTTATCAGGACGAGGATGCTTTGATCTAACACAGCTGGGTGCCAGACTGTCTCTACACAGGTGTCTTTTAATTGGACAAAACCAGTTATAAATCATTTTTAATGAACATATAAGAATTCTGGGAATGAATAAGTTTGTCTGGTTGTAGGACAGGTGTAACATTGAGCTAGATCTTAGCAACCAATCATATCTAGGAGAGATTGCTGAGATAAGGCTTGTAAGGGTATAAAAATTCAAGTTTTACAATTGTTAGTCAGACAAGTCAGATAGGAGCTCATAAGGCTGACCTCTATGTATGCTGCCCTATGGCACAGGTCATAGAGGTCAGAACCAGTGGGCAATTATCTGTTCAGATAGGCGTCTATCAGGCTGACTGTTTGTCTATGCAGCACTATTGCACGGTGGCAGACGGTCAGAACCAAAAGGGCAAATATCTGTCTGTAGCTTTTCTCCTCGTACGAGTAAAATAGAGAAAACGACTGCACTGGTAGGCATCACTGCTGGCACTGGCAGGCAGCCATTTGCCACTGATTGGTAGCTGCCTGGGCACTGATTGGCAGCTATGGTCTAGGGTGGCATACCTGGTGGTTCAGTGTGGTGGCCATCCCTGGTGGTCCTGTCAGCATCCTGGCAGTCCTGGGTGGGCATCAGAGGGGGGCTGCGCTGATAAACAATCAGCACAGACCCCCCTGTCAGTAGAGCAGCCGATCGGCTCTCCTCTACTCGCGTCTGTCAGACGCGAGTGAGGAAAAGCCGATCGACGGGTCGTCTTGTTTACATCATGATCAGCCATGATTGGACATCGCTGATCACGTGGTAAAGAGCCTCCATCAGTCTGACACACCACTACACCGATCGCCGCGATACGTGCCCCCACGTAATATGAAGCCCCAGTTAGGATAACTGAACCACCCGCCCGTCATTCTGCTATAGGCCGAGCGGAAAGTTGTTAAAGGTGCCACTCCATGGTGTGTCTGGAGTTTCCATTGTGGCTGCTTTGACTCTTTCTGTGGATAGCTTTAGCTTTTGCTGCTCGACATTCCAGATAGAACAGTTCTTTTTTAAGTGACCGGTCCATTTACAGCGAAAACAGGCTCTTCTATCTGTGTTGAGCTTTGTGCCTTTGTACATCTTAAGAGCTTTGTCATCATGGCGCATGTTTTCTTTCCTTGTCATATCCATCAATTAATTTGCCTTTGACATATTCCAGTGTCAGCCCCTGCTCAGTTCTGGTTTCTAAAGCGTTAATAAGAGCAGTATATGTCTCTGGAAGGCTGCAGAGGAGCAGGGCAATAATATGGTTATCTTTGATGTCCTCTCCGATGGAGCGTAGCTGCTCTATGATCTCTAGCTTAGCTTTCAGGTGGTTACACATTTGCTGGCCTTCTTCTAGTCTCATCTTATATATATTTTTAGCAAAAATAGTTTGCTGTTTAGACTTGAATGCTCATGCAGCTTTTGTAATGAAGTCCATATACCTTTGGCTGTTTTCTCTGTTCTTATGTGGATAAGCTGGCCATCTTCCACTAATAAGCTTATGGTTGCTTTTGCCTGTCTATCCTTCCTGTCCCAGTCCTCCGTCTCTCCATTTGTGAGTCTGTCTGTATTCAGCACTTGCCACAAGTCATCCTTGTTCAGAAACATTTTAAACTTCCACAGCTGATAATTGGCATTCTTCAGCTTTGCATTTGCAAACTTCACATCTGAAATGCTTGCCATCTTTCATCTGCTTTCATACAGTATACACAGACTCACTGTACTCACCGTCTTGCAGAATTCTCTTTTTTTTTTTGTGCCTGGGGCACTGCTGGGTTTGCTGCTGCTTGTAGTATCCTCTCAAATGCCTTGATGTGCCTGGACCCATAACCTATTATGCAAAGTACTGAAACATGCACTAGATGCTTCTTGTATACAGCAGAATGGCTTTACTTTTTTTGGAGGATGTTAGAACATGTCTTACAGCATTAAAAACATGAAACAGGAAGAGAACACAAACAAATGCATATAACACAGTAAGGATGGTACTTCCTCTGATTACCTTTTATTTTATTTTTATTTATATTCTCTTTATTAATTTTCTTGCATATTCAAATTAACATTGTACATGCTTATATATATTTATTTTTCACAACAATAAATTAGCAAAATGTTATCAGTGTAATTTTCACTCTGTTGACCCTCATCCCTCCCTCCTTCCCCCCTCCCCCTTTACTATTTCTCATATTAGGTTTTTTCCTATTTTCCTTTCTTCCATTTTTACACATTATTCAAAGTTTATTTTTGTTTTCATTTATTTTCCATATACCATTTTTCTTACTCTCTTTCCCTTCTCTTTTTCTCCTCTTATTCTTCTCGCTCTCCGCTTTACAGGGGTGTCCCTATTTTTTCCAACCACGGGTTCCACACCTTTTCAAACTCTCTTGTGTTTCCTCTCTTAATGTATACTACCCTCTCCTTCCATATTGTTGCGGTGACTATATTAGCCCATTCTCTCACTGAGGGGGGGTCTTCTGCCTGCCATCTTTGCGGTATCAATTTTCTAGCGTGAAAAAGGCATCTAAGCACTGCTTTTGTTATACTGGTCACTCTGCTTGTTCCCTCCCCTAGTCCCAGGACACACATTCTAGGGTCCATTTCTAATGTTGTCATATATGTCCTATTTATGCTATCCAGTACCCCTGTCCAATACCTAAATAATTTCTGGCACCTCCATAGCATATGTATCAGGTCCCCTGTGTCCTGACATCTGGGACACCCTGCATCTGCTCTCCACCCAAAATCAAACAGCCTTTTTGGTGTATAGTATGTCCTATGTAATAGCATTAAAAATGAAAACTTCTGGGCCGGTGAAACAGATACAAGGTGTCCACTCTCTAGTACCTTTTTCCATTGCCCCTCGGATATGGGCCCTAGATCTTCCTCCCATTTCCCTTTGCTTTTGAGATGTTCAGGGGCTGTCATACTTCCTTTGCATAGATGTGGGTATATTTCGGATATACGGCCCCCGGTCTCACTCTGATTGCCCAATCTCTGAAAGATAGGGGATTTGTGCCAGGTTGGTCCCTGTCTATCAAACTGCATATTTAGTGCGTGTCTAATTTGAAAATATCTATAAAATGTATGTTTAGGGACATCATATTCCTCTCTAAGTGTAGCGAAAGTTTTTAGGATTTCTCCCTCATACAGCTGGGCCAGCCTAGTTATCCCCTTCCCTTCCCATTCCTTAATTTTCCCCATCGGCTCCAACTCCTGAAGATTCCTATTATCCCAAAGGGGTGTATATTCTGTCTCTCCTTCTAATCCCCCTATTGCTTTCACAGCTTTCCACACCTTTATTACCATCTTGACCGTAGGGGATTTGTATAAAAATGAATTTGCCTCCAGTGCCTCCATCACCAACTTGTGGGGTGACCCCATTGTCATCAACCGCCCATTTGTATCCCCTCCCATCTCTGGTCTCATTCCTATATGCTGCAGCTGTGCTGCCAGGAAGTAACACCGTGGGTGTGGTACCGCCATACCTCCCTCCCTTGTTGCCAGTTGCAGGGTCTGTAGTCCTATCCTTGCTTGGCCTCCTTTCCATATTAATTCTCTAAATAGTGTGTAAATTTTCCTAAACCATTTCTTATGTATCCATGTTGGTGTATTATGCAATACATATAATAATTGTGGCATCCACAGCATTTTGATCAGGTTACATCTCCCTGCAACTGACAGTGGGAGCCGCCGCCATATTTGAATTTTATTTTTAAATTTAGACAGGAGGGGAACTATGTTGTTATTTATATATTTGTTTGGGTCAATTGTTATATGTATTCCCAGGTATTTCATTGTATCCACCATTTCTAATTGGGGTATTTCTGCTGAGGTTTGATTGGCAATCGGGTCCACCGGCATCAAGGCGGATTTTTCCCAATTTATAACCAATCCTGAGAGTCTACCAAATTCTCCAAAGATACTCATAGCCTGCTTAAGTGAATGATCTGTGTCCCCCAAGAAGAGAAGAACATCATCCGCATATAATGCGATTCTCTCCTCTCCTGTCGGTCTCACAAATCCTTTCATTTTTGTATTCGTTCTTATTGCTATGGCCAATGGCTCCATTGCTAGTGCAAAAAGCAGGGGTGACGATGGACACCCCTGCCTTGTGCCCCTCTCCAATTTAATCTTACCTGAATAATCATTGTTGACTCTAATTTTTGCACTTGGGTCACTATACAGGATTTTTATCCATCTAATAACTGATGGATCAAAACCAAATGCTCCTAGAACATGCCAGATATACCCCCACTCCAAGCTATCGAACGCCTTAACCACATCTAAGGACATAACTGCCCTAGTACCCATATTCTGTGTTGGAGTTTGTAGGTTAAGGAAAACCCTTCTAATATTCATACTAGTTGATCTACTGGGGATAAACCCAGTTTGATCTTGATGTATTAGTCTTGAAATAATTTTGTTTAATCTAGTTGCCATTATTTTGGCCAATATTTTAGCGTCTGAGCAAAGCAGGGAGATGGGCCTATAGGATGAGGTCTCTAGTGGATCTTTCCCTTCCTTGTGCAGAACTATAATTATTGCTTCTGTCATTGATTTAGGCAATTCCCCCTCCTCCCTTGCCCAGTTCAGTGTTTTAAGAAGTTCCGGCAATAGCACTTTCCTGTAGTGTTTATAAGTTTCTATAGGGAGACCATCAGGTCCAGGTGATTTCTGATTGGCCATCTCTGCAACTGCTAACTGTACTTCTTCAAGAGTTATCGGAGCCTCCATTCCCTCTTTCTCAGTAAGAATTGGTATTTTAATTTTCCCAAAGAATATTTCCAATTCCTCCTCTCCCGCTGCACCTTGCGATTTGTATAATTTATCGTAATATTCTCTAAAGGTATCTGTGATCTCTGATACCTGAGTGGAGATTTCCCCTCTCGAAGTCCTAATCGCGGGGACTGCGGATGGGGAGGAATTGGTTCGCACTAAATGTGCCAGCATTCTTCCGACACTCTCCCCCTCCCCAAATGCGGCTTGTTTCTGAAATAATCTTTTATTCTCAGATTTTTTAATCATTGCTATTTTATATTCTTGTTGTTTATTCATCCATATTCTTTGTCGCTCTGATGTTGGGTTTTCAACATATTCCTTTTCTGCATTCACTAATTCCCACCTTATCCTATTCTCCCACTCTCTGGATGCCTTTTTAACTTTTGCCACTTGTTGAATACATATTCCTCTTAAAAATGCCTTCAGCATATCCCACATCACTCCCTGTGTCACAGTTCCTTCATTAAATTCTATAAACTCTTGTAATTTGTCTAGAATCTCCACAGGGCCTCCGATAACTTCAAACCATAAAGGATTCATCCTCCATACTCCCTTGGTTCTATTCCCTTCTAAATTTACCAGAACTGTCACTAACGAGTGATCTGACACCCCTCTTGGCTGGTATACTATGTTTTTTATTATCTGGGATGCTTCCGTATTACCTAGAACTAGGTCTATCCTAGAAAGTGTTGAATAGGAACTAGAAAAACAGGAATACTGCAGCACATCTGGGTTCCTCGCTCTCCATATATCAAACAAACCAGCTTCTTGTAGAATTTGATACAATCGACTCTCTGGAGGATTTGGTTCCCTTCCCCCTGGAAACCTATCCCATTTTCTATTTATAACCTCATTAAAATCCCCCACTGCTATGATTGGCATCCCCATCTTATCCACCATAAATTCCATTAGCTTATATATAACCTCCATTTTAAAGGGCGGGGGTATATAAATATTTGCAAGAACATATTCTCTACTCTCTATTACGCAGTGAAGAAAAATATAGCGCCCCTCCTCGTCAATGCTGATCTGTCTGCAAGTAAACACCACCCCTCTTTTAACCAGTACTGACACACCTCTGGAATAAGAGGTGTGCACTGAGTGGTATTGGTATTGGAACTTCTTACTTTGAACTTGTTGTATGGTAATTTTAGTCAGGTGAGTCTCTTGGAGACAGATCAGTCCCACCTCATACATTTCCAGCATATCAAATACTGCAGCTCTCTTAGCAGGGGTACCCAACCCACGGACATTCCAAGACCCCATTTTCATTACTCTGGACTGCATAAAACAATCAATTCATTCAAGATGGCATCAACTAACCAAAACACAAGTTGCCTGAAATAAATTACCAAAGAAATCATATATCTCTCATAGCGATACACTGTGATTAAAACTTTTGACTTCCCCCTATACCACACAGTGCAAAAGTATTCTTTCCTTTTCTTTTCCCTTCCTTTCTCTTTTTAAAAAAAATGTGATTATGTGATTTACTCCACTTTTTACTACCAATTTACTTAATTGTTTTATCATTATTTAGTGACGTCACTGTACTCTTTTTTTTTTTACCCCTGCAAAAAGTGCTATATATTTTTTTCTTTTTCAAGAAAAAAAAAGAAAACAAATGTGCTCCATATATATATTTGTGTAAATTTTAGCCATAATTTAAAATTCCAACCTTTTTGTGTTCCTTGTGATGACTCATTTTGGTCCCCCCCCCTCCCCCCTACACCTTTCTAGGTATTCCCTAGGGGCTTTTTTTGTGAACGGTCCATACATCTCCCCACTCCACCCATTTATATCTCCCATTCCATTTTTTCCTCAAACTTAGTCATTTGTTCCATTAGTTTTCTATGCTCTTGTTTTACCGGGTATAATTCATCCTCTATCTGTGAGATCCCTCCTTCTGTTTCAGTGATCCTTTCATTTGTCTTTTGGAGTTCAGACCGCATTGAGACTAGTTCCTCCTTAATACCTTTCATCTGGTCACATACCTCCTCCAATGACTGTTTACACGCATTGACCACTAGGAACACATCCTGTAGTGTGGGAATCCCCTCTATGGCAATATTTGATCCCAAGTTTATCTCTGTCCCTTGGATGGCCGTAGCCGTGCTTTTATTATTGATGTTTTTAACTGTGGCTGCTACAGTAGGACCTTGGCTTCTCCTGTCTGCTGTCCCTTTGGCCTGGGTCTGTGTTCCCCCTCTAACTGGAGTGTGTTCTGGGGCGTGAGCAAATCTCTCCAGTTTGGCAGCTGCTGCCGCAGCCTGGTTACTTTTGGCCAATCGTAAAGATTGTGGTCCCACATTCTCCTGGCCAAGGTTATCATCCCCTTTTTTCTTCCCGGACATAATGCCTTATACACAATTTTCCTTACTGTGCAATAAAGTGTAGTAAAGTCCGTTAAAGCCAGTTAATGGCTAGCTGCAGGTCTGATTTAGTATGTGTAGAGTTTTTAAATTGTATCCGTCCTCATATAAAAAGTGAAAAAGTTGCCAGTGAAAGAGAGTCGACCTTCCTCCTCTATACCAAACAAGGCCCAGAAATAGTTTCTACTATAGTTGGAGGTTAGCGAGTGGGGAGAGGAAAGGGGGACAGCTTTTGGGAGACAGCCCGTCCATATAGGAATAAAGTCTATCACAGTGTCATGTAACAGAATTTTCTGGGAAGAAGGGGGCCGTCCTCGTGTGTTATATAGTTGCAGTTATAACAATACTAGAGGAGAAAAAAAAAGAAGCCCAACAGGAGCAGTTCTCCACAGTGCAGAATTTGCACAGTCCAGTCCAGTCCAGTACAGTACAAATTTGTACAGTCTGGTCTCTTGTCTTCACTCCAGGATACAAAGGGCGGAGGACAGCAAAGCAAGTTTCCCCTTTTTTTCCCCTTTCTCCTTTTTAAATACACTGCCCCCGTAACATTTTCTTCCCCGTCTTCCCAAAAGAGATTAGAAAGTTCTCACCCATCCATATTGACTGTCCAGTATTTGCCCGAGGGATGAAGCGACACTCCTTCTGTATATTGTGTCCTCTTTCCCACACCTGGTGCTGTTTCCGGGGATCTCACTCCTCCAGTCAGGTGCCGCTCCGTCAGGGGAGGGGGGGGTCGGCGGGGACCTCTCACATCGCCACCGTCTCTCCCTGCCTGCTGCGCGCTGGTATCCTGAGTGCCGCTCGTCCGGAAATCTCACTCCTCCAGTCAGGTGCCGCTCCGTCAGGGGGGGCGGCGGGGACCTCTCACGCCGCCGCCTTCTCTCCCTGCTGCAATGCACTGAGCACCGCTTCCATTCCGGGCATCCAGGAGTTCCCCCAGTCGGGGGGGGGGGTGGAAGTTAGCTTGAGAGAGGAGCGGGGAGGGAGGAAGGGAGGAAGGAACGCTCACACACTCTCACTCCAGCATCCGTCTCCGGTCACGCCCCAACCACTTACCTCCTCTGATTACCTTACCATAGATAACACACTATAATACTGCAGCGCCACCTTCTGGATAGATAGGTATAATGCATATACATAGTCACAGTATGTAAGCAGATTGCTGTTGCTTTTTCCAAAAGAGCAGGGGCCAAAAGACACAGACAGGATGGCCCGGGAGCAAGTCTGAAGCATTGCCCCCATAGAAAGTGGCTTTCTATAGGGGCACTTGGTGACTGTGGGGAGCCAGGAGCGCAGGCAGGGGATCCCAGAAGAGGAGGATCAGGGCTACTCTGTGCAAAGTCATTATACAGAGCAGGTAAGTATAAAGCAAAACAAACAAAAAAAATTAATAAAAAGCAATAAGCTTTACAATCACTTTAGGCAAATAGACCCATCAAGCAAACAGCACATACCTTTAGTTTCCAGGGAACTTTTCGAAAGCCTGGTAAGACAAACATAGTCCATACTGCATACACTCCAGCCGTCATACCCATTGCAATCCATGACAACTTGGAGTTATGCTGGTCACTGAACACAACCTTAGTTGACTTGTGGAATAAAATGGTGTCAATATTATCTTCCATTTTATAAATACTGTCAGGGGAAAAAAAAAAAGAGAGAGAATACACTTAAACTGTATCCAAGAGAGGGAGAAAGGGATCACCACCCCCCCCCTCCCCCAACCACAGGTAAAGAGAAGGCCATAGAATTTCTGATTCAATCCTGTACACACTACTCTATTTTCATTAAACTTATCTTCAGTAAAGGTGAACTAACCCTTTAAGCTAGCTATACACAAAGATTTCTCAAATCTATAATTTCTCCAGTCTGTGCAAAACTGCATGGATGGACAGATCTCTTGCTGATGGCTATTGTTTTCTAACAGCTGACACCAGCGGATGTCAGAATACTTGAACAGTACTGCAGCTGATTGGCTGAAGTCACTGTTTGATCAACTTTTTTTTTTATCTGGCTTCGTCAATTTCTTAATTAAAATTTTTCAAGACATGTGGTATCAGCAGAGCCAAAGACAGCTTAAAGGTTCACCTTCTAAATAACACAGGCCGTGCATTTAAGGGGTCCTAGCAGATGTAAATGCACTGTCTGCAAGAGGTGTACATTTCTTGCTTAAAGGGGTTGTAAAGGTAAAAGTTTTTTCACCTTAATGCATTCTATGCATTAAGGTGAAAAAACATCTGTGCATTAGCCGCCCCCCCCAAGCCCCCGTTTACTTACCTGACTCCTCGAAAGTCCCACGCCGTGAACGCGCAGTCTTCTGGGCCAGCTTCTCGGCTCATTCATTGGTTGATTGAAAGCAGCGCAGCCATTGGCTTGCGCTACTGTCAATCACATCCAATGATGCAGCGTGCCGGTGGGCGGGGCCGAGTGATACATTTACATTTGGCACACCATTTTCTTTTTGGGGGAGATGAAACATATCCAAAAAAAACACACTGAAAATACGCACAAACTCACAAGCAGGAATGCACAGTGAACGCAGAGATTGTGGTGTAAATTAGCCCTTGGAAAACTTTAATGCAGGAGTGCAGTGTACATGAAGCCTTCAAGCGGTATTGAATCCTAAATCAAAAATGTAATATATTGCAGCTTATCAATCATTAGATGTGGTGACTACTTTACATTTTTTTTAGGCTTTTCCCCCCTTCTGTTTTTACCTGGTGATCTGCCCAATAACACACCTCCTGTATTACAGTGCCTCCACTCTGGATGAAGGAGCACAGGGGGTACCTTTGGACAGCAGCATTGTCAGTCTGGGGGGAGGGGAGTGTTAGATGTACCAGCAGATTTCGATACACTAAAGGCTGTGGTGGATATTTTGAACATTTCATATTCATATCATGGACTCGAATTAAACCACCATGCCTCCAATGGACACGTGTATATGTATATGTAGGTGGACGGGTATAACCGTATATGATTTTACAGGAATATATATATATTTTGTGATATGATGCCAACTTATATTCTAAAAGGACCTTCTTACTGTCTACTGGGAAAATAAGTTGAATGTCTGCGGGTGATAATTAAATTATCCTTTTGTTTTGAAGAGAGCCAGGACAGATGGAAAGGCTCCATCACAGCAGGGGCCCTTAGCATACTAATGTGAGAATTGGGTGGGTTGTAGATCAATAGGGTTGTTTATTACATATAACAGACGGAGGGGCACTGAAAGTTACCTGGAACATTTAGGAGGCTTGAGATGCAACCAATCAGGATCTGAGGGAGCTTTGAACCAATGAATATCTAGGCTTGAGATTCAACCAATCAGTTTGTAAGGCAACTTTAAACCAATGAGGCCACGGGGATTTTGAAACCTGGATGGGGAGGGAGGAGTAGGGACAGGGGGGTATAAATCAGTCAGGCAGACCCATGGTTCCCTCTATTGGAATGATGACCTGATCTAGACATGGTGACGTAATATCTCTCTCTATCTCTCTCTCTCTCTCTCTCTCTTTCCACTTCCATCTTACTTCTCTTTTGCTTTCCTGTAACTCTTATTTTTCTACAACTTGTCCTGATATACTGCTGTGTCCATTAAAGCCATATTCTTATTGATATTATTGTGTATCATTTATGTTATAGCAATATTCCTATTTGTATCATCGGTATCATCTTTGTTTTAAAGGTGGTATCATTTATGTTATCCGATTAATACAAGTTTATTTTCTTTATAAATAAATTTAATTGTTTTCTCTTTTTGCACCGCTATCGTTTGATTTAATTTTTATATAGACAAAAGGTTTTAATCACTTATTTTAATTATTTAAGTGAGGTATAAATATTTCCGTAACAGATGGTGGCCGGTGTGTGAGGAAGTTTAAAGTTGGGTGAATACTATTTCTTGTATGTGTAGCGGGGTGTTGAATTTAGGGGGAGTGTCTGAGTGGTAATTAGGCTCAGACACACTGATTGTTAGGGTTTATGGACCATTTCTGTTCACGGGGGATAGTATTGGTGTACAGTTCCCTTTGGCCTACAGGTGGCGCTGTCGCCTTGGGCCAGGCCTGGGGGTGAGCGAGGGTCGTCTCTGGGTGCCCTAGGCCCAGAGGTGCAGTTCCTGTCCCATCCCAGACACCTTCAGTCTGGGGTGAGGTACTATTTTGAAGGCCCGGGGCCCAGCACCTTCGACTCCCAGGGTGCCGCCTTGCGAGGGGACCCGTATCTGGGACGAGGAGGCCAGGGAGGTAACCCCTTCCGAAGACCCAGCGCAGAGTCGTGGTGACAGTGGGGGCCTCTGGTAACTCTCCGGAGAGATGTCTTAAAGAGTTAAGCTACGTTTGTGCCTGGACCTCCTCCACATGTAAGCTGTCCTGTATCTTTGCTCCAACCTGTCTGCTATCAAAGAGGCTGTTTATTATCCTGTGAGAAATAAATATTGAGTTGGACTTTCAGCTAGTGTGGACATTCACATTCCTGGGGAAAGCAAGAACTTGCATCTATCCAAGGTAGAGGTGAGATCATTCTCGGGAAGACTTTGACTCTGACTGCAGACAAGGCCCAAAACTAACACCGCTCAACCTCTTTACACGGGAGAGTACGGGCTTGTGGTGCGGTGTGCCTCTCCCTTCCTGCGAGGAGCCGAAGTTAATGCAGGTAAAGAGAAGGGTGTGTGCGCTACACGTGGGGGCTCGAGTCTGGGATTTGTTTGCGGTTGGGAAGTGTTGAAGACCCCCCCAGAGTTTGAAGTTTATTCCCCAGTGAAGGTCGGCCATATTGAGAACTGCACCACGAGGAGAACCCTGACTGCGTAGTTCGTGGGCGTGACAGAGAGAAAGCCCGCGAACAGTGCAGGAGATGGGAGGAGTCTGGCCATGTGTGGAGTTGCACGTGGGGACTTTGGCATGAAAAGGACAGTGCGCAATGGAACAGCGAATGGATAACATGGCTTCTCATGCCTCATGGGTTCCGGCTACTACTACCATGAAGATGACTTCATTTGCTGCTCCCTTAACGGATACGGGGATTCGGCTCAAGCCCCGAGGACGTTTTGCCCTCTACGTTTGCAAAGATGTGGAGGCCCTCAGAGTGATTTGTCCCGGCTGCTCGAGACTAGTGGTGCATCTGAAGCCATTCGGGCGATGCGAGCTATGTAAGGAGTTCTTGTTTGAGGTCAAGCAACATACAGAAAAGCCTTGGGCTTTCCACCTCAATTGCCTTACGGGCGCCACCACTCTGGAAGGAGGAATCAGAGCTTACACAGCCACCCCTGCGCGCACTGTCGGGACTTCACAGATGAGATTGTTCCAGAGATTAAGAGACCGGAGGATGCTGCTTCGGTCACCACAGAGTCCTTTCTCCCACCGCCCAAGAGGAAGATCGGGTTCATGAAAGCTTCCCGCGGCCGTGGTGGAGCTACGCCCCATCGCTTACTTGGAACGGATTCATCTGAAGGGAAAGGTCCCGGACGTCCTGGTTCAGCTACAAGCCGAGGTAAGCCGGGGGAAGAGACTCTGTCTAAGGTCCCAAGTGTTGGGGATTCACATGCCCGTGAACTAGTCAAAGGGGGTGATTCGTCCTCTACCAGGAGTTACCTGCCTGCGGAGGAATACGATACCTCCGACCTGGAGTCAATCCCTGATGCGGGAGATGACGCCGCAGTTGATGAACTGTTTGAACGGAAGGGTTGGGATAAGATACCCTTGTCCTCGTCCCGTAGAAATAGGGACCCACCCATGTCCACTGGGGATAGCACACCCCGGGTGGAGGCCTCGAAGCCTGAGGAGGGATCTGTCCCCTTGTCTGCCCTTCCACAGCCGGAGATTCCTGCATCGGTTACTGAGATGGGACGAGTGTCACTGCGGGCCCCTGTGCCTGGTCCTGAGGTAGTGAAAGTACCTCGACCCCCGGATGCCATAGTCCTACCTGGTACGGGAGACTGTACCACCATGCCACCATTGTCCCGATTACAGAGGTTATTTAAACAGAAGGTAGCCAGCGAGTATGGATGGGAGTACCCGTACCTGCCCAAGGAGCTCCTGTTTGAAGTAGAGGCCTGTAGACACCAGTGGTACGCGGACTTTGTATGGACACACATTAAAGTACCCCAGGCCCGCAGATACTTCTCATGTTCCCCTGCAGCTACTCAGAGGTATAAAGACTGTAAGGCTGCCTGGATGCTTGGTCGGCACATATATGCGGACAAGGTGCTCATCTGCCGGATAGATAGACAATGTTGAGTATCACATTGACACTTCCGATAAGCATTGGAAACCGCTGGTGTTGCCAGACCCACACTATTATCTTTGAGATACTAGACTCTTTTGTGTTTGCTTTATTCCTAGAGTATATCCTCTAGAGCCCAGGAACTTTGCCCTAACAGAAGGGTATTCTACTCAATGGAGGAGCGGGAGACGTTGTTTTTTTTCCTCCCCTCTCTCCCTACCGCAAAGATACAAGGACTTTGGGGTGTAGATAGTTCAGGGCCACAGTCAAGAAGAAGAGGATTTGTCAAGCACCTGTGTCTCAATCACAGCACTACCACTAGGTGGCGGTGTTGTGCAGCTATTGCATTGCAAACGATATAATGCAGTTTACCTTTGGAAGGAAGGGATTTTCCTCTAGGGGAGAATCTGTTCATTCCAACAAATGTCATTTTTGGTTGTGTATGTTTTTTTCTTCCCCTGCAGGCGGACGTCAAGCAAGGTTACTGAGAATGGGGTGGACCTTAGTTAGTGCAGGTGGGAGGGAAATGTAAATATTTATTGAAGTATGTCATGTGACATTTGATGTTTTAATGTGCACATGTGTGTTATTCTTCTTTCACCTCCTATGTTTAACCCCCTTTCCCCATGTTTAGGTTTCGGCACAAACAGGCAATTTTTTTTGTTTCTCCTCAAATTGTTTTTTTAGTGTTTGGTCTCTGGATTGGGCCTATGCTGACTCAGGCTTGAGAGGCATAGGTTTGCTCCAGACACTGGCGACCAGTGTCTATTTAGTGGGGGGAGTGTGTAGCGGGGTGTTCAATTTAGGGGGAGTATCTGAGTGGTAATTAGGATCAGACACACTGATTGTTAGGGTTTATGGACCATTTCTGTTCACGGGGGATAGTATTGGTGTACAGTTCCCTGTGGCCTACAGGTGGCGCTGTCGCCGTGGGCCAGGGTTGAACCACTGATAGAGGGCTGTGCCTTTTGTGTCCCCTCTCGGCAGTAGTACGGTGGGGCGGGGAACCTGCTGTGCCTGTCGGGAGAGGGTATAAAGGGGGCGGACATCTTCCGTTCGAGGTCCACTCCCAGGCACCATCGGCCTGGGGGTGAGTGAGGGTCGTCTCCGGGTGCCCTAGGCCCGGAGGTGGAGTTCCTGTTCCATCCCAGACACCTTCAGTCTGGGGTGAGGTACTATTTTGAAGGCCCGGGGCCCAGGACCTTCGGCTGGGGTCTGCTAGGGATCGAGGACCCCCAGGGTGCCGCCTTGCAAGGGGTGACCCGTTCTGGAGGGGGAGCCAGGGCTACCGGTGAAGGAAGTCACCGCCTTGGATGAGGCCTGGTCACCTACAGAGGGAATCCGCAAGTCCGCCACAGGCATTGTAGCTTGCTTCAACTTGCACCTAGGTCCTTATGCTACAAGTGCTGGGAAGTTTAGAACTAGGCAAATGGGTTCCGATCGTATCCCTAGGAAAGAAAAGTAAAGTTCGTGCATCACTCTGGCTGCTAGGACCGTGAGAGGGAACTATCCGGGAGAGCAGAGTCCACTTAGGATTGAGTGGTGATATTAAGTGCCTGAACCTGCCTCCCTGTTATTCTATTATTCACTTTCAACTTACCTGTCCGGTTTCAAGCATAAAGAAAATAAACCTTCAGTCATTGAGGTTTAACCTTGTCTGGACATTGGCCTTATTGATACACAAACAGACTTTTCTCTACACTCTAGAGAAAGGAACCAGCCCAGGGAAGGTAACTCGCTGCGGAACCCAACAAATTGTGAACACCGCTTAACCTCTTCAAACAGGAGGGTACGGGCATATGGCGCGGTGTGCCTTATCTTACAAGTGAGCCAGGTGAGGAAAAGGTCCGTGTGCTACAAGTGGGGGCTCGGGTCCGGGATTCTGCAGCTACCCCCCCCCCCGAGGTTGGACTGTTTTTCGGCCATTGTGAAAGTTGGACTGCGCCACATTTTATTTAAGAAAATGGAGGTACAGGACGGTGTTTCTAGGTGCGTAGTTCGTGGGCATGTCCAGAACTAGGAAAAGCCTGGGAGCTGCGTGCGGGAAGGAAAAAAAAGGGGAGGAGCCCCGCCAAGTGTGTGTTGCACGTGATGTCTTTGGCACCAAAGGGACAGTACGAGCCAAATCAGTGAAGAAGAAGCAACATGTCCGCTGCTAATCCATAAATTCCTCTTCCACCGGGACCCCGTATGTTCCCGACTACCTCAACCATGGATATCGCTTCTCTCACTGCCCCCCTGACGGATACAGGGATCCGGCTCAAAGCCCGAGGCCGCTTCGCGCTCTATACCTGCCGGGATGCGGAGGGCCTGGGCGTGCTCTGTCACAAATGCCAAGGACTAGCCGTGCAGATACGGCCATTCGGAAGATGCCTGACCTGTGGAGAATTCTTATTCTCTTATTCTTATTTGAAGTGGAACAACCCAAGTTTTCCAGGTCAGCTTCATTACGGGGATGGTTACTTCTGAGGAAGGGAAACACGCCCCCCCGTGGCCGGGCCCACGCACATCACTACGGCTGCAGTGAACGTGGAAGATGAAGTTCCAGCCAGTGACGGATGTTACAGCGGATGTTGCCTCCTTCACTACAGAGACGTCTATCCCGCCTGCTAAAAGAAAGGTGGGCTACGTGAAGGCCTCCCGCGGCCGCGGTCGAGGTTCACCCCAGCGCCTACCCGAACCGGAGCTCCAACCCGGAGGGATCTCCAGGAAGCCCGTGAGAGAGGACGGTAAGGAGGCTGGGGGAACTGTAACAAGTTCGCCGGGGAAGGGAGAGACACTCGTACCCCATAATAGGGATGGGTAGACAGCTAGACCACGGGAACTTTTGTCCTCAGAAGGCAGTATGTCAGCGCCTACTAGGAACTATCTGCCTGCGGAGGAGTATAACACTTCCGACCTGGACTCGTCCTCCGGCGTGGGGGATGATTTTGAGGTGGATGAGTTGTTTGTCAAGAAGGGTTGGGACAGGATTCGTTTACCCTCACCCAGAGACACTAAAGAGGGATCACCCATGGACTCTGGGGAAACTACACCCCGGGTGGAGGCCCCTGCACATGAGGAAGGAATTGTTCCCACACCTACACTGTCCGTTCCCGCATCACCAGCGCCTGCTACTACCACTGGATGTGTACTTCTGCGGGCACCCTTGCTGAAGCTTGAGGCAGTGAAAGTGCCTAGATCTCCGGATGCAATTGTCCTGCCTGGTAGAGGAGACCGTGCAACCCTTCCGCCTATGTCTAGGTTGCAGCGTCTTCTTAACCAGAAAGTGGCCACCGAATATGGCTGGGAATATCCCTATGTTCTTATGGACTTATGGTCGGCACATACATGCAGACCGAGTGGTAATTTGCAACAAAGAGCAAGAAGATGCTGTGTACTCTATTGAACCTTTCACTGCAAAGTGGAAACTGCTTAGGTGCCAGTCTCCTAGGTACCTGCACCATATTCAGTGCCCCACATGTCCCCCATTAAAAAACATTTCCTTCTTTCAATTTCTGTCCGGACTCAAACCCTCAGAACAAGACGGAATCCAGGGTGTAACCCAGTTGAGTCTGATAGGATAGTACCCAAATTGACCGTGATATATGCACAATGTTCCGTCCCTGCCATTAGGGATGAGAATAATACAAGTTAGATTTTGACAACCCTGGAACTGAGTCATCCACCACTCCATAGGACTCATAGTCAATTCAGATACTACCCCACCTGCCTGTCTTTGCAAAGTGGAACTTGTCCCACTGAGTAAGAGTCAGTCTCCTCTCCGAGGTTTTGGATACTGGCCAGAGCAAGTTGGATTTCCTAACCCTTCCATGATATGTAGCCCAGGACCTAATGTGTTCCTGATTATCTCCAGCTCCATAGTGTTTACGGTACCCAGTGACCTGCCTCCCGCTCCAAAGACAGTCTCCATTAAGCCTCTTTTTTTCCTAAGTATGAAAAATAGTCTGGATACCCGGATTGAAAACCACCTGCCACCAGGTAGACCCAATCCCTCATAGAGGCTGCACACCTTCTCCCTCCTCTAATAATTCGGTAATCAGACAATGTTATCCTTCACCCCTACAACACAAACTGCCTATACTATTCAGACAGGGCTCACATGAATGACAGGGGCATAGTGCCATGCTGGGGCACTGGTCTTCTTGGCATGCAAGACACAGACAACTAGTTCAGGTACCCAAGGGATCTAGGACCGGAAGGACACCTATGGGTATTAACTGAGGAGAATACGGCATGCCCACACATACATCCGAAGTGAGGGCTCTTGAAACAGCTGGTAGCACCCCATGCAATCTTCCTGCACAACTTTTCTCCAGACTTAACCAAAACTATACAATATGAGGCCAGACCTATACAATCTCAACTTGTATGCAATCAGGCAGGCCCTCATACCACACATCTGCAGGTAAATCTAAAAGAAATTGGAAAACCAAATTGCATAATGTGTATCCAGCTCGAGGAACTGCTGCTACCAGACACAACTGACCAACAGACTAAGAAAAATGCCTTGCAGCACTGAGGCGCCGGGATCACTGATCAGTAGGGGGTACACGAGCCGAACGGTGTGCCTCGAAACACAGATAATCATTAGGCAATTGGTAACAAATGGCCACATAAAAACTGATAAACAGGAAACTCTAGGAGAAAATAGAGTTTTCCGTCTCTGCCTGACTCCATTTTTAAGAGTCCAGTGGGTCCTATAGAATCGGTTCCTGAAACATACAAGTACCATATTTCACAAAGTATCCCTGGACATCCAGGTCTTATGTCCTAATATAATTCTACCTCCCAAATGTAATCGTACCTCCCCTAGTCTGCCTACTGCTTTAACCTGAGCCCCGTGAACAGGTGTGGTGAACCCAGGGACCTGACATAAGCAGGCAGTGTTGACGATCCCTACCATGGATGATACTGGCTGTGGCTCGGACGCTGTACCCTGTGGGGATCCCACCTTACTCGTCCACATTACACCCCTCATAAGTATTTAGTCTTAATGGCCACACCACTGCTTCTGTCTGGCATTCCTTCAATAACTGTACACTGACGTTTTTTTTGTTTTTCTGTATTCCTGCACGACTGTCCGGAGGCCCGCCCAACCACCACCTGAAGAAGCAACGATAACCAAGTCATTTCTTGAGACAAATTTGCCACGAATAAGACTCTCCGGAAATTTCCTTCACCATGCTGAAAAGTGCTGTCTAGTGGTCCGATCCAATCATTACAATCATTACATCATATTCCTAAGTTACAGGACTAGATATGCAAGGATCCCGCCATCAATGTTGGAGTTCCGCTCTTCCAATGCAGAGGGGCGATGAAACATTGCAGTA
This sequence comes from Rana muscosa, assembly GCA_029206835.1. NCBI lineage: Eukaryota > Metazoa > Chordata > Amphibia > Anura > Ranidae > Rana > Rana muscosa. The sequence goes on along the minus strand of CM055116.1, from coordinate 1,140,443,592 downwards.
CAGACTCTCATGGGTCGGATGTGAAGTCTCAAAGGCACCAGGACTGTCTCAAGTCTACCGTGATGGGGTTCCAGCATTTTCAAGCTGCAGTGGTGGTGGGGGAAGGGTCGGGGCTTTTGGGCCGTTGTGGGTGGTGTGAGGGGGTTAGCTCGGCAGCGGGTGTGTGTGACCCCCGAGATGGGCTCCCCACACAAAAACAGGCCCAGCAAACGGAGGTTGTGGTTTTCAAAATCAAAAAGGTGCGGTTTATTTTCTATTTACAGTGACAAAACACAGCAAAGCAAAAGAAACATAAACAAAATAAATCCTGGTCAACTTGACCTCTGACTAAACATACAGGTTTCCTAACTAACAACTGGGATCAGCCTAGTGCTGTCCTAGTCCCTAAGTCCCTGGTTTTAAATGTCCAAGCAAATAGCCACACAGGCTTTGTCTCACCGCACAGGGGTTCACTCTCCCTAGACAGTCCACACAGGTCTGGGTCCAGGCATGAGCAAACACCTAATGAAGCTGGGAGTTTTTATAGAGGCCTTAAACGAGCTGACAAGCTTCAGCTGGTCTCATCAACTCCCTGCCTGCACGACGCCCAGCACTCTCCCTAGAGGTATGAATCATCCATGAGCCCACTAGCCTCAGCTGGGCTTATACAACTCTCCACCTAGTTGTATAAGTCGGCGTAAAGCCTGAATCTGGGCGAAATATATCTACCCCCCTGGATGCAACCAGGTGACTTTACCTTCCTGCTGTCACAGTGGGTACAAGATCATTGAAGGAGGACATAAGTTCAATAATGAACTTGAGGGGGTACTGTGGTGGATGATTTGAACATTTCATATCATGGACTCTAATTAAACCACCATGCCCCCAATGGACACGTGTATATGTATATGTAGGTGGACGGGTATAACCGTATATGATTTTACAGGAATATATATATTTTGTGATATGATGCCAACTTATATTCTAAAAGGACCTTCTTACTGTCTAGTGGGAATATAAGTTGAATGTCTGTGAGTGATAATTCAATTATTTAAATTATCCTTTTGTTTTGAAGAGAGCCAGGACAGACGGAAAGGCTCCATCAAAGCAGGGGCCCTTAGCATGCTAATGTGAGAATTGGGTGGGCTGTAGATCAATAGGGTTGTTTATTACATATAACAGACGGAGAGGCACCAAAAGTTACCTGGAACATTTAGGAGGCTTGAGATGCAACCAATCAGGATCTGAGGGAACTTTGATCCAATGAATATCTAGGCTTGAGGTTCAACCAATCAGTTTGTAAGGCAACTTTAAACCAATGAGGCCATGGGGATTTTGAAACCTGGATAGGGAGGGGGGAGTAGGGACAGGGGGTATAAATCAGTCAGGCAGACCCATGGTTCCCTCTATTGGAATGATGACCTAGTCTAGACACGGTGACGTAATATCTCTCTCTCTCTGTCTCTCTCTTTCTCTCTCCACTTCCATCTTACTTCTCTTTTGCTTTCCTGTAACTCTTATTTTTCTACAACTTGTCCTGATATACTGCTGTATCCATTATAGCCATATTCTTATTGGTATTATTGTGTATCATTTATGTTATAGCAATATTCCTATTTGTATCATCTTTGTTTTAAAGGTGGTATCATTTATGTTATCGAATTAATACAAGTTTCTTTTCTTTATAAATAAATGTAATTGTTTTCTCTTTTTGCACTGCTATCGTTTGGTTTAATTTTTATATAGACAAAAGGTTTTAATCACTTATTTTAATTATTTAAGTGAGGTATAAATATTTCCGTAACAAGGCCAATCCCAGCGGCACTTTACCACATGATCGCTCCATCCAATGACGGAGCGATCACTGTCAACAAACCGGCGTCATGTCTGGTTCTCTCACCGATCGTATGAGGAGAGGTGTGAGGCTTCTTGTGTTTTTTTTGTTTTGTTATTCCAAGTGCCCAGCAGTGCTCTACAGTGCCCCTCAGTGCCAGATCCGTGCCCCAGCAGTGCCATATCAGTGCACATCTGTGCCTCATCAATGCCCAGCAGTTGTCTACAGTACCCCATCAGTGCACTTCAGTGGCCTACAGTGTCACATCAGTAAGTGCTCATCAGTGACACTATATCAGTGGATCCTCATCAGCGCCCGTCAGTGCCGTAAAAAAAAAAGTGTAAAAAATGCGTTTTCATTTTCTTTCCACATTTTCCAAAAACTTGTGAAAAAAAATTACATGTTCAAAAGATTCATTGTGTCTCAGATTATATGTTGGGGTGTTTTCTTTCCAAAATAGGGGCCATTTTGTGGGCGTTTCCATTGTTTTGGTGCTCCAGGGCCTTCAAATGTGTGATAGGTTGTCAGGAAATTAGATGTGTAATTTGTGCTTTTAGAATGCCCGACGATGCTCCCTGCATGTTGGGCCTCTGTATGTGGGAAAAAGTCTCACACATGTGGTATCGCCATACTCAGGAGGAGTAGTAGAATGTGTTTTGGGGTGTAGTTGCAAATACGAATATGCCATGTGAGAGAAATATGTATAAAAAGCAGTGCAGCGCTAAAATCATATGTAACACAAAAAGTCCATGGGATGTATAGTTCAGAAACCAGAGGAATGTTATCTGAAACACCAACAGGAAGATAGAAGGATCCTCTAGCTGTGAAACAGAGTGCTTGTAAAAGATCACAAGTGCAACCACTTCCGTGTATTTCCACCACCAGATACACAGGCCGCTCACCTCAGAATGTGGACCTCTGTATTACCAGAAGGTCACATAAGCAGTCCCTTTATCAAGGGTAATGTTGAAGATGAGAGAGCTGTCTTCATACGGTGCTTCAACCGAAATCCTCAATCATTCAATAATCCCAAAAGCGAACTCATAAATTGGCGTAGTTACATGAAAAATGTCAAAAAGAAATACATAGTGCTCTCCATATATAAAAAACACTTGATTTATTTATTTAAAAAGTTACTCACAAGCGAGGCACAGACACCCTGTGCTCGGATAACAGTCATGTAACATAGATGTGGAACCAGGTAGATGGCTGTCCTGGCGTCGTGTAGCCCCTCGCACGCATATCGTCTGTGGGCAAGGACTTCCTCAGCGAAAATTAAATGGGGCCAGCATGTCAGTTCATTTATACAAGCCATATTCCTGGTGTATGCTGTGTGTGAAAAAGAAATCCCGCCCACCCCATAATTGGGGAACTATGTAACAAGCGCCCTCATTGGTGGCCAAGAGATATGCCAAATTAACAAACCGGCAATCATTGGCTAGAGGGATATGGTAATCAAAGAACTTCCGGGTGATGTCCCTCACATGGCGTACTGCAGCTCCAATCGGCGGAGGAATAACAGGGGATATCACCTCCCAGACTATGACCTTCCGGGTCGGCGCTCCCCACATGATCCATCGTCACAGCAACAAAAATAAACATGCCTGTAGAACGTTCCCCTCACCGCACCTACGTGAAGCCGAGGGCGGGGCGGAGCGGTCATGTGACACCAGATGCAAATAAAGCACGTAGGATAACAATCCCTCAACGTGCCTAATATGCAGAGCCTCCACGTTAAAACTGTCAGATCCACCCCTACTGAGAATAACCATCCCTCCAAGCTGCAACATAGCTGTCATAAGTAATGACATGTGACAATGCTAACAGGCAGTATTATTGATGTGGTACAGCAAACGCTGCATCCCACAGTGTGCCACCCAGTGGCAAAAGCCTGCATTGCATGTCATACAGGATCTCTAGAGAATAAAAAGATAAAATCAAAAATAAGTAAAATAAACATAAACACCAGTGATCCCACTGTCTGAACGAAAGATACATAGAAGGGTACCGAGCAAATAAAAAAGTGCATATACGCTCGCTGGGGTCATGTATACATAGATCAAAAAATCCGACCATATATAGGGCACAATGGTCAATATGTATACAGACACACACCAGCTCCCCCCTTCTTGTTATTACTTTGAGGGGCCCGTGGGTCCTCATAGTGATGACAATCGTAACACTAAACAGGGGCCAGAGGTGCATAAGGGTAATAAAACAGTCATATATAGACCTGTAAAATTAATAAAGACGTCAGCACAACCATCTAACCTGTTAGACAAATATCACATACTAAATACATAATGTCATAATAAAAGTAATAACAAGAAGGGGGGAGCTGATGTGTGTCTGTATACATATTGACCATTGTGCCCTATATGTGGTCGGATTTTTTGATCTATGTATACATGACCCCAGCGAGCGTATATGCACATTTTTATTTGCTCGGTACCCTTCTATGTATCTTTCGTTCAGACAGTGGGATCACTGGTGTTTATGTTTATTTTACTTATTTTTGATTTTATCCTTTTATTCTCTAGAGATCCTGTATGACATGCAATGCAGGCTTTTGCCACTGGGTGGCACACTGTGGGATGCAGCGTTTGCTGTACCACATCAATAATACTGCCTGTTAGCATTGTCACATGTCATTACTTATGACAGCTATGTTGCAGCTTGGAGGGATGGTTATTCTCAGTAGGGGTGGATCTGACAGTTTAAACGTGGAGGCTCTGCATATTAGGCACGTTGAGGGATTGTTATCCTACGTGCTTTATTTGCATCTGGTGTCACATGACCGCTCCGCCCCGCCCTCGGCTTCACGTAGGTGCGGTGAGGGGAACGTTTTGCATTTTTAAATCCGCCCAACAACAAATATTCAACAAAAAAAAAAAAAAATGCGGAAAACACAACAAAAAGCACTGCAGAAACGCTCGAAATGTATGAAGAAAAATAACTAATTTGCAATTTTTTTAAATTTTGCATAGTGAATCGAGCCTAATGCCGCGTACACACAATCAGAAATTCCGACAAGAAAACTGTGGATTTTTTCTGACGGAATGTTGGCTCAAACTTGTGTTGCATACACACGGTCACACAAATCTTGTCAGAAATTCCGACCGTCAATAACGCGGTGACGTACAACACGTACAACGAGCCGAGATCAATGAAGTTCAATAGGCAGTTTGGCTCCTCTGCTTGATTCTGAGCATGTGTGTTTTTTTGCGTGTCGGAATTGCATACGGACGATAGGAATTTTTTTAAAAATAGAGAACCTGCTCTCAATCTTTTGTTGGCGGAAATTCCGACAGCAAAAGTCCGATGGAGCATACACATGTTCAGAATTTCCGACCAAAAGCTCACATCGGACTTTTCTTGTCGGAATTTCCGATCGTGTGTAGGCGGCATAAGGCTGCATTCAAACTTCAACGTTTTGAATCACAAGCAGATTTGCCGTGAATCGGCCCGCGATCTGAAAGCGCTGATGTGTGAATGGCAAATCACGGGACTCGCATTTGAGATGTCATTCATTTAAATAACACCTCAAATTGTCTGCAATCGCCGCAACATGCATCGAGGGAAGCATGTCACCCAAAAAAAGTTCAGGAGCTACATTTGGTTGACATGCTTCCGGCGACGCGTGTTGGCACGATTGCAGCGCGATAACCCGTGCCGCGATTTGAGGTGTCATTCAAATGAATAGCATCTCAAATGCGTGTCCTGCGATTTGCAATTCACACATCAGCGCTTTCAAATCGTGGCAAGATTCGCAGCAAATCTGCCCGCAATTCAAAACGCTGAAGTGTGAATGCAGCCTGAGTGCCCAGTGGGCAAGTGGTTAAGTGGTGAGGATGGAGAATGCTACATAATAATGAACCTGTGTGGTCAACCACGAATTACAAAAAAAAAAAAAGAAAAAAAAAAAAAGAGGTCCAAGGTTCACAGAAGGAAAAAGGACAACGACCCCATACAAGGTCTCTCATGCCAACAATAATATTTCATACACAAACATTGGGAGAATTACAGTGTGAGATGGGGGGGGGGGCACTATCGCAATCTAAGCAAGCTGAGAGATTAACCTATAAATACATAATAAACTGGGATGAGTCTATTTACAGGATTCACTAAAGTGAAAATATGGTCTCCAACAATGCCACGAATGTGACATAATCCACAGGAACAAGTGACCTACATATGTGCTACATCTACAGGACAGCTTACTAGTCAGATCACCAGGTGAAAATAAAGGAATGAAAGCCTAAAAAAGAAAACCAATGCAGCCACCATATCCAACAACTGGTCAGCTGCAATACAATAAACATTTGTTTTTGGGTTTAATACCACTTTAAACACAAGACGAGGCAGTGTCATAGAGATAAAAGTACCTCTGACAAATGTTACTCCTCAGTTCAAACTGCTATTCACAAGAGCCCCCCTCTGCTCTTTGCAATCTCTCCGTCCACTATCCAAGCAGTTCAGCCTCTTTCCAGGCCTCACGCTGACACCCATTCTCCACTCCCTCCCTGCAGACACACACACGCACTCACGCATGGATATTTCTCTTAACCAATTCCTCTCTGGAGCAATTGTTCCTTTTCTTTTTTTTTCACACACACATTAAAATCTGTATCTTTGGCTATAAAATGACATAAAACCCCCAGAACATAATATATTTCTGAACGTAGAGGCTCTGTAGAAAAATAAGATGGAGGAATTAGAAACCTTTTTCTCATTAAATGAGTCTGAAGAAGTGACACCAACGTGTCTATGGGAAACACACAAATGTTATATTAGAGGTATCCTGATATCATTAGGGGCACGTAGAAAACGTAGAATGGGAGCTAAGCTAGAATCCCTGCTCGGGGATATCCGTACCCTGGAAATGACACATAAGAAATCACAAACGATTCAGATTGAAGAAAAATTAACTCGACTACGCGAGGAACTAAATTTAATATTAATGGAGAAAGCCAAAGTGACAATGACTCGATACAGAAGAGCTTTCTATGAGTATGGAAATAAACCGAGCAGGCTTCTGGCAAATGCACTCAGAGAAACGAGAACACGAAACTATATTGAAAATATTAAAGCACAGGGAGATGTAATAGTTAATTCATCCCAGGAAATCGCAAGGGTATTCAGAGACTATTATAAGAGCCTATATGAGTTAGGGGACCAGAAACGGACACCAAAGATACTTAGTGGAGTGGAGGCTAAGAAGTATATAGAGGACTCGGGAATTCCCAGATTGCCGGATAAAGTAGCAGAAGACATAGATGGCCCAATTACTATGAAAGAATTTACAGATGCCCTTCAAACATTAAAACCAGGGAAGGCCCCGGGCCCAGATGGGTCCACATTACTCTATTATAAAACTTTTGTCGATAAGCTGGCTCCAAGATTTCTGGAGGCCTTCAATTCGATACGAGAAGGGCAAACGATGCCTGCGGAAACATTGATGGCACACATAACCATTATACCTAAGGAGGGAAAAGATCTATCACAATGTGAGAGTTATCGCCCAATCTCTTTACTAATCGTAGATCTGAAGATTCTTACGAAAATATTGTCAAATCGATTATTGCCGTATATTTCGACCCTGATTCACCCAGATCAAGTGGGGTTTATACCGGAGAGAGAAGGAAGGGAAAACACGCAACGGGTCATAAGTGCTATACAATATGCGCAATTCCATCAAAAACCACTAGTGCTTATTTCTGCTGATGCAGAAAAAGCATTTGACAGAGTGGAATGGAGCTTCTTGAAAGCTACTATGCAACATATACGACTAAGGAGAGGGATGCTGAACTGGGTTATGAGCTTATACTCCTCTCCCAAAGTTAGGGTAAATTACATACTATCCGAACCCTTTTCAATACATAATGGAACACGGCAAGGCTGCCCATTATCACCTACCATCTTTATTTTGACCCTGGAACCATTCTTAAGAATAATAAGGGCGAACTCAGATATCGGTGGTATAGTAGTCAAGGGAGGGGAACATAAACTGGCTGCTTTTGCAGATGATCTTTTATTTTTCATAACCTTGCCAGCAATATCTATGCCCTCACTATTGAGGGAGATTGGTAAATATGGGAGACTGTCCAATTTTAAAGTCAACTATAACAAATCAGAAGCAATGGGAATTGAGCCAAATGCCACGCTGCAACATCAGTTAGTTACTTTTTTTCCGTTTAGATGGACAGAATCCCACATAGGATACCTGGGGACAAAAATACCAAAGAGATTAAATAGGATACTTGAACTTAACTTTACTCCATTTATAAGACAGATAAAACTGGATTTACAGCGATGGGATAAGGAAGTATTCACGTGGTTTGGCAGAATTAATATCATAAAAATGAGCATAATGCCTAGACTGCTATACCTATTCCAGACCCTACCCATTAGGATTCCCACTGGATTTCTGAGAGACCTGAAAATAACGTTTGGAAATTTCATTTGGGCCGGGAAACCAGCTAGAATTCGGAGAGATATTCTAACCCTACCAAAGGAACAAGGAGGGGTGGGATTTCCCGACCCAGTGGGGTATTATGAGGCAATGCATCTAACAAGGGTACTGGATTGGTGTACGTCTCAAAAAAAACCTTGGGTACAGATGGAGCAGGCAATGTCCAAGATACCCCTAGAGGGGTTGGCATGGCTTCCGTACACGACTATACTGAGGGCAGTAAAGCACCACATAACAGTGGGGGCCACGCTGAACTCGGTAAAAAAGACATTAAAAAAAACTAAAATGGATAGCCTTCTGAGTCCAATGACTCCGATCGTGGGCAACCCGGGATTTGTGCTGGGTCTAAAAGATAAAAAATTCATAAAAATGAAGCAACAGGGTAGAAGTAGACTAATACATTTTTTTAAATATAATCAAGTGATGTCGAGAGAGGAGATGGACCGAGAACTCTCAGAGGAATTAGATATATTCAGGCGGATGCAGCTGAATGCTTTTCTGCAGGCAATATCTAAGCAAATGAGAGAAATAACCACATTAACTAAGTTTGAGAAACTATGCCTCAAGGGGGAAGCAGTAAGACATGCGCTGTCGAAGCTATACGTAATGGTGAATGAGTTAAAGGCCCCACGGGAACTGGGCTTTATACAGGCTTGGGAAATAGATCTGGGGGTCACCTTCTCTGAGACTCAGAAAAACAAGATATTTAGATACACGCACAAGTCCTCAATAGCAACTAGATACCAAGAAGGCGGCTATAAGATTTTGAGTAGATGGTACAGAACTCCAGCAGTGCTGCATCGAATCTATCCACAGGTGTCTAACCTGTGCTGGAGATGCCAAGGAGCGAATCTATCCACAGGTGTCTAACCTGTGCTGGAGATGCCAAGGAGCTGAGGGCACCTTGTTACATATCTTTTGGGAGTGCCCGAGAATAAAAGATTTTTGGAAGATGGTTGCTGAAACAATAAAAGAAGTTACCAATGTGTCCCTTGTAGAGATGCCAGCGGTTTTTCTCCTGTTTGATATTCCGTTATCAATAGGAAAATACAAAAAATCATTGGTGAGACATTTACTCACAACAGCGAAAGCATGTATCCCAGCTCTCTGGAAGAGCTCAGTCTCACCAACTAGAACACAATGGATCACTAAAATAACGGAAGTCCAACAAATGGAAAGCCTCACAATGAATATGAGGGAACAGGAGGACCAATATCGACAAACCTGGGCCCCTTACATCACTTTCAGAGAACAGGGGGGATAGGAGAGAAGAGGTGGGGGAGAGGGTGACATCCTTTTTTTTTTTAAGGGACTAAGCCTATTCCGGGGCTCTAGATCCTCGGATATAGGTGGGAAGGGGGAGGTCTAGGGAGGGGGGGGGGGAAATAATGGAGATTTTCAGTAGTACACTACAGAAATGATTAAATAAGACCAATAAGAACGAAAAAGAAAGATGAATTTAAAAATGCGAGGTGGTAGGTCAAAAAAGAGTGACCAATGTGAATATTACGTAGAGATGACAGAGAAATGAACTAAGATTGATGTATAAGATGTATTGTACTAAATGCTATATCTCTGTATGTGTGAATGAAAAGACTAAGAAATAAAGAATTTATAAAAAAAAAAGAATAATAAGATGGTAGTTGCAAGTTTTTGTCTTGTACAATATTCACGCAAATGTTTACCGGATCTAAATTTCCAGTATTTCCTTCAGTAGGTGACACTTTAAATGCCTTGTTAACTGTAAATGAGGGTTTTAGAATTGCTACTCTCACTCCAATGTGCACTCAATAAATGCTGAGCAATCGCTGCTGAACATGCGTTTAACATTCATATGTAGGGATAAGCTCGCTGTTCGGGGGGTTTAGTACACGCCCCACACTATAAGACCGCTAGCACGGCGGCCTTGTGTAGTGTGTTGGCGTGCAGGGAGAGAGGAGGATAGGCAGGGACAATGTCAGTGTCATCTTTGCTTAACCTAGCGCAGTTACAGTGAGTGTAGTGTGTTGGCGTGCAGGGAGAGAGCAGGATAGGCAGGGACAGTGTCGGTGTCATCTTTGCTTAACCTAGCGCAGTTACAGTGGGTGTAGTGTGTTGGCGTGCAGGGAGAGAGAAGGATAGGCAGGGACAGTGTCATCTTTGCTTGTTAACCTGCAGCAGTTACAGTGGGTGTAGTGTGCCTCCTGCACAGTATACACCTGAAGATACCCCTTATTGCTGGTGTTGCTTTTGTTCTGTTGTGTAACACAGGCATCTGCAGCAGTTACAGTGGGTGTAGTGTGCCTCCTGCACAGTATACACCTAAAGCTACCCCTTATTGCTGGTGTTGTTCTGTTGTGTAACACAGGCATCTGCAGCAGTTACAGTGGGTGTAGTGTGCCTCCTGCACAGTATACACCTGAAGCTACCCCTTATTGCCGGTGTTGTTCTGTTGTGTAACACAGGCATCTGCAGCAGTTACAGTGGGTGTAGTGTGCCTCCTGCACAGTAGTGATGAGCCGAACACTCCCCTGTTCGGTTCGCACCAGAACCCGCGAACGGACCGAAAGTTCGAACGAACATTAGAACCCTATTAAATACAATGGATGCGAACGTTCGAATTCTAAAGTGCTAATTATAACAACTATTATGCATGTTATTGTCCTAAAAAGGGTTTGGGAACCCGGGTTCTGCACCAGGGGACATGTATCAATGCAAAAAGAAGTTTTAAAAACGGTCGTTTTTCGGGAGCAGTCATTTTAATGATGCATAAAGTGAAAAAAAAAAAGTCAAATATTCCTTTAAATATCGTACCTGGGGGGTGTCTAAAGTATGCCTGTGAAGTGCCACGTGTTTCCCGTGTTTAGAACTGTCCCTGCACAAAATGACACTTCTAAAGGAAAAAAAAGCCATTTAAAACTGCTTGCGGCTTTAATGTAATGTCTGGTCCCGGAAATATGGATGAAATTCTTTAAGAAAAATGGCATAGCTACCCCATGACCCCCCCCCCTACCCCAGCCCATTACCAGCCCCTTTGGGTCTTGTATGGATATTAAGGGGAACCCCGCACATAAAATAAAAAAGGCCCTATATACTCTGAACAGCCCTATACAGGCGGTGCATACAAGACAGGGACTGTAGGTTTGTTCTTATGTAGAATCTGTTTGTAATTTTGAACAGGTACATTGTTGAAGTGTAGCTCCAGACCAAAAATCTATTTTTAAACTTTTTGGAAAACATAGGTAAGGGTTATCACCCCTGTAACATTTGTTTTGCTGTCTGTGCCCCTGTTCAGAACATTTCACCTCACTTTCCGTCCCAATGACAACTGTTTTTGAAATGTGGTGTTTTTCTTGAAACAAGGATTGCTGATAAAGCATCAGTACAGAGGAGACACCTTTCTCCCATATTTATTCTTACAGGAGAGAATTTTCCTTCCTAGTGGTAGATTTCCTCTCACTTCCTGTTGTCTTCTTGCGTTTGCAAGTAGGAGTCGTTTGTAAGTTGGATGTTTGAAAGTAGGGACCTGCCGTATATACTCTGCAGAAATAGGCCCCTTAGTTGTTGGTGTTGGCACAACACTGTAAGCACTCACAGTTACTCTTGGTTGGTGCTGGAACGCCCTGCTGTCAACTATTATATCAGGAATTTTAATTACATATAATTGTTGAACAGTGGTAGTAAAAATTGGGCCTTTGATGGTGGTGCTGGTGCCACAACACTGTAAGCCCTGACAGTTACTCTTGGTGGGTGCAGCAATGGGCCCTGCTGTGAATTATTAGATCAAGAATTGTAATTACATGCCCCTGTTGAACAGGGGCTGAAAAATTGGGCCTTAGGCACTGGTGGCACAACACTGCAACCCCTCACAGATACTGTACTTGGAGCACAGCAATGAGCCCTGTTGCAAAGTATTGCTTCAAAAATTGTAATGACACGCCCCTGTTAAACAGGGGCTGAAAAATTGGGCCTTAGGCACTGGTGGCACAACACTGCAACTCCTCACAGATACTGTACTTGGAGTACAGCAATGAGCCCTGTTGCAAAGTATTGCTTCAAAAATTGTAATTACACGCCCCTGTTAAACAGGGGCTGAAAAATTGGGCGTTAGGCACTGGTGGCGGCACCCATAAACAAAAATGATCTTCCAAGCTATCATCATCAATCGTATCATTGAGGACTCGGAGGAGGAGGATAGCCAGTCAACATAACAGCACAGGCACTCAGCATCAGCATCAGTCTTGAAGGGATGTGACATGTTAAAATCAATTAGTCTGTTATATCAGCATCAGGTGTGTGGTAGCTGGTGGTGATCCAAGACTGGTTCATCTTGATGAAAGTCAGTCGATCAACCGAGTCGGTGGACAGGCGCACCCTGTGATCCGTGACAAATCCTCCAGCAGCACTGAATGTGCGTTCCGAAAGAACGCTGGATGCAGGACAGGCCAGTAGCTCAATTGCATACTGTGCAAGCTCTGGCCAGTGATCCATCCTCAAGACCCAGTAAGCCAGAGGATTTTCGGTGGGGAAGGTGTCCAAGTCTGACCTTGCCCCTAGATATTCCTGCACCATGTTTATCAGACGCTGGCGATGGTTGCTGGAACCGATCATACTTTGGGGCTGCGGACTAAAGAATTGTCTGAACGCATCGGTCAGACGGCCACCTTCCCCACCGCTCCTTCTTTGACTGGCCGAAGCCTCAGCAACTCGTTGTCCAGGACCAGGAGTTTGCAACCTCCCAGTCTCTGGGAACGCGTTGCACAGACCTTTCTGCAAGGCCTCCCGGAGTTGTCTCATCCACTGCTCCCTCTGCGACGGTAACATAAGGTCCGCAACCTTACCCTTGTACCGTGGATCAAGGAGAGTGGCCAGCCAGTAATGGTCCCTCTCCTTGATCCGAAGAATACGAGGATCCTTCCGCAGACTTTGCAGGATCAGGGAGGCCATGCAGCGTAGGTTTGCTGAGGCATTCGCTCCGGAGTCCTCTGGGTCACTAAGGACGACATGATCCGCAGCCACCTCCTCCCAGCCACGTACAAGTCCACTGGTTTCTTGGGACTGTAAATCATCCCTAAAAGACTGCTGCTGATGATGCTGAGTGCCAGCCTCCACCTCCATGCTGACACAATCCTCCTCCTCCTCCTCCTCCTCCTCCTCTTCCTGTGCGATGGGTGGGACAGAAGGAACACTGTCTGGGTAAAGGGGGCCTTGAGAGGCAAGGAAGTCCTCCTCTTCCTGCCTCTGTTCTGCCTCAAGTGCCCTGTCCATTATTCCACGCAGCGTGTGCTCCAACAGGTGGACAAGAGGTACAGTGTCACTGATGCATGCACTGTCACTGCTCACCATCCTCGTGGCCTCCTCAAATGGTGCCAGGACAGTGCATGCATCCCTGATCATGCCCCACTGGCGTGGAGAAAAAAAACCAAGCTCCCCTGACCCTGTCCTGGTGCCGTAGTCGCACAGGTACTCATTGATGGCCCTCTGCTGCGTGTGCAGCCGCTGCAGCATGGCCAACATTGAGTTCCACCTGGTGGGCATGTCACATATAAGGCGGTTCTTGGGCAGGTTCAACTCCTTTTGCAGCTCAGCCAGGCGAGCACTGGCATTATAAGATCTGCGGAAATGCACACAGACTTTCCTGGCCTGCCTCAGGACATCCTGTAAGCCCGGGTACCTGCCCAAGAACCGCTGCACCACCAGGTTAAGGACGTGAGCCACACAGGGCACATGGGTCAGTTGTCCCTGTCGGAGGGCGGAGAGGAGGTTGGTGCCATTGTCGCAAACCACCATTCCTGGCTTAAGCTGGCGTGGCGTCAACCACCTCTCGGCCTGGCCCTGCAGAGCAGACAGGACCTCTGCCCCAGTGTGGCTTCTGTCCCCCAAACACACCAGCGCAAGCACGGCATGGCATCTTTTTGCCTGCGTACTTGCGTAGCCCCGTGAACGGCTACGGAGCACCGCTGGTTCATAGGACAAACCACAGGAAGAGGCCATGGAGGAAGAAGAAGAGGAGGGGGTGGAGGAGAGAGGTGTGTCACAACCAGTAGTAGCATTTTGGAGGCGTGGCGGTGGGACAACCTCCAACACTACTGCACCTTGTCCTGAATCCTTCCCAGCTGCCAAAAGAGTGACCCAATGGGCCGTGAAAGAAAGGTAACGTCCCTGTCCATGCCTGCTGGACCATGAGTCAGCGGTAATATGCACCTTACCGCTGACCGCCCTGTCCAGCGAGGCCAAGACATTGCCTTCCACATGCCGGTAGAGAGCCGGAATAGCCTTCCGTGCGAAAAAGTGGCGTTTGGGAACCTGCCACTGAGGAACCGCACATTGCACAAACTCACGGAAGGGGGCCGAGTCTACCAACTGAAAAGGCAGCAGTTGAAGCGCTAGCAATTTAGCCAAGCTAGCATTCAACCGCTGGGCATGTGGATGGCTGGGAGTGAACTTCTTTCGACGGTCCAGCAGCTGGGGCAGGGAAATTTGCCTGCTAGAATCGGACGTCGGTGTACTGCTAGCAGAGTGGGCGCAAGTACTTGGCTGTGACACACCTAATTCTACACCTTCATTCCTCTCAGTGCATGTTTCAGAGAGGACTGAAGTTATAGTGGGGTTGGAGATCCCAGCTGATGCGGTGCAAGGAGAGGTCCGCTTTGTTCTTTGGTGTGGGTCTTTGAGGTAGGCTTGCCAACGAGCTGCATGGCAGGTCAACATATGTCTGGTCAGGCATGTGGTACCCAAGCGGCTGATGTTTTGGCCACGCGATATACGCTTGAGACATATGTTGCAAACAGCAGCTGTGCGATCTGATGCACTAGCCTCAAAAAAGGCCCACACCAAAGAACTTTTTGAATGACGGGCAGAGGCAGCGCCCTGCACAGGCGGAGCTCTGCGGTGTGATTCCGTCGGTGTACTGCCCTTACGCTGGCCACCAAAGGGCATCCTGCCTCGTTGGAGATGTGCCTCCTCCTCATCCTCCTCCTCCTCCTCTCTCCTATTAGGCACCCACGTGGAGTCAGTGACCTCATCATCCCCTCCCTCCTCATCACTGGAGCCAATCTGGCAGTATGCTGCAGCTGCTGGAACATGACTGCCAGATTGGTGTCCTTCTTGAGCATCCCCTCTGTCTGCTCTCACGCTACTGCCTTCCTCTAGCTGGGTTTCATCATCAGACCCTTCGAAACGCTGGGCATCCTCCTGGAGCATGTACCCAACACTGTGCTGAAACAGTTCGGGGGACTCCTCAGGAGGAGGACATGGTGGGTCTAGGGAAGGAGTGACTGATGATTTGTCTGACATTGATACCAGGGAAGACGACGCTTTGGCAGCTGCTTTTCCAGTACCCTGAGCCTGGGTGAGAGAGGATGAGGAGGAGGGCTTGGTCATCCACTCTACCAAGTCTTCGGCATGATGTGGCTCAACATGTCCAGCTGCCGAAAAGAAGGACAAGCGTGTCCCATGGCCATGTGCTGATGACAATGCACCGCGTCCACGACCAGCACTGTTGCCCCCAGACACAGAGCCTGCTTGCCCTCTTTTATTGCCTCCTGACTGTCTGCCTCTCCTTGTTTGCCTTCCAGACATTCTAATAGATGGCCTGCACGGAGATGGGAAAAAAGCAATAAGGGCTACCTTCAGGTGTCCTTCTCTGTCCCTTGAAACAAGGACTTTCACAGTGAAAGAAACTGACACTCTCCCTACCTACAGTTTTCTGTCCCTAGAATAAATGTTTTTTTTAAGCACAATATAGCACAAGGACAATTCACTCACTGTCCTTACAGGTCCCTGGAAACAAGGACTTGCAGAGTGAAAGAAAAAAAACACTCTCCCTACCTACAGTTTTCTGTCCCTAGAAAAAATGTTTTTTTTAATCACAATATAGCACAAGGACAATTCACTCACTGTCCTTCCAGGTCCCTGGAAACAAGGACTTGCAGAGTGAAATAAACTGACACTCTCCCTACCTACAGTTTTCTGTCCCTAGAATAAATGTTTTTTTAAGCACAATATAGCACAAGGACAATTCACTCACTGTCCTTCCAGGTCCCTGGAAACAAGGACTTGCAGAGTGAAAGAAAAAAAACACTCTCCCTACCTACAGTTTTCTGTCCCTAGAAAAAATGTTTTTTTTAATCACAATATAGCACAAGAACAATTCACTCACTGTCCTTACAGGTCCCTGGAAACAAGGACTTGCAGAGTGAAAGAAAAAAAACACTCTCCCTACCTACAGTTTTCTGTCCCTAGAAAAAATGTTTTTTTTAATCACAATATAGCACAAGGACAATTCACTCACTGTCCTTCCAGGTCCCTGGAAACAAGGACTTGCAGAGTGAAAGAAAAAAAACACTCTCCCTACCTACAGTTTTCTGTCCCTAGAAAAAATGTTTTTTTTAATCACAATATAGCACAAGAAAAATTCACTCACTGTCCTTACAGGTCCCTGGAAACAAGGACTTACAGAGTGAAAGAAAAAAAACACTCTCCCTACCTACAGTTTTCTGTCCCTAGAAAAAATGTTTTTTTTAATCACAATATAGCACAAGAAAAATTCACTCACTGTCCTTACAGGTCCCTGGAAACAAGGACTTGCAGAGTGAAAGAAAAAAAACACTCTCCCTACCTACAGTTTTCTGTCCCTAGAAAAAATGTTTTTTTTAATCACAATATAGCACAAGAAAAATTCACTCACTGTCCTTTCAGGTCCCTGGAAACAAGGACTTGCAGAGTGAAAGAAAAAAAACACTCTCCCTACCTACAGTTTTCTGTCCCTAGAAAAAATGTTTTTTTTTTTAATCACAATATAGCACAAGAAAAATTCACTCACTGTCCTTACAGGTCCCTGGAAACAAGGACTTGCAGAGTGAAAGAAAACAAACACTCTCCCTACCTACAGTTTTCTGTCCCTAGAAAAAATGTTTTTTTTAATCACAATATAGCACAAGAAAAATTCACTCACTGTCCTTACAGGTCCCTGGAAACAAGGACTTGCAGAGTGAAAGAAAAAAAACACTCTCCCTACCTACAGTTTTCTGTCCCTAGAAAAAATGTTTTTTTTAATCACAATATAGCACAAGAAAAATTCACTCACTGTCCTTTCAGGTCCCTGGAAACAAGGACTTGCAGAGTGAAAGAAAAAAAACACTCTCCCTACCTACAGTTTTCTGTCCCTAGAAAAAATGTTTTTTTTAATCACAATATAGCACAAGAAAAATTCACTCACTGTCCTTACAGGTCCCTGGAAACAAGGACTTGCAGAGTGAAAGAAAAAAAACACTCTCCCTACCTACAGTTTTCTGTCCCTAGAAAAAATGTTTTTTTTAATCACAATATAGCACAAGAACAATTCACTCACTGTCCTTACAGGTCCCTGGAAACAAGGACTTGCAGAGTGAAAGAAAAAAAACACTCTCCCTACCTACAGTTTTCTGTCCCTAGAAAAAATGTTTTTTTTAATCACAATATAGCACAAGAAAAATTCACTCACTGTCCTTACAGGTCCCTGGAAACAAGGACTTGCAGAGTGAAAGAAAAAAAACACTCTCCCTACCTACAGTTTTCTGTCCCTAGAAAAAATGTTTTTTTTAATCACAATATAGCACTAGAAAAATTCACTCACTGTCCTTACAGGTCCCTGGAAACAAGGACTTGCAGAGTGAAAGAAAAAAAACACTCTCCCTACCTACAGTTTTCTGTCCCTAGAAAAAATGTTTTTTTTAATCACAATATAGCACAAGAAAAATTCACTCACTGTCCTTTCAGGTCCCTGGAAACAAGGACTTGCAGAGTGAAAGAAAAAAAACACTCTCCCTACCTACAGTTTTCTGTCCCTAGAAAAAATGTTTTTTTTAATCACAATATAGCACAAGAAAAATTCACTCACTGTCCTTACAGGTCCCTGGAAACAAGGACTTGCAGAGTGAAAGAAAAAAAACACTCTCCCTACCTACAGTTTTCTGTCCCTAGAAAAAATGTTTTTTTTTAATCACAATATAGCACAAGAACAATTCACTCACTGTCCTTACAGGTCCCTGGAAACAAGGACTTGCAGAGTGAAAGAAAAAAAACACTCTCCCTACCTACAGTTTTCTGTCCCTAGAAAAAATGTTTTTTTTAATCACAATATAGCACAAGAAAAATTCACTCACTGTCCTTACAGGTCCCTGGAAACAAGGACTTGCAGAGTGAAAGAAAAAAAACACTCTCCCTACCTACAGTTTTCTGTCCCTAGAAAAAATGTTTTTTTTAATCACAATATAGCACAAGAAAAATTCACTCACTGTCCTTACAGGTCCCTGGAAACAAGGACTTGCAGAGTGAAAGAAAAAAAACACTCTCCCTACCTACAGTTTTCTGTCCCTAGAAAAAATGTTTTTTTTAATCACAATATAGCACAAGAAAAATTCACTCACTGTCCTTACAGGTCCCTTGAAACAAGGACTTGCAGAGTGAAAGAAAAAAAACACTCTCCCTACCTACAGTTTTCTGTCCCTAGAAAAAATGTTTTTTTTAATCACAATATAGCACAAGAAAAATTCACTCACTGTCCTTTCAGGTCCCTGGAAACAAGGACTTGCAGAGTGAAAGAAAAAAAACACTCTCCCTACCTACAGTTTTCTGTCCCTAGAAAAAATGTTTTTTTTAATCACAATATAGCACAAGAACAATTCACTCACTGTCCTTACAGGTCCCTGGAAACAAGGACTTGCAGAGTGAAAGAAAAAAAACACTCTCCCTACCTACAGTTTTCTGTCCCTAGAAAAAATGTTTTTTTTAATCACAATATAGCACAAGAAAAATTCACTCACTGTCCTTACAGGTCCCTGGAAACAAGGACTTGCAGAGTGAAAGAAAAAAAACACTCTCCCTACCTACAGTTTTCTGTCCCTAGAATAAATGTTTTTTTTAAGCACAATATAGCACAAGGACAATTCACTCACTGTCCTTACAGGTCCCTGGAAACAAGGACTTGCAGAGTGAAAGAAAAAAAACACTCTCCCTACCTACAGTTTTCTGTCCCTAGAAAAAATGTTTTTTTTAATCACAATATAGCACAAGAAAAATTCACTCACTGTCCTTACAGGTCCCTGGAAACAAGGACTTGCAGAGTGAAAGAAAAAAAAACACTCTCCCTACCTACAGTTTTCTGTCCCTAGAAAAAATGTTTTTTTTAATCACAATATAGCACAAGAAAAATTCACTCACTGTCCTTTCAGGTCCCTGGAAACAAGGACTTGCAGAGTGAAAGAAAAAAAACACTCTCCCTACCTACAGTTTTCTGTCCCTAAAAAAAATGTTTTTTTTAATCACAATATAGCACAAGAAAAATTCACTCACTGTCCTTACAGGTCCCTGGAAACAAGGACTTGCAGAGTGAAAGAAAAAAAACACTCTCCCTACCTACAGTTTTCTGTCCCTAGAAAAAATGTTTTTTTTTAATCACAATATAGCACAAGAACAATTCACTCACTGTCCTTACAGGTCCCTGGAAACAAGGACTTGCAGAGTGAAAGAAAAAAAACACTCTCCCTACCTACAGTTTTCTGTCCCTAGAAAAAATGGTTTTTTTAATCACAATATAGCACAAGAAAAATTCACTCACTGTCCTTACAGGTCCCTGGAAACAAGGACTTGCAGAGTGAAAGAAAAAAAACACTCTCCCTACCTACAGTTTTCTGTCCCTAGAAAAAATGTTTTTTTTAATCACAATATAGCACAAGAAAAATTCACTCACTGTCCTTACAGGTCCCTGGAAACAAGGACTTGCAGAGTGAAAGAAAAAAAACACTCTCCCTACCTACAGTTTTCTGTCCCTAGAAAAACTGTTTTTTTTAATCACAATATAGCACAAGAAAAATTCACTCACTGTCCTTACAGGTCCCTGGAAACAAGGACTTGCAGAGTGAAAGAAAAAAAACACTCTCCCTACCTACAGTTTTCTGTCCCTAGAAAAAATGTTTTTTTTAATCACAATATAGCACAAGAAAAATTCACTCACTGTCCTTTCAGGTCCCTGGAAACAAGGACTTGCAGAGTGAAAGAAAAAAAACACTCTCCCTACCTACAGTTTTCTGTCCCTAGAAAAAATGTTTTTTTTAATCACAATATAGCACAAGAACAATTCACTCACTGTCCTTACAGGTCCCTGGAAACAAGGACTTGCAGAGTGAAAGAAAAAAAACACTCTCCCTACCTACAGTTTTCTGTCCCTAGAAAAAATGTTTTTTTTAATCACAATATAGCACAAGAAAAATTCACTCACTGTCCTTACAGGTCCCTGGAAACAAGGACTTGCAGAGTGAAAGAAAAAAAACACTCTCCCTACCTACAGTTTTCTGTCCCTAGAATAAATGTTTTTTTTTAAGCACAATATAGCACAAGGACAATTCACTCACTGTCCTTACAGGTCCCTGGAAACAAGGACTTGCAGAGTGAAAGAAAAAAAACACTCTCCCTACCTACAGTTTTCTGTCCCTAGAAAAAATGTTTTTTTTAATCACAATATAGCACAAGAAAAATTCACTCACTGTCCTTACAGGTCCCTGGAAACAAGGACTTGCAGAGTGAAAGAAAAAAAACACTCTCCCTACCTACAGTTTTCTGTCCCTAGAAAAAATGTTTTTTTTAATCACAATATAGCACAAGAACAATTCACTCACTGTCCTTACAGGTCCCTGGAAACAAGGACTTGCAGAGTGAAAGAAAAAAAACACTCTCCCTACCTACAGTTTTCTGTCCCTAGAAAAAATGTTTTTTTTAATCACAATATAGCACAAGAAAAATTCACTCACTGTCCTTACAGGTCCCTGGAAACAAGGACTTGCAGAGTGAAAGAAAAAAAACACTCTCCCTACCTACAGTTTTCTGTCCCTAGAATAAATGTTTTTTTTAAGCACAATATAGCACAAGGACAATTCACTCACTGTCCTTACAGGTCCCTGGAAACAAGGACTTGCAGAGTGAAAGAAAAAAAACACTCTCCCTACCTACAGTTTTCTGTCCCTAGAAAAAATGTTTTTTTTAATCACAATATAGCACAAGAAAAATTCACTCACTGTCCTTACAGGTCCCTGGAAACAAGGACTTGCAGAGTGAAAGAAAAAAAAACACTCTCCCTACCTACAGTTTTCTGTCCCTAGAAAAAATGTTTTTTTTAATCACAATATAGCACAAGAAAAATTCACTCACTGTCCTTTCAGGTCCCTGGAAACAAGGACTTGCAGAGTGAAAGAAAAAAAACACTCTCCCTACCTACAGTTTTCTGTCCCTAGAAAAAATGTTTTTTTTAATCACAATATAGCACAAGAAAAATTCACTCACTGTCCTTACAGGTCCCTGGAAACAAGGACTTGCAGAGTGAAAGAAAAAAAACACTCTCCCTACCTACAGTTTTCTGTCCCTAGAAAAAATGTTTTTTTTTAATCACAATATAGCACAAGAACAATTCACTCACTGTCCTTACAGGTCCCTGGAAACAAGGACTTGCAGAGTGAAAGAAAAAAAACACTCTCCCTACCTACAGTTTTCTGTCCCTAGAAAAAATGGTTTTTTTAATCACAATATAGCACAAGAAAAATTCACTCACTGTCCTTACAGGTCCCTGGAAACAAGGACTTGCAGAGTGAAAGAAAAAAAACACTCTCCCTACCTACAGTTTTCTGTCCCTAGAAAAAATGTTTTTTTTAATCACAATATAGCACAAGAAAAATTCACTCACTGTCCTTACAGGTCCCTGGAAACAAGGACTTGCAGAGTGAAAGAAAAAAAACACTCTCCCTACCTACAGTTTTCTGTCCCTAGAAAAACTGTTTTTTTTAATCACAATATAGCACAAGAAAAATTCACTCACTGTCCTTACAGGTCCCTGGAAACAAGGACTTGCAGAGTGAAAGAAAAAAAACACTCTCCCTACCTACAGTTTTCTGTCCCTAGAAAAAATGTTTTTTTTAATCACAATATAGCACAAGAAAAATTCACTCACTGTCCTTTCAGGTCCCTGGAAACAAGGACTTGCAGAGTGAAAGAAAAAAAACACTCTCCCTACCTACAGTTTTCTGTCCCTAGAAAAAATGTTTTTTTTAATCACAATATAGCACAAGAACAATTCACTCACTGTCCTTACAGGTCCCTGGAAACAAGGACTTGCAGAGTGAAAGAAAAAAAACACTCTCCCTACCTACAGTTTTCTGTCCCTAGAAAAAATGTTTTTTTTAATCACAATATAGCACAAGAAAAATTCACTCACTGTCCTTACAGGTCCCTGGAAACAAGGACTTGCAGAGTGAAAGAAAAAAAACACTCTCCCTACCTACAGTTTTCTGTCCCTAGAATAAATGTTTTTTTTTAAGCACAATATAGCACAAGGACAATTCACTCACTGTCCTTACAGGTCCCTGGAAACAAGGACTTGCAGAGTGAAAGAAAAAAAACACTCTCCCTACCTACAGTTTTCTGTCCCTAGAAAAAATGTTTTTTTTAATCACAATATAGCACAAGGACAATTCACTCACTGTCCTTACAGGTCCCTGGAAACAAGGACTTGCAGAGTGAAATAAACTGACACTCTCCCTACCTACAGTTTTCTGTCCCTAGAATAAATGTTTTTTTAAGCACAATATAGCACAAGGACAATTCACTCACTGTCCTTCCAGGTCCCTGGAAACAAGGACTTGCAGAGTGAAAGAAAAAAAACACTCTCCCTACCTACAGTTTTCTGTCCCTAGAAAAAATGTTTTTTTTAATCACAATATAGCACAAGAACAATTCACTCACTGTCCTTACAGGTCCCTGGAAACAAGGACTTGCAGAGTGAAAGAAAAAAAACACTCTCCCTACCTACAGTTTTCTGTCCCTAGAAAAAATGTTTTTTTTAATCACAATATAGCACAAGGACAATTCACTCACTGTCCTTCCAGGTCCCTGGAAACAAGGACTTGCAGAGTGAAAGAAACTGACACTCTCCCTACCTACAGTTTTCTGTCCCTAGAATAAATGTTTTTTTAAGCACAATATAGCACAAGGACAATTCACTCACTGTCCTTCCAGGTCCCTGGAAACAAGGACTTGCAGAGTGAAAGAAACTGACACTGTCCCTACCTACAGTTTTCTGTCCCTAGAATAAATGTTTTTTTAAGCACAATATAGCACAAGGACAATTCACTCACTGTCCTTCCAGGTCCCTGGAAACAAGGACTTGCAGAGTGAAAGAAAAAAAACACTCTCCCTACCTACAGTTTTCTGTCCCTAGAAAAAATGTTTTTTTTAATCACAATATAGCACAAGAACAATTCACTCACTGTCCTTACAGGTCCCTGGAAACAAGGACTTGCAGAGTGAAAGAAAAAAAACACTCTCCCTACCTACAGTTTTCTGTCCCTAGAAAAAATGTTTTTTTTAATCACAATATAGCACAAGGACAATTCACTCACTGTCCTTCCAGGTCCCTGGAAACAAGGACTTGCAGAGTGAAAGAAACTGACACTCTCCCTACCTACAGTTTTCTGTCCCTAGAATAAATGTTTTTTTAAGCACAATATAGCACAAGGACAATTCACTCACTGTCCTTCCAGGTCCCTGGAAACAAGGACTTGCAGAGTGAAAGAAACTGACACTGTCCCTACCTACAGTTTTCTGTCCCTAGAATAAATGTTTTTTTTAAGCACACTATAGCACAAGCACAAAACACACTGACACTCTCCCTACCTATCCTTCTCTTTCCCTAAACTAAAGGAATCCAGGTTAAGCAAGAAAGAAATAACAGTCACTGTCCCTGCCTATGCTGCTCTATCCCTGCTCCGGAACACACTACACTAGGCCGCCGTGCTGGCGGCCTTTTATAGTGTGGGGCGTGTACTAAACACCCTCAGCAATAATTGGCCACAGGCATCCTGCCTGTGGCCAATCATTGCTCTCCTCGCTGCCGGCGCTGTGATTGGCCAAGCATGCGGGGTCACAGTGCATGCTTGGCCAATCACAGCGCCTGGATGACACTGCGATGGCGTAGTGCATTGTGGGCCGTTCGCGTCACTCGAATTTGGCGCGAACGGCCCAAATCGTTCGATCTTCGTCGAACGATCGAACAGCCGATGTTCGAGTCGAACGTATGTTCGACTCGAACACGAAGCTCATCCCTACTGCACAGTATACACCTGAAGCTACCCCTTATTGCTGGTGTTGTTCTGTTGTGTAACACAGGCATCTGCAAGCAGTTACAGTGGGTGTAGTGTGCCTCCTGCACAGTATACACCTGAAGCTACCCCTTATTGCTGGTGTTGGTGTTGTTCTGTTGTGTGACACAGGCATCTGCAAGCAGTTACAGTGGGTGTAGTGTGCCTCCTGCACAGTATACACCTGAAGCTACCCCTTATTGTTGGTGTTGGTGTTGTTCTGTTGTGTAACACAGGCATCTGCAAACAGTTACAGTGGGTGTAGTGTGCCTCCTGCACAGTATACACCTGAAGCTACCCCTTATTGCTGGTGTTGATCTGTTGTGTAACACAGGCATCTGTAAGCAGTTACAGTGGGTGTAGTGTGCCTCCTGCACAGTATACACCTGAAGCTACCCCTTATTGCTGGTGTTGGTGTTGTTCTGTTGTGTAACACAGGCATCTGCAAACAGTTACAGTGGGTGTAGTGTGCCTCCTGCACAGTATACACCTGAAGCTACCCCTTATTGCTGGTGTTGTTCTGTTGTGTAACACAGGCATCTGTAAGCAGTTACAGTGGGTGTAGTGTGCCTCCTGCACAGTATACACCTGAAGCTACCCCTTATTGCTGGTGTTGTTCTGTTGTGTAACATAGGCATCTGCAAGCAGTTATAGTGGGTGTAGTGTGCCTCCTGCACAGTATACACCTGAAGCTACCCCTTATTGCTGGTGTTGTTCTGTTGTGTAACACAGGCATCTGCAGCAGTTACAGTGGGTGTAGGTGCCTCCTGCACAGTATACACCTGAAGCTACCCCTTATTGCTAGTTTTCCCATCTCCCTGCAGGCCATTAGTATGTCTGGAAGGCCAACAAGGAGAGGCAGACAGTCACAAGCCAATAAAAGAGGGAAAGCAGGCTCTGTGTCTAGGGGCAACAGTGCTGGTCCTGGATGCGGTGCATCGTCATCAGCACGTGGCCATGGGACACGCTTGACCTTATTTTCGGCAGCTGGACGCGTTGAGCCGCATCATGCCGAAGACTTGGTAGAGTGGATGACCAAGCCCTCCTCATCCTCTCTCACCCAGGCTCAGGGTACTGGCAAAGCAGCTGCCAAAGTGTCCTCTTCCCTCGTATCAATGTCATCAGTCACTCCTTCCCTAGACCCACCATGTCCTCCTGAGGAGTGCCCCCAAACTGTTTGAGCACAGTGTTGGGTACATGCTCCAGGAGGATGCCCAGCGTTTTGAAGGCTCTGATGATGATACCCAGCTAGAGGAAGGCAGTAGCGTGAGCGCAGAGAGAGGGGATGCAAAAGAAGGACAGCAATCTGGCAGTCATGTTCCACCAGCTGCAGCATACTGCCAGGTTTGCTCCAGTGATCAAGAGGGAGGGGATGATGAGGTCACTGACTCCACGTGGGTGCCTGATAGGAGAGAGGAGGAGGAGGCACATCTCCAACGAGGCAGGATGCCCTCTGGGGGCCAGCGTAAGGGCAACACACTGACTGAATCACACCGCAGAGCTCCGCCTGTGCAGGGAGCTGCCTCTGTGCGTTTATTCCAAAAGTTCTTTGGTGTGGGCCTTTTTTGAGTCAAGTGCATCAGATCGCACCGCTGCTATTTGCAACATATGTCTCAAGCGTATCTCGCGTGGCCAAAACATAAGCCGCTTGGGCACCACATGCTTGACCAGACATATGTTGACCTGCCATGCAGCTCGTTGGCCAGCCTACCTTAAAGACCCACACCAAAGAACAAAGCGGACCTCTCCTTGCACCGCATCAGCTGGGATCTCCAACCCCACTATACCTTCAGTCCTCTCTGAAACCTGCACTGAGAGGAATGAAGGTGTAGAATTAGGTGTGTCACAGCCAAGTACTTGCGGGCACTCTGCTAGCAGTACACCGATGTCCGATTGTAGCAGGCAAATTTCCCTGCCCCAGCTGCTGGACCGTCAAAAAAAGTTCACTCCCAGCCATCCACATGCCCAGCGGTTGAATGCTAGCTTGGCTAAATTGCTAGCACTTCAACTGCTGCCTTTTCAGTTGGTAGACTTGGCCCCCTTCCATGAGTTTGTGCAATGTGCGGTTCCTCAGTGGCAGGTTCCCAAACGCCACTTTTTCTCACGGAAGGCGATTCCGGCTCTCTACCGCATTTGGAAGTCAATGTCCATGCCTCGCTGGACAGGGCGGTCAGCGGTAAGGTGCATATTACCGCTGACTCATGGTCCAGCAGGCATTGACAGAGACATTACCTATCTTTCACAGCCCATTGGGTCACTCTTTTGGCAGCTGGGAAGGATGCAGGACAAGGTGCAGTAGTGTTGGAGGTTGTTCCGCCACCACGCCTCCAAAATGCTACTACTGGTTGTGACACACTTCTCTCCTCCACCCATCCTCTTCTTCTTCCTCCATGGCCTCTTCCTGTGCTTTGTCCTCGGAACCAGCGGTGCTCCGTAGGCGTTCAAGGGGCTACGCAAGTACACAGGCAAAAAGATGCCATGCCGTGCTTGCGCTGGTGTGTTTGGGGGACAAGAGCCACACTGGGGCAGCGGTTCTGTCAGCTCTGCAGGGACAGGCCGAGAGGTGGTTGACGCCACGCCAGCTTAAGCCAGGAATGGTGGTTTGCGACAATGGCACCAACCTTCTCTCCGCCCTCCGACAGGGACAACTGACCCATGTGCCCTGTGTGGCTCACGTCTTTAACCTGGTGGTGCAGCGGTTCTTGGGCAGGTACCCGGGCTTACAGGATGTCCTGAGGCAGGCCAGGAAAGTCTGTGTGCATTTCCGCCGATCACATAATGCCAGTGCTCGGCTGGCTGAGCTGCAAAAGGAGTTGAATCTGCCCAAGAACCGCCTTATATGTGACATGCCCACCAGGTGGAACTCAACGCTGGCCATGCTGCAGTGGCTTCACACGCAGCAGAGGGCCATCAATGAGTACCTGTGCGACTACGGCACCAGGACAGGGTCAGGGGAGCTCGGTTTTTTTCACCACGCTAAGTGGGGCATGATCAGGGATTCATGCACTGTCCTGGCACCATTTGAGGAGGCCACGAGGATTGTGAGCAGTGACAGTGCATGCATCAGTGACACTGTACCCCTTGTCCACCTGTTGGAGCATACGCTGCGTGGAATAATGGACAGGTCACTTGAGGCAGAACAGAGGCAGGAAGAGGAGGACTTTCTTGCCTCTTAAGGCCCCCTTTATCCAGACAGTGTTCCTTCTGTCCCACCCATCACACAGGAAGAGGACGAGGAGGAGCAGGAGGAGGAGGAGAATTGTGTCAGCATGGATGTGGAGCCTGGCACTCAGCATCAGCAGCAGCAGTCTTTTAGGGATGATTTACAGTCCCAAGAAACCCGTGGACTTGTACGTGGCTGGGAGGAGGTGGCTGCGGATCATGTCGTCCTTAGTGACCCAGAGGACTCCGGACCGAATGCCTCAGCTAACCTACGCTGCATGGCCTCCCTGATCCTGCAAAGCCTGCGGAAGGATCCTCGTATTCTTCGGATCAAGGAGAGGGACCATTACTGGCTGGCCACTCTCCTTGATCTACGGTACAAGGGTAAGGTTGCGGACCTTATCTTGCCGTCACAGGGAGCAGAGGATGAGACATCTCCGGGAGGCCTTGCAGAAAGGTCTGCGCGTTCTCAGAGACTGGGAGGTTACAAACTCCTGGTCCTGGACAACGAGTTGCTGAGGCTTCGGTCAGTCACTGTTACGTACCTCAGAGGACGAGTCTGACTTGTAGGAGAAGACCTCTCACACAGCTCTGGTTCAGGAGCCACCGGAGTGGGAACAGTGGTCTCGGGAACACAGCGGGGTAGGAGTGCCTGTGGAGACTGTGGTGGTTGACACTGTAGCTGGTTGATGATCCTCCAAGTAGGCTGGAACTGCGGATGACAGCAGGATTAGTAGCAGGCTGAAGCAGGGAGAGATAAGCCAGGTCAACACTGGAACACACAGAGCAAGTAGCAGGCAGGTGCAGGGTCAGGCGAGCCGGGTCATATCAGGTGGTCAGGCAGAGCAATGCGGTGGACTGGAGCAGGATCAGATAAGCAGGCAGAGGTCTGGCAATGGAACAACAGGTAATAGTAGCAGGGTCAAGGCAGGCCGAGGTCAGGGTTGGAGATAACAGGTAAGTCAGCAGAGCCGGGTCGTCCAGGTAATCAGATAGCAGATGCAGGTAAAGATACACAGAAGCTGCAGATCAGACAGCAGTGCACTATTGCAACTGCTGGCTTTTTAAAGGCCTAATGGCGCCATGTCATTTAGCGCGCGCGCGCAATTGGCGCACGCCGACGCACAGGTACAGAGGGAAGCAGGGATCGTCCTCTATTTCTGGCAGGTCCCTGACATTGCCCCCCCCCAAGGGGCAGCCTCCGGATGCCCAACCGGCCTCTTCTTTCAGGATGGGCAAGGAAAAATGCATGAATTAATTCCTTAGCATGAATCTTACGTTCAGGTTCCCAGGAGTTATCCTCCGGACCATAACTTTTCCATTTAATTAGAAATTGCACTTGACCTTGCCGTCTCCTACAATCGAGGATGGCTTCCACCTCGTATTCCTCACTTCCATCAATAATAACAGGTTCTGGTGGTCTGGACCCTCTGTCAGGGAAGGGATCAGGTACTGCAGGTTTGAGTAAAGAGACATGAAACACTGGATGTATCTTAAAAGAGTCAGGTAAGGAAAGTTCATACGATACCTCGTTGATTTTTCTCTTCACCGAAAAGGGTCCTAAGAACTTGGGTGCTAATTTTTTCGAAGGGCAAGCCAACCTGAGGTTATTTGTGGAGAGCCATACCTGATCGTCCACTTGCAGGTCCAATTCCCCTCTCCTTTTCCTGTTGAAAGCTTTCTTGCTGTCTGCCTGGGCCTTGGTCACTGCTTCCTGCAACACTTGGTTATTGCGACTGAGGAAGTCCACCATGCTCTGTACTGCTGGAATTGAGGATTCTGGAAGAAAATCAGGTAAAAAAGAGGTGAAAACCATAATTAGAGAAGAAGGGAGATTGTCCTGTGACCGAGTGGCTGGCGTTGTTATAGGAAAATTCTGCTAGGGGCAGTAAGGATACCCAGTCATCTTGGACAAAGGACGTGAAACATCTGATGTATTGTTCAAGAGTCTGATTTGTCCTCTCAGTTTGTCCGTTCGTTTGGGGGTGATAGGCCGAGGACAAAGCTAGTTCGATCTTCAAGGTCTTACATAACGCTCTCCAGAAACGTGAGGTAAATTGTACTCCCCTATCTGATATGATGTTTGCAGGAACTCCATGTAATCTGACAATTTCCTTAATGAATACACGGCCTGTCTCCATAGCGGATGGGGTACTCTTTAATGGTAGGAAGTGGGCCATTTTAGAGAGTCGATCCACGACAACAAAGATTGCGGTACACCCTTCAGAACATGGAAGCTCTACTATAAAGTCCATGGAGATCATCTTCCATGGTCTATCCGGTACAGGTAAGGGTTTCAATAGTCCCCAGGCCCGACTCCTTGCTGTCTTGTTCCGGTTACAGACAGGGCATGTACTTACATATTTCTTGCAAAACTCCTCCAGACCTGGCAAGTCACCAGGGACAAAGATTTGACTCCCCCTCCACAGTAGGCCATCTCTGGACATCAAGGAAATCCCAGGGGGTCTCGAAGAATCAGTGGATGCTTCCTTAATCTGGGAGAGAAGATCCGTTTGAAGAAGTAGAAAGTTGCCTGCGGGTAAGATGGTGTCAGGGACAGAAAGGTCCTTAGGGTTGTCATACATATGCGATAGCGCGTCTGGTTTGGTATTTTTTGATCCAGGCCAGTACGTGATGTGGAAGGAAAAGCGAGAGAAAAACAGGGCCCATCGGGCTTGTCGAGGTTTCAGCCGTCTAGCAGATCTTAGGTACTCTAGATTCTTGTGGTCGGTGTATATGAGTACTGGATGGATAGCACCCTCTAACAAGTATCTCCATTCTTCCAAAAGCAACCTTGATGGCAAGTAACTCCCGATCACCCACATCGTAGTTCCTCTCTGCAGGGAAAAGCTTCCGTGAGAAGAAGGCCACAGGATGCATTAGGTCCTTAGTACCCTGACGTTGAGAAATGACCGCCCCTACAGCAACTTCGGAGGCATCTACCTCGAGGATGTAGGGTAGAGATGGGTCAGGATGGCTGAGGATCGGAGCTGAGGTAAAACGTTTTTTGAGTGTTTCAAAGGCATCTTGGGCTTCGGGATTCCAATGGAATCGCAGGTTTTGTTTAGTTAGCTGCGTTATGGGCGTGATTATCGCGGAAAAACCCTTGATGAACTTTCTGTAAAAGTTTGCAAACCCTATGAAACGTTGCACTCCCTTCTTGTCTAAGGGTACAGGCCAGTCTAGAATAGCGGACACCTTTTGGGGGTCCATCTTAATTCCTGTTGGGGAAATCACCAATCCTAGGAACTGGATGCACTGCTGCTCAAATTCGCATTTTTCTGCCTTTGCATACAGTCCATGCTGACGAAGACGACTCAGTACCCTGCAGACATGTTCCCGATGCCGGTCAAGGGACCCTGAGAAGATTAAGATATCATCTAGATAGACAATTACAAAAATGTCCAAAAAGTCTCTGAACACATCATTGATGAAATATTGGAAAGTGGCAGGGGCATTGCAGAGCCCAAATGGCATGACCAGATATTCATAATGGCCGAACCGGGTACAAAAGGCCATCTTCCACTCATCCCCGACTCGGATGTGGACAAGATTGTAGGCCCCCCTTAGATCCAACTTGGTGAAGATAATGGCAGATCTTAATTTCTGGAACAGTTCAGGTACCAGGGGCAACTGATAGCGGTTTTTGACTGTGATTTTATTCAACTCGCGGTAGTCCACACATGGGCGAAGGGTCTGGTCTTTTTTTGTGACAAAGAATATTCCGGCACCTGCTGGTGAGGTTGAGGGGCGGATAAACCCCTTATTCAGATTTTCATCAATGTAAACCTTTAGTGCCTCCTGTTCCTTTTCCGACAAAGGAAATATGCGCCCAAAGGGGATCTCAGCTCCAGGAAGTAGTTTGATCGGGCAGTCATAGGAGCGGTGAGGCGGAAGGGAGTCAGCCCCCCGTTTACTGAAAACATCAATGAACTCGTGGTATGGTTCAGGCACTGACTGGAATAAATTCTGATCGGAGTCCATACACAGCAGAGTAGTGGGTGGGTTGGAGGGTTTGGATATACAATGTCTCTGACAGTAGGAGGACAGGAATCTCACTTCCCCAGATACCCAATTGATTTGGGGATTGTAAGCCTGAAGCCAAGGTAGCCCCAGGATCACGGGGAACAATGGCGAAGATATGGCATCCAGAGTCAGCAGCTCCTTATGTTGGGAGAAGATGGCAACAGGCAAGGGAGTTACTTGTCCTGACTTTATGCAAGAGCCATTGACCAGGTAGACAGAAAGTCCATGCGCCTTTTCTTGTAGCGGGAGGTGTTGCTGAATGGCAAAGGTGATATCGACAAAACAGCTACATGCCCCGGAGTCGACAATAGCGTTGACTGTTATTGTTCTTCCCGGAAGTTGGAATGAGAGAGGAAGAGCAAGGTGGGTTGCATTGGCAGACAGAGTTGACAGGTTGGCAGGTATGGAAGAAGGGTACTTACGCACCTTGGCGGGGCAGTTGTGCATGTAGGGGCCGGCCTCGCCACAGTAGAGGCAAAGATTGTGCTGTCTGCGACGTGCTCGTTCTTCAGGGGATAAAGTTGATCGTATCACTCCTATTTGCATGGGCCTGGAAGTGTCTGGAACTGGACCGGCAGGATCTGAGCAGGTTGGTGCTAGGTAACGGGAAGAGGGAGCTGGAGCCCTTGGGGTCATCCACACGGGGCGGCCTTGCTGAGTGGACCGCTCTGACCGGCGCTCACGGAGTCGTCGATCGATTTGGATGGACAGGGTGATCAGATTTTCAAGAGTACCTGGTATTCCCACTCGGGCGAGCTCATCCTTGAGACTGTCAGAGAGACCCATGCGGAATTGGTGTCGTAAGGCAGCATCATTCCATCGAGTGTCTGAGCTCCAGCGCCTAAAGTCTGTGACATAGTCCTCGGCCGCTCTGCGACCTTGCTGGAGCGCAAACAGGGCAGCTTCCGCTGTGGCGGTCCGCTGGGGGTCCTCATAAAGCTGAGCCATGGCCTCAAAAAAGACTAACAAGGAGTGGGTCTGTGCGCTGTTCTGCTCGAGTAGTCGGTGGGCCCAACTCTGGGGTTCTCCTTGGAGTAGGGTGATGACAAACCCCACCTTGGTGGCTTCAAGTGAAAAGGTCCGGGTTGTAGAGAGAAGTATAGCTGGCATGCATTTTGGAAGGCCCGGAATTTGGCACGTTCTCCTGCGAATCTTTCTGGAACAGGAACTCTGGGTTCAGGCGGAAGCATCACTATGGAAGGAGCAGAGGCAGACTGTACGGGTGCAGCGGGGAAAAATGAAGCCACATGACTGGAATCTGATAAGTTCTGGACCCGCTCGTCCAATTTGACATGTCATTCTTGTAGGGATTTAATGGCTTGCGTGAGAGCCGCGAGGTGTGTGCAAATCTCCTCCACGGGTGAGGTTTTTCCTGCAGACTCGGTTATGGCTGTTTGATACTGTTACGTACCTCAGAGGACGAGTCTGACTTGTAGGAGAAGACCTCTCATACAGCTCTGGTTCAGGAGCCACTGGAGTGGGAACAGTGGTCTCGGGAACACAGCGGGGTAGGAGTGCCTGTGTAGACTGTGGTGGTTGACACTGTAGCTGGTTGATGATCCTCCAAGTAGGCTGGAACTGCGGATGACAGCAGGATCAGTAGCAGGCTGAAGCAGGGAGAGATAAGCCAGGTCAACACTGGAACACACAGAGCAAGTAGCAGGCAGGTGCAGGGTCAGGCGAGCCGGGTCAGATCAGGTGGTCAGGCAGAGCAATGCGGTGGACTGGAGCAGGATCAGATAAGCAGGCAGAGGTCTGGCAACGGAACAACAGGTAATAGTAGCAGGGTCAAGGCAGGCCAAGGTCAGGGTTGGAGATAACAGGTAAGTCAGCAGAGCCGGGTCATCCAGGTAATCGGATAGCAGATGCAGGTAAAGATACGCAGAAGCTGCAGATCAGACAGCAGTGCACTATTGCAACTGCTGGCTTTTTAAAGGTCTAATGGCGCCATGTCATTTAGCGCGTGCGCAATTGGCGCACGCCGACGCACAGGTACAGAGGGAAGCAGGGATCGTCCTCTATTTCTGGCAGGTCCCTGAAAGTCACAGAAGGAGCGGTGGAGAAGGTGGCCGTCTGACCGATGCGTTCAGACAATTTTTTAGTCCGCAGCTCCAAGGTATGATCGGTTCCAGCAACCATCGCCAGCGTCTGATTTACATGGTCCAGGAATACCTAGGGGCAAGGTCAGACTTGGACACCTTTCCCACCGAAAATGCTTTGACTTACTGGGTCTTGAGGATGGATCACTGGCCAGAGCTTGCACAGTATGCAATTGAGCTACTGGCCTGTCCTGCATCCAGCGTTCTTTCGGAACGCACATTCAGTGCTGCTGGAGGCTTTGTAACCGATCACAGGGTGCGCCTGTCCACCGACTCGGTTGATCGACTGACCTTCATAAAGATGAATCAGTCTTGGATCACCACCAGCTACCAAGCACCTGAAGCTGATGTAACCAAATATTTTTTTTTAAAATGTCACATCCCTTCAAGACTGCCTATGCTGATGCTGAGTGACTGTCCTGTTATGTTGACTGACTATCCTCTTCCTCCTCAATGATCCTGCTGACGGATCATCTAGCAAGACCTACCCTTCCTGCTGGTAGCCAGTGCCTCTTCGCGCCATCCTCTCCCTGTCTCACCTCCAGGGGGTCGGAGTGCGCCAAATCGCAAGGGTGAACCGCTCCCGGCATCTCGGCCTCAGTGAGTACACACCTGACAATTGCTGGGAACAATGAGGAGGTGGTGGCTCGAGCTGTTCATGCGGAAATTGATTTCTCGGATGACGATAGTGGAACTGAGTCTGAACCGTGGGATTGGCCATTCCTGACCTTAACAAGCCAGTAGCTGAACTTGGGCCAACCGAATTGATGGCCCAGGTAGCTCAGGCACAAACCCAAATGTATCATATTCTGATGCGAGTGATGAAGACCCAAGCGGAGGTCCAGGAACAAGGGACTCGTCAAGGGGAGCAAAAACTGTACATGGGGTGAGAGAAGAAATGTTATGGGTGAGGAGAGGTCGGACACTTCCGAGCTGAGTGCCCCAAGTCTGGCATCAGCCCTCAATTACTCACTGAAGTTCTGAGAGCCTTACAAAAATGACTTTTCCCAAAGCCGGCGGGAAACTTAAGGGGACCTCAGCGAAGGAGCTAGTTGAGAGTCCCAAGGGAAAACTGTGCTACAAAGCCAAGAAAAGAGATAAGAAAAAAAGGGGACGCCACCTCTCCCCCTCTACCTAAAATAATGAGAGAAACAAAATCCTCAGAGAAAGAAAGACAGAGGCAGGAATTCAATGCACACCCGACTGAATGAGTAGTTAGACCAACTCCACCGCCTCCAAGGAGGCTGATTAGAGCACAAACTATATAGTCACCTGTGAGAAACCTACCAAAGAACTTAGTGGGGCCCTTCCCTATAGTCTCGGTACAAGTAGAGGGCATCCATATGCAAGCCCTACTGGATACTGGAGCTCAGGTGACATTGCTGTATCGAGACTTTTACCATAAATACTTGAAGCATATCCCTTTGTGCAAGTTTGAGGAGTTAGAGATTTGGGGCATATGGACCCAAAAGTGCCCATACGATGGATACATACCCATCAAGATAACCTTCGATACTACTGTGTAAGGAAAATCAGAGACTTTCGATACGCTGGCTGTAGTCTGTCCTTGACCCCTGGGGAAGGCCAAAATTCCCTATTGATAGGCACCAACACCAACCGTGTGAGATTACTCACTCCCCTGGCCTTGTAGGGCGCTCCAGTCGGGAAGATTCATCCTCAGCTGAGGCACGTGTTCCAGCGAGTGTTACAAGAGAAGAAAGCACCTGCGGAATGAGTGGGAAGACTGTGGCGATTGGATACCCATGAAAGGGTGTTGCAGCCTGGTGAGAGGGCCTGTCTGAAAGCCACGGTCAAGCTGTCATGGGACCAGCCGGGTCCCTAGGTGGTAGTGGAAGCTGATTCAATCGAGGAGGAAGTTGGAATAGAACTGGTCCCGGAGATCGTACCCACTCGGGCCTTACTAAAAAGCGGGGACAAATTCCTGTCAGTGTGAGGAACATCACTGGTCACCCAATCAGCTTAAAGCCCCGGATGGTGATCGGAAAGTGAGTGCTGCCACCCCAGTGGCGGGGGATCAGTTAGTGCAGAAGGAAGATGGAAGAGGAACCACTGTCCACTGCCCAAATCTACCCTCCGCATGGGAGGAGAGGATCAAAGCTCAGATAGCTCGATGGGAGAAAATGTTCTCCAAGAATGACTTTGATGTGGGCTGTGCCAGGAGTGCCCAACATTGAATCCGGCTGACTGAAGATAAGCCTTTTCTAGAAAGGGCCCCGTGAATCCTCTTGTGTGATCTGGAGGATCTTCGAGAGCAGCTGGCTGAATTGAAGAAGTCAGGAGCTCTTATGCTTCCCCGATTGTGGTAGTGAGAAAGAAGAATGGGTCCCTTCGGATGTGCATCGACTACCTAACCTTGAACCAAATAACTTTTCCAGAGTAGTACACAACCCCACTCATAAAAGAAGCCCTACAATACTTATCAGGGGCCAAATGGTTCCGTGTACTGGATCTGAAGAGTGGATATTACCAGATACCCATGCATCCAGACGACCGAGAAAAAGACGGTATTCAATTCTCTCCTGAGAAAGGACAGCCTTCATCAGCCCTCTAGGGTTTTTCGAGTTTGACCAAATGCCACAGGGATTAACAGGGGCCCTTGCCACTTTCCAGAGACTGATGGAGAACACTGTGGGTGATATGAACTTGGTAGAAGTACTAGTGTATCTTGATGATATCATTGTGTTCGGCAGAATATTGGAGGAGCATGAAGCTCGGTTGGAGAAAGTTTTCCAGCAACTACACACCGAGGGGTTGAAGCTGTCGTTAGAGAATTGCCAGTTCTACCAGACCTCAGTCACATTACCTAGGGCATGTAGTGTCAGCCGAGGGAATAGCAACTGACCCTCAGAAGTTGGAGGCTGTAACTTCCTGGCCTCGTCCGAATACCGTCACTGAGTTGAGGTCATTCTTGGGTTTCTGCTCTTACTATAGAAGATTTGTGAAGAACTTCTCACAGATTGTCTGGCCGTTGAACGAGCTGGTTCAGAAGAAAACGGGGGGGGGGGGGGGAATCAGCAGAAAACTCAGAGAGGAGACCCCAGGAAGCCCCGTGAGTCCATTCAAGAACAATGGACGGTGACGCCGCTAAAGCATGCATTCCTCTTAAGTGGAAATCCTCACCACCCCCGACAATAGGGATGTGGATTCGTAAAGTAGGGGAGAGCCCTCCTTGACTATGATCCGATTGACTAAGTTCATCCTGTCAAACACAGGCTCTACTGGCTATCTCCGGAAGGTAACCTCAAGCTTTCCCTTGCTGCCCCCGCATTCTGCGAGTTTGCACACGGTACATCTCTGCATTCACAACCCCCCCTCTTTTACCCCTTTACCCTCTCTCCCCATTCCTTACCAACCCTTTCTTTTCCTGTTTCTTCTCATTCTTTCTTTTCTTTCTTTTTTCTTCCTTGTTATATGGACCGGTGCTTGCTGGCTCCAAGCTATTTTTCTAATATTTAAAACTATAAAATGATCTGGACTGTGGACTGGTCCGAGACCCTATTTTGTGCGAAACAGATTGATTACGGTAATAACCCAGCTTGAGTAGACCCGGTTCCAAGGCACTACCTATAGCACCACTGCTAAGGAACACCCGAGACAACCCAGGTTGCAGATAGACATACTGTAATTTAGATGATGTGACATTTTATGTAGTGTCTATTTACTGTGATGTGTAAAGCAACAAACTGTATCTACTCAGATGTCTGTCTTTAAACCATGTCCTTTGACTAAATAAAAAATTTGTAAAAAAAGAACAATGGACGGGGAAGTGTGAAAGGTCCTTTGAACAGATGAAGCATCGGTGTTGGCCTACGCTGATCCATATAAACCATATAAATTGCACGTGGATGCCAGCAGAGATGGCCTTGAGGGGGGGGTGTTGTACCAAGAATTGGAGGTTAGACTCCGCCCTGAGAAGAACTATGCTGTGCACAAATTGGAGTTCTTGGCCCGCAATTGGGCTGTGGTAGATAAGCTTGATTATCTGTACAGGGCTACCTTTGTGGTGAAGACTGACAAAAAACCCTTGGCCTACCTACTATCCACTGGCATGTTGGATGCCACTGGGATTTGAACTGAGGACCTCCCAATCTGCAGTCGAATGCTCTGCCACTGAGCTTTACCTCACTTGGAGCTGATTCTTGGTTTGAATTATTAAATTTTTTTCTAAACCGACTCAACGTCATCAGTAAAGACATTCGCCGGCTATCCCGCGACTGCGGGCAAAACAAAGAGGGGGCACCCGGATTTGAAACGAGGACCTCTTGATCTGCAGTTGAATGCTCGGCCACTGAGCTATACCCCCTTGCCTTCCTCTCAGGGTTTTAATTTTTTTTCTAAAACGGCTCAACGGCATCAGTAAAGACACTTGCTGGCTCTCCCATTCGTTGCGACTGCGGGCAAAAAGCTGAAGAGGCAACCGGATTTGAACCGAGGACCTCTCGATCTGCAGTCAAATGCTCTGCCACTGAGCTATACCCCCTTGCTTTTTCCTAATGGTTTAAAAAAAATTCTAAACCGACTCGACGGCATCGGTAAAGAGACGCGCTGGCTCTCCTTTCAGCGTGCAGGCAAAGTGTTGAGGGGGCGCCTGGATTTGAACCGAGGACCTCTCGATCTGCAGTCGAATGCTCTGCCACTGAGCTATGCCCCCCCTTGCATTTTTCTCATGGTTTGAATTTTTATTCTAAACTTGCTCGACAGCATCGATAAAGACACTCGCTGGCTTTCCCATTCGGCGTGACTGCAGGCAAAATGCTGACGGGGCATCCGGATTTGAACCGAGGACCTCTCGA
Source organism: Rana muscosa (assembly GCA_029206835.1). Classification (NCBI taxonomy): domain Eukaryota; kingdom Metazoa; phylum Chordata; class Amphibia; order Anura; family Ranidae; genus Rana; species Rana muscosa. The sequence goes on along the minus strand of CM055116.1, from coordinate 1,140,405,064 downwards.
TCTGCAGTCGAATGCCCTGCCACTGAGCTATACCCCCCTTGCCTTCTTTGTATGTGTAGCGGGGGTCTAAATTTAGGGGGATACACCTGGGTGGTAGTATGACCCAGGTGTGTGTGAATCATAGAGGATTTAGACCACTTTCAATCGTGGAGGACTTTGGTGGTGTATTATTCTCCTTGGCCTGTGGTGGCGGTGTTCCCACAGGTTGAGGTAGAATCACTGCCGTAGTGCTGACCTTTTTGTCCCGTTCCGGCGGTGGTACAGCGGGGGCGGAGAACCTGCTGTGGCGTCACGGGAGGAGATAAGGGGGAGAGACGCCCTCGCCACGAGGTCTTCTACATCCGGCGCCCAGGCACCTTAGGCCTGGGTGCGGTCGGTCCGGAGTTCCAGCCCAGGCGCCCATGGCCTGGTCGGAGCAGTGTTGGCGTCCATCTCAGGCACCTTAAGCCTGGGGTGAGGTACTACACCGGAGGCCTGGGGCCCAGTAACTTCGACTGGGCTCCGCAAGGGTGGATGAGTCCGAGGGACACTTGCTGGCTCTCCCATTCGGTGTGACTAAGGGGGCAACCAGAAGTGAGGACCATTCGATCTGCAGTTCAATGCTCTGCCACTGAGCTATACTCCCCTTGCCTTTTTCTCATGGTTTGAACGTTTTTCTTTTCTAAATTGGCTCTACGGCATCGACACTCGCTGGTCACCCTTTTGGGCCTCAACTGCGGGCAAGACGCTGAAGTGGCACCCGGACTGAAACCGAGGACCTCACGCTCTGTCACTGAGCTATACCCACCTTGTCTTTTACTCATGGTTTGAATTTTTTTTCTAAACCGGCTTGACGGCATCGGTAAAGACACTCGCTGCTTCTCCTTTCGGCGCCACTGCGGGCAAAATTGAATTATTATTATTCTTTCTAAACCGGCTCAACGATATCGGTAAAGACACTCTGTAATTTCAAAGCCATTGTATTTAATTTTTAGGGACTCATTAATGACAGGAATAGTACCACTGGATTGGCGCAGGGCCAATGTGGTGCCTATATTTAAAAAGGGAATTAAGTCTTTACCAAGTAACTATAGACCTGTTAGTTTAACTTCTATAGTTGGGAAAATACTGGAGAGATTAATAAAAGACCACATAGATGAGTTCTTGCTGGAAAAAAACTATTTAAGCAACAGACAGCATGGATTCATGAAAGACAGAAGTTGTCAAACAAACCTGATTTCTTTTTATGAAGAGGTAAGTAAGACCTTGGACAGAGGGGTGGCAGTGGACGTGGTATACTTGGATTTTGCAAAAGCGTTCGATACAGTTCCCCACACACGGCTCATGTGTAAGGTAAAGTCTACAGGATTGGAAATATCAGTTTGTAAATGGATAGAAAACTGGCTAAAAGACAGAATTCAGAGAGTAGTGGTTAATGATTCTTACTCTGAATGGTCCAAGGTTATCAGTGGTGTACCCCAAGGTTCAGTGCTGGGACCCTTACTTTTTAATATGTTTATAAATGATATTGGGTCTGAGATCAAAAGTAACATTTCTGTCTTTGCAGATGACACCAAGCTATGCAGTGGAATAACGTCCTTACAGGATGTCGCCAATTTACAAGCCGACCTCAATGCTCTGTCTAATTGGGCGACTATGTGGCAGATGAGGTTTAATGTTGATAAATGTAAAGTTATGCACTTGGGGGCTAATAATATGAATGCATCATACATACTAGGGGGAGTACAACTGGGGGGATCCGTAGTGGAGAAGGATCTGGGGGTTTTGGTAGATCATAAGCTCAATAATGGCATGCAATGCCAAGCTGCGGTTTCCAAAGCGAGCAAAGTCCTTTCTTGTATTAAGAGAGGTATGGTCTCCAGAGAGAGAGATATCATTTTGCCCCTGTTCAAATCATTAGTAAGACCTCATCTGGAATATGCAGTTCAGTTTTGGGCCCCAGTTCTCAAAAAGGATATTGGGGAACTGGAGAAAGTGCAGAGAAGGGCAACCAAACTGATAAGAGGCATGGAGGAGCTCAGCTATGAGGAGAGATTAGAGGAACTGAATTTATTCTCTCTTGAGAAGAGGAGATTAAGGGGGGATATGATCAACATGTACAAATATATAAGGGGTCCATATAGTGAACTTGGTGTTCAGTTATTCACTTTACGGTCAACACAAAGGACAAGGGGGCACTCTTTGCGTCTAGAGGAAAAGAGATTTCACCTCCAAATACGGAAAGGTTTTTTCACAGTAAGAGCTGTGAAAATGTGGAATAGACTCCCTGCAGAGGTGGTTCTGGCCAGCTCAGTAGATTGCTTTAAGAAGGGCCTGGATTCTTTCTTAAATGTACATAATATAACTGGGTACTGACATTTATAGGCAAAGTTGATCCAGGGAATATCCGATTGCGTCTCGGGGGATCAGGAAGGAATTTTTTCCCCTGCTGTAGCAAATTGGATCATGCTCTTCTGTATTTTATTTGCCTTCCTCTGGATCAACTGTGGGTATAGAATTGGGTATATGGGATTGTATGATATATGTTTATTTTTTTTTATTTATTTTTTCTACAGTTGAACTACTGGATGGACTTGTGTCTTTTTTCAACCCGACTAACTATGTAACTCGCAGGCTCTCCCTTTCGGAGAGACTACAGGCAAGGTGGAGAGGGGGCACCTGGATTTGAACCGAAGACGTCTTGATCTGCAGTCGAATGCTCTGCCACTGAGCTATATCCTCTTGTGTTTTCTTCCTGCTTTGAATATTTTTTTTTTCTAAACCGGCTCGACGGCATCGGTAAAGACACTCTCCGGCTCTCCCTTTTGGCGCGACTGCGGGCAAAGTGGAGAGGGGGCACCCGGATATAAACCGAAAACCACTTTATCTGCAGTCGAATGCTCTACCACTGAGCAGTACCCCCTGTGACAGAACCCACTGTCACTGTGTGCTTTGGAAGGGACTGAGGGCGGGCCTCCTACCCACAGACTATGGCCCATGAGAGACTAAGAGACGTCTGGACAAGCTGGCATTGAGATAATGTAATGTAATGCTACATCCCTTCTCCCCCACTCCCCCCCTCTTGTTGCTGTGCTTAATTGTGTTGGTTCATGGCACATAGACAATGGTCTGGACTGCAGACATCTCTCCACAGGGGATGTGTATTGAAGGGCTGCCTGCTTACCATAATCCCTTTATGTTTAACTGTAGTCTCTGTTTCAATGTTCAGTTCCCATTGGTTCTTCCTTGTCCCCTACCCCCCCCCCTCTATGACAAGGCTAAGGGGAGTGTGCCTAACTGTGTGTAAAAGTGTATGTTTTGGATTTAATAAACTGTTAATGCTCTGCATGTTTAACCCTCAACACCTGTGTGGATTGTCTCGTGATTGAGGGGTTAAGGGCTGGTTATGGCGTATCTGCAGGCTGCGGGTGCGTTTGGAGGACAGGAGACACAGGTCTGGCGGATGTGCCCACCTGGGGTATCTGAGATCCATCACAGTGGGGGCAGCAGTGGGATGTCTCCTGCAGTCCGGGACATCCAAACCACCACCAAGATTCAAGATCCGGGCAGCCGCCAAGGAGCAATACGGGGACCAGCCAGCATGAGAGCGGAGTTCGGGAGGAGGCTGCAAGGCATGCGGAAGCAACATCGGGGACCAGTGACAGAGCGCACCATGCTCGGCTGGGAGGATGTGATCCGCTGGCAACTCTGGCATGAGACACTAAGCCACGAGCGGCACCATCAGGGGAAGATCCTTCCCTCCTCCACAGAGATGTACTGGACGCAGTACCGTGCGCGAGAGGTGTTTCTGAGGGAACCACCGCGAGATGAGTGTAAGATGGAGCTCGGAAGATTGGTCCAGGAGGAGATGAGGCTGGACGCCAGCTACAGAGCCCTCCGGTGGTTCGCGGCTCAACTGTGGCCAAGTACAGCAGATGGCAGCCCGACAGAAGGCGTTGGCTACGGCAGCGTGGGGCTGCTCCATCAAAAAATGTATGGAGACCCAGACTTTGGGAGCGACGAAGAGTGGTGGCTGGAAGACATCCTGGACTTCCGAGATGAGGTGCTGGACCTTCCCGAAGAGGCATGTGGCCTGGAGGAATTGGAGTTCCTGGTTGAGCAGGAATGGGAGCTCGAGATTGCCTACAAGCGGCTGTTTGACGGTGATCAGCAGCCTGGCATGGCTCCCGTTGCCTGGGACTGTCCCGGAGAAATAGCGGACAGTCGCGAAGATGCAGAGCAAATAGGGCCAGGAGTGCCCCTACGTTTTCCCGTCCTAACCGCAATGGAAGAAGCGACGATGATACAGAGGGCACTACAAGTGCTAGAATGCCAGAATGCACCAGAGGTTTCCCAGACAGCGAGACAAGATAAAAGCATAAAAGGTCTCAGAAGGGGAAGTTGAGACGGGCGCTGGAAGGCTGGTAAATGGTGATCAGCAGCAAGTCCAGAGTATCGAATCCGGTGCCCCAGCAGAAGCGCTGGCTACAGGGCAGAGTGCCGCTGGCCTCTGCCCAGCATCAGAAAAAGAGTTGGACCCGGAGAGTCTGAGAGATGATCTTCGTGAGCCGTTTTCCCAACAGCAGATATCCCCAACGGGAGTGGAGGAAGCAATTCTCCCTCCCCAGCAATTGGACAGTACCCCAATGTTCATACCCCCAGCAGAAGCGCTGGCTGCAGGGCAGAGTGCCGCTGGCCTCTGCCCACCCTCAGAGTTGGATCCAGGGAGTCCGAGGGATGACCTCAGTGAGCTGTTTCCCCAGCACTTGGACACTATCCCAGTGTTCATCCCCCCAGCAGAAGCGCTGGCTATGGGGCAGAGTGCCGCTGGCCTCTGGCCACCCTCAGAGTTGGATCCAGGGAGTCCGAGGGATGACCTCAGTGAGCTGGTTGCCCAGCACTTGGACACTACCCCAGTGTTTATCCCCCCAGCTGAAGCGCTGGCTGCATGGCAGAGTGCCACGGGCCCCTGCCCAGCCCTCAGTATGTCTTTGGAGGGTTTGGGAGACAGCCCCTGTCAGAAGTCGCCTCAGCAGCTGGTCACAGAACCAGGAGGGGAGAAAACCCTTCCCCCTCTCCCGCGGCTGAACTCTACCGTTGTATATGTCCCCCTAGCAGAATCGCATGCTACGGAGCAGAGCGCTGTTGGCCTCTGCCCAGCATCAGAAAAAGAGATGGAGAGTCCGGGAGATAGTCCCTGCAAGATACCTCCTCAGTGGCTGGTAACTACTCCAGGAGAAAAGCAAGTACCTTTTCCTCCCCAACTGCATAGCACTGCCAGCCTATGTTCCCTACAAGCTGAAGCACTGGCATCGGGGCAGAGGATTATTCAGCTCCCCTCAATATCTGCAACCCAGCCCCGGATCACGGGAGTGCGGACAGCTGTTCCCACTCTGCAGTGGCTGTTTTTATTCACGGGAGACCGTATGTGTGATTTTGCTCCCCAGCGCCAGAGACATACTTTTCCTATTCCTGGTTGCCTGGGGTGGAAGTTTGTGACTAACGCAGGTCCAGACCAGTTGGGGGTCAGGAACCTGGTTAGTCTGTTTTTAAAAGGGGAAAGATGTGACAGAACCCACTGTCACTGTGTGCTTTGGAAGGGACTGAGGGCGGGCCTCCTACCCACAGACTATGGCCCATAAGAGACTAAGAGACGTCTGGACAAGCTGGCATTGAGATAATGTAATGTAATGCTACATCCCTTCTCCCCCACTCCCCCCCCTCTTGTTGCTGTGCTTAATTGTGTTGGTTCATGGCACATAGACAATGGTCTGGACTGCAGACATCTCTCCACAGGGGATGTGTATTGAAGGGCTGCCTGCTTACCATAATCCCTTTATGTTTAACTGTAGTCTCTGTTTCAATGTTCAGTTCCCATTGGTTCTTCCTTGTCCCCTACCCCCCCTCTATGACAAGGCTAAGGGGAGTGTGCCTAACTGTGTGTAAAAGTGTATGTTTTGGATTTAATAAACTGTTAATGCTCTGCATGTTTAACCCTCAACACCTGTGTGGATTGTCTCGTGATTGAGGGGTTAAGGGCTGGTTATGGCGTATCTGCAGGCTGCGTGTGCGTTTGGAGGACAGGAGACACAGGTCTGGCGGATGTGCCCACCTGAGGTATCTGAGATCCGTCACACCCCCCTTGCCTCTTCCTCATGGTTTGAATAAAAAAAATTCTAAACCGGCTCGACGGCATCAGTAAAGACACTCACTGGCTCTCCCTTTCGGTGCTACTGCGGGCAAAATGCTGAGTGGACAACTGGATTTGAACCGAGGACCTCTCGATCTGTAGTCGATTGCTCTGCCACTAAGCTTTTCCCTCTTTGCCTTCTTTCTCATCGGTAAAGACACTCCCCGGCTCTCCCTTTTGGCACGACTGCAGGCAAAACGGAGAGGGGGGCACCCGAATTTGAACTGAAGACCTCATGATCCGAAGTTGACTGCTCTGCCACTGAGCTGAATCCCCCTCATCGTTTCCTCATGGTTTGAATTTTTTTTTTCTAAACCGCCTCGACGGCATCTTACTAGGGTTGCACCGATACTAGTATCGGTGGCGATACCAAGTATTTACACAAGTATCAGTATTCGATTCGTATACTTATACTTTCAGGCTTGGTTCTTTGAGCTGTCAGTGGGTCTCCCCTGTTGACTGCTGAAGTGTTAAGGAAGTCCGATAATTGGAGCTGTCAAAAAAAACGCAGCCGGCAATGTTTATTAACAACATTTCTTAGCCGCTGAAACACTAAGGCTGCTTTCACACTGAGGAGCTTTGCAAGTGCTATAGCGGTAAAAATTGCTCCTGCAAAGCACCCTGAAAGAGTCGCTCCTTTCACTCCAGTGTGAAAGCCCGAGGGCTTTCACACTGGAGCGGTGCGCTGGCAGGACGCTCAAAAAAGTCCTGTTAGCCACATCTTTGAGACGCTGTAGGAGCGGTGATTACACCGCTCCTAAAGCGCCCCTGCCCCTGCCCATTACCACCAACGCCCGCGACGCCCCAGTGTGAAAGTAGCCTAAAATAAAAAGAAACATTTTTTCTTTTTGTATCTTTCTGTTTCTTCATCTGCAGATCAACGGGATGAACAAATGTTCCTCTGTTTAACCCGTTATTAAACCTTAGTTTACTCTAATCCACCTTAATTAAAGGGGTTGTAAACCCTCGTGTTTTTTCACCTTAATGCATCCTTTGCATTAAGGTGAAAAAACTTCTGTTACTCAGCTGCCCCCCATTTTACTCACCTAAGCCCCCAGGAGGAGCCGCGAGCGCCGCCGGGGGACCCCAGAAGATGAGGTTTGGGGCCACTCTGTGCAAAACAAACTGCACAGCAGAGGTAAGTATGATATGTTTGTTATTTTAAAAAAAACAAAAAAAAAAACGAGGGTTTAGTAACCCTTTAACTCCCTATTCTCCTCCATTTAATTATTATTTTCCTACTTTTTTTTTTTGTTCATGTCTATTTTATAAACTATAAAAAATTAAAACTTTTTTTGTTTGCTTCGTTAGTGAATATTTTTACACATATATATTAACATATATTTACACATTTGACATTGAAAAAGCGCAAAATTTAAAAAAAAAAATATTTCAGTTGTAAATAACTTTTCAATGCTTTGTACCATTGCTGAAAGCTAAAGTAAAAATAAAACAGTCGCGGTAGGTATCGGTAATTGGTACAGGCGAGTACTAATAAAAAAGTATTTGTACTCGTAAAAAAATGGTATCGATACATCCCTAGTATATAGTATACTGTTTATCTACGAATATTTTTACTTATTCTGAGGAATTCCTCTTCTGAGTTAGCGCTGTTACTTAGAACTCAGCAGATCTATTGCCTCCTCTATGTGACAATATCCTCTTTGAATTGTTACAGTAAACATTATTATAACATAAACGCACAGTGTTTTTGACTTATTGCTTTAAGGTGGTGGAAAGATGTCTGAACCCAGATTGTCAGGTGGGTTGGAATGTTCACCAGGTCATGGCAGTGCAGATGAGCAGGTAAATCCAAGCAGCCTCCTAGGGGGTCGTGCTATATAAAATTTAAGCAGACTGTCACATTCAGTGGGCGTTACTGCCGCCAAACTCAATCCATGCATGTCTATGGGGCCGCACTAAAACGGGCATTTACAACAATAATGATCGGGGGGGGGCGGCAGACGGACCTGACCACGGAGGATATCCCCCCCGTCGCTCCAGCCCACCACCACACACCATGCACACACACACACCCCCCCTTCGGTTGCCGGCTCTCTTACCTTGTGCTGCTATCTCCGAATGGAGGGTGCCCGCTGGTGGTGGCTTCCCCCCACCGTGTCCTGGCCTTCTTATCTCCCCTCCGTCCTGAAGCCTACCCTGGCAGGGGATGGGTACATCGGGCAATGAACACAGGCATCCCGACTCCGTACTGAGCTCCGGCTGGAGGGAGATGACAGTCTATAGAATGCGGACTGCCCCGCTCCTCCGTAGGGGCTGGTCGGTTGGTCGGGCTGCCCCTGCATTGTCTCCTCCTTCCTCCTTCCTCCCTGGCCAATAGGATCGCTTCTCCTTTCGGCTAATCCAGTAGAGAATCAGTGTGACAATAGTGAATATTCATTAGCTATTTTCACACAACTGGGTGGGCTCGGGTGTAGTGCTCTGCGCCCGAAGTCCACCCTTTTTTGAAGCCTATTAGTGCCTCAGGCTCTAATCACGTGCTTCAAAAAAAAACAACACATTGGAATCCATGCATCCGGTGCCCTGTATGTAGATTAGGGGGCCGGACGCATGGATGGGGGGGCAGCGCCTGTGCAGGCCACCACTGTCAGGCAGCAAGGTCAAACACCTCACTGCGGATTGCTTTTAAGGGGCAGCAAGGGCTGTCAACCATGTGAACAAGCCCTAAAAGCTGTGAACTTGTTTCAGCTTCTTAAGGCCTCTTTCATCTTATGTCGCTATGGAGTCCGCCAGCTCCCGCTAGCTCAGCGGGAGATCTCTCCACTGAGCCGGCGGATGATAAGTCCCTCTCTGCTCACTGAGCGGGGAGGGGCTTGTACAGCGCCGTTGTCTCCTATGGAGAGATCTGATCAAAACGGACAGCATGTCCGTTTTCATCAGATCTCACCTGATCCGATCCACAATAAACGGATGGGGACGTATCGCCATACGTCTGATTTTGGCGGATCGGGTCGGATGTCAGCGGACATGTCTCCGCTGACATCCGACGCTCCATATGATTGCATGGAGCGGCCATTCAGGTCCGCCGACAAAACTGAAAGGCGGACCTGAACGGTCCGACTGTGTGAAAGGGGCCTAATATTCTGAATGCACTAGACATGTCCAAAGAGCTTACAGCAGTATTAACCCCAAAAGCAAACATTTATTATAGAATGGAAAAGCTGCGCTAGTAAAAACAAAAAATAAAGGTTAAATGAATAATAAAGGCAGCAGCTATGGTGGTATAAACACAATACACTAATAAACAGAAAAAAACTGCGCCAATAAACAAATAATATGAAAATGTCCAGAGGCTGATAAGCAAAAAACAATGCTTGCTCAGCAAAAAACACCAGCTGCTAGATCTCAAAAAACGTTCATTGGATAAAAGGTTAACATTAACAGTGTCCAGATGAGCGTCCAAATAATACCCAAAGATATTAACCACTTGACAACTGGGCACTAAATCCCCTTCGTGCCCGGACCAATTTTCAGCTTTCAGTGCTCTCACACTTTGAATGACAATTACTCAGTCATGTAATACTGTAACCTAATGATTTTTTTGTCCTTTTTTCATACAAATAGAGCTTTCTTTTGGTGGTATTTGATCACCTCTGGGTTTTTTATTTTTTGCGCTATAAATGAAAAAATACAGAAAATTTTGAAAAAAATACGCTTTTTTTTAGTTTATGTGATAAAATTTTGCAAATTATAAATTTTTCTTTATAAAATTTGGCCACAATTTATACTGCTACATATCTTTGGTAAAAATAACCCAAATTAGTGGATATTATTTGGTCTTTGTGAAAGTTATAGAGTCTACAAGCTGTGATCATAAACCATTGATCACACCTAATGTACTGGTGGCCTATCTCATTTCTTACGACCCGAACAAGCCAGCAAAGCACAAATACCCCCCAAATGACCCCTTTTTTTAAATTAGACATTCCAAGGTATTTAGTAAGATGCATCGTGAGGTTTTTGATGTTGTAATTTTTTCCTACAATTCTTTGCAAAATGAAGATTTATTTTTATTTTTTTATTTTTTTCCACAAAATTGTCATTGTAATAGGTTATTTCTCTCACATGGCATGTGTATATCACAAATGACGCCCCAAAATACATTCTGCTACTCCTCCTGAGTATGGCGATACCAAATGTGTGAGACTTTTATACAGCCTGCCCACATACAGAGGCCCAATATTGAAATAGCACCTTCAGGCATTCTAGAAGCATAAATTACACATCTCATTTCTCAACCACCTATTACACTTTTGAAGGCCCTGGAGCACCAGGACAATGGAAACGCCCACAAAGTGACCCCATTTTGGAAAGCTAGCACCCCAACATATAATGTATGAGGCATAATGAGTCTTTTGAACGGTTCATTTTTTTCCTGACGTTTTTGGAAAATGCAGGAAAAAAATTAAAACACAATTTTTTTACGCAAAGTTGTCCATTTATAAGATATTGCCAACACATAGCATGTACATAGCAAAAATGACACCTCAAAATACATTCTGCTACTCCTCCTTAGTATGGCGATACCAAATGTGTGAGACTTTTATACAGCCTGCCCACATACAGAGGCCCAATATTGAAATGGCACCTTCAGGCATTCTAGGAGCATAAATTACACATCTCATTTCTCAACCACCTATTACACTTTTGAAGGCCCTGGAGCACCAGGACAATGGAAACGCCCACAAAGTGACCCCATTTTGGAAAGCTAACACCCCAACGTATAATCTATGAGGCATAATGAGTCTTTTGAACGGTTCATTTTTTTCCTGAAGTTTTTGGAAAATGCGGGGAAAAAATGAAAACGCAATTTTTTTACGCAAAGTTGTCCATTTATAAGATATTGCCAAGACATAGCATGTACATAGCAAAAATGACACCCCAAAATACATTCTGCTACTCCTCCTGAGTATGGCGATACCAAATGTGTGAGTCTTTTATACAACCTGGCCACATACAGAGGCCCAACATGCAAGGTACACCATCAGGTGTTCTAGGGACACATAGCATGAACATACCAAGAATTACACCCCAAAATACATTCTGCTGAGCAAATGGTAAACAAAAGATTACCTGTGGTTTTAGTAGCGCAGTTTTTCACAGGAGCATAGCACTGGTCCAGGCAGGAGGCAGGGACTTGGTCAGCAAAAGCGGTGTGGTCAGTTCATCCGACAGGCAGAGGCATGATGGCATAGGTCCTACAGGCAGTTGGCAGAAGTAGGGCCTCGTTCAGGACTGAATGGGGACAGGGGTAGAGGCTTCTCCCACCCAAATCTCTTTGAAGCCTCCGAGTCTCCAGACCCTAATCTGGGAATGAGAAAAACAATTGTTTTCTTCATCCAGAAAAACAATTCTGGAGCCCCTCACATATGTGAGACCCCTGTGTTATGAATCCCACTAGTCCACTGGCAGGGTACAAGATCAGTCCAAGAGGCAGGCAAAAAGCATGGTCAAACAGTCCAGGGTCAGTTCCAGATCAGGCAGAGGTATGTACAGAATCGGTAGGCAGAAGCGTGGTCAAATAACAGTCCAGGGTCAGTTCCAGATCAGGCAGAGGTATAAACAGAATCGTTAGGCAGAAGCGTGGTCAAATAACAGTCCAGGGTCAGTTACAGAGAAAGCAGAGGCATAAGGGGTGTGAACATAAATGGCAGGAAGTGAACTAATAATTTATTTTGGTATGGTAATGGCGAAAGCAATTGCCTATGCAGAGGCCTGGTTCTGAAGGACATTGGGCACAATGATAAATGGTGTCTCTTCTCTCTCCTCTTTTGGACCACACCCGGCATTTTTTCTGGCGTTTTTGGTCTGTTGGTCTGGGAGGGATTTTATCTGGGAAGTGGCGCTCGGAGAGTCGGCTAACGACATCGGATCTAATGTTTACTGGTGGGCTGTTCGGGTATAAAAGGGCAGTGGTGATTTCCTCCTGGAAGAAAAGGAAGGATTTGGGTCTTATAGTGGATTTTCGATATATTACATATGAGTTGTACATGGCCAAATTGAACAAATAAATTGAAACTTTCTTATACCACTGGTATGATCTTCTTGTGGAAAGATAGGGTTCGAGCATCTGGTCGTTGAAGTCGACACCCCCCATGAACTTATTGTAATCGTAGATGCATTTGGGTTTTTGGATCCGGCCATTCCTCCTGGTGACTTCAACAAATTCATTGTTGTGGATGGAAGAAAGCAAGTACACGTCCCTTCTGTCCCTCCACTTCACAGCCAAAATCTCCTCATTACGCAAACTCGCCGTATCCCCTCTTCTCAATTTTTTGGTGACCAGGCTTTGAGGATAGCCCTTCCGGTTCGTCCGTACGGTGCCGCATGCTGGAGTCTTCATTCTGTGCAAGTTTCGGAACAGGGGCAAACTTGTATAAAAATTGTCCACATACAAGTGGTATCCTTTCTCTAGGAGTGGGTTTATGAGTTCCCAAACTACTTTCCCACTGGTTCCAATGTAGATTGGGCAATTAGGGGGGTTCAGTTCGGTGTCCTTCCCTTCATATATGATGAAGCCATACACATACCCAGTTTCTCTTTCGCACAATTTATACAGCTTCACCCCATAGCGGGCCCTTTTGCTGGGTATAAATTGTTTTATGCCCAGCCTGCCAGAAAATTTGATAAGGGACTCATCTATGCATATATGTTGGTCTGGGGTAAACAACTGAGGGAAGGTTTCAGAAAAATAATTTAGTAGCGGCCGAATTTTATAAAGTTTATCAAAATTTGGGTCATTTCGGGGAGGGCACTGGGTATTATCATTGAAGTGTAGGAATCTCATAATCATTAGATATCTGGACCTGGGCATTACTGAGGAAAAGATGGGCATGTGATATATGGGGCGGGATGACCAATATGAACGTAATTGATTTTTTCCATTTAGTCCTATGCAGAATGTGAGGCCCAAAAAAATCCTAAACTCCTCCACTGTAAGGGCTTTCCACACGTAGGGACGGGCATAAGAGGACGTTGGGTTGCTGGTTATAAACTGTTGGGCATATAAGTTGCACTGGGCCACAATTGTTGCCAGCATGTCGTCCGTAAAAATTAAATAAAAAAAATCTATTGGGGAAAAGTTTTCTGTATCCACCTGGACTCCTGGCTGGGCAGTGAAAGGGGGAATGTTGGCTTCTCCTGAATTAGGAGGAAGCCACAAGGGGTACTGAAGGGAATAGGGAAGGCTGGCATGGGACCTAACCCTTTGGGGCTGAGGTGACACCCCACTGGTACGTGGCCTTGCTTCCCGAGGTACTGCGGTGCTGGTGGATGGCACTGCAGTGGTGGTGGTGGATGGCACTGCGGTGCTGGTGGATGGCACTGCCTCCTCAGCAGAACGCCTTCGTCTGGCGGGCGGGCCCTCCTCCTCTTCTTCTTCCTCCTCCTCCTCCACCGTCTCCGTCTCTTCCGTCACTGATCCACTGCTTATGACAGGCTCGTGGTCCACGTCAGACTCATCTGAATATGCGGAGGAATCCGAATCGGACCGCTCCCCGTTGCTCCCGTCGGCAGCAAGAATTTCGTACGCCTCCTCGGCTGAGAATACTCTTTTAGCCATTTGATGAGATGGCACTGACAGGTGGCACTGATGGCAGATGGCACTGGCAGGTGGCACTGGCAGGTGGGACTGGTGGCAGATGGGACTGGTGGCAGATGGGACTGGTGGCACAGATGGCACTGGCAGGTGGCACTGGCAGGTGGCACAGATGGCACTGACTGGTGGCACTGGTGGCAGATGGGACTGGTGGCAGATGTGGTGGCAGGTGGCACTGGCAGCAGATGGCACTGGCAGGTGGCACTGGCAGATGGCACTGGCAGATGGCACTGGCAGATGGCCCTGGCAGATGGCACTGGCAGATGGCCCTGGCAGGTGGCAGATGGCCCTGGCAGGTGGCACTGGCAGCAGATGGCACTGGCAGGGACTGTGGGCAGTGTTTTTCACTTGTGTGTGTGTGTTTTTTCACTCACATTGACAAGCTGCAGCACAGATCTCTCTCTCTCCTCACACGCTGTCTCTGTGTGAGGAGAGAAAGCCAGCAATGAGAGATGATCTCATATGTTTACATTTGAGATCATCTCTCATTGGATAGTGATATCGAGTGCTGAATGGCCTCTGTGATTGGCCATTCAGCACGATCTGTGATTGGCTGTGTCCAAGGGACACGGCCAACACAGATTTTCCCCGATGCGCGCTCGCGGGGGCGCGCGGGGGGGGGGGAAAGAGGAGGACGTCCATGGACGTCCAGTCAGCACTTCGGTGCCGCAATGCAGACGTCTTTTGAGCATTGCCCGGGCGCAAAGTGGTTAAATAAAATAAAATAATCACATACGACTCTGAATGGATCCAATTGATAACAGGATAAACAATGAGTATGCAGCACCCGGTGATCACAGCAAACTAAAGGTGCCCTCCACCACTAAGGTTAGCAGCTGACCAAAGGCAAGCCAACGGGAATCAGTCGACTGTAACCCAGCTGCGGCCTTTAATCCCAGGGGACAGCAGGATAGCAGAGGACTCAAACGGGACAGGCGATATCACCGCCGACCAGGACCCAAGAGAAGGTAGTGCTTCACCCGTATCACAGGCGTACGACCAAATTTACTACACCTCACCAAAGGATAACCACTGCTCTGTGGTCTCAGCTCCCACACAGACATTTATTATATTACAGCTTATAATTTTTAGATGTGATGGCTGCATTCGTTTTCTGTTTTAGACTTTCTTTCCTTTATTTTCATCTGGTGATCTGGTCAGTAAGTCTGTTATTTTTCAACAGAACAAGCTGTTCTGCAAAAATATCACTTAAAAGTGTTGAGACAAACCATTTATCACTGACATGGGTGCTTACAATGATCGGCTTTTTTTTATTCATGTAAAACCTTTATCCCAAAATAATAAAAAACTGTTGCTGTAACTGTCTGTGTAACTGCAGCGTGAAGACCAAAAATTGCCGCTCCAGGCAGATTAAGTTTTGGAAAGATGTTTCTCTCTCAGAGACCAAGGGTGCCGGCAATGCACATAGCAATGAAAACAAAAATGGTGAGGACAGCCGCACTCCAATCCAACGTATGTTTATTGAAGAAAGACAGGCACTACAAAAACCAGCATAAACCAGGACAGCTGACGCGTTTCCCACTTGTTCAGTGTTTACTCATAGCTTGTTTTAACTGCAGCGTGAGCCAGAGTTTGGCTTCAATCTTTTAGTGTATCTAAAACTGCTAGTCCATCTAACAGTCCCCTCCCCCCAGATTTGGGTTTAATATTGCTTTAACGTGGAAATAAAGTGCTTCTCTTCCTCCTCCTCACCTTTATTAATACAGGATGATGGTACTTATAAGAATAAAAGTTATCAATAGTCTATCAGAAACACTGTCTCATCAACAACACCATTTATCACTCAAGGCCGGAACACCCACCTATGTGGTAATTGTCCTCTGGTAGACCTTGCAGGACAAGTCCCATATCATTCAACAGGGTCCTGCAAGTCTTTTTCAGTGGGTTGCTCAGTAACGTCAGGCATGGCAGAAGGCTTTCAGCCTCCCCAATGTCATGGCCAAGAGAGGTACACCTTCTTTCTATACACCAGGGACATCCAAAACTGGTGTCAATTGTCCCTCTGGAGTCTCTGGGTCTATAGGCAGAGTCTCTATTGGAAATGAAGCGTTTACTTCCATAAGAGCCGTTGGAAATTCACCCAGGTTCTTCCCCAGTGGACTGCCCGCAGCCAGGCACACAATCTCAGACACACTTTTCCTTAATAACCAGTCTTGAAGTGCTATTTTTGGAAAACTTGGATAAGGTTGAAGGAATTGAGTGGGATACTCCAAAAACAGAAACTATGTATAGGTTGGGTTGAGGACTGTGAACTCCTTTCTGTAAAGCTAAAGCAGAAGTCCTTGCTTATAGCAAACTGTGGATTGGAGGACAGCTATCAGGCTTGCACGTACCTGATCAGCGAGTCCGCTGGAGCAGAGGAAGGTCACCCGTACGGATTCGACTCGCGGCTACTGGTAGTGCAGACAGGAGGCACGGGAGTACGGAAGGGTAAGAGAGCCTGAAAGTAGTTGCAGGAAGACAGCTCAGGATCCGGGTACAGGAGAGTAGATGAGCCGGGTCGGCTGCGGGCAGGCAGGTAGGAAGGCAGGTGTACTGAGAAGCGCAGCTGGGTAGGTGCGGAGAAGAATGGTCAAGGCAAGCAGGGTTTGGCAATGGTCAGGCAGCACGGTACAGAGGAGCAGGCAAGTTCGGGGTCAAAGGCAGGCCGAGGTCAGATGCAGGCGGAGAGCAGGAGAAGTCCAGTAACAAGCCGGGTGGTCAGGAGATCAGGTTTCAGATGATTAGCAGGGGCAGGATACACAGGAGACTGTAGATCAGACAGCACCGGTCTGAAGTATTCCAGGGGTTTAAATGGGGAATTTGGCGCGCATCGGCGTGCGCAATAGCGCAAGCGCGCGTCATGCGCGCACATGCACCCGCGCGCACAGGCACATCATCGCGCACAGGCGCGCGCACGCCCACAGTCTGGGACGAGGGCCAACGCGCACAGGAGCATGCACAACATCAGCGCACATCAGCGCGCGCGAACGCGCACCAAAGCGACAACCGGCACGCCTGGCAAGGTACGTTCTCTGACAGTGCCCCCCCCTTAAGGGCAGCCTCCGGATGCCCAATTGAGCGATCTTTGCGGCATGAGACCTTTTGAAAGCCTGCATGAGTTCCACCGCATGTATGCCGCTTCCGGGCTCCCAGGAATTATCTTCTGGCCCGTAACCCCTCCATTTAATTAGATATTGGATCTGGTTGTGTCTTTTCCTACAGTCCAAGATTGCCTCCACCTCAAATTCCTCCGCGTTGTCAATCACAACAGGTTCCGGTGGGCCAGTATTACGGCCAGCGAAGGGATTAGGGACAACCGGCTTTAATAGTGTCACGTGGAAAACTGGGTGGACCTTCAGGGTGTTAGGCAAATCAAGCTCATATGCCACATTGTTGATCCTGCTTTTTACCGAGAATGGTCCCATGAATTTAGGACCCAGCTTCCTTGATGGGCAGGCCATCTTTAGGTTGATCATGGATAACCACACCTGGTCGTCAGGCTCCAGGATGAGCTCCCCTCTCCTCTTCTTATCAAACATCCTCTTGTAGTAATCCTGGGACTTGGACATGGTCTCCTGAAGAAGTTTGTTGTTGGAGATGAAAAAGTCCATTGTTTCAGACACTGCAGGGATGGTACATTCGGGTATGGTGCTGGGTAAAAAGGATGGATGAAAACCATAGTTGGCAAAGAACGGGGTTTGATTAATGGCAGAGTGCAGGGAGTTATTGTAAGCAAATTCTGCGATGGGTAATAGAGGGACCCAATCATCCTGGGAAAAGGAGGAGAAGCACCGGAGGTACTGTTCTAGGGTCTGGTTGGTTCTTTCCGTTTGACCATTCGTCTGAGGATGATAAGCCAAAGAGAATGCCAACTAGATTTCCAGGAAACCACAAAGAGCCTTCCAAAATCTGGAGGTGAACTGGACACCTCGGTCCGAAACAATACTTGCCGGGATTCCATGGAGCCTCACTATCTCCCTGATAAAAAATCTTCGCCGTCTCCATGGCCGAAGGTGTGCCCTTCATGGGCAAAAAGTGAGCCATTTTAGACAGCCTGTCGACGATAACAAAAATCGTGGAGAATCCTTCGGACAGAGGGAGCTCCACGATAAAGTCCATCGATACCATCTTCCAGGGTCTTTCAGGGACAGGTAAAGATTTTAATAGACCCCAGGCTCTCATCCGGCTATTCTTGTTCCGGGAGCAGGTGTTGCAAGAGTCCACGTAGCTTTTGCAGTCGCTACCCAGCTGCGGCCACCAAAACGTGCGTTTGATTAGTTCGACCGTTTTCAGGGTACCGAAATGTCCGGCCAACTTATGGTCATGGCACAGTTCCAAAACGGTTACCCGCAGGTCCTCTGGGACCAAGATCTTGCCCTCGTGCCTGATCAGACCATCTTGTGCCCTGACACAGTTCTCCGGGAGAGAGGTCAAGCCAGCAGACGCCAGCTTAATACAGGACATGAGGTCCTCTTGGAGCAGCAGGAAGTTCCCAGCAGGGAGGATAGTGTCAATGGGTAAGTGTTCTTCAGGATTGCTGAACATTCGGGACAGTGCGTCCGGTTTAATGTTTTTTGAACCAGGCCTGTAGGTGATGTGGAACAGATACCTGGAGAAAAAAAGTGCCCACCTTGCCTGCCTTGGTTTCAACCTCTTAGCTGTTCTCAGGTACTCGAGGTTCTTGTGGTCCGTGTAGACCAAAATAGGGTGTGCAGCCCCCTCGAGCAGATAACGCCACTCTTCTAACGCGCCCTTGATAGCCAGGAGTTCCCGATCTCCCACATCATAGTTCCGTTCTGCAGTGGAAAGTTTACGTGAGAAGAAGGCCACTGGAAAGAGTAGGGCTTTGGCCCCCTGACGCTGGGATAGCACAGCCCCCACTGCATTTTCGGAAGCGTCCACCTCAAGGACAAAGGGTAGTGCAGGGTCAGGGTGATCCAGGATGGAGGCAGAGACAAATAATTCCTTCAGTTTGTCAAAGGCAGATTGAGCTCTAGGGGACCAGGAGAATCGGTTTCCTTGTTTGGTCAATTCCGTAAGAGGAGCGACAATTGCAGAAAAACTCCTGATGAACTTCCGGTAAAAGTTGGAAAATCCAATAAAGCGCTGGACCCCTTTTTTATCCGTGGGGGCGGGCCAATCCAGGATAGCAGACACCTTCTGAGGGTCCATTTTGATGCCCTCATAGAAATGATCAACCCGAGAAACTGGATGCTCTGACGTCCGAACTCACATTTCTCTGGTTTGGCGTAGAGTCCATGCTGTCTGAGCCGAACAAGGACATTCCGGACATGCCTGTGATGGTCGTCTACTGAGGAAGAGAAGATCAAAATGTCATCCAAGTATACTATGACGTATAGGTCCAGGTAGTTGCGGAAAATGTCATTGACAAAATGTTGGAAAGTAGCCGGAGCATTACACAGTCCGAACGGCATAACTAGGTACTCGTAGTGCCCAAAACGCGTACGGAAGGCCGTTTTTTATTCGTCCCCCTCTCGAATGCGGATCAGGTTGTAAGCCCCTCGGAGGTCAAGCTTGGGGAATATGACTGCCGCTCCCAGCCTCTGGAAAAGTTCCGGCACAAGAGGTAACAGGTAACTTTTTTTATGGTAATTTTGTTAAACTCCGGGTAATCAATACAGGGGCGTAGGGAGTGGGCCTTCTTTTCAACAAAAAAGATGCCTGCACCGGCAGGCGAGGTGGAAGGGCGGATGAACCCTTTTCTTAGGTTGTCGTCAATGTAGACCTTCAGAGTGCCCAATTCCTGCTCGGTCAACGGGAAGATTCTCCCAAACGGTACTTCAGTCCCAGGTAAAAGTTCTATAGGGCAGTCGTACGGTCTGTGAGGAGGAAGGGTCTCTGCCCCTTTCTTACTAAACACATCCAAGAAGTCGTGATAGGGCAAAGGGATGGTTTTCTAAAGGTCCGGGTCTGTATCCAGACAGAGCAGATGGGGATGGTCAGTAGAGGCTTGTGGCAGGCAGTGTTGCTGGCAATTGTCTGAGAGGAATCTGACCGTCCCCGTAGTCCAGTCAATACTGGGGTTGTGGGCTTGCAGCCAAGGCATCCCCAAAATGATGGGGAACAACGGTGAGGAGATGGCATCCAGACTTAGGAGCTCCTGATGGTGGGTTGTCAAGGAGGGCAACAGGGGAACGGTTTCCTGAGTGACAGGGCCAGATTTAATGACCGAACCATCAGCGAGGTGCACTGCAAGCCCTCGGGATTTCGGCTGAAGGGGAATGTGGTGGTTGGCAGCGAATGTCAAATCGATAAAGCAGCTGCATGCTCCAGAGTCAATTATTGCGGAAACTGGGATTGTGGTAGTCCTTCCGGGAGGCTGTAATGAGATGGAGAGAGCTAAATGATAAGTTGGGTTAGGCAACAAAGAGGCACAAGTAGAAGAAACAGGCAGGCACTTACGCATCTTGGCCGGGCAGGATCTCACGTAGTGTCCTGGTTCACCACAATACATGCAAAGGTTGTTGCTTCGCCTGTGCTGGCGTTCTTCGGGAGAGAGAGAGGGGCGAAGTAGGCCCAATTGCATGGGTTCTGGGTCATCTAAGGCCGGCGACGGGGAAGCCAGTGGTGCCGGACGGGCCGGGTTTGGAACCTTGGGAAGCAACCAGGTGGGTCGGAATTGGCTGGAGGTTCTCTCGGAGCGACGAGAGAATGTGGGCGGAGAGCAGGAGAAGTCCAGTAACAAGCCGGGTGGTCAGGAGATCAGGTTTCAGATGATTAGCAGGGGCAGGATACACAGGAGACTGTAGATCAGACAGCACCGGTCTGAAGTATTCCAGGGGTTTAAATGGGCAACTTGGCGCGCATCGGCGTGCGCAATGGCGCACGCTCGCGCACGCGTCATACGTGCACAGGCACATCATCGCGCACAGGCGCGCACGCCCGCAGTCCGGGACGAGGGCCAACGCGCACAGGAGCATGCACAACATCAGCGTGCACCAAAGCGACAACCGGCACGCCTGGCAAGGTACATTCTCTGACAACAGCGGGGGGGGGGGCAGAGGAGGAGGACAGCGGGCCAAAGGAGAACGGAGGGGGGGCAGAGAAGGAGAACAGCGGGCCAGAGGAGAATGGAGGATCTCGGGGCACTCGTGGGTGTCTCAGGGGAACCCGCTACCAAATGCGGGAGACTCCCGCACCTCGTGGGAGACTTGGGATGTCTGAAGATCTCTCAGCAGACTGTACTCGCAAATGTTCAGGGACAGTTGATTGCGTCCTTCCAACTTCCAAGCAACACCTTTCTTAAGTGATACCAGACTAGATATTCAGCAGACAGCCCCTCAGTCAGCTCTCTGTAGTTTCAACATCCAGATCCCCAGGTTGCCCACCCAAGGCCTCTAGAACAGCAACCACATGTCAGCACTGCCCTGGATGGCAACACTTGGATATCCCACTCTGCTAATGTCCAAGAAGCCGGATCCATCCATGTTTCAAAATCCTCTTCTCTGGATGGAGCAGGCACTCTGAAAAGAACCACAGTTTCCTGTACCCATGGTTAATGAGGACGGAGCCATTCTTCACAAAGTACTCCACCAGCCTTTCTACATCCATAAAGAAGGAGGCCAGGGGTAGCCCAGAGGTTGAGGCAGGGGCCATGGCAACTGCTTCTAGTCCCGATGCAGTCTGACTTGGACTCTTGTATTTGCATTGGGAATAGGCGAGCCTCAACTTCATTGGTCAAGTGAAGGCTAACCCCTTGGAAATTATCTGGAATGTCTCTCCTCCATTCCAACAGCACATATGTGTGAGGGGTAGCTTGATTTACTTTCAAGTCCAACACGAACACTTGCTGATCAGGGGTCAGTGTCATCACTGCTTGTCCGACCCGTTCCTCAATCCAATTGTCACTAGGGATTTCAGCCACCTCACCTAACTCCAGTCGTTGTTCTTGGCTTACTTGATGGTTGTGACAGGGTCCATGTTCTCAGTCTCTGGCTTTTTGTATTGGTTACTTTCACTAAGAAAAGAGATTTCCCGCATGAGACCCCACATGTAGCACCCTCCCCGAAGGAGCCGCTTGGTAACCTGGATTGACTGCTGTGCGCCTTGACTCCAACAACACCCTCAGACCCACTGGCAAACTTGGTAGAATGGAAATCACCGCAGACACTCAAAGAGTCACAAGGACCTTTGATTTGGTAGTGGGCTAATACTAAAAAATTAACACAGACCGTTCAGTGGTAAACGAATGCAATGTATTAGTATAAAGTTAAAGTAAAGGGTGGTCTGTGCATAAATAAATGTACAGAGGGGGGGTTTACACACAGACTACTAGACAGTGGAATTGCTATGCCCAAAGTAGTTTAGATTAAAATTATGTACCACTAGACTGGAGTGAATGCATAAATCAGCAAAATCAGCAGCAAACAGTACATATAAACATGAACTCTTGGTACTTCACCTAGGCTTATGTTTCAACACGCATTGGATACGTTATACAAAAAATGTAGTGCTATACATAAAAAATAAATAAACACCCAAGTGTAGTGCTCAAAGTGAATGAGTCTTGAAAAGTCTGTACAAATAAATCCAAAAAAGTGCTGAAAAAGTCTCTGATGACCATTCAAAAAGTGGATAGTGTTGAAGCTTCCAAGGTATAATGGTGACTTTCAAAAAAACAAGTGACTGTAACATGACCACCACCACTCGAAAGGAGGCTTACCAGATGAAGTGGACCCAATGGACATACGTCTATAGGGTCAACTAGGCTTGATATATGTATATCTATGGATATGGGGTCCCAGCTGGCATTGCACACATCTATTATCCAAGATCCAGGATCAAATGATGTCACCAAATCTCCAAGCCCGATGGAATGGTAAAATGACTCACAGGGGGACCATAGTAGAAGAAAGAAGGAGAGGGCACATAGCGTAATACAGTCGATAATATTTATTAGATGTAGGTAGATACACTTACATTCAATCTGTAGAAATAGCGCTTTGCAAAACACTCAGTGGCAGCAGTAGAGTCTCCCGACGTGTTTCGCAATACCTTGCATCGTCTGGGGTATAACCTCCACTGTTGCCTTCATGATATTTATAAATTTCTAGGACCTCCCCCTCATTCATCCATTGTGCAATAACTTCCTGGGAAATCCTAAATCCAAGATGGCGGATCGGCGTGCGTTCCACGCCTCTCTATGAAATCCCTACATAGTGCGCCAACATACCCATAATGTACGGAAGCTGTACTGGCGATGAAGGGGAATGGCTTCATAAGAATATCCAAATACCAGCCTATTATTCAATACCTGGTGCAGGGCAGAGCCGACCTTAAGAGTAGAATAGAACACAGCGTGGAGCATAACCCAGCGACTGGCGTCGCAGCTGTAACGTCACGCCAAAACCACGTGACGGACGTCATGTGACAATTAAACAACGTCACATGACATGCAGACGCCTATAGCAGATCAGACGGCGTGATCGCGTCATCATGCAATCACGCCGCGCTCCACGGCACTAAGTGACTCATCAATATCATCAGTATGGTCACGTTGCGCTCCACCGCTATAGATAGCGGCGGAAAGCATGGAACGCAACCAAAAGCAAAAATGAATAGGCTCTAACTGGTCTGTGAAGATGTCACGCATCCCCTGTGACGGGGAAACTGATCAAAATTTGAATAAAGAAATACAAGACTAGTGACTGTAAGTCTAACTACCTAATGACAGGATAAAATTGTAAATAAATTCAGCTTGAGCTGAAAGCATATAGTATCAATAAATTACTAAATATGTGAATAAAAAATAATATAAAATGGTGTTAAATGACAAAAGGGGAAGTGCAGATTATCTGTCCTTGTTAACACTACATGAGACAAACGTCTCATATATAGGGTTAACACTCATAATGGAGACAGGGACCTCAACCTGTCATAACCAATAATGAAGGAAAACCTACACACCTCAAAAAAGGATTGCCCAATGGATGAATTAAAATCAGGTCTAAATCCCAATCAAAACACCAAATGACCCAATAGGGCCATACATAATATAATAAAAAGGCAAAAAACATATGATAAGATATGTATTAAAAAATAAGAAACTAACAAGAAAAGGCTGAAAAATGGATCCACAATCTAATGGCAACAACCATTTATTAAGACTGGTCGATAAAGGAATTTATATCCCATTCGACATTTAAACCAGACGGCCTGTGCGTCTGTAATTGGTATATCCAATAGGTCTCCAGCTGAGACACTCCCCTAATTTTAGGGGCACCTCTCCATGACGGGATGAAACGATCGATGATCAGGAATTGTGTGCCAGCTGGATTCCTATTGTGATGTAACCTATAATGTCTGGGCACAGTGTGATTAACATCACCCCCCAAAATTAATGACACATGCTCCCCTACCCTCACCGAAAATGGTCTAATGGTGCGACCCACATACTGCTTGCCACTAGTGATGAGCCGAACACCCCCGGGTTCGGTTCGCACCAGAACCCGCGAACGGACCGAAAGTTCGAACGAACATTAGAACCCTATTAAATACAATGGATGCGAACGTTCGAATTCTAAAGTGCTAATTATAACAACTATTATGCATGTTATTGTCCTAAAAAGGGTTTGGGAACCCGGGTTCTACACCAGGGGACATGTATCAATGCAAAAAGAAGTTTTAAAAACGGTCGTTTTTCGGGAGCAGTCATTTTAATGATGCATAAAGTGAAAAAAAAAAAGTCAAATATTCCTTTAAATATCGTACCTGGGGGGTGTCTAAAGTATGCCTGTGAAGTGCCACGTGTTTCCCGTGTTTAGAACTGTCCCTGCACAAAATGACACTTCTAAAGGAAAAAAAAGCCATTTAAAACTGCTTGCGGCTTTAATGTAATGTCTGGTCCCGGTAATATGGATGAAATTCTTTAAGAAAAATGGCATAGCTACCCCATGACCCCCCCCCCTACCCCAGCCCATTACCAGCCCCTTTGGGTCTTGTATGGATATTAAGGGGAACCCCGCACATAAAATAAAAAAGGCCCTATATACTCTGAACAGCCCTATACAGGCGGTGCATACAAGACAGGGACTGTAGGTTTGTTCTTATGTAGAATCTGTTTGTAATTTTGAACAGGTACATTGTTGAAGTGTAGCTCCAGACCAAAAATCTATTTTTAAACTTTTTGGAAAACATAGGTAAGGGTTATCACCCCTGTAACATTTGTTTTTCTGTCTGTGCCCCTGTTCAGAACATTTCACCTCACTTTCCGTCCCAATGACAACTGTTTTTGAAATGTGGTGTTTTTCTTGAAACAAGGATTGCTGATAAAGCATCAGTACAGAGGAGACACCTTTCTCCCATATTTATTCTTACAGGAGAGAATTTTCCTTCCTAGTGGTAGATTTCCTCTCACTTCCTGTTGTCTTCTTGCGTTTGCAAGTAGGAGTCGTTTGTAAGTTGGATGTTTGAAAGTAGGGACCTGCCGTATATACTCTGCAGAAATAGGCCCCTTAGTTGTTGGTGTTGGCACAACACTGTAAGCACTCACAGTTACTCTTGGTTGGTGCTGGAACGCCCTGCTGTCAACTATTATATCAGGAATTTTAATTACATATAATTGTTGAACAGTGGTAGTAAAAATTGGGCCTTTGATGGTGGTGCTGGTGCCACAACACTGTAAGCCCTGACAGTTACTCTTGGTGGGTGCAGCAATGGGCCCTGCTGTGAATTATTAGATCAAGAATTGTAATTACATGCCCCTGTTGAACAGGGGCTGAAAAATTGGGCCTTAGGCACTGGTGGCACAACACTGCAACCCCTCACAGATACTGTACTTGGAGCACAGCAATGAGCCCTGTTGCAAAGTATTGCTTCAAAAATTGTAATGACACGCCCCTGTTAAACAGGGGCTGAAAAATTGGGCCTTAGGCACTGGTGGCACAACACTGCAACTCCTCACAGATACTGTACTTGGAGCACAGCAATGAGCCCTGTTGCAAAGTATTGCTTCAAAAATTGTAATTACACGCCCCTGTTAAACAGGGGCTGAAAAATTGGGCGTTAGGCACTGGTGGCGGCACCCATAAACAAAAATGATCTTCCAAGCTATCATCATCAATCGTATCATTGAGGACTCGGAGGAGGAGGATAGCCAGTCAACATAACAGCACAGGCACTCAGCATCAGCATCAGTCTTGAAGGGATGTGACATGTTAAAATCAATTAGTCTGTTATATCAGCATCAGGTGTGTGGTAGCTGGTGGTGATCCAAGACTGGTTCATCTTGATGAAAGTCAGTCGATCAACCGAGTCGGTGGACAGGCGCACCCTGTGATCCGTGACAAATCCTCCAGCAGCACTGAATGTGCGTTCCGAAAGAACGCTGGATGCAGGACAGGCCAGTAGCTCAATTGCATACTGTGCAAGCTCTGGCCAGTGATCCATCCTCAAGACCCAGTAAGCCAGAGGATTTTCGGTGGGGAAGGTGTCCAAGTCTGACCTTGCCCCTAGATATTCCTGCACCATGTTTATCAGACGCTGGCGATGGTTGCTGGAACCGATCATACTTTGGGGCTGCGGACTAAAGAATTGTCTGAACGCATCGGTCAGACGGCCACCTTCCCCACCGCTCCTTCTTTGACTGGCCGAAGCCTCAGCAACTCGTTGTCCAGGACCAGGAGTTTGCAACCTCCCAGTCTCTGGGAACGCGTTGCACAGACCTTTCTGCAAGGCCTCCCGGAGTTGTCTCATCCTCTGCTCCCTCTGCGACGGTAACATAAGGTCCGCAACCTTACCCTTGTACCGTGGATCAAGGAGAGTGGCCAGCCAGTAATGGTCCCTCTCCTTGATCCGAAGAATACGAGGATCCTTCCGCAGACTTTGCAGGATCAGGGAGGCCATGCAGCGTAGGTTTGCTGAGGCATTCGCTCCGGAGTCCTCTGGGTCACTAAGGACGACATGATCCGCAGCCACCTCCTCCCAGCCACGTACAAGTCCACTGGTTTCTTGGGACTGTAAATCATCCCTAAAAGACTGCTGCTGATGATGCTGAGTGCCAGCCTCCACCTCCATGCTGACACAATCCTCCTCCTCCTCCTCCTCCTCCTCTTCCTGTGCGATGGGTGGGACAGAAGGAACACTGTCTGGGTAAAGGGGGCCTTGAGAGGCAAGGAAGTCCTCCTCTTCCTGCCTCTGTTCTGCCTCAAGTGCCCTGTCCATTATTCCACGCAGCGTGTGCTCCAACAGGTGGACAAGAGGTACAGTGTCACTGATGCATGCACTGTCACTGCTCACCATCCTCGTGGCCTCCTCAAATGGTGCCAGGACAGTGCATGCATCCCTGATCATGCCCCACTGGCGTGGAGAAAAAAAACCAAGCTCCCCTGACCCTGTCCTGGTGCCGTAGTCGCACAGGTACTCATTGATGGCCCTCTGCTGTGTGTGCAGCCGCTGCAGCATGGCCAACGTTGAGTTCCACCTGGTGGGCATGTCACATATAAGGCGGTTCTTGGGCAGGTTCAACTCCTTTTGCAGCTCAGCCAGGCGAGCACTGGCATTATAAGATCTGCGGAAATGCACACAGACTTTCCTGGCCTGCCTCAGGACATCCTGTAAGCCCGGGTACCTGCCCAAGAAGCGCTGCACCACCAGGTTAAGGACGTGAGCCACACAGGGCACATGGGTCAGTTGTCCCTGTCGGAGGGCGGAGAGGAGGTTGGTGCCATTGTCGCAAACCACCATTCCTGGCTTAAGCTGGCGTGGCGTCAACCACCTCTCGGCCTGGCCCTGCAGAGCAGACAGGACCTCTGCCCCAGTGTGGCTTCTGTCCCCCAAACACACCAGCGCAAGCACGGCATGGCATCTTTTTGCCTGCGTACTTGCGTAGCCCCGTGAACGGCTACGGAGCACCGCTGGTTCATAGGACAAACCACAGGAAGAGGCCATGGAGGAAGAAGAAGAGGAGGGGGTGGAGGAGAGAGGTGTGTCACAACCAGTAGTAGCATTTTGGAGGCGTGGCGGTGGGACAACCTCCAACACTACTGCACCTTGTCCTGAATCCTTCCCAGCTGCCAAAAGAGTGACCCAATGGGCCGTGAAAGAAAGGTAACGTCCCTGTCCATGCCTGCTGGACCATGAGTCAGCGGTAATATGCACCTTACCGTTGACCGCCCTGTCCAGCGAGGCCAAGACATTGCCTTCCACATGCCGGTAGAGAGCCGGAATAGCCTTCCGTGAGAAAAAGTGGCGTTTGGGAACCTGCCACTGAGGAACCGCACATTGCACAAACTCACGGAAGGGGGCCGAGTCTACCAACTGAAAAGGCAGCAGTTGAAGCGCTAGCAATTTAGCCAAGCTAGCATTCAACCGCTGGGCATGTGGATGGCTGGGAGTGAACTTCTTTCGACGGTCCAGCAGCTGGGGCAGGGAAATTTGCCTGCTAGAATCGGACGTCGGTGTACTGCTAGCAGAGTGGGCGCAAGTACTTGGCTGTGACACACCTAATTCTACACCTTCATTCCTCTCAGTGCATGTTTCAGAGAGGACTGAAGTTATAGTGGGGTTGGAGATCCCAGCTGATGCGGTGCAAGGAGAGGTCCGCTTTGTTCTTTGGTGTGGGTCTTTGAGGTAGGCTTGCCAACGAGCTGCATGGCAGGTCAACATATGTCTGGTCAGGCATGTGGTACCCAAGCGGCTGATGTTTTGGCCACGCGATATACGCTTGAGACATATGTTGCAAACAGCAGCTGTGCGATCTGATGCACTAGCCTCAAAAAAGGCCCACACCAAAGAACTTTTTGAATGACGGGCAGAGGCAGAGCCCTGCACAGGCGGAGCTCTGCGGTGTGATTCCGTCGGTGTACTGCCCTTACGCTGGCCACCAAAGGGCATCCTGCCTCGTTGGAGATGTGCCTCCTCCTCATCCTCCTCCTCCTCCTCTCTCCTATTAGGCACCCACGTGGAGTCAGTGACCTCATCATCCCCTCCCTCCTCATCACTGGAGCCAATCTGGCAGTATGCTGCAGCTGCTGGAACATGACTGCCAGATTGGTGTCCTTCTTGAGCATCCCCTCTGTCTGCTCTCACGCTACTGCCTTCCTCTAGCTGGGTTTCATCATCAGACCCTTCGAAACGCTGGGCATCCTCCTGGAGCATGTACCCAACACTGTGCTGAAACAGTTCGGGGGACTCCTCAGGAGGAGGACATGGTGGGTCTAGGGAAGGAGTGACTGATGATTTGTCTGACATTGATACCAGGGAAGACGACGCTTTGGCAGCTGCTTTTCCAGTACCCTGAGCCTGGGTGAGAGAGGATGAGGAGGAGGAGGAGGGCTTGGTCATCCACTCTACCAAGTCTTCGGCATGATGTGGCTCAACATGTCCAGCTGCCGAAAAGAAGGACAAGCGTGTCCCATGGCCATGTGCTGATGACAATGCACCGCGTCCACGACCAGCACTGTTGCCCCCAGACACAGAGCCTGCTTGCCCTCTTTTATTGCCTCCTGACTGTCTGCCTCTCCTTGTTTGCCTTCCAGACATTCTAATAGATGGCCTGCAGGGAGATGGGAAAAAAGCAATAAGGGCTACCTTCAGGTGTCCTTCTCTGTCCCTTGAAACAAGGACTTTCACAGTGAAAGAAACTGACACTCTCCCTACCTACAGTTTTCTGTCCCTAGAAAAAATGTTTTTTTTAATCACAATATAGCACAAGGAAAATTAACTCACTGTCCTTACAGGTCCCTGGAAACAAGGACTTGCAGAGTGAAAGAAACTGACACTGTCCCTACCTAGAGTTTTCTGTCCCTAGAATAAATGTTTTTTTTAAGCACAATATAGCACAAGGACAATTAACTCACTGTCCTTACAGGTCCCTGGAAACAAGGACTTGCAGAGTGAAAGAAAAAAAACACTCTCCCTACCTACAGTTTTCTGTCCCTAGAAAAAATGTTTTTTTTTAATCACAATATAGCACAAGGACAATTCACTCACTGTCTCTCCAGGTCCCTGGAAACAAGGACTTGCAGAGTGAAAGAAAAAAAACACTCTCCCTACCTACAGTTTTCTGTCCCTAGAAAAAATGTTTTTTTTAAGCACAATATAGCACAAGGACAATTAACTCACTGTCCTTACAGGTCCCTGGAAACAAGGACTTGCAGAGTGAAAGAAAAAAAACACTCTCCCTACCTACAGTTTTCTGTCCCTAGAAAAAATGTTTTTTTTAAGCACAATATAGCACAAGGACAATTAACTCACTGTCCTTACAGGTCCCTGGAAACAAGGACTTGCAGAGTGAAAGAAAAAAAACACTCTCCCTACCTACAGTTTTCTGTCCCTAGAAAAAATGTTTTTTTTAAGCACAATATAGCACAAGGACAATTAACTCACTGTCCTTACAGGTCCCTGGAAACAAGGACTTGCAGAGTGAAAGAAAAAAAACACTCTCCCTACCTACAGTTTTCTGTCCCTAGAAAAAATGTTTTTTTTAATCACAATATAGCACAAGGAAAATTAACTCACTGTCCTTACAGGTCCCTGGAAACAAGGACTTGCAGAGTGAAAGAAAAAAAACACTCTCCCTACCTACAGTTTTCTGTCCCTAGAAAAAATGTTTTTTTTAATCACAATATAGCACAAGGAAAATTAACTCACTGTCCTTACAGGTCCCTGGAAACAAGGACTTGCAGAGTGAAAGAAAAAAAACACTCTCCCTACCTACAGTTTTCTGTCCCTAGAAAAAATGTTTTTTTTAATCACAATATAGCACAAGGAAAATTAACTCACTGTCCTTACAGGTCCCTGGAAACAAGGACTTGCAGAGTGAAAGAAAAAAAACACTCTCCCTACCTACAGTTTTCTGTCCCTAGAAAAAATGTTTTTTTAATCACAATATAGCACAAGGAAAATTAACTCACTGTCCTTACAGGTCCCTGGAAACAAGGACTTGCAGAGTGAAAGAAACTGACACTGTCCCTACCTAGAGTTTTCTGTCCCTAGAATAAATGTTTTTTTTAAGCACAATATAGCACAAGGACAATTAACTCACTGTCCTTACAGGTCCCTGGAAACAAGGACTTGCAGAGTGAAAGAAAAAAAACACTCTCCCTACCTACAGTTTTCTGTCCCTAGAAAAAATGTTTTTTTTAATCACAATATAGCACAAGGAAAATTAACTCACTGTCCTTACAGGTCCCTGGAAACAAGGACTTGCAGAGTGAAAGAAAAAAAACACTCTCCCTACCTACAGTTTTCTGTCCCTAGAAAAAATGTTTTTTTAATCACAATATAGCACAAGGAAAATTAACTCACTGTCCTTACAGGTCCCTGGAAACAAGGACTTGCAGAGTGAAAGAAACTGACACTGTCCCTACCTAGAGTTTTCTGTCCCTAGAATAAATGTTTTTTTTAAGCACAATATAGCACAAGGACAATTAACTCACTGTCCTTACAGGTCCCTGGAAACAAGGACTTGCAGAGTGAAAGAAAAAAAACACTCTCCCTACCTACAGTTTTCTGTCCCTAGAAAAAATGTTTTTTTTAATCACAATATAGCACAAGGAAAATTAACTCACTGTCCTTACAGGTCCCTGGAAACAAGGACTTGCAGAGTGAAAGAAAAAAAACACTCTCCCTACCTACAGTTTTCTGTCCCTAGAAAAAATGTTTTTTTTAATCACAATATAGCACAAGGAAAATTAACTCACTGTCCTTACAGGTCCCTGGAAACAAGGACTTGCAGAGTGAAAGAAAAAAAACACTCTCCCTACCTACAGTTTTCTGTCCCTAGAAAAAATGTTTTTTTAATCACAATATAGCACAAGGAAAATTAACTCACTGTCCTTACAGGTCCCTGGAAACAAGGACTTGCAGAGTGAAAGAAACTGACACTGTCCCTACCTAGAGTTTTCTGTCCCTAGAATAAATGTTTTTTTTAATCACAATATAGCACAAGGAAAATTAACTCACTGTCCTTACAGGTCCCTGGAAACAAGGACTTGCAGAGTGAAAGAAAAAAAACACTCTCCCTACCTACAGTTTTCTGTCCCTAGAAAAAATGTTTTTTTAATCACAATATAGCACAAGGAAAATTAACTCACTGTCCTTACAGGTCCCTGGAAACAAGGACTTGCAGAGTGAAAGAAACTGACACTGTCCCTACCTAGAGTTTTCTGTCCCTAGAATAAATGTTTTTTTTAAGCACAATATAGCACAAGGACAATTAACTCACTGTCCTTACAGGTCCCTGGAAACAAGGACTTGCAGAGTGAAAGAAAAAAAACACTCTCCCTACCTACAGTTTTCTGTCCCTAGAAAAAATGTTTTTTTTAATCACAATATAGCACAAGGAAAATTAACTCACTGTCCTTACAGGTCCCTGGAAACAAGGACTTGCAGAGTGAAAGAAAAAAAACACTCTCCCTACCTACAGTTTTCTGTCCCTAGAAAAAATGTTTTTTTTTAATCACAATATAGCACAAGGAAAATTAACTCACTGTCCTTACAGGTCCCTGGAAACAAGGACTTGCAGAGTGAAAGAAAAAAAACACTCTCCCTACCTACAGTTTTCTGTCCCTAGAAAAAATGTTTTTTTTAATCACAATATAGCACAAGGAAAATTAACTCACTGTCCTTACAGGTCCCTGGAAACAAGGACTTGCAGAGTGAAAGAAAAAAAACACTCTCCCTACCTACAGTTTTCTGTCCCTAGAAAAAATGTTTTTTTAATCACAATATAGCACAGGGAAAATTAACTCACTGTCCTTACAGGTCCCTGGAAACAAGGACTTGCAGAGTGAAAGAAACTGACACTGTCCCTACCTAGAGTTTTCTGTCCCTAGAATAAATGTTTTTTTTAAGCACAATATAGCACAAGGACAATTAACTCACTGTCCTTACAGGTCCCTGGAAACAAGGACTTGCAGAGTGAAAGAAAAAAAACACTCTCCCTACCTACAGTTTTCTGTCCCTAGAAAAAATGTTTTTTTTAATCACAATATAGCACAAGGAAAATTAACTCACTGTCCTTACAGGTCCCTGGAAACAAGGACTTGCAGAGTGAAAGAAAAAAAACACTCTCCCTACCTACAGTTTTCTGTCCCTAGAAAAAATGTTTTTTTAATCACAATATAGCACAAGGAAAATTAACTCACTGTCCTTACAGGTCCCTGGAAACAAGGACTTGCAGAGTGAAAGAAACTGACACTGTCCCTACCTAGAGTTTTCTGTCCCTAGAATAAATGTTTTTTTTAAGCACAATATAGCACAAGGACAATTAACTCACTGTCCTTACAGGTCCCTGGAAACAAGGACTTGCAGAGTGAAAGAAAAAAAACACTCTCCCTACCTACAGTTTTCTGTCCCTAGAAAAAATGTTTTTTTTAATCACAATATAGCACAAGGAAAATTAACTCACTGTCCTTACAGGTCCCTGGAAACAAGGACTTGCAGAGTGAAAGAAAAAAAACACTCTCCCTACCTACAGTTTTCTGTCCCTAGAAAAAATGTTTTTTTTAATCACAATATAGCACAAGGAAAATTAACTCACTGTCCTTACAGGTCCCTGGAAACAAGGACTTGCAGAGTGAAAGAAAAAAAACACTCTCCCTACCTACAGTTTTCTGTCCCTAGAAAAAATGTTTTTTTTAATCACAATATAGCACAAGGAAAATTAACTCACTGTCCTTACAGGTCCCTGGAAACAAGGACTTGCAGAGTGAAAGAAAAAAAACACGCTCCCTACCTACAGTTTTCTGTCCCTAGAAAAAATGGTTTTTTAATCACAATATAGCACAAGGAAAATTAACTCACTGTCCTTACAGGTCCCTGGAAACAAGGACTTGCAGAGTGAAAGAAACTGACACTGTCCCTACCTAGAGTTTTCTGTCCCTAGAATAAATGTTTTTTTTAAGCACAATATAGCACAAGGACAATTAACTCACTGTCCTTACAGGTCCCTGGAAACAAGGACTTGCAGAGTGAAAGAAAAAAAACACTCTCCCTACCTACAGTTTTCTGTCCCTAGAAAAAATGTTTTTTTTAATCACAATATAGCACAAGGAAAATTAACTCACTGTCCTTACAGGTCCCTGGAAACAAGGACTTGCAGAGTGAAAGAAAAAAAACACTCTCCCTACCTACAGTTTTCTGTCCCTAGAAAAAATGTTTTTTTAATCACAATATAGCACAAGGAAAATTAACTCACTGTCCTTACAGGTCCCTGGAAACAAGGACTTGCAGAGTGAAAGAAACTGACACTGTCCCTACCTAGAGTTTTCTGTCCCTAGAATAAATGTTTTTTTTAAGCACAATATAGCACAAGGACAATTAACTCACTGTCCTTACAGGTCCCTGGAAACAAGGACTTGCAGAGTGAAAAAAAAAAACCACTCTCCCTACCTACAGTTTTCTGTCCCTAGAAAAAATGTTTTTTTTAAGCACAATATAGCACAAGGACAATTAACTCACTGTCCTTACAGGTCCCTGGAAACAAGGACTTGCAGAGTGAAAGAAACTGACACTGTCCCTACCTAGAGTTTTCTGTCCCTAGAATAAATGTTTTTTTTAAGCACACTATAGCAGAAGCACAAAACACACTGACACTCTCCCTACCTATCCTTCTCTTTCCCTAAACTAAAGGAATCCAGGTTAAGCAAGAAAGAAATAACAGTCACTGTCCCTGCCTATGCTACTCTATCCCTGCTCCGGAACACACTACACTAGGCCGCCGTGCTGGCGGCCTTTTATAGTGTGGGGCGTGTACTAAATACCCTCAGCAATAATTGGCCACAGGCATCCTGCCTGTGGCCAATCATTGCTCTCCTCGCTGCCGGCGCTGTGATTGGCCAAGCATGCGGGGTCACAGTGCATGCTTGGCCAATCACAGCGCCTGGATGACACTGCGATGGTGTAGTGCATTGTGGGCCGTTCGCGTCACTCGAATTTGGCGCGAACGGCCCAAATCGTTCGATCTTCGTCGAACGATCGAACAGCCAATGTTCGAGTCGAACGTATGTTCGACTCGAACACGAAGCTCATCCCTACTTGCCACAAGGGCACGTGATAAGATAAACAATGTGTGTGGTAGAGCATGTACAAAATTGTTTGATTGGGTAAGACTTCCCTGTATTGGTGGACCTGAACTCCAGAGTTTTAGATCTTCCAGATGTGTTGTATCTACACACACTACACTTTTTGCAGGGATGGTATCCCACCAGTTGATGAAAAAAGGAAGGACGTACCGGGGGGTTAATGATACTGGGTGCTATTTTGCCCTGAAGAGTGGGTGCACCTCTGAAGACAACTTTGGCCTGTTCCGGTAAGACTGGACCGAGGATATTATCGTTCTTCAAAATATCCCAGTGCTTAGCTATGATAGCTTTCACTTGTTTATGTTGCATAGAGAAGGAAGTGAGCATTGCCCATTTAAAGGTGTTGTTGGATTCACCTTTTGGCTTGACTTCCAACAGGGAGCGCCTATCAGTCTCTAATACTTGTCCGAGATCGCTATCGATACTAGCAGGGTCATACCCCTTATCGATAAATCGTTGTTTAAGGATCTCGGCTTGGGTCAGGAATATGTTGATATCTGTACAGTTTCGCCTCAATCTAAGAAACTGACTACGCGGAACAGATCTCAGCCAGGTTTGATGATGACAACTATCCTGCGGAATGTATCCGTTCCGGTCAGTTTTCTTAAAATGTGTTTGAAAGCGAAACTGACGATCCTGAATGCTAATCTCCAAGTCAAGAAACTGAATCTTTTCATGGCTGGCAGTATATGAAAGGGAAATCCCTCTGTCATTGGCATTAAGATGACCCATCAAGATCTCAAGTGATGCCAAGCTGCCGCTCCATAGGAGGAGGATGTCGTCAATATACCTGGCCCAAAGAACCAAGTGCTGGGTGTCATAGGCATAGACGACATCCTCCTCCCACTTAGCCATAAAAAGGTTCGCCAGGCTGGGGGCATACTTGGCCCCCATAGCCACACTTCTTAGTTGGAGGTAGAAGTTATCGTTAAACCAAAAGTAGCTACTTCTAGTGGCAAATTCCAACAATTCCATGATAAATTCCCGTTGAAAGGGAGCTAGTGTCTCTTCCTTTTCTAGAAAATACTGTACAGCCTCTAGCCCTTTACTATGTGGGATACATGTATATAGTGAGGCGACATCAGCTGTCACCATGATGTAATCACCTCCTATATTAGTATCCTGGAGTTTTCTAATAGTGGCCCCGGTGTCTGCCAGATAGGATGGCACACGTCTGACCAAAGGTTGAAGATAATGGTCGATGTAACGCCCAATTTTGGATGTGACGGAATTAATCCCGCTCACAATTGGACGACCGGGTGGGTGCACAGGATCTTTATGAACCTTCGGTAAATAATAAATGGTTGGTATCCTGGGGACCGTAGGAACCAAAAAAGCCTTTTCTTTCTTATTTAAAATGTTTCTAGAGAAACCGCTGTCAACCAAGCTCTGAAGTTCAGCTTTAAACCTGGAGGTGGGATTGGTAGACATCTGTTGATAGGTATTGGGTTCATTCAAAATTCTGAACATTTCTTGTTCATATTCGGATTTGTCAAGAACCACTATACCTCCGCCTTTGTCCGCTGGGCGGATCACCAAGTCCCTGTTAGAACACAGGGACTTGAGACCCACACTGGACACGGTTTGATGAGAACATCGCCTCTCTGGGATTTCTGACAAGTCTTTAAGTACTAAATCCCTAAAAATACTTACAGAGGGTGCTACGGGGACGGGGGGATTGAACAATGACGGGTTGGAAAGACCCGAATGTACCGTCCCAAACGCAGCTGCCCTGGCCTCACTCACAATGGGATTAGTGATGAGGTACCATTGTATATTGACCTTGCGGACATATTTTTGTATGTCGATGAAAGTACCGAACTTATCTAATTTCTTTGGAGGGGCAAACTTGAGGCCTTTATCCAGAACTGATAGTTCCTCAGGGGTGAACTCCTTCGTACTTAGATTGAAAACACCCTGGCCTTTTAAACTCTCCTTCTTTTTCCTTTTCTGGATTCTCTGCCCCCCTCTGGTCCCTCTCTTGGATCTGAACCTCTTTTGCGAGTATTTGGGACCTCGTGAAAATCCCGTGTACCATGGCTTTGTTGATTAGAATAGCCAGGACTGTGATAAGATGATTCAGGGGGGCACCTAGTACGTGTATAATAGCTGTCATCACGTGTATCATCTAGAGGGGCAAATCTATTATGGGTGGAATTGGAGGGGGGACCATAATATGGTGAATAATCATAGTAAGATGATGGGGCGGCTCTCTGTCGAGCTGGAGAGACGTTATATGCATAATCGTCATGACCAGAATGACGTGGAGCACTATGATGATAGGAATAATCCCTAGATGAACCTCTGGTCCCTCTAGTCCCTCTGGACCTGCCCCTACCCCGTTGTTGATTAGGGGTACGGGGATTTGGTTGATGGCCTCTAGGTGGGGGTGCTTAAGACTGGCTCCCTTTAGGTACAGGGGCTGAGATATTGGATACAGTCATAGCCCGAATCGGTGCTGGACCATTAGTAAGGACCGGGGCAGAACTGGATGTGGGTATTGGAGAGGGAGTAGAATCCATCTCCGCACCAAAAGATGTCGAAAATAATTTCTGCCACCCAAACACAGTGTTGTTCCTATAATCACCAGCATCCCTGGAATCATTCTTGTGCTTTTTGAGCTTCTGATCTCTATCCTCTTTCTCGAGGTGATTTTGTAAATTAGCGGAGAGAGAGAGATACTCGAGAGATTGTTTATATGAAAAAAGTTTCTCTTTGAGTTCTTTAATCTCCCTATCAAACTCCGCCAATCTCACCTTCTTTCTTGAGATCAGAACTCCCAGAAATTTGATCCCGGCATCATTGAAATAATTAAACCAGGAATCAATCTCTGTATCTCCCTGCTGGGGTTGGACCTCCCAACGGAGACTTCTAGGAACCATATGATCTACTATGTATTGTTCCAAAAAAAACAAGTCTCATTGCAGATGTAGTTCCGAAGACATGACATTTTTAAGTCTAGTGAATAAACCTCCTATCTCTGTATCACTATTGGTGGTGGAAAACACACCTTCAGTGTTAACAGTGCGAGAAGCTCTGTAATCGAACACATCCATGGCAGGATGTGAGATCAACAGAATAAATAGCTGCAGCGAATATAAGCCAAACACAAAATCGAACAAAATACAAAAAAATATTTGTGCTACTAACACATATGAGCAGCTACAATACCTGTGAAAAGAGCAAAAACAAACAGTATACAAAAAATGTAGCGCTATACATAAAAAATAAATAAACACCCAAGTGTAGTGCTCAAAGTGAATGAGTCTTGAAAAGTCTGTACAAATAAATCCAAAAAAAGTGCTGAAAAAGTCTCTAATGACCATTCAAAAAGTGGATAGTGTTAAAGTTTCCAAGGTATAATGGTGACTTTCAAAAAAACAAGTGACTGTAACGTGACCATTACCACTCGAAAGGAGGCTTACCAGATGAAGTGGACCCAATGAACATACGTCTATAGGGTCAACTAGGCTTGATATATGTATATCTATGGATATGGGGTCCCAGCTGGCATTGCACACATCTATATCCAAGATCCAGGATCAAATGATGTCACCAAATCTCCAAGCCCGATGGAATGGTAAAATGACTCACAGGGGGACCATAGTAGAAGAAAGAAGGAGAGGGCACATAGCGTAATACTGTCGATAATATTTATTAGATGTAGGTAGATACACTTACATTCAATCTGTAGAAATAGCGCTTTGCAAAACACTCAGTGGCAGCAGTAGAGTCTCCCGACGCGTTTCGCAATACCTTGCATCGTCTGGGGTATAACCTCCACTGTTGCCTTCATGATATTTATACATTTCTAGGACCTCCCCCTCATTCATCCATTGTGCAGTAACTTCCGCTAATCTACAAAATCACCTCGAGAAAGGGGATAGAGATCAGAAGCTCAAAAAGCACAAGAATGATTCCAGGGATGCTGGTGATTATAGGAACAACACTGTGTTTGGGTGGCAGAAATTATTTTCGACATCTTTTGGTGCGGAGATGGATTCTACTCCCTCTCCAATACCCACATCCAGTTCTGCCCCGGTCCTTACTAATGGTCCAGCACCGATTCGGGCTATGACTGTATCCAATATCTCAGCCCCTGTGCCTAAAGGGAGCCAGTCTCAAGCACCCCCACCTAGAGGCCATCAACCTAATCAACAACGGGGTAGGGGCAGGTCCAGAGGGACTAGAGGGACCAGAGGTTCATCTAGGGGTTATTCCTATCATCATAGTGCTCCACGTCATTCTGGTCATGACGATTATGCATATAACGTCTCTCCAGCTCGACAGAGAGCCGCCCCATCATCTTACTATGATTATTCACCATATTATGGTCCCCCCTCCAATTCCACCCATAATAGATTTGCCCCTCTAGATGATACACGTGATGACAGCTATTATACACGTACTAGGTGCCCCCCTGAATCATCTTATCACAGTCCTGGCTATTCTAATCAACAAAGCCATGGTACACGGGATTTTCACGAGGTCCCAAATACTCGCAAAAGAGGTTCAGATCCAAGAGAGGGACCAGAGGGGGGCAGAGAATCCAGAAAAGGAAAAAGAAGGAGAGTTTAAAAGGCCAGGGTGTTTTCAATCTAAGTACGAAGGAGTTCACCCCTGAGGAACTATCAGTTCTGGATAAAGGCCTCAAGTTTGCCCCTCCAAAGAAATTAGATAAGTTCGGTACTTTCATCGACATACAAAAATATGTCCGCAAGGTCAATATACAACGGTACCTCATCACTAATCCCATTGTGAGTGAGGCCAGGGCAGCTGCGTTTGGGACGGTACATTCGGGTCTTTCCAACCCGTCATTGTTCAATCCCCCCGTCCCCGTAGCACCCTCTGTAAGTATTTTTAGGGATTTAGTACTTAAAAACTTGTCAGAAATCCCAGAGAGGCGATGTTCTCATCAAACTGTGTCCAGTGTGGGTCTCAAGTCCCTGTGTTCTAACAGGGACTTGGTGATCCGCCCAGCGGACAAAGGCGGAGGTATAGTGGTTCTTGACAAATCCGAATATGAACAAGAAATGTTCAGAATTTTGAATGAACCCAATACCTATCAACAGATGTCTTCCAATCCCACCTCCAGGTTTAAAGCTGAACTTCAGAGCTTGGTTGACAGCGGTTGCTCTAGAAACATTTTAAATAAGAAAGAAAAGGCTTTTTTGGTTCCTACGGTCCCCAGGATACCAACCATTTATTATTTACCGAAGGTTCATAAAGATCCTTTACACCCACCCGGTCGTCCAATTGTGAGCGGGATTAATTCCGTTACATCCAAAATTGGGCGTTACATCGACCATTATCTTCAACCTTTGGTCAGACGTGTGCCATCCTATCTGGCAGACACCGGGGCCACTATTAGAAAACTCCAGGATACTAATATAGGAGGTGATTACATCATGGTGACAGCTGATGTCGCCTCACTATATACATGTATCCCACATAGTAAAGGGCTAGAGGCTGTACAGTATTTTCTAGAAAAGGAAGAGACACTAGCTCCCTTTCAACGGGAATTTATCATGGAATTGTTGGAATTTGCCACTAGAAGTAGCTACTTTTGGTTTAACGATAACTTCTACCTCCAACTAAGAGGTGTGGCTATGGGGGCCAAGTATGCCCCCAGCCTGGCGAACCTTTTTATGGCTAAGTGGGAGGAGGATGTCGTCTATGCCTATGACACCCAGCACTTGGTGCTTTGGGCCAGGTATATTGACGACATCCTCCTCCTATGGAGCAGCAGCTTGGCATCACTTGAGATCTTCATGGGTCATCTTAATGCCAATGACAGAGGGATTTCCCTTTCATATACTGCCAGCCATGAAAAGATTCAGTTTCTTGACTTGGAGATTAGCATTCAGGATCGTCAGTTTCGCTTTCAAACACATTTTAAGAAAACTGACCGGAACGGATACATTCCGCAGGATAGTTGTCATCATCAAACCTGGCTGAGATCTGTTCCGCGTAGTCAGTTTCTTAGATTGAGGCGAAACTGTACAGATATCAACATATTCCTGACCCAAGCCGAGATCCTTAAACAACGATTTATCGATAAGGGGTATGACCCTGCTAGTATCGATAGAGATCTCGGACAAGTATTAGAGACTGATAGGCGCTCCCTGTTGGAAGTCAAGCCAAAAGGTGAATCCAACAACACCTTTAAATGGGCAATGCTCACTTCCTTCTCTATGCAACATAAACAAGTGAAAGCTATCATAGCTAAGCACTGGGATATTTTGAAGAACGATAATATCCTCGGTCCAGTCTTACCGGAACAGGCCAAAGTTGTCTTCAGAGGTGCACCCACTCTTCAGGGCAAAATAGCACCCAGTATCATTAACCCCCCGGTACGTCCTTCCTTTTTTCATCAACTGGTGGGATACCATCCCTGCAAAAAGTGTAGTGTGTGTAGATACAACACATCTGGAAGATCTAAAACTCTGGAGTTCAGGTCCACCAATACAGGGAAGTCTTACCCAATCAAACAATTTTGTACATGCTCTACCACACACATTGTTTATCTTATCATGTGCCCTTGTGGCAAGCAGTATGTGGGTCGCACCATTAGACCATTTTCGGTGAGGGTAGGGGAGCATGTGTCATTAATTTTGGGGGGTGATGTTAATCACACTGTGCCCAGACATTATAGGTTACATCACAATAGGAATCCAGCTGGCACACAATTCCTGATCATCGATCGTTTCATCCCGTCATGGAGAGGTGCCCCTAAAATTAGGGAAGTGTCTCAGCTGGAGACCTATTGGATATACCAATTACAGACGCACAGGCCGTCTGGTTTAAATGTCGAATGGGATATAAATTCCTTTATCGACCAGTCTTAATAAATGGTTGTTGCCATTAGATTGTGGATCCATTTTTCAGCCTTTTCTTGTTAGTTTCTTATTTTTTAATACATATCTTATCATATGTTTTTTGCCTTTTTATTATATTATGTATGGCCCTATTGGGTCATTTGGTGTTTTGATTGGGATTTAGACCTGATTTTAATTCATCCATTGGGCAATCCTTTTTTGAGGTGTGTAGGTTTTCCTTCATTATTAGTTATGACAGGTTGAGGTCCCTGTCTCCATTATGAGTGTTAACCCTATATATGAGACTTTTGTCTCATGTAGTGTTAACAAGGACAGATAATCTGCACTTCCCCTTTTGTCATTTAACACCATTTTATATTATTTTTTATTCACATATTTAGTAATTTATTGATACTATATGCTTTCAGCTCAAGCTGAATTTATTTACAATTTTATCCTGTCATTAGGTAGTTAGACTTACAGTCACTAGTCTTGTATTTCTTTATTCAAATTTTGATCAGTTTCCCCGTCACAGGGGATGCGTGACATCTTCACAGACCAGTTAGAGCCTATTCATTTTTGCTTTTGGTTGCGTTCCATGCTTTCCGCCGCTATCTATAGCGGTGGAGCGCAATGTGACCATACTGATGATATTGATGAGTCACTTAGTGCCGTGGAGCGCGGCGTGATTGCGTGATGACGCGATCACGCCGTCTGATCTGCTATAGGCGTCTGCATGTCATGTGACGTTGTTTAATTGTCACATGACGTCCGTCACGTGGTTTTGGCGTGACGTTACAGCCGCGACGCCAGACGCTGGGTCATGCTCCACGCTGTGTTCTATTCTACTCTCAAGGTCGGCTCTGCCCTGCACCAGGTATTGAATAATAGGCTGGTATTTGGATATTCTTATGAGGCCATTCCCCTTCATCGCCAGTACAGCTTCCGTACATTATGGGTATGTTGGCGCACTATGTAGGGATTTCATAGAGAGGCGTGGAACGCACGCCGATGCGCCATCTTGGATTTAGGATTTCCCAGGAAGTTATTGCACAATGGATGAATGAGGGGGAGGTCCTAGAAATTTATAAATATCATGAAGGCAACAGTGGAGGTTATACCCCAGACGATGCAAGGTATTGCGAAACACATCGGGAGACTCTACTGCTGCCACTGAGTGTTTTGCAAAGCGCTATTTCTACAGATTGAATGTAAGTGTATCTACCTACATCTAATAAATATTATCGACTGTATTACGCTATGTGCCCTCTCCTTCTTTCTTCTACTATGGTCCCCCTGTGAGTCATTTTACCATTCCATCGGGCTTGGAGATTTGGTGACATCATTTGATCCTGGATCTTGGATATAGATGTGTGCAATGCCAGCTGGGACCCCATATCCATAGATATACATATATCAAGCCTAGTTGACCCTATAGACGTATGTCCATTGGGTCCACTTCATCTGGTAAGCCTCCTTTCGAGTGGTGGTGGTCACGTTACAGTCACTTGTTTTTTTGAAAGTCACCATTATACCTTGGAAGCTTCAACACTATCCACTTTTTGAATGGTCATCAGAGACTTTTTCAGCACTTTTTTGGATTTATTTGTACAGACTTTTCAAGACTCATTCACTTTGAGCACTACACTTGGGTGTTTATTTATTTTTTATGTATAGCGCTACATTTTTTGTATACTGTTTGTTTTTGCTCTTTTCACAGGTATTGTAGCTGCTCATATGTGTTAGTAGCGCGAATATTTTTTTGTATTTTGTACGCATTGGATACGTGAATTACATTGTACAATTTTCTGTAATGAACATATGGTAATTATCTATGTTCTTCTATTTTGTTAATCATAATAAAAACATATTTGACTCTAAACATTAACTCTGTTGTGAATAAGAATATTAAAACTCACCTCTTAAGCTGTCGGTCCTCCTTCCTTAAAAAATATAAGCCACATATTGTCTGCCTTCAAGAGACTCACTTCACCAATGCTAAACTGCGGTCCCTTAAATGCCCTTGGTTGGCTACACAGTACCACGTTACACATATCAACTACTCCCGTGGGGTTTCTATCCTACTAGCAAATTCCCTCCCGGCTGAAATCCTGTCGATTAAGATGAACCCAGAGGGGAGATTCATTATACATACTATCTGAATTATCTCCATAGTATTTACACTAGTGAACATATATGTTCATCCCCCATTTTCTCAGACCTACTTTTCAATTTATCGCTTATGCTGCTATCTAGAATCCCGGACCCCCTGCTCTATATTGGGGACTTTAATGCTGTTCTGGATCCTGCCATGGACCGCTTGAGGGGTGGGGGTAGACCCTACCTCTCAATTATTGACTGGACCCAGGTGTATGGTCTTACTGAGCTGTGGCGGTGGAAGCACCCTGAGGAGCGACATTTTTCTTGCCACTCTTATTCCTTCCACACTATGTCACATATAGATATGGCATTATCTACTGTTGAATTACTCACTATTGTGTAGGCGGCTTCCTACCTTCCCTGAGGGGTGTCTGATCATGACCCCCTTTCTGTGGATCTCCTCCTGCCAAACTCGAGCACTTTTGTCTGGCAGGTGAACTCCCATTGGTTGGAGGATGACATAGTACAGAATGACTGCAGGAAGAACATTGCGGATTATTGGCGTACGAAT
Source organism: Rana muscosa (assembly GCA_029206835.1). Classification (NCBI taxonomy): domain Eukaryota; kingdom Metazoa; phylum Chordata; class Amphibia; order Anura; family Ranidae; genus Rana; species Rana muscosa. The sequence goes on along the minus strand of CM055116.1, from coordinate 1,140,360,738 downwards.
CAGGGCACTGTTGGGTCCTCAACTGCCTGGGAGGCTTCTAAGGCTGTGCTACGAGGCACCTTTATGTCCATTACTGTTATTTTGCGCAAGAACACCTAGCAGTGCCCTGAGGATCTAGAAAATAAGATGGTAGCTACAGAAGCAGCATATGCTGTGAATCCTGATCCGGCTACTCGGACCTCATGGCTACATAGTCGTAGAGAATATGAGCTCCACCTCTTGGACCTTACTAAAAAACATATGCTCTATGTCACTCATAAGTCATGCAAGCACGGAAATAAGGCAGATTGCCTACTTGCATATCTAACTAGGCCGGACCGTACTCCCATCTCTATTCCTAGGATTCTAACTTCTCAGGAGAGGGTTAGCGATGTCCTTCAGGAGATAACAGATGCCTCCCTCGCCTTCTATCGTGATTTATATACTACTAGGGCCCACTACTCTAATGCCCAAATGGATGACTACTTGACCCAGATGGTGCTTCTCCGACTTTCTGACCAAGACTGGATTGAATTGGACAAACTTTTCTCTGTTGAGGAGCTCTCCCTGGCAATTTCGCAGCTTCCGACTCATAAGACACCAGGCTTGGATGGCTTTCCAGCTGAATGGTATACACAGTTTCGACACCTCTTGATTCCCATCTTACTCAATACATATAATGAGGCCCTGAAAGATGGAGTGCTCCCTCCTTCTATGAGAGAGACTTTAATTATATTGATACTCAGACCACGGAAAGATCTGCTAAAATGTGACTCTTATAGACCTATCTCTCTCATTAATGTGCTACTCTACACATCACTGCTTGCATGACTGAGAATTAAATCTCAGGTCACTGAGCCCTTTCCGATTACTAGAGGCACCAGTCAGTCCCTTATCGCCCATCCTGTTTGCTTTGGCTATGGAGCCCCTTGCTGTAAGGATCCGTAGCTCTCCGATTGGTAAGGGTCTTATATAAATGACATTGAAGAGCGTATATCTCTCTATGCTGACGATACTCTAGTCTATCTAGCAGACACTCATACATCTCTTGTCTGAAGTTAACACGTTTGGTAACTAATGTGGAACCTCGGATTAGGAGCATAATCCGTCCCAGGGGAATGCTCGTAATCCAAAGTACTCGCATATCAAAGCGAGTTTCCCCATTGAAGTCAATGGAAACGAAAAGAATTTGTTCCGCATTGACTTCAATGGCACGCAATACCGCATGCGGCCAGAGGCGGGGGGCGCCGGAGAGCCTTGGAAAGGGCCGAAAAGGCCCGAGGACACCTCGGCTGACCTCGGCAAACCTCGAAAATACTTTGTTCCCGAGATTTGCCAAGGTCAGCAGAGCTGTCCTCGGCCTTTCCGTGCATTTCCGAAAGGCGTCGATCGGAGATGTTCGGCTTGATTTGGCTCCGGCAACCCCGCAACTCATGCCAAATGCGGTACTGCACACCGCTTTGGCCTGAATCGTGCTCGTGTTGCGAGACAACACTCGCAAACCAAGTTAAGATTTTTAAAAATACAGTGCTCGTATTACGAAACGCTTGTTAACCGCGTTACTCGCAATCCGAGGTTCCACTGTATTCCAGGTGAACTGGGATGTCAAAGTCTGTCTGTAGTTGAAAAAAGGATTTAAAACCCTGGGGGGTATATAGATGACATAGGTATTTCACTTCCTTTGATGTCCATCTGATGGGGTCAGGTATAGAACATAACTCCTTAAGGTTGGGGTTGAACCACAAGGGACTGTTGGGGGAGGTCTGCCATGAATCAGTGGACATTTTCACAACTACCGTTCAGAATAGGGAGAGGGGGGTTTGGATTATCGACATGCCCGGTCCAGGTGGTGTGCATCCCCTATAGAAAATGTTGTGGAGGCTAAGAGACTACTTTGCATCCTCTATTTCTATATGAGGAAATCCCTCCTGCTGACGTGGAAAGCGTGAGAGACCCCAATGCGGAATATGTGACATCTGTAAGAGGACTAAAGCGTTCCACAAAATATGGGGCAGATGGCTGGCTAGCTCACTGACCCTCTCCCCTGTACTACCATGACAGGGGTTCAGCTTGTGAGTGTTGTATTAAACAGGAACTTCTGTTATGCCCAGGGGGTTTAAAAACCGTATCGCTTACTCCTCTGTTGATGTTTATATCGACTGGTTGATGCAATATCTAGTTTATTATTGCACACTGCCTGGATTTTCATTATATGCTGGATTAGGAGCCTTCTGTTATCTGTGTTGTAGTTTTTGTTTGTGCCTTTTGTTTTATGTCTGTATGTCGTAAAACTGCAATAAAAATATCTTTAAAGAAAGAAAAGAAAAGAATATTAAAACTATTTAGGGTGCACCCAAAGAGAATGACTAAGTCCTGTGTGATATCCCTTGAAAGGCACTCCTGAACTAATCAACAGTAAATGGTCAGTCTTTAGCCCTGAATCTTCAGCTGGCTAATGTTGGGGCCCAAATATACTATTGGTGCACATGAGAACAGTCACATTAAGCCCTGCAGTCAGGATTGGGCTATATAGCAGCTGTGTAATCAATTCCTCTCTTGTGGTAATAGATCATGGCTGCAAGGCCCTCTCACTCGACCCACTGACTCAGAAGTCCCACTGCGTGTAAGAGAATCATATGTCTCAGTTCTGTGTGGGTCTGGATCTTGGTTCACCCAGAAGCACTGCTGTAGTATGGGAGCAGTGCAAGGCTTCCAGCAAAATTGACCCAGTCCCAGTTCCCCTGCTCTCCGATCCTCTCGCTCCCTCTGGTCTTCCAATTGCATGCATGAAACCTCATCTCTAGCTACAAGCAGATGTGATGGTGAGATATGTTCACTTCAGCTTCCTGCTGCAGAAAGACTGTGCGATTCAAAGAAAGCCTGGGTAATTACTGCTCCTATCTACTCCCCTGTCCTGGCCTCCTCTGGGAGCTGTAGTCCATTGAGTAATAGATATGCACAATAATTCTCCCTGCTTGGACTTCAACTCCCATCTTTCACTGCAGTCAACGTCACAGCCCATTGGGTGTTGCCACCATTCCCACTCCCCCTGCTTTTGGGAGTCGATAGTACATTGAAGCCCAGCTTGTCTGTTCGCTCTCAATACACATACAACTGCAGATAATGTCATAGACTACTCCTTGCGGTCTAGTACTCAGCTACACAAACATCTAGCTTTAGTTTTGCACACACAGTCACCATCCTGCGTCAGATGGCTTCCAGGTTTTTTCCCCTCCTTCAGGAAGCAGGAGGCTGATCTTCCCTCACCCCAGCTGGAACAGCATGAGGACCCAAAGATGAAGCGGATACCACCCCTGGGAACCTCATTAACCACTTAACGACCGCCCACCGCCGATTTACGTCGGCAGAATGGCACGGACAGGCAGAATCACGTAGATCTACGTGATCGCCTTTGTGCAGTTGGGGGGTCCATCCGGACCCCCCTTCACTGCAGTGAGCGGCCGTTAAGTGTTCGGGAGCGATCAGGCATGAGGGGGCGGCCGCTCGATTCCGCCCCCCCCCCTCGCGATCGCTCCCGGCCAATGAAATTGCTTCCTCCGCCATGTGATGTAAACACAGGCTGGAGGAAGTGATGTCATCTCCCTCGCCGCGGTCTTTTCGTTCCCGGCGCCGAGGAGTGAAGACAGAGGTTAGTGCTCCAACAGTCCACTGACACGTAGGTACACATAGGCACACAAATCACCCCCCAGTCACCCCCAGATCACCCCCAGGTCACCCCAAAGCCCCCAATCACAGTGTCACTGATTGCAGTGATCATTTATTTTACTGATCACTGCATTTAGTGTCATCTGTGATTGTAAAAAGTTGCAAGGCAGTTAGGAATAGGCCCCTTTAGGTCCAGGGTAGCCCCCTAACCCCCCCTAATAAAGGTTTAACCCCTTGATCACCCCCCAGGTAACCCTTTCACCCCCTAACTTCAGCGTCACTAAGCGATTGTTTTTCCGATCGCTGTATTCGTGTCGCTGGTGTTTTAGATAGGCAGTTATTTTTTTTTTAGGTTCGCCGCAGGTTTTTATTGGTGTCAGGTACCCCCATATTTAACCTAATAAAGGTTTTAACCCCCTGATTGCCCCTAGTTAACCCTTTCACCAGTGATCACCATATAAAGGTTACGGGTGACGCTGGTTGATTAGTTTGCTTTTTATAGCATCAGGGCACCCGCCGTATATAACCCAATAAAGGTTTAACCCCCCTGATCGCCCGGCGGGTGAGATCAATTAGGTTTTAGCGCCAGAGAGGGTCTGCGTCGCCCCAGGCAGTGTTAGGTTAGTGCCAGTAACGCTAACACCCACGCGCAAAGCATACACCCCCCTTAGTGGTATAGTATCTGATCAGATCTATACTAGCATCCCCAGCGGTTTAGGGTTCCCAAAAACGCAGTGTTAGCGGGATCAGCCCAGATACCTGCTAGTACCTGCGTTTAGCCCCTCCGCCCAGCCCAGCCCAGCCCACCCAAGTGCAGTATCGATCGATCACTGTCACTTACCAAACACAACACACATAACTGCAGCGTTCGCAGAGACAGGCCTGATCCCTGCGATCGCTAACAGTTTTTTTGTAGCGTTTGATATATTTGCTGACGACAGTCAGGTGCTTTTTTTCCTGTGAATCTTACTAGTGTACCCCTAAATTTAGAGCCCAAAATGGCAAGTCGAAGGTACACTAGTAAAGAGGCCTACGAGATTCTGAGCATGACAGATAGTGAAGAGGAGGTCACGTATCTGTCAGATTCAGGCTCAGAATATCTTCCCGTAGAAGACAGTGACGTCAGCGGCCCCACGTCAGATAGCTCTGACGACGAAGTTGAGGTCCCTGCTAAGGTCAGGCGTACCCGATCCCGATCTTCTGAGGTTGTTGAGGAGCAAGAACCGCAGGTCTCTCGTATCATGGAGCAGAGTAGTACTAGCGCCGCTATTCCTTCTGGTGAACTGGCAAGCACCAGCGGCCTAGTACAGCCTGGACGTACATCCAGCACTGCAGTAACACTTGGTGACGTGGCGAGTCCCATAAGTGCAGTTCAAGCTGGCGAGGTGGCAAGCACAAGTAGTGTCCCGCTGCCACCAAGAAGACAAAGGCAGGCCCGTCGTGCCCATACTGCCCTTCCTGCAGAATTCGCCTATCTTGATTGGGTCCCCACCACTTCTGCAGAACCCGTACTTCCCCCATTCACTGCCCAACCCGGTATTCAGGTGGAAACAGCTGATTTTATGCCAATCGATTTTTATTCGCTGTTTTTCACGGAAGATCTCTATAGATCTATTGTGGACCAGAGTAATTTATATGCTGGTCAATTTATCGCCGCTAACCCCCAGTTGCCTAAAATTGCCAGAAATTGGAAACCAATTACGGTTTCCGAATTTAAGACCTTTCTGGGCCTTTCCCTCAACATGGGCACACATAAATTTCCGTCATTGCGTGCTTATTGGTCCACGCACCCAATTGACCACATGCCCGTGTTCTCTGCCTCCATGTCCAGGGCACGATACGAGCAGATTTTGCGGTTCATGCACTTCAACGACAATGAACTTTGTCGTCCACGTGGGGACCCTGAATACGACCGGCTCTATAAAATTCGGCCCCTCATAAACCACTTCAACGAACGTTTTGCAGCCTTGTTTACTCCCGATCAAGTTGTCTGCGTTGATGAGTCCCTGATTAAATTTTCTGGCCGCTTGTCTTTCAAGCAGTACCTTCCCAGCAAGCGTGCCAGATACGGGGTCAAGCTCTACAAGTTCTGTGACAGGGCAACAGGCTATGTAGTGAACTTTACGGTTTATGAGGGAAAAGACAGTCAGATTGAGTCGGTCAACTGCCCGGATTACATAGGGAGCGCTGGCAAGATAGTGTGGAACTTGGTGTCACCCTTATTCGGAAAGGGGTACCACTTGTATGTGGACAATTATTACACGAGCGTGCCACTGTTTAGTCACTTGTTTGATCATAAGATTGGAGCATGTGGCACCGTGCGACCTAATCGCCGGGGCTTTCCCCAGCGGCTTGTAGATGCCCGTCTTAGGCTGGGGGAGAGAGCCTGCTTGAAGTGTAATAACTTGCTCGCTATGAAGTGGAGGGACAATAAGAATGTTTTCCTTCTTACCTCCCTTCATGCAGACACGACAGTCCAAATTCGTACGGCGACTGGTGTTGTGGAGAAACCCCTCTATGTCCACGAATATAACCAAAATATGGGAGGGGTGGACCTCAACGACCAGTTGATGGCGCCGTATCTAATTGACCGTAAGGCGAGACGCTGGTACAAAAAAGTGTCTCTATCATTATTCCAATTGGCTTTGCTGAACGCTCATGTGCTATACAGAGCTTCAGGCGGGACGTTATCGCTTCTAAAATTCCAGAATGAGATAGTCACAGAACTCCTGTATCCAGGCGGTTCTGCACCTCACCATCCCCAACCAAATGCAGTAAGCCGGCTGCATGAGAGGCATTATTCGTATGTCCTCCCGAGTACCCCTACCCAAAGCCACCCCCAAAAAAGATGTCGTGTCTGTAGCAAGCGCGGATTTAGGCGTGACACCCGTAGTTTTTGTCCACTCTGTCCTGACAAGCCTGGTCTTTGCCAAGGTGAATGTTTTGAACGCTACCACTCAAAAGTGAAGTTTTAGCGTAGGGTACAGCATTTCACAGACTAGGACACACTTACACAGGGTCTCCCAAGATGCCATTACATTTTGAGAGACCCGAACCATTACAGTTGTAAAGTTACAAAAAAAAGTGTAAAAAAGAAAAAAAAAACGTAAAAAACAAAACACAAAAAAAATATAAAATAAAAAAAACAAAAATAGTTGTCGTTTTATTGTTCTCTCTCTCTCTATTTTCTCTCTATTGTTCTGCTCTTTTTTACTGTATTCTATTCTGCAATGTTTTATCATGCTTGCTTTTCAGGTATGTAATTTTTTGTTTTCAGGTGCGCCATTCAACTGCAGCGCGGAATTATTTATCTTGACAGCAACAGCGTTTGCTCCCACGATACATAAAGCCGTGACTCCAGTGCTGTAGGAGGTGATTTCACCACCACAGTTAAAAAAAAGAGCATATATGCCGAAGCATGGGGGCAGCAGGGGCGGAGGAGCGATTTTGCTCCTAATGCCGCGTACATACGGTCGAAATTCCGACCGTGTGTACGCGGCATAACTTTTTTGCGGGAGGATGCCCCCATGCTTCGGCATATATATATTTTAGGCACAGGTTGCGTTAAAACATTTTTTTATTTTTTACTAGGTTTTGTTTTGGTATTTGCTTTGCAGGTATGGCATGCTAAGGTCTTACTGTTGTACTGTAATGTTACTTTGTTTTAATGTTAACCACCATTTGCTTAGCAGGTACGCCATTCAGTTGCAGCGCGGATCTATTTATCTTGACAGCAACAGCGTTTGCTCCCACGATACATAAAGCCGTGACTCCAACGCTGTAGGAGGTGATTTCACCACCACAGTTAAAAAAAAGAGCATATATGCCGAAGCATGGGGGCAGCAGGGGCGGAGGAGCGATTTTGCTACTAATGCCGCGTACATACGGTCGAAATTCCGACCGTGTGTACGCGGCATAACTTTTTTGCGGGAGGATGCCCCCATGCTTCGGCATATATATATTTTAGGCACAGGTTGCGTTAAAACATTTTTTTATTTTTTACTAGGTTTTGTTTTGGTATTTGCTTTGCAGGTATGGCATGGTAAGGTCTTACTGTTGTACTGTAATGTTACTTTGTTTTAATGTTAACCACCATTTGCTTAGCAGGTACGCCATTCAGTTGCAGCGCGGATCTATTTATCTTGACAGCAACAGCGTTTGCTCCCACGATACATAAAGCCGTGACTCCAACGCTGTAGGAGGTGATTTCACCACCACAGTTAAAAAAAAGAGCATATATGCCGAAGCATGGGGGCAGCAGGGGCGGAGGAGCGATTTTGCTCCTAATGCCGCGTATATACGGTCGAAATTCCAACGGAGGCTTATCCGTGGAAAAGTCCGACCGTGTGTACGCGGCATAACCTTTTATGCCGCGTACATACGGTCGAAATTCCGACGAAGGCTTGACCGTGTGTACGCGGCATAACTTTTTTGCGGGAGGATGCCCCCATGCTTCGGCATATATGCCCATCATTAGAAGTGGGTGGATGAAGGGAGGTATTCTAATGGTGGGCATACCCACCAATCAATCTCTTTTTTTCGTTCAGCCAATAGGCTGTATGAAAAAAAAGATTACAATACATGTCCAACAAGGACCAGCAACGTACTGGTATGTTGCTGGAATTTGAATGTTTATACCAGAATGATGCCTGCGGGTTTAGGTATCATCTTGGTATCATTCTTTTCAGCCAGCAGCCGGCTTTCATGTAAAAGCAATTCTAGCAGATAATTAGCCTCTAGACTGCTTTTACAAGCAGTGGGAGGGAATGTCCCCCCCCCCCCGGATATAAAAAGCGCCATTGGGAAATTGGGAAAGCATTTTATCACACCGATCTTGGTGTGGTCAGATGCTTTGAGGGCAGAGGAAAGATCTAGGGTCTAACCCCCCAATTTTTTTCAAAAAAAGAGTACCTGTCACTACCTATTGCTATCATAGGGGATATTTACATTCCCTGAGATAACGATAAAAATGGTAAAAAAATAAAATATGGAAGGCACAGTTTAAAAATAAAATAAAAAAGCCAAATAAATAATAAAAAAAAAAAAAAAAAAAAAAAAAGCACCGCTGTCCCCCCCTGCTATTGCGCAAAGGCGAACGCAAGCGTCGGTCTAGCGTCATATGTAAACAGCAATTGCATCATGCATGTGAGGTATCACCGCGAAGGTCAGATCGAGTGCAGTCATTTTAGCAGTAGACCTCCTCTGTAAATCTAACGTGGTAACCTGTAAAGGCTTTTAAATGCTTTTAAAAATGAATGTAGTTTTGTTGCCGCTGCGCGTTTGTGCGCAATTTTAAAGCATGTCGTGTTTGGTATCCATGTACTCGGCCTATGATCATCTTTTTTATTTCATCAAACATTTGGGCAATATAGTGTTTTTTAGTGCATTAAAAATAAAAAAAGTGTGTTTTTCCCCCAAAAAATGCGTTTGAAAAATCGCTGCGCAAATACTGTGTGGAAAAAAAAAATGCAACACCCACTATTTTAATCTGTAGGGCCTTTGCTTTAAAAAAATATATAATGTTTGGGGGTTCAACATAATTTTCTTGCAAAAAAAAATTTTCTTTCATGTAAACAAAAAGTGTCAGAAAGGGCTTTGTCTTCAAGTGGTTAGAAGAGTGGATGATGTGTGACATAAGCTTCCTAATGTTGTGCATAAAATGCCAGGACAGTTCAAAACCCCCCCAAATGACCCCATTTTGTAAAGTAGACACCTCAAGCTATTTGCTGAGAGGCATGTTGAGCCCATTGAATATTTTTTTTTTTTGTCCCAAGTGATTGAATAATGACCAAAAAAAAATGTACAAAAAGTTGTCACTAAATTATATATTGCTCAAACATGCCATGGGCATATGTGGAATTACACCCCAAAATACATTCTGTTGCTTCTCCTGAGTACGGGGATACCACATGTGTGGGACTTTTTGGGAGCCTAGTCGCGTACGGGACCCCAAAAACCAAGCACCGCCTTCAGGATTTCTATGGGTGTAAATTTTTGATTTCACTCCTCACTGCCTATCACAGTTTCGGAGGCCATGGAATGCCCAGATGGCACAAAACCCCCCCAAATGACCCCATTTTGGAAAGTAGACACCCCAAGCTATTTGCTGAGAGGTATGTTGAGTATTTTGCAGATCTCGCTTTTTGTCACAAAGTTTTGAAAATGTAAAAAAAGAAAAAAAAAGAAAAAAAATGTCTTTCTTAATTTTCAAAAACAAATGAGAGCTGTAAAATACTCACCATGCCTCTCAGCAAATAGCTTGGGGTGTCTACTTTCCAAAATGGGGTCATTTGTGGGGGTTTTGGGCTATTTTGACATTTTATGGCCTTCAAAACTGTGATAGGTAGTGAGGAGTGAAATCAAAAATTTATGCCCTTAGAAACCTTGAAGGCGGTGCTTGGTTTTTGGGGTCCCGTACGCGGCTAGGCTCCCAAAAAGTCCCACACATGTGGTATCCCCGTACTCAGGAGAAGCAGCAGAATGTATTTTGGGGTGTAATTTCACATATGCCCATGGCATGTGTGAGCAATATATCATTTAGTGACAACTTTGTGCAAAAAAAAAACAGTTTGTCATATTCCCGCAACCTGTGGCAAAATATAAAATATTCCATGGACTCAACATGCCTCTCAGCAAATAGCTTGGGGTGTCTACTTTCCAAAATGGGGTAATTTGGGGGGTTTTGTGCTATTTTGGCATTTTATGGCCTTCAAAACTGTGATAGGTAGTGAGGAGTGAAATCAAAAATTTACGCCCTTAGAAATCCTGAAGGCGGTGCTTGGTTTTTGGGGCCCTGTACGCGGCTAGGCTCCCAAAAAGTCCCACACATGTGGTATCCCCGTACTCAGGAAAAGCAGCAGAATGTATTTTGGGGTGCAATTCCACATATAACCATGGCATGTGTGAGCAATATATCATTTAGTGACAACTTTTTGTACATTTTTTTTTCTTTTTGTCATTATTCAATCATTTGGGACAAAAAAAAAAATATTCAATGGGGTCAACATGCCTCTCAGCAAATAGCTTGGGGTGTCTACTTTCCAAAATGGGGTCATTTGGGGGGGTTTTGTGCCATCTTGGCATTTTATGGCCTTCAAAACTGTGATAGGTAGTGAGGAGTGAAATCAAAAATGTATGCCCTTAGAAACCTTGAAGGCGGTGCTTGGTTTTTGGGGTCCCGTACGCGGCTAGGCTCCCAAAAAGTCCCACACATGTGGTATCCCCGTACTCAGGAGAAGCAGCAGAATGTATTTTGGGGTGTAATTTCACATATGCCCATGGCATGTGTGAGCAATATATCATTTAGTGACAACTTTGTGCAAAAAAAAAAAAGTTTGTCATATTCCCGCAACTTGTGGCAAAATATAAAATATTCCATGGACTGAACATGCCTCTCAGTAAATAGCTTGGGGTGTCTACTTTCCAAAATGGGGTCATTTGGGGGGGTTTTGTGCTATTTTGGCATTTTATGGCCTTCGAAACTGTGATAGGTAGTGAGGAGTGAAATCAAAAATTTGCGCCCTTAGAAATCCTGAAGGCGGTGCTTGGTTTCCGGGGTCCCGTACGTGGCTAGGCTCCTAAAAAGTCCCACACATGTGGTTTCCCCGTACTCAGGAGAAGCAGCAGAATGTATTTTGGGGTGCAATTCCACATATAACCATGGCATGTGTGAGCAATATATCATTTAGTGACAACTTTTTGTAATTTTTTTTTTTTTTTTTGTCATTATTCAATCACTTGGGACGAAAAAAAAAAATATTCAATGGGCTCAACATGCCTCTCAGCAATTTCCTTGGGGTGTCTACTTTCCAAAATGGGGTCATTTGGGGGGGTTTTGTACTGCCCTGCCATTTTAGCACCTCAAGAAATGAGATAGGCAGTCATAAATTTAAAGCTGTGTAAATTTCAGAAAATGTACCCTAGTTTGTAAACGCTATAACTTTTGCGCAAACCAATAAATATACGCTTATTGACATTTTTTTTACTAAAGACATGTGGCTGAATACATTTTGGCCTAAATGTATGACTAAAATTGAGTTTATTCGATTTTTCTTATAACAAAAAGTAGAAAATATCATTTTTTTTCAAAATTTTCGGTCTTTTTCTGTTTATATCGCAAAAAATAAAAATCGCAGAGGCAATCAAATACCATTAAAAGAAAGCTCTATTTGTGGGAAGAAAAGGACGCAAATTTCATTTGGGTACAACATTGCATGTCCGCACAATTTACAGTTAAAGCAGCGCAGTGCCGAATCCCAAAAACAGGCTTGGTCCTAATGGCCCGAAATGGTCCGGGGCTTAAGTGGTTAACAACTGTGGGTCAGCAGAGAAATCCCCAGAGCCATGGCGAGGCCTGCAAGACACCTCCTTCACACCCTGGATATATCTTTCCAACATCACCCAGACGGTGTCTACCTTCTTCCTTTCTAGATTTACCAAGTTACATGTGGTTTGCCTTCGCTCTCCATCACATTGGCTGCTCTGCTGGGTCTTATAAATGAAGCTAAAAAATAACAGACTTACTGGCCGGATCACAAGACATTAAAACTTTATATGGCCCCTTGTTCATGGAGCCATATAGAAGTATTGCATTTGTCTCAGTGTTTTAATGCACTTGGGAGGAACAGGTGTAGCACCCAGTCCTGCAGCTTGTCAATGTCTGAAGCAGGTTGTGGCTAGACAGGGCTGAATGTTCTAATTCTTCCCTAACATGCAAAATAGAAAAAGAAAAGTTTTGATCTACATACACAATAAATTGTCTGCTGTTTAAGTACTCGCCAGCAGAGGGCTCCTTATCTTCACAATTTTCAGTTTCAGCACAAAGGACAGCTCTATAATGATAATGTCAGATGATATGTTCCTGAGTTTTTATTTTAACATGCAACAGCTGGAGGAAAAACTAACATTGTCTGTAGTTGTACCCCTAATTAACTATTACATTTAATGCAATTCCAGTTTGCAGTAAACCCTCCCTTTCCCTGGATTGTCATATTGTTGTTCAAGGGAAACTGACCTGCAATCTTAAGGTACTGCTCAATTTCACAAATATAACAAATACCCAGCACAAATACTTTATTCTTTAGGTTTTCCCAAAGCTCCCAACTGTACCTGATTTCGAGGGACTGTCCCGGATCTGGAGCAATGTCCCCCTGTCCCTCTTTCCTCCCCATTTGTCCCTCATTTTGGTCTGATCTATATAGTTGTATATAAAATTCACTTTTTATCTATCAAAAAGTGTTTTCGAGCCCTAAAACTTTCATCTGATTTCTAAATTGCTGCATTTGTAAATTCCAAAAGCCAATATAAAAGGAATAGCAATGGTAAAAAAAAGCACTCGTGGGTTTAACCAATCCTGTTTTTTTTTGTACAATTCTCTTTTAACCACTTGCCGACCACCTCCTGTACATATACGTTGGCAGAATGGCACAGACAGGCATATCAATGTACCTGTACGTTCCCTTTAAATGCCTGTCCATGTGGTCACGCACGCGCTGCCGGAAGCACTCTCGCGAGTCGCGACCCTGCCGCCATCCCCGTGAGTCGGACCGTGGGTCCCGCGGACTCGATCGCCGCGGGGATCCCCGCGATCGTCTCACGGAGGTATAGAGCGGGGAGATGCTTGTGTAAACAAGCATCTCCCCGCTCTGACTAGTGACAATGACACTGATCTCGGCTCTGTGTACTCAGAGCGGAGATCGGTGTCATGTGACACAGAGCCCATCCCCCCTACAGTAAGAAACACTATGTAGGGAACACTTAACCCCTACAGCGCCACCTAGTGGTTAACCCCTTCACTGCCAGTGTAATTTTCCCAGTAATCAGTGCATTTTTATCGCACTGATCGCTGTGAAAATGACAATGGTCCCAAAAATGTGTCAAAAGTGTCCGATGTGTCCGCCATAATGTCGCAGTCACGAAAAAAATCACTGATCGCCGCCATTACTAGTAAAAAAAAAAAAATAATTAATAAAAATGGCATAAAACTCTCCCCTATTTTGTAAACGCTATAACTTTTGCGCAAACCAATCAATAAACGCTTATTGCAATTTTTTTTACCAAAAATATGTAGAAGAATACGTATCGGCCTAAACTGAGGAAAAAAAATGTTTTTTTATATATTTTTTGGGGATATTTATTATAGCAAAAAGTAAAAAATATTGCATTTTTTTCAAGAATGTCGCTCTATTTTTGTTTATAGCGCAAAAAATAAAAACCGCAGAGGTGATCAAATACCACCAAAAGAAAGTTCTATTTGTTGAAAAAAAAGGACGTCAATTTTGTTTGGGAGCCACGTTGCACGACCGCGCAATTGTCAGTTAAAGCGACGCAGTGCCGAATCGCAAAAAGTGGCCTGGTCCTTTTTTTTTTACCTTTTTTTTTTTTAAATCATCTTTTTATTTCTTTTATATACAAACAACAAAAACACCAAATACAACATACAACCCAAGCCCGCATTGAGAGGAATAATAAAAAAAAAAACACAAATCACATCCATCACATCCCCCTTACCCCTGGCCCCCATAACCTCCCCCCCTCTCCCGTCTCTACTCACCCATCCCTCCTCCCCTCTCTCATCATACCTCCAAAATATCACACCACCTTCTCCATATTTTTTCAAATTTCCCTGGAGAACCTCTGCGTAAGAAAGTATACTTTTCCTTAATTACAGTTTCCCTTACTTGTATTTTCCATTCTGCTACAGTTGGTGGATATGGTGATAACCACTTTTGTGCAATGAGCTCACGAGCCTGGAATAGACTTCTATTTATTGAAACAATATAATCCCCTGGGAATCTTGATTCATCCAGAATACCCAGAAGACAACCCCCAGGCTCCATAAGCATCCCACTCTCAAATACACTATTAATCTAGATACCACCCCAGACCAATAACGATGAAGTTTAGGGCATCTCCATAACATGTGTATTAGATTGGCTACTCTCCCTTTACATCTAGGACATTGGTCTGTATCTCTATATTTCCATTTGAATAATTTCTCTGGTGTGTAATGTGCCCTATGTAGCATAAATAGTTGTGTTCAATTTTGCATTGGAGATAGAGAGGCCTGAGGTATTACTGATAGTGCCTGTGCCCACTGTTCATCTGAAATTGGCCCTATATAACCTGACCAGTAGGGATGAGCCGAACACCCCCGGGTTCGGTTCGCACCAGAACCTTCGAACGGACCGAAAGTTCGCGCGAATTTTCGAACCCTATTCGTTATAATGGACGCGAACGTTCGAAATCAAAATTGCTAATTACAACGGCCAATATGCATGTTAATGTTATAAAACAGGTTTGGGGACCCGGGTCCTGCCCCAGGGGACATATATCAATGCAAAAAGAAATTTTAAAAACTAAAGTTTTTTCGGGAGCAGTCATTTTAATGATGCATAAAGTGAAAAAAAAAAAGTGAAATTTTCCTTTAAATATGGTACCTGGGGGGTGTCTAAAGTATGCCTGTGAAGTGGCATGTGTTTCCCGTGTTTAGAACTGTCCTTGCACAAAATGACATTTGTAAAGGAAAAAAAGAAGCCATTTAAAACCACTTGCGGCTTTAATGTCATGTCTTGTCCTGGCCGCCATATGGCTGAAAATCCTTGAGAAAAATGGCATGGCTACCCCATCACCCCCCCCCCCCCCACCCCAGCCCCTTTGGGTCTTGTATGGATACTAAGGGGGACCCCGCACCCAAAATAAAACCCTATACCTACAACCCTATATACTCTGAACAGCAGTATATAGGTGGTGCAAACAAGACATGGACTGTAGGTTTGTTCTTAAGTAGAATCTGAACAGGTACATTATGAAGTGTAGCTACATCCCAAAAAAATCAATTTTTAAGCTTTTTGGAGAACATAGGGAGGGGTTATCACCCCTGTAACATTTGCTGTCTTTGCACATCTGTTCAGAACATGTCACCTCACTTTCCGTCCCAATGACAAATGTTTTTGGAAAAGTGGGGTTTTAATTGAAACAAGGATTGGTGATAAAGCATCAGTAGAGAGGAGATACCTTTTTCCCAAATTAAATCTAACAGGATAGAATTTTCCTTCCTAGGGGTAGATTTCCTCTCACTTCCTGTTTTCTCTTGCCGTTTGCAAGTAGGAGTCGTTTGTAAGTTGGATGTTTGAAAGTAGGGGCCTGCCGTATATACTCTGCAGAAATTTGCCCTATTAGATGTTGGTGTAGCCACAAGACTGGTGGGCACAGGAATGGGCCCTGCTGTGAGTTAATAGATCAAGATTTGTACTTGCATGCACCTGTTGAACCGGGCAGAAAAATTGGGCCTTTGGTGGTGGTGGTGGTGGTGGTGGACGGTGTTGCCACAAGACTGTAAGCCTTCACAGTTACTCTTGGTGGGTGCAGGAATGGGCCCTGCTGTGAGTTATTAGATCAAGATTTGTAATTGCATGCACCTGTTGAACAGGGCAGAAAAATTGGGCCTTTGGTGGTGGTGGTGGTGGTGGACGGTGTTGCCACAAGACTGTAGGCCCTCATAGTTACTCTTGGTGGGCGCAGGAATGGGCCCTGCTGTGAACTATTAGATCAAGATTTGTAATTACACGCCCCTGTTAAACAGGGGCTGAAAAATTGTGCCTTAGGCATTGGTGCTGGTGCCACAACACTGCAACCCCTCACAGATACTGTACTTGGAGCACAGCAGTCACACCTGTTGCGAAGCATCTTTTTAAAAAATTGTAATTACACGCCCCTGTTATACAGGGGCTGAAAAATTGTGCCTTAGGCACTGGTGCTGGTGCCACAACACTGCAACCCCTCACAGATACTGTACTCTGAGCACAGCAATGAGACCTGTTGCAAAGCATTGCCTAAAAATTGTAATTACACGCCCCAACAGGGGCTGAAAAATTGTGCCTTAGGCACTGGTGCTGGTGCCACAACACTGCAACCCCTCACAGATACTGTACTCTGAGCACAGCAGTCACACCTGTTGCGAAGCATCTTTTTAAAAAAATTTAATTACACGCCCCTGTTATACAGGGGCTGAAAAATTGTGCCTTAGGCACTGGTGCTGGTGCCACAACACTGCAACCCCTCACAGATACTGTACTCTGAGCACAGCAATGAGACCTGTTGCAAAGCATTGCCTAAAAATTGTAATTACACGCCCCAACAGGGGCTGAAAAATTGTGCCTTAGGCACTGGTGCTGGTGCCACAACACTGCAACCCCTCACAGATACTGTACTCTGAGCACAGCAGTCACACCTGTTGCGAAGCATCTTTTTAAAAAAATTTAATTACACGCCCCTGTTATACAGGGGCTGAAAAATTGTGCCTTAGGCACTGGTGCTGGTGCCACAACACTGCAACCCCTCACAGATACTGTACTCTGAGCACAGCAATGAGACCTGTTGCAAAGCATTGCCTAAAAATTGTAATTACACGCCCCAACAGGGGCTGAAAAATTGTGCCTTAGGCACTGGTGCTGGTGCCACAACACTGCAACCCCTCACAGATACTGTACTCTGAGCACAGCAGTCACACCTGTTGCGAAGCATCTTTTTAAAAAAATTTAATTACACGCCCCTGTTATACAGGGGCTGAAAAATTGTGCCTTAGGCACTGGTGCTGGTGCCACAACACTGCAACCCCTCACAGATACTGTACTCTGAGCACAGCAATGAGACCTGTTGCAAAGCATTGCCTAAAAATTGTAATTACACGCCCCAACAGGGGCTGAAAAATTGTGCCTTAGGCACTGGTGCTGGTGCCACAACACTGCAACCCCTCACAGATACTGTACTCTGAGCACAGCAGTCACACCTGTTGCGAAGCATCTTTTTAAAAAAATTTAATTACACGCCCCTGTTATACAGGGGCTGAAAAATTGTGCCTTAGGCACTGGTGCTGGTGCCACAACACTGCAACCCCTCACAGATACTGTACTCTGAGCACAGCAGTCACACCTGTTGCGAAGCATCTTTTTAAAAAATTGTAATTACACGCCCCTGTTATACAGGGGCTGAAAAATTGTGCCTTAGGCACTGGTGTGGTGGCATGGATCATTGAGGAGGAGGAAGAGGATAGTCAGTGAACATAACAGGACAGTCACTCAGCATCAGCATAGGCAGTCTTGAAGGGATGTGACATTATAAATTATTCCGTTATATCCGCTTCAGGTGTCTGGTAGCTGGTGGTGATCCAAGACTGATTCATTTTTATGAAGGTCAGTCGATCAACCGAGTCGGTGGACAGGCGCACCCTATGATCGGTGACAAATCCTCCAGCAGCACTGAATGTGCGTTCGGAAAGAACGCTGGATGCAGGACAGGCCAGTAGCTCAATTGCATACTGTGCAAGCTCTGGCCAGTGATCCATCCTCAGGACCCAGTAAGCCAGAGGATTTTCGGTGGGAAAGGTGTCCAAGTCTGACCTTGCCCCTAGGTATTCCTGCACCATGTATATCAGACGCTGGCGATGGTTGCTGGAACCGATCATACCTTGGGGCTGCGGACTAAAAAATTGTCTGAACGCATCGGTCAGACGTCCACCTTCCCCACCGCTCCTTCTGCTACTGACCGAAGCCTCAGCAACTTGTCGTCCAGGACCAGGAGTTTGTAACCTCCCAGTTTCTGGGAACGCGTTGCACAGACCTTTCTGCAAGGCCTCCCTGAGATGTCTCATCCTCTGCTCCCTCTGCGACGGCAAGATAAGGTCCGCAACCTTACCCTTGTACCGTGGATCAAGGAGAGTGGCCAGCCAGTAATGGTCACTCTCCTTGATCCGAAGAACACGAGGATCCTTCCGCAGGCTTTGCAGGATCAGGGAGGCCATGCAGCGTAGGTTAGCTGAGGCATTCGGTCCGGAGTCTTCTGGGTCACTGAGGATGACATGATCGCCAGCCACCTCCTCCCAGCCACGTACAAGTCCACTGGTTTGTTGGGACTGTACATCATCCCTAAAAGACTGCTGCTGCTGATGCTGAGTGCCAGGCTCCACCTCCATGCTCACACAATCCTCCTCCTCCTCCTCCTCCTCCTCCTCTTCCTGTGTGATGGGTGGGACAGAAGGAACATTGTCTGGATAAAGGGGGCCTTGAGAGACAAGGAAGTCCTCCTCTTCCTGCCTCTGTTCTGCCTCAAGTGCCCTGTCCATTATCCCACGCAGCGTATGCTCCAACAGGTGGACAAGAGGTACAGTGTCACTGATGCATGCACTGTCACTGCTCACCATCCTCGTGGCCTCCTCAAATGGTGAGAGGACAGTGCATGCATCCCTGATCATGCTCCACTGGCGTGGGGAAAAAAAGCCAAGCTCCCCTGACCCTGTCCTGGTGCCGTAGTCGCAAAGGTACTCATTGATGGCCCTCTGCTGCGTGTGCAGTCGCTGCAGCATGGCCAACGTTGAGTTCCACCTGGTGGGCATGTCACATATTAGGCGGTTCTTGGGCAGGTTCAGCTCCTTTTGCAGCTCAGTCAGCCGAGCACTGGCATTATAAGATCGGCGGAAATGCACACAGACTTTCCTGGCCTGCCTCAGGACATCCTGTAAGCCTGGGAACCTGCCCAAGAACCGCTGCACCACCAGGTTGAGGACGTGAGCCATACAGGGCACATGGGTGAGCTGCCCCTGTCGCAGGGCGGAGAGGAGGTTGGTGCCATTATCAGAAACGACCATTCCTGGCTTAAGCTGGCGTGGCGTCAACCACCTCTCGGCCTGCCCCTGCAGAGCTGCCAGAACCTCTGGCCCAGTGTGGCTCCTGTCCCCCAAACACACCAGCGCAAGCACGGCATGGCATCTTTTTGCCTGCGTACTCGCGTAGCCCCTTGTACGCCTATGGAGCACCGCTGGTTCCGAGGACAGAGCACTCGAAGAGGACATGGAGGAAGAAGAAGAGGAGGGGGTGGAGGAGAGAGGTGTGTCACAACCAGTAGTAGCATTTTGGAGGCGTGGTGGCGGAACAACCTCCAACACTACTGCACCTTGTCCTGCATCCCTCCCAGCTACCAATAGAGTGACCCAATGGGCCGTGAAAGAAAGATAACGTCCCTGTCCATGCCTGCTGGACCATGAGTCAGCGGTAATATGCACCTTACCGCTGACCGCCCTGTCCAGCGAGGCATGGACATTGCCTTCCACATGCCAGTAGAGAGACGGAATCGCCTTCCGTGAGAAAAAGTGGCGTTTGGGAACCTGCCACTGAGGAACCGCACATTGAACAAACTCACGGAAGGGGGCCGAGTCTATCAACTGAAAAGGCAGCAGTTGAAGTGCTAGCAATTTAGCCAAGCTAGCATTCAACCGCTGGGCATGTGGATGGCTGGGAGTATACTTCTTTCGACGGTCCAGCAGCTGGGGCAGGGAAATTTGCCTGCTACAATCGGACGTCGGTGTACTGCAAGTACTTGGTTGTGACACACCTAATTCTACACCTTCAGTCCTCTCAGAGCAGCTTTCAGAGAGGACTGAAGATATAGTGGGGATGGAGATCCCAGCTGATGAGGAGCAAGGAGAGGTCCGCTTTGTTCTTTGGTGTGGGTCTTTTATGTGTGCTTGCCAACGAGCTGCATGGCAGGTCGACATATGTCTGCTCATGCTTGTGGTGCCCAAGCGGCTGATGTTTTGGCCACGCGAGATACGCTTGAGACAAATATTGCAAATAGCAGTGGTGCGATCTGATGCACTCGTCTCAAAAAAGGCCCACACCAAAGAACTTTTGTGATAACGTGCAGAGGCAGCGCCCTGCACAGGCGGAGCTCTGCGGTGTGGTACAGTTGCTGTGCTGGCCTCTAGCTGGCCTCCAGGGGGCATCCTGCCTCGTTGGACATGTGACGCTGCATCCTCCTCCTCCTCCTCCTCTCTCCCTTCAGGCACCCACGTGGAGTCAGTGACCTCATCATCCCCTCCCTCTTCACCACTAGAGCAAACCTGGCAGTAAGCTGCAGCTGGTGGAACACTACTGCCAGATTGCTGTCCTTCAGCATCCCCTCTCTCTGCGCGCACACTACTGACTTCCTCAAGCTGGGTATCATCATCCGAGCCTTCGAATCGTTGGGCATCCTCCTGGAGCATGTACCCAACACTGTGCTCAAACAGTTCGGGGGACTCCTCAGGAGGACATGGTGGGTCTAGGGAAGGGGTGGCTGATGATGCCATTGAGTACGCGTTGGCAGCTGCTCTGCCAGTACCCTGAGCCTGGGTGAGAGAGGATGAGGAGGATGAGGAGGGCTTGGTCATCCATTCTACCAAGCCTTCGGCATGATGCGGCTCCACATGTCCAGCTGCCGAAAACAAAGACAAGCGTGTCCCATGGCCACGTGCTGATGACGATAAACGACCACGTCCACGGCCAGCACTGTTGTCTCTAGAAACAGAGCCTGCCTGCCCTGTGTTCTTGCCTCGGCACGCTCTGCCTCTCCTTGGCGGTCTTCCAGCCATTGTAGTCGGTAGTGTATATAGTATAAAAAATAGAACTCCTATGTGTGCTCACAACACACTGTAGGTCCTATGGGTGCTGACACTAACACACTATAGGTACTATGTGTGCTGCTGACAAGAAAATATAGGAGCTCTGTTTGCTGCCACTAACACACTAGAAGTCCTATGGGTGCTGCTGAGAAGAAAATATAGGAGCTCTGTTTGCTGCCACTAACACACTAGAAGTCCTATGGGTGCTGCTGAGAAGAAAATATAGGAGCTCTGTTTGCTGCCACTAACACACTAGAAGTCCTATGGGTGCTGCTGAGAAGAAAATATAGGAGCTCTGTTTGCTGCCACTAACACACTAGAAGTCCTATGGGTGCTGCTGAGAAGAAAATATAGGAGCTCTGTTTGCTGCCACTAACACACTAGAAGTCCTATGGGTGCTGCTGAGAAGAAAATATAGGAGCTCTGTGTGATGCCACTAACACACTAGAAGTCCTATGGGTGCTGCTGAGAAGAAAATATAGGAGCTCTGTTTGCTGCCACTAACACACTAGAAGTCCTATGGGTGCTGCTCAGAAGAAAATATAGGAGCTCTGTTTGCTGCCACTAACACACTAGAAGTCCTATGGGTGCTGCTGAGAAGAAAATATAGGAGCTCTGTTTGCTGCCACTAACACACTAGAAGTCCTATGGGTGCTGCTGAGAAGAAAATATAGGAGCTCTGTGTGATGCCACTAACACACTAGAAGTCCTATGGGTGCTGCTGAGAAGAAAATATAGGAGCTCTGTTTGCTGCCACTAACACACTAGAAGTCCTATGGGTGCTGCTGAGAAGAAAATATAGGAGCTCTGTTTGCTGCCACTAACACACTAGAAGTCCTATGGGTGCTGCTGAGAAGAAAATATAGGAGCTCTGTTTGCTGCCACTAACACACTAGAAGTCCTATGGGTGCTGCTGAGAAGAAAATATAGGAGCTCTGTTTGCTGCCACTAACACACTAGAAGTCCTATGGGTGCTGCTGAGAAGAAAATATAGGAGCTCTGTTTGCTGCCACTAACACACTAGAAGTCCTATGGGTGCTGCTGAGAAGAAAATATAGGAGCTCTGTGTGATGCCACTAACACACTAGAAGTCCTATGGGTGCTGCTGAGAAGAAAATATAGGAGCTCTGTTTGCTGCCACTAACACACTAGAAGTCCTATGGGTGCTGCTGAGAAGAAAATATAGGAGCTCTGTTTGCTGCCACTAACACACTAGAAGTCCTATGGGTGCTGCTGAGAAGAAAATATAGGAGCTCTGTTTGCTGCCACTAACACACTAGAAGTCCTATGGGTGCTGCTGAGAAGAAAATATAGGAGCTCTGTGTGATGCCACTAACACACTAGAAGTCCTATGGGTGCTGCTGAGAAGAAAATATAGGAGCTCTGTTTGCTGCCACTAACACACTAGAAGTCCTATGGGTGCTGCTGAGAAGAAAATATAGGAGCTCTGTTTGCTGCCACTAACACACTAGAAGTCCTATGGGTGCTGCTGAGAAGAAAATATAGGAGCTCTGTTTGCTGCCACTAACACACTAGAAGTCCTATGGGTGCTGCTGAGAAGAAAATATAGGAGCTCTGTGTGATGCCACTAACACACTAGAAGTCCTATGGGTGCTGCTGAGAAGAAAATATAGGAGCTCTGTTTGCTGCCACTAACACACTAGAAGTCCTATGGGTGCTGCTGAGAAGAAAATATAGGAGCTCTGTTTGCTGCCACTAACACACTAGAAGTCCTATGGGTGCTGCTGAGAAGAAAATATAGGAGCTCTGTTTGCTGCCACTAACACACTAGAAGTCCTATGGGTGCTGCTGAGAAGAAAATATAGGAGCTCTGTTTGCTGCCACTAACACACTAGAAGTCCTATGGGTGCTGCTGAGAAGAAAATATAGGAGCTCTGTTTGCTGCCACTAACACACTAGAAGTCCTATGGGTGCTGCTGAGAAGAAAATATAGGAGCTCTGTGTGATGCCACTAACACACTAGAAGTCCTATGGGTGCTGCTGAGAAGAAAATATAGGAGCTCTGTTTGCTGCCACTAACACACTAGAAGTCCTATGGGTGCTGTTGGGGTGCAATGCTGTGCTAACAGCACTGCGGTTGGTACTACTGCAATACTGTACTAACAGTAAGCACGCACCAGACTAATCCCCAGCAGCAGCTAATAACACACTAACTGTGCAATCAGCAGCAATGAACGATCAATGACTTAGGTAGCAATGGTTTAGCAAAGAAATAGCCAATGGTTTAGCAAAGAAGAGCAAATCTTTCAGTATCAAGCAAAGACAGAATCAGCAGACTAATCTCTCCTAAAGCCGGAACTCATGTGACCGGGGCCGATGGCGTGGCGGCCTTTTAAATGGTGGGGCGTGTACTAAAGCCCCTGAGCTGTAATTGGCTACAGCCGTCCTGCCTGTAGCCAATTATTGCTCTTCGAGTTTCGGGCGCTGTGATTGGCCAAGCATGCGGGGTCACAGTGCATGCTTGGCCAATCATCAGCCAGCAATGCACTGCGCCGGCCGCGCCGGCCGCAATGCATTGCGGGGCCGCTCGCATCACACGAATGTGATGCGAACGGCCCAAATAGTTCTGGGCTCGACGAGCGAGCGAACGCCCGATGCTCGATTCGAACATGGGTTCGAATCGAGCACCGGGCCCATCCCTACTGACCAGGCTAATCTTGCTGGTATATCCACAGTTTTTTTAAATTTATCAAATAATATATCATATAATTGTGATATCAGACCCTTTTTTTTTTGTTGCCCTGTCTCTTCCAACAAGGCTATTACCACTGACTTATTAAACTTCAATTCCTGCGAGCGACCCTGTGTTTTTAATGCGTGCCTAAGCTGAAGGAATTGAAAAAATCTTTGATTTGGAATATTATATTCTTTACTTAATTCACTAAAGGTTTTCATCACGTCTTCCTCAAATAGCTGTGTCATGTACCTTAGTCCCTTCTGCCTCCAAATCTCAAACCCCTCCAATATCCCCAGTTCCCCATAACTACTGTAGCCGGTGTTTACTTTCCCGCCAGTAATTTAGAATTTTTGCGGTGACACCAGTGGTGTATCTCCGGCGGTCCACCGGGTGGCGCTGTCACTTTGGGCCAACGGGCGAATCATTGCTGAGTCGAATCCTTTTTTGTCCTACTTCGGCAGCCGTGTGGTGGTGTGGGGAACCCGCTACGCACGCCGGAGGGGGGTATAAAGGGGGCCGGCCATTTTGTCACGGGGTTCGTTGTCCCTGGCACATTTAGCCTGCGGATGGAGTTCGTGTTTTTCGTCCTCTGGGCACTAGGCCTGGAGGACCATCGGAGGTCGTGTTCCACCTCAGACACCTTTAGCCTGAGGTGAGGTACTTGGACGGAGGTCCGGAGCTCAGTGCCCAACACTGAGTTCCGCGAGGGAAGGATCCTAGGGTGCTCCGGAGGTGGACGCCTTAATCCGAGGTGGACGTAATGGACCAGGGAGAGCTCCTCATCTGAAGACCCGGTGCAGCATACTGCCGGTGACGGGTGAGCCTCTTGTCGAAGACCGTCCGGAAGGTGAATTTCCCTCGTGTGGAGACCATAGCCCACTCTTTGGAGGAGAGTGGAGGAAAGAACTTGTGTCTGGGCCTATGTATCTACACTTTCACACCTCCTGTTCTGTTTGTAAGCAAGTAAGTCTCTGAATAAAGGAGTGTTGGACTTGCAACGGTGTGAGACTCAGTTCCTAGCAGACGGTTGGATTCGATGCACAATACAGGCCCGAGGGTAAAGAAACAACTCTGGCCAATACCACTTATACATCTGTGGTGGAAGCCTGGTGTAGCGGACCCACTCCCTTTCCCATCATACCCCTAGACCAGAGACATTGCGAGCGAGAACTTTAAAAGAGGGGATTGGGAGTGTGGGACGAGTGCCCGCTACACTACTATTGTTCCAAATTGGAGTGTATGAAGTAAATCCCTTTACTTCAGTAATTTTCCTAATTTCCTGCCATACCATGTCAAATAATTTACCCGTATGGAATCCTTTATCGCACAATTGATTTCTCGATTCTAGTAAAGAAATCAGTGGATATACTTCGTGAACTGATAATAGCAGATTCTGTATAGGATCAGAATGTGATACTGTTGTCCATCCACTGAAATGTTGTATTTGTGAGGCTAAAAAATAATTTTTGGGATGGGGGATTGCAAGACCTCCCTCTTCCTTGGTTAACATTAATGTTGTTAACTTTATACGTGGTCTTTTTTTCCTCTAAATCATCTCTCTGAAGAGAGATTCTATTTTTCTAAACCAAAAAGCTGTAATTCATATGGGCGAATTATTAAACACATAAAGTAATTGCGGAGCCCAAATCAGTTTGATAAGATTTTCTCTTCCTATCACCATCAGAGGTAACTTACACCAACTTCGGCATTTGTCTTTAAATTTTGCTAATAATGGTTTCAAATTCAAATGAATATAGTCTTTTACATCCTGAGAAATCTCTATCCCCAGGTATTTCACTGTGTCCTTAATTTGGATTTTATAAGCTTGATTTGATAATGGGGTTTTTAACTCATCTAAAGTAGTAGTATGGATTTATCCCAGTTAATCTGGAAGCCTGAGAATAGCCCAAATATGGAGATAAGACTCATAAGTTCCGATAGTGAGTTTGTGGTATCCCCCAGAAAAATAAGAGCGTCATCTGCATAAAGGGCCACTTTATCCTCTCTTCCAGCCCGACAAAACCTGACTATTTTTATTGATTGTCTAATGGCAAGGGCAAGGGGCTCTACTGCTATAGCAAACCGTAATGGCGATAGGGGGCACCCCTGCCTTGTCCCTCTAGATAAGGTAAACGGGCTGGATAGTGTATTATTAATTCTTACCCTAGCTTTAGGGTCCCTGTATAATATTTTCACCCATTTTAAAAATCCCGTTCCTATTCCAAAAGCCTCCAATACAGTCCATAAATATTCCCACTCTACCATATCAAAGGCTTTTTGGGCATCTAAGCATAATATTGCTCTAGATCCCATATTTTCCATAGGCAATTGCAAATTCAAAAATAACTTGTGAATGTTTGTTGCGGCTGGTCTCTTTGGAATAAAACCCATTTGATCTTCATGTATCAAACTACTAATATATTTTGATAACCTATTTGCAAGAACCCTTGCCAAAATCTTAACATCTGAGGTAAGGAGGGGGATATAGGACGATATGATTCAGGCAACATTGGGTCCTTACCCTGTTTTGGAATCACTATTACTATTGTTTCCTGCATCGATTCTGGAAGTGTTTCTTTTTCATACGCCTCATTTAGTACCTCTAGGAGTTCTGGTAGTAAAATTTGATCAAATTTTTTATATATCTCTGTCAGTAGTCCGTCCATCCCTGGTGCTTTATTATTATGCGTTTGTGAAACGGCTAAATATAATTCTTCCGGGGATATGGGACTATCGAGTGCTTCTCTATCCTCTAATTTAAGTTTTGGAAGAACCAATTTATCCAAAAATTGTTTAGCTTGGTTAGTTGGATTCAACACCTTAGACTCATAGAGTGAGGTGTAGAAGTCAACAAATATCTTCTGAATACTACTTGTATCATACTTCACCTCACCTTCAAGATTTTTAACTGCTGTGACAGTGATCGGGCCTTCTTGTGCCTGAGCTATAACTGCCAGCATACGTCCCACCTGTTCCCCCATCTCATAATGTTTTTGTTTTTGAAAAAATCTACTATTTTCTGCTTTAGTTAACGCTAAACTTTTATAAATTTCCTGAGCCTCCTGCCAAGCCAAACGCTTTTCTTCTATGGGATCCATATCATAATCCTGTTCTGTTTGAGTCACCCTTTTCATTACTTCCTCCTCTCGCCTCCTAGATGAACTCTTAATTTTATAGATTTCTTTAATCATTATTCCACGCATATATGCCTTCATAGTGTCCCAAACTACTAATAAAGATGTCAAGTTTTTATTTTCCTTAAAAAATTTAATTAACTGTAACTCTATCTTATCTTCCTCCGTCAGTAATAATTTGGCTCTCCTTTTTTCCATGGCTAGGAGCATGGGGACCCATGGCGGTTGTGATACGTCGGATCTCCCCGGCACAGGTAAGCCTCTATGCCCCATTGGAGCTTGAGGCTTATACCTGTGGATCGCGGCCCTTGTTAACATGCGTCGATTTTTTGACGCATGCGCTTTGGTTTTTCCATCCACCGACAAAATGGCCGCGCCCCCTTCTGTGTCGGCGGCCGTGTTGACGTTTGACGTCATCGCGCACTATGTCGCGGTGACGCCGGACGCCGCGTCTGGCCGGGGAGCGTCACTGGCAGGGTGGATGGGAATCGATCGTCACGGCAATATGACGCGTAACTGCCAATTTACTCCCCACAGGTGTAGGTATCCCAAACGAACAAACTGAGATAAAAATGTGTCTGATTGGCCATCTACCAACACCACAGGTATTTAATCCAGGCTGATGCAGCTCACAGGTGCTGCACAGCCAAGTGTTATTTGATGCGCACTTTGAACAAACCACTCTATGAGGTAAGACACACTATCCAGCTCCCCTCTATGGATACACTTTAAGTAAAACCTGAGGCATTTTCAATGTTTACTGGTTTTCCTTTTAAATACTCCCTAAACTATTTATATTTACTCATTTATTTTTGTCTTTTTGTCCACTAGGCTCTTTTCCCATTTTTCCATTGCTATTTGCTCCTGTGAGCTCTGACGTTGTTGCTGCTGTCCCTCTGAGCCCTTTATTCTCAGTCATTATTACAACCACCGTGTTACAAGGAGATTTAACACATTAGCATTCCCCATAAAGTCTAATTATCTCACCGGGTGGCAAACGAATGCGAATCTAGCATTCTCCCAGATTCTAATAATGATGAGAAATTAGTATTGGTTTGGTTCTCCCTGCCCGCATCCACAACACCATCCATCCATCCGTGTTAATACCTGGCATTAATGCTTTGTGTGGACACTGTGCACTGTTTATTCATATGGAATACAAGATCTGTGAGTATGTTTGTCAAATATTTACCCTTTTCTTCTTTTTTTCTTCTTTTTTTCTTTTCTTTCTTGGGTTGGGGTAAATAATTAAACACTACCCTTGTATGTTATTTACTTTTAAAATTTCATGCTTCTATAGAAACACACCAGCAAGCTCGACTCAAATCCCTGAAGAAGGAACATACCTATCATAACAGGATTTATATGCCTTTATGCTTTTCCGAAACGTGTAGGATTGGTTGTATTGTATGCATTAGTTACCCCTGATATATCAGTGTATCCATACAATACACCTCAGAGCAGCTGTTTTGTCTTTTTGTCATATTGTGATTGTTTTTAGTACTTGCTTTTTTCAATTAAATAATAGGATTTTTATAACAGCTTACCTGTAAAATCCTTTTCTTGGAGTACATCACGGGACACAGAGCGACATAGTCATTACTAATGGGTTATATAGATACCGTCGGGTGCTGGCACTGGCAACTTCCAAAACCGGAAGTACCCTCCCCTATATAAGCCCCTCCCATCCGGGAGCACCTCAGTTTTGTAGCAAAGCAATAAGTGTCCCTAAAGAGGGGCGGGAGCTCTGTGTCCCGTGATGTACTCCAAGAAAAGGATTTTACAGGTAAGCTGTTATAAAAATCCTATTTTCTTTCTCGTACATCACGGGACACAGAGCGACATAGTCATTACTAATGGGATGTCCTAAAGCAATGCCAAATGAGGGGGGGGGATACACCATATATAAGCTGAGCGCTATCAGACATAAGGATCTTTTGCGGCCTGCAACACACTGCGCCCAAAGGCGACATCCTCCTGACTTCTAACGTCCACCTGGTAGAACCTAGTAAACGTGTGAACTGAAGACCATGTTGCGGCCTTACAGATTTGAGCCAGGGAGGCCTGGTGATGCACTGCCCATGAAGTTCCAACTGCTCTCGTGGAGTGCGCTCTAACTTTGAACGGAGGCGGTCTCCTTCTCAAGCCATAAGCTTGCATAATGACCTGTCGAATCCACTTGGCTAAAGTAGATTTTGACGCTGCCTGACCCTTTCTGGGGCCTTCCGGCAGAATAAACAAAGTATCCGTTCTGCGAATCTGAGCAGTGGCCTTTAGATAAGCTTTAACTGCTCTTACTACATCCAAAGAATGCAATAACTTTTCCTCTACCGAAGTAGGTTTGGGGAAAAAAGAAGGAAGAACCACATCTTGGTTCAAATGAAACCTCGATACCACCTTAGGAAGAAAGGCTGGATGAGGACGTAACACTACTCTGTCCTTATGGATAACCAGATATGGCTCCTTACAGGACATAGCTGCTAATTCCGATACTCTTTTAGCCGAACAATTGGCTACTAGAAAAATCAATTTCCTGGTGAGAAGCACCAAGGAAATATACTGTAATGGTTCAAATGGTTGTTTCTGTAGAACCGACAGAACCAAGTTTAGATCCCATGGACATATGGGAATATTAACCGGAGGACTAATACGCATCACTCCTTGTATAAAGGCTTTGACTAGTGAATGCGAAGCCAAGGGCCTTTGAAAAAATATTGACAAGGCCGAAATCTGACCCTTGATAGTACTCAAGGCAAGCTTCCTATCTACAGCCCACTGTAGGAAGTCCAGAATCCTACCTATTACGTACTTATGTGGATGCCATTTCCTGGCCTCACACCACGCGATGTACGCCTTCCAGATTCTATAGTAGATCTGCCTGGATACCGGCTTCCTGGCATTGATCATGGTAGATACCACAGCATTAGAGAGCCCTCTCTTTTTTAGAATGTGGGCTTCAATAGCCAGGCCGTCAAACCTAGGGCTGGTAAGGAAGGGTGGTATATCGGTCCTTGCGAAAGCCGGACGACGTGGGAGAGTCCAAGGACTCCCCACTGAAATTTTACAATCTCCGCGTACCACGCTCTTCTGGGCCACGCTGGAGCCACCGGAATCACTGGTTTCTTTTCTACCCTGATTCTGTGGAGTAATCGAGGTAACCATTGTGGCGGTGTGAATGCATATATCAGCTTGAACTGATCCCAAGGGAACACTAGGGCATCCGAGCCGCAAGCTAGGGGATCCCTTGTCCGAGAGACAAACCTGTCCCCCTTTGCGTTGAATCTGGATGCTAGAAGATCTACATCCGATGTTCCCCACCGCTGACATATTGTCCAGAAAACCTCGGGGTGAAGGGACCCTTCCTCTGGGCCTAATTGCTGGCGACTTAGAAAGTCCGCCTTCCAATTCTCCACTCCTAGAATGAATACCGCAGATATGGCTGGGACATATTTTTCTGCCCATTTCAGGATGTAATTTACTTCCCTCTGGGCTGCACGACTCCTGGTGCCCCCCTGATGATTGATATATGCCACTGCTGTGGCATTGTCTGATTGAATTCTGACAGGGGACCCTTGGAGTTTGGATGTCCATGCTACTAGGGCATACCGGGCTGCTCGTATCTCTAAGAGATTGATGGGCAGGGCCTTTTCTGCATCCGACCATCTGCCCTGGAGAGACTATTGCTCCAGTACTGCTCCCCAGCCTATAAGGCTGGCATCTGTAGTGACCACCTTCCAAGAAATCGGACTGAAGGATTTCCTTTTTTCCAGATTCTGGGGAACCAACCACCAACGGAGGCTCTTGCGAACGGAAGGGGACAAGGACATTGTAAGTCTAGGGCCTGAACTTTTTTGTTCCAGGCTGACAGTATGGCCCCTTGCAAATTCCTTGAATGGAATTGACCGTAGGGTACTGCTTCGAATGATGCCACCATTTTTCCCAGCAGCCTCATATACAGGCGTATGGACGGCTGTCTTTTTTGTACCCACTAAGTGGATCAAATCTTTCAAAGACAACACCTTTCCTCGAGGCAAGAATATTTTTCTCTGGCCTGAATCCAACCTTAGCCCCAAGTATTCCAGACTTTTGACTGGTTTTTAGGGCTGACTTGTCTCGGTTGATAATCCAACCGTGAGATTCCAGATACTTGATTGTCTTGTGAACGACCACGTCTAGTTTTTTTCACTGAGTGGTCTATCAGCAATAAGTCATCCAGATATGCCATTATCATTACACCTTGTGTTCTTAGATTGGCCAATAAAGGGCCAGAATTTTTGTAAACACTCGTGGTGCTGTGGCCAAACCGAAGGGTAAGGCTCTGAACTGAAAATGGCGCCCTTCTACTGCAAAGCGTAGAAATTTTTGGTGGACTGGAAAGATGGGAATGTGCAAATAAGCATCTTTGATGTCGATCGCGGCTAACCAATCCTCCCCTTGTAGGGCAGTGGCCACCGATCGGATCGACTCCATCGGAAAGTCCTGATATACAGGAATTTGTATAGCCCTTTTAGAATTAATATGGGCCTCCCGTCCGCGTTTGCTTCGGGACTGTAAAGAGGTTTGAGTAAAACCCGAACCCTCATTCTTCCAGGGGAACCTCCATAATTACTCCTTGGAGCAATAGTTGTTCTAGTGCCAACAGGAGGGACTCTCTCTTCCGGGGATCCCTTGGCACGTTTGACCTCAAAAATGGGAAGGAGGAGAGTCTTTTAACTCCAAACTGTATCCCAAACCTACTGCGGAGAGCACCTATCTGTCTTGATCGTGTCCCGCCAGGTCTCTAGCGAACAACTGGAGTCCTCCCCCCACCCGACTGAGTGGGGGCTTCAATGAATTTAACTTTGGGGAAGGTTTTGTACCTCCCCTGACCCAGGGTTTCTCATTACCCTGCTACTGTCCCTGTTTTTTACCCCCGGGATTTGACCGAGGAGGCCGTCGGAACTGTTACACAGCCGATGCCCCAGGGACTGGAGAAGCAGGCCTCTCAAAGAGGGACCTCTAACTCTGTTTTTAACCGGCAAGAGCGTATTTTTACCGCTGGAAATTTTCTGGATATATTTGTCCAGGTTTTCCCTGAATAAGCGTTCACCATGAAACGGGACGCTAACCAGCCATTCTTTACAGGGAGCTTCAGCAGACCAGTTTTTGAGCCATAGGAGCCTACGCATATGTACTATAGACAGCGTAAGGCGGGAGGCCTGATGGACTGAATCCTCTATGGCGTCAACCGCAAAGCCTAAGGCTCTAGGTAGATCAGCTAGGGCAAAGCCTGCTGATCTGTCAAGTCCCTCAAGACCTGTTTCAACTGATCCTTCACTGCTTAGCAGACCCCAATAGCTGCTACTGCTGGTTGTATCACCAAGCAGATTTTCATAAGGACTCCAATCTTTTATCTATTGGGTTCTTGAACATTTGGACATTATCCACTGGACATGTCAGTGATTTATACATACAAGAGATGGCTGCGTCCACTGTAGGGACCTTCCATTTTTTTTTTTTTGATGAACTTATCCTCCATGGGATAGACCACCGGAAATCTCTTGGGGGAATAAATATTTTCTCAGGACGTTCCCAATCCTGGTAAATGAGCCCTTTCAGTAAAGGGTGAAGTGGAAAAGAACACACAGTCTGGGGGCTTCCAGCGACCCCAACGAGGATACAGTAGTGGTTGATGGTTCCGCAAGGTGCATTTTTAAATGCTGATCGGACCATGTTAGTCAGAGACTGAACCCATAATCTTTCAGCTTGAGATGCTGAGAAAAGGTTCCCCCACTGTTGATTCCTCTATAACAGAATCAACCTCATCCTGATCCCCTTCAGGCAGGTCGATCCCTGTATGGGACTGTTGCTCTGCTAACAGGCACTCTGAAGGAGGAGACGGAGATCGGGCGTGCTTTCCCTGACAGGGAGGCAGCCTCTCTAATCCTCCCAGAGCTGAGGAAAAAACCTCCTCTGTTACATACACAGGAGCAGGTGAACTGAGGACAGCCACAGTACCAAGTACCCCTGCGGGGTCTCTACGGTCACTTACCTCTGAACTTCAGGGGAGACTGGTGCAGCAGAAGTATGCCCAAGATCCTCCGAGCCCGATGAGACCCCCTTCGCTTCCTGGAAGATTCAGTTCCGGAGCTTCTGGACGGCATATTCCTAAGCCTAAAGCTGAGGTATTCCAGCCGTAATACACCACTTTTACTGAGAATAGTCTAGCACAATTGCTGCTATATCACAGTTGGTGTCTACTAATGTGCCTTTCTAGGGGATGCCTGTATCAACCGCTTGCTGTATGCCTTTAAATGTTGCCAGCTCTGTCTCTGTACTTCATAGCCAGCTCACTACAATATTGTGGTTTTTTTAAACTGCTGGGACGCCCGCACATGCGCAGAAGCGCTGCGGCACGCACAGAGCGTCATCCCCCAGGCTCCGCCCCCTTTCCCGGCTCACCTCTATATATAGAGGCGCGTGCACGCGCGCGGCCACGTGCGCCTTCGGCGCTAATTTCAAAATATGGTAACAAGGGACAGGAGCCAGGGCCCCTCTTTGCCGCAGGCCGGGGGATGGACGAGCACTGCAACATGGCAGAGGAAGCAGTTTCCTATAAGAGAACTCACCATCTGCCTGGACTTTGCTCTGCTGAGAAGAAGCTAGTCCACATGACAAGAAAACATTCCACAGCGGCCTCTAGTGGACAAACACAGGTACCGCAGTCTAATATATTAAATATATATATAAAAAAAAAAAATTATTTTTTTTTCTTGACCACCATTAAAAATTATTACATTTTTTTAGTAGTTACAGGCATGCACAGAATTTTGCGGGAATACCATTAGGTAACAGACAGAAAGACAAATTAGGCTTGGGGGTCCCCCAATAGAACCAAGTTCCTGGGAGCCCCCACTTACCTGTTCCCCGCCGCAGGACTTTGTTTGGTCCACAAAAGCCCAAACTTCACCTATCACGGCAGGCATTGTAATCAAACCTTCAGGGACCGGGTTCCCAAGGATTCCACTCCCCTGGACCTGTATAGCACCCTGCACAGAAAACATCTTGGTCGTGGGTATGACCAGAGCTCTGGATCCCAGGGTCCAGCTCTCCTAAGAGAAGCATTACAGGCAAAACCTTGCTCTTCTCTGCAAGGCCCGGGTACCGACCGTTTAGCTATGAAGCTTTTTTGGTCGGATCCGGAATAGCTTACTGAGGCCCAAAAGAACCTGTACGCAAGCTCAGTGAAAAACACATGTTTCTTCTTGGCCAACACCTTAGACACTGGCAAAAAACTGAGGTGCTCCCGGATGGGAGGGGCTTATATAGGGGAGGGTACTTCCGGTTTTGGAAGTTGCCAGTGCCAGCACCTGACGGTATCGATATAACCCATTAGTAATGACTATGTCGCTCTGTGTCCCGTGATGTACGAGAAAGAAACATTCATACTATTACTACAGAGTTGTTCTGAATCAATTTTCCCACCCATACAATCCCTTGGGGCCCCCATTTCTTTCCGTCAGTAATAATAGCCATTGTGGATTAATTTTCCAAAAAGGAGTAGATGCTTGCCCCTTAGGTTGTATATTCAATATAAGTGGGGAATGGTCTGAGAGGCCCCTAGGGCCATATTGGATTGACTCTACCAGAGACAAAAAATTGTCATTCCTCAGGGACAGGTCAATTCTTGACAGAGATCCATATGTGCTAGAGCAACATGAGTATTCTCTTCTTGATGCATATCTATTTCTCCACATGTCTATTAGCCCCATTTCTTGTAGTTGTTTTGCAAATCTAGTTCTCTTCATCATTTGTTTTTTCCTTTGTGGTACTATGTCTATCTTCCCCCTCATTCATTATATTATTAAAGTCTCCCATTACTAGGGTTGGCAAGTGCGGCCACTGTACCATTTTCCCAAAAACATTTTTCAGCACTTCATCATTATAAGGAGGAGGAATATAGATATTGACCAACAAAGGGTTTTTATCATTTATTAAACACTGTAACACAATATAATGACCTTCTGGGTCTATAAAACTCCCTTTACATGAGAACCGTATCGAGCGAGAAATCAATACACTGACACCTCGTGAATAAGTAGTATATACAGCATGGAATTGATATGGAAATCTTACACTTTCAAGGCCTGGTCCTTTAGCTGCAAAATGGTCCGGGGCTTAAGTGGTTAAGGGGGTGTGGCACTTGTGGGTTTAACCAATCTTGTTTTTTTGTACAATTCTCCTTTAAGGGGGTGTGGCAAGTATGCGTGCATACTTTTGCTGACAGGTGTCCCTCATTCCCATCTCAAAAAGTTGGGAGGTATGGCTTTCCAATAATTAATGTCCTTTAACAGAAAGCTACAGGCAAATGACCAATTGAAAATGAAAAACCCAGGCATTTTGTTCTTTAATTGCTTCTTTTTTTTTTTAAATAGATTTTTGGCCTGGTAAAACTCCAGAACTCTGAGGGCTTATGTGTGTATGCTCAGGACTCGCTACTGGGCTCTTCTGTATGTATGCTTAGGACCCCCCTACCAAGGCTTCTGTCATTATGCTGAGGATCCCCTACTGGGGACTTCTGTGTGTATCATTCAGGCCCTGCTACTGGAGGCATTGCTACTTGGGCCTCAAGATCCAGTTACCGAGGCTTCTGTCAGTATGCACAGGACTGTTCTACTGAATCTTTTGTCAGTATGCACAGGACCCTTCTACTGAGGTTTCTGTCAGTATGCACAGGACCCTCCTTCTATTGAGGCTTCTGTCAGTATGCACAGTACCATCCTACTGAGGCTTCTGTCAGTATGCACAGGACCATCCTTCTACTGAGGCTTCTGTCAGTATGCACAGGACCCTCCTTCTACTGAGGCTTCTGTCAGTATGCACAGGACCCTTCTACCAAGGTTTCTGTCAGTATGCACAAAGTCCTGCTACTGAGGCATCTGTCAGTATGCACAGGACCCTGCTACTGAGGCTTCTGTCAGTATGCACAGGACCCAGCTACTTAGGCTTCTTAGAGTATGCACAGCACAGTTCTCTGCTGCTGAGGCTTCTCGGAGTATGCACAGGACCCTTCTACTGAGGCATCTTGGAGTATGCACAGGACCCTTCTTCTGAGGCTTCTCGGAGTTTGCACAGGACCCTGTTACTGAGGCTTCTCAGAGTATGCACAGGACCCCGCTATTGAGGCTTCTTTGAGTATGCACAGGACCCTTCTACTGAGGCTTCTGTCAGTATGCACAGGACCCTTCTACTGAAGCTTCTGTCAGCATGCACAGGACCCTTCTACTGAGGTTTCTGTCAGTATGCACATGTAACGAGCCCCTTTGCTCGCTCGGTTCCACTCTCCCGACACTCCTCTGCTCTATTGGATCATCCGGTGCTCCAGGATTCAAACTACAGCTATGTGCCATTCTAATCCATTTGTGATCGTTCAGAACAAACACCAGGCAGGCTGTATGTAAGTTCCAACAGGAGACTTCTTTATTAGAACCAAAATCAAGTCTTATATACAGTAACAGAGGAGGTAACCAGAACATAAATTAACATGAGCTAATTAACTAAATCCTTTAGACAGCCAAGGTGACTCATAGATATGACCTTTCAGGGTAGACATCCCATCTCCTCGCTCACCTGCTATACAATACACATTATCATAAGTGTAAACATCACACACTTAGCAGGGTCAATTAGCACAGAGGACAGACAGATGGCTGGAGGTGATGTCTTTAGCATATCCTTAGAGTGAACGTGTGAACGTCCCAACAGTATGAATCAGTCACTCTAATATGGCATATACAGGGTCCCCAGAGTCTGTGTGTCTTGGGGGGGACATGGACCTGAATCCAAAGTAACACCCCCTCAAGGGTCCCCAGGCATACAGTTCACAAAGAGCACCGTTCCCCCAAATGCCAGGGCCCATGGTCGCAAGGCAAGAGGCTTGCATTCAGTCCCCTCCAAAAGCCTCTGTCCCGGCTAGGTCTGTCACACATCTCCCCTTTCGGCAGGAAACTAACATAGGAGGAGACCCCAAACGGGTTGACTCCGAAGTTAGTCCATAGTTCTATTCCCCCAATGCCGGTATCCACACAGTACCCCAAATAAATTGCTCCAAACAGAGCATTACTTACCCAGCCAACCTCTGCCTCTCTCAGAGAACATACCCGCCGCTGGGGAGAGGCCTGGACTGGCCCTTCTCCCTGGAGTCCTTTCCGCCGCTGGAGAGAAGACAGGGTGACTGGGCTCAGTCAGTCATGCTGTTGGGGATCTGGGTCGACTGCCCGGCATCCCTGGGGTAAACAAGTGGAGACTGAAGTCCCATCCACTTGTGGTAGGTGAACATCCCCCAGTGCTTGCAAAGCAAGGCTGACATCCTCCTGTCTCAGTGTCCCACCATTTTCTGGAGTTGTGTCAGTGAGGACTGAAGTCCCATCCAATACCACAGGACCTCCCTCTTCTGTTAGTTGAGAGCAGAGGCCCGTGGCACTCTGCTCTGTTGCCAGCTCTTCTGCTGGGTTGCTGTGAGTGGGAACCGCAGTCCCATCCACCGATCTCCGCTCATGTGGCAGTTGTGTGCCGATGCCAGTAGCATTCTGCCCTGCTGCTAGTGATTCAGCTGGGAGTAAGAGCTTTACTGCCTCAGCTTGTTGCTGGGGATAGGGGCCAACTGCCCCGGCTCCCTGAAACTCCACAGTGGTTTCCGGTGCTGGGCAGAGGTGGGTATCACTCTGCCCTGTTGCCAGCACTTCTGCTGGGGACTCCACACCATCTGCTCTGGTTAACTGTTGGGGGGAGATGGCCTGCTTCTCCTCCCTGCATCTCTGAAATCCACTGTGAAAGAGGAACCATCGCCTTCTCACCTCGGGCCTCCAAAACTGCCACGGGTGTAGAGCAGGGGTCTGTAGTACTCTGTCCTGCTGCCAGTACTTGGGCAGGCGATGCATAATCCCTAACATCCTCTGAACAGTCCCTTAAGTCCATACCTTCTGTAATCTGTGGCTGGGGAGATGAGCCAACTTCCCTAGCTCCCTGGAACTCCATATCATCCACTTCGGCTTTAAGGGTGGCAATCTTTAGATTTTCCACTGCTGATTCTTCAGCCAGGATTTCAGAGTTGTCAACTGGTATTTCCTGATAGTCCCAGGCAAAGGGAGCCCCACCCTGCTGCTGAGCAGAGTCTAGCAGCTGTTTGTAGGCAATCTCTAGCTCCCATTCCTGAACGGCCAGAAACTCCAAATCTTCCTGTGCCCAGTGCCCTTCCGAGAGATTCAGTCTTTGTTCTCTGTGCTCCATTATTTCCTCCAAACGCCACTCCCGATCACTCCCAAAGTCAGGGTCCTCGGACAGCCTCCAATACAACAATCCCAGGCCATTATAGTCAAAGCCTTCCGTGGGGCTGTCATCCGCTGACCACTGGCACTCTTGGGCTACATACCACCGGAGGGCTCTGTAGCTCTCGTCCAACCGCATCTCTGCCCAGATCAGCCTGCTTAACTCAGCTGTCCACTCCTGCTTTGGTTGTTCCCCCAATAACAGCATTTGTACTTCATACTGCGACCAGTACTTTACATAGATGGAGGGGAGAATCTTTCCCTGGTGTTGCTGCTCGAGGGCTAGCACTTTCTTCCAGAGTTCACAGCGGATCGAATCCGACCATCCCAGCAGGACCTCCTCTGATACTGGTCCTCTATGTTGTATCTGCATCTCTCGCAACCTCCTTCCGAATTCCTCTTCCATGGCGGCTGGTTCTTTAGGAGTTGTCTCCGATTGCCGTATTTCCGCCATTCTCCGCTCATGTTGCCGTTCTAGTTCTCTCTTTTGTCGCTCTCGTTCTCTCTCTTGTCGGGCATCCTGCAGCTGAATGCCTTCAATGGCTTCCTGTATGGCAGTCTCTGATGGGTTAGCCCCATATAATGCCAACCGCTGCCGCACTCGTTGCTGAAACAAATCTTCAACTGACCGGGGTCCTGCATCACCCTTCTTCTGGTCCATCTCGGCTCTCAAGTAGGTCTTTCAGCATGACTTTCCTGCAGGCTGCATAGCTGGTCATTCACTGTGGTGGTTTGGTGTGTCCCAGGAACTGGAGAGCAAATCCCACCGCTGCCAACCAATGTAACGAGCCCCTTTGCTCGCTCGGTTCCACTCTCCCGACACTCCTCTGCTCTATTGGATCATCCGGTGCTCCAGGATTCAAACTACAGCTATGTGCCATTCTAATCCATTTGTGATCGTTCAGAACAAACACCAGGCAGGCTGTATGTAAGTTCCAACAGGAGACTTCTTTATTAGAACCAAAATCAAGTCTTATATACAGTAACAGAGGAGGTAACCAGAACATAAATTAACATGAGCTAATTAACTAAATCCTTTAGACAGCCAAGGTGACTCATAGATATGACCTTTCAGGGTAGACATCCCGTCTCCTCGCTCACCTGCTATACAATACACATTATCATAAGTGTAAACATCACACACTTAGCAGGGTCAATTAGCACAGAGGACAGACAGATGGCTGGAGGTTATGTCTTTAGCATATCCTTAGAGTGAACGTGTGAACGTCCCAACAGTATGAATCAGTCACTCTAATATGGCATATACAGGGTCCCCAGAGTCTGTGTGTCTTGGGGGGGACATGGACCTGAATCCAAAGTAACACCCCCTCAAGGGTCCCCAGGCATACAGTTCACAAAGAGCACCGTTCCCCCAAATGCCAGGGCCCATGGTCGCAAGGCAAGAGGCTTGCATTCAGTCCCCTCCAAAAGCCTCTGTCCCGGCTAGGT
Source organism: Rana muscosa (assembly GCA_029206835.1). Taxonomy (NCBI): domain Eukaryota; kingdom Metazoa; phylum Chordata; class Amphibia; order Anura; family Ranidae; genus Rana; species Rana muscosa. The sequence goes on along the minus strand of CM055116.1, from coordinate 1,140,321,072 downwards.
CTGTCACAGCACAGGGTCCTGCTACTGAGGCTCCTGTCAGTATGCACAGGACCCTTCTACTGAGGCTTCTGTCAGTATGCACAAAACCCTGCTACTGAGGCTTCTTGGAGTATGCACAGGGCTCTGCTACTAAGGCTTCTGTCAGTATGCACAGGACCCTTCTACTGAGGCTTCTCGGAGTATGCACAGGACCCTGCTACTGAGGCTTCTTGGAGTATGCACAGCACCTATCACGTACCTGGTACTAGAGGCCAATGGAGAGAGAGGGCTTCCCTTGCGGCTAAGTTCCAGACCCCCTGAGGGTGAAAACAGGAAAGGTCAGGCCCAAAGCAGCACGGGTTGCCTGCTGGACTGTATGCAGGAGGTTCTGGAGTACAGCTGGTGTGCTGGGGTAGAATCAGCAGACAGATGACAACCGTGAGGTGTTGCAGGATTCAGATAATGCTGCGACTGGAGCGTGGTCACAAGGAAGCCTAGGTCGTGAGCCGGGTTGGGATCAGAGCAGACGTGGTCAGGTGGATAGCTGGAGTCGAACACAGGAAGCAAACAGGAGATAGGTCAAGGACAAGCCGGATCGGTAACAGGAGACACAGGAACAGGAATATCACGAAGATAACACACTGGAGGAGCCGAAGATCAACCAGCAAATGCAGACACTTGCAGACTTCCTTATATAGGCCCATGTGACCTGCTGGTAGAGATTCTGGGTCCTAAAGTCCTTCTGCCAGAGATTCTGGGTCCTAAAGCCCTTCTCCTGCTGTTGGTTCCCTGACAGTGCCCCCCCCCCCTGACGGGCAGCCTCCGGATGCCCATCTGGGCAATTTTCTCCGGGTATTTGGCCCGAAACTCTCGGAGGAGTCTAGGAGCATGTACATTGGCTTCAGGTTCCCAGGAGCTCTCTTCGGGTGGATACCCTTTCTATTTAATTAGGAATTGGGTTTGTCTCCCTCGCTTCCTGCAGTCAAGGATTGATTCTACTTCAAATTCTGTGTCCTCTCCAATAGTTACTGGTGGCGGCGGTGGCTCCGCTCTCCCGGAAAATGGATCTGGAACAGTTGGTTTAAGCAAGGAGGTGTGAAAGACCGGATGGATCCTATATGATTCAGGCAGAGACAGTTCGTACGCCACTGGGTTTATTTCCCGTTTGATCTGAAAGGGGCCAATATACCTTGGTCCTAGCTTCCGTGAAGGGCAGGCCAATTTCAGGTTGGCAGTAGACAGCCACACTTTGTCCCCTACCTTGAAGGCAGGATTCCCCCTCCGTTTCCGATCAAAGTGTTTCTTGTAATCCACTTGGGCTTTCTGTATGGACTCCCGGAGGACCTGATAATTGTTTTGTATGAAAACCAGTCTGTCCTGCAAGGCAGGTACAGTAGCTTCAGGCATAGTTTCAGGCAGGGCAGCAGGGTGGAATCCATAATTGGCCCAGAATGGGGACTGATTTGTAGCTGAGTGGACAGAGTTATTATAGGCAAATTCTGCCAGTGGGAGCAGGGATGCCCAGTCATCTTGGGAAAAAGCTGAAAAGCAGCGGAGGTATTGCTCCAGGGTTTGATTTGTGCGTTCTGTTTGCCCATTACTTTGGGGATGATAGGCGGATGATAGGCAGAGTTCCACTTCCAAGGCTTTACAAAGGGCTCTCCAAAACATGGAGGTGAATTGCACCCCCCGATCTGAAACAATGTTCTTTGGGAGTCCGTGAAGTCTGATGACCTCCTTGATGAAAATATGAGCCGTTTCGGCCGCAGAGGGAGTACCAATCATTGGTATGAAGTGGGCCATCTTGGATAGTCGGTCAACCACAACCAGGATGGTCGTGAAGTTTTCAGAGGGAGGAAGGTCAACAATAAAATCCATAGAGATCATCTCCCAGGGGCGATTAGGGATAGGCAAGGGTCTCAATAACCCCCAGGCTTTGGCTTTGTCGCCTTTGCTACGTAGACATGTTGTGCATGACTTGACGTAGGATCTGCAGTCCCGACTGAGGTTAGGCCACCAAAAGGACCGCTGAATGAGCTCATTAGTCTTACGGGCCCCAAAGTGCCCTGCAAGTTGGTGGTCGTGGAATGTCCTGAGAACCTGGAGCCTTGCTTCCTGAGGTACGAAGATTTTGTCCTGGTGCCAAAGTAATCCATCCAGCCTCCTTAATGAGTCCTGTTCAGATTCGGGGCAAGATGCAGAAGCTTGTTCAATGGATGCCTTTAGGCTGGGTTGAATTAGCAAAAAATTTTGCGCAGATAAGATGGTGCTTGGAGGAGCACATTCAGTAGATTCAGGGAACATCCTGGAGAGGGCATCGGCTTTCCCGTTTTTGGAACCCGGGCGGTATGTCAGGTGGAAGTTAAATCTAGAAAAGAATAAGGCCCATCTGGCTTGTCGAGGTCTTAGGCGTTTTGCAGATCTTAGATATTCCAGATTTTTGTGATCTGTGAAAATCATAATTGGGTGGTTAGCACCCTCCAGCAGGTACCTCCATTCTTCGAGGGCGACTTTAATTGCCAGGAGTTCTCTGTCACCCACATCATAGTTTCTCTCGGCCTGATTCAGCTTCCTGGAGCAAAAGGCTACTGGATGAAGCAGGGACTTTGGTCCCTGACGCTGAGAGAGAACGGCTCCCGTAGCTACTTCGGATGCGTCCACCTCGAGGACAAAGGGAAGAGCTGGGTCTGGGTGTTGCAACACGGGAGCAGAGGTGAAGAGGGCCTTCAGCTGTTTAAAGGCCATTTGAGAATCCTGGTTCCAGGAGAAGCGTGAGTGTAGGCGAGTGAGCTGGGTGATCGGGGCAATGATAGTCGAGAAATTTTGAATGAATTTCCTATAAAAGTTAGCAAAGCCCACGAACCTCTGGACCCCTTTCTTGTCAGAGGGTGCAGGCCATTCCAAGATTGCAGAGACCTTCTGAGGATCCATGGAGATCCCCGCTGTGGAGACTATGAGTCCCAAGAACTGGATAGATTGTTTCTCGAACTCACACTTCTCTGCTTTGGCATATAAGCCATGAGTTCTTAAGGTCTTTAACACTTTTCTGACGTGCTCTCGATGGAGTTCAAGTGAAGCTGAGAAAATTAGTATGTCATCCAGATAGACGATTAAGAACAGGTCGAGGTATTCCCTGAAGATGTCATTTACAAAATGTTGGAATGTCGCGGGGGCATTACATAGCCCGAATGGCATTACAAGGTATTCAAAGTGCCCAAAGCGTGTTCGAAAGGCGGTCTTCCACTCATCACCTTCCCTAATACGAACCAGGTTGTAGGCCCCCCGTAAGTCCAACTTTGTGAAAACCCGAGCTGTTCGAAACCTTTGGAATAACTCAGGAACGAGAGGGAGTGGGTATCTGTTCTTGATGGTGATTTTATTAAGGTCCCGATAATCAATGCATGGTCTGAGAGAATGATCTTTCTTCTCAACGAAGAAGATGCCAGCTCCAGCAGGCGAAGAGGAGGGGCGGATGAATCCTTTGGCTAGGTTTTCATCTATATATTGTCGGAGGGCCTCCAGCTCCAGCTCGGATAAAGGAAAGATTCGCCCGAAGGGTACTTCTGCCCCGGGTAGCAACTCAATTGGGCAGTCATAGGACCGATGCGGGGGCAGGGCATCAGCCCCTTTCTTGTCAAAGACATCAAGGAAATCAAGGTAGGCTGAAGGGACAGTATGACAGGGATCTGGTGTAGGTTGAACTGAGAGACACACTGAAAGGTTGACAGGCGTGGGGATGCCACAGTGTTGGAGACAGTAGGGAGATGAGAAGTTGATTTCTCCCTTGGGCCAGTCGATTTGCGGGTTGTGGGCCCGCAGCCAGGGTATCCCTAGGATGGCTGGGAATATTGGAGACCTGATGACGTCAAAGCGGAGTAATTCCTGATGGCCTGCATCTGTGGTGGCAAGGATAGGGATAGTCTCCTGAGTGACAGGTCCAGAGCTGGGAGTAGTACCATCTGCTAAATGTACATCAAGTCTTTGATCCTTTAGTTTCAGGGGTATGCGCAAGTTCTTGGCAAGGTTGATGTCCAAGAAACAACTACAGGCTCCAGAGTCAACGATTGCCCGCAGCTTGACTTCCTTTCCAGCCACCTGCAGAGATATGGGAAGAATTACATGAGTGGATACAGTCCCAGGTAAATAGAGGTGCGAGGGGTGTGGAAGGCTGGATTTACTTGGGCGAACAGGACAACTGCGAAGGAAGTGGCCCGAAGCTCCACAATAGAGACACGAGTTAGCTTGTCGTCTACGTGCTCTCTCTTCAGAGGTTAAAGCAGGGCGGAGTAGGCCAATTTGCATAGGTTCCCTGTCAGAAGTATTGATAGGCTGGGAATCAGAGACTGGGATTGTTGGTCCTGGAACCATTGGCATTACCCATGTGGGTCGGAAGGTCTGGGTGCGTTCGGACCGTCGCTCCCGAAGCCGTCGGTCTAGTGGGATAGAGATTTGGATGAGATTCTCTAATGACGTGGGAGCCTCGATCCTAGCTAACTCGTCCTTGAGAGTCTCGGATAAGCCTTGCCGGAACTGGTATTTCAGGGCAGCATCATTCCACCCGGTATCAGCTGACCACTTGCGGAACTCCACAATATAATCCTCCACAGGCTGTCTGCCTTGTACTAGGGCATGAAGGGCAGACTCGGCGGAAGCAGTCCGCTGTGGATCGTCATATAGTGTAGCCATAGCTTTGAAAAAGGTGGCAACTGAATCCAGTACAAAGTTCTTTTGCTCAAGGAGGTTATGAGCCCAGGACTGTGGCCCATCTGATAAGAGTGAGATGATGAAACCCACCTTGACGGTCTCAAGACAAAAAGTCCTTGGTTGCAGGGCAAAGTAAAGTTCACATGCGTTTTTGAAGGCCCTGAATTTCCAGCGGTCACCTGAAAAGCGCTCAGGAGTGGGGACTCTGGAGGAAGTAATCCCACAGCAGGTGTGGCTATGGCAGGAGAGCTGGCCATTGAAGCTGAGCCAGTGGAGCTAGTAGCTTGGTTAGAATCAGCAGGAGTCATAGAGGTAGTAAGGGGGTGAAGGCGTCCTTCCAGCTGAATGTAGCCGTCTTGTAAGCTCTGGACTACTTGCGTAAGAGCCGTCATCTGCTGACATAGGGACTCCAACGTGGAAGCACCTCTCTCGGCCTCAGACATCATGGCTGGTTGCTATCACGTACCTGGTACTAGAGGCCAATGGAGAGAGAGGGCTTCCCTTGCGGCTAAGTTCCAGACCCCCCTGAGGGTGAAAACAGGAAAGGTCAGGCCCAAAGCAGCACGGGTTGCCTGCTGGACTGTATGCAGGAGGTTCTGGAGTACAGCTGGTGTGCTGTGGTAGAATCAGCAGACAGATGACAACCGTGAGGTGTTGCAGGATTCAGATAATGCTGCGACTGGAGCGTGGTCACAAGGAAGCCTAGGTCGTGAGCCGGGTTGGGATCAGAGCAGACGTGGTCAGGTGGATAGCTGGAGTCGAACACAGGAAGCAAACAGGAGATAGGTCAAGGACAAGCCGGATCGGTAACAGGAGACACAGGAACAGGAATATCACGAAGATAACACACTGGAGGAGCCGAAGATCAACCAGCAAATGCAGACACTTGCAGACTTCCTTATATAGGCCCATGTGACCTGCTGGTAGAGATTCTGGGTCCTAAAGTCCTTCTGCCAGAGATTCTGGGTCCTAAAGCCCTTCTCCTGCTGTTGGTTCCCTGACAGCACCCTTCTACTGAGACTTCTTGGAGTATGAACAGGGCTCTGCTACTGAGGCTTTTGTCAGCATGCACAGGACCCTTCTACTGAGGCTTCTGTCAGCATGCACAGGACCCTTCAACTGAGGCTTCTGTCAGTATGCACAGGATCCCTCTACTGAGGTTTCTGTCAGTATGCACAGGGTCCTGCTACTGAGGCTTCTGTCAGTATGCACAGGACCCTTCTTCTGAGGCTTCTCAGGGTATGCACAGGACCCTTCTTCTGAGGCTTCTCGGAGTATGCACAGGACCCTGCTACTGAGGCTTCTTCAAGTATGCACAGAACCATGCTACTGAGGCTTCTTGGCGTATGCACAGGACCCTTCTACTGATGTTTCTTGGAGTATGCACAGGACCCTGCTACTGAGGCTTCTTGGAGTATGCACAGGACCCTTCTACTGAGGCTTCTTGGAGTATGCACAGGACCCTTCTACTGAGGCTTCTGTCAGTATGCACAGGACACTGCTACTGAGGCTTCTTGGAGTATACACAGGACCCTTCTACTGAGGCTTCTGTCAGTATGCACAGGACCCTGCTACTGAGGCTTCTTTGAGTATGCACAGGAACTTGCTACTGAGGCTTCTTGGAGTATGCACAGGGCTCTGCTACTGAGGCTTCTCGGAGTATACACAGGACCCTGCTACTGAGGCTTCTTGGAGTATGCACAGGACCCTGCTACTGAGGCTTCTTGGAGTATACACAGGGCTCTGCTACTGAGGCTTCTCAGAGTATACACAGGACCCTGCTACTGAGGCTTCTTGGAGTATACACAGGACCCTGCTACTGAGGCTTCTTGAAATTTGCACAGGACCCTTCTACTGAGGCTTCTGTCAGTATGCACAGGACCCTTCTACTGAGGCATCTCGGAGTATGCACAGGGCACTGCTACTGGGAGCTTCTCTGTGTATTTTCAGGACCCAGCTACTGGAAACTGCTGTATGTATGTTCAGGACTCCCTATTTCATTTTGTTTGCTTAAGACTATGCTACTGGGGGCTTCTGTGCGCATACATCGAACTCTGCTAATGGGGGCTTTTGTATGTATGCTCAGGACCTCCCTACTGGGGCTACTGTGAGTATGTTCTAGACCCCACTATGGGGGCCTCTGCCTCTGTGTGTATGCTCAGGAATCTGCTAATGGAGGCTTTTGTATGTATGCTCAAACCCCCCCCCCCCCCCGGCTTCTGTGTATATGTTCAGGACCTTACTACTGGGGGCTTCTGTGTATATGCTCAGGACCCCGCTGATGAGGACTTATGAGCCAGCTACTGTATAATATGTCGTAGAGAACTATGTGATCTGATCAGAAAGTAGACTTCGTAAGGAGGAGCAGTAAAGCACAACCACTGTGTGGCAATATAAAACAGCAAATGAAGCCTGTGTATAATGAGAAAAATTATGGCTTTGTGTACTGTACATGCAGTATATCTGTACAAAATTATACAGTAAACAAGGTTTATCCCCTACTCTGGACTTCTGGAAGTCTGTCGTGAATAAAATGGTGCCACTGTATAAACTCACTTACAAGTCTAGGGGATGCCCTTACAATTTCTCTAAGGTATGGGACATCTGGACAGAGTCCAAGGACACTGTTGTCTCCACAGCAACACCCCAATAATTAAGACTGATCTATTTCCCTATCTAATAAAGGCTTTTTCATTGTGCTGTGGGAGGCTTTTTTCTTTTTCCCTAACATCTATACCTGCATCTATACCAGCAAGTTTAAATAAGGTTATGTAGCGGGTGTTTGTTTTAAGGCCCAGAGACTACCATACCCAGGATGCATTTCCCCGCGCAAGGACTGCTGGGGTGGGGTATTTAACAAAGGGGCGGACCGGAGTGCGGTCTCTTTGGACATCGCCCGCCCAGCAAGTGGAGCTCTCTGCTGAGTCTGCTGTTCCGGACAGGGCCTGAGGCCTGGGCCCTGTATTACCAAAGAGCCTTTCATTTCCACCGAGGAGCCTGAGGGACGTCTCATCCTGCCATCCGTCAGCTGTTGCCAGGAGGACCGAAGACCCGGGTGTCGTGGAACCTGTGTACCGAGACACAGCAACGGAAGATACGGACGTGGACTGGTCCGGTTGGGTGAGAGAGCACCTGCTCAGAGATTAAGTGCAGGACCTCTAGGCCTAGTGTTTATTGTTCGAGACTCACCCGCTAGAGTTGGCATACGCACACCGGAGGGACAGTGCATGTATTAACAGTAGTGGCTTTATTCTTGTTCGCCAAGTTCAACCTTTATTCCTGTGGATTACAATATTGTCTCCAAAAGTGCACCATCATTTGCTAGCGAAGATTCTTCTCCGTGGAACTTACACATAGTTACAGTCAGGCCTGACTTATCAGTGTAGACATTGCTGGGCGCCATCTTGCCCACGAGGGAGGAGAGCTGCAAAGGGGAGTCTGTTAATTATCTTTGCATAGTATTGTATATCTGTCTATTGCTGAACACTTTTCACCGCAGGGCTCTGCATATACTAAAATATACTGTTTATCTGTTTAATCATTTCCTTCATTACCAGGATTAAGCAGATCAGTGTTGGTGTTATTACTGTACAGAAGAACGGTCAGTGTCAGCTATATCACTGTGTGTGTGCTTTTGTTGCTGGATTGTGTTGCCTAAAGTTACAGGCCTCACAATCCTATCATCCCTTACTAACTGTGCCAAGGGAGGGTAGAGCCAATTGCTGGGGGTTGACAGCGGTGTGTTACAGGCCCGAAAATCATATCAGCGGCTCCCTTAGCTGGGGGTATCGCTACAGTTACTTTTGGCTTTGGTTGCCAAACATGTAAGTTTACTGTGCCTTGTATTGTTATTGTTTTGTTTTGCGTATTTAAGCCTACGCATGCCCAACAGGCTTTGTTTTATATACCTACTTTTCTAAAATTCAATAAAAAAGAGTTTTCAATAAAAATCAACAAGGCTTTTAAAGCCATGCCTTACAATGATAATAGTATTTATATCAAGGTGATCTTTTTTTACATGCATATCTAAAATTCATTAGAAAAATCCACATTCTTTTTAGGCCAGAGTACCACTGTTGCAGTACATTGATGTACATTGCAGTAAGACAGCCTATTCATTTTGAACAGGCTTTAATGGCAGTGCAACATGGGGCTTCAAAATGCATGTGCATTGTACTGGACAAAATAAATCCTGCCTTGAAGAACAAGCATTTAGAAAAGAACTGAAGTGTGCTCCTGTGCAGACCTGCTCTGTCTCCCATCCTCTTCCCTTGTTGCTGGAACTGTAAGGTTGATGGCATAGAGAGTCCTCTGATGTATAGGGGGGGACTCTTATGTAATGGGAGCATTCTGTGATGAGGGGACCATGATGTGATGAGAGAATTCCATGATACGGGAACTTGAAAGTGATGAGGAGACACTATGAAGGGGGGTGGCTCATGTGATGGGGAGTTCTTATGTATTGGGGGGACTCTGATTTGATGGGAAGACTTTGATGTGATGCGGACCTCTTATGTGAAAAGGGCTTCTGATGTGCAGGTCATTTTATCAAAGCGGTTGATTTCATCGTCCCAGGCTTGATAAGTAACATTTATATTTTTACATTTTAGACTGGGTGCCTTGAAATTTTGCATATGTCTATATATTTTTGTGACTGAAAAAAGGTTGAGCAACGTTGCTTTAGATCAGTGATGGAGAACCTTGGCACCCCAGATGTTTTGGAACTACATTTCCCAAGATGCTCAAAGCTCCAAAAATGGGCTGGTCAAAATTCTTGCCACCCTTTTTAAATTGTGGATAAATAAGATTGTTTCAAGCATGTGATGCTCCTTTAAACTCACCTGGGGCAAGTAACAGGTGTGGGCAATATAAAAATCACACCTGAAAGCAGATAAAAAGGAGAGAAGTTCACTTAGTCTTTGCATTGTGTGTCTGTGTGTGCTACACTAAGCATAGACAACAGAAAGAGGAGAAGAGAACTGTCTGAGGACTTGAGAAACAAAATTGTGGAAAAATATCAACAATCTCAAGGTTACAAGTCCATCTCCAGAGATCTAGATTTGCCTTTGTCCACAGTGTGCAACATTATCAAGACGTTTGCAATTCATGGCACTGTAGCTAATCTCTCTGGGCGTGGACGGAAGAGAAAAATTGATGAAAGGTTGCAACGCAGGATAGTCCGGATGGTGAATAAGCAGCCCCAAACAAGTTCCAAAGAAATTCAAGCTGTCCTGCAGGCTCAGGGAGCATCAGTGTCAGCGTGAACTATCCGTCGACATTTAAATTAAATGAAACACTATGGCAGGAGATCCAGGAGGACCCCACTGCTGACACAGAGACACAAAAAAGCAAGACTACAGTTTGCCAAAATGTACTTGAGTAAGCCAAAATCCTTCTGGGAAAACGTCTTGTGGACAGATGAGACCAAGATAGAGCTTTTTGGTAAAGCACATCATTCTACTGTTTACCGAAAATGGAATGAGGCCTACAAAGAAAAGAACACAGTACCTACAGTGAAATATGGTGGAGGTTCAATGATGTTTTGGGGTTGTTTTGCTGCCTCTGGCACTGGGTACCTTGAATGTGTGCAAGGCATCATGAAATCTGAGGATTACCAAAGAATTTTTGGTCACACTGTAGAGCCCAGTGTCAAAAAGCTGGGTTTGCGTCCGAGATCTTGGGTCTTCCAGCAGGACAATGACCCGAAACATACGTCAAAAAGCACTCAGAAATGGATGGCAACAAAGCGCTGGAGAGTTCTAAAGTGGCCAGCAATGAGTCCAGATCTAAATCCCATTGAACACCTGTGGAGAGATCATAAAATTGCTGTTGGGAAAAGGCGCCCTTCCAATAAGATAGACCTGGAGCAGTTTGCAAAAGAAGAGTGGTCCAAAATTCTGGGTGAGAGGTGTAAGAAGCTTATTGATGGTTATAGGAAGCGTCTGATTTCAGTTATTTTTTCCAAAGGGTGTGCAACCGAATATTAAGTTAAGGGTGCCAAGAATTTTGACCAGCCCATTTTTTGAGTTTTGTGTGACATTATGTCCAATTTGCCTTTTTTCCTCCCTTTTTTTGTTTTGTTCCAATACACCCAAAGGGAATAAACATGTGTATAGCAAAACATGTGTTACTGCAATACTTTTCTGTGAGAAATACTTGATTTTCTGGAAAAATTTCTGGGGTGCCAACTAGTGTTGAGCGGACCCGAACTGGAAAGTTCGGGTCCGTACCGAATTTTGGCGTTTTCCCGACCCCGGACCCGGACCCGGATTTTGCGCTAAAGTCCGGGTTCGGGTTCGGATTCGGGAATTTAATGGCGCAGTTAGAAATGCTTCAGGGGCCAGCCAATCACCATTTGATTAGCTGGTGTGCCCTTAGAAGCCATCATAGCCATGCCTACTAATGGCATGGCTGTAATTGGTCAGTGCAACATGTGACCCAGCATGTGACCAGCTTCTATATAAGAAAGAGGCACACAGCACAGATCGTCACTCTGCTTTTAGACAGTGTAGGGAAAGGATCCTGGCTGCTGTTGCTGTGAGGGAGAGAATTATATGATAGGAGTTAGTCCTGATTCTGCAATCTACTGATAGAAAAGATAGGGAGACAGTGTAGTGTAGTGTAGTGTAGGGGCAGGATCCTGTTTGTGCTTTCAGGGAGAGAGATTTAGATAGGAGTCCAGATTGAGAGATATAATAGCTCAGCGATCTGCATAGGTTTATCTGTTTGTGTTGCAAGCTCAGTGCACCAGCACTGCATTACGTTGAGTGATACACCTATTCCATACTGTGGCTGTATTGTGCTCTTGCTAAAAGACCTATTTTGGTCAGAAAAAAAAAAAAAAAAAGGCACTTTATTGTGCTTTTGCTAAAAAGACCCATTTTTGGGCCCCAAAAAAAAAAAAAAGGCACTTTATTGTGCTGTTGCAAAAAAAAAAAAGGCACTTTGTTGTGCGCAAAAAAAGACCTATTTTTGGGCAAAAAAAATATTTTGCAGTGTATATCTCTAGTTGTGTGACATAACCAATTTCTATATATTTTTCTTGTACTATGCTATACTAAAAAAAAAAAAAAAAACTTTTTTTTGAATAGCATTCTCTGCAGCTGTGCGATTCAGCGGTTATATACTGTGGTTGTGTTGTGCTCTTTCAAAAAACGCCATTTAGGGCCACAGAAAATATTTTGCAGTGTGAAATACACATGTGGAGGTGTGTAAAATAAACAATTTCTATATATTGTACAGTGCTATACTAAAAAAAACAACATTTTTTTTGAATAGCATTCTCTGCACTTCTATAGCTGTGCGATTCAGTGGTTAAATACTGTGGTTGTGTTGTGCTCTTGCAAAAAACGCCATTTAGGGCCACAGAAAATAAATTGCAGTGTGAAATACACATGTGGAGGTGTGTAAAATAAACAATTTCTATATATTGTACAGTGCTATACTAAAAAAAACAACATTTTTTTTGAATAGCATTCTCTGCACTTCTATAGCTGTGCGATTCAGTGGTTAAATACTGTGGTTGTGTTGTGCTCTTGCAAAAAACGCCATTTAGGGCCACAGAAAATAAATTGCAGTGTGAAATACACATGTGGAGGTGTGTAAAATAAACAATTTCTATATATTGTACAGTGCTATACTAAAAAAAACAACATTTTTTTTGAATAGCATTCTCTGCACTTCTATAGCTGTGCGATTCAGTGGTTAAATACTGTGGTTGTGTTGTGCTCTTTCAAAAAACGCCATTTAGGGCCACAGAAAATATTTTGCAGTGTGAAATACACATGTGGAGGTGTGTAAAATAAACAATTTCTATATATTGTACAGTGCTATACTAAAAAAAACAACTTTTTTTTTGAATAGCATTCTCTGCACTTCTATAGCTGTGCGATTCAGTGGTTAAATACTGTGGTTGTGTTGTGCTCTTTCAAAAAACGCCATTTAGGGCTACAGAAAATATTTTGCAGTGTGAAATACACATGTGGAGGTGTGTAAAATAAACAATTTCTATATATTGTACAGTGCTATACTAAAAAAAACAACATTTTTTTTTAATAGCATTCTCTGCACTTCTATAGTTGTGCGATTCAGTGGTTAAATACTGTGGTTGTGTTGTGCTCTTGCAAAAAACGCCATTTAGGGCCACAGAAAATAAATTGCAGTGTGAAATACACATGTGGAGGTGTGTAAAATAAACAATTTCTATATATTGTACAGTGCTATACTAAAAAAAAAACACATTTTTTTTGAATAGCATTCTCTGCACTTCTATAGCTGTGCGATTCAGTGGTTAAATACTGTGGTTGTGTTGTGCTCTTTCAAAAAACGCCATTTAGGGCCACAGAAAATATTTTGCAGTGTGAAATACACATGTGGAGGTGTGTAAAATAAACAATTTCTATATATTGTACAGTGCTATACTAAAAAAAACAACATTTTTTTTGAATAGCATTCTCTGCACTTCTATAGCTGTGCGATTCAGTGGTTAAATACTGTGGTTGTGTTGTGCTCTTTCAAAAAACGCCATTTAGGGCCACAGAAAATATTTTGCAGTGTGAAATACACATGTGGAGGTGTGTAAAATAAACAATTTCTATATATTGTACAGTGCTATACTAAAAAAAAAAACATTTTTTTTGAATAGCATTCTCTGCACTTCTATAGCTGTGCGATTCAGTGGTTAAATACTGTGGTTGTGTTGTGCTCTTGCAAAAAACGCCATTTAGGGCCACAGAAAATAAATTGCAGTGTGAAATACACATGTGGAGGTGTGTAAAATAAACAATTTCTATATATTGCACAGTGCTATACTAAAAAAAAAAACATTTTTTTTGAATAGCATTCTCTGCACTTCTATAGCTGTGCGATTCAGTGGTTAAATACTGTGGTTGTGTTGTGCTCTTTCAAAAAACGCCATTTAGGGCCACAGAAAATATTTTGCAGTGTGAAATACACATGTGGAGGTGTGTAAAATAAACAATTTCTATATATTGTACAGTGCTATACTAAAAAAAACAACATTTTTTTTGAATAGCATTCTCTGCACTTCTATAGCTGTGCGATTCAGTGGTTAAATACTGTGGTTGTGTTGTGCTCTTTCAAAAAACGCCATTTAGGGCCACAGAAAATATTTTGCAGTGTGAAATACACATGTGGAGGTGTGTAAAATAAACAATTTCTATATATTGTACAGTGCTATACTAAAAAAAACAACATTTTTTTTGAATAGCATTCTCTGCACTTCTATAGCTGTGCGATTCAGTGGTTAAATACTGTGGTTGTGTTGTGCTCTTGCAAAAAACGCCATTTAGGGCCACAGAAAATAAATTTCAGTGTGAAATACACATGTGGAGGTGTGTAAAATAAACAATTTCTATATATTGTACAGTGCTATACTAAAAAAAACAACATTTTTTTTTAATAGCATTCTCTGCACTTCTATAGCTGTGCGATTCAGTGGTTAAATACTGTGGTTGTGTTGTGCTCTTTCAAAAAACGCCATTTAGGGCCACAGAAAATATTTTGCAGTGTGAAATACACATGTGGAGGTGTGTAAAATAAACAATTTCTATATATTGTACAGTGCTATACTAAAAAAAACAACATTTTTTTTTTAATAGCATTCTCTGCACTTCTATAGCTGTGCGATTCAGTGGTTAAATACTGTGGTTGTGTTGTGCTCTTTCAAAAAACGCCATTTAGGGCCACAGAAAATATTTTGCAGTGTGAAATACACATGTGGAGGTGTGTAAAATAAACAATTTCTATATATTGTACAGTGCTATACTAAAAAAAACAACATTTTTTTTGAATAGCATTCTCTGCACTTCTATAGCTGTGCGATTCAGTGGTTAAATACTGTGGTTGTGTTGTGCTCTTGCAAAAAACGCCATTTAGGGCCACAGAAAATAAATTGCAGTGTGAAATACACATGTGGAGGTGTGTAAAATAAACAATTTCTATATATTTTCCTTGTACTGTGCTATACTAAAAAAAACAACCTTTTTTTTTGAATAGCATTTTCTGTAGCTGTGCGATTCAGCGGTTACGTGCTGTGGGTGTGTTGTGGTCTGGCAAAAAACGCCATTTAGGGCCACAGAAAATATTTTGCAGTGTGAAATACACATCTGGAGGTGTGTGTAAAAAAACAATTTCTATATATTTTCCTTGTACTGTGCTATACTAAAAAAAACAACCTTTTTTTTTTGAATAGCATTTTCTGCAGTTCTGTAGCTGTGCGTTTCAGCCATTACGTACTGTGGGTGTGTTGTGGTCTTCCAAAAAACGCCATTTAGGGCAAGATCCTAAATTTGGAAAATATGAGGGGAAGGTCAAAGGGACGTGGTGGCCCCGGTCGTGGTGCTGCTGGTGGAGCTCCTGTTGCAGGGAGAGGACGTGGTGGATCTGTGCCAGCTACACGCACAAGTGAAACACCTTCCTCAGGTGCGAGTAGGCGACCGAGCCTGCGGCGGTATTTTGTCACGCCTAATGAGGCTGTACCAATGTTTAGGCCAGGACAAGTACAGGCGATAGTAGATTGGGTTGCTGACAGTGCCTCGGGTTCCTTCACATTGTCTCCCACCCACTCTTCTGCTGAAAGATCAGAGTTGGCACCTGAAGCCCATGTCCATCAGTCTTTCACCTCACCCCCTTGCAAATCAGCCAAGCAGTCTGAGCCCCAAATCATGCAGCAGTCTCTTCTGCTTTTCGATGACTCTGTTAGCAGGGTTTCCCAGGGCCATCCACCTAGCCCTGCCCCAGAAGTGGAAGAGATTGAGTGCACCGATGCCCAACCACTTATGTTTCATGATGGGTACATGGGAGGACCATCGCAGCACGTCTCGGATGATGACGAAACACAGGTGCCAACTGCTGCTGCTTTCGCAATTGTGCAGACAGACATGGAGGGCAGGGGTGAAGACTGGGTGGAAGATGATGTGGAGGACGATGAGGTCCTCGACCCCACATGGAATCAACGTTATGCAGGTGACCAGTGTAGTTCGGAGGAAGAGGCGGTGGTCGCACAGAGCCACCAGCACAGCAGAAGAGGGAGCAGGGTGCAAAAACGGAGCATTCGTCCCCTAGACAGTACATCTGCTACTGCCCAACGCAGCAAGGGACCGAGCACACCAAAGCCAGGTCCAAGGACTTCCCTAGCGTGGCAGTTCTTCACACAGTGTGTTGATGACAAGACACGAGTGGTTTGCACGCTGTGCAATCAGAGCCTGAAGCGAGGCATAAACGTTCTCAACCTGAGCACAAGCTGCATGACCAGGCATCTAAGTGCAAAGCACGAGCTGCAGTGGAGTAGACACCTCAGAAACCAAGAAAGGTCTCTGGCTCCTCCTGCTTCCTCTTCTGCTGCAGTCTCGGCCTCTTCATCCACCTCTGTAGTGACAGTGGCACCTGTCACCCCGCAAACAGAGGATCTGCCAGCAACACTACCACCTGGGTCACCGACCATCTCCACAATGTCCCATGGAAGCGTTCAGCTCTCTATCTCCCAAACATTGGAGCGGAAGAGGAAGTACCCCCCTAGCCACCCGCGATCCCTGGCCCTGAATGCCAGCATTTCAAAATTCCTGGCCTTTGAAATGCTGTCATTCCGTCTGGTGGAGACGCAGAGTTTTAAAAGCCTGATGGCATTGGCTGTCCCGCAGTACGTCGTGCCCAGCCGCCACTACTTTTCCAGGCGAGCCATCCCTTCCCTGCACAACCAGGTGGGGGACAAAATCAGGTGTGCACTGCGCAACGCCATCTGTGGCAAGGTCCACCTAACTACGGATGCGTGGACCAGTAAGCACGGTCAGGGACGTTATATCTCCCTAACAGCACACTGGGTAAATGCAGTGGCTGCTGGGCCTGAGGCAGATAGCGGTTTGGCGCATGTCCTTCCACCACCGAGGATTGCAGGGCGCTTCAGTTTGCCTCCTGTTGCTAACTCCTCCTTCTCCGCTTCCTCATCCTCTACCGCCTCCTCATCCATTCAGCGTAACACCTTCACCACCAACTTCAGCACAGCCAGGGGTAAACGACAGCAGGCAGTTTTAAAACTTTCCTGTTTGGGGGAAAATCCCCACACCGCGCAGGAGTTGTGGAGGGACATGGAACAACAGACCAATGAGTGGTTGCTGTCAGTGAGCCTCAAGCCCGGCCTGGTGGTGTGCGATAATGGGCGAAATCTCGTAGCAGCTCTGGGTCTAGCCGGTTTGACGCACATCCCTTGCCTGGCGCATGTGCTGAACTTGGTGGTCCAGAGGTTCCTTAAAAATTACCCCAATATGCCAGAGCTGCTGCAGAAAGTGCGGGCTGTGTGTGCGCACTTTCGGCGTTCTCACCCTGCTGCTGCTCGCCTGTCAGCGCTGCAGCGTAACTTCGGCCTTCCAGCTCACCGCCTCATATGTGACGTGCCCACAAGGTGGAACTCCACCTTGCACATGCTGGCCAGACTGTGCGAGCAGCAGCAGGCAATAGTGGAGTTTCAGCTGCAGCAATCACGCGTGAGTCGCTCTGCGAAACAGCACCACTTCACCACCAATAACTGGGCCTCCATGCGAGACCTGTGTGCCTTGTTGCGCTGTTTCGAGTACTCCACCAACATGGCCAGTGCCAATGACGCCGTTCTCAGCGTTACTATCCCAGTTCTATGCCTCCTTGAAAAAACGCTTCGTGCGATGATGGAAGAGGATGTGGCACAGGAGGATGAGGAGGAGGAGGAGGAAGCGGGATCATTTCAAAGGCTTTCAGGGCAGTCTTTCACAAGTGGCTACGAGGGTGGGTTCCTGCACCAACAAACGCCAGGTACACAATTGTCCGGCAGAAAGGGCACAGTTCTGGAGGATGACGAGGTGGAGGAGGAGATGGAGGAGGAGGAGGAGGAGGAGGAGGAGGAGCCATGTTCACAGCAGGGTGGCACTCAGACCAGCTCGTGGCCATTACTGGTGCGTGGCTGGGGGGATACAGAGGACACAGACGATACACCTCCCACAGAGGACAGCTTTTCTTTGCCTCTGGGCAGCCTGGCACACATGAGCGATTACATGCTGCAGTGTTTCCGCAACGACAGCCGAGTTGCCCACATTTTAACTGGTGCTGATTACTGGGTGGCCACCCTGCTGGATCCCCGTTACAAGGACAACGTACCGTCCTTAATTCCCTCACTGGAGCGGGATCGTAAGATGCGCGAGTACAAGCGCACGCTGGTAGACGCGCTGCTGGTGGCATTCCCACCTGACAGCAGGCGTACGGTGGAAGCACAAGGCGAAGGCAGAGGAGGAGGAAGAGGTCGCCAACGCAGCCGGGGCACCGGCAGCACCTCAGAAGGCAGGGTTAGCATGGCCGAAATGTGGAAAAGCTTTGTCAGCACGCCACAACAACCAGCACCACCAGCTGAGATGGAACGTCTTAGCAGGAGGCAGCATTTCACCAACATGGTTGAGCAGTATGTGTCCACAGGCCTACACGTACTGGATGACGGGTCTGCCCCCTTTAACTTCTGGGTCTCCAAATTGGGCACATGGCCTGAGCTTGCCGTTTATGCCTTGGAGGTGCTGGCCTGCCCTGCAGCCAGTGTATTATCTGAACGTGTATTTAGCACGGCAGGGGGCGTTATCACAGACAAGCGCAGCCGCCTGTCCAGAGCCAATGTGGACAAGCTCACGTTCATTAAAATGAACCAGGCATGGATCCCACAGGACTTGTCCGTACCTTGTGCAGAATAGACATGTATACCGGTGTTGTGACAAAAACTGTCCGGCCATCGGATTGTGCCCGGCCCGTACTGCGCAGGCGCAGCGCTTGCGCAGTACAGAGGACAAGGAGATTCACAAAATCTCCGAAGATGAACGGCGCTTGCGCTGTGAGTGCAGGTTCAAGCCCCACCATCCAAGAGGACATACGGTAGCACATAGTAACAGGGCCCCTCACGGGCTCGCTTCGATCGCGGCCTTGCTTGGCTCGGCTTGAACCACGGATGGTGTGGCCTTCACCTGAACTCAACACGCAGGCGCCGTTAGTCTTGGGAGATTTTTGAAATCCCCTTGTCCTACATACTCAGCAAGCGCAGTACAGGGCGGACACTATTCGACAGGGGACAGAATTCGACACATCACCGGCCTTACCCAGCCATTGTTGTATTTTTGAACCAGTGTTGGCTACCTCGTCCTCCTCCACCGCCGCTTCCACCTACACAGCCACATCCACCGCCACCTCAACCTCCTACTCCATATGGACCTCGTCCTGCTAGGCCAAGATTAAAATTTTTATTTTATTTTTTTGTAGCGCACAGATCCTTTCCCCCTTACCTGCCTTTATGTTGTTGGCTCTTCGCAGGAGGGAGAAAGGCACACCGCACTACCAGCCCGTATCATCCTATATAAAGAGGTTGAGCGGTGTACTTGACGGGCCGTGTCCACAGCCGGAGTCAAAACTCCTCCAGAGGATGATTCTCACCTCTACTGTAGGTAGAGGCAAGTCCTTTAATTGCCAGTAAAGTCAATGTCCACACCAGCTGAAACTCCAACTCTTATTCTCTCATGGCAAAATAAACTGTACTCAGATAGAAAAGGTTAGAGCAAAGAAACAGGACAGCTTAAGGTGTGGAGGAGGTCCAGGCACAAACGTAGCACATTCACTTCACTGCTTAGGTTTCTCAAACAGTTTTTGGCGCACGGTGTCTGCCACAGACATTGAGGTTGGTCTCTGCCACAGACGGGGTGTACAAGGCCCCTGCCACGGGCCTGGAGAACTTTGGTCTCAGCCACAGACCAGGGTGTATAAGGCCCCTGCCACGGGCCGGTTGAATAAGGCCTCTGATACAGTCAAGGTGACCTTGAGCTTCTCCTTCTACGAACCTAGCCCATATCAAGGGGAAGACATCTCTCCAGGGAGTCAACAGACCATTCCTTCACCGTGATTCCCGCATCGGTCCATCAGAATGATCCTCCCTTCCCTGGAACAGGGTCCCCTACACGAGGCGGCTCTGGACTCCAGGCTTTACTCCCGCCCCTAGGCCTCCATACCCAGGGCAGCAAGAACTCCAGGATAGTACCTCACCCCGGGCTAAAGGTGCCCGAGATGGAACAGGAACACATGCACCCAGGCCGAAGGCACCTGGGCGCGGACCCCACTGGACATCAGCCCCCAGGCCAAAGGTCTGCCCCTTTTATATGCTCTCCCGGCATGCACAGCAGGTTCCCCGCCCCGCTGTACTACTGCCAAGAGGGGACACAAAAGGCGCCACCTGTAGGCCGCAGGGAACTGCACACCAATACTGTCCCCCGAGGACAAAATGGTCCATGAATCCTACAGAATTAGGGTATTTGAGCCTATTTACCCCTCAAACACTTTCCTTAAATTTAGCACCCCGCTACATTTTTATTTCAAAGTATTTTATTTTCCCACTAGCTTATCCATTAAATTAAATAATTTATTCCAGAAAGGGCGTATTCTGGGGCATTCCCACCATATGTGTGGCATTGTGCCGTTGAGTTTCTGAGGTTCTTAATGACTTCCTGTACCTCTTCTGCTGAAAAGGGGGCCTCCAGCATATTTTTTTATTTTTTAATTTGTTTTATGTTCTTTTAAGTTATTTCCTATCCACATTTGTTTGCAGAGCACTTGCCATGTTCTTAACAACATTTTGCTGCCATTTGCAGCCCTCTAGCCCTTTCCATTACTTTTTTAGAGCCTTTTTAGTCGTCAGAAGTCCGGGTCCCCATTGACTTCAATGGGGTCCGGGTCCGGGTCCGGGTTCGGGTTAAAGTTCGGTCCCGAATCCGAACTTTTTTCCGAAGTTCGGCCGAACCCGCCGGACCCGAATATCCAGCTACCCGCTCAACTCTAGTGCCAACTATAACTGTATATCAGATTGTATTAATATATTTCATTTGATTTGACAGCTGTGCTAGAAATGTCTGTAAACATTGCAGCCTGGGGCGTTGAGCGATTGTCTTGACCTTTTCTTGCTGACTTTTCTTCTGTCCTCCTCATAGCTGTCCAGACATTGACAGGCAATAGATGAATTGTGATTACTATGCTTAGGTAGAAGTAAACTTTGGCTTTTGGCTGTCTTGTTAGAAAATGCTACAACGCTGTAAAGTCGAAATGATGTTCTATGTAATGTAAGTACAATATACATGCAAATTTCGATTTTGCAACATAAGAAAAAAAAAAAACATATTAAAAAAAAGATAAAAAATGAAGGGCCATGCTATAGAAGAGCGTTTATACATACCTCTGCAGCACTTGTCTTCAACCTTTATTCCAGGACACAGCACTGACGTAGTGGTCAATTAGTTGGAACCATGGCACACATCGGGGAACTCGGGCATCCAGCACTTCTGGAAGAGTTGAATGGTGATAATCTTTATGGAGGCTGAAGCAATAGAATAGGGAGAAGGAAGGAGACACAGGTCACCAGAGAGGTACGCTTACATTTTCTTCTTTTGCAGAGAACTTTTTTTTTTTTAAACCATCATGGCTGTGTAGAGGGGTCTTTAAATTTAGTTGGGGTACACCTGGGGGTAGTGTGACCCAGGTGTGTAATTGTGAAGGTTCTGGACCCCTTTTTGTAATTCGTGGAGGATTGGGTGGTGTATTATTCTCCTTGAAAAATGTGTATATCCAGGGCGCTCCAAGCATTTGAATCCTGACAGATAAGGTCTGTGTTGGAGAGGGTAGCAAATCTTCACACACTTTAGGCAGCACTCAGGGAGACAAGCAATCTCTAATGGAAACAGAAAAACAAACAAGGCGCCTCTAAGTGCAGAAGTATAAAACTTTTAATATCCCCTAAAAGGGTTAAAAACACTTACAAGATAGTGGATGAAACAGGCATGTAGTAGGTAAGTGCGTCCAGGAGATGTTCCAGTGGCAGGGCAGTCCCAGTCTCTGATGTTAAAGCTTCCAGGAAAGTCCACGATAACAGCTGATTGTGCTGTGAATGTTCAGAGGACACAGTAACGCTGGAGCCTGGGGATGATGTCAGAGGAAGCGAGACAGAAACCAGCATGGAACACGAACAGGAAGTGGACAGGAAGTGTGTCATGGAGGCGGGACGCGTTTCGGAACAGCTCATTGGTTCCTTCTTCAGCCAGTGACGATGGTTCCATAAGGGCTAGACTTCTTATAGTCTATGTGTTGTAATGGGGGCGGGACTAGTGGACGTCAATCAAATAAAAAGCAACACAGTGTTTTAGCAGCAGAACGCTGCCAAATGACTATACACTGTTTACACACACACAAATAAAAATAATAATAAAATAATAATAATAAAAATAAAAACAACAATAGGAGGAGGACCATAGCTGGACAGCATAATAGGACAAAATCTGCATACTACTTATTGCTCAGTTTGCATACAAATTTTTTGTTGGGGGAAAAAAAAAAAAAAAAAAAAAAAAAAATGATGTATGACATAAATATTTAAACATATAACATAATCTATTTTTGACGATATTAAAATCCATATAAATTACAGTTAAAACAGGGGAATTATTATCAGGGAGAATAAGGATATGCATACACATATGTATGTATACATAAAAAATGCATGAAAAACACATAATACACCAGACATAAAGGGAGTTAAAAACGGGTGAATTATTATCAGGGAGATAAGAATATGTATACACATATGCATATGTGTGCACATACACACACATATATATATATATATACATACACACATATACATATATATATATATAATAAAAAATAAAAAAATATAAACGCATGAGAAACGCATAGTACACCAGACATAGAAGAGGATGAACAATATAGAGGATTGCTTTATACAATGGCACTAATTTCAAAATCCTCATTTAACCCACCAGGGGCCAAAACACTTAAAGAAAAAATCCAAAACATTTCCCTACGACAAAGCTTGCAAAAGCGCTCAGCTGATGGTAGGTCTCTGGGCATTGCCTCAATCACCCAAACCGAAAGACCTTCAGTAGATTTTTGGTGATGTTCAAGGTAGTGCCTAGGGACACTATGATTGTCTAAACCATCGGTAATAAAACGGCGGTGTTCACCAAACCGTTTGCGC
Source organism: Rana muscosa (assembly GCA_029206835.1). Taxonomy (NCBI): domain Eukaryota; kingdom Metazoa; phylum Chordata; class Amphibia; order Anura; family Ranidae; genus Rana; species Rana muscosa. The sequence continues at coordinate 1,140,298,340 of CM055116.1, read as the reverse complement.
AGTGGTCTAATGGTTCGCCCTACATAGAACAAACCACAAGGACATGTCAAGCAATATACTACATGGTCAGAGGAACAAGTCTGGAAACCTTTGATGGGGTAAGTTTTTCCTTTTACACTGAAGTCCTTCTGGCCATGCTTGACAAACCTACAGGTCTTACAAAGGGGTTTTCGGCACTGATACATGCCTGAAATAGCTAAAAATGTAGGGATAGAATACCCTGGCGGTAAGGGTTTTTCTTTTAACTTACTTGGTGCCACTTTACCTTTTATGTTAGGGGCCTTTCTATAGACAAATTTTGGCTTTTTTGATAAAGCAGGGACAAGGTGTTCATCCTGCAACAATAAGGGCCAATGTTTCCGCACGATGCCCTCCATCTGTCTGTGGCGGGAGTGAAATTGAGTGATAAACCGTATATCATTTTTATTGTTAGTGCTAGTGTCGGCTTGGATCTTAGGACGTGATGAAATCGACGTATCTTTATAAAAGGAATAGGCTGTTTTTACAATATCGGCAGGGAATTCTTTATCAAGAAATTTTCCCTCCAAGATCTTACTTTGAGTCTCATAATCGGTATCCCTAGTGCAGTTCTTTTTCAATCTGCAATACTGGCTTTTAGGTATATTGTTAAGCCACTGAGGGTGATGGCAACTTTTATAATTAAGAAATGAATTACCCGCCGTAGGCTTAGTAAAATTCCTGGCATGGATGTCCTTCCCAATAAAGAAGAGCTCCAGATCAAGAAAGGCCAACTGATGTTCGTCTATGACTGAAGTGAAATTGAGACCCATATTATTGTTGTTACAGTGAGCAACAAAATCAGAGACTGAGGATACACTGCCATCCCAGATAATGATCACGTCATCTATATATCTTCCATAAAACACGATGTGAGATGAAAAGGGGTTGTTATGCCAAATGTAGGAAGATTCCCAGTATCCCATAGTAATATTTGCATATGATGCCGCAAAATTAGCTCCCATCGCAGTCCCGTTTACCTGCAGAAAGAAGTCTTTTTCAAATTGAAAGTAATTATGAGTGAGGCAAAAAGCAGTTGCCTCTAAAATAAAGGATGCTTGCCTGGAATTCAATAAGGGATCCTGACATAAAAAGGATTGGACAGCACGCAATCCCACATCGTGTGGTATGGAGGTGTACAGAGACTGGACATCAAGTGAAACCCACAGGTAAGTGGGCTCCCAAGAATAAGGAGAGAGGAGTTGTAACAAGTGAGTACCATCTCTAATATAAGACTGCATTGATTGAGCAAGTGGCTGGAGGAACTGGTCAACATATTGTGAGAAGCCACTGGTAATACTTCCCATTGCTGCCACTATAGGTCGTCCGGGGGGATTAGTTTGATTTTTATGCACCTTGGGTAGGTGATAAAAATATGGGGTAAAATGAACGGTCCCAACTAAAAAAGAAGCTTCATATTTAGTAATAACAGCATCACGGAGTGCATCCTTGACAAGGGAAGCAGCTTCTATAGTAAAACGAGGCAAGGGGTCAGTCTGCAATTTCATGTATGTGTTACTGTCTGACAAGAGTCTATTTGCCTCTGTGACATAATCTAATCTATTCTGGACGACTATACCCCCTCCCTTGTCAGCAGATTTAATTGTTAAATTAAAATTATTGGTAAGGGCCTCAAGAGCCTTCTTTTCAGACTGAGTGAGATTATGGGCAGTCTTATTTTTACCTGAGATACACATCTCTTGAATCTCTGCGTGTACTATACGGTAAAAGGCATCAATACAGGAACCTTTAGACTTTGTGGGATAAAAGACGGAGACAGGTCTGAATTTGGTATTCTGAATTGGTGGCGAGGTCATAAGATACTGGGTATACTGTATTTGGTCATTCACTGAACTATCAAACAAAGAGGCCCTGGCAGAATGCTCATAGTCAGGTTCAGTATTAGGACAATAAAGGTCTTCTAAGAGAGCTAAACAGACATGATCATCATGAGTCATATTGTCATTACACAGGGGACTGGCTGGAATAGGGTAAACCTCAGATTGATTAGGCATGTGGTGGGTAGACTTTATATTAAAAAATCGTTTTAAAGTAAGACGACGTATAAACTTATTTAAATCAGTAAATAAAAGAAAGGGGTTTGGTTGAGCAGAAGGTGCAAAATTAAGGCCCCGACTGAGTAAAGAGATTTCGTCACTAGACAGCTGGTGTGTCGAGAGATTGAAGATTTTTACTGTACTCTCTTTTTCCTGTGGTCTGGACTTGGATCTACTTCCTCTACCCCGGCATCCTCTGCTTCGTGCTTTCTTTTTAAAGGTTTGGTCCGGGGGAGGTCTAATACTAAAAAAGAGACTGGAGGGGATTCAAAAGATTGGGCTCCACTAGTAGTGGGTACATATAAGGAATTTGGACCAAAGCTTATAGGTAAGTTAGATGATGTTTGGTCAACAGATAAAGTAGGCATTGAAGTGATAATGTTAGTGTCATTTATATGAATAGGCATCGTGGTACTCGTATTAATTTCATCTGTATGAAAAGAGGGAGGAGAAGATATCCTGTGATTGGAACTAGAAATTACCTGTGTATGGCTAGGTGGTAGGTCAACACCAGGTATGGATGAATGTAATACTGGGGGTACCTTTTTGGTGTCCTTTCTCTGTAGGTTAGGTAGTGATAGAGATGTAGGAGACTTGAGGGGCACTCTATCGTGTGCTATAGTTTTCGGATGCTGGTTAACTATAGGGGCATATGGGTTAATATCCATAAGAGATGGAATATTACAATTAGATGTACGTTTCCATGAGAATATATTGTTTTTATTATAATCACCCAAATCTCTCCGGAATTTTCCAAGTTTAAATTTAGTGAGGAGGTCTTCTCTCTTATTGATTTTTTTAGTGATGGTAGATAGCCAATAGGTAGGTAAGTGAGAGGTCAATTCCATGATTTGAGAGATCAGGATCTGTATCTGGTGTACCACTTGTTCATATTTAATGTGTCTCTGTATTATAATAATACTGATCCACTTATTAGTACAAAATTCAGAGATAGAGGACCATTCTTTCTGTTGTGCCGTATCTAAAAAGGAACATGTTTTTAAAATCCTAAGGCCTCTAGGAGTAATATGAGCAGATATATATTTTTGAAGAAAAAATTCATCCCACCATTGTTGATTGGCAGAGGTGAGCAATTTCTCCAATCTTTGAAACGAATGGCATAAAGCACCATATTGTGCGTGACTAAATTGGGGGAGCGGTTTAAAAAAATCATTCGGAAAAATGACAAGAAGTTCCTGGACTCTAGTGTGTTTAAGTGAGTCAATCTCTGATAAAAGTTCCATAATATCAGCAAGAAATACAAGGGAACAAGGGAGGATAAAAAAAAAAAAAAAAAAAGGGATCAAACACAATAAATATTAAGGAAGGAATGGGGCCAATCTCAGTCAAAAGATTAATTGTTCAAATGACACAATCTGCCAGGGGACAGTCCAAATATAAGGTGCAGCAGCCTAAAAAGTTTGCTTAAAACAATAGATCCAGAAAAATGTGTATATCCAGGGCGCTCCAAGCATTTGAATCCTGACAGATAAGGTCTGTGTTGGAGAGGGTAGCAAATCTTCACACACTTTAGGCAGCACTCAGGGAGACAAGCAATCTCTAATGGAAACAGAAAAACAAACAAGGCGCCTCTAAGTGCAGAAGTATAAAACTTTTAATATCCCCTAAAAGGGTTAAAAACACTTACAAGATAGTGGATGAAACAGGCATGTAGTAGGTAAGTGCGTCCAGGAGATGTTCCAGTGGCAGGGCAGTCCCAGTCTCTGATGTTAAAGCTTCCAGGAAAGTCCACGATAACAGCTGATTGTGCTGTGAATGTTCAGAGGACACAGTAACGCTGGAGCCTGGGGATGATGTCAGAGGAAGCGAGACAGAAACCAGCATGGAACACGAACAGGAAGTGGACAGGAAGTGTGTCATGGAGGCGGGACGCGTTTCGGAACAGCTCATTGGTTCCTTCTTCAGCCAGTGACGATGGTTCCATAAGGGCTAGACTTCTTATAGTCTATGTGTTGTAATGGGGGCGGGACTAGTGGACGTCAATCAAATAAAAAGCAACACAGTGTTTTAGCAGCAGAACGCTGCCAAATGACTATACACTGTTTACACACACACAAATAAAAATAATAATAAAATAATAATAATAAAAATAAAAACAACAATAGGAGGAGGACCATAGCTGGACAGCATAATAGGACAAAATCTGCATACTACTTATTGCTCAGTTTGCATACAAATTTTTTGTTGGGGGAAAAAAAAAAATGATGTATGACATAAATATTTAAACATATAATATAATCTATTTTTGACGATATTAAAATCCATATAAATTACAGTTAAAACAGGGGAATTATTATCAGGGAGAATAAGGATATGCATACACATATGTATGTATACATAAAAAACGCATGAAAAACACATAATACACCAGACATAAAGGGAGTTAAAAACGGGTGAATTATTATCAGGGAGATAAGAATATGTATACACATATGCATATGTGTGCACATACACACACATATATATATATATATATACATACACACATATACATATATATATAATAAAAAATAAAAAAATATAAACGCATGAGAAACGCATAGTGCACCAGACATAGAAGAGGATGAACAATATAGAGGATTGCTTTATACAATGGCACTAATTTCAAAATCCTCATTTAACCCACCAGGGGCCAAAACACTTAAAGAAAAAATCCAAAACATTTCCCTACGACAAAGCTTGCGAAAGCGCTCAGCTGATGGTAGGTCTCTGGGCATTGCCTCAATCACCCAAACCGAAAGACCTTCAGTAGATTTTTGGTGATGTTCAAGGTAGTGCCTAGGGACACTTTGATTGTCTAAACCATCGGTAATAAAACGGCGGTGTTCACCAAACCGTTTGCGCAGTGGTCTAATGGTTCGCCCTACATAGAACAAACCACAAGGACATGTCAAGCAATATACTACATGGTCAGAGGAACAAGTCTGGAAACCTTTGATGGGGTAAGTTTTTCCTTTTACACTGAAGTCCTTCTGGCCATGCTTGACAAACCTACAGGTCTTACAAAGGGGTTTTCGGCACTGATACATGCCTGAAATAGCTAAAAATGTAGGGATAGAATACCCTGGCGGTAAGGGTTTTTCTTTTAACTTACTTGGTGCCACTTTACCTTTTATGTTAGGGGCCTTTCTATAGACAAATTTTGGCTTTTTTGATAAAGCAGGGACAAGGTGTTTATCCTGCAACAATAAGGGCCAATGTTTCCGCACGATGCCCTCCATCTGTCTGTGGCGGGAGTGAAATTGAGTGATAAACCGTATATCATTTTTATTGTTAGTGCTAGTGTCGGCTTGGATCTTAGGACGTGATGAAATCGACGTATCTTTATAAAAGGAATAGGCTGTTTTTACAATATCGGCAGGGAATTCTTTATCAAGAAATTTTCCCTCCAAGATCTTACTTTGAGTCTCATAATCGGTATCCCTAGTGCAGTTCTTTTTCAATCTGCAATACTGGCTTTTAGGTATATTGTTAAGCCACTGAGGGTGATGGCAACTTTTATAATTAAGAAATGAATTACCCGCCGTAGGCTTAGTAAAATTCCTGGCATGGATGTCCTTCCCAATAAAGAAGAGCTCCAGATCAAGAAAGGCCAACTGATGTTCGTCTATGACTGAAGTGAAATTGAGACCCATATTATTGTTGTTACAGTGAGCAACAAAATCAGAGACTGAGGATACACTGCCATCCCAGATAATGATCACGTCATCTATATATCTTCCATAAAACACGATGTGAGATGAAAAGGGGTTGTTATGCCAAATGTAGGAAGATTCCCAGTATCCCATAGTAATATTTGCATATGATGCCGCAAAATTAGCTCCCATCGCAGTCCCGTTTACCTGCAGAAAGAAGTCTTTTTCAAATTGAAAGTAATTATGAGTGAGGCAAAAAGCAGTTGCCTCTAAAATAAAGGATGCTTGCCTGGAATTCAATAAGGGATCCTGACATAAAAAGGATTGGACAGCACGCAATCCCACATCGTGTGGTATGGAGGTGTACAGAGACTGGACATCAAGTGAAACCCACAGGTAAGTGGGCTCCCAAGAATAAGGAGAGAGGAGTTGTAACAAGTGAGTACCATCTCTAATATAAGACTGCATTGATTGAGCAAGTGGCTGGAGGAACTGGTCAACATATTGTGAGAAGCCACTGGTAATACTTCCCATTGCTGCCACTATAGGTCGTCCGGGGGGATTAGTTTGATTTTTATGCACCTTGGGTAGGTGATAAAAATATGGGGTAAAATGAACGGTCCCAACTAAAAAAGAAGCTTCATATTTAGTAATAACAGCATCACGGAGTGCATCCTTGACAAGGGAAGCAGCTTCTATAGTAAAACGAGGCAAGGGGTCAGTCTGCAATTTCATGTATGTGTTACTGTCTGACAAGAGTCTATTTGCCTCTGTGACATAATCTAATCTATTCTGGACGACTATACCCCCTCCCTTGTCAGCAGATTTAATTGTTAAATTAAAATTATTGGTAAGGGCCTCAAGAGCCTTCTTTTCAGACTGAGTGAGATTATGGGCAGTCTTATTTTTACCTGAGATACACATCTCTTGAATCTCTGCGTGTACTATACGGTAAAAGGCATCAATACAGGAACCTTTAGACTTTGTGGGATAAAAGACGGAGACAGGTCTGAATTTGGTATTCTGAATTGGTGGCGAGGTCATAAGATACTGGGTATACTGTATTTGGTCATTCACTGAACTATCAAACAAAGAGGCCCTGGCAGAATGCTCATAGTCAGGTTCAGTATTAGGACAATAAAGGTCTTCTAAGAGAGCTAAACAGACATGATCATCATGAGTCATATTGTCATTACACAGGGGACTGGCTGGAATAGGGTAAACCTCAGATTGATTAGGCATGTGGTGGGTAGACTTTATATTAAAAAATCGTTTTAAAGTAAGACGACGTATAAACTTATTTAAATCAGTAAATAAAAGAAAGGGGTTTGGTTGAGCAGAAGGTGCAAAATTAAGGCCCCGACTGAGTAAAGAGATTTCGTCACTAGACAGCTGGTGTGTCGAGAGATTGAAGATTTTTACTGTACTCTCTTTTTCCTGTGGTCTGGACTTGGATCTACTTCCTCTACCCCGGCATCCTCTGCTTCGTGCTTTCTTTTTAAAGGTTTGGTCCGGGGGAGGTCTAATACTAAAAAAGAGACCGGAGGGGATTCAAAAGATTGGGCTCCACTAGTAGTGGGTACATATAAGGAATTTGGACCAAAGCTTATAGGTAAGTTAGATGATGTTTGGTCAACAGATAAAGTAGGCATTGAAGTGATAATGTTAGTGTCATTTATATGAATAGGCATCGTGGTACTCGTATTAATTTCATCTGTATGAAAAGAGGGAGGAGAAGATATCCTGTGATTGGAACTAGAAATTACCTGTGTATGGCTAGGTGGTAGGTCAACACCAGGTATGGATGAATGTAATACTGGGGGTACCTTTTTGGTGTCCTTTCTCTGTAGGTTAGGTAGTGATAGAGATGTAGGAGACTTGAGGGGCACTCTATCGTGTGCTATAGTTTTCGGATGCTGGTTAACTATAGGGGCATATGGGTTAATATCCATAAGAGATGGAATATTACAATTAGATGTACGTTTCCATGAGAATATATTGTTTTTATTATAATCACCCAAATCTCTCCGGAATTTTCCAAGTTTAAATTTAGTGAGGAGGTCTTCTCTCTTATTGATTTTTTTAGTGATGGTAGATAGCCAATAGGTAGGTAAGTGAGAGGTCAATTCCATGATTTGAGAGATCAGGATCTGTATCTGGTGTACCACTTGTTCATATTTAATGTGTCTCTGTATTATAATAATACTGATCCACTTATTAGTACAAAATTCAGAGATAGAGGACCATTCTTTCTGTTGTGCCGTATCTAAAAAGGAACATGTTTTTAAAATCCTAAGGCCTCTAGGAGTAATATGAGCAGATATATATTTTTGAAGAAAAAATTCATCCCACCATTGTTGATTGGCAGAGGTGAGCAATTTCTCCAATCTTTGAAACGAATGGCATAAAGCACCATATTGTGCGTGACTAAATTGGGGGAGCGGTTTAAAAAAATCATTCGGAAAAATGACAAGAAGTTCCTGGACTCTAGTGTGTTTAAGTGAGTCAATCTCTGATAAAAGTTCCATAATATCAGCAAGAAATACAAGGGAACAAGGGAGGATAAAAAAAAAAAAAAAAAAAGGGATCAAACACAATAAATATTAAGGAAGGAATGGGGCCAATCTCAGTCAAAAGATTAATTGTTCAAATGACACAATCTGCCAGGGGACAGTCCAAATATAAGGTGCAGCAGCCTAAAAAGTTTGCTTAAAACAATAGATCCAGAAAAATGTGTATATCCAGGGCGCTCCAAGCATTTGAATCCTGACAGATAAGGTCTGTGTTGGAGAGGGTAGCAAATCTTCACACACTTTAGGCAGCACTCAGGGAGACAAGCAATCTCTAATGGAAACAGAAAAACAAACAAGGCGCCTCTAAGTGCAGAAGTATAAAACTTTTAATATCCCCTAAAAGGGTTAAAAACACTTACAAGATAGTGGATGAAACAGGCATGTAGTAGGTAAGTGCGTCCAGGAGATGTTCCAGTGGCAGGGCAGTCCCAGTCTCTGATGTTAAAGCTTCCAGGAAAGTCCACGATAACAGCTGATTGTGCTGTGAATGTTCAGAGGACACAGTAACGCTGGAGCCTGGGGATGATGTCAGAGGAAGCGAGACAGAAACCAGCATGGAACACGAACAGGAAGTGGACAGGAAGTGTGTCATGGAGGCGGGACGCGTTTCGGAACAGCTCATTGGTTCCTTCTTCAGCCAGTGACGATGGTTCCATAAGGGCTAGACTTCTTATAGTCTATGTGTTGTAATGGGGGCGGGACTAGTGGACGTCAATCAAATAAAAAGCAACACAGTGTTTTAGCAGCAGAACGCTGCCAAATGACTATACACTGTTTACACACACACAAATAAAAATAATAATAAAATAATAATAATAAAAATAAAAACAACAATAGGAGGAGGACCATAGCTGGACAGCATAATAGGACAAAATCTGCATACTACTTATTGCTCAGTTTGCATACAAATTTTTTGTTGGGGGAAAAAAAAAAATGATGTATGACATAAATATTTAAACATATAATATAATCTATTTTTGACGATATTAAAATCCATATAAATTACAGTTAAAACAGGGGAATTATTATCAGGGAGAATAAGGATATGCATACACATATGTATGTATACATAAAAAACGCATGAAAAACACATAATACACCAGACATAAAGGGAGTTAAAAACGGGTGAATTATTATCAGGGAGATAAGAATATGTATACACATATGCATATGTGTGCACATACACACACATATATATATATATATACATACACACATATACATATATATATAATAAAAAATAAAAAAATATAAACGCATGAGAAACGCATAGTGCACCAGACATAGAAGAGGATGAACAATATAGAGGATTGCTTTATACAATGGCACTAATTTCAAAATCCTCATTTAACCCACCAGGGGCCAAAACACTTAAAGAAAAAATCCAAAACATTTCCCTACGACAAAGCTTGCGAAAGCGCTCAGCTGATGGTAGGTCTCTGGGCATTGCCTCAATCACCCAAACCGAAAGACCTTCAGTAGATTTTTGGTGATGTTCAAGGTAGTGCCTAGGGACACTTTGATTGTCTAAACCATCGGTAATAAAACGGCGGTGTTCACCAAACCGTTTGCGCAGTGGTCTAATGGTTCGCCCTACATAGAACAAACCACAAGGACATGTCAAGCAATATACTACATGGTCAGAGGAACAAGTCTGGAAACCTTTGATGGGGTAAGTTTTTCCTTTTACACTGAAGTCCTTCTGGCCATGCTTGACAAACCTACAGGTCTTACAAAGGGGTTTTCGGCACTGATACATGCCTGAAATAGCTAAAAATGTAGGGATAGAATACCCTGGCGGTAAGGGTTTTTCTTTTAACTTACTTGGTGCCACTTTACCTTTTATGTTAGGGGCCTTTCTATAGACAAATTTTGGCTTTTTTGATAAAGCAGGGACAAGGTGTTCATCCTGCAACAATAAGGGCCAATGTTTCCGCACGATGCCCTCCATCTGTCTGTGGCGGGAGTGAAATTGAGTGATAAACCGTATATCATTTTTATTGTTAGTGCTAGTGTCGGCTTGGATCTTAGGACGTGATGAAATCGACGTATCTTTATAAAAGGAATAGGCTGTTTTTACAATATCGGCAGGGAATTCTTTATCAAGAAATTTTCCCTCCAAGATCTTACTTTGAGTCTCATAATCGGTATCCCTAGTGCAGTTCTTTTTCAATCTGCAATACTGGCTTTTAGGTATATTGTTAAGCCACTGAGGGTGATGGCAACTTTTATAATTAAGAAATGAATTACCCGCCGTAGGCTTAGTAAAATTCCTGGCATGGATGTCCTTCCCAATAAAGAAGAGCTCCAGATCAAGAAAGGCCAACTGATGTTCGTCTATGACTGAAGTGAAATTGAGACCCATATTATTGTTGTTACAGTGAGCAACAAAATCAGAGACTGAGGATACACTGCCATCCCAGATAATGATCACGTCATCTATATATCTTCCATAAAACACGATGTGAGATGAAAAGGGGTTGTTATGCCAAATGTAGGAAGATTCCCAGTATCCCATAGTAATATTTGCATATGATGCCGCAAAATTAGCTCCCATCGCAGTCCCGTTTACCTGCAGAAAGAAGTCTTTTTCAAATTGAAAGTAATTATGAGTGAGGCAAAAAGCAGTTGCCTCTAAAATAAAGGATGCTTGCCTGGAATTCAATAAGGGATCCTGACATAAAAAGGATTGGACAGCACGCAATCCCACATCGTGTGGTATGGAGGTGTACAGAGACTGGACATCAAGTGAAACCCACAGGTAAGTGGGCTCCCAAGAATAAGGAGAGAGGAGTTGTAACAAGTGAGTACCATCTCTAATATAAGACTGCATTGATTGAGCAAGTGGCTGGAGGAACTGGTCAACATATTGTGAGAAGCCACTGGTAATACTTCCCATTGCTGCCACTATAGGTCGTCCGGGGGGATTAGTTTGATTTTTATGCACCTTGGGTAGGTGATAAAAATATGGGGTAAAATGAACGGTCCCAACTAAAAAAGAAGCTTCATATTTAGTAATAACAGCATCACGGAGTGCATCCTTGACAAGGGAAGCAGCTTCTATAGTAAAACGAGGCAAGGGGTCAGTCTGCAATTTCATGTATGTGTTACTGTCTGACAAGAGTCTATTTGCCTCTGTGACATAATCTAATCTATTCTGGACGACTATACCCCCTCCCTTGTCAGCAGATTTAATTGTTAAATTAAAATTATTGGTAAGGGCCTCAAGAGCCTTCTTTTCAGACTGAGTGAGATTATGGGCAGTCTTATTTTTACCTGAGATACACATCTCTTGAATCTCTGCGTGTACTATACGGTAAAAGGCATCAATACAGGAACCTTTAGACTTTGTGGGATAAAAGACGGAGACAGGTCTGAATTTGGTATTCTGAATTGGTGGCGAGGTCATAAGATACTGGGTATACTGTATTTGGTCATTCACTGAACTATCAAACAAAGAGGCCCTGGCAGAATGCTCATAGTCAGGTTCAGTATTAGGACAATAAAGGTCTTCTAAGAGAGCTAAACAGACATGATCATCATGAGTCATATTGTCATTACACAGGGGACTGGCTGGAATAGGGTAAACCTCAGATTGATTAGGCATGTGGTGGGTAGACTTTATATTAAAAAATCGTTTTAAAGTAAGACGACGTATAAACTTATTTAAATCAGTAAATAAAAGAAAGGGGTTTGGTTGAGCAGAAGGTGCAAAATTAAGGCCCCGACTGAGTAAAGAGATTTCGTCACTAGACAGCTGGTGTGTCGAGAGATTGAAGATTTTTACTGTACTCTCTTTTTCCTGTGGTCTGGACTTGGATCTACTTCCTCTACCCCGGCATCCTCTGCTTCGTGCTTTCTTTTTAAAGGTTTGGTCCGGGGGAGGTCTAATACTAAAAAAGAGACCGGAGGGGATTCAAAAGATTGGGCTCCACTAGTAGTGGGTACATATAAGGAATTTGGACCAAAGCTTATAGGTAAGTTAGATGATGTTTGGTCAACAGATAAAGTAGGCATTGAAGTGATAATGTTAGTGTCATTTATATGAATAGGCATCGTGGTACTCGTATTAATTTCATCTGTATGAAAAGAGGGAGGAGAAGATATCCTGTGATTGGAACTAGAAATTACCTGTGTATGGCTAGGTGGTAGGTCAACACCAGGTATGGATGAATGTAATACTGGGGGTACCTTTTTGGTGTCCTTTCTCTGTAGGTTAGGTAGTGATAGAGATGTAGGAGACTTGAGGGGCACTCTATCGTGTGCTATAGTTTTCGGATGCTGGTTAACTATAGGGGCATATGGGTTAATATCCATAAGAGATGGAATATTACAATTAGATGTACGTTTCCATGAGAATATATTGTTTTTATTATAATCACCCAAATCTCTCCGGAATTTTCCAAGTTTAAATTTAGTGAGGAGGTCTTCTCTCTTATTGATTTTTTTAGTGATGGTAGATAGCCAATAGGTAGGTAAGTGAGAGGTCAATTCCATGATTTGAGAGATCAGGATCTGTATCTGGTGTACCACTTGTTCATATTTAATGTGTCTCTGTATTATAATAATACTGATCCACTTATTAGTACAAAATTCAGAGATAGAGGACCATTCTTTCTGTTGTGCCGTATCTAAAAAGGAACATGTTTTTAAAATCCTAAGGCCTCTAGGAGTAATATGAGCAGATATATATTTTTGAAGAAAAAATTCATCCCACCATTGTTGATTGGCAGAGGTGAGCAATTTCTCCAATCTTTGAAACGAATGGCATAAAGCACCATATTGTGCGTGACTAAATTGGGGGAGCGGTTTAAAAAAATCATTCGGAAAAATGACAAGAAGTTCCTGGACTCTAGTGTGTTTAAGTGAGTCAATCTCTGATAAAAGTTCCATAATATCAGCAAGAAATACAAGGGAACAAGGGAGGATAAAAAAAAAAAGGGATCAAACACAATAAATATTAAGGAAGGAATGGGGCCAATCTCAGTCAAAAGATTAATTGTTCAAATGACACAATCTGCCAGGGGACAGTCCAAATATAAGGTGCAGCAGCCTAAAAAGTTTGCTTAAAACAATAGATCCAGAAAAATGTGTATATCCAGGGCGCTCCAAGCATTTGAATCCTGACAGATAAGGTCTGTGTTGGAGAGGGTAGCAAATCTTCACACACTTTAGGCAGCACTCAGGGAGACAAGCAATCTCTAATGGAAACAGAAAAACAAACAAGGCGCCTCTAAGTGCAGAAGTATAAAACTTTTAATATCCCCTAAAAGGGTTAAAAACACTTACAAGATAGTGGATGAAACAGGCATGTAGTAGGTAAGTGCGTCCAGGAGATGTTCCAGTGGCAGGGCAGTCCCAGTCTCTGATGTTAAAGTTTCCAGGAAAGTCCACGATAACAGCTGATTGTGCTGTGAATGTTCAGAGGACACAGTAACGCTGGAGCCTGGGGATGATGTCAGAGGAAGCGAGACAGAAACCAGCATGGAACACGAACAGGAAGTGGACAGGAAGTGTGTCATGGAGGCGGGACGCGTTTCGGAACAGCTCATTGGTTCCTTCTTCAGCCAGTGACGATGGTTCCATAAGGGCTAGACTTCTTATAGTCTATGTGTTGTAATGGGGGCGGGACTAGTGGACGTCAATCAAATAAAAAGCAACACAGTGTTTTAGCAGCAGAACGCTGCCAAATGACTATACACTGTTTACACACACACAAATAAAAATAATAATAAAATAATAATAATAAAAATAAAAACAACAATAGGAGGAGGACCATAGCTGGACAGCATAATAGGACAAAATCTGCATACTACTTATTGCTCAGTTTGCATACAAATTTTTTGTTGGGGGAAAAAAAAAAATGATGTATGACATAAATATTTAAACATATAACATAATCTATTTTTGACGATATTAAAATCCATATAAATTACAGTTAAAACAGGGGAATTATTATCAGGGAGAATAAGGATATGCATACACATATGTATGTATACATAAAAAATGCATGAAAAACACATAATACACCAGACATAAAGGGAGTTAAAAACGGGTGAATTATTATCAGGGAGATAAGAATATGTATACACATATGCATATGTGTGCACATACACACATATATATATATATACTAGACATGTGCATTCGTTTTCGTCCGAATGCATTTTCGTCCGAATTTCAGCTATTTTCGTTATCGTTTTAACAAACGAAAACGAAAGCACAGAATCCGAAAACCGAAAGATCCGACATAAACAAATGCTTTATTTTCGTTTTCGTTGCTACAACAGTTCGATATAGATAGGAGATTCGACGTGACGCTGACAATAACAATCTGTGTCTATCGAATCTGTGGTCGAATGTGCCTAACCTTAACTCTATTAGTCCAAGATTATTCTACATAGGAGAGAAAAGATTCGACATTATAGAGAGAAAAGATTCGACATAGGAGAGAAAGATTCGACATAGGAGAGGAAAGATTCGACATAGGAGAGGAAAGATTCGACATAGGAGAGAAAAGATTCGACATAGGAGAGGAAAGATTCGACATAGGAGAGGAAAGATTCGACATAGGAGAGAAAAGATTCGACATAGGAGAGGAAAGATTCGACATAGGAGAGGAAAGATTCGACATAGGAGAGGAAAGATTTGATATAGGAGAGGAAAGATTCGACATAGGAGAGGAAAGATTCGACATAGGAGAGAAAAGATTCGACATAGGAGAGAAAAGATTCGACATTATAGAGAGAAAAGATTTGACATTATAGAGAGAAAAGATTCGACATAGGAGAGAAAAGATTCGACATTATAGAGAGAAAAGATTCGACATAGGAGAGAAAAGATTTGACATTATAGAGAGAAAAGATTCGACATAGAGAGAAAAGATCACTGCTTGTGGGCGGAACATTCGACAGACACCATAAGCCTTCAATGACAGATTCGACCTTAATTAATTCAGATTTTCGGACGAATGCAATTTTTAACGAAAAACGAAATAAATAAAAACGAATTTCGGGAGTAACTAAATAAATTTATTTTTTGCACGAAAACGAAATTCCGAAACGAAATATTTCAGTGTGCACATGTCTAATATATACATACACACATATACATATATATATATATAATAAAAAATAAAAAAATATAAACGCATGAGAAACGCATAGTACACCAGACATAGAAGAGGATGAACAATATAGAGGATTGCTTTATACAATGGCACTAATTTCAAAATCCTCATTTAACCCACCAGGGGCCAAAACACTTAAAGAAAAAATCCAAAACATTTCCCTACGTCACTGGCTGAAGAAGGAACCAATGAGCTGTTCCGAAACGCGTCCCGCCTCCATGACACACTTCCTGTCCACTTCCTGTTCGTGTTCCATGCTGGTTTCTGTCTCGCTTCCTCTGACATCATCCCCAGGCTCCAGCGTTACTGTGTCCTCTGAACATTCACAGCACAATCAGCTGTTATCGTGGACTTTCCTGGAAGCTTTAACATCAGAGACTGGGACTGCCCTGCCACTGGAACATCTCCTGGACGCACTTACCTACTACATGCCTGTTTCATCCACTATCTTGTAAGTGTTTTTAACCCTTTTAGGGGATATTAAAAGTTTTATACTTCTGCACTTAGAGGCGCCTTGTTTGTTTTTCTGTTTCCATTAGAGATTGCTTGTCTCCCTGAGTGCTGCCTAAAGTGTGTGAAGATTTGCTACCCTCTCCAACACAGACCTTATCTGTCAGGATTCAAATGCTTGGAGCGCCCTGGATATACACATTTTTCTGGATCTATTGTTTTAAGCAAACTTTTTAGGCTGCTGCACCTTATATTTGGACTGTCCCCTGGCAGATTGTGTCATTTGAACAATTAATCTTTTGACTGAGATTGGCCCCATTCCTTCCTTAATATTTATTGTGTTTGATCCCTTTTTTTTTTTTTTTTTTATCCTCCCTTGTTCCCTTGTATTTCTTGCTGATATTATGGAACTTTTATCAGAGATTGACTCACTTAAACACACTAGAGTCCAGGAACTTCTTGTCATTTTTCCGAATGATTTTTTTAAACCGCTCCCCCAATTTAGTCACGCACAATATGGTGCTTTATGCCATTCGTTTCAAAGATTGGAGAAATTGCTCACCTCTGCCAATCAACAATGGTGGGATGAATTTTTTCTTCAAAAATATATATCTGCTCATATTACTCCTAGAGGCCTTAGGATTTTAAAAACATGTTCCTTTTTAGATACGGCACAACAGAAAGAATGGTCCTCTATCTCTGAATTTTGTACTAATAAGTGGATCAGTATTATTATAATACAGAGACACATTAAATATGAACAAGTGGTACACCAGATACAGATCCTGATCTCTCAAATCATGGAATTGACCTCTCACTTACCTACCTATTGGCTATCTACCATCACTAAAAAAATCAATAAGAGAGAAGACCTCCTCACTAAATTTAAACTTGGAAAATTCCGGAGAGATTTGGGTGATTATAATAAAAACAATATATTCTCATGGAAACGTACATCTAATTGTAATATTCCATCTCTTATGGATATTAACCCATATGCCCCTATAGTTAACCAGCATCCGAAAACTATAGCACATGATAGAGTGCCCCTCAAGTCTCCTACATCTCTATCACTACCTAACCTACAGAGAAAGGACACCAAAAAGGTACCCCCAGTATTACATTCATCCATACCTGGTGTTGACCTACCACCTAGCCATACACAGGTAATTTCTAGTTCCAATCACAGGATATCTTCTCCTCCCTCTTTTCATACAGATGAAATTAATACGAGTACCACGATGCCTATTCATATAAATGACACTAACATTATCACTTCAATGCCTACTTTATCTGTTGACCAAACATCATCTAACTTACCTATAAGCTTTGGTCCAAATTCCTTATATGTACCCACTACTAGTGGAGCCCAATCTTTTGAATCCCCTCCGGTCTCTTTTTTAGTATTAGACCTCCCCCGGACCAAACCTTTAAAAAGAAAGCACGAAGCAGAGGATGCCGGGGTAGAGGAAGTAGATCCAAGTCCAGACCACAGGAAAAAGAGAGTACAGTAAAAATCTTCAATCTCTCGACACACCAGCTGTCTAGTGACGAAATCTCTTTACTCAGTCGGGGCCTTAATTTTGCACCTTCTGCTCAACCAAACCCCTTTCTTTTATTTACTGATTTAAATAAGTTTATACGTCGTCTTACTTTAAAACGATTTTTTAATATAAAGTCTACCCACCACATGCCTAATCAATCTGAGGTTTACCCTATTCCAGCCAGTCCCCTGTGTAATGACAATATGACTCATGATGATCATGTCTGTTTAGCTCTCTTAGAAGACCTTTATTGTCCTAATACTGAACCTGACTATGAGCATTCTGCCAGGGCCTCTTTGTTTGATAGTTCAGTGAATGACCAAATACAGTATACCCAGTATCTTATGACCTCGCCACCAATTCAGAATACCAAATTCAGACCTGTCTCCGTCTTTTATCCCACAAAGTCTAAAGGTTCCTGTATTGATGCCTTTTACCGTATAGTACACGCAGAGATTCAAGAGATGTGTATCTCAGGTAAAAATAAGACTGCCCATAATCTCACTCAGTCTGAAAAGAAGGCTCTTGAGGCCCTTACCAATAATTTTAATTTAACAATTAAATCTGCTGACAAGGGAGGGGGTATAGTCGTCCAGAATAGATTAGATTATGTCACAGAGGCAAATAGACTCTTGTCAGACAGTAACACATACATGAAATTGCAGACTGACCCCTTGCCTCGTTTTACTATAGAAGCTGCTTCCCTTGTCAAGGATGCACTCCGTGATGCTGTTATTACTAAATATGAAGCTTCTTTTTTAGTTGGGACCGTTCATTTTACCCCATATTTTTATCACCTACCCAAGGTGCATAAAAATCAAACTAATCCCCCCGGACGACCTATAGTGGCAGCAATGGGAAGTATTACCAGTGGCTTCTCACAATATGTTGACCAGTTCCTCCAGCCACTTGCTCAATCAATGCAGTCTTATATTAGAGATGGTACTCACTTGTTACAACTCCTCTCTCCTTATTCTTGGGAGCCCACTTACCTGTGGGTTTCACTTGATGTCCAGTCTCTGTACACCTCCATACCACACGATGTGGGATTGCGTGCTGTCCAATCCTTTTTATGTCAGGATCCCTTATTGAATTCCAGGCAAGCATCCTTTATTTTAGAGGCAACTGCTTTTTGCCTCACTCATAATTACTTTCAATTTGAAAAAGACTTCTTTCTGCAGGTAAACGGGACTGCGATGGGAGCTAATTTTGCGGCATCATATGCAAATATTACTATGGGATACTGGGAATCTTCCTACATTTGGCATAACAACCCCTTTTCATCTCACATCGTGTTTTATGGAAGATATATAGATGACGTGATCATTATCTGGGATGGCAGTGTATCCTCAGTCTCTGATTTTGTTGCTCACTGTAACAACAATAATATGGGTCTCAATTTCACTTCAGTCATAGACGAACATCAGTTGGCCTTTCTTGATCTGGAGCTCTTCTTTATTGGGAAGGACATCCATGCCAGGAATTTTACTAAGCCTACGGCGGGTAATTCATTTCTTAATTATAAAAGTTGCCATCACCCTCAGTGGCTTAACAATATACCTAAAAGCCAGTATTGCAGATTGAAAAAGAACTGCACTAGGGATACCGATTATGAGACTCAAAGTAAGATCTTGGAGGGAAAATTTCTTGATAAAGAATTCCCTGCCGATATTGTAAAAACAGCCTATTCCTTTTATAAAGATACGTCGATTTCATCACGTCCTAAGATCCAAGCCGACACTAGCACTAACAATAAAAATGATATACGGTTTATCACTCAATTTCACTCCCGCCACAGACAGATGGAGGGCATCGTGCGGAAACATTGGCCCTTATTGTTGCAGGATAAACACCTTGTCCCTGCTTTATCAAAAAAGCCAAAATTTGTCTATAGAAAGGCCCCTAACATAAAAGGTAAAGTGGCACCAAGTAAGTTAAAAGAAAAACCCTTACCGCCAGGGTATTCTATCCCTACATTTTTAGCTATTTCAGGCATGTATCAGTGCCGAAAACCCCTTTGTAAGACCTGTAGGTTTGTCAAGCATGGCCAGAAGGACTTCAGTGTAAAAGGAAAAACTTACCCCATCAAAGGTTTCCAGACTTGTTCCTCTGACCATGTAGTATATTGCTTGACATGTCCTTGTGGTTTGTTCTATGTAGGGCGAACCATTAGACCACTGCGCAAACGGTTTGGTGAACACCGCCGTTTTATTACCGATGGTTTAGACAATCATAGTGTCCCTAGGCACTACCTTGAACATCACCAAAAATCTACTGAAGGTCTTTCGGTTTGGGTGATTGAGGCAATGCCCAGAGACCTACCATCAGCTGAGCGCTTTCGCAAGCTTTGTCGTAGGGAAATGTTTTGGATTTTTTCTTTAAGTATTTTGGCCCCTGGTGGGTTAAATGAGGATTTTGAAATTAGTGCCATTGTATAAAGCAATCCTCTATATTGTTCATCCTCTTCTATGTCTGGTGTACTATGCGTTTCTCATGCGTTTATATTTTTTTATTTTTTATTATATATATATATATGTATATGTGTGTATGTATATATATATATATATGTGTGTATGTGCACACATATGCATATGTGTATACATATTCTTATCTCCCTGATAATAATTCACCCGTTTTTAACTCCCTTTATGTCTGGTGTATTATGTGTTTTTCATGCGTTTTTTATGTATACATACATATGTGTATGCATATCCTTATTCTCCCTGATAATAATTCCCCTGTTTTAACTGTAATTTATATGGATTTTAATATCGTCAAAAATAGATTATGTTATATGTTTAAATATTTATGTCATACATCATTTTTTTTTTTTTTTTTTCCCCCAACAAAAAATTTGTATGCAAACTGAGCAATAAGTAGTATGCAGATTTTGTCCTATTATGCTGTCCAGCTATGGTCCTCCTCCTATTGTTGTTTTTATTTTTATTATTATTATTTTATTATTATTTTTATTTGTGTGTGTGTAAACAGTGTATAGTCATTTGGCAGCGTTCTGCTGCTAAAACACTGTGTTGCTTTTTATTTGATTGACGTCCACTAGTCCCGCCCCCATTACAACACATAGACTATAAGAAGTCTAGCCCTTATGGAACCATCGTCACTGGCTGAAGAAGGAACCAATGAGCTGTTCCGAAACGCGTCCCGCCTCCATGACACACTTCCTGTCCACTTCCTGTTCGTGTTCCATGCTGGTTTCTGTCTCGCTTCCTCTGACATCATCCCCAGGCTCCAGCGTTACTGTGTCCTCTGAACATTCACAGCACAATCAGCTGTTATCGTGGACTTTCCTGGAAGCTTTAACATCAGAGACTGGGACTGCCCTGCCACTGGAACATCTCCTGGACGCACTTACCTACTACATGCCTGTTTCATCCACTATCTTGTAAGTGTTTTTAACCCTTTTAGGGGATATTAAAAGTTTTATACTTCTGCACTTAGAGGCGCCTTGTTTGTTTTTCTGTTTCCATTAGAGATTGCTTGTCTCCCTGAGTGCTGCCTAAAGTGTGTGAAGATTTGCTACCCTCTCCAACACAGACCTTATCTGTCAGGATTCAAATGCTTGGAGCGCCCTGGATATACACATTTTTCTGGATCTATTGTTTTAAGCAAACTTTTTAGGCTGCTGCACCTTATATTTGGACTGTCCCCTGGCAGATTGTGTCATTTGAACAATTAATCTTTTGACTGAGATTGGCCCCATTCCTTCCTTAATATTTATTGTGTTTGATCCCTTTTTTTTTTTTTTTTTTTATCCTCCCTTGTTCCCTTGTATTTCTTGCTGATATTATGGAACTTTTATCAGAGATTGACTCACTAGAGTCCAGGAACTTCTTGTCATTTTTCCGAATGATTTTTTTAAACCGCTCCCCCAATTTAGTCACGCACAATATGGTGCTTTATGCCATGCGTTTCAAAGATTGGAGAAATTGCTCACCTCTGCCAATCAACAATGGTGGGATGAATTTTTTCTTCAAAAATATATATCTGCTCATATTACTCCTAGAGGCCTTAGGATTTTAAAAACATGTTCCTTTTTAGATACGGCACAACAGAAAGAATGGTCCTCTATCTCTGAATTTTGTACTAATAAGTGGATCAGTATTATTATAATACAGAGACACATTAAATATGAACAAGTGGTACACCAGATACAGATCCTGATCTCTCAAATCATGGAATTGACCTCTCACTTACCTACCTATTGGCTATCTACCATCACTAAAAAAATCAATAAGAGAGAAGACCTCCTCACTAAATTTAAACTTGGAAAATTCCGGAGAGATTTGGGTGATTATAATAAAAACAATATATTCTCATGGAAACGTACATCTAATTGTAATATTCCATCTCTTATGGATATTAACCCATATGCCCCTATAGTTAACCAGCATCCGAAAACTATAGCACACGATAGAGTGCCCCTCAAGTCTCCTACATCTCTATCACTACCTAACCTACAGAGAAAGGACACCAAAAAGGTACCCCCAGTATTACATTCATCCATACCTGGTGTTGACCTACCACCTAGCCATACACAGGTAATTTCTAGTTCCAATCACAGGATATCTTCTCCTCCCTCTTTTCATACAGATGAAATTAATACGAGTACCACGATGCCTATTCATATAAATGACACTAACATTAGCACTTCAATGCCTACTTTATCTGTTGACCAAACATCATCTAACTTACCTATAACCTTTGGTCCAAATTCCTTATATGTACCCACTACTAGTGGAGCCCAATCTTTTGAATCCCCTCCGGTCTCTTTTTTAGTATTAGACCTCCCCCGGACCAAACCTTTAAAAAGAAAGCACGAAGCAGAGGATGCTGGGGTAGAGGAAGTAGATCCAAGTCCAGACCACAGGAAAAAGAGAGTACAGTAAAAATCTTCAATCTCTCGACACACCAGCTGTCTAGTGACGAAATCTCTTTACTCAGTCGGGGCCTTAATTTTGCACCTTCTGCTCAACCAAACCCCTTTCTTTTATTTACTGATTTAAATAAGTTTATACGTCGTCTTACTTTAAAACGATTTTTTAATATAAAGTCTACCCACCACATGCCTAATCAATCTGAGGTTTACCCTATTCCAGCCAGTCCCCTGTGTAATGACAATATGACTCATGATGATCATGTCTGTTTAGCTCTCTTAGAAGACCTTTATTGTCCTAATACTGAACCTGACTATGAGCATTCTGCCAGGGCCTCTTTGTTTGATAGTTCAGTGAATGACCAAATACAGTATACCCAGTATCTTATGACCTCGCCACCAATTCAGAATACCAAATTCAGACCTGTCTCCGTCTTTTATCCCACAAAGTCTAAAGGTTCCTGTATTGATGCCTTTTACCGTATAGTACACGCAGAGATTCAAGAGATGTGTATCTCAGGTAAAAATAAGACTGCCCATAATCTCACTCAGTCTGAAAAGAAGGCTCTTGAGGCCCTTACCAATAATTTTAATTTAACAATTAAATCTGCTGACAAGGGAGGGGGTATAGTCGTCCAGAATAGATTAGATTATGTCACAGAGGCAAATAGACTCTTGTCAGACAGTAACACATACATGAAATTGCAGACTGACCCCTTGCCTCATTTTACTATAGAAGCTGCTTCCCTTGTCAAGGATGCACTCCGTGATGCTGTTATTACTAAATATGAAGCTTCTTTTTTAGTTGGGACCGTTCATTTTACCCCATATTTTTATCACCTACCCAAGGTGCATAAAAATCAAACTAATCCCCCCGGACGACCTATAGTGGCAGCAATGGGAAGTATTACCAGTGGCTTCTCACAATATGTTGACCAGTTCCTCCAGCCACTTGCTCAATCAATGCAGTCTTATATTAGAGATGGTACTCACTTGTTACAACTCCTCTCTCCTTATTCTT
The DNA here is from genome assembly GCA_029206835.1 of Rana muscosa. Classification (NCBI taxonomy): domain Eukaryota; kingdom Metazoa; phylum Chordata; class Amphibia; order Anura; family Ranidae; genus Rana; species Rana muscosa. The sequence continues at coordinate 1,140,274,998 of CM055116.1, read as the reverse complement.
GGGAGCCCACTTACCTGTGGGTTTCACTTGATGTCCAGTCTCTGTACACCTCCATACCACACGATGTGGGATTGCGTGCTGTCCAATCCTTTTTATGTCAGGATCCCTTATTGAATTCCAGGCAAGCATCCTTTATTTTAGAGGCAACTGCTTTTTGCCTCACTCATAATTACTTTCAATTTGAAAAAGACTTCTTTCTGCAGGTAAACGGGACTGCGATGGGAGCTAATTTTGCGCCATCATATGCAAATATTACTATGGGATACTGGGAATCTTCCTACATTCGGCATAACAACCCCTTTTCATCTCACATCGTGTTTTATGGAAGATATATAGATGACGTGATCATTATCTGGGATGGCAGTGTATCCTCAGTCTCTGATTTTGTTGCTCACTGTAACAACAATAATATGGGTCTCAATTTCACTTCAGTCATAGACGAACATCAGTTGGCCTTTCTTGATCTGGAGCTCTTCTTTATTGGGAAGGACATCCATGCCAGGAATTTTACTAAGCCTACGGCGGGTAATTCATTTCTTAATTATAAAAGTTGCCATCACCCTCAGTGGCTTAACAATATACCTAAAAGCCAGTATTGCAGATTGAAAAAGAACTGCACTAGGGATACCGATTATGAGACTCAAAGTAAGATCTTGGAGGGAAAATTTCTTGATAAAGAATTCCCTGCCGATATTGTAAAAACAGCCTATTCCTTTTATAAAGATACGTCGATTTCATCACGTCCTAAGATCCAAGCCGACACTAGCACTAACAATAAAAATGATATACGGTTTATCACTCAATTTCACTCCCGCCACAGACAGATGGAGGGCATCGTGCGGAAACATTGGCCCTTATTGTTGCAGGATGAACACCTTGTCCCTGCTTTATCAAAAAAGCCAAAATGTGTCTATAGAAAGGCCCCTAACATAAAAGGTAAAGTGGCACCAAGTAAGTTAAAAGAAAAACCCTTACCGCCAGGGTATTCTATCCCTACATTTTTAGCTATTTCAGGCATGTATCAGTGCCGAAAACCCCTTTGTAAGACCTGTAGGTTTGTCAAGCATGGCCAGAAGGACTTCAGTGTAAAAGGAAAAACTTACCCCATCAAAGGTTTCCAGACTTGTTCCTCTGACCATGTAGTATATTGCTTGACATGTCCTTGTGGTTTGTTCTATGTAGGGCGAACCATTAGACCACTGCGCAAACGGTTTGGTGAACACCGCCGTTTTATTACCGATGGTTTAGACAATCATAGTGTCCCTAGGCACTACCTTGAACATCACCAAAAATCTACTGAAGGTCTTTCGGTTTGGGTGATTGAGGCAATGCCCAGAGACCTACCATCAGCTGAGCGCTTTCGCAAGCTTTGTTGTAGGGAAATGTTTTGGATTTTTTCTTTAAGTGTTTTGGCCCCTGGTGGGTTAAATGAGGATTTTGAAATTAGTGCCATTGTATAAAGCAATCCTCTATATTGTTCATCCTCTTCTATGTCTGGTGTACTATGCGTTTCTCATGCGTTTATATTTTTTTATTTTTTATTATATATATATATATATATGTATATGTGTGTATGTATATATATATATATATATGTGTATGTGCACACATATGCATATGTGTATACATATTCTTATCTCCCTGATAATAATTCACCCGTTTTTAACTCCCTTTATGTCTGGTGTATTATGTGTTTTTCATGCGTTTTTTATGTATACATACATATGTGTATGCATATCCTTATTCTCCCTGATAATAATTCCCCTGTTTTAACTGTAATTTATATGGATTTTAATATCGTCAAAAATAGATTATGTTATATGTTTAAATATTTATGTCATACATCATTTTTTTTTTTTTTTTTTTTTTATTTGTTTTTCTTCCCCCAACAAAAAATTTGTATGCAAACTGAGCAATAAGTAGTATGCAGATTTTGTCCTATTATGCTGTCCAGCTATGGTCCTCCTCCTATTGTTGTTTTTATTTTTATTATTATTATTTTATTATTATTTTTATTTGTGTGTGTGTAAACAGTGTATAGTCATTTGGCAGCGTTCTGCTGCTAAAACACTGTGTTGCTTTTTATTTGATTGACGTCCACTAGTCCCGCCCCCATTACAACACATAGACTATAAGAAGTCTAGCCCTTATGGAACCATCGTCACTGGCTGAAGAAGGAACCAATGAGCTGTTCCGAAACGCGTCCCGCCTCCATGACACACTTCCTGTCCACTTCCTGTTCGTGTTCCATGCTGGTTTCTGTCTCGCTTCCTCTGACATCATCCCCAGGCTCCAGCGTTACTGTGTCCTCTGAACATTCACAGCACAATCAGCTGTTATCGTGGACTTTCCTGGAAGCTTTAACATCAGAGACTGGGACTGCCCTGCCACTGGAACATCTCCTGGACGCACTTACCTACTACATGCCTGTTTCATCCACTATCTTGTAAGTGTTTTTAACCCTTTTAGGGGATATTAAAAATTTCTATTATTCTCCTTGGCCTGTGGGTGGCGGGGTACCTACAGGCTCAAGGTAGAATCACTGCCGCAGTGCTACCCTTTTTGTCCCTTTCCGGAGATGGTACGGCTGGGGCGGGGAACCCGCCGTGGTGTTAAAGGGAGGAGATAAAAGGGGGAGACGCCCTCGCCACGAGGTCTTCGAGGATTGTCTCTTCACGCACCCAGGCACCTTAGGCCTGGGTGCGGGCGGTTCAAGGTTCCGGCCCAGGCGCCCTAGGCCTGACCGGAATGAAGTTGGGGTCCATCCCAGGCACCTTCAGCCTGGGGTGAGGTACTATATTGTAGGCCTGGGGCCCAGTAACTTCGACTGGGTCCCGAGGGCGAAGTGATCCGAGGGTGCCGCCTTGCGAGGGGACCCGCATCTGAGGTGAGGAGGCCGGGGAGGTCACCCGTCCGGAGATTCTGGAGCAGCATCAACCCGGTGATGGATGGGCCTCTGGTAACTCCCTTAGAGGGACATCTTCCCCTCATAGGGGCCGCAATGCAGCGAAGGTACTCCCATCTGTGTTCTATGGAGTTGCTGGTAGAGACTCACAAGTACTATGTTCTGTGCTAAGCAAAGCTGCTATAACCCCTGGTGAAACCACAGGGGTTTAGATTGAAATCAGGATAGTGCCTCGGCCTGCTCATCCCACCGTTTGCATTATGTTATGGGTCGCAACTAATCGGCTGTGAAAGAACTGTTTGTTGTGGAAGTATAATAAACAAGTGTTGGACCCTGCATCGGTGTATGGACTCTGGTTAATGGGAGCAAGGGAGGTTTTAGCATAGCAGGACTGAGCTTCATAACTAACACACGTTGGCCCGAGGAATGTACTGATACTGGCCTTCACCTCACCCACAGCTATGGGGAGGACATGGGCCATAGCGCATCTCACCCTGTCACGTGACATACCCCTAGCAAAAGGAGATGGGGTGAGGCCGCTACAGCTGCTTTAAAGAAGGACTCCGCTAAGCAATACTTTCATCTAAATTGGCAAAATAACATTACCTAGAAAAGACAGCAACCCCACAGTGAAAGATACTAAATCGAGTCATGGGCAGTTGATAGTGGTCAGACATGTGAGCATAGTAAGCCAGTATTAGAACATCAGGCAAAAGGTTCTGCTTAATGATCGTAGGCAAAAAAAAATCATACCAGACAGTCCTTAGTTTTACCAGGAACCATTGGCTAGAGAGAGTTGCCAAGATAAACCACATTTTTATAGTGGGGTAAAGTAGAGTTTTATATATATATATATATATTGTGACAGCAGGAAGGTAAAGTCACCTGGTTGCATCCAGGGGGGTAGATATATTTCGCCCAGATTCAGGCTTTACGCCGATTTATACAGCTAGGTGGAGAGTTGTATAAGCCCAGCTGAGACTAGTGGGCTCATTGATGACTCATACCTCTAGGGAGAGGGCTGGGCGTCGTGCAGACAGGGAGTTGATGAGTCCAGCTGAACCTTGTCAGCTCATTTAGGCCTCTATAAGAAAGCCCAGATTCATTAGATGTTGGCTCATGCCTGGAAGCAGACCTGTGTGGACTGTCTAGGGAGAGTGAACCCCTGTGCGGTGAGAGAAAGCCTGTGTGGCTATATTTTGCTTGGACATTTAAAACCAGGGACTAGGACAGCACTAGGCTGATCCCAGTCGTTAGTTAGGAAACCTGTAAGTTTAGTCAGAGGTCAAGTTGACCAGGATTTATTTTGTGTTTGTTTTTTTTGCCTTGCTGTGTTTTTGTCACTGTAAATAGAAAATAAACCGCACCTTTTTTGATTTTGAAAACCACAACCTCCGTCTGCTGGGCCTGTTTTTGGGTGGGGAGCCCATCCCGGGGGTCACACATACCCGCTGCCGAGCTAGCCCCCTCACAGTTGGTGGAGAACCAGTGGCAGTTTTTTTTTAAGCCAGCATGGAGGAGATACTGAAACAGCTGGCTCTAGCAAATGCCAATCAACAGCAGACAAATGCAGGTTTGCAAAGGAGCCTTGCAGCCCAGCAGCAAGCTCATCAACAGAGCCTTGCAACTTTACAACAGAGTCTGGAGGCTCAGCAACAAGCCCAACAGCAATCTGAGGCCCGCTTCATAGACCTGTTGCAGAAGCAAGAGCAGAGACTACAACAACAGATGGAAGCAGTAATGCAGCAACGTCCGCAGACCGGTGAGGAAAGCCGTCCCACTAATACCGCGTCCTTTGGGGTGAGTCGTTTATTGACAAAAATGACTGGAGAGGATGATCCAGAGGTATTTTTGACCACATTTGAAAGGACCGCTGAAAGAGAAAAGTGGCCTGAGGAGCAGTGGGCTGGACTGGTGGCTCCTCTGTTAACGGGTGAATCGCAGAAAGCTTACTATGACCTAGAGCCTGACCAAGCAAAAGACTATGTGATGCTAAAAGCTGAAATATTGGCAACGCTGGGTGTCACCCTGGCTGTCCGGGCTCAGCGTGTGCATAACTGGACTTTCCAGCTTGGAAAACCCCCCAGGTCTCAAATGTATGATCTCATGCACCTGAGCAGAAAGTGGCTACAGCCAGAGACTTTGTCCGCACCAAAGATTGTGGAACGTGTTGTAATGGATCGGTTTTTGAGAGCTCTTCCTACTGCCATCCAAAAGTGGGTAAGCCATGGAGACCCAGAGACGGCCGATGGTCTTGTGGATCGTGTGGAGAAATACTTGGCTACAGAGAACCTGACGGCCTCTTCCAGAGACACTCGGACTTTCCACCCTAAGACCAGACCATCCCCAGGGGCGGATAAGATGATTCCAAGGGGTAAGGGTGGAGAGAGTGAGAGGGTGGGAGCTCTACCCCAAGTTTGGCGAGAACAGCCTGGGAAATCAGCGGCTCAAGAGGCGGCAAGAAGGATCATTTGCTACCGCTGCCGGCAAGCGGGACATATTGCAGCAAATTGCCCGGTTTTGGAGGAACCCATGCAGTGTGACTTTCTGACGGGCAGACGTCAGTCGCTGTGTGCGACAGTCGCATGCACTGCCATTCGGGGAACTGAGAAACATTTATGCAAAATGTGTATTAATGGTAGAAATGTTGTGGTATTGCTGGATTCAGGTAGCCTTGTGACCCTGATAAAGGCTGAGTTAGTTAAAACAGAGGTCTCTGGGAATAGCAAGGTAGCCGTTATTTGTGTGCATGGGGACACCCGAGAGTATCCAGTGACTACAGTGTGTTTCGAGACCCCCAAAGGTACCCTTTCTCATCCAGTGGGCTTAGTGTCTCAGTTACCGCATGACGCCATTGTGGGAAGGGATTTTCCGAAGTTCTGGGAACTGTGGGATGATCATGAGCCCCCCACTGGTGCCCCTATGTACCAGGAATATGATAGCCAGAACTCCTCTGAGAGTGGTGAGGACTCTCCCGAATTTCCCTTGTCAGTATTGGCAGGGGAGACTCAAGAAACTGGAGAGGAGCCCACCTCCTCAGACGAAAACCTACCGTCTGTGGAGTTTTCTGATCTTGAGGTTCACAGGGAAAACTTTGCCACAGAACAGTTGAAAGACCCCGCCCTAATAAAGGCACGGGAAAACGTAGTGAAAATAGATGGCGAGTTAGTGAACCCAGATAATACCTGCACTTACCCATACTTCAGCGTAGAGAAGGACCTACTGTATCGGGTGGCAAAAAGGGCAGAAGAAACCGTTGAGCAGCTGGTGGTGCCCAAACCTTACAGGAAGTTGGTGTTGGAGTTGGCCCATGGGCACATTCTTGGAGGTCATCTGGGGACAGAGAAAACCCGAGAGAGGGTATTACAGAGATTCTATTGGCCTGGGGTGATGAAGGACATAGAAAATTATTGTTCCTCCTGCCCTGTGTGTCAGAGGTCGGCCCCGATGCCACACTTCCGTAGCCCGCTGGTCCCTCTACCCATCATTGAGGTCCCGTTTGAGAGAATCGCAATGGATTTGGTAGGTCCTATAATCAAGTCCGCTAGGGGGCACCAGTACATATTGGTTATAATGGACTATGCCACCCGTTATCCAGAAGCGATCCCTCTCAGAAATACCTCGGCCAAAACCATAGCCAAAGAGCTATCTCTTGTTTTTAGCCGGGTGGGTATTTGTAAAGAACTGCTTACGGACCAAGGTACACCCTTTATGTCCCGGGTTATGAAGGAGCTGTGTAAATTGTTCAAAGTGACGCAATTACGTACATCTGTGTATCACCCCCAAACCGATGGGCTGGTTGAAAGATTCAACAAAACCCTAAAACAAATGTTGAAGAAAGTGGTGGATAGGGATGGAAAGGATTGGGACTGTCTACTTCCTTATTTGATGTTTGCTATTAGGGAGGTGCCCCAATCCTCTACGGGATTCTCCCCCTTTGAGTTACTGTATGGGAGACACCCAAGAGGGCTGTTGGATATTGCCAAGGAAACTTGGGAAAGTGAGAGTTCTCCCCACAGGAGTGTGATTGAGCATGTCGCCCTGATGCAAGATCGAATTGCACAGGTAATGCCCATCGTGAAGGAACATTTGGCCCAAGCGCAGTTGGCACAGCAGAGAGTGTACAACCGTGGAGCCAAGACCCGTACCTTTTCCCCGGGGGATAGGATATTGGTACTTGTCCCTACGGTTGAAAGTAAATTCCTTGCCAAATGGCAAGGCCCCTACGAGATAATGGAAAAAGTGAGCGAAGTGAATTACAAGGTCAGACAACCAGGAAGGCGAAAGCCCGAACAGATCTATCACGTTAATCTGTTGAAAGCCTGGAGGGATAGAGAGTCCCTAGTCGCAGACACTTGGTCACCAGCTCAAACTGGTTGCGTGATTCCTGAGGTTGGAATCGCAGCCACCTTGTCACAACCCCAACAACAGGAGGTTAAGGAGTTTGTGCTTCGCAACAAGGAGGTATTCTCTGAGCTGCCGGGACAAACATCTGGGGTAGAGCATGACATTATTACCCCGCCCGGTGAAAGGGTGAAGTTAAAACCCTATCGGATCCCAGAGGCCCGACGGGAGGCAATACGGGAGGAAGTACAGAAAATGCTGAACTTAGGGGTGATAGAGGAGTCCCAAAGTGATTGGTCTAGTCCCATTGTGTTGGTGCCTAAACCGGATGGGAGCTGGCGATTTTGTAACGATTTTCGTCAGTTGAACAAAGTTACAAAATTTGACACCTACCCCATGCCACGTATAGATGAGTTGATCGACCGGCTGGGAACAGCCCGATACATGACGACTCTTGACCTCACAAAAGGGTATTGGCAAATCCCCCTGGCCAAGTCAGCCAAAGAGAAAACCGCATTTGTAACCCCAGACGGGGCGTTCCAATATAAAAGAATGCCGTTCGGGTTACAGAATGCGCCGGCCACATTCCAGCGGAAAATGGACCAGATGCTGAGGCCCCATCGGAAGTATGCTGCGGCTTACCTGGATGACGTAATTGTCCATAGCACAGATTGGGCCTCACATCTGCCAAAAGTGCAAGCAGTCCTGGACTCTGTTCGGGAAGCAGGGTTTACGGCTAACCCCAAGAAGTGTACCATTGGGCAGGAGGAGGCCAAATATCTTGGGTACACCATTGGGAGGGGAGTAATAAAACCCCAACTCAACAAAGTCGAGGCCATCCAGAGTTGGCCACGTCCCAACAGCAAGAAGCAGGTACGAGCCTTTCTGGGAATCGCTGGGTATTATCGGCGATTCATTCCCCACTTTGCTTCTAAGGCTGTGCCCCTAACCAACCTGACGAAGGGGAAAGGGTCGGTCATGATTAAATGGACCCCCGAGGCTGAGGCAGCATTCCAATTCTTGAAACAAGCCTTATGTAGCCAGCCAGTGTTGTACTCACCCGACTTCTCTAAAGACTTTGTCGTACAAAGTGATGCGTCAGATGTGGGGTTAGGAGCAGTATTGTCCCAGGTCTGGAACGGGGAAGAGCACCCAGTCATTTACCTCAGCAGGAAGTTGAAGTCCCATGAGGTAAATTACGCCACCGTTGAAAAGGAGTGTTTAGCGGTGAAGTGGGCTCTAGATTCCCTTCGGTACTACCTGCTAGGTAGGCACTTTGACATGGTTACGGATCACGCTCCGTTAAAGTGGATGGCTCAAAACAAGGAAACAAATAGAAGAGTGAATAGGTGGTTCCTGGCCCTCCAGGAATTCAACTTCACAGTAAAGCATCGCCCTGGCGTTCAAATGGGGAATGTGGATGCTTTGTCTCGAGTACATGAATGCCTGATTGCTGGTGTTCCAACCCCGAGGTTAAAACAAGAGGGGGGGGTATGTGACAGCAGGAAGGTAAAGTCACCTGGTTGCATCCAGGGGGGTAGATATATTTCGCCCAGATTCAGGCTTTACGCCGATTTATACAGCTAGGTGGAGAGTTGTATAAGCCCAGCTGAGACTAGTGGGCTCATTGATGACTCATACCTCTAGGGAGAGGGCTGGGCGTCGTGCAGACAGGGAGTTGATGAGTCCAGCTGAACCTTGTCAGCTCATTTAGGCCTCTATAAGAAAGCCCAGATTCATTAGATGTTGGCTCATGCCTGGAAGCAGACCTGTGTGGACTGTCTAGGGAGAGTGAACCCCTGTGCGGTGAGAGAAAGCCTGTGTGGCTATATTTTGCTTGGACATTTAAAACCAGGGACTAGGACAGCACTAGGCTGATCCCAGTCGTTAGTTAGGAAACCTGTAAGTTTAGTCAGAGGTCAAGTTGACCAGGATTTATTTTGTGTTTGTTTTTTTTGCCTTGCTGTGTTTTTGTCACTGTAAATAGAAAATAAACCGCACCTTTTTTGATTTTGAAAACCACAACCTCCGTCTGCTGGGCCTGTTTTTGGGTGGGGAGCCCATCCCGGGGGTCACACATACCCGCTGCCGAGCTAGCCCCCTCACAATATATATATATATATATATATGTAGCACTACCCCCGTAGGAGCTGCTGGTTAGTTTTGGGTCTGCACTCTGCCTGTCAACCCCTTGAAGTTTGGCTCGATCCCCTCCTTGGCACAACTGGACAATAATATGATTGTGGAACCCTATGGCAGTAGGGGACCACAATAACACCACACAGAAATGTATATATATATGTAGCGGGTATGTGCTTTTCTATCATGTTTGAAACTGGTGGGGACACCAGTGGTGCATGGTTCCCTGCGGCCCAGTAGGTGGTGTTGTCACTTTGGGCCGGGGTTGAACCATCACTGCAGTGCTGTACCCTTTGTGGCCTCTCGCGGCACCTGAACGGCAGGCGGGGAACCCGCCGTGCTTGCTGGGAGAGGGTATAAAGGGGCCGGCCATCTTGGTCACGAGGTGGTTCGAGTCCCAGGCACCTTCAGCCTGAGGGCTGTGGTTTGTGGCAGGTGTCCAGGCGGCCTAGGCCTGGACGCCCGGAGCTCGTGTTCCATCCCAGGCACCTTCAGCCTGGGGTGAGGTACTCGGTTGGAGGCCTGGGGCCCAGTTTCCTTCGCTGGGCCCCTCGAGGGAAGGATTTCCTAGGGGACCCCGGGAGTGGGGTGCCCGAATCCAGAGGCATAAGGGACCGGAGGAACTACTCACCTGAAGACCTGGTGCAGCAGATTGCCAGTGCCGGGTGAGCCTCAGGAGACCGCCCGGAGGGGTATCTTCCCGAACAGGGGCCAAGTTCAGTCAAGAGGAAGGTTCACAGTTCACCCGGTCGGTGGCAGCGACCAAAATATTCGGCGGAGACCATGCGCCAAGCCAATTCGCTGATAGAGGAATAGGAGAGTTCATTGTGCCTGGGCCTACTCGTATCCACACCCCCTGTCTGTTCGTTGAGGGAGTCCAACTGATTGTGTTTCATCCTGACATTGGAAAAAAAAGGAGTGTTGGACTTTTATTGGTGTGGGGCTCATTTACTGGCAGACACTGTTCCACAGAAGAAGCGGATGCTCCAAACACCGACCCAAAGGTAAAGAAACTTTGCTCACACCACACAAACATCTGCGGTGAAAGCTTGGCGTGGTGACCCCGCACTCTCTCCTTCAGAGTAACCCCTAGACAACAATGAGAACGCAGCCAGAGAGAGAGTGGAGGCTGCTACATATATATATGTAAATATTGTTACCTTGGTGCTGGTCACCTGACCCACAGCTGCAATAGACAGAGTTCCACACACGGTGTAGCTTAACCAGTGGTAATGTGTTTACTTGGCAAAAGAATAAAACAAAAGGTTACACAGTTAAGATTGACTACCCACAGCTCCCTGTAACAGTCAATGTGACACCACTGGTAAAGAATATCTTTGTTACTAGACCCAAATAACGCGACCTGGGGCCAGATATGAGTGAGTGCAGGGTGGAGGAATCTCCCAATGCAATTATACCAGCACTGGGACACCTCTCCACCAAGTCACACACAGCTCACCCAAAATAGCAAATAATAATACAATGCAAAACAGATTTTATTAAACACATAGGCTCCCAAACTATAGGGCTCCCCCTAGTGGACTGTTCAACGGGTGAGTGTCCCGTTCCGGAAACTTCTGCAACAAAGTAGGCTGATGACTGTTCCTTTAAATGTCAGTTAGTCTTCTGCTAGCTTTGTTGGTGCACTTATCTATTTGTAATCCAATAAACAGGGTGAGGAGAAATGATAATAACTTGTTGTCTATGGCGTGTTGGTAGACCAAACACTAGTTCCTCCCAGCTGTTGTATCACTCTCAGGTGTAAGGTATCCCTACTTGCGACATTACAGACGCCAGCAAGTACACGTGGAGCTATGGAAACCCCCTTCCTGGGACCCAGTTAACTATATCATTAGGCAAGTGCCTTCTCACCAAATGAGGCCTCGCCTCGCCGGTACACTCCGCCTGGAACCTCTCCTTGTTCCCAGTCTCTCTGTAACACGAGGCGTCTGGTCCTCCGCGCAGCCGTTCACAAGGTGCCTGTGGATAGCTGACTCCGGGTGCTGTGAAGTGTAGACCGATCCCTCTCTGGCTCGATCAGCGAGGCTGTCCACAAGGATCCCTCGTCAGGCAATCATTTCCCTCAGTAACTTTTAGGCCCAGGCTTCTCCGGCCTAGGCGCGCTCACAGCAGGCCTCTTGCCTGTTGAAGATGGCGTACCTTAAATCAGTTATCCCAGCAGGCTGTGCGTGGCGCACAGCAGTTTGGTAGCACAGTGGGATTTGTGGGTATTGTAGTCTCAATCCATCCCACGGCAATAGAGTCTCTGTCTCTTGTACTACAATGCCCACCACGCTTTGTTCTTATGACAGAACCAAACAACTTCCAAACTATAACACAAACGAGCACCAGAGGGAGCTAAGTTCCTAATTAGGCACAAATTGTAGTCTGTTAAGATATGTTCAAATACACGACCTTGCTATACACATATATATATATATATATATATATATATATATATATATATATACATATATATATATAGTCAAGGCCCACTTAGCTTAGTAAATTAGTCATAGAGTGTGAAATTGTAATGGAGTGTAAAATTATGATGGAGTGCCAACCCTAAGTATATAAATGGAAGGAAGGAGAAGAATATGTATTGGGCGTTGAATGGTCACCTCCAGACACATCTAATATAACACCAGATTATAAAATATAATTTATTTGAAATAAGAAAATAGAAAAGGTACATACATATGTAGCACTATCCCCGTAGGAGCTGCTGGTTTAATTTTGGACCTGCACGTTACCTCAGTATTCGTTGTCCAGGGGAAGAAAGTCTGTAGAAACTCCAATGTCCACACAAGATGTAAAACCTTAAGCAGTGAGGTTTTATTTTCCTTTTTGCATAAACATATAGAAAGGTGAAGGGAAAAGGGTAGGTTCAGGCACACGGTACAGATCACTGAGGAGAACTCCTCAAAAATACAGTCACTCACCACTCTCCCTGGAGTGGGTATTGCTCACCCGGATAGGCCCCTCTCACCTGGCCTAGCAGCCGGTATGGTGCACGAACAATATCAGGACCAGTCTCTGCCACAGACTGGTGGTGCACAAATTTGGATAATCCGGGATCCTCTGCCACAGGACTCAACACCCGAACTTCCAGCCAGACAGTCAAGAGCCATTAAGCCGACCCGGCAGACTGTAAGTTAACATTAGTTGCGGTGCATTCTTCAATAGATTTACCAGGCCCTCCTCAAGACACCAGCCTTCCGCTTGGTCTTTTCCAGGACAGGTCTTCCCCAGGTTTCCTCCATTGAGTGGCTTCCTCCCTCAGGACGGACAGCACAGGATCACCTTCAAAGTACAGACCCAGTCAGCATAACTGGGCCTGTCTGTTGGAGTTGCAGCATGGTTCCGAGGCCAAGAATCACACAATACAGGAGGGCCGTGAGGGGACGAAGAACCCCAAAAGATGGCGTCTGCCCCTTAAATACCCTTCCCCAGCATGCTCAGCGGGTAGACCACGCCCACTGAACTGTTCCCAGGGGAAGGCACCCAGTACATCCTGGCTTGTCAGTCTTCCACACTGGCCTGAGTTGGTAACGCCACCTGCAGGCAAACAGTGGGAAGTCTGCCTAACACAGCCATAGCCGGACCAGAGGCTAATTTAACATCAATTATGTACGTCTGAGGCATCCGGATTAAGGGGAGACCGAGAAATATAAACCATGTCATTGTCATGGATATGCATTAATGTCTGTCTGCCATCTTACCTTTCCTCCTCATGTGTCCATCTTAGAGGCCAGAACCCTTTCACCTGGCTTCCTTTATAATCTCCTCCCAGCCTGACTCCACCCCAGGCCCTATCACAGAACACTATATTAACCTGTGCACTGCAAGCCTGCTTTGCTGATCAATGTGTTTGTTAGGCATTGTGTGTTTGGGTTCCTGCCTGCCGTGTGCTACGTCTGTCTCTCTGTTACATATTTGGCTTGTCCCCGACTATCCCTGTCTGCTCGTGCCCCTTGACCTTTGGCTTGTCCTTCGTTATCCTTGTCTGCTTGTGGCCCTTGACCTTCTGCTGGTTATTCGTTACTCTTATATCTTGTGCTGCTGCCTCCCCTCTTTTCCCCTTATCCTACGGGGCGTGAGCTAGGAGACTCTAGGGGCCGCGACCTGGACCCAGCCTGCAGCATAACATCCTCACCACTAGAGGCTCTGGAGAAGACCTGCTGGGTCTTAGACTCCGCGCCCTGGGGAATCTTGGCTCTAGCTTCCTATAGGATCCCGGTTGTGCTCCTCTGGTCCCGCTTTCCACAACCACCCAGTTTCCTATCTGCAGCAGTCAGCCATAGGGTTCACTACCTTGCGGTGCACTCCTGTCCCCCTACGGTGTGCATCTGTCACCTGGCCACAGGTGACCTGACAGTTTGATCAGCCATGGACCCGGCAGACAGGCCGCTCCCCGCGGATGATCCATTACAGGGCATCGTCCGTAGACTTGAGACCCAGGAATCAGATCAGACTCAGGTGATGCGATTCCTCCAGGATCTGGCTTCTCGCTTCGAGCAGCTTCAGACCTCCGTGGGAACCCAAAATCTGCAACCTCAAGTACAACCAGCGGCTGCGCCTTTCGCATCAGTCGCAACCACACACTCACTAGAACTGCCAGCTCCGTTCCGTTTCTCTGGGGACTCCAAGGCCTGCAGGGGGTTTCTCAGCCAATGTACGATTCATTTTGAGCTTCAGCCTCAAAACTTCCTGTCTGATCAGGCTAAGGTAGCCTATATCATCTCCCTCCTCTCCGGTGAAGCCTTAGCCTGGGCTGCCCCCCTGTGGGAAAGGAATGATTCGGTGGTTTCCATCCTGTCCGACTTCTTGGAGCTCTTTCGGAACATCTTCGAGGAGCCGGCTCGGGCTTCTTCAGCGGCTAGTGCTGTCTTACGTCTTCGCCAAGAAGCTAGTTCAGTGGGACAATACGCTCTTCAGTTCCGTATCCACACAGCTGAATTGAGCTGGAATAATGAGGCCCTGGTCGCTACCTTTTTACATGGCCTCTCTGACCGAGTGAAAGACGAATTAGCGGGAAGAGCCATTCCCGTCGGTCTGGACGATGTAATTTCTTTGTGCAACCAGATCAACATTCGTTTTCAGGAGAGGTCGCTAGAAAAAAGACGCCAGCACTCTCTGGGTCCTAGCCAGTCTGAGCTCCCCTCCCTTCGTCACCGTGGAGCATCTTCTGCCTGCTGAGGGACCTATGCAGCTGGGCCGGACCAGACTAACCCCCGAAGAACGTGCTAGGTGCAGAACTCTGGGCTTGTGCCTCCATTGTGGGGGCAAGGGTCATTTTCGTGACTTTTGCTCGCTTCTGTCCGGTAAACGTTTGGGCCGAATACATTTGGAAGGTGGAGTATTGGACCCTGAAACATCACCTTCTCGCCTTCTCCTGCCGGTGTTCCTTCATGTAGGCACTTCTCCTCAATCAACCCTTGCATATCTGGATTCAGGGGCAGCCGGCAATTTTATGGATTGGGGAACTGCTTCTTCTATAAAGCTTACCCTTTCACCTCTCGCTACCCCATTGGTAGTCTCGGCTATTGATGGCACTGTTCTCCCAGGGGGCCTTATTCGCTTCCAGACGCTACCCATTAGGATGTCGGTAGGGATTCTCCACCAGGAGTGGATATCCTTTCTCATTCTACCCAAG
Source organism: Rana muscosa (assembly GCA_029206835.1). Lineage (NCBI taxonomy): Eukaryota > Metazoa > Chordata > Amphibia > Anura > Ranidae > Rana > Rana muscosa. Next base: position 1,140,259,954 of record CM055116.1, on the reverse strand, counting down.
GCCTCTACCCCCATTGTATTGGGCCTTCCTTGGCTGCAGCTCCACTCTCCACATGTAGACTGGGCCTCTGGGCAGGTCCTGGCTTGGGGTCCCTCATGTTTCTCGTCATGTCTTCTCAAGGTGGCCCCCAAAGAGAGACTTCCGGTTGCTACCACTTCTGTTTCTTCTGATCTTCCCGCTGCATACAGCGATTACCAGGATGTGTTCTGTAAGAAATCAGCTGAGGTGCTTCCTCCCCACAGGTCTTTTGACTGTGCTATTGATCTTGTCCCCGGAGCATCTCTGCCCAGGGGTCGTACCTACCCTCTGTCCATCCCAGAGACCCAGGCCATGTCTGAGTATGTTGCAGAGAATCTGGAGAGAGGTTTCATCCAGAAATCCGCATCACCTGCAGGGGCAGGGTTCTTTTTCGTTGCCAAAAAGGATGGTACCCTAAGAACCTGTATCGACTATCGAGGTTTAAACGCGGTTACTATTAAAAGTCGATACCCCCTACCCTTAATATCTGAACTATTCGATAGGTTGAAGGGTGCCTCCATTTTCACCAAGTTGGATCTCAGAGGCACGTACAATCTCATTCGAATATGGGAGGGTGACGAATGGAAGACTGCATTCAACACTAGAGACGGGCATTACGAATACCTGGTGATGCCTTTTGGTTTGTGTAATGCCCCAGCTGTGTTTCAAAACTTCGTCAATGAAATCTTCAGAGATCTGCTGTACCAGTTTGTTGTCATCTATCTGGATGACATTCTGATCTTTTCTGAAAATCTGCTCGTCCACAGAAATCATGTCCGCACTGTACTTCAGCGTCTTAGAGAGAACAATCTCTATGCCAAGCTGGAGAAATGTTCCTTTGAATGTTCTGAGGTCCTGTTTTTGGGGTGCTTTGTCTCATGTTCGGGTCTTCGTATGGATCCTGCGAAGGTCTTGGCTATTACCAACTGGCCTCTTCCTGCTAGCCTCAAGGCCACACAGCGCTTTCTTGGCTTCACAAATTATTATAGGCAGTTCATAAGGAATTACTCTTCCATTGCCGCGCCTATTATCGCTTTAACCAAGAAGGGTGCGAATGCCAAAGACTGGCCCCCCGAAGCTGTCTCTGCATTTCACGACCTGAAACAGGCCTTTGTTTCTGGACCTCTCTTGAGGAGACCAAATCCTGGGGATGCATTTTTTATTGAAGTAGACGCTTCCTCAATGGGGGTGGGAGCTGTGCTTCTTCAAATCTTTGAGAAGAAACGTCAACCATGTGCGTTCTTCTCCAAAAAAAATTCTCAGGCAGAGAGGAATTATGCCATCGGTGATCGGGAACTTCTCGCGATTAAATTGGCGTTAGAGGAGTGGCGTAATCTCTTGGAGGGTTCCCCTCACTCCATAACGATCTTTACTGACCACAAGAATTTACAGTATCTACAGAATGCTAAACGTCTGAATCCTAGACAGGCCAGGTGGAGTTTCTTCTTTGCCCGTTTTAATTTCACGAGTACTTACAAACCTGGTTCCTGCAACGGTCGGGCTGATGCCCTCTCTAGGTCATTTGACACTTTTGACGAGGAGTCCGCCCCTGAACCTGAGCCGATCATTCCAACCTCGTGCATTGCTGCCCACTCTACCACCCTGAAGTCAAAGATTCCGCCTGGTAAGACCTTTGTCCCCACTGAGCTAAGAGCTAAGATCCTTCGTTGGGGACATGATTCCAAGTTGGCAGGTCATTCTGGATTCCTCCGATCCTTCTTACTCATTAGTCGTCACTACTGGTGGCCTAATCTCCGCTCAGACGTCAAAGACTACGTTAAGGCTTGTCATGTCTGTGCTCAGTCTAAATCCTCCACACAAGCTCCTGCTGGTCTCCTCATGCCCTTGCCCATTCCTAAGGAGCCCTGGGCTCATATTGCCATGGATTTTATCACCGACCTCCCACTGTCGGAGAATAATACAGTCAGTTGGGTGGTAATCGATCGGTTCTCCAAGATGGCTCATTTTGTTCCTCTTCCTGTTCTTCCTTCTGCCCCTGCCTTGGTTCCCATTTTCATTCGAGAAATTCTCCGCCTTCATGGGGTTCCTTCTCATATTGTTTCCGATAGGGGAGTCCAATTCACGTCTCGTTTTTGGAGAGCCTTTTGCAAATCCCTCAATATTGTCTTGGATTTTTCCTCTTCTTACCATCCCCAATCCAATGGACAGACTGAGAGGGTTAATCAGGAGTTGGAGGTCTTTCTTTGCACCTTTGTGTCTTCTCACCATGACGATTGGTCCTCTCTACTCCTGTGGGCAGAATTCTCCCATAACAATCATGTGAATACCAGTTCGCAGAAGACACCCTTTTTCACAGTTTATGGAAAACACCCTCAACTTCCTCTTCCCATGATCTGTTCTCCAGATATTCTAGCTTTGGCTTCGGTTCAGGAGTCTCTCAATTCCATTTGGGGTGACGTTCATGATTCCCTCCGGGCAGCTACTGAAAAATTCAAAGGCTTTGCCGACCGCCGCAGGCGTAAATCGCCTTCTCTTCAGCCAGGGGACAAAGTCTGGATCTCTACCAGGAACATCAAGCTCCGAGTTCCTTCTCTGAAGTTTGCTCCACGATTCATTGGTCCTTACACGGTAACTGCTAAACTGAATCCGGTTTGTTTCAAACTCCAGATTCCTAAGAACCTTAAAATCACTAACTCCTTCCATGTTGCCCTTCTAAAGCCTTTAGTCCTCAATAAATTCTCTTGTCCTCTCCCTACCGTGGCGCCTGTCTCTGAGGATAATCAGGAGTACGAGGTCAGTCAAATTCTGGACTCCCGACTTTGTAAAGGCGTTCTTCAGTACCTCGTTCATTGGAAGGGGTTTGGTCCTGAGGAGAGGTCTTGGATCACTGCATCTGAGGTCTTTGCACCCCGTCTGTTAAAGGAGTTTCATCTGAAGTTTCCCTCTAAACCTGGGCCCAGGCGGAAAAGGGGGAGGCCTCATAAGAGGGAGGGTACTGTCATGGATATGCATTAATGTCTGTCTGCCATCTTACCATTCCTCCTCGTGTGTCCATCTTAGAGGCCAGAACCCTTTCACCTGGCTTCCTTTATAATCTCCTCCCAGCCTGACTCCACCCCAGGCCCTATCACAGAACACTATATTAACCTGTGCACTGCAAGCCTGCTTTGCTGATCAACGTGTTTGTTAGGCATTGTGTGTTTGGGTTCCTGCCTGCCGTGTGCTACGTCTGTCTCTCTGTTACATATTTGGCTTGTCCCCGACTATCCCTGTCTGCTCGTGCCCCTTGACCTTTGGCTTGTCCTTCGTTATCCTTGTCTGCTTGTGGCCCTTGACCTTCTGCTGGTTATTCGTTACTCTTATATCTTGTGCTGCTGCCTCCCCTCTTTTCCCCTTATCCTACGGGGCGTGAGCTAGGAGACTCTAGGGGCCGCGACCTGGACCCAGCCTGCAGCATAACATCCTCACCACTAGAGGCTCTGGAGAAGACCTGCTGGGTCTTAGACTCCGCGCCCTGGGGAATCTTGGCTCTAGCTTCCTATAGGATCCCGGTTGTGCTCCTCTGGTCCCGCTTTCCACAACCACCCAGTTTCCTATCTGCAGCAATTAGCCATAGGGTTCACTACCTTGCGGTGCACTCCTGTCCCCCTACGGTGTGCATCGGTCACCAGGCCACAGGTGACCTGACAGTCATAGGCAGAATCCACATAGCATAGAGAGCGCTCCTAATTGTAGGACTATTATTTTCATCACTTCAAACGAGAAAGGATATCTGTGAATAAATGTACGGTATGTATGTAACTTTTCTATTTTCTTAGTTCAAATAAATTATATTCTATAATCTGGTGTTATATTATATGTGTCTGGAGGTAACCGTTCAACGCCCAGTACATATTCTTCTCCCCTTCCATAAACCACATGTTTACCTTTACATGGTATGAAGATCCTAATCCACAGTCAGGCATCTGTGGAATCATTTAAAGAAGTCAGGACCTGCATGTGGCCACTCTCTCTGCATCTCATAGTTGAGTAGGTGTCATGCAGTAAGGCCTGTTTCACACGGGCTTCAGCTTGTATAAGAACAGTGTGAACAGCAAGCTTTGACAAAGCATTTGTGTCAGGGCCCTGACTGGCGGCTAGTGAGGACACAGGAAGTGGATCCTCTGTGCCAGAGAGGCGAAGTCACGGGTCGCACTGGAGGACCGGTTCTAAGCAGCTACCGGTTTTCACCAGAGCCCGCCGCAAGGCGGGATGGACTTGCTGCGGCGGTAGCAACCAGGTCGTGTCCCCCAGTAGCGGCTCGACTTCTCTGGCAGCTGAGATAGGCACGGTACACTGGGACTAGGCAGAGGCAAGGTCAGACGTAGCGGAAGGTCAGGGCAGGCGGCAATGGTACGTAGTCAGGGGCAACGGCAGAAGGTCAGATACACTGGAAAGGCAAGTACAAAACGCTTTCTCAGGGCACTAAGGCAACAAGATCCGGCAAGGACAGGAAGGGGGAGTGGGTTTTTAAGTGTTTTGGAGTGTGACACAGTAATTGGACCAGGCACCAATCAATGGTGCACTGGCCCTTTAAATTTAAGAAGACCGGCGCGCGCGCGCCCTAGAGAGCAGCGGGACCGCGCGCGCTGGGACGGAGCAGGGGGAGGAGGCCGGTGAGCAGGATGGGATGCGATCCGCGGGCGGACAGGTGCCGCCGCATGGATCGCATCCCCGCCAGCATCAGAGCAGCGCTCACGGTCAGAGGAGCCGACCGGAGCGCTGCAGGGGGACAGACGCCGCGGGCGCTCCGGGATGGATGGGACACCCGGAGCGCTCGGCGTTACAGTACCCCCCCCCTTAGGTCTCCCCCTCTTCTTGGAACCCAAGAATCTTCGGATGAGCTCTTTATCTAAAATGTTGGCCTCAGGTTCCCAGGACCTTTCCTTGGGACCACAGTTCTCCCAATCCACTAAAAAACATTTTTTACCTCGGATGACCTTGGAGGCGAGGATCTCTTTCACCGAGAAGACATCAGAAGAACCAGAGACAGGAGCAGGAGCAGTGACCTTAGGGGAAAATCGGTTAAGAATGAGGGGTTTAAGAAGAGACACATGAAAAGAGTTGGGAATACGAAGAGAAGGAGGAAGGTGGAGCTTGTAAGAAACAGAATTGATTTGGTTTTTGATTTTAAATGGCCCGAGGTAACGAGGGCCCAGCTTGTAGCTAGGTACCCGAAACCGAACATATTTGGAGGAGAGCCACACTTTGTCACCAGGGGCATAGACAGGAGGGATTCTTCTTTTTTTATCTGCATGTCTCTTCATGCGGGCAGAGGCCAGTGAGAGCGACTTTTGAGTCTCTTTCCAGATAGAGGCAAAGTCCTGAGTGAATTCATCCACGGCCGGAACTCCAGAAGACGTGGGAATGGGGGGGGGGGCAATGGGTGACGGCCGTAGACCACAAAGAAAGGCAACTTGGAGGAAGATTCAGAGTTTTTGAAATTGTATGAGAATTCTGCCCAGGGCAATAGGTCGACCCAATCGTCTTGACGGGCGGAGACAAAATGTCGTAGGTAGTCGCCAAGGACCTGGTTAACTCTCTCCACCTGTCCATTGGACTGCGGGTGATAAGCGGAAGAAAAATTCAACTTAATTTTTAGTTGAGTACAGAGAGCTCTCCAAAATTTTGAGATGAATTGAACACCTCTATCCGAGACGATATGTGAGGGCAGCCCATGGAGGCGGAAAATTTGAAGAAAAAAATGCTTCGCCAACTGAGGTGCAGTAGGCAGACCAGGGAGCGGGACAAAATGAGCCATTTTAGAAAAGCGGTCAACGACCACCCAGATGACAGTGTTACTACGAGACAAATGGAGGTCCGTGATGAAATCCATGGCGATGTGGGACCATGGTTGTTCAGGCACAGGTAGGGGAAGGAGAAGACCTGCAGGCTTCTGGCGAGGCATCTTGTCACGTGCACAGATAGTGCAGGCCCGTACAAAGCCAGTCACATCTTCCTCCTGGGTAGGCCACCAATAGTGTCTGGCAATCAATTGTATGGATTTTTTGATCCCAGCGTGACCGGCTAGATTGGAGGAATGGCCCCACTTGAGTATCTGAAGCCGAAGGCGTGGAGGAACGAAAGTCTTTCCTGGAGGAATTGGCACGAGAGAAGCGGGAGCAGAGGAAATCAGACACTCAGGGGGTATGATGTGTTGAGGAGGAGTCTCGGTTTCAGAGGTATCGGAGAAACGGGACAAAGCATCAGCCCTGACATTTTTGTCTGCGGGCCGAAAATGGATCTGGAAGTTGAAGCGGGCAAAGAACAATGACCACCTGGCCTGGCGAGGATTTAGGCGCTGAGCGGACTGAAGGTAGGACAAATTTTTATGGTCAGTGTAGATGGAGATAGGGTGAAGGGATCCTTCCAGGAGATGTCTCCACTCTTCTAATGCCAACTTGATGGCCAACAGTTCACGGTCACCTATGGAATAGTTTTTTTCCGGAGGGGAGAAAGTTTTAGAGAAAAAACCACAAGTGACGTTTTTCCCTTTAGCGTTTTTTTGAAGAAGCACAGCTCCGGCTCCTACCGAGGAGGCGTCGACTTCAAGGAAGAACGGCTTTAGAGGATCTGGCCGAGACAGGACAGGTGCAGAGGAGAAGGCGGTCTTAAGGCGAGTAAAGGCTTCCTCTGCTTGAGGTGGCCAGGACCTAGGATTTGCGTCTTTTTTGGTCAGTGCCCCTATAGGAGCAACGATGGTGGAGAAGTGGGGTATGAACTGACGATAGTAGTTGGCGAAACCAAGGAAGCGTTGGATAGCACGAAGTCCAGAGGGGCGTGGCCAACCCAAGACTGCGGAGAGTTTGTCAGGGTCCATTTGAAGACCTTGTCCAGAGACCAGATAACCTAGGAAAGGAAGACTGCTGCGCTCAAAAAGGCATTTTTCAAATTTAGCGTAAAGATGATTTACGCGGAGGCGCTGGAGCACTTGACGGACATGGAGCCGATGTTCCTTAAGGTTGGCAGAGAAGATTAGGATGTCGTCAAGATAGACAACCACACAGGTATACAGTAGGTCCCGGAAGATTCCGTTGACAAAATCTTGAAAGACTGCAGGGGCGTTGCAAAGTCCGAACGGCATGACGAGATATTCAAAGTGACCGTCTTTGGTGTTAAATGCGGTTTTCCATTCATCTCCTTTACGGATTCTGATGAGGTTATAAGCGCCCCTGAGGTCCAATTTAGAAAAAACTTTTGCTCCGCGCAGACGGTCAAAGAGCTCCGAGATGAGAGGCAGAGGGTAGCGATTTTTAATAGTGATTTTATTGAGACCACGATAGTCTATGCAAGGGCGTAGAGATCCGTCCTTCTTGGCCACGAAGAAGAAGCCCGCTCCGGCTGGAGAAGATGATTTCCTAATAAAACCTCTCTTGAGGTTCTCCTGAATGTATTCAGTCATGGCCTTGGTTTCAGGAGAGGAGAGAGGGTAAATTCTGCCACGGGGTGGTGTAGTACCTGGGAGCAAGTCAATGGGGCAGTCGTAGGGTCTATCTGGTGGTAAGACCTCCGCCTGTTTTTTGCAAAAGACATCAGAAAAGTCCTGATAGGCCTTTGGAAGGCCAGGCAAAGGAGTAGTGATGGGGACTTGACAGGTCGGTACAGACTTAAGGCAATGCTTGTGACAGGAGTCACCCCAGGATTTGATGTCCCCAGTGGTCCAGTCGAGGGTAGGAGTGTGACGCTGGAGCCAGGGTAGGCCAAGAAGGATGTCAGAAGTACAGTTCAGCAAAACAAAGAATTCAATCTTTTCTTGGTGAAGAACACCAACGGACATGAGCAGGGGTTCGGTGCGGTAACGCACGGTACAATCCAAATTCTCTCCATTTACAGAGGAAATGAAGAAGGGTTTGATGAGACGGGTAACAGGAATGTTGAACCTGTTGATGAAATAGGCTTCAATAAAGTTTCCTGCAGAACCAGAGTCCAGAAAGGCCACTGCAGGGAAGAGGGAGCCAGCAGAAGGAGAAATCCGCACAGGAATAGTCAGACGTGGAGAGGAAGAATTCACACCCAGTAACGCCTCTCCCACGTTCACTAGGTGCGGGCGTTTCCATGACGCGGAGGACGAATAGGGCAGTCTTTTAGGAAGTGATCAGAGCTCGCACAATAAAGGCATAAGTTCTCGTTCCTACGGCGAGACCTCTCTTGTAGGGTCAGGCGAGAACGGTCCACTTGCATGGCCTCCTCGGCGGGAGGCACGGTAACAGGATGCATTGGATTCAGAAAGAGAGGAGCCAGGTGTGGATAACGCCTGGTGCGAACAAGATCTTTCTCCTGGTGAAGCTCTTGGCGTCTTTCGACGTAACGCATATCGATGCGGGTAGCTAAATGGATGAGTTCCGTCAAGGAAGAGGGTATCTCTCGTGCGGCCAGACAATCCTTGATGTGGCCGGATAAACCCTTCTTGAAGGTCGCGCAGAGAGCCTCATTATTCCAAGCTAACTCTGAGGCCAGTGTGCGGAACTGTATGGCATATTCGCCCACAGAAGAGTTTCCTTGGACAAGGTTAAGCAGGGCGGTTTCAGCGGATGAGGCTCGGGCTGGTTCCTCAAAAACGCTGCGAACCTCAGCAAAGAAGGACTGAACGGTGGCTGTAGCAGGGTCGTTGCGGTCCCAGAGTGGCGTGGCCCAGGCCAAGGCCTTTCCAGACAACAGAGAGACCACGAATGCCACTTTAGACCGTTCTGTGGAAAACTGGTCAGACATCATCCCAAGATGCAGGGAACATTGGGACAAGAATCCCCGGCACATCCTAGAATCCCCGTCAAATTTCTCCGGAAGAGACAGGCGAATTCTCGAGGTAGTAGCGGCAGCTCGGAGAGGGGAAGATGCTGGAGGCTGCGGCGGCAGAAGCTGCTGGACCATGGCGGTCAACTGCGACAGCTGCTGTCCTTGTTGGGCGATCTGTTGCGACTGCTGGGCAACCACGGTAGTGAGGTCAGCGAGATTTGGCAGTGGTACCTCAGCGGGATCCATGGCCGGATCTACTGTCAGGGCCCGGACTGGCGGCTAGTGAGGACACAGGAGGTGGATCCTCTGTGCCAGAGAGGCGAAGGCACGGGTCGCACTGGAGGACCGGTTCTAAGCAGCTACCGGTTTTCACCAGAGCCCGCCGCAAGGCGGGATGGACTTGCTGCGGCGGTAGCAACCAGGTCGTGTCCCCCAGTAGCGGCTCGACTTCTCTGGCAGCTGAGATAGGCACGGTACACTGGGACTAGGCAGAGGCAAGGTCAGACGTAGCGGAAGGTCAGGGCAGGCGGCAATGGTACGTAGTCAGGGGCAACGGCAGAAGGTCAGATACACTGGAAAGGCAAGTACAAAACGCTTTCTCAGGGCACTAAGGCAACAAGATCCGGCAAGGACAGGAAGGGGGAGTGGGTTTTTAAGTGTTTTGGAGTGTGACACAGTAATTGGACCAGGCACGAATCAATGGTGCACTGGCCCTTTAAATTTAAGAAGACCGGCGCGCGCGCGCCCTAGAGAGCAGCGGGACCGCGCGCGCCGGGACGGAGCAGGGGGAGGAGGCCGGTGAGCAGGATGGGATGCGATCCGCGGGCGGACAGGTGCCGCCGCATGGATCGCATCCCCGCCAGCATCAGAGCAGCGCTCACGGTCAGAGGAGCCGACCGGAGCGCTGCAGGGGGACAGACGCCGCGGGCGCTCCGGGATGGATGGGATACCTGGAGCGCTCGGCGTTACAATTTGCAGAGCTTTCAGCAAGCTTTGTTGAGGCTGGGTTCACACTAATGCGAATTGGATGAAGATTTGCCGCATCCAATTCGCATGACAAGAGATTGTGACCGGCTCTCTATGGAGCCGGCTCACACTTCTTTGTGGCGGCTCTGGAGCAGCTTGCACAGTAGTCCTGTGCGTCTTTGGCTCTGTTTCAGGCAAAATTTGGCCCTGATTCGTCCCTGAAATGTTGAACAGGGACACACCGGCCCCTTGGCTGCGAGCCGCATCCAGCATCAGTGTGAACCCAGCCTTAAGCTTTGAAAGTGCCATTCAGCTCCATATTGTAAATGTTGAACACTGATCCTAAGGGTTCCTATAGTGTTAATGAGCATTTAGAATGTGTTGTACATGTTCATGTTGCGTCAGGCAACACTTCTCAAATGCCCAGGGGTGTGTTGTTTTTTTATTTTTAACAAGGCTAAAATGGGAAATAATCACCTATGACGCTTTGCAATCGCACCTTAAATGCGCCATAGGCACACTGTGTCTGTGTCTGCTCTGCTTATGCAAAGCTGTCATCTGCCTGCTCAACGGGGATCAGCGGAAATATCCTCTGCTGAGCAAGCGGATCCCAGCCGCAGTCTGCCCCGTGTAAAAGGGGCCTTATATTTCAGATTCAGCCCTTGTTCACACTGCCGCAACTTCAAAGTCGTGGGACTTTGAATCCAACATCTCTGCATGACTTCATCACGGCTTACATATGACTTCTTTAACAGAAGCCAATGCAAGTCGTGTTGAAGTTGCACCAAAAGCAGTGCAGAAACCTTTCTCTAATTTAGAACGACTTGAGTCAGACCAATTAGAATGGTTCCATTGCAGTTAATGAGGCGCGACCTGTCATGCAATTTTTAACTCTCACATCGCATGACAAGTAGCAGCAGTGAGAACCAAGGCTTAGCGGGGGGGGGGGGGGATATCTTACTGATTAGAACAGATGTTGTCTATGTATCTTAAGGAAAGTTCTGCTTCTATGCAACCCGAGTTTCCTCGGTTTGATCTATATAACCTGAGCTCAGCATAATGCTGCAGTGGGTGTCAGCACAGACACAATATTTTCAATGTGTCAGATGGTGGGCTGCGTATCAACTGCTACCCTGCTGTGAAGAAAGAAGGAAAAATGTAAATTGGTCAAATTTAATGATTTCAACTCATTTTTAAAACAGTATTCTTCTTGTTCATTACCCTGGAGTTCTAATATGTTTTTATAATGACTTCAACATTGCTGGATGTCTTACAGCTGTATGTGCATTCATCATCTGGTCCTGGATGTGGTGGGCTCTACATGTTGGCATATGATAAGTATATTCTGTTTCCATATTTTCCTGATGGCTGTTGTGAAAACAATTTCTAGGCTGGTTTTAATGATAAGTGATTTAGTAGTAGTTGTTTTTGTGCATTGTCAATCAAACTGTCATGGACGCTTGCCTCTTGGACCCACAACAAGGCTCCGACGCAGCCCCGCTAGTAGGCTTCCGACTGTAAACAGCCGTGTGCCATTGCGCATGCGCGTGCGCCAATCGCGCGCACACGCTGACACTGCCTTGGCGCCCAGTGCCCTTTAAAAGGGGCTTCTTCTGTCCAGACTCTTGCTGTCTGATCTGCAGCTTATCCTGTAAATGACCCTGAAACTGCACCTGTTGTTACTCTGACTTGGCTTTCTGACCTTGCTGCTATCTCCAGTCCTGACCTTTGGCTTCCTTGACCTAGTCCTGCTCATCTGTCTGCCTGATCCTCTGTTGCCTGATCCAGCCTGAACTCTGACCATCCGCTGCCTGACGCTTCTGCCTGTATCTGATCCGCTGTGCATTACCTGGCTCGTCTGACCCTTCTCCTGCCTGCTGCTTGCATCCGCATGTACCTGCATTCCCAGCTACCTGCACCCGCTGACCTGCATCATCTGACCTGCATCTTCAGCCGTCTACAGCAGTCTTCTCATCCAGTCCAGGAGAACCCAACAGGCACTCATACCCCACTGTGCTCCTTCGGCCACTGTCCCAACTCCAGTGACCTGGGAACCAGGGCTGTACGAGAGGTCTCCCTCTGCACGTCAGGCTCACCTCCAAGGTACGTGTCACAAACACAGATGCAGGCTTTTAATGAGTAATATAGACATCCACCTGTAAATTTAGTTTATATTCAGGAACAGCTGCAAGCAGAAACTCCTTAAAGCGGAGTTCCACCCACATTTTTCACTCCTCACCATACCTCACTAATGTGCATCCTTAAAATGAATTGGCAATTTATTATTTTTTTTCTGTTCACTTACCTGATTTAAGCCTATAATCTAATTTAATTTCCTTCTTTAGGGGCCGCGACCACGTACATTATTTCTGGTTTTGCATTGGCTCCTGTGAGATCTTGGTCAGCTTGGCATAACACTGTGCCCGTAACATTTAACATTGGCGTCTATGGAAATTCTTGGTCAGCTTGGCATGGCACGGCTCCAGTAACATTTAACATTGGCATCTATGGAAAACTCTTTATCAGCTTGGCATGGCACGGCTCCAGTAACATTTAACATTGGCGTCTATGGAAAGCCAAGCTGACCAAGATTGCACCGCACTACACATGCAAAAGATTGGCAGGTGCATGCTGGGTAGCCAGCATGCACGAAATGCAGGACACTGTGCCTTCAGATGCCTACACTGGAGATGGCCGCGCTGTGCAGGAACTTCACAAAGTAAGAAAACGTTGCTGCACAAATAGAAAAATGGGCATAGTTTACAGCATACCTTTGTTAAATTGCACGAGGCATAAGTATTCTAGGAGTATTTTTATCTTAAAAGTCATATTTCGGCCGGAACTCTGCTTTAACCACTTCCCGACCGCGCCATGTACAAAAGACGTCCACAGCGCGGTCGAGTTATCCTGAGTGGACGTCCCAGGGACGTCCTCACAGAATCTTGCTCCCGCGCGCCCCCAGGGGCGCGCTCCAGGATATGTCCGTGACCGCCGGGTCCGGAAGACCCGGCGCATCACGGATCACGGTAGATGGCCGCTAATCGCGGCCGTTTACCACGTGATCGCTCCGTCAAATGACGGAGCGATCACTTGTAAACAGACCGGCGTCATTTGATGACGCCGGTTCCTCCCTCCCCTCTCTGTACCGATCGGTACAGTGTGAGAGGAGAGGGGAGGGAGCGGATCATGTCCGCTCCCTCCCCCATGTCAGCTGTGGGCTGGATCTGTGACAATTGCAGTCACAGATCCAGCAATCCATCCATCCCTGCTCAGCCATCCCTGTGCAATACTCTGCCAATACTCTGCAATACACCCTGTGCAATACTCTGCAATACACCCTGTGCAATACTCTGCAATACACCCTGTGCAATACTCTGCAATACCCTGTGCAATACTCTGCAATACACCCTGTGCAATACTCTGCAATACACCCTGCCAATACTCTGCAATACCCTGTGCAATACTCTGCAATACACCCTGCCAATACTCTGCAATACACCCTGTGCAATACTCTGCAATACACCCTGTGCAATACTCTGCAATACACCCTGTGCAATACTCTGCAATACACCCTGTGCAATACTCTGCAATACACCCTGTGCAATACTCTGCAATACCCTGTGCAATACTCTGCAATACCCTGTGCAATACTCTGCAATACACCCTGCCAATACTCTGCAATACCCTGTGCAATACTCTGCAATACACCCTGCCAATACTCTGCAATACACCCTGTGCAATACTCTGCAATACACCCTGTGCAATACCCTGCCCATACTCTGCAATACCCTGTGCAATACCCTGCCCATACTGTGCAATACCCTGCCCATACCCTGCAATACTCCGCAATACTCCACAATACCCAGCAATACTCCACAATACCCGGCAATACTCCACAATACCCAGCAATACTCCACAATACCCGGCAATACTCCACAATACCCGGCAATACCCGGCAATACTCCACAATACCCGGCAATACTCCACAATACCCGGCAATACTCCACAATACCCAGCAATACTCCACAATACCCTGCAATACTCCACAATACCCTGCAATACTCCACAATACCCTGCAATACCCTGCAATACTCCTCAATACCCCGCAATACTCGTCAATACTCCTCAATACCCGGCAATACTCCTCAATACCCGGCAATACTCTGCAATAACCACTTCCCGCCCGCCCGCCGGCCGTCATATGACGTCCTTGACTTTGTGCGGAGATATCTGAATGATGGGAGCAGCTACAGGCATCATTCAGATATTCGCTTTTTCAGCTGGCGATTCCCTACACCATAAGAACAATCATAGCGGCTGTTCCACCGCTTGATCGCTCTTACGGAAGGTGAGAGGGGATGCCCCCCCCCCTCCCGCTGCCCTCCGGTGCTTCTACAGACTCACCGCTACGATCAAAGCCAAGATTGTTTTTTTTTTTGTTTTTTTTTAGGCTTCCCAGCCTAGAGGTGAGATGTGGGGTCTTATTGACACCCCCCCCCATATCTCACTGTAAAGAGGACCTGTCATGCCATATTCCTATTACAAGGGATGTTTACATTCCTTGTAATAGGAATAAAAGTGCTAAAAAAAAAAATTTGGGGCGGAAAAACATGTCAAACTAAAATAAATAAAGTAAAATGAACAATAAAATATATATTTTTTTTTTAAAGCGCCCCTGCCCCCGCGAGCTCGCATGCAGAAGTGAACGCATACGTAAGCCCCGCCCACATATGAAAACGGTGTTCAAGCCACACATGTGAGGTATCGTTGCGAACGTTAGAGCGAGAGCAATAATTTTGGCCCTAGACCTCCTCTGTAACTCAAAACATATAACCAGTAAAAATATTTAAAGCATTGCCTATGGGGATTTTTAAGTAGCGAAGTTTGGCGCCATTCCACGAGCGTGTGCAATTTTGAAGGGTGACATGTTAGGTATCTATTTACTCGGCGTAACTTCATCTTTCACATTATGCAAAAACACTGGGCTAACTTTACTGTTTTTTTTTTTTCTTTTAGGCACAAAACAGTTTTTTTCCGTAAAAAACGCGTTAGAAAAATTTCTGCGCAAATACCGTGCAAGATAAAAAGTTGCAATGACCACCATTATATTCTTTAAGGTCTTTGCTAAAAAAACATATATAATGTTTTGGGGTTCTATGTAATTTTATAGCAAATAAATGATGATTTTTACATGTAGGAGAGAAATGTCAGAATTGGCCTGGGTGCTCCAGAACGCCTGAAGGTGCTCCCTGCATGTTGGGCCTCTGTATGTGGCCACGCTGTGTAAAAGTCTCACACATGTGGTATCGCCATACTCGGGAGGAATAGCAGAATGTGTTTTGGGGTGTAATTTGTGGTATGCATATGCTGTGTGTGAGAAATAACCTGCTAATATGACAATTTTGTGGAAAAAAAAAAAAAGAAAAAAAAATCTTGATTTTTGCAAAGAATTGTGGGAAAAAATGACAACTTCAAAAAACTCACAATGACTCTTTCTAAATACCTTGGAATGTCTTCTTTCCAAAAAGGGGTCATTTGGGGGGTATTTGTACTTTTCTGGCATGTTAGGGTCTCAAGAAATGAGATCGGCCGTCAGTACTTCAGGTGTGATCAATTTTCAGATATTGGCACCATAGCTTGTGGACTCTATAACTTTCACAAAGACCAAAAAATATCCACCAATTTGTACTTATTTTTACCAAAGATATGTAGCAGTATAAATTTTGGCCAAAATGTATGAAGAAAAAATACTAATTTGCAAAATTTTATAACGGAAACAAAGAAAAATTCATTTTTTTACAAAATGTTCAGTCTTTTTTCTCTTATAGCGCAAAAAATAAAAAACCCAACAGTGATTAAATACCACCAAAAGAAAGCTCTATTTGTGTGAAAAAAAGGACAAAAATTTCATATGGGTACAGTGTTGTATGACTGAGTAATTGTCATTCAAAATGTGAGAGCACCGAAAGCTGAAAATTCGTCTGGTTAGGAAGGGGGTTTAAGTGCCCAGTTGTCAAGTGGTTAATCTATATGCATTTGTTTTTCTCATGTTTGTATAGTGCAGTATTAGGCCCCTTTCACACCAGCGGACCAGTCGAGTCCGCCTGTCTGTTTTTCAAGCAGAAGCAATCGGTCCACTCATTGTTCTCTATGGGGTGGCAGATTCCGCACTACTTGCAAATCGCACCCCGTTCATGCGAATCGATGCAAGTGTGTATGTTAAATGAAATAACATGATATACACACAATAATCATATTAATAATAAAAAGATTATTGTGTGCATATGATTGCGCAATGTGTGGATTCAGACTCATACTCCAGTTGAAGTCTTTTAATGAGTCCTTTCCATGCCATTGCGCCTATTTTTCTATGCCTTTGTGATCACAATAAGGAGACATTTTTATTGATGTTTGATATCCCGGATTATTGTGAGTTTTTTACTTTTTAATAAAACCCATGGCAAACAGTTTTACACTATGTGGAGGTCTTTTGTTTTTACAAAAGACTTCCACATAGTCAGGGCCGTCGGAACAGGACAGGCAAAACAAGCAATTGCTTGGGGCCCCGAGCTGGCCTAGGGCCCCAGCCTGCTGCCTGTCACTGTCCTCGATTTTCGCCCGGAGCCGATCCGCGGATTGCAGCCTTAGGAAAGGCCGCGGCTTCGGCCTAGCTCCGGAGCGGCGGCCATCTTGGTACACCCGGCGGTGACAGGCCGCCGCTAATGCTTATGGGAGTTGTAGTCCACAACGGCGACTACGTGCTGATGCTCCCTGCTCCTGGGGGGAGGAGTCAGTGTCAGTCACAGTCACTCAGGAGGGCAGCGCAGGCGTGCTACAACTCCCATTGCGGTCGGATCATATTTTGCCCGCCAGACAGTGCCTCTGGAAAAGGTAAGTCAGTGAATTACTTTTTAATGGAGTGATAAAGTCTCTAATAGTTCCACAAATAAAAAAGTAAATACGTTTTCTTGAAAAGTAGTAAAGAATCTGTCTTTCTTTGGCTCCACAAGCATGTACTTGTACATTATTTATGTTCTTCTGTCCAGTAATTCAGCCAGATCAGGATCCCTGAATATTTGTGCGTTTTTCTCCTGTAAACAACTTCCTGGTCACAGCAGCCTGCTTCTCCATCCCAATCCCCACTATTGGAGAAATGTCCAGTATCAGGGTTTTTTTTATTTTTTTATTTACTAAATAATAAAAATTAAAAAACCCTGATACTGGACATTTCTCCAATAGTGGGGATTGGGATAAGGAAGCAGGCTGCTGTGGCCAGGAAGTTGTTTACAGGAGAAAAGCGCACGAATATTCAGGGATCCTAATCCTGGCCTGGATTACTGGACAGAACAGAAATCATGTACAATACATGCTTGTGGAGCCATAGAAAGACTGACAGATTCTTTACTACTTTTCAAGAAAACGTATTTACTATTTTATTTGTGGAACTATTAGAGACTTTATCGCTCCATAATTATTTTTGAATATTTTTATTATTTTAACAGTGGACATTACAGGGGGAGATGTGGACAGTACAGGGGGGAGATCTGGATATTACAGTGGGGGAGATGTGGACAGTACAGGGGGGAGATCTGGATATTACAGTGGGGGAGATGTGGACATTACAGGGGGAGATGATGTGGACATTACAGTGGGGGAGATGTGGACATTACAGGGGGAGATGTGGACATTACAGGGGGAGATGATGTGGACATTTCAGTGGGGGAGATGATGTGGATATTACAGTGCGGAGTCCCCCTGTCCATCCCACGGTCCCCCTGTCCATCCCACTGTCCATAAACAGTCCTAAGCAGCATCTTAATGTTAATGTGAGTGTGTATGTGTTTTAAGTATGTTGGATTATATGCAACAGCAGTATTTGCACTGTAAACCTTTTTTATTTATATAAAGTGTGGGTGAGCTTAAACTGTATCGCTATGCTGTGGTTCCTGTAGGCTTTGTGTGAGTGCGCGGGGGGGGGGGGCCTCCATGTCCATTTTGCTTGGGGCCCCCAAATTCCTTCAAACGGCCCTGCACATAGTGAACTTTGAACAAGGTGAACTTTGCTGCCCTTACTTTTGGATATCATCTTTATTATTAACATTCGGATCCTTACTACTACACACTTGGTTGATGCTGCCTTATGATAAACGTATCCAATCTCCCCGTTTCTTGGTGGTGGATGCACATATAATGGTGACTCCCTAGGTCAATACTCTTGGATTTCTTCTCACCAATCTTTGTGAATGAACTAGTTTTTTGAATCACCAATTGGACTATACAATTGATGTTGATCATGTCACTCAAGTCTATCTATCTTTATTTAATTTTTTATTTATAAAAGTATATTTCTCAGAGAAAAGGATTTTACGGTGAGTACAAAAATCCTATTTTTTGCATAGTACACTTTATTATGTTAAGTCAATATTCAGTTGATGCTGTTCAGTTCATCTAATTTTCAAAATTTGGTTATGTATGGTAGTCACATGTTTGCAGAGTGCACTTTATTATGTTGATATGTCAATACTCACTTTTTATATATAGCGCTGCACTTTTTTATTTCATGTATTTGCAGAATTTTTGTTAGATTGTAGTGCTGGCTGCTACCGTCTTATTATAATAGCACAGTCATTTTTTATTATAACTTCCCTATATGGGTGTGTATGTCAAAGCGGTGTTCCAACCGTTTTTTTTTTTCGTTTATTAAAAGTCAGCAGCTACAAAAAGCATAGCTGCTGACTTTTAATACTTACCTGCCCCACGGTGCAGAGATGCGGCCGCCCGGAGGCTCGCTCCTCTCCCCTTCCTCTCCTTGGCGCCGTTATCATAACTGGGGGCACCCGGACGTGACAGCTTAAGGCTTCATGGCCGGGCGCGCACTGTGCATGCGCGAGTCGCGCTGCACTCTACTATTGGCCAGCCGATCTTCTGGGACCTGAGTTGTGTCCCAGAAGATTGCTGGCAGGGAGGGGCCGCCTAGGGCGAGAGGAGGAGTCGCCTAGGCGGCCGAAGATAGAAGGGAGGAAGTGGGACAGGAAGTCCCACTAAAAAGATGTTACCCACTCCCCCCAAAAAAAATGGCATGCCCAATTTCTGTTCAAAATCACATGTGATTCACTGCATCGCATAGTGTAAACCGGGGCTCAAGCAGACATTCACTCTCTCAGTTAGTATTTACTATTTGTATTCCTTCTGCGGCTAGCATTAGTAAATAGATAGAAATGTACATCATATTTACTTGTTTTAACCACTTAACGACCGCTCACTGTATATATACATCGGCAGAATGGCACCGACAGGCACAATCACGTACAGTGTACGTGATTGCCTTTGTATAGTTGGGGGGTCCGATCGAACCCCCCTTCTATACAGTGAGCGGTCGTTATCCGTTGGGGAGCGATCCGGGATGAGGGGATGGCGGTTCGATTCCGGCCACCCCCTCGCGATCGCTCCCGGCGAATGAAAATCTTCCTCTGCCTGTGTAATGTAAACACAGGCAGAGGAAGTGATGTCATCTCCCCTCGCGGCGGTCTTTTCGTCCGCAGCGCCGAGGAGAGAAGACGCAGGTTAGTGCACCAACAGTCCACTGACACGTATGCACACATAGGCACACATTTCACCCCCCAGTCACCCCCAGATCACCCCCCAGCCCCCAGTCACAGTGTCACTGACTGCAGTGAACATTTATTTTACTGATCACTGCATTTAGTGTCATCTGTGACAGTAAAAAGTTGCAGGGCAGTTAGATTTAGGCCCCTTTAGGTCCAGGGTAGCCCCCTAACCCCCCTAATAAAGGTTTAACCCCTTGATCATCCCCCAGGTAACCCTTTCACCCCCTAACTCCAGCGTCACTAAGCGATCGTTTTTTCTGATCGCTGTATTCGTGACGCTGGTGCCCTAGATAGGCAGTTATTTTTTTTTAGGTTCGCCGCAGGTTTTTATAGCGTCAGGTACCCACATATATTATTTTAACCCCCCGATTGCCCCTAGAGTTAACCCTTTCACCAGTGATCACCGTATAAGTTTTACTGGTGACACTGGTTAGCCAGTTAGTTATTTAGTTTTTTAGGTTACCCGTCAGGTTTTTATATAGCGTCAGGTACCCCCATATTTAACCTAATAAAGGTTTTAACCCCCTGATTGCCCCTAGTTAACCCTTTCACCAGTGATCACCATATAAAGGTTACGGGTGACGCTGGTTGGTTAGTTTGCTTTTTATAGCATCAGGGCACCCGCCATATATAACCCAATAAAGGTTTAATCCCCTGATCGCCCGGTGAGTGAGATCAATTAGGTTTTAGCGCTAGAGAGGGTCTGCGTCGCCCCAGGCAGCGTTAGGTTAGTGCCAGTAGCGCTAATACCCACGCGCAAAGCATACACCTCCCTTAGTGGTATAGTATCTGAACAGATTAATATCTGATCTAAACAGATCTATACTAGCGTCCCCAGCAGTTTAGGGTTCCCAAAAACGCAGTGTTAGCGGGATCAGCCCAGATACCTGCTAGCACCTGCGTTTAGCCCCTCCGCCCAGCCCAGCCCACCCAAGTGCAGTATCGATCGATCACTGTCACTTACCAAAGACACATAACTGCAGCGTTCGCAGAGACAGTCCTTATCCCTGTGATCGCTAACAGTTTTTTTTTTAAGCGTTTGATACATTTGCTGACAGTCAGGTGCTTTTTTACCTGTGAATCTTACTAGTGTACCCCTAAATTTAGAGCCCAAAATGGCAAATCGAAGGTACACTAGTAAAGAGGCCTACGAGATTCTGAGCATGACAGATAGTGAAGAGGAGGTCACGCATCTGTCAGATTCAGGCTCAGAATATCTTCCCGTAGAAGACAGTGAAGTCAGCGGCTTCACGTCAGATAGCTCTGACGACGAAGGTGAGGTCCCTGCTAAGGTCAGGCGTACCCGATCCCGATCTTCTGCTGTTGTTGAGGAGCAAGAACCGCAGGTCTCTCGTATCATGGAGCAGAGTAGTACTAGTGCCGCTATTCCTTCTGGTGAATTGGCAAGCACCAGCGGCCTAGTACAGCCTGGGCGTACATCCAGCACTGCAGTATCACGTGGTGACGTGGCGAGTCCCATAAGTGCAGTTCAAGCTGGCGAGGTGGCAAGCACAAGTAGTGTCCCGCTGCCACCAAGAAGAAGACAAAGGCAGGCCCGTCGTACCCATAGTGCCCTTCCTGCAGAATTCGCCTATCCTGATTGGGTCCCCACCACTTCTGCAGAACCCGTACTTCCCCCATTCACTGCCCAACCCGGTATTCAGGTGAATTCATCGCCGCTAATCCCCAGTTGCCTTCCATTGCCAAAGATTGGAAACCAATTACGGTTTCCGAATTTAAGACCTTTCTGGGCCTTTCCCTCAACATGGGCACACATAAATTTCCGACATTGCGTGCTTATTGGTCCACACACCCAATTGACTACATGCCCGTGTTCTCTGCCTCCATGCCCAGGAAACGATACGAGCAGATTTTGCGGTTCATGCACTTCAACGACAATGAACTTTGTCATCCACGTGGAGACCCTGAATACGACCGGCTCTACAAAACTCGGCCCCTCATAAACCACTTCAACGAACGTTTTGCAGCCTTGTTTATTCCCGATCAAGTTGTCTGCATTTATGAGTCCCTGATTAAATGTTCTGCCCGCTTGTCTTTCAAGCAGTACCTTCCCAGCAAGCGTGCCAGATATGGGGTCAAGCTCTATAAGTTCTGTGACAGGGCAACAGGCTATGTATGGAGCTTAACGGTTTATGAGGGAAAAGATAGTCAGGTTGAGCCGGTCAACTGCCCGGATTACATAGGGAGCGCTGGCAAGATAGTGTGGAACTTGGTGTCACCCTTATTCGGAAAGGGGTACCACTTGTATGTGGACAATTATTACATGAGCGTGCCACTGTTTAGTCACTTGTTTGATCATCAGATTGGAGCATGTGGCACCATGCGACCTAATCGCCGGGGCTTTCCCCAGCGGCTTGTAGATGCCCGTCTTAGGCTGGGGGAGAGAGCCTGCTTGAAGCGTAATAACTTGCTCACTATGAAGTGGAGGGACAATAAGAATGCTTTCCTTCTTACCTCCCTTCATGCAGACACGACAGTCCAAATTCCTACGGCGACTGGTGTTGTGGAGAAACCCCTCTGTGTCCACGAATATAACAAAAATATGGGAGGGGTGGACCTCAACGACCAGTTGTTGGCGCCGTATCTAATTGACCGTAAGGCGAGACGCTGGTACAAAAAAGTGTCTCTATCCTTTTTCCAATTGGCTTTGCTGAACGCTCATGTGCTATACAGAGCTTCAGGCGGGACTTTATCTCTCCTAAAATTCCAGGATGAGATAGTCACAGATTTCCTGTATCCAGGCGGTTCTGCACCTCACCATCCCCTACCAAAAGCAGTAAGCCGGCTGCATGAGAGGCATTATACGTATGTCCTCGAGAGTACCCCTACCCAACGAGCCCCCCAAAAAAGATGTCGTGTCTGTAGCAAGCGCGGATTTAGGCGTGACACCCGTTATTATTGTCCACGCTGTCCTGACAAGCCTGGTCTTTGCCTTGGTGAATGTTTTGAACGCTTCCACTCAAAAGTGAAGTTTTAGCGTAGGGTACAGCATTTCACAGACTAGGACACACTTACACAGGGTCTCCCAAGATGCCATCGCATTTTGAGAGACCCGAACCATTACAGTTGTTAAAGTTACAAAAAAAAGTGTAAAAAAGAAAAAAAAAACGTAAACACAAAAAAATATATAAAATAAAAAAAACAAAAATAGTTGTCGTTTTATTGTTCTCTCTCTCTCTCTCTCTATTTTCTCTCTATTGTTCTGCTCTTTTTTACTATATTCTATTCTGCAATGTTTTATCATGCTTGCTTTTCAGGTATGTTATTTTTTGTTTTCAGGTGCGCCATTCAGCTGCAGCGCGGAATTATTTATCTTGACAGCAACAACGTTTGCTCCCACGATACATAAAGCCGTGACACCAGTGCTGTAGGAGGTGATTTCACCACCACAGTTAAAAAAAAAGAGCATATATGCCGAAGCATGGGGGCAGCAGGGGCGGAGGAGCGATTTTGCTCCTAATGCCGCGTATATACGGTCGAAATTCCGATGGAGGCTTGCCCGTGGAAAAGTCCGACCATGTGTACGCGGCATAACTTTTTTGCGGGAGGATGCCCCCATGCTTCGGCATATATATATTTTAGGCACAGGTTGCGTTAAAAAAATGTTTTATTTTTTACTAGGTTTTGTTTTGGTATTTGCTTTGCAGGTATGGTATGGTAAGGTCTTACTGTTATACTGTAATGTTACTTTGTTTTAATGTTAACCATCCATTGCTTAGCAGGTACGCCATTCAGTTGCAGCGCGGATCTATTTATCTTGAAAGCAACAGCGTTTGCTCCCACGATACATAAAGCCGTGACTCCAACGCTGTAGGAGGTGATTTCACCACCACAGTTAAAAAAAGAGCATATATGCCAAAGCATGGGGGCAGCAGGGGCGGAGGAGCAATTTTGCTCCTAATGCCGCGTATATACGGTCGAAATTCCGACGGAGGCTTGCCCGTGGAAAAGTCCGACCGTGTGTATGCGGCATAACTTTTTTGCGGGAGGATGCCCCCATGCTTCGGCATGTATAAATGGTGCATGTATGCCCATCATTAGAAGTGGGTGGATGAAGGGAGGTATTCTAATGGTGGGCATACCCACCGATCAATCTCTTTTTTTCGTTCAGCCAACAGGCTGCATGAAAAAAAAGATTACAATACATGTCCAACAAGGACCAGCAACATACTGGTATGTTGCTGGACTTTGAATGTTTATACCAGAAAGATGCCTGCAGGTTTAGGTATCATCTTGGTATCATTCTTTTCAGCCAGCGGCCGGCTTTCATGTAAAAGCAATCCTAGCAGATAATTAGCCTCTAGACTGCTTTTACAAGCAGTGGGAGGGAATGTCCCCCCCCCCGGATATAAACAGCGCCATTGGGAAAGCATTTTATCAGACCGATTTTGGTGTGGTCAGATAAAGCTTTGAGGGCAGAGGAAAGATCTAGGGTCTAACCCCCCAATTTTTTTCAAAAAAAGAGTACCTGTCACTACCTATTGCTATCATAGGGGATATTTACATTCCCTGAGATAACAATAAAAATGGTAAAAAAAAAAAAAAAAATATATGGAAGGAACAGTTTAAAAATAAAATAAAAAAGCAAAATAAATAATAATAATAATAAAAAAAAAAGCACTGCTGTCCCCCCCTGCTCTTGCGCAAAGGCGAACGCAAGCGTCGGTCTAGCGTCATATGTAAACAGCAATTGCACCATGCATGTGAGGTATCACCGCGAAGGTCAGATCGAGGGCAGTAATTTTAGCAGTAGACCTCCTCTGTAAATCTAAAGTGGTAACCTGTAAAGGCTTTTAAAGACTTTTAAAAATGAATGTAGTTTGTCGCCGCTGCGCGTTTGTGCGCAATTTTAAAGCATGTCGTGTTTGGTATTCATGTACTCGGCCTAAGATCATCTTTTTTATTTCATCAAACATTTGGGAAATATAGTGTGTTTTAGTGCATTAAAAATAAAAAAGTGTGTTTTTTCCCCAAAAAATGCGTTTGAAAAATCGCTGCGCAAATACTGTGTGTAAAAAAAAAATGCAACACCCACTATTTTAATCTGTAGGGCCTTTGTCTTAAACAAATATATAATGTTTGGGGGTTCAACATAATGTTCCTGCAAAAAAATAAATGTTTTCATGTAAACAAAAAGTGTCTGAAAGGGCTTTGTCTTCAAGTGGTTAGAAGAGTGGATGATGTGTGACATAAGCTTCCTAATGTTGTGCATAAAATGCCAGGACAGTTCAAAACCCCCCCAAATGACCCCATTTTGGAAAGTAGACACCTCAAGCTATTTGCTGAGAGGCATGTTGAGCCCATTGAATATTTTTTTTTTTGTCCCAAGTGATTGAATAATGACAAAAAGAAAAAAAAATGTACAAAAAGTTGTCACTAAATGATATATTGCTCACACATGCCATGGTTATATGTGGAATTGCACCCCAAAATACATTCTGTTGCTTCTCCTGAGTACGGGGATACCACATGTGTGAGACATTTTGGGAGCCTAGCCGCGTACAGAACCCCGAAAACCAAGCACCGCCTTCAGGAATTCTATGGGTGTAAATTTTTGATTTCACTCCTCACTGCCTATCACAGTTTCGGAGGCCATGGAATGCCCAGATGGCACAAAACCCCCCCAAATGACCCCATTTTGGAAAGTAGACACCCCAAGCTATTTGCTGAGAGGTATGTTGAGTATTTTGCAGATCTCGCTTTTTGTCACAAAGTTTTGAAAATTGAAAAAAAAAAAAAATGTCTTTCTTCATTTTCAAAAACAAATGAGAGCTGTAAAATACTCACCATGCCTCTCAGCAAATAGCTTGGGGTGTCTACTTTCCAAAATGGGGTCATTTGTGGGGGTTTTGTGCTATCTTGGCATTTTATGGCCTTCAAAACTGTGATAGGCAGTGAGGAGTGAAATCAAAAATTTGTGCCCTTAGAAATCCTGAAGGCGGTGCTTGATTTTCGGGGGCCCGTACGCGGCTAGGCTCTCAAAAAGTCCCACACATGTGGTATCCCCGTACTCAGGAGAAGCAGCAAAATGTATTTTGGGGTGTAATTCCACATATACCCATGGCATGTTTGAGCAATATATCATTTAGTGACAACTTTTTGTAAATTTTTTTTTTCTTTTTGTCATTATTCAATCACTTGGGACAAAAAAAAAATATTCAATGGGCTCAACGTGCCTCTCAGCAATTTGCTTGGGGTGTCTACTTTCCAAAATGGGGTCATTTGGGGGGTTTTGTGCTATCTTGGCATTTTATGGCCTTCAAAACTGTGATAGGTAGTGAGGAGTGAAATCAAAAATTTATGCCCTTAGAAACCTTGAAGGCGGTGCTTGGTTTTTGGGGTCCCGTACGCGGCTAGGCTCCCAAAAATTCCCACACATGTGGTATCCCCATACTCAGGAGAAGCAGCAGAATGTATTTTGGGGTGTAATTTCACATATGCCCATGGCATGTGTGAGCAATATATCATTTAGTGACAACTTTGTGCAAAAAAAAAAAAGTTTGTCATATTCCCGCAACTTGTGGCAAAATATAAAATATTCCATGGACCCAACATGCCTCTCAGTAAATAGCTTGGGGTGTCTACTTTCCAAAATGGGGTCATTTGGGGGGGGTTTGTGCTATTTTGGCATTTTATGGCCTTCAAAACTGTGATAGGTAGTGATAGGTAGTGAGGAGTGAAATCAAAAATTTACGCCCTTAGAAATCCTGAAGGCGGTGCTTGGTTTTTGGGGCCCCGTACGCGGCTAGGCTCTCAAAAAGTCCCACACATGTGGTATCCCCGTACTCAGGAGAAGCAGCAGAATGTATTTTGGGGTGCAATTCCACATATAACCATGGCATGTGTGAGCAATATATCATTTAGTGACAACCTTTTGTACATTTTTTTTTTCTTTTTGTCATTATTCAATCATTTGGGACAAAAAAAAATATTCAATGGGCTCAACGTGCCTCTCAGCAAATAGCTTGGGGTGTCTACTTTCCAAAATGGGGTCATTTGGGGGGGTTTTGTGCCATCTTGGCATTTTATGGCCTTCAAAACTGTGATAGGTAGTGAGGAGTGAAATCAAAAATGTATGCCCTTAGAAATCTTGAAGGCGGTGCTTGGTTTTTGGGGTCCCGTACGCGGCTAGGCTCCTAAAAATTCCCACACATGTGGTATCCCTGTACCCAGGAGAAGCAGCAGAATGTATTTTGGGGTGTAATTTCACATATGCCCATGGCATGTGTGAGCAATATATCATTTAGTGACAACTTTGTGCAAAAAAAAAAAAAGTTTCTCATATTCCCGCAACTTGTGGCAAAATATAAAATATTCCATGGACTCAACATGCCTCTCAGTAAATAGCTTGGGGTGTCTACTTTCCAAAATGGGGTCATTTGGGGGGGTTTTGTGCTATCTTGGCATTTTATGGCCTTCAAAACTGTGATAGGTAGTGAGGAGTGAAATCAAAAATTTATGCCCTTAGAAACCTTGAAGGCGGTGCTTGGTTTTTGGGGTCCCGTACGCGGCTAGGCTCCCAAAAATTCCCACACATGTGGTATCCCCATACTCAGGAGAAGCAGCAGAATGTATTTTGGGGTGTAATTTCACATATGCCCATGGCATGTGTGAGCAATATATCATTTAGTGACAACTTTGTGCAAAAAAAAAAAAGTTTGTCATATTCCCGCAACTTGTGGCAAAATATAAAATATTCCATGGACCCAACATGCCTCTCAGTAAATAGCTTGGGGTGTCTACTTTCCAAAATGGGGTCATTTGGGGGGGGGGTTTGTGCTATTTTGGCATTTTATGGCCTTCAAAACTGTGATAGGTAGTGATAGGTAGTGAGGAGTGAAATCAAAAATTTACGCCCTTAGAAATCCTGAAGGCGGTGCTTGGTTTTTGGGGCCCCGTACGCGGCTAGGCTCTCAAAAAGTCCCACACATGTGGTATCCCCGTACTCAGGAGAAGCAGCAGAATGTATTTTGGGGTGCAATTCCACATATAACCATGGCATGTGTGAGCAATATATCATTTAGTGACAACCTTTTGTACATTTTTTTTTTCTTTTTGTAATTATTCAATCATTTGGGACAAAAAAAAATATTCAATGGGCTCAACGTGCCTCTCAGCAAATAGCTTGGGGTGTCTACTTTCCAAAATGGGGTCATTTGGGGGGGTTTTGTGCCATCTTGGCATTTTATGGCCTTCAAAACTGTGATAGGTAGTGAGGAGTGAAATCAAAAATGTATGCCCTTAGAAATCTTGAAGGCGGTGCTTGGTTTTTGGGGTCCCGTACGCGGCTAGGCTCCTAAAAATTCCCACACATGTGGTATCCCTGTACTCAGGAGAAGCAGCAGAATGTATTTTGGGGTGTAATTTCACATATGCCCATGGCATGTGTGAGCAATATATCATTTAGTGACAACTTTGTGCAAAAAAAAAAAAGTTTCTCATATTCCCGCAACTTGTGGCAAAATATAAAATATTCCATGGACTCAACATGCCTCTCAGTAAATAGCTTGGGGTGTCTACTTTCCAAAATGGGGTCATTTGGGGGGGTTTTGTGCTATTTTGGCATTTTATGGCCTTCGAAACTGTGATAGGTAGTGAGGAGTGAAATCAAAAATTTACGCCCTTAGAAATCCTGAAGGCGGTGCTTGGTTTTCGGGGTCCCGTACGCGGCTAGGCTCCTAAAAAGTCCCACACATGTGGTATCCCCGTACTCAGGAGAAGCAGCAGAATGTATTTTGGGGTGCAATTCCACATATAACCATGGCATGTGTGAGCAATATATCATTTAGTGACAACTTTTTGTAATTTTTTATTTTTTTTTGTCATTATTCAATCACTTGGGACAAAAAAAAAATATTCAATGGGCTCAAAATGCCTCTCAGCAATTTCCTTGGGGTGTCTACTTTCAAAAATTGGGTCATTTAGGTGGGTTTTGTACTGCCCTGCCATTTTAGCACCTCAAGAAATGAGATAGGCAGTCATAAATTTAAAGCTGTGTAAATTCCAGAAAATGTACCCTAGTTTGTAAACGCTATAACTTTTGCGCAAACCAATAAATATACGCTTATTGACATTTTTTTTACTAAAGACATGTGGCTGAATACATTTTGGCCTAAATGTATGACTAAAAATGAGTTTATTCGATTTTTCTTATAACAAAAAGTAGAAAATATCATTTTTTTTTCAAAATTTTCGGTCTTTTTCCATTTATATCGCAAAAAATAAAAATCGCAGAGGCAATCAAATACCATTAAAATAAAGCTCTATTTTTGGTAAGAAAAGGACGCAAATTTCGTTTGGGTACAACATTGCATGTCCGCACAATTTACAGTTAAAGCAGCGCAGTGCAAAATTCTGAAAACACCTCTGGTCCTTTAGCTACAAAATGGTCCGGGGCTTAAGTGGTTAAACTTTTTTTTTACATTTTGTCAGTCACTTCCTGATTTCCAGGCCTAGGAAAATTAAGTCATACATCCCAAGAGTCTTCAGGAGTGGAGGGGCAGTTTTCAGCCAAGCACACCCTCCTGTCTGTATGCCTGAGCTAAAGGCAGATGAATTCCAGGAAGTAAATGCTACTCAAGATGGCCATGGCCAGAAATGCTAGGGGGTATTTTTCAAAGTGATTTTTAGCAAAATAAGGCATGGAGCCATGTGGATTTGCTTTGAATGTTAAAAATGATTTAAACTGGTTGCAAACCCTTACAAATATTGAGTGAAGTGACTGGCCTCAGGTGATACACAGATGAAACAAATTCTCCTCCACAAACTGTACCTGTTTTTCTGCAGTCTTCTTTTTTCTATCTCTGTTCAAAGTGCAGAAGTTATAAAGCTTATCTGAGCTGTCAGAAAACTGGGGGGGGGCGGAGAGCTTAAGGTACACACTGCAGAGCTCAGTGAAGAGAGCTCTGAGACCTGATTGGAGGAAAGGGACACACCCCCTTTCACGCAGAACACAGGAACAGGGATGAGGCTGTCAATCACAGGCTGTGTGCCGGAGCTCCCTCCCCTGTCACCTTTTTTCTATTGGTGTGTTAAAAGCTAAACATAATGCAACTTTTTATTAGCAAATGGTTGCAAATGGTTGCTACTAGTTACTAACTAGTTACTAACATCCACCATGTTCACCCTGCTGCCAGACTTCCATACATTACTCTTCCAAGGACAATGAACAGTCATTTGCTTTTGTTTTGTTTTTGTTTATGTGGGGGATATAGCTTGGTTGGGGAAAGGGGGTATGGGATGCCCATAGAACAGATCACTTTGCCATCATTGTTAAAGAATTGTTGATTCAATAGTACTGTGAGAAAATGATGGACGCTAACATTTGCAGTCTCTCCTCTGCACCAACTCCTGCAGACTGTAACTCCCAGGACTCTTCTTTTGCACAAAACTTCACTGCAACCTGTCAGTATCTCTGCCCCATCATTGCTACACTACACCAGGGATCACTCTGAATAATCTCAGGTGGTTATCTGACTTGCTGAACGCTGATAGGACAGGGGCCTGCAGTACCCCTTCTTGGCGGCCTAGTTGTTTAGCAGCTTGAGTTAGTTGGTGGACTACTGATCCCAGCTAGCCCGACTTGCAAATCCTGTGCCTGCAGGCCGCATCGATTTGACACAAAACCCCACAGTCTCTCCTCTGGCCTTGCACCCAGCTCCCCTGGCATGCCTCCTCCAGATATCCACTGTGCCTCACTCACCGACCTTCTCCTGCCCTGGGTCCTTGGTGAAGAATTTACCCGGACATGCGTACCGACTGCTTCTCCAGCTCCTCTGTTCCAGAACACCTCCTCTATGACCGTGTAAGGAGAGAGGCTTCCTCCCAGCTCCCGAGCTCCTCTGCCGAGGCCTGCATCCCCCCAGATGGGGATGGGCCTCCTGCTGCAGTCTAACACTCCATTCTTCACTTCTCCCATCCGACAACTCCCCTCCAGTGGGCTGGACATGAGCTTAAGTAGGAGGCCTGCCAATTCTAATTGGGGATTGGTCGGGGCTCCTCACATGAGCTCCCTGTCAGTCCGATTGCCAGCCCCGCCCCTCTTCCAGAACATTCTCCCTGGAAGCAGGGGAGGCGCCCAAGAACTGAAGGACAGGCGGTCACACCCACTGCTACACTAACCACTCCCTGCTCCCAGATCAAAAACAAGCAGGCCTAGCATGCAGCATAGGCCTGCCTAAATTTACCTGCCTGGCAGCTATCACAAAAATCCTCACCTCTAACACCTACCTATGATAGAGGGCGCTACACATAATACATCAGGAAATTCACAAGCAATGAACATACCCGAATTTGACTTGGTATCAAGCCCCTTGTTGTCCATTGTATAACAGAGCTCAGAATTTGTCTGTAATTCCATCCACCCTACACCCCCCCCCCCCACCTCCACCTTCTACGCTCTCTAGTTCCACATAGCATGATAACTATGACTGACATGTATGTCACTCATCACTGATCCACCAATTTCCCACTTGGACAAACTAGGGTACAAAAGCAAGTGGTGACCCACCACAAACATCCCTAAAACCATTTGGGTCTTGACCCATACTTTAAACCACTTGTCGACCGCAATACGTTACATTGTGGTTTGCAAGTAGTTTACCAGGGCTATGGCTGAAGCTATCAGCCATAACCTCAGTATTTTTTTTCAGCCGGCGGCTGGCTTTCTCATGAAAAAAGTGGTGAGAGGGTGTTTCTTCGGCTTACCGTTTTTACCGCCGCACAATGAGAAACGATCCGGCGGTGCGACAGGCTGGTCACAGAGGCGAACAGAGACCAGATAGTCTATGATCACCTCTATGGCCTTTTTTTGCTTTTAAGGGAGAGTTTTGGGGTCTTTTTGACTCCAGATCTCTCCATAAAGAGGACCTGTCATCCTTATTTATATTACAATGGATGTTTACATTCCTTGTAATTGGAATAAAAGTGATCAAAAAAATTATAATTAAGAGACAGTGTAAAATAATAAAAATAATAAGAAATAAATAAGAAAAAATAAATTAATGCGCCTCTATCTCTTTGTGGTAAAGACCTATTGTGGGGTAGCACAAGATCTTTATATACAGTGGGAATAGAAAAGAATCACCCCCCCTTCAAAAAAATCTAATTGTGTTGCTTTGCTGCCTGAAATGAAGACAAACACAGATATAACACTAACATGTCATAAAAAAATAAAAAACAGAATGACTGAGTTGGAAGAAGGATCAGCCCCTTGTGTCAGTATTTTGTTGAACCACCTTTTGCTTTAATTACTGCCTTTAGTCTGTTGGGATTTGTCTCTACTATCTTTGCACGTCTAGACTTTGCAATATTTGCCCACACTTCTTTGCAAAATTGCTAAAGTTCAGTTACATTTGATGGTGACCATTTGTGGACTGCAGTCTCCAAGTCATTCCACAGATTTTCAATGGGGTTTAAGTCTGGGCTCCGACTAGGCAATGCAAGGACATTTACCTTTTTCTCCTTCAACCACTGTGTGGTCATTTTTTCTGTGTGCTTTGGGTCATGTTGGAAGGTAAACCTTATTCCTATTGACAACTTTCTGGCAGAGGGCAGCAGATTTTCCTCAAGAATTTGATGGCATTTTGGCCCATAATTTTTTCATTCTATCCTGACAAGTGCTCCGGTCCCTACTGCAGGGAAACACCCCCATAACAGGATATTACCACCTCCATGCTTTACTGTGGGAATGGTGTTATTTGAATGGTGAGCTGTATTGGATTTCCGCCAGACATATCGTTTGGTGTTGAGGCCAAATCATTCAATTTTGGTCTCATCTGACCATAACACCTTTTTCCATGTGACCTGTTGTGACCATCCAAGCTCAGTTGTGACTGCATGTGGCCTTTCTTGAGGACCGTCTTTTTTCTTGCAACCCTCCCATACAAGCCACATTTGTGGAGAATTTGTGATATTGTTATCACATGCACACAATGACCACTCTTTGTCATAAATTCCTGCAACTGCTTCAGAGTTACTGTAGGCCTCTTTGTAGCCTCTCTGACCAGTTTCCTCCTGGCTCTTTCTATCCAGTTTGGACAGAAGTCATTACTCAGGGAGGGTCTGAGTTGTACCAAATACCTTCTTAATTTTAGACGTTACTGTGCTTCTAAGCATTGATAAAGCCTTTGTTATTATTTTGTATCCATCTCCTGACTTGTGACTGTCCACAACTTTATCCCGGAGATTTTGTGACAGTGCCTTGTCACCTATTGTTGATTGATTGCTTCAGTTGCACCACCAGGGACTGAAATGCTCCAGGAAAGCTCTTTCCATGCTAAGCTAATCAAAATGACCACAGCTGGTCACAGTTGAAAGTCAAATGGCTTTGTGTGCCATTGAGAAGGGGATTAGCTACACCTGATTGAGTTTACAAGTAATTTTTAAAGCGAGGTCATCCTCTTTCCAACTCATTGATTCTGTTTTTTATTTTATTTCCTGACATGTTGGTGTTATATCTTTTATTTTGTATGTTATAAGTTGCACTGTGTAAATACAGCTGGATAAAACAAAAACAGTGTCTGTCTTCATTTCAGGCTGGTGCAGCAACAACATTTGATTATTTTAAAGGGGGGTGATTCTTTTTTATACCCACTGTATGTTTAATTATCACACAAAGAACTTTTTCCATTTATAGATTTGATTGTGGACTTTCACAATATTATATGTTTGAACATATTGGTTGGTAATTTGGATTGTGCACATATAATGCCCCTTTTCTATGATTTGGTTTTTAATTTTATGCAAAATGAAGGCCCGGAGCTAGGAGGAACGAATAAAGCGTAGGGCTGGCATGACAGGGTGGAGGGGGAACCAGACAGCTTAGAGTTAATGTGCCAAAGAGATAGGTGGGAGTTTTACTTACGTGATTGGTGGAGTAGACGGGGTGATGGGAGGAGCATAGGAGAAAAGACTGGAGGAAGGGGTGGTATTCTAACAGTCTGCATTGGGAAGTCATCAGAGGAACCTCCCGCCCTCCCTCCCTGTGATATGGTAAGTCGGTTTGAGGGTGTAGGTTTGGAGATGGCTGTTTCGACCACTTGGATGGGGTTAAAAATCAGTGGGATACAAGTGGGGAACCATCGTTGGTATGGTGTCCTCTGGTTGGATGTGGTCCACTAAGAGGGACCAGGTAGTGGTAGACCTGTAAGGTATGTGTAGGAAGTATTAAGATCCATGAGTCTGTGTTTTGTGGCTGGGGACATCTAGCTTTGGTTTATGTTATTGTTTAAATTGTTATTTATTTGTTATGTTGTTTAATAAAAGGCCGGACGGCCATTTAAATCCAGCTTGTGTCATGTGTTTTAATGGGAAAAGGGGGTTGGAGGTATAGGGGCCATGTGGTAGTAGGATTAATACCTCTGAGCTACCATAGTCATGTAGTTACACTTGGTAAGATGGCGACTTGTTTACTTTTGTAAATTATTTTTATTTAAGTGAGGTGATTTATTGTTAGTTATGGACAATTAGCTGCAGCCAGTTTGTGTGTGGCCAGAAATCCAGCCGAATTGCTGTCCATGGATGCAAACTGTCTGTGTCCAGGGTTGTTTAGAGTCACTATTCACATGTAAACATTCAAATGAGTGGTTAAATGCAAACAAACCGCATTTGCTGGCCATTGATTTGTACAGAGTATAAATTTGCCAGCCACCATTGACTGCTGCCGTCCGCACACAATGTGTGCATGTAGTATTTGGAACCACTGGCAATAATCTACTGGTTCTTGCCAGGAGCCAACCCATCTTCATCCTCGGGCATGTACAGTTGACCTAATGACTAGTACACACGGGCACAATCAGTAGACATCGGCCAGTTTCATAAAAAACGCTGACATTTGGTCCGTGTGTATAGCAGCTGACCTGACAGAAGCCAGCCGTTCAGCCGTCTTCTATTGGACGTGCATGCTGAAAAACAAGCAGCCGACTGGCTCCTGATCACCACTCTCAGCCAATGGGAGAGAGCGCAGACCGCAATGTTCTGACGGGGGGGCCGTCGCCCTGTCAGACCATATCAGCTCAACGGGGGAGATTGCTATACTAACATCAGACTGTTAGTACAGTGGCTGCAACCGTAGCTGTCAGTCTTTTTTCGTTCAACCCGCTTGGTTGAGCGAAAAAATAACTATTAGTGTGTATCAGGCTTTACTCTCACCACAAGGCATTCTCGAAGTGGACAAGATGAGAGGAGGAGCAGGATCTCCTCTTGTCCATTCACAGAGATACAAAACATTTTGTGCGTGGACAAGGCAAGAGGAAAGGGAGGGTGAACAGCATGAACCCTTCACTGTGTGAGAGCCATAGCACCAGACGGTAAGCACTGACAGTAGTATCGGGCAGTATATGATTTAAACCTACACAGCAGTGATCCGGATATAGAATTATCATCATTAGTGGTAACTTGTTTGTATAGAGTACAAATAAAAAATAATATTTTCCTGCAGTTCTACTCTAAGTGTTTCAGTAGCTATTGGCTGCTGAACAGATGGAACAAATAACTCCCCAAGCAGTAATGCAGTAGCTCCTTTTAGCACTTGAATAAAGAATTGTGTGACCTTGCAAGACTTATTGCCACTACACGCAACTAATGTAGCTTACTCCATAGGGAGCCATTTCTTCCATCTGCTTCGTTTTTTCCATCTGCTTAGTGATTTATTTGCCATTACGCAAAACAGTAATTACTAGTGATTTTTATAACTACTAAAAATCGCTTGTGTAGCTTTAACCTAATTAAGTCAACAAATATGTCAGTCTCGCAACCGGTTAAAATCATCAAAGGTAGTCAAAAGAGTGATGTCCTTGTTGTGCAAAGAACACACTGCTGCCACGTCAATGCTTTCTCACTGATGTATGCGTCTTCATAAAACGAAACCCTCCTTTTCTTTTCAGCCAAAAAAGCCGCCATCTTAGCCTCTGTTTGATCCTCAGTTGCCATGGTGCTGCACATGTGATCAGCTATGGCTTCAGCCATTTGATGACTTGACCATTCGGTTGAGATTGATTGATTGATTGATTAATTGATTGATTAGCCTAGAATTTTGCGGTTTTGGGAAATGCTTAAAGTGGTTGTAAAGCCACTTTGTTTCCTTCTTAGAATCCTCTGTGTTTGATTAACCACTTCAGCCCAGGAAGGATTTACCCCCTTCCTGAACGGGCCATTTTTTGCGATACGGCACTGCGTCGCTTTAACTGACACTTGCGCAGTCGTGCAACGTTTTTTCCCCACAAATAGAGATTTATTTCGGTGGTGTTTGATCACCTCTGCGTTTTTTCTTTTTTGCACTATAAACAAAAAAATAGCGAAAATTTTGAAAAAAAAAACACAATATTTTGTACTTTTTGCTATAATAAATATCCAAATTTAAAGAAAATTTTTTTTTTTTTTTTTTTTCGGTTTAGGCCTATTAGTAATCTACATATTTTTGGTAAAAAAAAAAAAATCGCAATAAGCGTAAATTGATTGGTATGCGCAAAAGTTATAGCGCCTACAAAATAGGTTATTGATTTATGGCATTTTTATTATTATTATATTTTTTACTAGTAATGGCGGCGATCTGCGATTTTTATCCCTCACTGTGTGTTCTAACTGTGGGGATGGGACTGACTGGGGGAGGAGCCCGGTCGGTGTTCCTATATACTAGGAACACACTATCTGTCTCCTCTCCCCTGACAGGACGTTGATCTGTGTGTTTACACACACAGAGATCCACGTTCCTGCTCTGTCACGAGCGATCGTGGCTGCCCGACGGGCATCACGGCCACTGGACATGCGCATCATCTTAAAGCATTGCCTCAAAGCAGCCATCGTACAGCTACAGCGATTTGCGCAGGAGGGACATTCTGCCGGCGGGCGGTTGGCAAAGAAGAGGGGGCCGAACTTCCTAGTGATCCCCCAGAAGTGGGGACAGGTACCTGTCAAAAACAGGTACTCGCTCCTCCCCCCCCGAAAGGTGCCAAATGTGGCACCGGAGGGGGTACCCACTCCCCCCCGAAAGGTGACAAAATGTGGCACCGGAGGGGGGGAGTAGTCAGATAAGTGGAGCTTTCACTTTTGGGTGGAACTTCGCATTATGTTATGTGTCCCAGTGTATTTGTCTTATACAAAATATGCAGCTTCATATCATATTTCAGAGCGCCACTTGGCGCTCATGTGACCACCTGCTGCTCTCCTCCTCTCCTCCCCCGAACTGAGAACTACAGTCGGAGGGGCTGAGAATCCCTTGATGACCTCAAGCCGGGAGGGGGAGAGGAGAGGAGGAAAGTGGCAGGCAGTCACGTGAGAGCCACTCTGAAAAAACTTGGTATGAAGCTGCATGTTTATAAAGCACATACACTGGGGCACATAACTTAATCGAACACAGTGGATTCTAGGAAGAAAACAAAGTTAATATAGCAGCGGGAGGGGAGGAACGGGGAGCAGATTGGCACTGAGACTAGCTGACAGGCAGGGAGAGAGGAGGAGAGATAGTGGGATGACGGAGGCACGTAAACTGACCACAGTATCATAGATCAGAAGCCATGATAAATGTGGTCAGTTTACAGAGGGGAGGGCAACACCAGGCTTAACTGGGTATTTTAGATTATAGAAAGGGATAAATTATCCAGCACAAGTAAGAGTACAAGTTCATTTAACCACTTGTTTACTGGGCACTTAAACCCCCTTCCTGCCCAGACCAATTTTCAGCTTTCAGCGCTGATGCACTTTGAATGACAATTGCGCGGTCATACAACGCTGTACCCAAATGAAATTTTTATATTTTTTTCCCCACAAATAGAGCTTTCTTTTGGTGGTATTTGATAACCTCTGCGGTTTTTATTTTTTTGTTAAAAAAATTAAAAAGACTGATTTAAAAAAAAAATATATATATATATATATATATATATATATATATATATTTTTATATTTTGTTATAAAATGTTGTAAACAGGTAATTTTTATCCTTCATTGATGTATGCTGATGAGGCTGCACTGATGGGCACCGATGGGCTGCACTGGTGGGCACCGATAAGGCTGCACTGGTGGGCACCGATAAGGCTGCCCTGGTGGGCACTGAGAAGTGGCACTAATAGGTGGCATTGATAGGTGGCACTGATAGGTGGCAGTGATGGGCACTGATGGGTGCCAGTAATGGGC
This sequence comes from Rana muscosa, assembly GCA_029206835.1. Classification (NCBI taxonomy): domain Eukaryota; kingdom Metazoa; phylum Chordata; class Amphibia; order Anura; family Ranidae; genus Rana; species Rana muscosa. Next base: position 1,140,222,479 of record CM055116.1, on the reverse strand, counting down.
ACTGATGGGTGGAAATAATGGGCACTGGTAGGTTACACTGATAGGCAGCAATGCTAGGTGGCACTGATGTGGCACTGATTGGCGGCACTTGTGGGCATTGATAGGTGGCACTTGTGGGCATTGATAGGTGGAACTGTGGGCATTGGCAGGTAGGATTTATTATTATACTGGCAGGCACTGGCAGCTGGCACTGATGAAGCACATCTGCCTCCTTCCTCTTCGGGACCGATGTCCCTTGTGAAAGAGCTGGTGACCGGCTTTTTTTCCTCCTCACGCTGTCAGCGTGAGGAGAAAAAATAACGATTACCGATTCTTTGTTTACATCACATGATTAGCTGTCATTGGCTGACAGCTGATCACGTGGTAAAGGGTCGGGATCGGCCCCTTACTCGGTTCGGTGATCACCCGAGTCTCAGTGACTCGGGTGATCACAGCGCGCGAAGGGGAGGCCGTCTATTGATGGCCTCCCCGATTTTCAGGTCCGCGCTGAAGCCGTCATTTGGCTATAGCGCGGGCCTCAAGTAGTTAAAGGAACAGGATCATTTTTTTTTTCTTAACCATTTAAAGGGACACTAAAGGTTACATTTTTATTTTTATTTTTTTATAACAAGCATGTCATACTTACCTCCACTGTGCAGCTCGTTTTGCACAGAGTGGCCCCCGAACATCCTCTTCTGGGGTCCCACGACGGCTCTCACGGCTCCTCCCCGCAATAAATAACCCCTTGGGGAGAAGAGCTCTCCCGAGGGGGTTACCTTGCGGGCGCCCTCCCGAGTGATACACTCGGCGTCCATAGATGCCAAGTGTATGACTCGGCCGCGCCCCCTGGCGCCCTCGTCATTGGATTTGATTGATAGCAGCGGCAGCCAATGAACGCCAGGACTCCGTGAAGAAGAGGACGCCGGGGACGTGCCGAGCAGGTGAACTGGCTCAGGGGAGTAAGACGGGGGTCTGAGGGGCCGGTGATTGCCAGGTGTTTTCTCACCTTAATGCATAGGATGCATTAAGGTGAAAAAACACGAACCTTTACAACCCCTTTAACCACTTCAGCCCCGGGCCATTTTGGCTGGTTAAAGACCAGGCCCCTTTTTGCGATTCAGCACTGCGTCACTTTAACTGACAATTGCGCAGTCATGCGATGTGGCTCCCAAACAAAATCAACGTCCTTTTTTTCCCACAAATAGAGCTTTCTTTTGGTGGTATTTGATCACCTCTGCGGTTTTTATTTTTTGCGCTATAAACAAAAAAAGAGCGACAATTTTGAAAAAAAATGAAATTTTTTACTTTTTTCTATAATAAATATCCCCCCCCCCAAAAACAAAAAAAAACATTTTTTTTTCCTCAGTTTAGGCCGATACGTATTCTTCTACATATTTTTGGTAAAAAAAAAATCTACAAAATAGGGGGTAGTTTTAGGGCATTTTTATTAATTTTTTTTTTTTTTTACTAGTAATGGCGGCGATCATCGATTTTTATCGTGCCTGCGACATTTTGGCAGACACATCGCATTGGACACTTTTGACACATTTTTGGGACCATTGTCATTTTTACAGCGATCAGTGCTATAAAAATGCACTGATTACTGTGAAAATGACACTTGCAGTGAAGGGTTTAACCTCTAGGTGGCGCTGATGGGGTTAAGTGTGACCTAATGAGTGATTCTAACTGAAGGGGGGCGTGGCTTGGCGTGTGACGTCACTGATCGTCGTTCCCTATGACAGGGAACAGACGATCAGTGACACTGCCACTAGGAAGAAGGGGGAAAGGTTTGTTTACACTTACCTCTCCCCATTCTTCAGCTCTGTGACCCGATCGTGGGACACCGGCGGCGATCGGCCGGGTTGCCGACGGTGCGCGTGAGACCCACGTACCTGTACGCCCTTGTGTCTGTCCGTGCCATTCTGTCGACGTACATCGTCGTGCGGCGGTCCTTAAGTGGTTAAGGACCGAGCCTCTTTCTGAGATTTGTTGTTTACTAGTTAAAAACAGTTTTTTTTTTGCAAAAATTACTTAGAACCCCCAAACATTATAAAAAAATTTTTCTAACACCCTAGAGAATAAAATGGCGGTCGTTGCAATACTTTATGTCACACCATATTTGCGCAGCGGTCTTACAAGTGCACTTTTTTGAATTACAAAATAAGACAACAGCCCAATTTTTTTTTATATTGTGAAAGATAATGTTACGCCGAGTGAATTGATACCCAACATGTCACACTTCAAAATTGCGCCTGCTCGTGGAATGGCAACAAACTTTTACCCTTAAAAATCTCTATAGGCGACGTTTAAAAAATTCTACAGGTTGCATATTTTGAGTTACAGAGGAGGTCTAGGGCTAGAATTATTGCTCTCGCTCTACAGATCACAGTGATACCTCATATGTGTGGTTTGAACACCGTTTTCATATGTGGGAGCTGCTCACGTATGCGTTCGCTTCTGCACGCAAGCTCGGCAGGACAGGGCACGTTTAAAAAAAAACGGAAAATTGTATCATACTTACCAGTAATTTTCCTTTCCTGGTGCCTATCCATGGCAGCATACCTGTGATAGAGCTCCGCCTTGACTCCTCCTTCAGGACTAGTGAATAGCATAAATTAAAGGCATAGCCCCTCCCCCAACATTCTCTGTAATATAGAATACTGAGGGTGGGAGCGTATGCTGCCATGGATAGGCACCAGGAAAGGAAAATTACTGGTAAGTATGATACAATTTTCCATTTTCCTGGTGCCTCCATGGCAGCATACCTGTGATAACTAACTAGCTGACATGGGTGGGATAATTGCTTAACAATAAATGTTTAATTATAAGAGGACATAGCAGCCTGAACTGCCCTCCTTCCAAACTCAACAGTCGTGAGCGCTCCTGGATCAATATGGTAGTGTCTGAGGAACGTATGGTGAGAAGACCAGGTGGCGGCCCCGCACACTGTCTCCAACGAAACATTAGCCCTTGCTGCCCAGGAAGCTGAGACTGCCCTTGTAGAATGAGCATTCACTCGGGATGGAGGCTCCATATTCTTCACCCTGTAGGCCTTCTGGATTAACTTTACAACCCAAGATGCCAGAGTTCTGATGGAAGCTTCTTTGCCCCTGTATTTACCGAACGGTACGATGAAAAGTCTCTCAGAATTTCTGAAGGGGCCAGTGGCTTCTAGGTAGGCCCTGAGCACTCTGGATACATCCAGTTCGTGACAAGACTCTGAATCCATGTCTGTAAACACTGGTAGTGCCCAGGGTTCCAACAGGTGGCTTGGAGTAGCAACCTTTGGTGTGAACCCCCGAAGGGGACGAAGTTCCACTCTGTCTGTGAAGAAGGAGATGTGGTCGTCACCTATCCCTAAAGAGTGAAGTTCCGAGATTCTTCTGCCAGATGTAATGGCTAGCAGGAAAGATGTCTTTGGTGTCAGGTTCCATATTGTTACTTGTTCCACTGGAGCAAAGGGATGGTCAGATAGAACTTCCAGGACTAGGGACAGATCCCACTTAGGAAATGATCGTCTGACAGGAGGGCGAATCTTCAATATACCTCTGAGGAAAGTGACTACTGAAGGATCCTCCGCCCATCTCTTATTTGTTGCAGCAGAGATTACTGCTACCTGCACTTTGAGAGAGCTCAGACCAAGTCCCAGATCAAGTCCTGTCTGAAGGAATCCTAGAACATGAGATGTAGAAGGAAGGATTGGATGAAATCCATTTTCGGAAACAAATGACAAGAACTTGTCCCATATTCTTGAATATATGGCATTAGTTGCTGGCTTCCTAGCTTTTAGAAGGGTTGATATGACTCCTGGAGAACACCCTAGGGACTCGAACCTTCGCCTCTCAACCTCCAGATTCGAAGATTCAACTTCTGAGGGTTTGGATGAACTAGACTGCTCTGCGACAGAAGTTGAGGGAAAGGAGGGATCTTGATTGGAGAGCCCACACTGAGGCACAATACGGAAGTACTGCCACCACCTGGACTGGCTCCCTGAGGAGCCTCAGGAGGAATTTGAATATTAATGGCCTGGGAGGAAAGGCATATGCCGTGGTGAACCTCCAGGGACATGACAGGACAGGGCATCCACTGCCTCGACTTGTGGATGCGGCAGCCGAGAGAAGAACCTGTCCAGCTTGGCGTTCTTCGGGGAGGTGAACAGATCTACCTGAGGGGGATCCCATATGTTGGCAATCTGAAGGAAGACATGAGGGTGGAGAGCCCACTCATTGTCCAGGAAGTTTCTGGATAAAGTGTCTGCTTCCGTGTTCAACCTGCCTGGCAGATACATCGCTCTGAGGTCCAGGAGGTTCTGCTCCGCCCAGAGCATGATCGGCTCTACCTCCTTGAGGAGTGACCTGCTGCGAGTGCCTCCCTGCTTCTGCAGATAAGCGACAGCTGCTCTGTTGTCTAGGCGTAGGAGTATTCTTTGGCCTCTGATTTGGGGTGCCAAAGAGGTCAGTGCCAAGAAGGCTGCCCTCATCTCCAAGATGTTGGATACCACTCCCTGGGTGGTGCATGCCCATCTCCCCTGTATTCTGGTTTGCCCGCAATGGGCTCCCCAGCCCTGTCTGCTTGCATCGGACGTAATTGTGATCCAAGGAAGGGAGCCCAGGTGATGAGGCTTGGAGAGGTTTTCCGGAACTGTCCACCAGTGAAGGCTCCTGCGTATTTTTCCCATCAGCAGGATCGTCTGAGATAGTCGTTGTTTCTTCCACTGCGCCAAGAAACCAGTCTGGAAATACCTCAAGTGCCAATGTGCCCAAGGAACCATGGGTATACAGGAAGACATTGTGCCAATGAGGCTCAGGCATTGTGAAGCCGTCAGATACGGGCTCTGGATGACTTTGATCATTCTCTGGATGACAATCCTTGCCTTCGGCGGTGGTAATGACACTGTCCCCTCCTGAGTGTCGTACATTGTGCATAGATTATCTGCTGTGTTGGCATTAGTTGACTCTTGTCGGAATTCACCAGCCACCCTAGCTCTTTTAGGGACTGTAGAAGAATGTCCCGGTGACATACCAACTGATCCGGATTGCTTGCTAGGAGTAGGATGTCGTCCAAGTAGTGGTATATCCTCAAGCCCCTCTCCCGCAGGGGAACTAAAGCAGATATTAGTATCTTGGTGAACACCCTGGGAGAGGTGCACAGACCGAAAGGCAGGGCTTGAAACTGTAGGTGGGTCCGTCCCACTGCAAATCTCAGGTATTTTTGAAATGCAGGTAGAATTGGAACATGTAGGTACGCATCCTGCAGATCGACCAAAATCATCCAATCTGATGGCTGGACTGCCTGAATAATCGTCTGCAGGGACTCCATTTTGAAGCTTTTGGGGCGGATATACCGATTGAGCCTCTTTAGGTCTATCACAGGCCTCCACCCCCCTGTCCTCTTTGGGACCAGAAATAGGGTGGAGTATAAGCCTGCGAAGCGCTCTGCCAAGGGAGCCGGAACAGCCGCCCCCTGAAGCTGGAGTGACGTTAGGAAGTTTTTCAGAGCTTGAGCCTTCAGTGGAGAGGATGGAATCTCTGTTCCTTTGAAAGAGTTCCGAGGTGGAGGGTGAGAAAAATTCCAAAAGTGCCCCCATTGAATTGTTGACAGAACCCAGGGGTTGTGGCAGCAGGTGGCCCAGACTGGGGTAAAAAAACTTTAGCCTGGCTCCCAGCGGGAGTGCCTGGGTTCCTCTGGCGTCAAAAAGACTGCTTCTGCTCCTGTGGAGCCGGAAGGGCTTTCATCTTCCTGTTCAAAAAGGATCCCCGAGTACCTTTCCAAGGTCTTTTGTTGTCTCTGGGCTGTCTCGACTGCCTAAAATCCCTTGGGTTTGACTGGCGGAACCTAGAGGAACCACCTCTGAATCTTCGCATACTTCTGTCCTGTGGAAGCATACCAGACTTCCCTCCTGACAGCCTGGAGATAGCTTTATCCATTTTGTCTCCGAATAGTGCTTTCCCATCAAACGGGATTTTGCACCAATTTTGTTTGGAGGATAAGTCAGCCATCCAGGGTTTCAGCCACAAGGCCCTCTTCGCCATCACTGAATGCAACATGGATCTTGACGAGCACCTGATCGTGTCAATGGCCGCTACGCAGACAAAGTCTGCCGACAATCTAAGCTCTTCTAAGGCCTTAATTATATCCTCCATGGGGACATCCTGATGCAAAGCCATCTCAATATTATCTGTCCAAGATCTTATGGCATTTGATACTGATGTGAGGGAAATAGCTGGCTTACATGCTGCTTCCGCGGCTAAGTAGCTCCTCTTCAGCTCCAGGTCGATTCACCTGTCTAGAGGGTCTTTGAAGGAAGCGTAATCCTCCATTGGTAGAGTAAGTTTTTTTGCGAGTCGCACCACGGACGCGTCTACCACTGGCATGGAGTTTAGTGACTGCGTTCCCGACTCTGGTAAGGGGTATATAGTTTATTGAACCGACCCCAAAATTATTATTTTTTTATCAGTCTTTGACCATTCCTTCTGAATGACTTGACTAATCTTGCCCATCAACGGGAAAAGAACTTGCTTCCTTTTGAGGAATGGGAAGTAGCTTGTAGACTCTTGGGGAGGCTATTCTGCGTCTTTCCAGGCGATTGCAGTTTTGACTGCCTGGATGAATGGCTTTACCAAGGAGAGACTGAAGCCAGAAGGTTCTGACTCTTCTCAAGAGTCCCCTGAAGAGTCTTCAGGTGGTGAATCTCTAGCTGGTCGGCCTGACGGCGGCAGAGGTGTACTGACTGCTGACGGACCAGGGAGATTAGGTTCTATATCCTGAACCTGGGATATCTGCTGAAGTGGTTGAGCGGGGACCGAAGCCAAAAGCTCAGAGAAGGAGTCCTTCATTGTTCGCTTGAGCAGATCTACAGCATGCTGATTTTCTAGCTCGCGGTTGGACGCATAGTCCGTAAAACAGTCCTTACAGACCACTCTGTCTGGTAGCGGTGTAGCCCCACATATCCAGCATCTCTTCTTCCTATAGGTCCTAGGAGAGGGGGGTCGATCACGTCCTCTGGATCTTGACCTCTCTGATCTACGACGTGAAGAATGGGTCCTACGCCCTGATGAGCGGGACCCCTTGGAGTGGGTAGGGCTACGGTGTAAGGAACTCACGCTAGACCAGTGAGCGCACTTTTTTTTTTTATACTCACGTATAGTTGGTCACATACCTAATAGAAGTGTGAGGATCTTTGCTGCGATATGAATGACTCATTGCGGAGTTGGGCACAAGGATCAGCTCCAGAAATATAGTAAGAAAGGAAAAAGAATCAGGAGTTTTTGGCGTCACTTTTTTTTTTTTTTTTTTTAAATAAACATTTTTATATCGTCATCTGTTTTTATTTTTTATTTTATTTTTTAAACATAAACATTTTTATATTGTTATCTTTTTTTTTTTTAACATAAACATTTCTGATCGGCAACATTTTTTTTTTGAGAAAATAAAAAGTACCTACCACAAAGCAGCATCAGAGAGACCTAGCAGGGCACAGCTGAGGAGACTGACAGCCATCCCTGAATCTGAACCTAATTAGGCTCAAGGTGCGTGGGCTAATCCCATAAACCACCATTTGGAATTGATTGAAAAAAAGGGAAAATCTAGCCTTCTTTCCAGAATCCAAGATGGCCGCCACTGAACCAAGCGTCTGTGCATGCGCAATCGCAGAAGATCCAGCGTCGCCCAGTACAGAGAGCCGAGAAACTACGGCTCTGTATCACTCCCGAATCACGCATGCGCAGACGGCGGCGAGGACGCTGCGCCGTGACACTCTCCTACCTGGCGGGACCTACAGAGCACCTGTAGCCCCCCCGAACCCGGAAATAAGCACCACAATGTTGTTGCACAGAGAGACACCTGCCCTATCCAGTTGCACAGTTTTAAAGGAATAAAAAAGTAAGACAACAATCATTTTAAAGGCACCTAACAAGCAAAGGAAAGGGGAGGGGAGGAGAAGAGAGGAAAAGAAAGGGCAAAAACACAAATGCCTGTAATAAAAAATGGAAACCACCAGCCTGGGAAGATGGAGCTGATCCTTTTGCGACTTCCACTACATTCATCATGGATGTGATAGCAGACTGCGTTCCTGTGAGGAAACTCTGCGAAATGACCCCAACAGATCCACAGAGGGGTTCCCAGTCTTATCAGCGCTGTGAGCGGCCCAAGAACAGGGACTGCGCACGGGAAAGGCTAAACCCGGCGGACGCTGCCGACTGCAGAGGTATGGACATACTGCTACTCTTCACCAGCACAAGAAGGTATGAGGAAAAAAAGGAGAATGTTGAGGGAGGGGCTATGCCTTTAATTTATGCTATTCACTAGTCCTGAAGGAGGAGTCGAGGCGGAGCTCTATCACAGGTATGCTGCCATGGAATTTCTAATTTATTTTACCTTTTATTTTTATTTTTTACACTGTTCTTTTAAAAAAAAAATTGTGTCACTTTTATACCTATTACAAGGAATGTAAACATTCCTTGTAATAGAAAAAAAGCATGAAAGGACCTCTTAAATATTAGATCTGGGGTCAAAAAAAGACCTCAGATCTCATATTTACACTAAAATGCAATAATAAAAAAAAAATAATAATAATTTTTTTGTCATTTAAAAAAATTACTAAAATTGGCCCTTTAAAGCGGAGGTCCGCCTAAAAAAAAAATATTAAAAGCAAGCAGCTACAAATATTGCAGCTGCTGACTTTTAATAAATGGACACGCGATGTCGGCAGCCGAAGCTGAGAAATTGCTCGGCTCTCGGCTGCCTCAGTGAGGGAATCAGGAAATGAAGCGTTGCGGCTTCACTTCCCGGTTCCCTACTGCACATGCGCGAGTCGGGCAGTGCGTCCTAACTAGTCCCCGCTATCTTCTGGGACCTGTGTGTTTCCCAGAAGACAGCGGGGGGGGACAGGAAGGGGCGTGACTCCCGCGGGAGTCTATGCCCGGAAGTGGGTGCAAGTACCTGTGAGGGTTCCGAAAAGCGGAGGTTCCATTTTTGTGTGGACCTCCGCTTTAAGAGCTATGGGTGGAAGTGACATTTTGACGCCGCTTCTGCTATGGTATGGAGACGGGTGGGGGCCATCTTCCCCTCACTCGTCTCCAGGCCACTGAGGGAAAGGATCCGATCGCCTCCGCCGCTGACGACGGTTCCGGTAAGCGGCAGAGAGCGGCAGGAGGGGGGCCCTCTCCCACCGCCGATAAAAGTGATCTCGCAGGGAATCCGCCGCAGAGACCACTATTATCGGAAACCGGACCGCTCGCTGCAGAAGAGGATACCTGGGTTATGGCAGCTAGCTGCTGCCATAACAAAGATATCCCTCTTCAAATAGCCAACATATATCGGCGTTCGGCGGTCCAGAAGTGGTTAACCACAAATCAGATTCCTTGTTTAATTCAATCAATAACACCAGATTGGTGAAAAAGGCAGTGGCTCCCCTTTTATTCTACACTGTCTTATAGGTCAGTCCCTAGACGGTTCATATATTTCAGATACATAATACAATGCTCATTGACTCTCATTTTGCTTCACAACCTTGTTCCTTATGTAACTGTCTGCTAACCTCTTACTGAAGTCCTATCTATTTTATGCGTAGTTGTCCATTTAGATGCAGTGTACAGTACTGCCATGGCCAAGTGATCAACAATTAGAATACATAAAAGCGTTTCCTGCCTAGCTCTGAATAGGAGAAGTGCACTTTGTAATGAAATGTATCAAAGAAAAAAAGCATTGCATTGAAAGCAGAGGAAGAAAAATCCATTCTCTTGCATTTTTATCCTTACCATTTCAGATAAGGTATCATTGCCTGTCAAATAAATCCTTTTTATTTCTTTTTCCTGTAGAGGGTTTCCCTCATGTCGCTCACACTGCTGATGCAGGTATCCAATTGTCTGCTTGTCAGAGATTATTTAATATACATTCCTGTAATATCATTCTCAGGTAGATCTTGCCAGAGCTTATTCTCTTGCTTTGAATAACTTGGTAAATGCATAAGGGACGATGTCTCTGCATGTCTCACTTAAATACCAGGCACTTTCACCCCCCTTCCTCCTCATGCCAATTTTCCACTTTCAGCGCTGTCACACTTTGAATGACAATTGCGCTGTCATGCAACACTATACCCAAACTACATTTTTTACTATGTTATTCACACAAATTGTTTCTTTTTTTTGGGTGGTAATCACTGCTGGGTTTTTTATTTTTTGCTAAACAAACTGAACATTTTTAAAACATTTGTTTTTCTTCATTTCAGTTATAACATTTTGCAAATAAATAATCTTTCTTCATAAATTGTGGCCAAAATCTATTCTGCTATTTTTCTTTGGTGGAAATAACACAAATCAGTATATGTTATTTAGTGTGTATGAAAGTTATAGAGTCCACAAATGATGGTATATATGTATACCTGAAAATCAATCAATCCTGATGTACTGATGGCCTATCTCATTTCTTGAGGCCCAAAAAATGCCAGAACAGTACAAATATTCCCCAAATCACCTTTTTTTTAGAAAGTAGACAGTCCCTGGTATTTAGTAAGAGGCATGGTGAGTTTTTGGAAGCTGTAATTTTTTGGAAAATGAGGACATTAACCACTTCAATACAGGCCATTTTCACCCCCTTCCTGCCCAGATAAATTTTTAGTTTTCAGCGCTGTCACACTTTGAATGACAATTGCGCGGTCATGCAACACTGTACCCAAATGAAATCTTTTTTTTTTTCCCCCACAAATAGAGCTTTCGTTTGGTGGTATTTGATCACCTCTGCGGTTTTTATTTTTTGCGCGATAAACAAAAGAGCGACAATTTTGAAAAAAACACAATCTTTTTTACTCCTTGATTTAATAAATATCACAATTTTTTTACAAAAACATTTTTTTTCCTCAGTTTAGACCTATACGTATTCTTCTACATATTTTTGGTAAAAACAAATTGCAATAAGCGTATATTGATTGGTTTGCGCAAAAGTTATAGCGTCTGCAACATAGGGGAAAGATTTATGTAATTTTTATTATTAAAGCTAAAAATAGCCACTGATTACTGTATAAATGTCACTGGTAAGGAAGGTGTTAACACTAGGGGGCGATCAAGGGGTTAACTGTGTTCCCTATGTGTGTTTATAACTGTGGGGGGGATGGGAGTGGCTGGGGGAGGAGACATATTGTTGTACCTACTTAGTAGGAACACGATCTGTCTCTATTCCCCTGACAGAACCGGGATTTGTGTGTTTACAAAGCAATCATGGGTGCCGGGTCCGCGCATCGGCTCCGGGGACACACTGCGGGCACGCACGCGCCTGCTATAGTGTGTTAAAGAGCCGACGTATAGCTAAGGCGATTTGCGCAGCCGTGCCAACCTGCTGCCAACCTGCCAGCGGCTGGTTGGCAAGCGCTTAAATATGTTTTTCTTTTTCTACATACAGTGACCAAAGCAATATAGTAACACAGTGCTACTCTGGGAAGGTGATCAGGATTTTTCATTTTTTTTACACACTATGATTGCTTTTAAGAGAATTTTACAGTTATAAGCAACCATTTTTTTCCCGTATGAAATGTAGTGTTTACTATTGTGATTAGTTGTGTCTGTACCATGTGATCACTGTGACCAATCACCGAGCTTATCACAATAGTACACAGTAAAAGGTGTGACTCAAAGCCTTTTATTGTGTACAATCGTCATGTGAACTGCTGTGATTGGTCACATGGTACCATCAGCGGACCGTTACAGTGATCTGTTATCATCTGTGTCCGGTGGACACAGCAGGTTACAGATCGTGCCGGAGCGCGGCATGATCCCAGGATAACAGGACTCCTGCTCGGCTGTCATATTACAATAGGCCGGGCGGGAGGCGGTTAAAAAGAGACCTAAAGGTAAAACTTAAAAAAAAAAAAAAAAAATTGGATAGAGTTTGAAGGCCATAGATGATGCAATTTTTGTTTGTTCAACCAGCAGGTCGATCCCCCCCCCCCCCCATCAACACACATTGTGTACTGACAATGGGGAGAGTTCCGCTGTCAGAATACAATGATCAGTGTTGCCGGCTTTCACTAGTGGCTAGTGCTGCAACGACGCGTCAACGTAATCGATTACAGAAATACGTTGGCATACGTGAAAAGGCGTCGGCGCGTCACACTCATCTCGCGGTCACACTCATCTCGCGGGTAATGGCGGTAATGGCGGCTGCTGCTCCTGCTCATGGGAATGGAGAAAGTTCCAGTCTAGCACGAAAAGCTAGTCCACGATTATCAAAAGTATGGGAATTCTTTAAACAGAGGCCAGATAAAATGGTCCTTTGTTCCCTTTGCAAAACTGAAATGGCGTACCACGGCAGCACAACTGCGATGCACGAGCACCTCAGAAGAAAACATCCTGGCGCTCTTCGACCTCAAAAGGACGAGCCATCTTTGTAAGTACTATACTTATTATTACAATTAGTTTTGGGAGTAATAGTGTTTTGGTCAAGATTTAATTAATATATGCTAGTAATTACGGATACATCATTTATTAGTGCATGCTCAGGGGTACCCATTTGTTGCTGTGCTTTGCTAATTGCTTTAAGCTTTGTAGTGGCCATCTCACGTTTTTTTAAATGTTTCACAAGGCACTTTGCAGCCCTCAGTGTCTTGCTGATCTGGGGATCCCTCAGGGCATGGTTGACAACTAACTGCAATCTGACCAGCACACCTGAGAGAAGAGATGCCATGCTTTTCTTCCAAAATACGCAGAGCAGCGACAACATTTGCACTGCAGCATTATGCAGCTACAACATTGGCCATGGATCTCTCAAATTTTTTCTACTAGATGAAATACAAATAATATTGTAATCATAATTAAACGTAGTTATTAATTACATTCGGTTCATAATATTATGCAGATTTACTACCCTACCCGTACCCTCTTTTAAATACAGTACATTATTAGCATTGAGCATTCATAGATTTCATGTTGGTTAAACTTGTTTCCTACTTCCTAATGTTATTAATTATTGTGTGTTGTTATTTTTTCTCAGGAAGAGGCAAAGCTGTGTACAGGATTTCTTCTTTCATAAAAAGGATGTCACTGTTTGCACACCCCAAATGGCCGTTACACTTACCAAGAGCATACTCAACATGATTGTAAAAGATATGAGACCTCATTCTATTGTAGACGGTCAAGGATTTCGTGAGGTGATCAACACGTTTTACCCAGGATACACACTTCCCTCCAGGTCCCATTTCACTAAGCTGATGGAGAAGAAATATGAGGAGAATTTTGAAAGATTGAAAGCGTCACTCAAAGATGTGAAATCAAAAATAGCTCTCACCACAGACGCATGGACCAGTATTGCCACAGAGGCATACTTGGGTGTCACATGCCACTTCATTAATGAAGACTGGAATCTTACATCGTACAATCTGACCACTATGCCACTTGAAGATCGGCACACAGCTGAAAACATTGCTAACTGGGTGGAAAAAGCAGCTGAGAAGTTTGAGATATCCATGGCCAATGTAAATGTAGTTGTCCATGATAACGCTGCAAATGTTGTCGCTGCTCTGCGTATTTTGGAAGAAAAGTATCATGGCATCTCTTCTCTCAGGTGTGCTGGTCATACATTGCAGTTAGTTGTCAACCATGCCCTGAGGGATCCCCAGATCAGCAAGACACTGAGGGCTGCAAAGTGCCTTGTGGAACATTTAAAAAAAAGTGAGCTGGCCACTACAAAGCTTAAAGCAAAGCAGCAACAAATGGGTACCCCTGAGCATGCACTAATAAATGATGTATCTGTAAGATGGAACAGTACGTTACACATGATCAGCCGCCTGCTTGAACAGAGGTGGCCTGTGACTGCAACTCTTTCCGATCCTGATGTCACACCATGAGGGAAGCGCTTCCTGGATTTAAAACATGATCAGTGGAGCTTACTTGAGGAAGTGGAACAAGTCCTGAGGCCTTTTGCGTGTGCTACTGTTTTCTTGAGTGGAGAGTGATATGTGACTGGTTACGCTCTACCTCCTCTGGTAAAGGGCCTCCAGAAATCCATACAGAGCACAATTTTTGAGACAGCAGCAGTCAAGGCTTTCCAAAGTGTTGCTGCACAGGAGATGACATCAAGATGGGAGCGGGAAACTAAATTCAGAGATGATGGTGGAGAAAATATATATGTCTTATTGCAGCAGCCCTGGACCCCAGATTCCGCGAACTAAAATTTTTGCCAGCAGAGGACAGTTTAAAAGTTCACCTCAAGGTCCAAGCTCTTGCACTTGAAGAGAAAAGAAGATATGAGGAAGAGCAAACACATCAACATCAATGTGAGGAACAACAGTCAGCCAGTGCAGACATGACATTTTCAGAGAAGAGGCAAGTGTCTCTGTTGGACACTTTGCTCGGTTCAGATTCAGATGACCACAGTAATGGTGAGGATGACACTGGTCACATCCAAGATCAAGAAACCCACAGTGAAGTTGTGAGGAATGAGATACACATGTATTTTAGTGAGCAGGCTATTTCCAATATTTCAAAGGAAGAAAATCCGCTGAAATGGTGGAAGGAAAATGAAAAGAGGTTTCCCATCTTGTCCATGCTGGCAAAGAGTTACTTGTCTGTGCCTGCAACATCAACCCCATCTGACAGGCTTTTCTCAGTTGCTGGCAACATTGTGACTAAAAAAAGAGCAAGCCTAACTTCAGAGCATGTCGATATGCTAACCTTTCTCCATTGCAATGCTATATATTAGTAACACAGGCCCCCAACCTTTTGCACGGTTCGTGTTGGGTTGTATTTATGTTAAGATGGCTGCCTTCAGGTAATCTTTGCACTGTATTGGGCATTATTTTTGCACAGTGTTGAGCAGTGCTTTTGTTGGACTTGGCTCCTTTAAAACTATGTTACCTTTCAGGTATGTTTTACATTACATAGAGTTATTGTATGTTGACCAGTATTTTTGTGGTGTATTACTTGTATAAACAACACTTTAGGGCATCAGGCATAATGCCATATAAATGAGACTGTAGGCCACACACACACCCACCTTACCCATAACTAACTCTTATTACTAATAAATAAGCAAAACACACCATTTAATTTTGGCAAATATTATTGGCCGCAGTACCTTTATTGGTTTTTTACCATCTTAAATATTTTAATCAGTAAAATCACCAAAATATATTTATCATCACCATAACCAAATTGTTCTGCCCAGTTATTAGAACTCGGGCAGCCAGTAAACACCACCATCATTTGAATCAAACAGTCCCCCCCCCGGAAAACCGAGGTGACTCATACCACATAAAAGGTAACTGCGACTAAGGGAGGGGGGGCGGGAGCACTTCGTCCTGTTGATCTGTTCCAGGGGGGGAAGGTGAATAAGCCCCACTGCAGCTGCCTCTTTATAGGCCGACTGGGTTCAGCCAGAACCTTCCATGCAGTTCTATTGGCCAGTACACACCTGAAATATAAAATTAGTGACACAAACCAGCACATTAGCCTAGCTATACCTAATTAAGCTGGTGTGTGCTGGCCACAGTCTCACGCAGGTGGGCCCCAATTAGTGCCCTCCTTTTGTTATGAGACTGTAGGCCACACACACACCCACCTTACCCATAACTAACTCTTAATACTAATAAATAAGCACAACACACCATTTTTTTGGGCAAATATTATTGGCCGTGGTACCTTTATTGTTTTTTTACCATCTTAAACATTTTATTCAGTAAAATCACCAAAATATATTTATCATCACCATAACCAAATTGTTCTGCCCAGTTATTAGAACTCGGGCAGCCAGTAAACACCACCATCATTTGAATCAAACAGTCCCCACCGGCCGGCTTGCCTCAAGCCCGGCCCACCCCCACCACCGCGGCCATTTCAATACCAGACTGTATACCCAAATTAAACAGATCCATGCCGATCTCTGAAAGGTGAACCCCATCAGATCTGTAAAACCCCGGGACCACACCCTCCAAGTCAACATGGCGGTAAGATAACCCACCAATAGTGGGCATGTATTTTTCTAAAGCCTTATTCACCCGCTTCCTCATCCTTTCCATCACTCTCCTCAAGGGAAAGGAGAGCCAGGAAAGGCGGGGAATAATCTTGGAAAAAATTAAAACTGTACCAGGAGAAGTTGAATGAAAACAATGAAGATCACGTTTGACCATAAATAAAAGGTCTAAAGTCCTGAGATTCCCTAAGTCATTTCCTCCTAAATGCAATACCAAAATTGAGGGGGGAGGCCATACCTGAAACAAATTATTTAAATGAAAATATAAGTTATACCACTGTAGACCGCGCACTCCCTTCCAGAATAACCTGAAGGATTCCGGCTGCAAGGATAAGTTCTCCGTATAAGGCCGTTGGGCCGCTCTCTTATGCGCCCAGTGTACAAAGGAATGTCCCAGAATCCACACAGTGCGATGTAAGTCTGGAATTTAAACAAACAAGTTAGGACGTATATACAATTTGAAGCAAACTGACCTCCACCTCCCCATAGACTTAATAGCCGAATCCTGTAACCCATGCCTAGAGGCTTCCGAAGCTGCCCCTATTCGAAAAGAATGGGAAGAGAATTTTAGGTTCTGTAAACCCAGCAACCCCAGACACTTATGGAGGATAAAATTAAATTGATAGCGGGACAAAGGTAACTGGTTTGTGTGTATAAGAAGATGCCCATTACCCTGCGGTCTAATTGCCAGGTATTGGCGAACCACCGGTACTGGGCATAACTCCTCATTCAGCTGAGCTTTTAAAGTGATCCATGACCCTTTACCAAAATGATCTGTCTTTGAACGCTGTAGCCATATGTGAACCTCAGATTTCTCCAGAACTACATGCTCCGAGCGTACGCCCTAGCGTCCATATTTAGAATCTGGCACCAGCTCCGAAATCCGAAATGCTCCAAAAAATCCCAGCACGAAAGAAGCTTTAAATAATAGAGCCTCGTAAGGCGAGTAACAAACCAAGGTAGTCCCAGCACATAAACCGGACAGTATTGATAAAGAAATGGGCCTTCTGTTATCAGCAACAAAGGTTCTCCTCCTGTAGCCTTTCACAGCCTGTTTTATGGAAAAATAAGACATACAAGACGGCAACCCCTTCAAACGGCAGAAAAAGGAGATGCCCGCCATAGATCTTATTATATGACTGTAGGAAAACCCTGCTCCCATTAGGGACACCACAAATGCAAGCAGTCCACCTTCTGTCGGTACGTCCCCTCTGAAACCTGAATTACTTGCAAACGCCAGCCACTTCTGCCAGGATACAGAATAGCTTGCCCAAGTCTTGGGTGCCACTGAACCTCTGATGGCTTCAACGGCCATACTCATATCAGTAACCATAAATGATCCGGGCATATGGCGCCTTCCGCATCCGCCTCTGGCAGCAATCTTCGAAAATGGTCCATCTGAAAGCGGAACAATGAGTCAGCAACTGTGTTTAATTTCCCAGGAGTGAATTTAGCCTTTAGCCAAATATTGTGTTTGAGACACAAAAATACAATCTGCCGTAATATTTTGACCACCCATAAGGAGCTGGAAGAAAGGCAATTGACCGCAAATAACACACCCTTATCAGTCTCCACTAAAATGCGCAGATTTGCGAAAGACTCGCCCCATAATTCTAATGCCACCAAAACCGGAAAAAGCTCAAGCAAGACTATATTCTTGGTGGCACCCAGGAGTCAGGCCAGGCTGCACAGCACCAATGGGATCCCCCAGATGGCCCCAAAACCCTTGGAACCTGCCGCATCTGTAAACAATTTCATGTCGGGGGCAAAAACAAATTCACTTTGAAAGAAAGAGCGCCCATTATAGGAGTCCAGAAACGGGGCCCATACCCGCAGATCCTCCTTCAATGCAGCGGTCAAACGTACATGAGCAAACGGGGATTTTAAACCAGAAATTGCCAAAGCAAGACGTCGTGAAAAAACTCGACCTACCGGCATGATCCGACATGCAAACGCCAACATACCCAATAATGACTGTAATTCCTTCAAACGCACCTTTGATGCCTTCAAAAATCGTGCTAGTAAAAATCTTAATTTCACAATCTTAGCTGTAGGCAAACTGAACTCTTCCCTTACAGTGTCAATATGTATTCCCAGAAACTCCAAAGAGGAAACTGGCGTGCATGTTTTTTCCTCAGCTAACGGGGCACCAAAAGACTGAGCCACTGCTCGGAAAGTGCCCAACAAACTGGCACAACGCACATCCTCTTCTGGCCCAACAAGTAAAAAGTCGTCCAGGTAATGCACTACACTGTGCACCCTTGACTGCATACAAACAACCCAATGTAAAAACGTGGAAAATTCCTCAAAGTAAGCGCACGACAAGGAACAACCCATAGGGAGACATTTATCAAAAAAGAAACAACCGTCAAAATGAAAACCCAGTGAATTAAAGGCTTCAGGAGAGATGGGCAAGAGGCGGAAAGCTGACTTCACATCCGCTTTGGCCAATAATGCCCCAGGACCACACGATCTAATTTTGCCAATTGCATCCTCAAACGTGGCATAAGAAACAGAACACAATGATATGTCAGTATCATCATTCAAAGACTGTCCCTTGGGGAAAGACAGGTGATGGATCAAACGGAAAGAATTATGTTCTTTTTTGGGGACTACCCCTAGTGGTTGTAAACGAAAATTCTCAAATGGGGGTACCCGAAAGGGTCCTGCCACCCGCCCTTCATCAATCTCCTTCCAAACCTTGTCTCTTACCACCTGGGGAAAATTGGAAACAGATTTAAGGTTATCCACCAACGTGCAGCCCGACCCAGCAAAAGGGGGCAATGGGAAACCTCAAGAAAAACCCTCAATGAGTGCCAGGGCCCTCTCCCTGTTTGGGTACAAGTCCAGCCACGGGCGCATTCCTTCCAGCCTCACTGGAGTGCAGGCTTTTGGAAAAAATATCCCTCTGCCCTGGTGCGGATCCCGCATCAGTTTTCTTAAAGCATTTTGCTGCTGGATGTGCCCCAGCACAAAAGGAGCACTCGTGTGTGTACATGCAGGAAGCGTTCCAACGGCATTGCTGTTTGTTAAATGTGAAACAGCATCCTTTCCTATACAGAGCCGGGCCATTCGGGGCAACAGGACTCTGCCTGGGCATGGGGGGTTTCTGAGACACCAATAAATTAAGCCACAAGCCCACGTCTTTCATACCCCACCGAAGCGAGGGATGAATGGCCAATTTCTGCCGGAAGGCTTCATCATAAAAGAACCACCCCAGCCCCCCAAAATTTTTATATGCCTCCAGAATGTGGTACATATGTTGAAAAAGCCCCCCACATAAATTAGGGTGCTTTTCGGCCACAACCCCAGAATATATAAAAAATGCCTGCAGCCAATTGTGAAAGGACCTGGGCAACTGCCTACGCCTATCATCCTCCTGTTTATCCTCTCCCCTTCTATCTGTTTTAAAACCAGAGTCTTTTTGTACAGGGAGAAGTGATAATATGCCCACAAAATCACCCTTCCATATTTTCTCTTTAATTGGTAACCCCAGATGATAACCTAACGGGGAAATTTCACAAGGCATAACCTCTTTCATATGTGTTTTAGGCAAGCTACGTATCAAGGGTGACACATTAGTACCGACATTGATTAGACCAGATTGCACAGATCCCTGCAGGGGAGCAGATAGAGACACATGAGCAGAAGATAGGAGAGAAGGTTTAGCAGAGACAGGGTTAACAGGAGGAGAAAGTGATTTAACAAGTGATGACAAAGAATCCATTAGAACTTTAACAGCAGCAAGTTGATTACACTCACCAGCCACTGGGGGATGCTCTGCCCTTTGCTTTAGCAGAGACAGGGTTAACAGGAGGAGAAAGTGATTTAACAAGTGATGACAAAGAATCCATTAGAACTTTAACAGCAGCAAGTTGATTACACTCACCAGCCACTGGGGGATGCTCTGCCCTTTGCTGAGCCATCCCCTCCAGCAGCAGACTGTGACCTGGAACCTCCGTGACTCGATCCTCCTCTGCCTGGCGTACTGCTGGCTGTGCAGGGTCCTTACCAGCGGTGGGCAACTTGCGAGCCTGTGCAGGGGAAGGCCCCCTTTTCTCCTCAAGAGCTGCGGGCCTCTTCGGAGCGCCCCGACGACTGCTGAATGCGGGTGACTGTGAGCCGGTCCGCCTCTTCACTCCGGAGCAGCGGCTGGGGCCCGCCTGTCCGCCGTCATCCTCCGCCGCCATGTTCTCCTCCGCCGCCTCGTCCACCGTCATTACTGCTGCTGGGCTGGCTCTCCTGGGGGCTGTGCTCCGGCGTTGCCGCCCGCTGACCTCCGGTTCGTCCACCCACTGGCCGGCGCTTCTCCTGTGAGATGTGACTACTTCTGCTTCGGCATCCTCCTCACTCCCGGTGGCTGTCTCCAGACAGCGCCGCAGCCAGGCTTCACCTCCATCTTCACTGGCTTTGTTCAGCAATTGTCTCACCAGGGATTCCATGTTTTGACAGGTAGGGTGTCTGAAAAACCGGCAGCACTTCGTCCTGTTGATCCGTTCCAGGGGGGGAAGGTGAATAAGCCCCACTGCAGCTGCCTTTTTATAGGCCGACTGGGTTCAGCCAGAACCTTCCATGCAGTTCTATTGGCCAGTACACATCTGAAATATAAAATTAGTGACACAAACCAGCACATTAGCCTAGCTATACCTAATTAACCTGGTGTGTGCTGGCCACAGTCTCACGCAGGTGGGCCCCAATTAGTGCCCTCCTTTTGTCATTCTGCCTAATGCCGCGTACACACGATCATTTTTCCCGTCGGGAAAAATTACATTTTTTCCTTTGGACAAGAAAAACGATCGTCTGTGGGCTTTTTTGCAACGGGAAAAACGGCATTAATCACGACGAGAAAAATTAGAACATGCTCTAATTTTTCTCGTCGTGATTCCTGTCATTTTTTTTCCGCGGCAGTTTTCCCATAGGGAATCACTGCCGCGGAGCCTACACACGGTCGTTTTTCTCGTCAAGAGAAAAAATTACGGGAAAAACGGCCGTGTGTGGGGGAACAAGCCGTTCCCTCAATCCCTCGTTTTTCCTGTCGTGATTCACGGCGGTGTTTTCACCGCCGTGAATCACGATCGTGTGTACGCGGCATTACACTTTGCAAAAGATGCATTCTGAAGGCATTATGTGGTTTAAAGTAGTAAGGTTACCACATAATGCCTTCAGAATGCATCTTTTGCAAAGTGTTAAGCAGAATTTATATGGCATTTTCATGCCTGATGCCCTAAAGTGTTACATTTTATTTTTTGGCACTTTATTTTTGTATATGTCTTTCGTGTGTTTTTGCACACACAGGGGGTGATTTACTAAAGACCTGCGCCTGTGGTGCAGTGGAGAAATTGGAGCAATTGCACAAAAAACGGGACTCAAAACATTTATCAAAAATTATGGTGCACTTATATGCACCAAATTATATTTACATAGGAATCGCTGTTGCGCACTTGCGCAATCTTTCGCGCCTACCATTAGCAAGCGCAGCCAATGTAATCTTCAACATTTTTGTCTGAATACTGTAGGTAACTTTACTAGTTTACCATCTTCTGTTACCAGGCTAAAAAGTATGTATATAATATTTTGTTTAAATGCACAAATTCTGTCCAGAACATGTACATCTGTCTTACAACTAATCAAGCCTTTTTACACCCTTCTTTCAGCTTCCTCAACTGCACATGTGCAATGACAAAGCACACCATTTTATGCTCGCCTGACAGGGCGCACACGCTTTAGCTTGTTAAATATGTGTGTTGCGCACTGTTACACCAACAGGCATTTGCGGCACTTACAGCGGGCGGAGTGTGCCTCCTGATCATATTACACCTGAAGTTAGCCTGTATTGCTGCTTTTTCCTGGTGTGTTACACCAACAGGCATTTGCGGCACTTACAGCGGGTGGAGTGTGCCTCCTGATCATATTACACCTGAAGTTAGCCTGTATTGCTGCTTTTTCCTGGTGTGTTACACCAACAGGCATTTGCGGCACTTACAGCGGGCGGAGTGTGCCTCCTGATCATATTACACCTGAAGTTAGCCTGTATTGCTGCTTTTTCCTGGTGTGTTACACCAACAGGCATTTGCGGCACTTACAGCGGGCGGAGTGTGCCTCCTGATCATATTACACCTGAAGTTTGCCTGTATTGCTGCTTTTTCCTGGTGTGTTACACGAACAGGCATTTGCGGCACTTACAGCGGGCGGAGTGTGCCTCCTGATCATATTACACCTGAAGTTAGCCTGTATTGCTGCTTTTTCCTGGTGTGTTACACCAACAGGCATTTGCAGCACCTACAGCAGGCGTAGTGTGATTCCTGCAAAATATACTCCTGAAGCTAGGCCTTATTGCTGGTTTTCCCATTTCCCTGCAGGCCATTAGAATGTCTGGAAGGCAAACAAGGAGAGGCAGACAGTCAGGAGCCAATAAAAGAGGGCAAGCAGGCTCTGTGTCTAGAGACAACACTGCTGGTTGTGGACGCGGTGCATCGCCATCAGCACGTGGCCATGGGACACGCTTGTCCTTCTTTTCGGCAGCTGGACGTGTTGAGCCGCATCATGCCGAAGACTTGGTAGAGTGGATGACCAAGCCCTCCTCATCCTCCTCATCCTCTCTCACCCAGGCTCAGGGTACTGGCAAAGCAGCTGCCAAAGCGTCCTCTTCCCTGGTATCAATGTCATCATCAGTCACTCCTTCCCTAGACCAACCATGTCCTCCTGAGGAGTCCCCCGAACTGTTTGAGCACAGTGTTGGGCACATGCTCCAGGAGGATGCCCAGCGTTTCGAAGGGTCTGATGATGATACCCAGCTAGAGGAAGGCAGTAGCGTGAGAGCAGAGAGAGGGAATGCTTCCAACAGCTGCAGCATACTGCCAGATTGGCTCCAGTGATGAGGAGGGAGGGGATGATGAGGTCACTGACTCCACGTGGGTGCCTAATAGGAGAGAGGAGGAGGATGAGGAGGAGGCACATCTCCAACGAGGCAGGATGCCCTCGGGGGGCCAGCGTAAGAGCAGCACACCGACGGAATCACACCGCAGAGCTCCGCCTGTGCAGGGCGCTGCCTCTGCCCGTTATTCAAAAAGTTCTTTGGTGTGGGCCTTTTTTGAGTCGAGTGCATCAGATCGCACAGCTGCTGTTTGCAACATATGTCTCAAGCGTATATCGCGTGGCCAAAACATCACCCGCTTGGACACCACATGCTTGACCAGACATATGTTGACCTGCCATGCAGCTCATTGGCAAGCCTACCTTAAAGACCCACACCAAAGAACAAAGCGGACCTCTCCTTGCACCGCATCAGCTGGGATCTCCAACCCCACTATACCTTCAGTCCTCTCTGAAACCTGCACTGAGAGGAATGAAGGTGTAGAATTAGGTGTGTCACAGCCAAGTACTTGCGGGCACTCTGCTAGCAGTACACCGACGTCCGATTCTAGCAGGCAAATTTCCCTGCCCCAGCTGCTGGACCGTCAAAAGAAGTTCACTCCCAGCCATCCACATGCCCAGCGGTTGAATGCTAGCTTGGCTAAATTGCTAGCGCTTCAACTGCTGCCTTTTCAGTTGGTATACTCCGCCCCCTTCCGTGAGTTTGTGCAATGTGCGGTTCCTCAGTGGCAGATTCCCAAACGCCACTTTTTCTCACGGAAGGCGATTCCGGCTCTCTACCGGCATGTGGAAGGCAATGTCTTGGCCTCGCTGGACAGGGCGGTCAGCGGTAATCTGCATATTACCGCTGACTCATGGTCCAGCAGGCATGGATAGGGACGTTACCTTTCTTTCACGGCCCATTGGGTCACTCTTTTGGCAGCTGGGAAGGATGCAGGACAAGGTGCAGTAGTGTTGGAGGTTGTTTCACCGCCACGCCTCCAAAATGCTACTACTGGTTGTGACACACCTCTGTCCTCCACCCCCTCCTCTTCTTCTTCCTCCATGGCCTCTTCCTGTGCTTTGTCCTCGGAACCAGCGGTGCTCCGTAGGCGTTCAAGGGGCTACGCAAGTATGCAGGCAAAAATATGCCATGCCGTGCTTGCGCTGGTGTGTTTGGGGGACAGGAGCCACACTGGGGCAGAGGTTCTGTCTGCTCTGCAGGGGCAGGCCGAGAGGTGGTTGACGCCACGCCAGCTTAAGCCAGGAATGGTAGTTTGCGACAATGGCACCAACCTCCTCTCCGCTCTCCGACAGGGACAACTGAACCATGTGCCCTGTGTGGCTCACGTCCTTAACCTGGTGGTGCAGCGGTTCTTAGGCAGGCACCCGGGCTTACAGGATGTCCTGAGGCAGGCCAGGAAAGTCTGTGTGGATATCCGCAGATCTTATAATGCCAGTGCTCGCCTGGCTGAGCTGCAAAAGGAGTTGAACCTGCCCAAGAACTGCCTTATATGTGACATGCCCACAAGGTGGAACTCAACGTTGGCCATGCTACAGCGGCTGCACATGCAGCAGAGGGCCATCAATGAGTACCTGTGCAACTACGGCACCAGGACAGGGTCAGGGGAGCTCGGGTTTTTTTCACCACGCCAGTGGGGCATGATCAGGGATGCATGCACTGTCCTGGCACCATTTGAGGAGGCCACGAGGATGGTGAGCAGTGACAGTGCATGCATCAGTGACACTGTACCTCTTGTCCACCTGTTGGAACATACGCTGCGTGGAATAATGGACAGGGCACTTGAGGCAGAACAGAGGCAAGAAGAGGAGGACTTCCTTGCCTCTCAAGGCCCCCTTTACCCAGACAGTGTTCCTTCTGTCCCACCCATCACATTGGAAGAAGAGGAGGAGGAGGAGGATTGTGTCAGCATGGAGGTGGAGCCTGGCACTCAGCATCATCAGCAGCAGTCTTTTAGGGATGATTTACAGTCCCAAGAAACCAGTGGACTTGTACGTGGCTGGGAGGAGGTGGCTGCGGATCATGTCGTCCTTAGTGACCCAGAGGACTCCGGAACGAATGCCTCAGCTAACCTACGCTGCATGGCCTCCCTGATCCTGCAAAGTCTGCGGAAGGATTCTCGTATTCTTCAGATCAAGGAGAGGGACAATTACTGGCTGGCCACTCTCCTTGATCCACAGTACAAGGGTAAGGTTGCGGACCTTATCTTACCGTCGCAGAGGCCTTGCAGAAAGGTCTGTGCAACGCGTTCCCAGAGACTGGGAGGTTACAAACTCCTGGTCCTGGACAACGAGTTGCTGAGGCTTCGGTCAGTCAAAGAAGGAGCGGTGGGGAAGGTGGCCGTCTGACCGATGCGTTCAGACAATTCTTTAGTCCGCAGCCCCAAGGTATGATCGGTTCCAGCAACCATCGCCAGCGTCTGATATACATGGTGCAGGAATACCTAGGGGCAAGGTCAGACTTGGACACCTTCCCCACCGAAAATCCTCTGGCTTACTGGGTCTTGAGGATGGATCACTGGCCAGAGCTTGCACAGTATGCAATTGAGCTACTGGCCTGTCCTGCATCCAGCGTTCTTTCAGAACGCACATTCAGTGCTGCTGGAGGATTTGTCACGGATCACAGGGTGCGCCTGTCCACCGACTCTGTTGATCAACTGACCTTCATAAAGATGAACCAGTCTTGGATCACCACCAGCTACCAAACACCTGAAGCTGATATAACAGACTAATTTATTTTCAAATGTCACATCCCTTCAAGACTGATGCTGATGCTGAGAGACTGTCCTGTTATGTTGACTGACTATCCTCCTCCTCCTCAATGATCCGATTGATGATGATAGCTTGGAAGAACATTTTTGTTTCTGGGTGCCACCACCAGTGGCTAAGGCCCAATTTTTCAGCCCCTGTTTAACAGGGGCATGTAATTACAATTTTTTATGCAATGCTTTGCAGCATGGCTTATTCCTGCACTCCAACTAGAGTATCTGGGAGAGGTTGCAGTGTTGTGGCACCAGCACCAGTGGCTAAGGCCCAATTTTTCAGCCCCTGTTTAACAGGGGCGTGTAATTACAATTTTTGATGCAATACTTTGCAACAGGGCTCATTGCTGTGCTCCAAGTACAGTATCTGTGAGGGGTTGCAGTGTTGTGGCACCAGTGCCTAAGGCCCAATTTTTCTGCCCCTGTTTAACAGGGGCATGTAATTACAATTCTTGATCTAATAATTCACAGCAGGGCCCATTCCTGCGCCCACCAAGAGTAACTGTGAGGCCTTAGAGTGTTGTGTCAACACCACCACCACCACCACCAAAGGCCCAATTTTTCAGCCCCTGTTCAACAGGGGCATGCAATTACAATTCTTGATCTAATAATTCACAGAAAGGGCCCATTCCTGCGCCCACCAAGAGTAACTGTGAGGCCTTACAGTGTTGAGTCAACAACACCACCACCACCACCAAAGGCCCAATTTTTCAGCCCCTGTTCAACAGGGGCATGCAATTACAATTCTTGATCTAATAATTCACAGCAGGGCCCATTCATGCGCCCACCAAGAGTAACTGTGAGGGCTCACAGTGTTGTGGCAACACCAACATGTAAGGGGCAAATTTCAGCTGAGTATATACGGCAGGCCCCTACTTTCAAACATCCAACTTACAAACGACTCCTCCTTGCAAACGGAAGGATACAACAGGAAGTGAGAGGAAATCTACCCCTAGTAAGGCAAATTCTCTCCTGTAAGAGTTAATATGGGGAAAAAAGTGTCTCCTCTCCACTGATGCTTTATCACCAATTCTTGTTTCAATAAAAACCCCAAATTTTCAAAAAACATTTGTCATTAGGGCGGAAAGTGAGGTGAACTGTTCTGAACAGGTGCACACTGCACAGACAGCAAAACAAATGTTACAGGGGTGATAACCCTTCCCTATGTTTTCCAAAAAGCTTAAAAATAGATTTCTTGGCTGGAGCTACACTTAAACAATGTACCTGTTCAAAATTACAAACAGATTCTACATAAGATCAAACCTACTGTCCCTGTCTTGTATGCACCGCCTGTATACAGCTGTTCAGAGTATATAGGGCCTTTTTTATTTTGTGTGCGGGGTTCCCCTTAATATCCATACAAGACCCAAAGGGGCTGGTAATGGGCTGGGGTGGGGGGGGGGGTTGATGGGGTAGCTATGCCATTTTTCTTAAAGATTTTCATCCATATTACCGGGACCAGACATTACATTAAAGCCGCAAGCAGTTTTAAATGGCTTTTTTTCCTTTAGAAATGTAATTTTGTGCAGGAACAGTTCTAAACACGGGAAACACGTGGCACTTCACAGGCATACTTTAGACACTCCCCAGGTACGATATTTAACCACTTAACGACCGCTCACTGTATATATACGTTGGCAGAATGGCACCGACAGGCACAATCACGTACAGTGTACGTGATTGCCTTTGTACAGTTGGGGGGTCCGATCGGACCCCCCTCCTATACAGTGAGCGGTCGTTATTCGTTGGGGAGCTATCCGACATGACGGGGCAGTCATTCGATTCCGGCCACCCCCCCGCGATCGCTCCCGGCGAATGGAAATGCTCCCTCTGCTGTGTAATGTTTACACAGGCAGAGGAAGCAGGAGGAAGTGATGTCATCTCTCATGCGGCGCTCACATATACCGAGCGCCGTACAAGAGAAGACACACAGGTCAGTACACTAACACTACACTGACACCAGGACACATAGGCACACAAATCGCCCCCCCCAGGCCCCCCCAGATCACCCCCCAGCCCCCAGTCACAGTGTCACTGATTGCAGTGACCATTTATTTACTGATCACTGCAATCGGTGACATTTGTGACTGTAAAAGTGTCACTGAAGTTAGTTTTAGGTGGGGGACTTCCGGCCGGATGTGAGTGAGGCAGCACGAGTTCTTCTGCAGCTCCGTTACTCCTGTCTACTATCCGGGTCTGTGGAGTGCCTGAACCGGCCACTGTGATACAGCTGCACGGGGGAAGGTGCCCTGACGCTGCGGATGTCTCCCTCGGCTTCAAAGAGGCTTAATAAGGCAAGTAAAAGCCGTCCTCAGCAGCGCTCCGGGAAGCACACTGCTAGCCCCGCCCCCGCCATCTTGTGTCCCTCACTAACAGAGCAGCGTGCTAAGCCAGCCAGAAAGAGGATGGATCAGGCTGGAGAGGCAGGGGTGAGGGATCCGGTGTTCGATCAGGCCCCAGTTGTGGACACAGAGGCTATCACTGGGCCGATTCTGGCCGCGATTAGTGCCAGCAAAGCAGAACTTATGGGGCGTATTGACCATCTCTCCTCAGAATGCAATTTGATCAGGCATGACTTGGACAAAATCCGGGGCCGTCTGACCACAGTGGAAACGCGGGTGTCTGATGTGGAGGACACCTCCCGAGACCATGGTGCACAGCTTGCTGAGCTCCGGGACCAGGTCAGGGCATTACAACACAGAGCCATAGACGCAGAGGACCGCCAGAGGAGAAACAACGTTCGGGTAGTGGGGCTCCCCGAGGGGGCTGAGGGGGACAAACCAGAGAAGTTTGCGGAGCTCCTCTTCAAGCAGCTGCTGTCCCTGGAAGATCTCCCCCCTACCTACGTGGTTATCGCTCACAGGGTCCCCACTGGCAACAGGCCCCAGGGAGCTTATCCCAGACCTTTCCTGGTTCGATTCCTGAACTATCGGGATAGGGACATGATACTCACACAAGCCAGACAAGCTCAGGAGCTGCGCTTTGAAAACACGCGGGTAATGCTATTTCCAGACTTCTCGGCGGCTACGCAACAGAAGAGGAGATCATTTAATGAGGTCCGTAAAAAGCTGCGGGAGAAGGAGGTCAAGTACAGTATGTTGTACCCCAGCAAGCTCCGGGTTCAGTACAAAGGATCGGTGAAATTTTTTGAGCATCCGGAGGAAGCTTGTGAGTGGATGGACAAGGAATTCTGAGATCCATGGGTCTGCCTGCTGTGTCACATCTGGACTGGTATGTTTGGTTGGGCACCCCCCCTAGTTAACCTACACTATGCTGCTTCGGATGGTTTCCTGAGGGTGGGGGGGGGGGGTCGGGGCTGTGGCGGGAACCATGGCAGCCCGCTTAGGCGCAGGTATCCTCCTCATGATTTCAGCATGGGCTCTAAATGGCGTCCTTGTGTTTCAATCTTGACAAACTGACCTATGATTGCCCGAGGGGACTTAAGGGTCGTTTTTGGATTATGGTTCTTTCTCAGGCTGCTTCATTGGGGCTCTCTTCCAATATGGCGAAAAGGGGTCTTTTCACCTTTACGGGTGGCCACTGTAGATGTTTTATTTTTTCGCCCTTGCATTTCTACCCTTTTTACTGTTCTTCATTGCATATGTTGGGACTGCACCGGGGGCCGTTTTTCGTGCAGCTATTGCCCATTAGGATTGCCATTCCAAAATATTCTGAAAGGAGTAAGCGGAAGTTGGTGAGGATTTTCAACGGAACTGCCGAACTTTCAGTCGCAGCGGCGGGAAGTCACCGCAAGTTTTTTGTGTTTTTGTTCAGGGTATATGCTACTTACCGGACTGGGGATGTTAGTTTCTGGTATAAAAGCAGGGGTGGGTTTGGTTAGAGTCACAGCTCGATATATGGGGTCACATTTTGTTTGTGTAATGGTTGCTCTGGAGGTTTGTGCTGAATCGGGGGATCTTTCCCCTGAGTGGAGACTATCATGTATTAGGTATTGTACATACTTCTGTCATGGCGAATGAGATTAAAATAATCTCTTGGAATGTTCGGGGCCTGAACCACAAGTTTAAGAGGGCCTCGGTATTCCAATATCTAAAATTGTTTCGACCACATGTCATCTTCTTACAGGAGACGCATTTGGATGGCGGTAGAGTGCTTTCCCTTCACAAACCTTGGATTCAAAGGGCACTGCACTCGACCTACTCCACCTTTGCTAGGGGAGTCTCTATCCTAATTAGTAAAACTGTGTCTTGCACGATTCACCAGGTGTTTTCTGATCCGGGTGGTAGATATGTGGCAGTGGTTATGGATATGTGTCATAAAGCCATGGTAGTGGTGAACATTTATGTACCTCCACCGTTTAAGAATCAAATTTTATATGACTTGTTGTCTAAACTCGCACCATATGCTCACCTTCCTGTTCTAATGTTGGGAGACTTTAATGCTGTCCTTGAGGCGGCGTTGGACTCTTCCAATCCGGGTAGGATGGATTCTGCAGATCTGAATGATTGGAGAGATGTAGCGGATCTTACTGAGTTATGGCGTTGGAAACATCCAATGGACAGATGTTTCTCCCATGTGTCAGCGGCTCATAGGTCGGCGGCCAGAATTGATCTGGCCTTTGGAAACAACTTATTATTGTCATATGTTAAAGAGGTTGCTTATCTGGCTGGGGGTCTGACCGATCACAATCCCCTTTCTGTTACCCTGGCTTTTGGGTCAGGGGCGAGGGGGGGTGGCTGGAGGCTCTCACCTGGATGGTTGCAAAATGAACAGGTTTCGGCCCAGCTGGATGAGACCATGCGGTCGTACTGGTCTCTTAATGCCGGTTCGGCGGACCCTCACATTGTATGGGACGCATATAAGGCAGTGGCAAGGGGGGAGTACATCTCTGCTGTTAAAAAGGTACGGGTGCAGGATAATGAGGAGAATGAGCTCTTGCAGCAACGGGAGAGGGAGAGTGCGAGGGCTCATGCGGACCTTCCTACGGAGGCTTCGTATGAGAACTTGTTGGAAGCGCAGCGAGCTTTGTCCACACATTTCACGGGGCAAGCGCGGGTGGAGATGGCAAAAAGGGCGCAGACTGTATTTGCAGAGGGCGACAAGAATGGGAAACTCTTGGCCATGCTGGTCGCTGACTATCACCCGCTGACTAACATCCCAGTTATTAGAGACAGAGGGGGGTTTCTAGTTGGGGAACCGGAGGGTATTTTGCAGGAGTTTGTCCGTTTTTTTTCCGCTCTTTACTCCCCTATACCGTCCTATGACCTCTCGGCATTGGATTCTCTGTTAAGCAGCCTGTCCATACCGGGTTTGTCGGCGGATGACATGAATTTTCTGGATGCCGAGATCACGGTAAAAGAAATTCAGAGGGCAATATTCACTTTCCCCCCGAAAAAAGCCCCTGGACCGGATGGTATTCCGGCCGACTTCTACAAGACTCATGTTGATATAGTAGCCCCTAGGCTTAACTGCCTCCTGGCATACTGCCATGAACATGACACATTGCCCGACTCTATGCTAGAAGCTTATATGGTCCTCCTGTTAAAACCAGGGAAGGACCCGACAGACTGTGCCTCCTATCGACCAATATCCCTGTTGAACATGGATCTTAAGATCTTAACGAAAATATTAGCACTTAGACTAGCCAAGGTACTCCCCTCTATAGTAAATATAGACCAAACAGGGTTTATGCCGGGTAAGTCAACTGACACTAATCTGAGGAGACTGTTTACCCACTTGCAGATTAGCCCCAGGGATAGTGGTTCAAGGGTCGTGGTCTCCATCGACTTCGAGAAGGCCTTCGATTCAGTGGATTGGCAGTACATGTTTAGGGTCCTGGAGGTCATGGGATTTGGGCCACGGTTTAGGAAATGGGTGTCCATGTTGTACAGGAGTCCGAGGGTGGCGATCAGACTGGGAACTTCCACCTCTGATTTTTTTGCGGTGGGGAGGGGGACTCGGCAGGGGTGCCCGCTTTCCCCTTTCTTGTTCTCCATAGCCCTGGAACCATTGGCAGTGGCACTAAGATCCTCCAAAGACATTAGATCCATCCGGGTGGGTACAATAGACGAGACCCTGGCGTTGTACGCAGATGATCTACTGTTGTTCCTGGAAGACCCGGCATCCTCTCTGCGTGCGGCCCTGGGAATCATTGATCATTTTGCCACCTTCTCGGGCCTCAGGGTAAACTGGGGTAAATCCTCCATTCTTCCGTTAGATGCTGGGGCCAGGGGTATGGCTGACACAACCTTACCACTACAGTGGGTCACGTCACTAAAATATCTGGGAGTGCAAATCACTGCGGATGTGCGGGACTACCTGACCCTAAACTTAACACCATTAATAGCACTCCTAAAACAAAAGGTGCAGATGTGGGTAAAGCTTCCATTGTCCCTGATAGGTAGGATTAGCTTGCTGAAAATGAAGTTCCTCCCTGTCATATTATACTTTCTGAGGCATGCGCCTATCTGGGTTCCGAAGTCGTACTTTCGGAAAATCGATAGTATCATTTCCTCCTTTATCTGGGCTCCCGGGTCCCCGAGGATAGGGTTAAAAATACTACAAGAACCTGGGGATCGGGGGGGACTGGCGCTGCCAGACTGGCAGAAATATTACCTAGCGGGACAGATGGTCTTTGCTCATAGATGGCTAACGGCTGAGGATGGGGATGCTGCTACGGTATTGGAGGCGGCTCACTTAGGAGCATATGATAGTCTTCGTTTTGCGCTATTTAGAGGCACCAGGTCAGAAGAACTGCCCCTAACGATAACTATGAAAGCCACCATCAAGGCGTGGGAGATGGCGGTGAAATTAGCGTGTCCTAGTTATGGGGGATTGTCACCCTCGACTCCCTTATGGATGAATCCGACCCTATCAGAATTTTTTCACTTACCAGACCCTATGATTTGGGCGGTTAAAGGGATAAAAACATTGGGGGACCTGACCTCATATGGAGAATTACTAACCTTTTCCCAATTACAGGTGAGACATGATCTACCCAACTCATACCTGTTCAGGTTCCTGCAGGTTCGCCATGCCTTCCTGGTACAGTTCCGAGAGAGGAGGGTGGAATCACTACCCTCGTCGCTTGAAACCTTGCTGGCGGATGGAGAGCTAACTAAGACGCTCTCGGTGTCATACAAGGAATTCTTTAAGGCAACCCCCCCGGCTCTCACTAGGTGTAGAGAGAGGTGGGTGGCGGAGGTTCCGGAGGTACAGGGGGAGGACTGGGATGAGTTATGGATACGACCGTTTCAGCACCTGGTATCCGCCAGGGACAGGCTGATCCAATTTAAATTTCTACATAGAAGCTATTATACCCCGGCCAGATTGGGTAAAATATTTCCGGAGACCACGTCGGAGTGTTGGAGGTGTTCTCACTCACCTGCGGACTCAGATCACATTTTTTGGCAGTGCCCCCTGATACAAAGATTTTGGACCGATGTCACCTCTTGTCTTGCTGAGTTGCTATCGGTACCAATACCCATGACTGTGAGGGTTTGTATGCTGGGCCTGGTTGACGAGGTTGTACCAACCAGGGCAATGAGAACTATGCTGTCTGTAGTACTCTTCTACGGCAAAAAAGCTATCTTGTTGCATTGGAAAAAACCTGGTGCGCCAAGTGTTCCCTTCTGGAAAGGCCTGGTTAACTCCATGCTGCCTTACTACAGGGCCACATATGAAGCGAGAGGATGTAAGAAAAAGTTTGATAAAGTGTGGCACTCGTGGTTAGAATCCAGATCCACAGTGGGTTGATGGAGGTAGTTTTATGAGGGCTGGCGGTGGGATTGGTGAATCAGGAGTGGGTATGTCTAATGTAACAAACGGTCTGTAAGCCTTTACACTATTTTTCATTATATATGCTATTATTTCCCTGCAAATCTTTGTGTCCATCTTTTATTTTTCCTGTCCCCGTTCTCCTCCTCCCCAAGGGGAGGAGGGGAAGGGGTCTCAAAGCCAAGCTATCCTGACTAGGAGCTGCACAAATGACTTCCTATGGGCTAGGATATGGTTGAAAGATCCTTTCAGGTTTTGAGCTGTGACTCTGGGGTGGGGGGAGGGAGGGGAGAGGGGGGGGAAGGTGTTAGTTAGTCGGTCTATGTTAGACAGATTGGCCATGTTGGTCGTGAATGGATAGTGTCTAGGACACGTCCAAAGGTTGTATGTTTGATGTGCATTCAAAAACAATAAAAATAATTTTCAAAAAAAAAAGTTAGTTTTAGGTCCAGTGTAGCCCCCTAACCCCCCCCCTAATAAAGGTTTAACCCCCAGATCACCCCCCAGATAACCCTTTCACCCCCTAGCACCGCCGTCGCTAAGCGATCATTTTTCTGTTCGCTGTCTTAGCGTCGGTGATGCAGATCGGTAGCCAGTAATTTTTTTTAGGTTCGCCGCAGGTTTTTATAGCGTCAGGTACCCCCATAAATTATCGAATAAAGGTTTAACCCCTTGATCGCCCCCCAGGTAACCCTTTCACAACCTATCACCACTGTCGCTAAGCGATAATTTTTCTGATCGCTGTCTTAGTGTCGGTGATGCAGATCGGTAGCCAGTAATTTTTTTTAGGTTCGCCGCAGGTTTTTATAGCGTCAGTTACCCCCATATATTATCTAATAAAGGTTTTAACCCCCTAATTGCCCCTAGTTAACCCTTTCACCAGTGATCACCATATAAGTGTTACGGGTGACGCTGGTTAGTTAGTTTGCTTTTTATAGTGTCACCCGCCGTATATATAACCCAATAAAGGTTTAACCCCCTGATCGCCCGGCGGGTGATATCAATTAGGTTTTAGCATCAGAGAGGGTCTGCGTCACACCCCAGGCAGCGTCAGGTTAGTGC
This sequence comes from Rana muscosa, assembly GCA_029206835.1. NCBI lineage: Eukaryota > Metazoa > Chordata > Amphibia > Anura > Ranidae > Rana > Rana muscosa. The sequence goes on along the minus strand of CM055116.1, from coordinate 1,140,188,109 downwards.
CAGTAACGCTAACACCCACGCGTGAAGCATACACCCCCCTTAGTGGTATAGTATCTGATCAGATCAATATCTGATCTGATCAGATCTATACTAGCGTCCCCAGCAGTTTAGGGTTCCCAAAAACGCAGTGTTAGCGGGATCAGCCCAGATACCTGCTAGCACCTGCGTTTTGCCCCTCCGTCCAGCCCAGGCCACCCAAGTGCAGTATAGATCAATCACTGTCACTTACAAAACACAACACACATAACTGCAGCGGTCGCAGAGACAGGCCTGATCCCTGCGATTTCACCACCACAGTTATAAAAAAAAGCATATATGCCGAAGCATTGGGGCAGCAGGGGCGGAGGAGCGGAGGAGCGATTTTGCTCCTAATGCCGCGTACATACGGTCGAAATTCCGACGGAGGCTTGCCCGTGGAAAAGTCCGACCATGTGTGTGCGGCATAACTTTTTTGCGGGAGGATGCCCCCATGCTTCGGCATATATAAATGGTGCATGTATGCCCATCATTAGAAGTGGGTGGATGAAGGGCGGTATTCTAATGGTGGGCATACCCACCGATCAATCTCTTTTTTCGTTCAGCCAACTGGCTGCATGAAAAAAAAAGATTACAATACATGTCCAACAAGGACCAGCAACGTACTGGTATGTTGCTGGACTTTGAATGTTTATACCAGAATGATGCCTGCGGGTTTAGGTATCATCTTGGTATCATTCTTTTCAGCCAGCGGCCGGCTTTCATGTAAAAGCAATCCTAGTGGCTAATTAGCCTCTGGACTGCTTTTAAAAGCAGTGGGAGGTAATGTCCCCCCCGGATATAAAAAGCGCCATTGGGAAATTGGGAAAGCATTTTATCACACCGATTTTGGTGTGGTCAGATGCTTTGAGGGCAGAGGAAAGATCTAGGGTCTAGAAGACCCCAGTTTTTTCAAAAAAGAGTACCTGTCACTACCTATTGCTATCATAGGGGATATTTACATTCCCTGAGATAACAATAAAAATGATAAAAAAAAAAAAAAATATGGAAGGAACAATTTAAAAATAAAATAAAAAAGCAAAATTAATAATAAAAAAAATAAATAAATAAAAAAAAAGCACCCCTGTCCTGCCCTGCTCTTGCCCAATGGCGAACGCAAGCGTCGGTCTGGTATCACCGCAAAGGTCAGATCGAGGGCAGTAATTTTAGCAGTAGACCTCCTCTGTAAATCTAACGGGGTAACCTGTAAAGGCTTTTAAAGGCTTTTAAAAATGTATGTAGTTTGTCGCCAATGCGCGTTTGTGCGAAATTTTAAAGCATGTCGTGTTTGGTATCTATGTACTCGACCTAAGATCATCTTTTTTATTTCATCAAACATTTGGGCAATATAGTGTGTTTTAGTGCATTAAAATTAAAAAAAGTGTATTTTTCCCCAAAAAAATGCGTTTGAAAAATTGCTGCGCAAATACTGTGTAGAAAAAAAAATGCAACACCCACCATTTTAATCTGTAGGGCCTTTGATTTAAAAATATATATAATGTTTGGGGGTTCAACATAATTTTCTTGCAAAAAAAATATGTTTTCATGTAAACAAAGTGCTTTGTCTTCAAGTGGTTAGAAGAGTGGATGTAAGCTTCCTAATGTTGTGTATAAAATGCCAGAACAGTTCAAAACCCCCCCAAATGACCCCATTTTGGAAAGTAGACACCCCAAGCTATATACTGAGAGGCATGTCGAGTCCATGGAATATTTTATATGTTGACACAAGTTGCGGAAAAAAGACAATTTATTTTTATTTTTATTTTTTTTGCACAAAGTTGTCACTAAATGATATATTGCTCATACATGCCATGGGCATATGTGGAATTACACCCCAAAATACATTCTGCTGCTTCTCCTGAGTACGGGGATACCACATGTGTGAGACTTTTTGGGAGCCTAGCCGCGTACGGGACCCCAAAAACCAAGCACCGCCTTCAGGCTTTCTATGGGTGTAAATTTTTGATTTCACTTCTCACTGCCTATCACAGTTTCGGAGGCCATGGAATGCCCAGATGGCACAAAACCCCCCCAAATGACCCCATTTTGGAAAGTAGACACCCCAAGCTATTTGCTGAGAGGTATTGTGAGTATTTTGCAGATCTCGCTTTTTGTCACAAAGTTTTGAAAATTGAAAAAAATAAATAAAATAAAAAAAATATTTTCTTTCTTCATTTTCAAAAACAAATGAGAGCTGTAAAATACTCACCATGCCTCTCAGCAAATAGCTTGGGGTGTCTACTTTCCAAAATGGGGTCATTTGGGGGGGTTTTGTGCTATTTTGGCATTTTATGGCCTTCGAAACTGTGATAGGTAGTGAGGAGTGAAATCAAAAATTTGCGCCCTTAGAAATCCTGAAAGCGGTGCTTGGTTTCCGGGGGCCCGTACACGGCTAGGCTCCCAAAAAGTCCCACACATGTGGTATCCCCGTACTTAGGAGAAGCAGCAAAATGTATTTTGGGGTGCAATTCCACATATAACCATGGCATGTGTGAGCAATATATCATTTAGTGACAACTTTTTGTAATTTTTTATTTTTTTTTAGTCATTATTCAATCACTTGAGACAAAAAAAAATAATTCAATGGGCTCAACATGCCTCTCAGCAATTTCCTTGGGATGTCTACTTTCCAAAATGGGGTCATTTGGGGGGGTTTTGTACTGCCCTGTCATTTTAGCACCTCAAGAAATGAGATAGGCAGTCATAAACTAAAAGCTGTGTAAATTCCAGAAAATGTACCCTAGTTTGTAGACGCTATAACTTTTGCGCAAACCAATAACTATACGCTTATTGACATTTTTTTTACTAAAGACATGTGGCTGAATACATTTTGGCCTAAATGTATGACTAAAATTGAGTTTATTCAATTTTTCCTATAACAAAAAGTAGAAAATATCATTTTTTTTCAAAATTTTCGGTCTATTTTCGTTTATATCGCAAAAAATTAAAATCGCAGAGGCAATCAAATACCATTAAAAGAAAGCTCTATTTGTGGGAAGAAAAGGACGCAAATTTCGTTTGGGTACAACATTGCATGTCTGCACAATTTACAGTTAAAACAGCGCAGTGCAAAATTCTGAATTCACCTCTGGTCCTTTAGCTACAAAATGGTCCGGGGCTTAAGTGGTTAAAGGAATATTTGACTTTTTTTTTCCACTTTATGCATCATTAAAATGACTGCTCCCGAAAAACGGCCGTTTTTAAAACTTTTTTTTGGATTGATACATGTCCCCTGGTGCAGAACCCGGGTTCCCAAACCCTTTTTAGGACAATAACATGCATAATAGTCATCATAATTAGCACTTTAGATTTCGAACGTTCGCATCCATTGTATTTAATAGGGTTCGAAAGTTCGTGCGAACTTTCGGTCCGTTCGCGGGTTCTGGTGCGAACCGAACCCGGGGGTGTTCGGCTCATCACTACTGCTTATACATTGAGCTTGTGCTCAATACACAGACATGTGTTGAGAAGATGTTTTCATGGAAGTTTTGGCTCCACCAGTGATTTTAGACTATCACCATAAAATGCACAATTACAAGTCCAGTAAACATCTGCACAGTTGTTGATAGGAGGAAGATCTCTAGAATGAATATTGAGTTGTTTCAAAAAGAAATGAATGAAAGGAATACAAGTGGAAGCAATATTCTCCATGTGATAAGGAAAAGCTCATTAACATGATCGGCATTACAATGAGCAAGTGCCCGATGTCTGTTTCATATTTAAGAATGTGTATGCGCCCGAACGCGCAATGATTCCGCGAATCCGGGGCAAGTCGACAGCATGCGCCATGTCGCAATAATTATTCCTGCCCGCGCAAATGCGCCAACATTTTCTTAAATCAGCCCCACAGTGTTGAGCAGCAGTGCTTTTGTTGAATTTATATGGCATTTTTGAATGCTTTTGGTTCTGAATTAATGGCATTATCCGTGCCTGATGCTAAAGTGTTGTGTAACGGCCTCACTCTCTCCCTCTCTTGTATCTGTTGTTCTTGGCTGTTGTCTAGGGGTACTCCGGAGGAGAGAGTGCAGGACACTACGCCCAGCTTTCACCTTAAATGTATATGAGGTTTGAGCAAAGTCTCTAGATTACCTTCGGGTCTGTATTCTGCATATGGAGCCTCCGCTTCTTCCGTGGAGGTGTATCTGGCAGTAATAGAGCCCCACACCATTTAAAAGTTCAACACTCCTTTATTTCTTCAACGCCAGAATGAACATACTCAGTTGAACTTCCATAACAGACAGACAGGGGTGTGGATACGAGTAGGCCCAGGCACAATGAACTCTCCTATCCCTTTCTCGTGCGGATAGGCCTGGCGCACGGTCTCTGCCACAGACCGTGAAGTTGGTAGCTGCCACCTACCGGGTGAACTAGTTGGGGCCCCTGCCACAGGCCTGAGTAATGGTCTCTGCCACTGACCGGAGGAGCGGTCTCTGCCACAGACCTTAGAACATGGACCACCTTCCGTATGAATATGGCCCCTGTTTGGCGAGGACATCCATCCCGACGGTCTCCGGAGGCCCTGTCCCGGCACTGGCAATCTGCTGCACCAGATCTACGGGAAGGTCACCTGCGCGGTCACTTACGCCTGGATTCAGACACCCGATTCTGTGGGTGCCTTAGGACGAGTCCTCCCGGGCAGATCCCAGTGGAAGAAGCTGGGCCCCAGGCCTGAATGATGAACCCCACCCCAGACTGAGGGTGTCTGGGGTGGCTCCCGAACTCCACGTGTCCAGGCCTAGGCCGCCTGGACACCGGCCGCTGGACAGCAGCCCTCAGGCTAAAGGTGCCTGGGACTCGAACCTCGTGGCGAAGATGTCCGCCCCTTTAATAGCCTCTCCCAGCCAGCACAGCGGGTTCCCCACCCCGCCGCACAACAGCCGCGAGAGACCAAAAAGGGTACGGCACTCCAGTGATGGTTCAACCCCAGCCCAAAGCGACAGCACCACCTGCTGGGCCGCAGGGAACTGAACATCCCTGATGTCTCCACCCGAATCAGCATACTGAAAAGTACCTACCCGTTACAGTTGTTTACATTTTATTTTTGGCACTTTATTTTGTATACTGTAAAAACTTCAACTACATTGAAGGTATTTTTTGGAAGAAAAAATTGTAAAGTTATCCAAAGAATTAATTAGCTAATCAAAAAAAGAACACTAGATTAAGTAAAAAAATAAAATAAAAATAATCGTTAGAGTAGTTGACTAATCTAAAAAAATAATCACCAGATTAGTCGACAGAAAAAATAATTGTTAGTTGCAACTCTACTAGTGGCACTAATCAAGCAAAAAAAAAATAAAAAATCCTGACAAGCTGGTTGTACATAAGTCGATCAAGAAATTGACTTCTGTACAACCAGCCTGCCCATAGATGGATAAAAAATTTGACCGGTCCCTGCTGATTCTGACAAATTTCAGAATTATAACTCTAGGCAGATTTATTTTTTGTCATCTGTGTCCCATAGGGGAGATTTCCATTAACTTCTTGTCCCATAGTCAAACAGGATGTGAGAGGAAATCCCTCCAAAGTGAGGGCATACCTGGTTTTCACCAGAACTAATGTCCTCATTAGAAGATTTGCCCCTCTTATATTTCTGGTGACATTCCAAAATTTAGGAGTTTCTTTCAGTTTCACTCATGGTGGTGACAGCAAACAGGACACGTAGAGGATGAATTCTCCCTAACGAGGGCACAGACAGCAATAAAAACGGACAGGTGTTCTAATCTCTCTCCACTCTATCCAAAAAGAAAAATGTAGAGGTGCACCGAATGGAAATTTTGGTGCCGAATCCGACACAGAAAATGCAGGATGCACTTGGCCGAAAATAACAGGTTTTAAAAAATATTTATATTTGTTTATATAATTGTATTATATTCGACTTTTTAATTAATATTATTAATTAAAATAAATATGAATTTATTGTTGGTCATTATTGGCAACTTTAGAGCAAGAAAAGCTCAAGAAAAATGTATCCCTTAAAATTCTATGTACAGTAGCTCACAAAAGTATGTACACCCCTCACATTTTTTGTAAATATTTAATTATATCTTTTATCATGTGACAACACTGCAGAAATTACACTTTGCTACAATATAAAGTAGTGAGTGTACAGCTCAACAAAATAACTCAACACACAGCCATTAATGTCTAAACCGCTGGCAACAAATGTGAGTACACCCCTAAGTGAAAATGTTCAAATTGGAGTTCGCCAGAGTTTCACAGGTTGCCACTGGAATCCTCTTCCACTCCTCAATGATGACATCACGGAGCTGGTGGATGTTAGAGACCTTGCGCTCCTCCACCTTCCATTTGAGGATTCCCCACAGATGCTCAATAGGGTTTAGGTCTGGAGACATGCTTGGCCAGTCCATCACCTTTACCCTCAGCTTCTTTAGCAAGGCAGTGGTCGACTTGGAGGTGTGTTTGGGGTCCTTAGGTCCTTATCTTGTTGGAATACTGCCCTGCGGCCCAGTCTCCGAAGGGAGGGGATCATGCTCATGTCAAAGTACATGTTGGCATTCATGGTTCCCTCAATAAACTGTAGCTCCCCAGTGCCGAAAGCACTCATGCAGCCCTAGACTATGACACTCCTACCACCATGCTTGACTGTAGGAAAAACACACTTGTCTTTGTACGCCTCACCAGGTTGCCGCCACACACACGTGACACCATCTGAACCAAATAAAATTATCTTGGTCTCATCAGACCACAGGACATGGTTCCTGCATCGCATACTAGCCCATTATGAAATACTTACCTTGGAACGAAGCCTTCCAGCGGCACGCTGTCACCGCTGAGAGGGCTGACATCTTCCTCCGGTCAACCTTCCGGGTTCGCGCGCTCCAGCTATGTGATTGGCCAGAGCCGTGATGACGTCATTCTTGCTCATGCGTGCAGGAGCCCTTTGTTCCGGCACAAAGCTCTGAAGGTCTGGCAAGGCATGCCAGACCTTCAGAGCGCATGCCTTGGTGACATAACTGATTGCACCTATGGTGAATATCTCCTAAACGGCGCATGTTTAGGAGATATTAATTTTACCTACAGGTAAGCCTTATTATAGGCTTACCTGTAGGTAAAAATCACCAAGCGGGCTTTACTACCTGTGATGTACAGATTCTGTTCCTGAGGTGCAGGAGATTGAACTCCTTGTCCTCATTCTTACTGTTTAACCACTTCAGCTCCAGAAGATTTGCCCCTTCATGAACAGGCCATTTTTTTGCGATACGGCACTGCTTTACTTTAACTGACAATTGCACGGTTGTGCAACTCTGTACCCCAAAAAAAAGTAAGTTCTTTTTTTTCCACAAATAGAGCTTTCTTTTGGTGGTATTTGATCACCTCTGCGGTTTTTATTTTTTGCACTATAAACAAAACAGACCGACAATTTTGAAAAAAAAACAATATTTTTTACTTTTCTGCTCTAAAACATATCCAATAATTTATTTATTTTTTAATCTAATTTCTTCATCAATTTAGCCCAATATGTATTCTGCTACATATTTTTGGTTAAAAAATCCCAATAAGCGTATATTGATTGGTTTGCGCCAAAGTTATAGTGCCTACAAACTATGGATATATTTATGTTATTTTTATTTATTTTTTACTAGTAATGGCGGTGATCAACGACTTATAGCTGGACTGCTACGTTGCCGCAGACAAATCGGACTCTAAGTGACACATTTGAAACATTTTTGGGGGTCCAGTGACACTAATACAGCGATCAGTCTTAAAAATATACACTGGCGGGGGCCTTGTCCAAGATGGCGCTGGGAGCAGACGTGTAGTTGCTGAGCTCCCGCTCCGGAATCCTTTCCTGCCCGAATCCTAGTGTGGAACCGACACCGATTACTCCTCATTTTCCTCACACTGTCTTCCTGTGCACTGGGGAATGCGAAGAAACAAGAACGGGAGCCAGAGACGCTGTACCGCCGCTGTAGTGAGCAGGCCGCCACAACTCAGGCCTACTCCTCCCGCCTCGGTCTGCCACATGGAGGCCCAGACTGACTCCCCGCCGGACAGCGCGATCCAGGCCGGGTCGGCGGCCTTTGATGCCCTCATGTTGGCGATCACCACCTGCCAATCCGCTCTCACGGTCAAGATCGACCATGTGCAGGCAGAGACGGCTCTCATTTGCTGTGACATGGACGTGTTCAGAGAGTGCGTGTTGGAGGCGGAGAGGCGGGTATCCGACATTGAAGACACCCAGAGGGACCATCACTCGGACCTGCTGTCCCTAAAATCCAGAGTAAAGATCCTTGAACACCGGCGGAAGACGCAGAGAATCGGAATCGGTGGGTGCTGGGACTGCCGGAGGGCACGGAGGGCACGGAGGGCACGGATCCAGACGCCTTCATGGAGCAATTGCTTCCCTCCCTACTACCTAAAGCGCGCTTCTCCCCCCACTTTTCCATTGAGAGGGCTCATCGCATGCCGACGAGCAGGGGACCGCCGGGGGCACCGCCGCGCACTTTCATCTTCAAGCTCCTCCATTACAGGGACAGGGATACGGTCCTCCGAGCGGCCCGCCTCCAGGGTGAGCTGAAATTCCAAAATACAAGGCTACTGATCTTCCCGGGCTATTCGGTTGAGACACAGTGCCAGCGCAAGTCTTTCGATCAAGTCCGGGCCATCCTCTGTGAGAGAGGGATGCAATACAGCATGCTCTTTCCAGCTAAGCTGCGGGTACAGGATGGCGAACGGGTGCAATTCTTCACCTTTCCCAGAGACGCGGTGGCCTGGGCCGAGACACTGCCACGCTGACACCGCTTGGATCTTTTCTCCCTCCTCATGACTGTGAGTATGCTCTCTGGGGGGTTTTGCAGGGGAATGTTGGGTCACACTGCCAGTTAAGGGGGGTTGCTAATGTTCCCTGTTATGTGGCCATCCCTGGCCGCCATCAACGCTGTGGGGTCCACTGACCACATTTCCCGCCATCAGGACACGTGTGTGGCCGGGGCTTTGGGTCTGAGTCCCCCCCTCACTCCCCGGGAGCACAAACTTTGGATGCATACCCCTTCTTAATCCCGGTAGACTCCGATGTATAACTGGGGGGCTTTGCCCTTGTGTTACAATTCAGGCTTACTGCTGCACCCCCTTTCTCGAACTGTGCTGCAGTTGTGACCCTCCCCCCCCACCCTCGTATCCTCTGTATTATCCCCATGGGGGACCCCCAACCCTGAGAGCTGTTCTACCTCCTTGTTTGACTGCTGTTCTATGTTGGGAGTTTATGGAACTGTTCTTTCAAGTACTGTGCCCCCGGGGCTCCGGGTGTTCCACACAATTTCTCCTGCACTGGATTACTCAGGAACTGTTGACTGTTCTACCATACAGGGGCTGGTAGCCTTTTGTTCACTGCCTTCATGTCCGGCCTAAGGGCTGGTTTTTGTTTTGGGAAGCAAACTCTCCTCCGTGTTTGGGGGGGGGGGGATTGGGGGGGTTGGCGCTCAGTTTAATGTTCATATTATATGTTGTATGACAGTAATGCTTATGTTGATTGCACTATTGGGGAGACATGGTTCTTCCTCAGCCTTGAGTTGGCTGTCTGGTACGCGCCGTGGCTCTTATTTTTTGCTGCTCCTTATGGTATCTCCCTAACAGGTTTACATGGCTACCCTTGATGTCCTCTCCTGGAACACACGGTACTTGAACTCACCGATCAAGCGATCCTTAGTCTTTCAATTTATTAAGAAGTATAGCCCCCGTGTGTGTGTGTTGCAGGAGACGCACTTGATGGGAAGCAAGACCCTTAGCCTCAAGAAACCGTGGGTAGGTCATCACTACCACTCCACATATTCTAATCATGCCAGGGATGTTAGTGTTCTTGTACTTAAGTCACTCCCTTTTAAGCTCCTTGATTTAGTTCTAGATCCTGATGTTAGGTTTGTGATAGTATATGCTTTGATCCACAATTTGCCATGGGTTCTGGTGGGACTGTATCTACCGCCTCCTGCATCCCTTAAGGTCCTCAACACCATCTCGGCTAGGCTGGCACAATTCCCTTCCGACAATGTGGTGCTGATGGGTGATTTTAACCTTGTCCCGGACACTGGTATAGACAGGTGCGCCTCGGCGGGCACTACCCATCAGGGGCTGGCGGCGTGGGCCAACACTTATGACCTCACAGATGTGTGGCGGTGGAGGCACCCTACATCTCGGGCCTTCACCTGCCACTCTGCTACCCACAAATCCTTCTCCTGCATTGACTTGGCCTATGTGGGGGCGCCTGTGTTGCCCAGGGTTTGGGACATTGCTATCCTCCCTTGGGGGATCTCAGACCATGCCCCACTACTTTTGTCCCTGACTTTGACAATGGACCCGACCGACACCTTATGGAGGCTTTCCAGATTCTGAGTCTCGGACCCAGAGGTGGAATCCCAGTTGCTGAGACCTCTGTGTGGGATGCCTTTAAGGTCTCCTCCCGGGGGGCATTATCAGTCGATAATAGCTAAGGTGAGGAGGGAACGTAGGGCTGAACATACTGGGGTTGAGGAGGAGGCGTGCAGGCAGGAGGCCATGTATGTCAGGTCCAGGGATCCCCAGCACTATACCCGTCTTCAGTCTTTAACCCAGCAGGCTCTTCTTCTGAGAACGGCCTTGACGCAAAAGAAACTACTCCATCAGTCCCAGCGTATTTTTGAGCAGAGGGAGAAGACAGGGAGACTCCTGGCCTGGCTGTCCAGGGAACAGTCAGGAGTGACCGCCATTGCACAAATCCTTGACCAAAACGGGGTCCTCCATTCTGTCCCACAGGAGATTAATCAGTGCTTTGCTACTTATTACCAGCAGCTATATTGCTCCAGAGTGGCATATGATTCGAAGCACCATGATGATTAACGGGAGGCTATTGATGTCACTGTCCTCACCCCCTCCTCTGTGGGTAAGTTGGATGCCCCCATTAAAATAGAGAAGATTCAGGTTGCTTTGAAAATGATGCAGGTAGGTAAGACTCCGGGACCAGACGGATTGCCTGTTGAGTTTTACAAATCATACATGGAGGACCTGGCCCCTAGATTGCGGTTCCTCCTGTCTCAGGCTTCGGAGTCCGGGGTTCTCCCGGATTCAATGAGTGAGGCGGTGATAGTGGTCATCCCCAAGCCTGGTAAGGATCCCACCCTCTGTGCTTCTTACCGTCCCATCTCCCTCCTTAACGTCGATGCAAAAATCTTTGCTAAGGACCTTGCCAACCGGTTGAACACCGTCATCACGGCCCTGGTCCATCCGGACCAGACGGGCTTCATACCGGGACACGGCACGGATTTAAATATACGTCGCTTGCACACCCATATGGCGATTGCGGGCCCTGATAACCCGGGAGTGGTGGCCTTACTCGACGACGAGAAGGCCTTTGACTCGGTCGAGTGGGGTTACCTGTGGACGGTCCTTGCTCACTTTGGCTTCGGTCCTCGGTTTTTGTCCTGGATACAGATGCTCTATGCTCATCCCAGAGCTCGCATTCGGACCAACGGAACCCTGTCGGCCTCCTTCTCCCTAGGGAGGAGGACCAGGCAGGGCTGTCCTTTGTCGCCGGCACTGTTTGCCTTGGCATTGGAACGGTTGGCTGCCCACATTCGGAGGGACGCGGGGGTCCGGGGTGTACGGGTGGGTCCCCTAGAAGAAAAACTGCCGCTATATGCGGACGACTCCCTGTTATACCTGGCAGATGCCTCTGACTCCCTGCGCAACGCGTTGACCCAATTCAACACGTTTAGCTGATTTTCGGGGATACGTCTCAACTGGGACTAATCAGTGCTGTTCCCGCTTCACCCGTCGGTCCCCCAAACGGATTCTCACACGCCCCTACGTTGGGTAGATGAATTTACCTATCTGGGGGTGAAGGTGGTCCCCGAGCTGAGGAACTACATGGGTAAGAATGTCCTCCTGGTATTAGATCAATTAAGTCACTCCCACATATGTAAACGGCGTTCAAATCACACATGTGAGGTATTGCCGCATGCGTTAGAGCAAGAGCAACAATTCTAGCCCAAAACCTCCTCTGTTAATCTAAACTGGTAACCTGTACAATTTGAAAGCGTCACATATGGAGAATTACCGAAGTTTGGCGCCATTCCACGAGTGTGTGCAATTTTAAAGCGTGACATGTTAGGTATCTATTTACTCAGCGTAACATCATCTTTCACATTATATAAAAAAAATTGGGCTAACTTTACTGTTTTTTTTTTTATATTCATAAAACACGTTTGAAAAATTGCTGCGCAAATACCATGTGACGTAAAAAGTTGCAACAACCGCCATTTTTTTCCCTAGAGTCTCTGCTAAAAAAACATATAAAATGTTTGGGGGTTCTGAGTAATTTTCTAGCAAAAAATACAAATTTAAACTTGTATACAAAAAGTTCCAGAAAAGGCCCGGCATGGAGGTGATAAAAAAACGTAACATGTATTGTCTGGGATACAAACATCTCTTCGTTTTATGATGACAGATCCATTATTTTTGCTGCTGCCCCCACCCTCTTTTGTCATAATGTGGCTTTGCTGAATTCCCCCTCCCTTTTAAAACCTCCTCTATGCTGGGCAAAGCTACAGCTTGAGGCTCTAAAAATCATCACAATTAATTCAAAATTATATATGCATGTTCTGCTGTCTCAGTAATATATATAATCATTTGCAATAAGCGTTCCAATGTTATGCAGTAGATTAAAATAAAAAAGGAACTGCATGACCAAGAGCCTCTGTCTCCCCCAGTGATAAATAGACCTGCATGTCTGAACTCCTTTAACCAGCTTCACTCATATATATTAAGCCTTACTCAAGTGTTGTTAGCTGATTAGATTGAAGTCTGCGTAATTTGAAATCACTTGGCAAAGCACAATTTAATATTAGCAATGTCAATACTGCAGATAATTCATAGTTAGTACCCAGAAGAACATCATTAGGCCAGTGTGCAAACCACTGAAATATAACTTTAGTCTATACAGCAGAATTTAATGATACTCTGTATTAACAGAACATGGGAGAACTTTTCAGGGTTAACCCCTTATCCTGGTGTGACAGACAAATCTTTACTGAGACACTAAGGGCTCATTCACACAGGGGGTGGTGTATAAAAAATTGCAGTTACCACCCCTCCACCACCCTCATTGAGCTGCAACGGTGGCCGGACAGGGTTGTACACATGCCATAGCAAAAATCATGCCTTGTGCCGCAACTGCCCTGCAACGGCGACACACGCGCACAGTTGCAGTATGGTGGTTTTAGCTTTTCAGGGTTAAAACAGGTGGTAAGGCCCACCATTGATGGCTTTCCAGCGTGCAAACTATCATTTACACAAAACATTTGTGAAGCAGGCTAAATGCTGACAGGGACCAGTAGATGGCGCTGTCATAGAATGCTAAAGTCTCAAGCCCAGCTTCCGGTAGAGCACTGTCTGCATAGAGTATGTATGCATCCAATCACAAAGGAGTGTAAAAGCAAGAAATAGTCCTTTTGGTGTAAATTGTCCTTTTTATCTGATACAGGGATTATTCTTGCAATAAGAGTCCATCTACAGTGACTTTAAGTTGTTTTATATAAAGTTGGTGATGGGGGGGTTGTTAGCAGGGTTCCTTACTGTGACAGAAAATTGCTGTACTACTGTGACATTTAACGTGTTTCATGTTGCGTTGAAGCTTGTTGAAAGCCTGCTAGCAGCATGTTTTATCCATTTACAATAACCCAACACATATGTGCGGTGGCCGAAGGGTTTGTTTTAACACCCATATACCGCACAAATGCTTCGCTGGGCAGCTGATGTTTATGTACTGAGAGCACTGCGCACTTCCAGCACAATTAAGATACGTGATACTCACCAGATCTGGAGAAACTCAGGGACTGTTGGCTCAGAGATGTCCAGGAACTTGACTGGGATGATTGGGATGATATCTGGGACTTCCCATTCCGGTCCTTGGTCTCCATTAGAGACCGACTGATACAGTTTAAGTTGCTCCACCGAGCTTACTTCACCCCTTATAGGCTACATAAAATAAGCTCCAACCTTTCTCCTGACTGTTGGAGGTGTGGGGGAACCCCCCGGGATACTTTATTCATATATTCTGGGCCTGTCCAGCTATCACCGGGTTTTGGGAGGAAGTGATGTCATGCATCTGTTTGGTCAGTGCTATCCCCCTACAGCCCTCTATATTGATCTGCCTGCTGGGTCTTGTTGAACAGCTCATTCCCACTGTAGCAGGACGTACCATGGTGAGCCTATTACTGTTTTATGCCAGGAAAAGCATCACACTTCAATGGAAGAAATCGGCCCCACCTACGATCACCTTCTGGAAACAGCTGGTGAACAAGAGCTTACCCCTGTACAATAAGGTGACCAGATTTTTAAAATGAAATCCGGGGACATATTTTTATACAACGGCAATCAGCGACTCTCTGCCCATCGCCGCCGGCGCCGCCCACCACACAGCCTGTCAAGTCTCACTCTCCGGGGCCCCCGACTACTACTGGGTGGGGAGCGGAGGAAGATCACTCCGCCAGGGAAGGCAAGGAGATAGGGATTCGGCTGGCCAGGACTTGAGCCAAGGCAGAAGAACATGCGAGTGGAACGGGCATGCCCCCGAAACGGAAGAAATATTCCCTCCGCTCCAACCAGCACATAATCATCAGAAAAGGGCACAGATAATGAAAAAAATAATGTAATTCAGACTTTTTTTAATTCTACATTGACTGTCTTTGAAATTGCCCCAGCCCCTGTTCAAATCCAATCCGGGGACAAAACCGGGGACAGATTTGGTCCGGGGACAGTGTCCTCAATCCGGGGACTGTCCCCTGAAACCGGGGATGTCTGGTCACCCTACTGTACAAGGATACATACACCAACAGAGGCTGCCCCAAAAAATACCAGAAAGTGTGGTCCAAGTGGTTAGCTGAGCCGTCCATGGCATAAGTGGGTACAGCAGTGCCTGAGTAAATAGCAGTTCTGCTTAGCTGCATCCCTATCTAGTAATACCCCCTTCATTCTATTCACGAATGTCCAGGTTTTGAGTAAGTTGTGATTACTGTTTATTTGCCATATGGTCACTGAAGGGAGCACGAAGTCGGCAACTCTGCTGACTCCCATGACTCTGTCTGCGAGATCCACACCTTTCTTGGCGTAATGGTGACTGCCGCTTTTTTGAAGTGTGAATATTTAATAATGTCAACATATGCACCTGTGCCAGGGTCGCTATTGTGCCTTTGTTTTGTTTTTTTTTTGTTTTGTTTGTGTATTCTTTTTTTATTTAATCTTTCTTTATTAAGTTTTTTCTTTACATATAACATATATTAACATTTGCTAAGAACATAAAACATTGATACATTTCTATGATTATTTATATTTTGAGTTGTGGCTTCTCAAGTTGTTTATGTATTCTATGTTTACCTATGTGTGTCTTTTAACCGATAAAAAGATAATTTTTTTTTAAAATAAAAAATACGTGATACTCCTTGATTAAGTTACGTGACATGTGACGAAACGCATAAGGACGAGGCCTGGCGACATCAGCGCACACACACAGGAAGATGGTACCCTGTTTGTTGGTTGCTGTTACAACATCCAAGTGATCCTTAAGGGGGCTGCACAGCCCGAATGTGCTATGTATGCTGTCTGAGTGCACCAGAGCCAGTGCATTGAAAAATGTGAGTTGTTACTTTTTTATGTGTTTTTTTATTAAAGTTTTTAAACAATTCAGCACTATGTCAGCTTTTCTGATTCATAGGATGCAGTGGATGTTCTAAATAAGGATCTATCTTCCCACCAGAGGATTTTTAAGCCCCTTAAAGGGGAAGGCGTATGTTGATCCGTGGAAGGTCAAAAATGGAGCTGAGCGCATAATTTGGAAGGTGGAGGGCACTGGAGGTGTTTGGCAACTCTTCCATGGAATTCAAGGAATTGTTTCTTCACATTTGGACTCTGTTTATTATGCTTTAACGGTGCACATAACACTAGTGGATGTGCCCACTAGTGTTTATCATGGACATTTGAATCACAGTGCTGTTATGTTTATTTGCATTTTTTTTTCGTGCATCATTATAATTTACATATATAGCATACGTTACTATATGTTTAGTGGTAAATAGTGCCCCACAGTGTGGTTATTTACTGTAGAAACACACATCAGTTCACAATGCAATGCACTATAAACTTAAAAGCAGTTTTTTTTTATTTCATGTGACTGAGCGTGCTGCCTGTGCTTCCACTATACTTGAGTGTTAGGGTGGTTTGGACTCATGTCTGAACACACCAGTGCTCATCCCTAACCACCACTGCTGTAAAGGATAGGAGGTTTTAGATCTGCTTTAAGACTTAAATGGACATAGTGGGTGGGTAGTAAGGGGTTAAAACCTCCTCCATGTCATACCCGGTGACCATAGGTGTGCTCAGCTTATTACATTAGGGTGTGCACCCCAAAGCTCAAACATACACTACCGATCACGCACAGTGTTTATTCACAAAGGAAAGGGACTGGTAAATTACACATTTACCGCCCCTTCCCCCACTCATCCTAATACCTCTTCTCAG
Source organism: Rana muscosa (assembly GCA_029206835.1). Taxonomy (NCBI): domain Eukaryota; kingdom Metazoa; phylum Chordata; class Amphibia; order Anura; family Ranidae; genus Rana; species Rana muscosa. The sequence goes on along the minus strand of CM055116.1, from coordinate 1,140,171,591 downwards.
CAACAGCTGGCGGGAGAGGAGGGAAGTCGGCAGCGCTGTGGGGGGGGAGCCAGAGCAGTAGGGTGAATCTGTGCTGCACAGGGTGATTAGGGTGTGCCTGGGCACACCTGGCACACCCTGTGTGCACGCCTATGCCGGTGACCCTGATCTGGTGGTTCCTCCATGTCATACCCGGTGACCCCCATATTCCTCCATATTACACCTGGGGACCCTGATGTTCCTTCATGCCACACCCAGGGACCCAGATGTTCCTCCATGTCACACCCTGGGACCTCGGTGTTCCTCCATGTCATGCTGTTATACCCACTGACCCCGATTTTCCTCCATGTCACACCCGGGGACCCCGGTGTTCCTCCATGTCATGCTGTCAAACCCAGTCACCCCAATGTTCCTCCATGTCACACCCGGGGACCCTGATGTTTCTCCATGTCACACCCGGGGACCCTGATGTTTCTCCATGTTACACCCGGGGGCCATGATGTTCCTCTATGTCACACCTTCACACCTGGGGACCCTGATGTTCCTCCATGTCACACCTGGGCACATCAATCCCCCATGGCACACCCAGGGACCCCAATCCCCCATGACACACCTTGTGCCCCCGAACCCTGGTTACACCCGGTGACCTCAATCCCCCATGTCACACGTCACCTGGTGACTCCAATTCCCCATGGCACACCTGGTGACCTTGAACCCCTGTCACACCTGGTGACCCCAATCCCCCATGTCACACCTGGTGACCCCGATTCCCTTTTACACCAGGGATCCTCCATGTTACACCCAGGAACCCCGATCCCCTGTTTTGGGGACACTCACCGGGTGGTATGAAGAATGTGGCCCGCACTCTGCCCTCCTTCACCATGCTCCTGATGATTCCTTCTGCCAGGACGCTCCTCTCCTGGACCACAGTGCCCAGCACAGCTCCGGCCAGCACCTGGTGGAGGGAGAAGCTGCAGTCAGAGTGCTCCGCATGTCCTTCATCACCATCCTCCTCAGACCATTCAGGGGCCCAGTCGCTTCTGCTAAAGGTGCCGCCCTCCAGTGCCAAGCTCTGGCTCAGATTCAGCACCCCTCTGCTCCCTGCTTGATACCAACCCAGGGTAATGACTGGCTGCTCACGCCCACCAGCTCAGTTCAGAGAGTCACTTCCTGCTTGGTGATCAGGTCGCTCAGCTCCAGCCGAAAAGGATCTTCATGCAGGCAGACAGTGCTCTGGTGGGCACCCTTCCTGCCTCTTGGGGTCTCCCCAACAGTGGCTGAAAGCCAGGGCCTGGTAGCTTGTAGTCCTCTGCTGCTGGTCATATGTTAAAAAAATAAAAACAGCCTTTGGAATACAGTGTAAAAATAAATAATTAATATCATTAAACTGTTTTATCAGAGTACGGCACGGCTAACAACCGCACATAAGCTCTTCACATCAACATTACATGTAACTTTGTTGACAGTCTGCACTGCCTTTCACTTTTTGTTACTTTTGGCGTCCAGCCTATTAACCACGTATCTTACACCTTCACCTTTTTCAATTGTACAAATCTTTTTTCCAGCACTTTATCTACAACATGTCACTCCAGCCAAATCATCGGTTTCATTCACCAAATGTGCTTTGATACACTTGTTTTTACATCACCTTTCAATTCCTATGATGTTTGGGATGACCAATTCCCACATCACCATGGACTATCTGATCAGACTTCCCTATCTACTATCCAATACTAATATACCTATTATATGTTCATTTCTCGATGCTTGGGACGACCAATCCCACATCACCATGGATTGTCTGTGGATTGTCCAATCACACCTCACCAGCACAAATAATTTCCTGTTCCCTGATGCCATGCCTTGATGTGCCGCCTAAGCTCCCATGCTAGGTGTTGACCCGAACCCACCGCTGGTGACAATGTCACACCCGAGACCCATGGCTAGTTTCATACCTGGGCCATAATTGCTCCTGATGAGTGGTAATAACTAACCATGAAACGAACTACCAATGCTACACAAATGCATCTTTCATTTACAGCAACATCAAGACATGTGCAACAATATGTCTTGTCGCGTGTTCGACTAGCCAACTGCTTTTATTATGTCATTACTCATTCATTATTTTAGTCACTTACATTGAACTACCATGTAGCACTGTGCCCTTGCATGTATGTGTGTGTACAATCATGTACTTATCATGTATGTATATATATTGAATTATTATCAGACTCACAGTGATGTGCGCCTTGATTTGGTTTTTACTTATTGATATATGTAATAAACTTTTTATAGAAATGTACTCATTTTCAATCGCATGCTTCATCTAAAGTCCCAACTTTTAGTTAGTTTATTATCAGAATTAGGGATGGAGGTAACTTTGACCCACACATCATGGACCTCATTTAAAGTCCCACCGCCTTCTTTTCTTTTTTATCAGAGAAGTATGGGATTTTTTTTATCCCATATTCATACTTACCTAGGTGGATGCTGCATCTGTCCCCCGCCGCCTCTTCACTGAAAACCGAGCCAGCGAACACCACCGATGGCTCGGTTCTCTCACCTGCCTGAGCAGAGAGCTGCTGCCTGTCAGTCAGCATCTCTCCTGCTCTGCTCCTCCACGCTCATTGGCTGTGGAGGGGCGGGGAGCGGCCATCTCAGCCTCTCAGCCTGAGAGGCCGAGACTGCCATCAGACCAGGCACCTGGCGGATCCAGACTTCCAAAGTCGGGATGACGTAGTGCCTGGACTGATCCTGGTGACATGAGCCGAGAGCGGACTTCAGACCGCTCTCTGCTGAAAACAGGCACAGGAATGCAAAACGAATTGCACTCCTGTGACCCATAGGAGAAACCCAGTTGAATTAACTCAGGCTGAAATATCCTTTAAATCATCATACAAATATATATTTGGCAATAACATGGTGTGGGTGGATTTCTGTCATTCACAGGCTGTGTCATGCCCTTCCAGCTTGTGTCTTAGAATAAAAGGGAAGTGAAGCCTCCATAAATCTACATGTAATATTCCACCCCCATTGTGTTTAGCTAGTTAGTGGGCATAGAGGAGGAGGGGGGGAGTGGGCTGTCATTTACTACTGTGTATACGCTATAGCCACATGGGCTGCTCAGATGTGATGGGGAGGAAAGCTCACTGAAACTCACTGAAAACTGAGCATGATCAGAGCTGCCAACACTGCTCTGCAAAATCCCTAGCTGCATTGGGGACTTGGACAGAAGAGGGAGATAGAGAACAGAAGGATCAATCAGGTTTTTTGCAGAATACAGAAAATTAATCTCATAGTGCCAGAGTGAGTATAAACAGCGTGTAATACACCAATTATTGAGAGTTTTTTTATGATGTGGGTTTAGTGTCACTTTAATTGCTTATAACTTTATGCCTGTTTAGTAAACTGCAAGTTCATGTTACTCTTTGTGTGATTATTACCTATTCTGTTAAATACATACCTGGTAATTATCCTCTTTTAATACTGACAGAGGGCTATTCCTAAACTTTTGTAGCCTAATGTTTTTTCCCCCAAATGATACATTTGCTTGAAAAACATTAAAATAACATTAGCCCAGTGCACTCTATTAAACAACACGTTTCCTGTGTATTTACTGTACTGTGAAGTGAAAGTGTGAGTTTAAATTGCTTTTAAAGCACAGTAAAAATTAAAAACACCGCCTTGCATGAACATTAATGGGTTATAGTGTAGTGCACTTTGAGTTAGAGGAAATAATTACTTTTTGCTGGGGGAAGTGTAATGGGATTTCTAATAAATAAGACCATTACAATATGTGGCGTCACTCTCCATGAAAAACATCTGTCCTCATTATCACATGTATTCAATTGGAAGCCTTTTAAACAATGGTCTAGTCTAGTGGGTGTAGTGAGTTTATCGCATGGGTAAGCCAGATAAAAAAAAAAGAAAAAGAAAAATGTAAACCACCCAGCAGAATGAGCAGTTGAAATTGATGGTAGTGAAGTTGGAGATTATACAGTGCGGTCAGGTATAATTAGTTCTTGCTCTTTGCAGTGAGAACACAAGATGATGGTGCACCTGTAGAATAATGATTTCATTACATAGCGTATTGCCCGATCTCTGCGGTGGACTGGGAATTGGCACTGGAAAAGTACAAGATTTAGAGAAAATGTCTTCCTTGCGGGCTCTTTCAGCTTCCTGAGATAATAATAGACTGAAATAGCTGATTGCTGCTTCATTTTCTTTCTTTAGAAGACTTGTGAAAATAAACTTTTTACTGATGAGTAAGCTGCTTCTTGGCCAGCCCAGGATTATCAATTGCAAAGGTTTAAACCAACACGGTCTAGGTTCATTCAAAGTGTACCTGTCATTTTGCTGGCAATTTTATTCTATAAAAGGCATAGGTGTGCGCAGCCTATTGTATTAGGGTGTGCACCCCAAACTTTAAACACACATGAATGCCACCTGCTGTCACAGGGAGGACGCTCTGGTGGTGGGAGATAGTTGATTGGGACCATATTACGTTACACCCTAAAAACGGAGGTAATGTGTTCCTAAAGTTGAACCCAGCCTTTAATATAATGGGGGGCATTTACACTGGCCAATGGCACCCCCAACCACCCACCTGGTGCTGCTCCTGGATAATGCTAATGCACATGGGGTGATTAGAGTGTGCCCAGGCACACCCAGCACACCCTGTGCGCACGCCTATGATAAAAGGGGAACAATATAGGGACACCAAGAGACTAAGCAGGGATGTCCTGCACTTTTATTCAGCAATGCAGCAAACAAACACAGTTTCAAAAGATCTTTGTACAGCAAGTCCACATTATAAACACATATGCTTGCCTGAGAAACAAATTAAACTCATGTCAGTTCTCGAAAAACTAATGGGTTTCCCAAAGCAAACAGGCAGCACTTGTTTCTTTTTAGTGTTCTGTCAGCACTCAGCCTTTTTACCCAGCAGCAGGCTCACATATACGCTATATTACCAAAGTATTGGGACACCTGCCTTTATACGCACATAAACTTTAATGGCATCCCAGTCTTAGTCCGTAGGGTTCAATATTGAGTTGGCCCACCCTTTGCAGCTATAACAGCTTCAACTCCTCTGGAAAGGCTGTCCACAAGGCTTAGGAGTGTGTCTATGGGAATGTTTGACCATTCTTCCAGAAGCGCATATGTGAGGTCAGGCACTGATGTTGGACGAGAAGGCCTGGCTCGCAGTCTCGCTATGGATGCTGAATGCATGGTGTGCCCACGAGTACATTTATATTCTAGGTTTCGTTTATAATAATTTAACCCTGTTTGTACCAGTTATTGTTGTAGTTAGATTTGTTTGGCAGTTTATAGGCCAGTGCTAATTTATCTGGCACAGCGTCTTTAGACCTGTTTAATTGCCTGTACAGTAAAACCTTCGATTGCAAGCATAATTGCAATTATGCTCATTCCAAAAGCATGCTTGTAATCCAAAGCACTTGTATATCAAACAAAATTCCCCCATAAGAAATAATGGAAACTCAAATGATTCGTTCCACAGCCATTTATTCATAAATCCTTCCATTTATAGTCCATATAAAAAGATAATAGCAATGTGATTTGGTTGTGTAACCATAAAATGTCCATCCAAAAATGTCAGCCTCCACAAGGGGATTAGAAGCAAAATCCCGCAGGAGCTGGAGAGTATAAAAGAGAAGGAAAGAGAGGCGCCTTTAAGTGTAGCAATATGGTTACATTTAATGAAGGTACAACATTTAGCAACTCACATGGTTAATGAATAAAAGAGGCACATCTAAGTATGCAGGCATCCGGGCTAAAGCTGTCCACATAAACCATCCCCCGTACCGCCGGCTCTCACTGCTGTCAGTCTGCAATCGTGACCAGAAGGACTACCCTGCAGTAGATCGATCTGAAAACATGGCTTGAACCTCTCGTGGAGCGCAGCGTGGAAGGGACAACATCAATGGCGGTGTGGACAGCTTTACCGCGGATGCCTGCATACCTAGATGTGCCTGTTTTAATCATCAACCATGTGAGTTTCTAAATGTTGTACCTTCATTAAATGTAATTGTAACGTCATCAGGAAGCTGGAGTTATGCTTCCTGATGATGTTGTGAGCAGCGAAACGCGTTGAACCTGGACTGAGCCTTAAAAACAATTGATGGTACTTCCCCGTTAAGAAGACTTCATCTCCATCTTTTCTCTCGATGATATGCAAAAGGAAACTATAATAGTGCTTTACCATTTTTACACCAATTAATTCTTTAACATTACCTCACACCACTACTAACATTTATTAAAAATTTACAGGCAATCAGAGATAAGAATAAATATAGATGTGCTCTCACCTGGTAAAATATGGTTAAAGTCTTTATTAAGGTTCACAGGATGTGTTTCTCCTTTAAATTAAATCAGGCCACTTGCTCTTTCTACTCCCGATTTCTGCTCATCTCCTCCACACCAAATGAAAAGGAAATAGTTTCCACGTAGTGCTTTATTCTTTAAAACACTTTATTTGCTCCCAAACCTCCTTTAAAATGGCACTCACATTAACTACTTTATTATAAGGCACATCCTATATCCAGTATAGTAGATGTAAATCACTTCTATAGTCACTCAGTGCTTTTAATGCTCAAATACTGGTATCTCAGCAATCTTGGTATTCCGAGTGTGATGACATCATCCAACTATGCGTTTCATCACTGAGTCCTGTGGAAGTCATGTTACCCAGTGAAGAAATACGTAGTGGAAGGGCTACAGTTGACAGTTGGAGTGTAAATGAATAAAACTAGACTGCACGCTTTTGAACATATATAATATCAAATGAGCAATAAACAATTTAGCAAAAAGTCCATAGTATGCAGTCCTAATTAAATTGTACAGTGAAAATAAATTCATCCAATCATGAAGGAAAGTGACATCCAGGGCAATATTGCTTTTCCTCCCTTTCCCAGTAGAAGCACACCGCACTTACCAAAGAATTTGACCTCTTTCAAAGAAGGTCACAACTCGCTTGAAATATCCCGAACGGGTGTTCCATGCAGCTATTAAGTTCTCAATCGGCTGATGGTATCCTGTACATGGATGACTGAATCTCACTATGTACTTGATAGTACTTTGTACAGACCTCACTTGCAAGGGGAAAAGTTAGAGAAACCTCTTATAGTGTAGTAATATCCAGTTCTATTAAAAATGTATAAAAATGCACTTACATCAATGTAAAATACTCAGGCATATATCAGCATAAAAATGGAAACTGAAAGGGCCGGTTTGAGCTCCACCAGTGCTCCAACGAGCAGAAATGACATGTCCCAGAAGCCCCGCCCAACGTGTTTCATCAGCACCGTCTGACGTCATCAGGGGTCAGACGTTGCTGGATTTTACTATACTATGAGTGGTTTCTCTACCTTTTCCCCTTGAGAATGGCTGGAAACTTCTTTCAGAGGCAGGTGGGAGGAATCAAACTCTCGGCTCTAGAAACCCTGAACACACCAAAACATTCAATCACTGCTCCACTCACTACAGTGGAGCCAAAAAAACAAAATGTAACCTGATAGCCTAACTTGAGGAGGGCTCTCCATCTACTTCCAAAGTAAATACATTTTATTCAAGTGGCTTTCTCAGCTCCAGTGTTCCTTACACACTCTATTGAAAAAGCTGGTTATATGGCTGAGTGGCAACTTGTTTTCAAAGTTATGGAACAAGCAATCCATGACCTGGATGAGTAAGAACCTTCACAGGCATAAGGCCATTATTTGGATATCTTTAAGCAGGATTCAGTCCCCTGTTGGCTTCTTAAATGTATCAAAAATATCAGTAGATCTTCCATGACAAAGACCACCAACATTTGTTTTATTTGAATGTGGTTTATGAGCAGGTGCAGGGTTGTAAGGACCTTTGTCTACAGAGACCCCTTGCAGGACTTGCTTTGTAAGATGCTTTGAATGATTTATTGTACAGGAGAAGAAAAACATGCTTTGTGTCTATGAAAACAAAGTCTTCATCACATTTGCTATAAAAAGTAACTTAGATTATTATATATTTAATTGGAGCATAAGATTAGTGGCCATTTAGATTTTTATATACAGGTCCTTCTCAAAAAATTAGCATATTGTGATAAAGTTCATTATTTTCTGTAATGTACTGATAAACATTAGACTTTCATATATTTTAGATTCATTACACACAACTGAAGTAGTTCAAGCCTTTTCTTGTTTTAATATTGATGATTTTGGCATACAGCTCATGAAAACCCCAAAATCCTATCTCAAAAAATTAGCATATTTCATCCGACCAATAAAAGAAAAGTGTTTTTAATACAAAAAAAGTCAACCTTCAAATAATTATGTTCAGTTATGCACTCAATACTTGGTCGGGAATCCTTTTGCAGAAATGACTGCTTCAATGCGGCGTGGCATGGAGGCAACCAGCCTGTGGCACTGCTGAGGTGTTATGGAGGCCCAGGATGCTTCGATAGCGGCCTTAAGCTCATCCAGAGTGTTGGGTCTTGCGTCTCTCAACTTTCTCTTCCCAATATCCCACAGATTCTCTATGGGGTTCAGGTCAGGAGAGTTGGCAGGCCAATTGAGCACAGTAATACCATGGTCAGTAAACCATTTACCAGTGGTTTTGGCACTGTGAGCAGGTGCCAGGTCGTGCTGAAAAATGAAATCTTCATCTCCATAAAGCTTTTCAGCAGATGGAAGCATGAAGTGCTCCAAAATCTCCTGATAGCTAGCTGCATTGACCCTGCCCTTGATAAAACACAGTGGACCAACACCAGCAGCTGACATGGCACCCCAGACCATCACTGACTGTGGGTACTTGACACTGGACTTCAGGCATTTTGGCATTTCCCTCTCCCCAGTCTTCCTCCAGACTCTGGCACCTTGATTTCCGAATGACATGCAAAATTTGCTTTCATCCGAAAAAAGTACTTTGGACCACTGAGCAACAGTCCAGTGCTGCTTCTCTGTAGCCCAGGTCAGGCGCTTCTGCCGCTGTTTCTGGTTCAAAAGTGGCTTGACCTGGGGAATGCGGCACCTGTAGCCCATTTCCTGCACACGCCTGTTCACGGTGGCTCTGGATGTTTCTACTCCAGACTCAGTCCACTGCTTCCGCAGGTCCTCCAAGGTCTGGAATCGGTCCTTCTCCACAATCTTCTTCAGGGTCCGGTCACCTCTTCTCGTTGTGCAGCGTTTTCTGCCACACTTTTTCCTTCCCACAGACTTCCCACTGAGGTGCCTTGATACAGCACTCTGGGAACAGCCTATTCGTTCAGAAATTTCTTTCTGTGTCTTACCCTCTTGCTTGAGGGTGTCAATGATGGCCTTCTGGACAGCAGTCAGGTCGGCAGTCTTACCCATGATTGCGGTTTTGAGTAATGAACCAGGCTGGGAGTTTTTAAAAGCCTCAGGAATCTTTTGCAGGTGTTTAGAGTTAATTAGTTGATTCAGATGATTAGGTTAATAGCTCGTTTAGAGAACCTTTTCATGATATGCTAATTTTTTGAGATAGGAATTTTGGGTTGTCATGAGCTGTATGCCAAAATCATCAATATTAAAACAAGAAAAGGCTTGAACTACTTCAGTTGTGTGTAATGAATCTAAAATATATGAAAGTCTAATGTTTATCAGTACATTACAGAAAATAATGAACTTTATCACAATATGCTAATTTTTTGAGAAGGACCTGTAATCAGGTAGGTCCCTAAAATGCACAGTTTTTGACAAACATAAATGGAACATAAGATCAGTGGCCATTTAGTTTATATGACACATTTTTTATTTATTTATTTTTTATTCTTTTTAATTAAGGTTTTTCACATAGAGAAAGCAATTATACAAACTTGGAACATAGTAAACATTCAGCACTACAATTTACCAGCACCAGTGTACAATGCAGTTCCCTTACCAAACAAAACATCAGAGATCCTTCCACAGAAAAAGCATAGCAAGGAAAGAAAAGGGTACACACAATACATATGTGTAGCGGGTGTCAAAATTAGTGGGGTGTATCTGGGCCATAGATGGCCCAGATACATTGATTTTAGGGATTTATGGACACTTTGGAGTGTGGGAGGTATGATTGGTGTCATATTCCCTGCGGTCCCTAGGTGGCGCTGTCACCTGGGACCGGGGTTGAACTGCCATTCTAGAGCCGTGCCCTTTTTTGTCCTCTCGCAGCAGTGGTACGGCGGGGCGGGGAACCCGATGTGCCTGCTGGGAGAGGATATAAAAGGGGGCGGACATCTTGCGCACGAGGTCCATTCCCCAGGCACCTTCGGCCTGGGGGCTGCTGCAGTTCGTCTGTGCCCAGGCGCCCTTGGCCTGGGCGCGTGGAGTCGAGTTCCATCCCAGGCACCTTCAGCCTGGGGTGAGGTACTTAACAGGGAGGCCTGGGGCCCAGTACCTTCGACTGGGTCCCACAAGGTGAAGCATTCCTAAGGTGCCCCCGGTATTGGGTGCCTGAATCCTGGGCGTAAGGGACCAGAGACGTGACCTCCCCGAAGAGCAAGCGCAGCATTTGCTGGTGCCGGTGGAGGCCTCTGGTGACCGTCCGGATAGATGTCTTCCTCTGACAGGGGTCTATTGTTCTAAAGAAGGTACGTCATGTTCTCATGGTCTGTGGCAGAGACCCATCTTCATCAGGTCAGTGGCAGGCCTCATCCAAGGCCTGTGGCAGGGGCCTCAACGTTCACCCAGGTCTGTGGCAGGGACCAAATTCACAGTCGGTGGAAGCGACTGTGCGCCAAGCCTGTTTGCACTAAACGGAACAGGAGAAACGTATTCATTAGTTGTACATGGACCTACTCTTCCCTACACCTTGTCTGTTCTTTTAAAGTTCAACCAGCCTAACCATTGATCAAAGCAAATAAAACAGAGTTGGACTTTTCATGGTGTGGAACTCGTGTTACTGGAAGCTAAGTTTCCCTGTCAGTGACAGTGGCAATCATTCTCCACAGGAGAAGCTGAGGCTCCGGCCTAAAACGCAGACCCGAAGGTAAACGGTTTAGCTCATATCTCAGCATAATACATCAGAGAGCCGAGCTGGTGGTGTGCATCTTCCTCCCTTCCCCCAGATACCCCTAGATGAGTAAAACAAGCCACAGAGAGAGGGGAGAAGGTGGGGGAAGACCGCTACACGTGGGGGCTCTAAGTCTGAGATTTGTGTTTATGCAATGGAGCCAAAGCTATTGGAGTTTGAACTTTGCTGCCCAGAAGAGTTCCGAGTAGGTCGGCCATATTGGCCACTGCGCCAGCAGGCACACCCTCCCTGCACAGTTCGTGGGCGTGACATGGAGAAAGCCCGCAAACTGGTGTGCCAGAGGGGAGGAGTCCGGCCATGTGGAGAGGTACACGTGGGGACTTTGGCGCCAGTTATGCAGTGTGCAATGGAGCAGCAATCAGTCACTATGTTCAGCAATGCCTCGTGGGTTCCAGTTTCAAATACTACGAGGATGACTTCAACTGCTGCTCCGATTACAGATACGGAGATTCGGCTCAAGCCCCGGGGACGATTCGCCTTGTACACCTGCAAGGATGTTGAGGCCCTGGGTGTGATTTGTCCCGGATGTTCGGGACTGGTGGTACAGTTAAAGCCATTTGGGCGCTGCGAGGCCTGCGGGGAGTTCACGTTTGAGGTGGAGCAATCCATAGAGAGACCTCGAGTCTTCCACCTCAGCCCTACATCAGGCGCCGCCACTCAAAAAGGAGAAATCAATGCTTGGACAGCCATCCCTCCGCGCACTGTAGAGACCTCCGTGGAGGTCGCGAACAAAGGGATGGAGGATGCTAAATCCAGAGATGCTGCTTCGGTCACCACAGTTTCCCTACTCCCAGCGCCAACAAGGAAGGTCGGTCTTGTGAGAGCTTCCAGCGGCCGAGATGGAGGACAACCCCTGCGCTTGCCTAGCCTGGATGGATCCGGTAGGAAGAGTCCTGGATATCCCTTCACAAGTTTGGGCCGAGGTAAGCCAGGGAACGGGACTTGGTGTTGGGACGGAGGTGTCGGGGATTCACGGCCCCTTGAGCCCATGGATGAGAGTGATTCGGTGTCCACTACCAACTACCTGCCCGCGGAGGCGTGTGACACCTGCGACCTGGAGTCGGTCTCCGATGTGGGAGAAGACGTCGTCATAGACAAACTATTTGCTGAAAAGGGCTGGGACAAGATGCATCTCTCCTCATCCCGTAAAGCCAGGGATCCACCTATGTCCACAGGGGATAGTACACCCCGGGTGGAGGCACCAGCGCCTGAGAAGGGATCCCGTCCCCTGCCTGCCCTTCGGTCCCCGTGCCTCCTGCACCTACCACCGGGGACAAGAGACTGTCGCTGCGGGCGCCTATGCCCAACTTGGAGGTGGTCAAGGCACCTCGCCATCCGGATTCGATTGTCCTGCCGGGCGAGGGAGACCGCTCTACCATGCCTCCCTTGTCTAGGCTACAGCGTTTGTTCTGCCAGAAAGTTGCCAACGAATATGGGTGGGAGTACCCATACTTATCTAAGGAGCTGCTTTATGAAGTGGAAGTTTGCAGGGACCGTTGGTACAATGATTTCGTGTGGACACACATCAAAGTCCCACACGCACGCAGGTACCTCACTTGTTCCCCAAAAGCATCTCAAAGATTTAAGGACTGTAAAGCAGAGTGGATGTTAGGTCGGCACATCCATGCTGATAAAGTGTTGATTCGATGGAAAGAAGGGGAGGATGTCGAATATCACATAGAGACTGTGGATAAACATTTTAAACCCCTTGTCTTGCCGCATCCCAGATTCTACCTCTAGGAGAAAAGACTCCTTGCTTAGTGCCTTGCAAGTTTGCTGAACTTTCCGGGGTTTGTTTCTGTGACAGACCTAGCCGGGACAGAGGCTTTTGGAGAGGACTGAATGCTAGCCTCTTGCCTTCCGATTATGGGCCAGGGCCTCAAGACAGGAATGCGGATGGGTTATCCCGGCAGACAGACCTGGAACCTTAAGACTACTTTTCCAACATCCTCAAGTTGACCCGTTCGGGGTCCCACTGTGGCTGTTGGACTATTTCCCAGGAGGGAGTATTGTCATGAACCTTGGAATACTGAAGTATTTCTCCCTTGAATCTATTACACAGTGGTGGAATTTCTGCCCTGTCTTAAGGCTAACCCCCCCTCCAGACGGCTTCATGGTCTGGAAGAAAAGCATTGTTCTGTGTTTGACTGTTTGTTTATGTACTTTAATTACCCCCTGGGGCTTCTGTGTCAATACACATCTCAGTTCTCCTATTCAAGCTATCGGACCAATCCCTGCTGACCCTGTTTCAAGTCCTCATTTGCATGGCCCAGAGAACCTAATTGAGAACTACAATGTACGTTACAATTGACCAATAGGAAAGTGGTTGCTGGGGGCAGGGTGTTCAAACTGCTGTATAAAAGTGTGTGTGTGCATCCAATAAAATGAGATTCCTGTTTGAACTTACATACAGCCTGCCTAGTGTTTGTTCTGAGCTATCACAAATGGATTAGAATGGCACATAGCTGTAGTTTGAATCCTGGAGCATCGGATGACCGAACCATCAGACGTTGCGATCTGCAATATGATCCAATAGTAGCAGAGGAGTGTCGGGAGAGTGGAACCGAGCGAGCAAGGGGCTCGTTACAGTTTCTTTCCCGGGAAGCCCAGGAACTGTACCCGAGTTTAACGGGTGTTGTGCTCTTTGGAGGAATGGAGAACTGTTGCTGTTGTTTTCTCTTTTTCTTCCCTCCCGCAAAGCAATCATGGACTTTGGGGTAGTCAGGGCCAAAGTACAGAAGGAAAAAAGTTGTCCAAGGATTCAACAAGTGTCTTTACCGTGGCACTGTCACCAGGCGGCAGTGTTGCGCAATGTTATTCACTTTGCACCACACACACTTCATGGAAGGAAAGGATTTCTCTTTGGAGAGATTTTTTCGTTCCAACACACACATATGTGTCAGGAAGTTTTGTGTTAACTTTCTTTTATCCCCTCTGCAGGAGAACATCTGTCAAGACCGCTGGGGATGGGGCGGGTCTTAGTTAGTAATGTGGGAAGGGAGAAAGTGTCAATGGTGTTATTGTGATATGTATACTGTTATGTGTTGTTTTCCTTTTCTTTTCCCTTCCATATCAGGTTCAGGCACAACTACCAGTTTTTCAAATTTAATTTTTTTCGCATTTTTTTTTTAAACAGTCTCTGGATGGAGATTATATTAGCTCCCTTTGGGGCATGACTTGATCCAGACACTGGGGACCAGTGTCAAATTGCTGGGGGGAGAGTGTAGCGGGTGTCAAATTTAGTGGGGTGTATCTGGGCATAGATGGCCCAGATACATTGATTTTAGGGATTTATGGACACTTTGGAGTGTGGGAGGTATGAATGGTGTCATGTTCTCTGCGGTCCCTAGGTGGCGCTGTCACCTGGGACCGGGGTTGAACTGCCATTCTACAGCCGTGCCCTTTTTTGTCCTCTCGCAGCAGTGGTACGGCGGGGCGGGGAACCCGCTGTGCCTGCTGGGAGAGGATATAAAAGGGGGCGGACATCTTGCGCACGAGGTCCATTCCCCAGGCACCTTCGGCCTGGGGGCTGCTGCAGTTCGTCTGTGCCCAGGCGCCCTTGGCCTGGGCGCGTGGAGTCGTGTTCCATCCCAGGCACCTTCAGCCTGGGGTGAGGTACCTTACAGGGAGGCCTGGGGCCCAGTACCTTCGACTGGGTCCCGCGAGGGCGAAGCATTCCTAAGGTGCCCCCGGTATTGGGTGCCTGAATCCTGGGCGTAAGGGACTGGAGACGTGACCTCCCCGAAGAGCCAGCGCAGCATTTGCTGGTGCCGGTAGAGGCCTCTGGTGACCGTCCGGATGGATGTCTTCCTCTGACAGGGGTCGTTTGTTCTAAAGAAGGTACTTCATGTTCTCATGGTCTGTGGCAGAGACCCATCTTCATCAGGTCAGTGGCAGGCCTCATCCAAGGCCTGTGGCAGGGGCCTCAATGTTCACCCAGGTCTGTGGCAGGGACCAAATTCACAGTCGGTGGCAGCGACTGTGCGCCAAGCCTGTTTGCACTAAACGGAACAGGAGAAACGTATTCATTAGTTGTGCCTGGACCTACTCTTCCCTACACCTTGTCTGTTCTTTTAAAGTTCAACCAGCCTACCCATTGATCAAAGCAAATAAAACAGAGTTGGACTTTTCATGGTGTGGAACTCGTGTTACTGGAAGCTAAGTGTCCCTGTCAGTGACAGTAGCAATCATTCTCCACAGGAGAAGCTGAAACTCCGGCCTAAAACGCAGACCCAAAGGTAAACGGTTTAGCTCATATCTCTGCATACTACATCAGAGAGCCGAGCTGGTGATGTGCATCTTCCTCCAGATACCCCTAGACGAGTAAAACGAGCCACAGAGAGAGGGGAGAAGGTGGGGGAAGACCGCTACATATGCATTATATGCAGTACAATATCTCCCCTGCCGAACTAGGAGAAATTATATTAGGTGCCCATCCAGGCTTACACAAACCTCACTGCTCACCACATATGATAACCATCAACCAGGAAGCAGTTAATCTGATGCTGTTGAGCGATTTTCTATCCAACCACCCCACAACTTTTTGAACTTATCAGGTATCTATTGAGATACGTGGCTTCATACATCGATAGAGCCTTATTAATCAATGCCTTCCAGGCCATAATGGTAGGGGCCAATGGTTTCTTCCACAATAAGATAATCACTTTGTGCGCATAGTACAGGAGCAAGGTGAGCAAAGTATGGATCACATTTTTGGGTGCTAATGTGTCCACCAAGCCCAACAGACAGACCTCTATAGATGGTGTAATGGTGATCGTAGTGAACGACCTAACACAGTCCAGCACACAAACCCAGAACTGCCGGATGTGCGGTCAAAGCTAGAAGATGAGCAAAAACTCTGCCCAGGTGCATCACACCTCCAACAGTTCGACGAGTGCGCAGGGAAAATCCTTGTTAGTTTAGCAGGGGTGTAGTATATTCTATGACGGAACTTGAACTGTATCAAGTGATCACACAATAACACCAGTCTAGCAAACGTGGTGCCCCATATATCATCCAAATCATTATTGTCAAGCTGCGGGAAATCTAACATTAATGCAGCACAACAGGATGCTAGAACCTTTGTAGCATCTATAAATAATTCCTTGTAGATAGAAGAGAAGGCTTTAGGGAGGTCTTTATCCCTGAGCAGTGATTCCAGGTCGCCAGCCCGCACATCCAGAGTGGGGGACCCAAATTGGGCAGAAAAAGCATGTCTGAACTGGAGAAAACGAAACAGGTGCGAGCTGGGGAGCTGGTACTTACCTCTGAGCACATCAAATGTTAACAAAACCCCATTTCCAACCTCTGCACCCACAGTTTTTATCCCATATCTGGTTCAGATGATTGGATTTGGATATGCAAAAAAGTGAGATAGGCTTGGATTACGCCACATAGGAGTATAAGTTGACACCACTCCACCCTGAAGTTCAGCCCTTCTAGTCAAGTCCCACGCTTCTAGTCAAGTCCCACGATTAGGATATGGGGCCCCTCTCCCCCTGTACAACAGGCCAGACTGTGCCTCATAGGAACCAACTACTGCAGTTTCTAAAGTTACCCCAGCATCATCATCAGGCTGAGCCAGCCATCTATGTGCAAAAACCAACTGCCTTGCTAAGAAATTTCTAGCACAATTGGGTACCACCAACCCCCCTTCTTTCCAGGGCTGCTGCAACACTTTCAATCTAAGGCATGGAGTCCCCCCACCCCAGAGAAATCTTTAAATGAATATGACAAATTTAAAGGGGATTAATGTAAAGTCAGATTGTAACATGGGTGGGTAGCTTTATGAGAACTATCTGGGTTGTCCCACAGCAAATGACAAGACTCCAACTTTTATCTCCAGTTTCCAAGGCTATTTCCAAGGCTTAAAAAGGTAGGTTTAATTATGACCATAGACACCAAATTGAGGTTCTGCACTAATACAGGAACTATTATTTTAAGTGTAACTTAATCATTTCAATAACGAGAGTCATAGAAGTCATCTCATATGCTAAACACTGTGAAATTTTACAGAAATGTCAAGATGTATTGTAATTTTTTGGCTCACCTTTTTCATAGCTGGCTATAGAAAGAAAATAATAAAGAATTGGATTTAATCTAATAGAGACTTGCCATTCCATCTGCTCCTTCATGTAAAATGTGCTCTGATTATGGCTGGGTCACGCAATAATTAGGATCACCGAGCCCGGATTTTCATTTAGTTGCAAAAATACTGGCAAAAAACCCCGCTGGGAACTAATTAGATCACGACTAGCCAATGATGCCTTCATGACATTATGATTTCACTGTCATGAGGCGGGAGCTGGTTTGCCAACGTAAATGGCATTCTTCTGCATAATAATGCTGGGTTTTGATTACATAGAATTGGCTTCATTTTAATGAGATATTAAAAATATTAACTTAAATATTTGTACACATTTGTAAAACAAATTTATCTTATGTTTTAGGCATATATGAAATTCAGTAGTAAACACAATGCTGCGAAGTGGGAAGTTAGGTAAGTAAACTCTGCACTTCATTGAAGAAAGAGGTTTGGGACTTTGTATGAAGCATACAGCCGGGGAGGGGGGGTGACCATGTGTCAGGGAATCTAGTAGACCAGACTGTGTGACTACACAGAGGAGACCAAAAATCGCATGTAAGTGAAATAAAAGGTGTTTATTTACAAGGTGACAAACAAGTGAAAACAACCAGTGCACAACCAACAACGAATAGTATATACAAATCAAGGGGAGATACCATAATCGTAAACAAAGCCAGGCCGAGATCATACACCAGGGGATATCAGCAGATGGGTGAGGACAGGAACACAACAGGGCAGGGAGAGGATGGATGGACAGGCTGTGGGGTAGGAATCCAAGGTCAACGTGTAATAGAAGGGGCAGGTCCAGGATGGGCTCAGGATAGGATCAGGTCTGGTCAGATGCAGGCTCAGGGTCAGATGCAGGCTCAGGGTCAGATGCAGACTCAGGAGAGAGAGAGAAACCAAGGCGAGCATGTAAGGGCTTGCGGGGTATTTATAGGACTGCAGTGATTGTCCTCATGTGACAGCTGAGCGAAGGAAGTGCTGCCTGCCCCACACTGCCAGGATACACCCGCTGGTGGACGCCAGTACTACGGCCCATGGATCAGGCATTACTACCAGCAGGTGAGATCCTCTATCAAAGATACTGGCTGCAAGAGGACACCTGCTGGTGGACACTAGTACTGCAATCCATAGGACCAACAGCGCCACCAGCGGGTGACCCCTTTCCTGATACCATGATGCAAATTGTGTCTGACCAGTTCGTTTTATAACTGTAATTACAAAATTTCAATACAATGCACATAAAGAGTATAATAGAATATAAATGTATTCCATATATAATGTGTGTAACGGCACCCCAAGTATGAAAGGGGTTAACGCCGTTTAAGATATTCCCTCTCTGGACACACATCCACTGCCGATCCTCCACAGTCAGGCGACCGCTTCCCATAGGATTAATCCTTCCAAACATACGAGACGAACACTCTGTATGAAGTTTCCAGCAGGTCTGATAATCTTTAATGACAAACTCCCAGTTTTATACACACAGAGAGGAGGTTCTTACATTCTCCTCAGACAATACACCTTTGACCAGACCTAATTTACATGAGCTAATTAACTACAGTGATGACTCAGACACATGACCTTTAGGCTAGCCTCACTGTCTCCCAATACACATCTGACATCTTAGCAGACACAGGTGGGGGCTGGATGTGGTGACATTAGTATCTAACAGTATGTGTCCCAACATCATGAAGGAGTCACTTTTCAGTTAACCTGTTGAGTTCATAATCAAACAGTAAATAGTTCTTTACAGATATCCTGGGGAATATTGTGGAAAAATATCACTGTCCCATTTTAAAGCAATCCAAGACATATTCTTATTGTCCATTATTTTCTTGCTCACCCTGTGCCCAAAGTGACCCCTGTCACAATGTGTAAAACCAAAACACCATAAGATAGCATAATAATCCATAATAATAATAATAACAACATCAGACACATTACCCATGTATCACACAATACATATATAAAAGTGCATGATTGTTACAACATATTTCAATAAAACAGAATAAAATTGATCGAATGATCATGACTGTAAACATGATAGTGGCATCAACATAGCTTGACACATTCGCTCGTAAACTCTGCACTCGCTTTATTAAGACTCCTTTCACACTGAAGCAGTTGTCAGGCCTTTTAGCGCTAGAAATAGCAACTGTAAAGAGCCTGAAAACTCCCATTCACTTCAATATGTGCTTTCACACTCGGGCGGTGCACTTGCGGGACGTTAGGAAAAGTCCTGCAAGCAGCATCTTTGGGGCATCTTGGGGGTGCAAAAACGACCGACGCTTTAGCGCTTTTTAGCGGTGCTGCAGTGTGAAAGGGGTCTTAATGAGGACTGTTTTTAATGTATTATAGAAGTGTCATATTTTAAGTTTATCTTGTATCTTTAGTGCCTCCCTGCAGCATACCTTTTATCATGGCATCACCAGCAGGTCAGGCTGTGGAACACATAGGTTCAACTGTCAGTCATCTTCAGAATATACTTGTAATGTATAAAGTAATGTTTTAATTAAAGTGGAACTAAACTTAACTTGTAAACAAATGTAAACAGGCAGCTCTTTATTGCATGTCTCTTCTGCAACAACACACGCCTACCTGCCTGCTCGCAGTCTTCTGCTGAATGCACATTCATCAAAACCATTGGGCCTTCAGGAAAAAAATTAAGACCCACTTCTTCTGAAGGTTTAGGACGTCCATGGAGGCAAAGCGCCTTGAGGCGATTTAGTTCACATTTGTAGCGCTATACAAGTTACTCACTCACTCACTCTACATTGGACAGTCCGGCTCCGCCAGAATGACTGACTCCCATGTACATTTGCAGGATGACTTCATTCATCCACTGGCCAATCAAGAGGCTGAAAACTCTGCACCCAGAAGTAGTTGGTGGGGAAAATGACAGTGGCCAGAGTGGGATGTAACCACTTGTTTCCTGGGAGGTGGAGATGAGTATTTTGGGGGGTTCAATTCTGCTGTAAGTTCAACTAGCTCATTATAAGATTCTGCGTTGATTTGGGCTTGTGTTGTTGGCATCAAGTTAGCATTAATTTTAGAAGCTTATGACCTCAATCAGAATTCATGGAAAGATGTATTCGAGTTGCAGTTGACCACCTTTTGACCTACAATTGACCTGCTTCAAGCGGAATTTGCATTCCCATAGATTTGTATAAAAATGCAAACCCCATCAGACACGAACAAAAGTTCTTCAAAACAAGCCCTAAAACATGTCAGCTAGAATCAATTTCAGATTTTCACAGAGATAACAGTACATGATCCTGTCTGTCAGGTGCATGGATAAGGAGCCTGAGGGTGGCCTCCAATACTGCTCACGTCAAAGCACCCCTGGGTAGGAGAACAGGGAATGTAAGGAAGGAGTGGCATGAGTGGGTGTGCGTTGTTGCCTCCACTGGATTTTGAGGTTGCTTTCATCAGTGGTCGGATTGATGGGGAGATGTCAACCAGTAACTTGTGGACAGCAAGGAACCAGAGCATCAGTAAGATATTGTAGTTGGTGAAACAAACTGGGGTCAGTATGAAAACAGTTGAGCAAACAAGATAGAGTATCAGATGGGTCTATGAACTAGCTGGGTCCGTAACAGGAATCAACAGTCAGGTTGCAGGATCACAGGAAGACCTTTCATTACTGAGGCCTGGCAGGAAAAAAACCTGTTTGGCTTCACTGTGAGCAATAAGTGCACAAGCAGAGGTGTATGCCCATTCCTGATTCAATGCACAATAGTTAATGCATGTGCTCATGCTGGAATCCAACTATGCGGGCAAGCACAGTATTCCTGAAAACCCTTTATGAAGGTGGAAATTAAGCCACCAATCAGGTGCCCTTGAGTTTTTTTTTACTGGTGCTGGTACTTCACATACAGGTTTGCGGACGTTGGTGACTCTTTCAGATGGTGCATGTTATGAATTAATATTTGCGTGGAGGTATATAGTAGTCCTTTTGTAGACTTTAATTTCTGTGTTAATAGTCTTTATAGAATATATATGAAAATAAGACCTGGACAAACTCACATTTCCTGTCAGTGTTGGTGTTCCCAACTTTTCCCAGTGCTGCTAATATAATTAAAAGCCTAGGCATGTGATTGCGTGATCTCTGTTGAAAGGAAGGGTTGGCACACTGTACATAATCTACAGCAGCTATTAATCCCCACTGCCTATCCCAAATGTAAGGCTATTCCGAGAAGTATAGCTTCTACACATCAAATATAGGGGTTGATTTACTAAAAGCAAACAGACTGTGCACCTTGCAAAGTGCAGTTGCCCTCTGCAAGTGCAGTTGCTCCAGAGCTTAGTAAATGAGGTAAAGCTTCACTTTGTAAAGAATACCCAATCACATGCAAGGAACATTTAAAAAAATACAAAAAAACATTTTTGCTTGCATGCGATTGGATGATGGAATTCAGCAGAGCTCTCCCTCATATACTAAGCTAAGCTCTGGAGCAACTGCTCTTGCAGAGTGCAACTATTTGCCTTTAGTAAATCAACCCCATAGTGGCAGAGTTTCCCTGCCCTTCTCCAGCACACACTTTGCCACACCTATTGACCAATCACTATGATGAGCTGCCGCACTAGCTTATAGGAATGAGTGGGACTCAGATAGGAGCAGACAAGCTTCAGCACAATCAGGAATGCTAAAGCTTTGCAACATTTGGGTATATGAGTTCTGAAAACTGCTCCTGGTATGAGTGTAAGAGCCCATTCACACAGGGGCAACTTTGGATCCGATTTCAAGTTGCCTCAAGTCACGCTGCATGAGAAAATCAATGTAAGTGAATGGAGCCGTCTTAATGCACACTATTGCAGTCGCTCCGACTTCAGAAAAGGTTCCTGTACTACTTCAATCCGACGTCTAGGCGACTGATAGGCGACCTGTACCCATTGATTTCAATGGAAGTCGCCTCAGAAGTCGGATCCCCTGTCTTAACAGAAGCAACTTTCCAGGAAGAGAACAGAAGTCGTGTTGCCCCTGTGTGAATGGGGTCTAAATGTTAGCAGGTTTTTGTTTTCATAAAATAAAAAAACATTAAGGCCTCATGCCCACGGACGTTTTTACAGCCGTGTTTTTGAGCGTTTCTTACAGCTTAAAAACGCCTGTCCATGTTAGTCTATAGCTTCATGCCCACCTAGGCATTTTTGAGCTGCAAATAGCATAGACGTTTTTAAGCTGTAAAAAAAAACCAGCGTCGGCATTAGGCACTGTTCCCCGGCGTCGGCATTAGGCATGAAAAAACGCGAAGCGTTAAAAAACGGGCAAAAACGCAGCGATTGCGTTTTTGAGCTCCGGCGTTTGTTTGTTTTTCCGAAAAAAATACGGTTGAAAAATGTATACAATAATGGACAGGCGTTTTTAAGCTGTAAAAACGTCCGTGGGCATGAGGCCTTAAGTTTACATTTTGAGTATGGGGAACTTGACAGCATTGGAATAATCACAGCACTGGAGACTACTGAGCTAAGTAGACCACACTGTGCTCTTGGAAGAACTTACAACCTGTGCAAATCTTCACTCTGCCATATTATTTGATGGACAAAGATTAAAAAATCTGAGCACTATCTTCTTTTGGCTCCCTAACTGACTCATTATACCAAGCCCAGCTGCGTATATTACATTCATGTACACAGTTGTGATTACCCAATGTTTATTGTGCCTTGGGACATACAGCATGTGCATTGCTTCACCCACGACCTACCCACATCCCATCACCATCACCCCCTCCTTGTTTCTTCTTCACTCTCCTCCTTCCCTTTTTCTCTCTACCCCCTCCCCTTTCCTCTTATACCTCTAGTGGTATCACATGCAATTTTCTTGATTTTACTCTTGTTCTCATCCTTTTAGAAAACTTACCTTTGTAGAAATGCAGGTTCTGTATTTGTTTGCTACAACAAACATACATATGTACTGTATATCATTAAATAAAAATTTAATGAGCAAAAAATAAATAAAAACGGGCATTTTTTTACTTGGTCCTTATACTGCTGGGATTGAGAGCTGGTGTGGGCTTGGGGAGAGTTACACTGTGCTGAACTCTAGAAACTGAATAGAGAACACTTATGCGGGCTCCGCTTTGCTCAGCGGGGATCGCTCTGTCGCTCCGTCGATCCCCACTGAGCAGGCAGATGACAGGTCTGTCTCCGCACACTGTGCAGGGACTGACCTGTCAGAGCGCTGCTCTCCCCTATGGGGGATCGGATGACGACGGACCGTAGAGTCTGTTGTTATCCGATCCGCCAGACGGATGGAAAATAGGGTTTTGCTCCGTTACACTTTGGCGGATCGGAGCAGGTCGGATGTCAGCGGGCATGTCACCGCTGACATCCGTGGCTCCATAGAGGTGCACGGAGCGTCCGTTCAGCTCCGCCTAAAAAATTGACAGGCGGACCTGAGCGATCCGCCCGTGTGAAAGGGGCCTTAGACAAGAAATGACCAGAGGGTTGGGTGCAGAGCATGCTAATTGACGGGGAGTAATGTGTCCTGAGCATCAGGTATATTGATGGTAGGGATGAGCTTCATGTTCGAGTCGAACATACGTTCGACTCGAACATCGGCTGTTCGATCGTTCGACGAAGATCGAACGATTTGGGCCGTTCGCGCCAAATTCGAGTGACGCGAACGGCCCACAATGCACTACGCCATCGCAGTGTCATCCAGGCGCTGTGATTGGCCAAGCATGCACTGTGACCCCGCATGCTTGGCCAATCACAGCGCCGGCAGCGAGGAGAGCAATGATTGGCCACAGGCAGGATGCCTGTGGCCAATTATTGCTGATGGGGTTTAGTACACGCCCCACACTATAAAAGGCCGCCAGCGCGGCGGCCTTGTGTAGTGTGTTCCGGAGCAGGGAAAGAGAAGCATAGGCAGGGACAGTGTCATTATTTTTCCTTTACTATTCCTGGATTCCTTGTGTTTAGGGACAAATAAGGATAGGTAGGGAGAGTGTCAGTGACAGTGTGCTATTCTGTGCTAATCCTTGTTTGTAGGGACAGAGAGGTACAGTGAGGGAAAGTGTCAGTGTGCTATTCTGTTCTAAAACTATTTTGCTGAACCATATTTTCAATCCTTGAGTTTAGGGACAGAGAGGTACAGTGAGGGAAAGTGTCAGTGTGCTATTCTGTTGTAAAACTATTTTGCTGAACCATATTTTCAATCCTTGAGTTGAGGGACAGAGAGGTACAGTGAGTGAAACTGACAGTGTGCTATTCTGTTCTAAACCAATTTTGCTGTTCCATATTTTCAATCCTTGAGTTGAGGGACAGAGAGGTACAGTGAGTGAAACTGACAGTGTGCTATTCTGTTCTAAACCAATTTTGCTGTTCCATATTTTCAATCCTTGAGTTGAGGGACAGAGAGGTACAGTGAGTGAAACTGACAGTGTGCTATTCTGTTCTAAACCAATTTTGCTGTTCCATATTTTCAATCCTTGAGTTGAGGGACAGAGAGGTACAGTGAGTGAAACTGACAGTGTGCTATTCTGTTCTAAACCAATTTTGCTGTTCCATATTTTCAATCCTTGAGTTGAGGGACAGAGAGGTACAGTGAGGGAAAGTGTCAGTGCGCTATTGTGTTCTAAACCAATTTTGCTGTTCCATATTTTCAATCCTTGAGTTGAGGGACAGAGAAGGACACTCGTAGAAATTATCAGTGTGCTATTCTGTGCTAAATCTTGTTTGTAGGGAGGGACAGAGTAGGACAGTGAGGGAAAGTGTCAGTGTGCTATTCTGTTCTAAAACTATTTTGCTGTTCCATATTTTCAATCCTTGAGTTGAGGGACAGAGAGGTACAGTGAGTGAAACTGACAGTGTGCTATTCTGTTCTAAACCAATTTTGCTGTTCCATATTTTCAATCCTTGAGTTGAGGGACAGAGAGGTACAGTGAGTGAAACTGACAGTGTGCTATTCTGTTCTAAACCAATTTTGCTGTTCCATATTTTCAATCCTTGAGTTGAGGGTAGACTTGTGCACAACGGAAAAATTCGTTCCGTTTCGGTTCGTTTCTTTCCGGTCCTGTTGATTCGTAATCATTCGTAATTTTGCTAAACGGGATTTTTCGTGTTCGGACTCATTCGTATTTTTGCAAGCGACATTTTTCGGTGAATTTTTTGTTGCTTTATAATTCGTACTTTCGGTAGAATACGTTGTTTTTCGTTGAATCTGGACACAACTCCTACTTTCGTAACTTTTTTTGGGTTCGTTGATTCGTAATTTTCCGTGTCTCTCTCACAACGACGCTGCCTATTATGCCTAATGTGCTTCGAATGGATTTGTACTTTTCTAAATACATAGCGGTTATTTGTAACGATTCGAAATCTCGTATTTTACTTTCGTTTTTTACATGCGGCTATAGGCTCCGCCCCTGTACACCATTTTGAGAGGGTTCAGCATGGTGAGGGAGAAGCAGAGAGCAGAGCAGAGTGAGTGTTATTGTGCTTCGAATGGATTCGAAATCTCGTATTTTGCTTTTGTTTTTTCATGCGGCTATAGCCTCCGCCCCCTGTACACCATTTTGAGAGGGAGTTCAGCATGGTGAGGGAGAAGCAGAGAGCAGAGTGAGTGTTATTGTGCTTCGAATGGATTCGTACATTCGTAACTTTTTTCATAACGAATTATGCCGAAGACCTTCGGGCATTCGCTATTTTGCGGTATAATTTATTTCGGATTCGGTTTTATTTGAAATTGCTCTGTTCGGAAATTCGAATGCTTCCAAATGTCCGAAAGTTGCTAAATTCGGACGAATTTCGATTCGTTACGAAACGAATTGCACAAGCCTAGTTGATGGACAGAGAGGTACAGTGAGTGAAACTGACAGTGTGCTATTCTGTTCTAAACCAATTTTGCTGTTCCATATTTTCAATCCTTGAGTTGAGGGACAGAGAGGTACAGTGAGTGAAACTGACAGTGTGCTATTCTGTTCTAAACCAATTTTGCTGTTCCATATTTTCAATCCTTGAGTTGAGGGACAGAGAAGGACACTCGTAGAAATTATCAGTGTGCTATTCTGTGCTAAATCTTGTTTGTAGGGAGGGACAGAGTAGGACAGTGAGGGAAAGTGTCAGTGTGCTATTCTGTTCTAAAACTATTTTGCTGTTCCATATTTTCAATCCTTGAGTTGAGGGACAGAGAGGTACAGTGAGTGAAACTGACAGTGTGCTATTCTGTTCTAAACCAATTTTGCTGTTCCATATTTTCAATCCTTGAGTTGAGGGACAGAGAAGGACACTCGTAGAAATTATCAGTGTGCTATTCTGTGCTAAATCTTGTTTGTAGGGAGGGACAGAGTAGGACAGTGAGGGAAAGTGTCAGTGTGCTATTCTGTTCTAAAACTATTTTGCTGAACCATATTTTCAATCCTTGAGTTGAGGGACAGAGAGGTACAGTGAGTGAAACTGACAGTGTGCTATTCTGTTCTAAACCAATTTTGCTGTTCCATATTTTCAATCCTTGAGTTGAGGGACAGAGAGGTACAGTGAGTGAAACTGACAGTGTGCTATTCTGTTCTAAACCAATTTTGCTGTTCCATATTTTCAATCCTTGAGTTGAGGGACAGAGAAGGACACTCGTAGAAATTATCAGTGTGCTATTCTGTGCTAAATCTTGTTTGTAGGGAGGGACAGAGTAGGACAGTGAGGGAAAGTGTCAGTGTGCTATTCTGTTCTAAAACTTTTTTGCTGAACCATATTTTCAATCCTTGTGTTTAGGGACAGAGAAGGATAGGCAGGGGACAGTGTCAGTGTCATTGTTGCTAAGCCTCCTGCACAATATACACCTGAAGGTAGCCCTTATTGCTGTTTTTCCCATCTCCCTGCAGGCCATCCATTAAAATGTCTGGAAGGCAACCAAGGAGAGGCAGACAGTCAGGAGGCAAAAAAAGAGGGCAAGCAGGCTCTGTGTCTGGGGGCAACAGTGCTGGTCGTGTATGCGGTGCATTGTCATCAGCACATGGCCATGGGACACGCTTGTCCTTGTTTTCGGCAGCTGGACATGTTGAGCCACATCATGCCGAAGACTTGGTAGAGTGGATGACCAAGCCCACCTCATCCTCCTCATCCTCTCTCACCCAGGCTCAGGGTACTGGCAAAGCAGCTGCCAAAGCGTCCTCTTCTCTGGTATCATTATCTTCATTAGTCAATCCTTCCCTAGACCCACCATGCCCTCCTCCTGAGGAGTCCCCCGAACTGTTTGAGCACAGTGTTGGGTACATGCTCCAGGAGGATGCCCAGCGTTTGGAAGGATCTGATGATGATACCCAGCTAGAGGAAGGCAGCAGCGTGAGAGCAGAGAGAGGGGATGCTCAAGAAGGACACCAATCTGGCAGTCATGCTCCAGCAGCTGCAGCATACTGCCAGATTGGCTCCAGTGATGAGGAGGGAGGGGATGATGAGGTCACTGACTCCACGTGGGTGCCTAATAGGAGAGAGGAGGAGGAGGAGGAGGAGGATGAGGAGGAGGCACATCTCCAACGAGGCAGGATGCCCTTGAGTGGCCAGCGTATGGGCAGCACACCGACGGAATCACACCGCAGAGCTCCGCCTGTGCAGGGCCCTGCCTCTGCCCGTCATTCAAAAAGTTCTTTGGTGTGGGCCTTTTTTGGGGCGAGTGCATCAGATCGCACAGCTGCTGTTTGCAACATATGTCTCAAGCGTATATCGCGTGGCCAAAACATCAGCCGCTTGGGCACCACATGCTTGATCAGACATATGTTGACCTGCCATGCAGCTCGTTGGCAAGCCTACCTTAAAGACCCACACCAAAGAACAAAGCTGACCTCTTCTTGCACCGCATCAGCTGGGATCTCCAACCCCGGTATACCTTCAGTCCTCTCTGAAACCTGCTCTGAGAGGAATGAAGGTGTAGAATTAGGTGTGTCACAGCCAAGTACTTGCGGGCACTCTGCTAGCAGTACACCGACGTCCGATTCTAGCAGGCAAATTTCCCTGCCCCAGCTGCTGGACCGTCGAAAGAAGTTCACTCCCAGCCATCCACATGCCCAGCGGTTGAATGCTAGCTTGGCTAAATTGCTAGCGCTTCAACTGCTGCCTTTTCAGTTGGTAGACTCGGCCCCCTTCCGTGAGTTTGTGCAATGTGCGGTTCCTCAGTGGCGGGTTCCCAAACGCCACTTTTTCACACGGAAGGCTATTCCGGCTCTCTACAGGCATGTGGAAGGCAATGTCTTGGCCTCGCTGGACAGGGCGGTCAGCGGTAAGGTGCATATTACCGCTGACTCATGGTCCAGCAGGCATGGACAGGGACGTTACCTTTCTTTCACGGCCCATTGGGTCACTGTTTTGGCAGCTGGGAAGGATGCAGGACAAGGTGCAGTAGTGTTGGAGGTTGTTCCACCGCCACGCCTCCAAAATGCTACTACTGGTTGTGACACACCTCACTCCTCCACCCCCTCCTCTTCTTCTTCCTCCATGGCCTCTTCCTGTGGTTTGTCCTCGGAACCAGCGGTGCTCCGTAGGCGTTCAAGGGGCTACGCAAGTACGCAGGCAAAAAGATGCCATGCCGTGCTTGCGCTGGTGTGTTTGGGGGACAGGAGCCACACTGGGGCAGAGGTCCTGTCTGCTCTGCAGGGGCAGGCCGAGAGGTGGTTGACGCCATGCCAGCTTAAGCCAGGAATGGTGGTTTGCGACAATGGCACCAACCTCCTCTCCGCCCTCCGACAGGGACAACTGACCCATGTGCCCTGTATGGCTCACGTCCTTAACCTGGTGGTGCAGCGGTTCTTGGGCAGGTACCCGGGCTTACAGGATGTCCTGAGGCAGGCCAGGAAAGTCTGTGTGCATTTCCGCAGATCTTATAATGCCAGTGCTCGCCTGGCTGAGCTTCAAAAGGAGTTGAACCTGCCCAAGAACCGCCTTATATGTGACATGCCCACCAGGTGGAACTCAACGTTGGCCATGCTGCAGCGGCTGCACACGCAGCAGAGGGCCATCAATGAGTACCTGTGCGACTACGGCACCAGGACAGGGTCAGGGGAGCTCGGGTTTTTTTCACCACGCCAGTGGGGCATGATCAGGGATGCATGCACTGTCCTGGCACCATTTGAGGAGGCCACGAGGATGGTGAGCAGTGACAGTGCATGCATCAGTGACACTGTACCTCTTGTCCACCTGTTGGAGCACACGCTGCGTGGAATAATGGACAGGGCACTTGAGGCAGAACAGAGGCAGGAAGAGGAGGACTTCCTTGCCTCTCAAGGCCCCCTTTACCCAGACAGTGTTCCTTCTGTCCCACCCATCGCACAGGAAGAGGAGGAGGAGGAGGATTGTGTCAGCATGGAGGTGGAGGCTGGCACTCAGCATCATCAGCAGCAGTCTTTTAGGGATGATTTACAGTCCCAAGAAACCAGTGGACTTGTACGTGGCTGGGAGGAGGTGGCTGCGGATCATGTCGTCCTTAGTGACCCAGAGGACTCCGGACTGAATGCCTCAGCTAACCTACGCTGCATGGCCTCCCTGATCCTGCAAAGTCTGCGGAAGGATCCTCGTATTCTTCGGATCAAGGAGAGGGACCATTACTGGCTGGCCACTCTCCTTGATCCACGGTACAAGGGTAAGGTTGCGGACCTTATCGTACCGTCGCAGAGGGAGCAGAGGATGAGACAACTCCGGGAGGCCTTGCAGAAAGGTCTGTGCAACGCGTTCCCAGAGACTGTGAGGTTACAAACTCCTGGTCCTGGACAACGAGTTGCTGAGGCTTCGGGCAGTCAAAGAAGGAGCGGTGGGGAAGGTGGCCGTCTGACCGATGCGTTCAGACAATTCTTTAGTCCGCAGCCCCAAAGTATGATCGGTTCCAGCAACCATCGCCAGCGTCTGATATACATGGTCCAGGAATACCTAGGGGCAAGGTCAGACTTGGACACCTTCCCCACCGAAAATCCTCTGGCTTACTGGGTCTTGAGGATGGATCACTGGCCAGAGCTTGCACAGTATGCAATTGAGCTACTGGCCTGTCCTGCATCCAGCGTTCTTTCAGAACGCACATTCAGTGCTGCTGGAGGATTTGTCACGGATCACAGGGTGCGCCTGTCCACCGACTCGGTTGATCGACTGACTTTCATCAAGATGAACCAGTCTTGGATCACCACCAGCTACCACACACTAGATGCTGATATAACAGACTAATTTATTTTAAAATGTCACATCCCTTCAAGACTGATGCTGATGCTGAGTGCCTGTGCTGTTATGTTGACTGGCTATCCTCCTCCTCCTCCTCAATGATACGATTAACGATGATAGCTTGGAAGATCATTTTGGTTTATGGGTGACGCCACCAGTGGCTAAGGCCCAATTTTTCAGCCCCTGTTTAACAGGGGCGTGTAATTAAAATTTTTGATGCAATAATTTGCAACAGGCCTCATTGCTGTGCTCCAAGTACAGTATCTGTGAGGGGTTGCAGTGTTGTGCCACCAGTGCCTAAGGCCCAATTTTTCAGCCCCTGTTCAACAGGGGCATGCAATTATAATTATTGATCTAATAATTCACAGCAGGGACCATTGCTGCGCCCACCAAGAGTAACTGTCAGGCCTTACAGTGTTGTGGCACCAGCACCACCATCAAAGGCCCAATTTTTACTACCACTGATCAACAATTATATGTTATTACAATTCCTGATATTATACTTGACAGCAGGGCGTTCCAGCACCCACCAAGAATAACTGTGAGTGCTTTCAGTGTTGTGCCAACACCAACACCTAAGGGGCCAATTTCTGCAGAGTATAAACGGAAGGTCCCTACTTTCAAACATCCAACTTACAAACTACTACTACTTGCAAATGGAAGAAGACAACAGGAAGTGAGAGGAAATCTACCCCTTGGAAGGAAAATTCTCTCCTTTAAGAATTAATATGGGAGAAAGGTGTCTCCTCTCTACTGATGCTTTATCACCAATCCTTGTTTCAATAAAAACACCACATTTCAAAAACAGTTGTCATTGGGACGCAAAGTGAGGTGAAATGTTCTGAACAGGGGCACAGACAGCAAAAAAAATGTGACAGGGGTGATAACCGTTCCCTATGTTTTACAAAAAGCTAAAAAAAAGGAATTTGCCATGGAGCTACACTTAAACAATGCAGCTGTTCAAAATTATAAACAGATTCTACATAAGAACAAACCTACAGTCCCTGTCTTGTATGCACCGCCTGTATACGGCTGTTCAGAGTATATAGGTCCTTTTTTATTTTGTGTGCGGGGTTCCCCTTAATATCCATACAAGACCCAAAGGGGCTGGTAATGGGCTGGGGTAGGGGGGGGGGGGGTTGATGGGATAGCTATGCCATTTTTCCTAAAGATTTTCATCCATATTACCGGGACCAGACATTGCATTAAAGCCGCAAGCAGTTTTAAATGACTTTTTTCCCTTTAGAAATGTTATTTTGTGCAGGGACAGTTCTAAACACGGGAAACACGTGGCACTTCACAGGCATACTTTAGACACCCCCCAGGTACAATAGTTAAAGGAATATTTGACTTTTTTTTTTCACTTTATGCATCATTAAAATGACTGCTCCCGGAAAACGTCCGTTTTTAAAACTTCTTTTTGCATTGATACATGTCCCCTGGTGCAGAAGCCGGGTTCCCAAACTCTGTTTCGGACAATAACATGGATAATAGTCGTTATAATTAGCACTTTAGAATCCGAACGTTCGCATTCATTGTATTTAATAGGGTTCTAATGTTCGTGCGAACTTTCTGTCCGTTCGCGGGTTCTGGTGCGAACCGAACCCGGGGGTGTTCGGCTCATCACTAATTGATGGACAAAAGCAAAGGTGGGTTAGTATATAAATCTATACAAATATGTTGATACTGAAACGTTATTCCCAATTACAAACTGCAGCTAAAAGACTTTCAGAAACAGAAGGAGTAAATTGTTAATAGCAATAATTGGAACACAGTTGACAAGCAATTTAACAGGCTTTCATTTAGGGGCCATTCAGAAGAGAAAAACAGTGACAGTATGAATCTGAATAGCGAGGCAGCCAGGTGCAGGAGAAAAATTAGAAACACTCAGAAAGCAGGCTGCATCCTTCGAATCGGCCTGAAGCCAAATTGCACAATCTGTATTTATTACTGTAATGCAGTTAGACTGTAATAAATAAGTTGCTTTTTTTAAAATTATTTTTTAGCTCCTAAGTGCTACATCATGGGATAAAATGCTCTGTGCTGGCAGCATCTTGGAGAGTCAGACCACTGCTGTTAGACACAAGCAGTGGTCTAGGTCTCCAGTTGTCCATGGTGCCCTCCTGCACACTTACTTGCTTAGGGAGCTAGAACCGTGTTTGTCAACAAGGATGCCATTTGGGTTCCCCCAGGGTGCTGTAAGCAAGAGACCCTGTTTGCCTTGGAACATAGATGGATGCGAGGACTCTGTGGTGAAGGGGGTTTCTGATGTGATGGGGTGACTATGATGTGACGGGGGGACACTGTCATTAAAGTACTCTTATGTGACGGGGTGTCTAATATATATGGGGGGACCTCTGACACTGTGATAGCGGTGGCTCTGAGGTAAGAAAAGGCATCTGATGTATAGGATGTATAGGTGGGGACTGATGTAATGAGGAGAATCAGATGTGAAGGTGGGAGCCTCTGACGTGATGCGGGCCTCTGACGTGTAGGGGGGACAATGATGTAAAGACGTGGGCTCTAATGTGATAGAGGAATCTCCAATGTGAAGAAGGGCTTCCCATGTGAAGTTAATTTAATCAAGATGGTTGTGTGCAAAGTCCCAGGGGCTCAGGTCTCTAATTAATGTGGAGCTCCCCCCAAAAGGGGAATTTCTGCTTCCCCTCCCCCCTCCTCTGCCACATTTGTCATGTCATTTTGTTTGGTGGGGGGGGCGGGTACCTAGTTTTGATAGGTATTCACTCCCACTTCCCCTCGGGTCACCCCTGGGCCTAGGCAATCTGAGCGAAAGTTCTCCTCTCCCTCCTTGCAGTCTTCCAGGACACGTCACGGGTCCCAGAAGACTGCCTGTGACAGCTGGGTGCCCACAGTTGAAGTGCCGGCGCCAGCGAGAGGAGAGGGAGAGACGCGATGGTTCAGGCGACCACATCGCTGGATTCTGGGACACTACACTTTTTGCAGCTGCTGACTTTTAATAAACACAAAAATGACTGGAGCTCCACTTTAATAGGTAACATTTACATTTTTTACACTTTGCCTCAAGATTGTGCATACTTTTAATGGGTGTTACAACTGAAATAAGGTTGAGGAATGCAGAGCTAGAAAACTGTTGATTGGAGCAATGTACAAGGGGTGTGTGCGATGGCTGGAGACCTGGCGCAAACCCTTACTGCAGCACTTAGGACCTAAAGAAAACTAAAATAGCAATGTATTTATGACTGTATATGTAACAGAGTAATAAATACAGAAGTTGGGTTGTAAATGCAAAATGTCTGTGTTTGACTGGAGTAGATCTTTAATATTTCATTGAGTTCCCTAGTGACTGGTGGCACCAGACAACTTCAGCTTTGCTCAAAGGTCTGCAAATGGTACGTGTTCCATATGTATAATTAAATATGTGAGACACAAGAAACCAGGCAAGAGTCCCTGCCAATTACATTGCTTTTGTGTTCTGAACAGACTAATGGACATTTGGATGAAATGTCCCAATTTGCAGGTGGATTGAGCATCAGGGACACATTTTCCAGTAAAAGCTGGTGTCGACGTCACATGCTAGCTGTTGTGTTTCAATGACGCACACCCTGTAACCTCACAGCTGCATATGAAATCACTCACCATGTGCGATATGGTGCTAAGTCCAGAGCCCCGCTATTTGAGTCATTTGTTCCCTGGTGCCTTTTTTGCTGGGCTCCAGCTTCATAACAACATTTCATTTATTATCATTTATGGAGTCTTGTAGGCTTCTTCTTACCGTACTTATTTTTATGTGTTTGGCGACTTGTTTATACAGGCGCTGACCTCACTGACCTGTTCATCTGCTCATTTTCTAATTACCACTGCGGATCTCACTGTGCTGCTTCTGCATCACTGTCAGCTATGTATTAACTCACTCATATCATGCCATTCTTCATGCCAATTGATTGAAATTCGGATATCTGCAGGAAGAGCTTTTCAATACTAGCGGTTGTTTACTGAATATTCCTTGCAACCATAGAGCCATCACTGCTACAGTCACATACGGTACCCCTGTGTGCACCTGCTATCACATCTATGTGACAAAATATTTATGAGGATTCGTCAAGGATTCTTGCTTGCAAAATGTTACCAGTTTTTATGTATGCCCAAATTTACAAATATCATGTAGTAGACTTTCAGAAAGTTTTGAGTGCAGAATGTTACTGAAACACAAAAACATAGAAGAGTGAGGGCAGAAAAAAAACCAGGTCAGGATTGTCCAACATGCGACCCATGGGCCACATCTAGCCCAAGACGAAATATGCAGAAACTATGGTCTGTAACAGTAGAAACACGTGTAGCGCACCAACCCCAGATTTTACCTGCTTTTCTTCTGCTTGGCTCCTCCGCAAGAAAAGAATGAGGCACACCGCACCACAAGCCCGTACCCTCCTGAATAGGGAGGTTGAGCGGTGTTAGTTTCTCGGGCCTGCTTGCGACTGGTGTAAAAAAGCCTCCAGTGCTGACCTTGTTTCTGCAGTAATCAGAAAAAGTCTTTAACTTTCCCCAGTAAGCAACTGTCCACATCAACTGAAAGATTCAACACTTGTTTATTCCTTCTTGCACAATAAACAGTCTCTTTTAGAGCAGACGGGTTGAGACAAACACGGGTCAGATAAGGTAGGAGGAGGCCCAGGCACAAACCTAAATTTGTGTTTCTCCTGTTCTGAATAGCACGAACAGGCTTGGCGCACAGTCGCTACCACCGACCATGAGGGGTCTCTGCCACAGACCAGGTGAATAGGGCCTCTGCCACAGGCCCGGTTGTTGGGTCTCTGCCACCGACCAGATTCACGATGGGTCTCTGCCACAGACTATGAGAACGTGGATTACCTTCTAAAAGTATTGACCCCTGTCAGGTAAAGGACATCCATCCGGAGAGT
Organism: Rana muscosa; assembly: GCA_029206835.1. NCBI lineage: Eukaryota > Metazoa > Chordata > Amphibia > Anura > Ranidae > Rana > Rana muscosa. The sequence continues at coordinate 1,140,136,464 of CM055116.1, read as the reverse complement.
TACCAGAGGCCCCACCGTCACCAGTGATACCGCGCCGGGTCTTCGGGAAGGGTCACCTCCCTGGCCTCCTCGTCGTAGATTCGGGCACCCACTTCCAGGGGGTACCCTAGGAGCCCTCGATCCCTTGTGGGACCCAGTCGAAGGTACTGGGCCCCGGGCCTCTCTCGAAGTACCTCACCCCAGACTGAAGGTGTCTGGGATGGAACAGCAGCTCCATCTCTGGGCCTAGAGCACCCAGAGACCACCCGACAGGCCTCCGGGCCTAGGGCACCCGGAGGCGACACACCCGCACCCAGGCTTAAGGTGCCTGAGCGCGGAACCGAACACCTCTGGAAGATGGCAGCCCCCTTTTATATCCTCTCCCAACAGGCACAGCAGGTTCCCCGCCCCGCCGCACCGCTGCCGGGAGGGGACAAAAAGGACACAACCTCGTACTGCAGTTCAACCCGGGACCCACGGCAACAGCGCCATCTATAGGCCCCAGTGAACTTATCCACCAGTACTATCTCCCAGGGATAGAAATGGTCAATGAGACCTAACAATTGGTACATCTGAGCCTGGCTATCACTCAGATGCTTCCCCCTAAATGTAACCACCCGCTACACACGCTTAAAAGTTACTTAGCTTCGGTTACTGTATGTTTGTGATCTTCTTTGACATTGAGTATTCAATTGGCAGTTGCTTTGGAAATCGGGTATCTTTCTTCTTCAATGGCTGGTTACAGACGTTTCCTCTTTGGTCTTAAGGCATGATATTTATATTATTATATTATATTATATTTCACAGGTTGGACTTGATGGCCACAGGTTGGACTTGATGGACTTGTGTCTTTTTTCAACCTCACCTACTATGTAACTTTGTATATTTCAGGTTATTTACCATAAAGGACAGGCCAGGAGCGCAAGCACAGCATAAGCGTAAGGCCTACATGATGGGGTTTGAACAGGAAGGCTAGAAGGTTAGGTCGGGGTTAATAAAAATGAATACAGGAGTTATAATACCAAATACATTTTATTGGAGGATAGTAGGGTGTGGCAGGGTGTGGCAGGGTGGTCCTAAGGGGTTGCTAAGGGGGGACTGCCCTCCAGGTTTCAGTCAGACCAGAGGACAGCTAAAGACAAGATTCTCCTCACAGCTAAAGACAAGATTCTCCTCGTTGCTGCGGTGGTGTGCTTTGTAATGGAGGACCTTGAGTGCTTGATGGCAGACATTCGCACTGCGGCGGTTGCCAATGGGCCGCAGTGGCTGCGTTCGCAGTTTTCTGGACTTATGCCGGGGTCGGGGCAGGTACCTGCTACACCTGCCCCTGAACATCCACGCGCTAGGAGGTCTAGGCCTCCTGTGCGTTTGAGCCCTGAATGGACCCCGAGGGGTAGTCGCCGCGCTGGGAGCCCAACCCTGGACCCTTCAGCTACCACTGCCAAGAGAACGCCATCTCGTCAGGCTGGCGGAGCTGGGAGGAATCCCCTTCAGAGGCGTGCCCCGGGGGTTAAGCGGGAGTCATCTTCCCGCTCTCGCCCCCCGCGTCTGAATCCCGGGACCCTACGGCCATCACGGCGGGTCCCCTTCCCGCCGCTGGTGCGGCCCTGCGAGGGAGAGCGAGATCGCCCAGTGCTGGCCTGCTTCCTGGGACGTCCGGGGCTGATAAGAGGAGAAGCGGAGGTGTGCGAGGAGGAGCGGGCGGCGCATCGGCACCTAGCAAGGAGCGGTGGACGGTTTCTGCTCGTCCGTCCAGGCATAGAGCGCAGCGTGGGAGACGTTCGGCTGCAGCAGCCGCGTGTGACGTCATCGGCCCGCGCGCGCCGGGTGACAGGTCGGGAGGCCGCGGGCTGCTGGGAGATGTAGTCCGCTCGGAGGGGGAGCTGTCTTCGTCGGAGGAGGAAGAGATGGACGCTGTGGAGGGCCCGGAGCGGGGGTCGGATGAGGCGCTGCAGGGATCTGGATCAGTGTTTCTCAACCTTTTTCCAGTCGGGGCACCCTTAAAAAGTATTTTCGGTCTTGAGGCACCCCAGTCCAAGGCTTGGTTCACGTTACTGTATGTCGCGGAACAGGCGCAAAAAATCGCGCTCGTTTCTGACAACCAGACAAATGCTCTGATCTTTAGGGGTGCCATTAATTCTTAATGGTATCTCACACATTGGAAAACGTGGGGTGCTTTAGGTGCTGTGCAATAAATAAATAAAAAAAAGTCAGGGACTTCTTTCCCTGCATTTTTGTGGGTAGGGAAGCCCATTGAAATTAATGGGCTGCCATACACGCTGCCACACAGATGTGAACCAAGGGCTTGTTTACATGTCAGGTTCGAGGGGCGGTAAAACAATATGGTTGAGCTGTTTTTACCACACCCACCTTCTCCCCCTTTAGCTGCAGAGGCAGCAGCTGGGGGTGTACACATGCTGTGGCTACAGCTGGAGGTAAACTGAGGGTGAATGGGGCTGCACTGCAACTACCCCGCAACTGTGTGCATTGCACGGTTGCGATGTAGTGATGATGCATTTATGGGCTTAAAACAGGTGGTGAGGAGGCAACATATTGCCTCTTTACCGCCTGTCAAATGCCTCTGAAAAGCGATCTGTGCATGGATTGCTTTTCAGCGGAGCAGCAGTCCTTGCTGCTATCACAAACAAGTCCTACAAAATAATTTCTGATGGAACAAGAATGAGGGGGGGGGTTAGGATTAAAAGTGTAGCGGGGTGTTCCCCTATAATGGGAAGAGACTACATCACCCATAACCCCATTCTTCACATGTTCCACCGCAGAGACTCATGGGAGGGGTTATAAAAGGAGGAGGCGAGGCCGGGCTCGGCCTCTTTGGGACACGAGACTTCACAGACGGATCCTCCTGTGCGGATGTGTCGGAGTGCAAGGCCTGAAGCCTGAGGCCTTGCTCTGCATCAAAGAGCCTTCCACCCCCCTCTGCGAGCCTGGGTGGCATCTGACTTTGTGCGCTACAGCCTTGTCGGATCGGGGGCCCGATCGTTGGAGAGATCGTGTGTGTGTGACACGGCCGGTGGAGGTTTCCCGGACTGGATCCGTAGTCCGGCGGGTGAGAGGGCATAAGCCCAGCTAAGATACTGTTACTGTATATAGGCCTATAGACTGCCGTGGCCTACAAGTTATTTTGATACCCCTATTGAAGAGCCTTGTCAGAACTGAGCCTGCGGCTTTATTTAACCAAGTTCTATACCCCTTGGATTACAAAGTTATACTCTGTTTAAAGTGCACCACCATTACAGACCTGCCGGTGAAGAAAGGAGGACTAAGTTAAATATTAGAACCAGGCCTGGTGGGGATTCTAGCGTGTTGAATTACTGCGCCATAGGGCACTTAGTTAACGGTCGCCCGTATGGCGAACCTGTAGCGTGTGTTACTACATAGTGTGTTAGAGTGGCAGGACGCTGCCCTTAGGAGTGATTATCTTGAACTGTGATTACTGTTACCCCCTTTTATCCATATTGAGAGAATAAGTAAAACACTTTATCTATTACAATTCATTACTGTGTCCTGGCTTAGTTATTATATTGCATAGGATATATCATTGATTATTAGTACTAGCTGTGCCAGAAGGGGGTAGAGCCTATTGCCGGGGGTTGGCGGAGCTGCACTCAGGGCCCAAATCTAATTCTGCGGCCTCCTTAGTTGGAGGTATCGCTACACGTGGGGGCTCGTCCGGGATCCTGATGCAGCAAGCGAACGCCAGAAGTGCCGGCATGGACCCCATGGATCCAAGAGCGGTAGAAGAGTGGTGCAAAGCCGCTAATACAGAGCCAAAACAGTCGATAGCCATTAGCCTCCCTGGGGAGAAATGGTCGAGTGAGACGGTAGAGGAACTAATGAGTTCAGTGTCCCCAGATCACACACCGTGGGTGATAGACATGAAGACAGACCCAGACATCTCATATCAATACGCATTAGTGGAATATTGGGACGGGATGCCAGAGGCCTGTAAGCACAAGTGTCTGCGGACGCCAGACAACAGAACATTTAGGCTGGCGCACGCAATAACTGTAGAAAGGGAACCATCCCCTACGGGATCGCCACAGGCTGCGGCCCAAACTCCACCTGAAAGAGAAGACAGGGCGACACCCCCGGTGGCACCTGCACTGGCCACTGCTATATCACCAGAACTGATAAATGCAATAGGGGATTTGTTAGCCAAATGTCAGAAGACAAGTACGGTGCATGTGGAAACTAGCTACCGGAGACTAAAAATATTCTCAGGGAAGCTCCCTGTCCCGGCAGGGGAAGAAGATTTTGATACCTGGGTGGAGCAGGCATTACAGGCGGTGGAGGCATGGGAGGTGCCTGAAGCACAGAAGAGGCAGCGAGTGTTAGAAAGCCTTAAAGGTGCAGCAGCAGAAGCAGTGAAAAGTTTCCGGTTTGGGAATGCAGGGTGCACGGCGCAGGACTGTCTAGCTATGCTGCAGGAAGAGTTTGGTCAATTAGACAAGGTGACAGTGATGGTCTACCAGTTTGAACACACTTTCCAAAAACCGGAGGAGAAACTTTCCGAGTATGTCAGAAGGCTAAACAGGCTGCTGTGCAAGATTGTGTTAAAGAAAGGGATGAAGCCCCAAGATGCCGATGCGGCAAGAATGAAGCAAGTCTTAAAGGGAGCGCTACGCTCCGATCCAGTCTGGCTGCACCTGAAAACCTTGGGAGGAGGAATGTTGCTGACTTATGCTGATTTAATAAAAATCATCAGAGATGAGGAGGCGCTGCAACAGGACCAGCAGAAGGATAAGACAAGTGTTGTACCCGCACAGGTGCTGGTCAATCCAGTAATGACCCCTGAAAGAGAGGCGGAGATAGACACCCTAAAAACTCAGATGTCCAAGGTGTTAGAGATATTGACCTCTCTGATAGCAAAAGACACAGAGTGTCCCAAGAAGAAGGAAAGTCCAAGGAAGGAATTGTTCCCGATTGCCTCAGCACCCGAACCTTTACAAGAATGGGGAGATATAGTCTGCTTCAACTGTGGGGGAGTTGGCCACATTGCAGCCACATGTTCTAGTCCGAAGAAGAAGAGACCAGACAACCGCAAGCCGGCGGGAAACTCCAGAGGGCCCCGGTGAAGGAGTCAACCGGGTGCCCATCATCTTCAGTAAACTCCAAGCTGAATGCGAAGAAAAACAAAAAGAGAGATAGAACACCAAAGGGGAAACGCAATACCCCTCAACAAAGCTATACTCCAGTCAGAAGGGGGGAGACCCCTCAGGAGAGGCACAGCACTCCCCAAAGGGGGTGCCCACCCAAGAAAAATAATAGTACCCCTCAGCGGGTTCCTACACCCATTAAAAGGAGGGAAGTCAGTGCATACCAGGCTCAAGAAAGGTTCAAGTCCAAAGGGAATAGGACAAGAGAGAGTCCAAAGGGAAAAGGTCTGAAGAAGGCGGCTCCTGCCGGACCATATCCAGAGAAGCTGGTAGGCCCATCCCCTATAGTGCCCATTCAAGTGGAGGGAGTCTACACCAGGGGCCTCCTGGATACCGGGGCACAAGTGACCCTACTATACCGGGACTTCTACGACAGGCACCTGAGTCATCTGCCTATCCAGAAGATAGAAGAGCTGGAAATATGGGGAATTGGAACCCAGAGTTTCCCTTACGACGGCTACCTTCCCATCAAAATGACCTTTGACCCATCCGTGGCTGGGAAGGCCGAAGTGTTTGACACCCTGGCAGTTGTGTGCCCTAGGCCGCCTGGAGCCAACAAGAATTCCCTTATAATAGGGACGAACACGGACCTGGTCCGAAGACTCCTGACCCCTCTCGTGACAGAAGAAAGACAAGCAGCTACCAAGATCCATCCCATGCTGAAGACAGCCTACCAACGGCTGGTCCAAGAGCGGGAGACCCCTGGAGAGGAGATAGGGAAGGTGTGGAGACTTGGAAGAGAAGGGGTAGTGTTGCAGCCCGGTGAAGTAACCTGTCTCAGGGCCACTGTGAAGCTTACTTGGGAGCAGCCTGGTCCCTTTGTCATGCTGGAGTCAGACCCAAGGGGTGAGTCCTCAGGCCTGGAGGTGATACCGGAAGTGATTCCGCTGAAGGTCCTGAAGAAGGCCCATTATAGAGTTCCAGTGAGTGTTAGGAATACTACCAAAGACCCCATGGAAATCCCAGCCAGAATGTTGCTAGGCCAGGTGAGCCCGGCGGCCCCTGTTACCCTGTCAGAAGTGAAGAGGACAGGTGGAGGAGGGGATGTTTGGGAGAAGCTGTCCATGGAAAACCCGAATCTGTCCAGGGCTTGGAAAGAGAGAGCCAAAGCCCAGTTGAATAGATGGGAGAAGATCTTCTCTAAGGATGAGTTTGATGTGGGGTGTGCAAGGAGTGCCACCCATCGGATCCGCCTCCAGGAAGATAAGCCCTTCCGAGAAAGGGTCAGGCGGGTCCCGCTAGCAGATCTGGAGGATCTGAGGGAACAACTTGCAGAACTCAAGAGGACTGGTGTGATACGGGAGTCCAGAAGCCCCTATGCCTCTCCCATAGTGGTGGTCCGAAAGAAGAATGGATCATTGAGGCTCTGTATCGACTACAGGACTCTCAACAGGAGAACCATACCTGACCAATACACCACTCCGAGGATAGAGGATGCCCTACAGAGCTTGTCTGGAGCCAAATGGTTCAGCGTTATGGATCTCAAGAGTGGGTACTATCAGATTCCGATGCACCCAGCAGACAAGGAGAAGACAGCTTTCATAACCCCAGTGGGGTTCTTTGAATTCGACCGGATGCCCCAAGGTCTGTCTGGAGCCCCAGCTACTTTCCAACGCCTCATGGAGAAGACAGTAGGAGACATGAACTTGATCGAAGTCCTTGTATACCTGGACGATGTCATTGTCTTTGGGAGAACCTTGGAGGAACATGAAGAGAGGCTGGAAAAAGTGTTGAGAAGACTCAGTGAGGAAGGACTTAAGCTTTCGCCTGAGAAGTGTTGGTTCTACCAGTCTTCTGTGAACTATCTGGGGCACATAGTGTCTGAAGAAGGGGTGGCCACAGACCCTGAGAAATTGGAGGCAGTTACCTCCTGGCCACGGCCCACCACAGTAACAGAACTCAGATCCTTCTTGGGCTTCTGCTCCTACTACAGGAGGTTTGTGGAGGGATTTGCCCGAATTGCTAGACCATTGAATGAGTTGCTCAAGACTGAAGGAGAAGAGGATGGCTCGGGGCCCAGGAGGCCAGGAGAGTCCATCAGAGATCAGTGGAATCAGAAGTGTGAAGAGGCTTTCCAGGAATTGAAGAGGAGCCTGACCACTGCACCAGTCTTGGCCTACGCAGACCCAACCAAACCCTATGAACTGCACGTGGATGCTAGTCATGACGGTCTGGGAGGAGTACTTTACCAAGAACATGAGGGGCAATTTTGACCTGTTGCCTATGTGAGTAGGAGCCTGACCCCCTCTGAGAAGAACTACCCCACTCACAAGCTGGAGTTCCTGGCCCTCAAGTGGGCGGTAGTAGACAAGCTCAAAGACTACCTGTATGGAGCGGAGTTCACTGTGAAGACCGACAACAACCCCCTTACCTACCTGTTCACCACGGCCAAGCTGGACGCCACTGGACACAGGTGGCTGGCCGCACTGTCTGGATTCAACTTCAGCCTTAAGTATAGACCAGGAGTGGGGAATCGAGACGCAGACGCTCTGTCCAGAAGGTCTCATTCCCCCACCATTGAAATAGAGGATTGGACCCAAGTGGCACCGGACGGGGTGCGGGCCCTTTGTCAAGGAGCTGAATTCCAAGCCCGAGGAGGCTCCAGAGCAGAGGAAATAGGAGTTACCACGGTGGGAGTCCCCAAACACTACTGTGGAGTAGCTCAATTGGAAGAGGACAACCTACCAAGACTGTCCAAGAAGGAATTGAGGTGTGACCAATTGGAAGACCCCATGGGGAGATTGGTCCTGGAGGCCTTGAAAAATCAGGATCCAAACAGACTCATGCGTCAACCTTCAAAAGAAGCTCGCCTGCTGAGGAAGGAGTGGGATAGGTTGCAGTTACATCAGGGAGTGGTCTACCGAAGGGGCCCCTCTGATGACTCAGAAGATAAGTGGCAGCTGTTCCTCCCAGAGAAACATCGGGAGACTGTTCTGATTGCCCTGCATGACAATCATGGCCACCTAGGGGCTGAAAGGACCTTTCAACTTGTCAGAAGTCGGTTCTATTGGCCCTGCATGAGGGCAGAGGTAGAGGAGTACTGCCACTCATGTGCGCGATGCATCCAGAGGAAGACTTTGCCCCATCAAGCTGCCCCAATGGGCCATCTACAGAGCCAAGGGCCCATGGACCTGGTGTGCATTGACTTTCTCTGCCTCGAACCCGACCTGAGTGGACTAGGAAATGTTCTGGTGATAACCGACCATTTCACCCGGTATGCCCAGGCTTTCCCCACCAAAGACCAGAAGGCCTCCACCGTGGCCAAGGTACTTATGGAGAAGTACTTTGTCCATTATGGGCTGCCACAGAGACTCCATTCAGATCAAGGGAGGGACTTTGAGAGTAAGCTGATCCGGAAGCTCTTGAATTCTTTGGGAATTAAGAAGACTCGGACTACACCTTACCATCCTCAGGGAGATGCTCAGCCGGAAAGGTTCAACCGAACCTTGCTCAACATGTTGGGGACTCTGGAAAGCGAGAAAAAGCAACATTGGAGCCAACACATAGCAGCCATAGTACATGCTTACAACTGCACCATCAGTGATGCTACAGGCTACTCCCCATATCGACTCATGTTTGGGAGAGAAGCGAGACTACCGGTGGACCTGGCTTTTGGCACCTCACTGGACCATTCCTCAGCCACATCCCACAAAGGATATGTGGACAGGCTCAGACACAGCCTGAAAGTAGCCTATGAACAAGCTCAAGCGGCCTCAGATCAAAGGGGAGCTCGGAATAAAAGAAATTTCGACTTGAAGGTCCGGGTACAAGACCTACAGCCCGGGGATCGAGTACTGTTGCGCAATCTGGGAGTCCCCGGAAAGCACAAACTTGCAGACAGATGGAGATCTGAACCCTATGTCATCTGCAGGAAGTTGCCGGGCCTACCTGTCTACAAGGTGAAGCCAGAGGGAAAGGTAGGCCCACTGAAGACATGGCATCGAAACCACCTGCTCCCACTTGCGGAGGCAGTTAGAATACCTTCCGTGGGAGACTCCCCTGAACCGGCCTCTATCTTGGATACTCCTAGGCCGAACACTCGGTCACAGACCTCCCGAGCTGAAAATGGAGAAGCCTCCCAACTTAGTGGAGATGAAGAGGGAGAACTTGATTGGCTGTGGTCTTCCCCAACTCCAGGAACTTCTATCATAGATCTTCCAGTCACCCAAGATACCACAGATGAAACACTGAACCCAGAGGCTACAGAGTTCATCCCCTTTAGTCCTTCAGCAGATTACTGGGAAGATGCCCATGATAGTTGCTCCGAGGAAGAGGAGCCTGTGGCGCCAGAGCCAGAAAGTCCAGGAGAGCAAAGAGCTCGAAGAGTCATTCGACCTCCTAAGAAGCTGACCTACCCTCAGATGGGGAACAGTTCGGAAGACTCTGTAGTCACTGCTAGGAGAAATGCTGAGATTCCGGATCCCTCCACTGTCCATTTGGTGGAGGGCAACCCCAGCTCACTCTCTGGCACAGTTAGGCAGGCCACCCATGATAATGTGACCTGTGGGCAAGGGAATTCTACCCCTCAGTTATGGTGGGAATCCCCTATCCCAACATCGTTTTCAGAATTTGTCCAGTGTTATATATAGTTGTTGTTAAAATTTATCTTTGGGGACCAAAGAGTTTAAGTGGGGGGAGTGTGTAGCGGGGTGTTCCCCTATAATGGGAAGAGACTACATCACCCATAACCCCATTCTTCACATGTTCCACCGCAGAGACTCATGGGAGGGGTTATAAAAGGAGGAGGCGAGGCCGGGCTCGGCCTCTTTGGGACACGAGACTTCACAGACGGATCCTCCTGTGCGGATGTGTCGGAGTGCAAGGCCTGAAGCCTGAGGCCTTGCTCTGCATCAAAGAGCCTTCCACCCCCCTCTGCGAGCCTGGGTGGCATCTGACTTTGTGCGCTACAGCCTTGTCGGATCGGGGGCCCGATCGTTGGAGAGATCGTGTGTGTGTGACACGGCCGGTGGAGGTTTCCCGGACTGGATCCGTAGTCCGGCGGGTGAGAGGGCATAAGCCCAGCTAAGATACTGTTACTGTATATAGGCCTATAGACTGCCGTGGCCTACAAGTTATTTTGATACCCCTATTGAAGAGCCTTGTCAGAACTGAGCCTGCGGCTTTATTTAACCAAGTTCTATACCCCTTGGATTACAAAGTTATACTCTGTTTAAAGTGCACCACCATTACAGACCTGCCGGTGAAGAAAGGAGGACTAAGTTAAATATTAGAACCAGGCCTGGTGGGGATTCTAGCGTGTTGAATTACTGCGCCATAGGGCACTTAGTTAACGGTCGCCCGTATGGCGAACCTGTAGCGTGTGTTACTACATAGTGTGTTAGAGTGGCAGGACGCTGCCCTTAGGAGTGATTATCTTGAACTGTGATTACTGTTACCCCCTTTTATCCATATTGAGAGAATAAGTAAAACACTTTATCTATTACAATTCATTACTGTGTCCTGGCTTAGTTATTATATTGCATAGGATATATCATTGATTATTAGTACTAGCTGTGCCAGAAGGGGGTAGAGCCTATTGCCGGGGGTTGGCGGAGCTGCACTCAGGGCCCAAATCTAATTCTGCGGCCTCCTTAGTTGGAGGTATCGCTACAAAAGTAACATACACACACACATACAGACTCATACATACAGACTCATACACACACATGCATACACACACATGTACAAACACGCACACACACACAGACAGACACTCACATGCACACACACAGACACATGTATAAAGCCCTTTTAAAACAAATCTAGCTTCTAACAAAAGTACCTTTCCAGTTTCCGCATTCAGCCGGGTACTGCACTCTAGGGGGAAGCAGAGAGCACAGCACACTTCCCTGCACTTTATTTTCACTTTTGAGGCTGACGGAGCTTCTCACAGTGCCGATGTATAGTTCGGCAGGGGATTGGGAGATCGGGCTCATATGACAGCCCTTCTCTCCCCTGATCTCGCGGCACACCCGAGAACCTCTGACGGCACACCAGTGTGCCGCGGCACAATGGTTGAGAAAGGCTGATCTGGATCGACGGCTGCAAGGTCTGGACAGCCTGGTGAGTATAACATGTATGTGTCTCCTGTCAGGTCTGGTGTGCAGTGTGGAATGGATGGTGGTGTCTTAGGGGTCATCAATCTGGGGCAGGCTCCGGGGGTGGGCTCTGTGTCGGGGGTTCCGCAGCAGGGGGTTAGGGCTGGTAGCAGTGGGGTGCATGGGCTGCCGGTGGGGTCAGGCTCTGGTCTGGGGGTGGCTCAGCAGGTGGGGTTGCAGGGTGGCAGTGGAGTACAGGGTCTCTTGCAGGGGTCGGGCGCCGTTCCGGGGGTGCTTCCGACGGTGGTGCCGGTGACGGCAGCCGCGGGGGGTAGCGTGGCCAGCGTCCTGCAAGCTTTTCTTACAGGGTTCAGTGAGATGCTGGCTCGCTGTGACACGGTGGGGTCGGCTGGGGTCGTTTCCCCGGCGGCGGCTTGGACGGAAGCGCGGGCTCCCGCGGTGCAATCCGGGGCGGCGGTCAGCCAGGGTTCGCTGTTGAGGGTCGCACAGCAAGGAGACGGGGTTCAGTCGTTTGCGGCTCCTGTGGGGGAGGCGGGTCAACAAGGGGGGTCAGTTGCCCCAGTGGAGGCTCCGCCGACTGCGCTGGACAAGTCTGCGGAAGGGTGCAAGAAGATGTCGGGGGCCGTGGAGGACGTGCGTTTAGGGGATGCGGCAAAGTGCGAGTTCTACGCATGCTTCGAGGGACCGCTGGGTACTCATTTGAAACAGGAGGTGCGTGACAAGATTTGGAGGGGGGAATATGTGGAGATATTCTCCTTGTTGCCCCTGGATAAATTCAACCTGGACAAGGGCAAGCCGGACGAGAGCAAAAAGGAGGAGGAAGAACAGCGGCGCTACCGGCTTATTCCTAGGACGTTTGGTAATTGGCTCCAAGCGTTTAACATTCTAGCTAGCGTTATTGGCGAGAAGGCTCCCAAGCATTGCTCGGCGCTTTTTGGCTATTCAGATGGTATTGCCGAGGCTCAGCGGGTCTATGGGGGTGTGGCCTGGCTGAGATACGATGAGCAGTTCCGGCAGCGGAAAGCTATCCGGCCCAGAACTTCGGTGGAACCACAAGGATATGAATTTATGGCTGAGGCTGATGACTCAGGCGCGGGCCGCCAGCGCTCCCTTTCAAGGGGGGGCTGGTGGTGGATCCGGATCCTCGTCGCCATCGGCCGGAAAGCGCAAGGGATTCTGCTGGCAGTACAATGAAGGGACCTGCAGATTCGGGGGATCCTGTCGTTTTCGCCATGAGTGCTCTGGATGCGGGGGAGCGCACCCGCTCGCAAAGTGTTTCAAGCATAACAAGGGTAAGTCCGGTGAGGCTGGCAAAAGGGAGGACTCCGGTGAGGGTGGAAAAGTTGGCTCCGTTTCTAAGTAGGTACCCAGACCGGGCGGCGGCTCGGCTCCTATTCCACGGCTTTTCTGACGGTTTCGTGATTCCCTGTGAGTTGGCTAGCGTTCCTCCCGTCCCCTCCAACTTGCGGTCAGCCAGGCTACAACCTTCGGTGGTGTCGGCCAAGCTGGCTAAGGAGGTGGCCTTGGGTAGGATGGCGGGCCCTTTCCCTTCGCCCCCTTTGGACGGATTGGTTGTTTCTCCGTTGGGGGTAGTCCCTAAGAAGGAGCCCAATTCCTTTCGGCTGATCCATCATTTGTCCCATCCTAAGGGTGATTCGGTCAATGATGCCATTGATCGCAAATTTTGTGCTGTCTCGTATGCGTCGTTCGACAAGGCTGTGGCTTGGGTGCGTAAGTTTGGAAAGGGGGCTCTGCTGGCTAAAACTGACATTGAGTCGGCTTTCCGCCTCTTGCCGGTGCATCCGAACAGCTTCCGCCTGTTGGGCTGCGTATGGGACGAGCATTACTATGTGGATCTCTGCTTGCCCATGGGCTGTGCGGTTTCCTGTTCATTGTTTGAATCTTTTAGCTCGTTCTTGGACTGGGTGGTGCGGGATGTTTCAGGTTTGCAGTCCGTTATCCACTACCTGGACGATTTCTTGGTGATCGGCCCTGGGGTGGGCAGGGTGTGCCATACGCTGTTGGCCACTTTGCAGCATGTCTTTGGGTTGTTCGGGGTGCCGTTGGCGACCGAGAAGACGGAAGGTCCGGTTACCTCGCTTAAATTCCTGGGGATCGTGATCGATTCAGAGTTGATGGAATGCAGGCTCCCGAGTGATAAGGTGGAGGACGTGCGTGCTGGGGTGTCCGTTGCTCTCGGTAGCAAAAAGATTCAATTACGTGCCCTGCAGTCTTTGCTGGGCAAGCTGAATTTTGCTTGCCGTATTATGCCAATGGGTCGGATTTTCTGCAGGCGTTTGGCGGCTGCCACGTCTGGGGTCAAAGCACCGCACCATTACATTTGTTTGACCGCGGAGCATAAGGATGACTTACGGGTCTGGCAGATGTTTTTGGATCAATACAACGGGCGGTCCTTGTGGATGGAGGAGATGGTGTCGGATTGTGATTTGGATTTATTTACCGATGCGGCTGGGGCAGTGGGGTACGGGGCGATTCTGGGGGATCAGTGGAGTGCGGGCAGGTGGCCGGACTCATGGAGTGAGGCGGGATTGCTGGGCAACCTGGTGCTTTTGGAATTGTTTCCCATAGTGTTGGCTGTGGATATTTGGAGGGAAGAGTTCAGGAACAGGCGAGTGTGTTTTCATTGTGACAATTTGGGGGTGGTACAGGCCATTAACAAGGTTTCGGCATCCTCGCCTCCGGTGGTGCGTTTCCTTAGACATCTGGTGTTGCAGTGTTTGTGTTTCAATTGCTTTGTGTGTGCGGTGCATGTACCGGGTGTCCAGAACGATGTGGCTGATGCGTTGTCTCGCTTGCAGTGGGACAGATTCTGTGTCTTTGCCCCGGGAGCGGAGCAACACGGGAGGCCTTGCCCGGATCACTTGTGGGACATTGCCCTCGCTCGCTGACTGGGCTTCTTCAGAATTCGGTGTGCCCGGCCACTTGGAGCGCATACGAGAAGGTGTGGGGTGAGTGGCGGGCTCTGGTACAAGGGGCAGGAGGCTGTCCTGATGATGATAGTCGTTTGGGCCTGATTCTGGATTTTATTGGGAGGAATGTGGAAAAGGGGGTTTCTGTCTCTAAATTGGGGCAGAACATGGCGGGCCTGGCCTTTTTGTTTCAGGTTTCGGGGGTCCGGGATGTCACTAAGCATGCGTTGGTTAAAAAGGTGCTGAGAGGCTATCGTAGGGGCAAGGCCGTGCCGGACTCGCGTCGGCCGGTCTCCTTTGACATGTTGGGAGCCCTCCTGGGTAGCCTGGACGGGGTGTGCACGTCGGCTCATGAAGCGGCTCTTTTTAGGGCGGCTTTTATTTTGGCCTTTTTTGGGGCGTTAAGGGTCAGTGAATTGGTGTGCAAGTCCAAAAAGGGCGGGGGTGGTTTAGATGTGAGCAACGTGGTGCTCCGGGAGGGGGAGGTCTCTCTTTTCATCAACAGGTCAAAGACTGACCAGAGAGGGAAGGGCGCTTTGATTACGTTGGGTGTGGTTCACGGGGCCCCGGCCTGCCCGGTACGGGCGGTTAGTGACTGGTTTGCGCTCCGGGGGCCGGGCCCCGGGCCTTTCCTTCGTCACAGGGATGGGTCCGCATTGTCTAGGTTCCAATTTGGGTCAGTTTTCCGGAAATGCCTCGCGGCTGCGGGCTTTTCAGTGCAGGGATACTCTTCGCATTCATTCAGGATCGGAGCGGCCACGGAAGCAAAACGATGGGGGCTGGAGGACAGTCTGGTACAGCGTATTGGGCGCTGGGAGTCCCAGCGTTTCAGGTTGTATGTCAGGCCTCACCTGTTGTAGGGTGGGGTGGGCCTGGTGGGTGCCATTGAGTGTAGTAGGTGGTCCGCGGTTCTTTCCGGTCGGGTAGTGGGGAAGGTTTGGCTGGCTGTTTGTGTTGTTGGGTCTCTGTCGTTTGTTTTATGTGTGTTGTTTTTCACGGCTCCGTGTTAGTTGCTGCTTCTGTCTTGTTTTGCAGGTTCGGAATGCTTGGTCTGGATCCTGGGCCATTCATATGTGTTCTGGGGGGCCAAGAGGGCTGCAGTTAGGCCCGAGGGTCGGCAGTTAGGTTTCCCCAGGGGCCAGGTCAGGATGCGGTGGATCGGGGTCCCGGGTATGTTGTGGTCCAGGGTGCTGCCGGAGGTGCATCATTACTCCAGGCTGGATAGGCCCCCGGATGTGCTGCTGCTGCACGTGGGGGGTAATAACCTGGGGCTTCGGGCATCCCGGGAGCTGTGCAGGGACATAAAATTTGATTTCCTGCGCTTGAGGTCTATGTTCCCCGACACCGTGGTGGTGTGGTCTGACATGGTTGCTAGAGCGTCTTGGCGCTTGGCAGTGTCGGTGGACGTGTAAATAAAGCCAGGATCAAAGTTAATAAAGCGGTGGCCTCGTTCTTTGCTCGTAACGGCGGGTTGGCTATCCGCCATCGAGAATTGGAGAGGGACCCTGGGCTGTTTTTGAGAGGCGATGGGGTTCATTTGAGTGTGGTGGGGATAGATCTGTGGTCGTTGGGCCTGCAGGATGGTATCCAGCGTGCCCTGCTGGTGTGGCGGGCCGCCCAGGCGTGAGGTTTCTCGCTGGGCGTCTGTGGCAGAGGTCGTAGGGTTTTTGAAGGCGGGGATGGTTACGCTCTTTGGAGAACGAGGGGTTGGGCCCATCTATGGTATGGGTGTAACTGCCCTATTAAAGGGGAATGTAACACGTGATGGTGCAGTTGGCTGTATCGGCTGGTTAATTGGCCAAACAATTGTCCCCGAGCTGGCGTAATTTGCAGCTGGGGGCCGTGGAAAGGCAAGGTGGGCCATATACAGCCATTGGGCCAGTCAGTGGGTGCCTTCAATAATCCTAAGACAAAAAGAAGGCAGTGATTTTCAGTCAGAAAGGTTATAACATGTTTTTCATTCCGGATATGATGTAATAAAAGTTATATGGTTGGTTATGTAATAAAAGGGCTGCTATGGCCATTTAAACCCAAATTAGATGTCTGGGCTAAGTAATTTTAGTTAAGATAAGGTGATGTGGAAAAATGGCATACAGCCGGTACTTGGACGATACCCCAGGCAGGACCGACTAACAGACATCCCTGTAGCTTTCAGTTTGAGACTGAAGCTATAGAGACAATGGACTGTTCAAACTGTCAACTGAATACAACAATGGTATCTACATTCCCATTGTATCCAACAGCATTTGTTTGAGAAGTATGCACTAAGGACCCTTTCACACTGAGGAGTTTTTCAGGCGTTTTAGCGCAAAAATAGTGCCTAAATACCGCCTGAAAAACTCCTGCCCTGCAGTCTCAGTGTGAAAGCCCGAGGGCTTTCACACTGAGGCGATGCACTGGCAGGACCGCTCCAAAAGTCCTGCTAGCCGCATCTTTGGAGCGGTGAAGGAGCGGTGTGTATACCGCTCCTTTACCGCTCCTGCCCATTGTAATCAATGGGACAGCGCGGCTACAGCAGCGGTTTTAACCCTTTCTCGGCCGCTAGCAGGGGTTAAAACCGCACCGCTAGTGGCTGAAATGCGCCACAAATCCGCCCATAGCGTCAGCGGTAAAAATAGAGGCGTTTTACCGCCGACGATATGAGCTCCCCAGTGTGAAAGGGGTGTAAAGCCAAACCTGACAGTAATCTGATTTATGCTTCTATGACCAAATACTAAACAGACTGTCCCATGTAATGTTGTGTCTGATTAAAAAAAAAAAATCATATTGTTTAACAAACGCAACACAGTTGCCCTCTTTTACTTTTTATAACAAAACATATTACAAAAAATTAAGTTTTATTACTCAGATAGGTACATCATCTACAGTGCCTTGAAAAAGTATTCATACCCCTTGAAATTTTCCACATTTTGTCATGTTACAACCAAAAACGGAAATGTATTTTATTGTGGTTTTATGTGAGACCAACACAAAGTGGCACATAACTGTGAAGTGGAAGGAAAATGATAAATGGTTTTCAACATTTTTTACAAATAAATATCTGAAAAGTGTAGCATGCATTTTTATTCAGCCCCCTTTACTTTGATACCCCTAACTAAAATCTAGTGGTACCAATTGCCTTCAGAAGTCACCTAATATGTAAATAGAGTCCACCTGTGTGTAATTTATTCTCAGTATAAATACAGCTGTTCTGTGAACCCCTCAGAGTTTTGTTAGAGAACCTTAGTGAACAAACAGCATCATGAAGGTCAAGGAACACACCAGACAGGTCAGAGATAACGGTTTGGAGAAGTTTAAAGCAGGGTTAGATAATAAAAAAAATTCCCAAGCTTTGGACATCTCACAGAGCACTGTTCGTTCAATCCATCATCCGAAAATAGAAAAAGTATGGCAGAACTACAAACCTACCAAGACATGGCCATCCACCTAAACTGACAGGCCAGGCAAGGAGAGCATTAATGAGAGAAGCAGCCCATGGCAACTCTGGAGGAGCTGCAGATACCCACAGCTCAGGTGGGTGAATCTGTCCACAGGACAACTATTAGTTGTGTGCTCCACAAATCTGGCCTTTATGGAAGAGTGGCAAGAAGAAAGCCATTGTTGAAAGAAAGCCATAAGAAGTCCCATTTGCAGTTTGCGAAAAGCCATGTGGGGGACACAGCAAACATGTGGAAGAAGGTGCTCTGGTCAGATTAAACTTTTTGGCCTTAAGGCAAAATGCTATGTGTGGCGAAAAACAAACACTGCACATCACCCTGAACATACTATCCCCACTGTGAAACATGTTGTGGGGATGCTTTTCTTCAGCAGGGACAGTGAAGCTGGTCAGTTGATGGGAAGATGGATGGAGCCAAATACAGGGCAATCTTAGAAGAAAACCTGTTAGAGTCTGCAAAAGACTTGAGACTGGGGCGGAGGTTCACCTTCCAGCAGGACAAAGACCCTAAACATACAGCCAGTTACAATAGAATGGTTTTGATCAGGGGTCTCCAAACTTTTCAAGACAAGGGCCACATTGTAGATTTTACAAGTACTCGGGGGCCGAAAATGTGTGCATGTCTGTGTCCCCATCAGAGTCTCCCTAATATCAGTCTTCCCATTATATAGGTCTCCCCAGCATAGTTTTCCCAGCATAGGTGTCCTCAGCATAATTTTCCCAGCATAGGTGTCTCCAGCATAATTTTCCCAGCATAGGTGTCCCCAGCATTATTTTCCCAGCATAGGTGTCCCCAGCATAGGTGTCCCCAGCATAATTTTTCCCAGTATAGGTTTCCCCAGCATAGTTTTCCCAGCATAGGTGTCCCCAGCATAATTTTCCCAGCATAGGTGTCCCCAGCATAATTTTCCCAGCATAGGTGTCCCCAGCATAATTTTTCCCAGTATAGGTGTCCCCAGCATAGTTTTCCCAGCATAGGTGTCCCCAGCATAATTTTTCCCAGCATAGGTGTCCCCAGCATAGTTTTCCCAGCATAATTTTCCCAACATAGGTGTCCCCAGCATAATTTTTCCCAGCATAGGTGTCCCCAGCATAGTTTTCCCAGCATAATTTTCCCAACATAGGTGTCCCCAGCATAATTTTTCCCAGCATAGGTGTCCCCAGCATAGTTTTCCCAGCATAGGTGTCCCCAGCATAATTTTCCCAACATAGGTGTCCCCCAGCATAATTTTCCCAGCATAGGTGTCTCCAGCATAATTTTCCCAGCATAGGTGTCCCCAGCATAATTTTCCCAGCATAGGTGTCCCCAGCATAATTTTTCCCAGCATAGGTGTCCCCAGCATAGTTTTCCCAGCATAATTTTCCCAACATAGGTGTCCCCAGCATAATTTTTCCCAGCATAGGTGTCCCCAGCATAGTTTTCCCAGCATAGGTGTCCCCAGCATAATTTTCCCAACATAGGTGTCCCATAGCATAATTTTCCCAGCATAGGTGTCCCCATCATAATTTTCCCAGCATAGGTGTCCCCAGCATAATTTTCCCAGCATAGGTGTCCCCAGCAGAGTCTCCTGTACATGTATGTGTTCAGATTTATGCCCATTTGACGCTTGCCTGTACAAGCCAACTTCACTGTAGGAGCCGACTTCAGCTCTCCTGAACACTCCCGACTCCCGCCCACTGCTTCACACGCAGGCTGTAAGGTGGAAGGATTCCTAATGAAAACTGCGGAAGTCGGGAGGTGTCACGCTGACAACGTCACCTCCTAGCAGCCAATCCTCAGCTCAGAACAGCAGCCAATCCTCTGGTAGCACAGGAGGGTGTGCAGGAAGTGGCTTTTTGACCTGGACCTGCCAGACATAGACTGCGAATGACAGCAGCTGCTTTTAAAAGCCAGCAGATAAGTTTTTTGGGGGCAATTTATCGGGGAAATGGCTGGTATTGGCGCTTTAATAATCCCGACACCGCGGTTATTATGGTGTCACGATGATTAAAGCGCATTATTTCTATTATTACATTGTAATATAAAATTAAATAGTTCAACTCACCCTAATGCAGAATCAGTGGGAGCCCCGAGTGTGTCACTTGCCACATCGCCTGCCACCAAATGCAGATTGTCACTTGCCACGTCGCCTGCCACAAGTTGCAGATTGTCACTTGCTATGTCACAGATTGTCACTTGCCACGTCACCTGCCACATGTTGCGGATTGTTACTTGCCACACGTTGCGGATTGTCACTTGCCACACGTTGCAGATTGTCACTTGCCACACGTTGCAGATTGTCACTTGCCACACGTTGCGGATTGTCACTTGCCACACATTGCGGATTGTCACTTGCCATGTCACTTGCCACACGTTGCGGATTGTCACTTGCCACACGTTGCAGATTGTCACTTGCCACACGTTGCGGATTGTCACTTGCCACACATTGCGGATTGTCATATGCCACACATTGCGGATTGTCACTTGCCATGTCACTTGCCACATGTTGCGGATTGTCACTTACCACGTCACCTGCCACACGTTGCGGATTGTCACTTGCCACACGTTGCAGATTGTCACTTGCCACGTGACCTGCCACACGTTGCGGATTGTCACTTGCCACGTGACCTGCCACACGTTGCGGATTGTCACTTGCCACATCACCTGCCACACGTTGCGGATTGTCACTTGCCATGCCACCTGCCAAACGTTGCGGATTGTCACTTGTCACTTGCCTGTCACACGTTGCGGATTGTCACTTGTGTCACCTGCCACATGTTGCAGATTGTCACCTGCTGTGTCAATTTCCTGCTAAGGTGCTCTGTCCCAGAGTCAGGCAGCAGAGAGATGATGTAATCTCTCTGCTGCCCACGGCTGTCTGCACAGTGAGGGGCGGAACTGCAAGGATGCAGGGCGGGCGCCGGGAGATTATGTCATCTCTCTGCTTCCGTGCCTGCTGGCTCCCTGATTGGCCAGCAGCGCTCACACACCGAGCCGCCCAGCTACCCCCCCTCTCTCACCCGCCCGCTCACCGACCGAGCGCCCGCTATCTCGCCCGTGGACTCGTGCAGCGTCCCGCGCTGTCCCAATTGCCCCCCCTGGATCCGCCCCTGGTCTGAACAACCTGGGGGCTGGACAAAACACACCTGCGGGCCGGATGTGGCCGGGGTTTGGAGACCCCTGGTTTAGATCAAAGCATATTCATGTGTTAGAATGGCCCAGTCAAAGTCTAGACTTAAATCCAATTGAGAATCTGTGGCAAGACTTGAAAATTGCTGTTCACAGACGCTCTCCATTCAATCTGACAGACATTGAGCTCTTTTGCAAAGAAGAATGGGCAAATACAAATGGGCCTGAATACAAATGCACGCCACACTTTCAGATATTTATTTGTAAAAAAATGTTGAAAACCATTTATAATTTTCCTTCCACTTCACAATTATGTGCCATATTATGTTAGTCTATCACATAAAATCCCAATAAAATACATTTATGTTTTTGGTTGTAACATGACAAAATGTGAAAAATTTTAAGGCCTATGAATACTTTTTCCAGTCATTGTATATAACCGAATGCTTGATTTTGTATGAAATGTTTAAGTGTTTTTAATCCCTGTTTATGTCAAGAATAAAATATTCAGAGACAGAGAGCACTATGGTTCTCCCTCTTGTGTCTTTTATCATGTGGTCATTTTGGTGACTGAATATGAAGTAAGGAGTGGACATATGGTCAGGCCCGGACTAGGACAAAAAATAGGCCTGGGAATTTTAAACTGGGCAGCCGAATTCCTGAGGGGAGTAGGGCGGAGATGTGGGGCAGGCGTTTGCGGGGGTGGTTGGTGACCAAATATTTGTTCCGAGAGACATCCCAATACAGCAAAGAGACACCCCCATATAGCAAAGAGAAATCTCCAATCCAGCAAAGAGACATCCCCAGACCAGCAAAGAGACGGCCCCAGACCAGCATAAGAGACGGCCCCAGTCCAGCAAAGAGACGGCCTAAGACTAGCAAAGAAACGCCCCCAGTCCAGCAAAGAAATGGCCTCAGACCAGTAAAGAGACAGCCCAAGACCAGCAAAGAGACAGCCTCAGACCAGTAAATAGACAGCCCCAGACCAGTAATTAGCCCCAGACCAGTAAATAGACAGCCCCATACCAGTACATAGACAGCCCCATACCAGTACATAGACAACCGCATACCAGCAAATAGACAGCCCCAGACCAGTAAATAGACAGCCCCATACCAGTACATAGACATCCCCATACCAGTAGATAGACAGTCCCATATCAGGAAATAGACAGCCCCAGACCAGTACATAGACAGCCCCATACCAGTAAATAGACAGCACCAGACCAGTAAATAGGCAGCCCCATACCAGTAAATAGACAGTCCCATACCAGTAAATAGACAGCCCCATACCAGTAAATAGACAGCCCCATACCAGTAGACAGCCCCAATCCACTCCCAGAGCTGGACATTTGATGTAACGCACTGGAACATGTTATTTTTTCACTGTGCTCACCTTCCTCCCTGTGCAGCCATTACAGTGTCCGGGCCGGTGTTAGGAGAGAGTCTTCTTGAGTGCAGCTATACCTCCAGCGCGGCCGGCCCACGAGGTGTCTGTCCCCTGCAGGCGCTTCCTGCATGTCACATGAGCCTTCTCTCCTGTCTCCTTCTGCACCTTGTAAGTGTGCTGGCGCCATTCCTGCTTTAGGAATGCCCGTATAGCGGAAGGTGTGCGGCGGCCGCGGTCTGGACCACGGTCGCCACTTACCTCCCGCTGTGTGGCCCAGTCATCAAGAGGCCACTTTTCCTAAAACATGCAGCCCAGGGGGCCCTATGGCCAGTCCGGGCCTGCATATGGTACATTGCGAACCAGGAGGAGGAGGGGTGTGGATCTCCGAGCTGATGCCCTTGTGGGTGGAGTTGGTCACAACTTGCAGGTGGAGTTGGTCACAACTTGCAGGTGGATTTGGTCACAACTTTCAGGTGGAGTTGATCACAACTTGCGGGTGGAGTTGGTCATAGGTGAATAAGACTCTGGTGGGGTCTATTTTGGAGGTGAGCAGGCCAGAATATAAATTCTGGAAGAAAATGTTATAAAGGTCTAATGAGAATTACATCCAGTGAAGAAACTTGTGAAATATCCATATTAGCCTTATACAGTGGGTACGGAAAGTATTCAGACCCCCTTAAATTTTTCACTCTTTGTTATATTGCAGCCATTTGTTAAAATCATTTAAGTTCATTTTTTTTCCTCATTAATGTACACACAGCACCCCATATTAACAGAAAAGCACAGAATTGTTGATTTATTAAAAAAGAAAAACTGAAATATCACATGGTCCTAAGTATTCAGACCCTTTGCTTTGACACGCATATATTTAACTCAGGTGCTGTCCATTTCTTCTGATCATCCTTGAGATGGTTCTACACCTTCATTTGAGTCCAGCTGTGTTTGATTATACTGATTGGACTTGATTATGAAAGCTACACACCTGTCTATATAAGACCTTACAGCTCACAGTGCATATCAGAGAAAATGAGAATCATGAGGTCAAAGGAACTGCCTGAAGAGCTCAGAGACAGAATTGTGGCAAGGCACGGATCTGGCCAAGGTTACAAAAAAATTCTGCTTAAGGTTCCTAAGAGCACAGTGGCCTCCATAATCCTTCAATGGAAGACGTTTGGGACGACCAGAACCCTTCCTAGAGCTGGCCGTCCGGTCAAACTGAGATATCAGGGGAGAAGAGTCTTGGTGAGAGAGGTAAAGAAGGACCCAAAGATCACTGTGGCTGAGCTCCAGAGATGCAGTCGGGAGATGGGAGAAAGTTTTAGAAAGTCAACCATCACTGCAGCCCTCCACCAGTCGGGGCTTTATGGCAGAGTGGCCCGACGGAATCTTCTCCTCAGTGCAAGACACATGAAAGCCCGCATGGAGTTTGCTAAAAAAACACCTGAAGGACTCCAAGATGGTGAGAAATAAAATTCTCTGGTCTGATGAGACCAAGATAGAACTTTTTGGCCTTAACTCTAAGCGGTATGTGTGGAGAAAACCAGGCACTGCTCATCACCTGTCCAATACAGTCCCAACAGTGAAGCATGGTGGGGGTGTTTTTCAGCTGCAGGGGCTGGACGACTGGTTGCAATTGAGGGAAAGATGAATGCGGCCAAGTACAGGGATATCCTGGACAAAAACCTTCTCCAGAGTGCTCAGGACTTCAGACTGGGCCGAAGGTTTACCTTCCAACAAGAAAATGACCCTAAGCACACAGCTAAAATAATGAAGGAGTGGCTTCACAACAACTCCGTGGACAAAAAACAAATAGAAAAGCGCCTCTGAGTAAACTGTTTAATATAGTAGAATAAATATGTAGCCAACACTTACATAGGGGTAAATGTAGAGATGCTCATATGAAGTGGGATCAATGCCATGTCAGGTGTATAGTCCAGGGTCTATTATTGCGTCCAGAGAAGTCCCAAATCCCGGCTATGAGAGCCGCAAGGTTCCCGGAGAGGAAGCCGGCTGAATCCATGAATGGAGATGGGGACTGTGTGCTCGTGGAACAGCGTGTGACATCAGCTGGATCTAATGGATAGGAGAAACACAACGCGTTTCAGAGCATGCACGGGTCTGGAATAGAACATGTGCGCTCCTTTGTCAAGTGTCAACACGCGTTGTGTTTCTCCTATCCATTCGATCCTTGCGGCTCTCATAGCCGGGATTTAGGACTTCTCTGGATGCAATAATAGACCCTGGACTATACACCTGACATGGCATTGATCCCACTTCATATGAGCATCTCTACATTTACCCCTATGTAAGTGTTGGCTACATATTTATGCTACTATATTAAACAGTTTACTCAGAGACACTTTTGTATTTGTTTTTTCTCCATGGTTTCCTGAGCTGGCTTCACTCCTGAGAAGAGCTGCCCTGATTGTCTGTTCACTCCAATTAGACCACTCATCTAGAATTTTCTTCCTTCAAGATTGATTATCATTGAACCATTCAACCATTTTACTTTATTTTATTGGACATCCGCCCTGCTACCTGGACTTGGTTCATAGACTTTTATTATTGCTTTTAAATAGAATTTGTGATTTACTATGCAGGCATCCTGAGCGCTAGCATTTGCTGTTTTTTCACAACAACTTTGTGACTGTTCTTGAATGGCCCAACCAGAGGCCTGACTTAAACCCAATTGAGCATCTCTGGAAAGACCTAAAAATGTCTGTCCACCAACGTTTACCATCCAACCTGACAGAACTGGAGAGTATCTGCAAGGAGGAATGGCAGAGGATCCCCAAATCCAGGTGTGAAAAACTTGTTGCATCTTTCCCAAAAAGACTCATGGCTGTATTAGATCAAAAGGGTGATTCTACTAAATACTGAGCAAAGGGTCTGAATACTTAGGACCATGTGATATTTCAGTTTTTCTTTTTTAATAAATCTGCAAAAATGTCAACAATTCTGTGTTTTTCTGTCAAAATGGGGTGCTGTGTGTACATTAACCACTTCAATACCAGGCACTTATGCACCTTCCCGCCCAGACCAATTTTCATGCTACACTGTATCCAAACAAAATTTTTATCATTTTCTTCTCACAAATAGAGCTTTCTTTTGGTGTGATATAAGCAAAAAAACTGCGAATTTTTTTAAAAAAACACACTTTTTTTAGTTTCTATTGTAAAATTTTGTAAGTAAGTAATTTTTCTTCATAAATTTGTGCCAAAATGTATACTGCTACATATCTTTGGTAAAAAAATAAAATAAATTAGTGTATATTATTTGGTCTTTGTGAAAGTTATAGAGTCTACAAACTATGGTGCCAATCACTGAAAATTGATCAAATCTGATCACGCCTGATGTACTGAAGGCCTATCTCAATTCTTGAGACACTACCAAGCCTGGAAAGTACAAATACCCCAAAATTACCCCTTTTTGGAAAGTAGACAGCCCAATGTATTTACTAAGAGGCATGGTGAGTTTTTTTAAGTTGTATTTTTTTCCCACAATTCTTGGGGAAATTAGGATTTTTTTTTTCTTTTTTTACACAAACTGGTCATATTAACAGGTTATTTCTCTCACACAGCATATGCATAATTGCAACTACACCCCAAAATACATTCTGCTCCTCCTCCTGAGTATAGTGATACCACATGTGTGAGACTTTTACACAGCCTGTCTACATACAGAGGCCCAACATTGAAGTAGCACTTTCAGACGTTCTACAAGCATAAATTGCACATATCCTTTCTCAACCACCTATTACACTTTTGAAGGCCCTGGAGCACCAGGACAATGGAATTGTCCACAAAATGACCCTATTTTGGAAAGCACACACCCCAACGTATAATCTATGAAGCATTATGAGTCTTTTGAATGGTTCATTTTTTTCCAGAAGGTTTTGGAAAATGTGGGAAAAAAATGAAAATGCATTTTTTTTACACAAAGTTGTCAATTTATAAGATATTTCTAACACATAGCATATACATAGCAAAAATGACACCCCAAAATGCATTCCGCTACTACTCCTGAGTATGGCAATACCACATGTGTGAGACTTTTACACAGCCTGGTCACATACAGAGGCCCAACATTGAAGTAGCACTTTCAGGCATTCTACAAGCATAAATTGCACATATCCTTTCTCAACCACCTATTACACTTTGAAGGCCCTGGAGCACCTGGACAATAAAATTTTCCACAAAATTACCCCATTTTGGAAAACACACACCCCAACATATAATCTATGAGGCATAATGAGTCTTTTGAACGGTTATTTTTTTTCCAGAAGGTTTTGGAAAATGTGGGAAAAAAATTAAAATGCATTTTTTTACAGAAAGTTGACAATTTATAAGAAATTTCTAACACATAGCATGTACATAGAAAAAATGACACCCCA
Source organism: Rana muscosa (assembly GCA_029206835.1). Classification (NCBI taxonomy): domain Eukaryota; kingdom Metazoa; phylum Chordata; class Amphibia; order Anura; family Ranidae; genus Rana; species Rana muscosa. Next base: position 1,140,109,994 of record CM055116.1, on the reverse strand, counting down.
AAATGCATTCTGCTACTCCTCCTGAGTATGGCGATACCACATACGGAGGCCCAACATCCAAGTAGCACCTCCAGGCATTCTAGCAGCATTAATTGCACATATCATTTTCTGACTACCAATCACATTTTTGAAGGCCCTTCATATATCTAACACATAGCAGGTACATACCAATTAACAAAGGATTACCTGTGGTTTTAGAAGTGCAGTGACATGTAGTGCCTGTTTTCAATCATTCAGGCAGCAGGCAGGAATACTGTCCATAGTTCGTACGGGCAGAGATACTGTCGGCACAGCCAGAGCACAGCCAAAGCACAGCCAAAGTACAGGTCCAGGTAGCAGGCAGAGGTGTCCCAGCAGAAATACTGTCCAAAGTCAGTAGAGGCAGCAGGCAGATGTATGGTCAGCACAGCCAAAGTATTGGTCCAAGCAGCAGGAAGAAACATGGTCCATAATGTCATGGGTCATTACAGGCAGTAATATGGTCAGCACAGCCAAAGTATTGGTCCAGGCAGCAGGAAGGACCATCAAGCTTAAGGCCAGGGGGACAGGGGTAGAGGCTTCTCCCACCCAAATTACTTTGAAGCCTCCGGGCAACCAGATCCTGTTCTGGGAGCACAGAAAATGAAAAACTGGTTTTCTCTACTCAGAACGCTATTCTGAAGCCCCTCACATATGTGAGATCCCTGTGTACTAAAAGTAGATGGCCAAAAGATTAGTCCAAGTGGCAGGCAAAAACGTGGTCGATTAACAGGCCAAGGTCGGTACACGTGGAAGTCAGAAATGTGGTTTAAATAGTCAGGCAGAGGCATCGTCGGTAAACAGGCTGAGGTTGGTGCACGTGGAGGTCAGAAACGTGGTTTAAATCGGCAAGCAAAGACATCGTCGGTAAACAGGCCAGGGTCAGTAAATTAACATGGAAGGTAGTAACATAGCAGGCAAATGGGGAAATGGCAGTCTGTTAATAATAAGGGGAACTAATGGATGTATGATAATTTTTGAAGCAATTTCTGACGCACAGGCCAGGTTGGGAGGGACAATCGGGACAATAATAGGTGGTGTCTCTTCTTACTCCTCCTCTGCTGCATACACAGCATTTCTTTTGGCGTCTTCTTCCAGATTCTGTGGGGGGGATGCTAAAGGGATAGTGTCGCTCGTGAAGTCGACTCACACTATCAGAGCGAATGCTTCCTTGGGCGGGATCTTGTTGGTAAATGAGGGCATCGATGATATCTTCGATATAATGGAGGTAGAGGAGTTGTTGATTTTGAGTTGCTTGTTGGTAGCAGACAAACAAATTAAAAAGGGCCATGTGAAACAGATGGAACGCAACTTTTTTGTGTCAATAACGGGACTTTCTTGTTGATAAGTAGGGCTGTAGCATCTGGTCGTTTAAACGCCCCCATGTACAAATTGTAGTCGTGGACATATTTGGGCTTTACAATGGAGCCGCGTCTTCTTTGAATCTCCACCACGGTGTCATTGTGGATCGTAGAGAGGATGTGGACATTTTTCTTGTCCCTCCAATTCATGGCCAACACCTCCAAGTTCCTCATGAATGCCGATTCTCCAGGTTGCAATTTTTTGGTCAACAAATTTTGTGGGAATCCCTTCCGTTTTTTTTTAAGGTACCGCAGGCCGGGGTTTGCTTACTGTAAAGGTGGCGAAAAAGGGGCAGGCTGGTATAGTAATTGTCAACATATAAATGGTAACCTTTTCCGAACAAGGGGTATGCCAACTCCCAGACAATTTTCCCACTGGTTCCAATATATGTGGGGCAATCACGGGGCTGGAGCTGGGAGTCTTTGCCTTCGTAGATCCTGAATGTGAAGACTAGTGATGAGCCGAACACCCCCGGGTTCGGTTCGCACCAGAACCCGCGAACGGACCGAAAGTTCGTACGAACATTAGAACCCTATTAAATACAATGGATGCGAACGTTCGAATTCTAAAGTGCTAATTATAACGACTATTATGCATGTTATTGTCCTAAAAAGGGTTTGGGAACCCGGGTTCTGCACCAGGGGACATGTATCAATGCAAAAAGAAGTTTTAAAAACGGTCGTTTTTCGGGAGCAGTCATTTTAATGATGCATAAAGTGAAAAAAAAAAAGTCAAATATTCCTTTAAATATCGTACCTGGGGGGTGTCTAAAGTATGCCTGTGAAGTGCCACGTGTTTCCCGTGTTTAGAACTGTCCCTGCACAAAATGACACTTCTAAAGGAAAAAAAAGCCATTTAAAACTGCTTGCGGCTTTAATGTAATGTCTGGTCCCGGTAATATGGATGAAAATCTTTAAGAAAAATGGCATAGCTACCCCATGACCCCCACCCCCCTTCCCCAGCCCATTACCGGCCCCTTTGGGTCTTGTATGGATATTAAGGGGAACACCGCACACAAAATAAAAAAGGCCCTATATACTCTGAACAGCCGTATACAGGCGGTGCATACAAGACAGGGACTGTAGGTTTGTTCTTATGTAGAATGTGTTTGTAATTTTGAACAGGTACATTGTTTAAGTGTAGCTCCAGCCCAAAAATCTATTTTTAAACTTTTTGGAAAACATAGGTAAGGGTTATCACCCCTGTAACATTTGTTTTGCTGTCTGTGCCCCTGTTCAGAACATTTCACCTCACTTTCCGTCCCAATGACAACTGTTTTTGAAATGTGGTGTTTTTCTTGAAACAAGGATTGGTGATAAAGCATCAGTACAGAGGAGACACCTTTCTCCCATATTAATTCTTACAGGAGAGAATTTTCCTTCCTAGGGGTAGATTTCCTCTCACTTCCTGTTGTCTTCTTGCGTTTGCAAGTAGGAGTCGTTTGTAAGTTGGATGTTTGAAAGTAGGGACCTGCCGTATATACTCTGCAGAAATAGGCCCCTTAGTTGTTGGTGTTGGCACAACACTGTAAGCACACACAGTTACTCTTGGTTGGTGCTGGAACGCCCTGCTGTCAACTATTATATCAGGAATTGTAATTACATATAATTGTTGAACAGCGGTAGTAAAAATTGGGCCTTTGATGGTGGTGCTGGTGCCACAACACTGTAAGCCCTGACAGTTACTCTTGGTGGGTGCAGCAATGGGCCCTGCTGTGAATTATTAGATCAAGAATTGTAATTGCATGCCCCTGTTGAACAGGGGCTGAAAAATTGGGCCTTTCGTGGTGGTGGTGGTGGTGGTGGTGTTGCCACAACACTGTAAGCCCTCAGAGTTACTCTTGGTGGGTGCAGGAATGGGCCCTGCTGTGAATTATTAGATCAAGAATTGTAATTACATGCCCCTTTTGAACAGGGGCTGAAAAATTGGGCCTTTCGTGGTGGTGGTGGTGGTGGCGTTGCCACAACACTGTAAGCCCTCAGAGTTACTCTTGGTGGGTGCAGCAATGGGCCCTGCTGTGAATTATTAGATCAAGAATTGTAATTACATGCCCCCGTTGAACAGGGGCTGAAAAATTGGGCCTTAGGCACTGGTGGCACAACACTACAACCCCTCACAGATACTGTACTTGGAGCACAGCAATGAGCCCTGTTGCAAAGTATTGCTTCAAAAATTGTAATGACACGCCCCTGTTAAACAGGGGCTGAAAAATTGGGCCTTAGGCACTGGTGGCACAACACTCCAACCCCTCACAGATACTGTACTTGGAGCACAGCAATGAGCCCTGTTGCAAAGTATTGCTTCAAAAATTGTAATTACACGCCCCTGTTAAACAGGGGCTGAAAAATTGGGCCTTAGCCACTGGTGGCGGCACCCATAAACAAAAATGATCTTCCAAGCTATCATCATCAATCGTATCATTGAGGACTCGGAGGAGGAGGATAGGCAGTCAACATAACAGCACAGGCACTCAGCATCAGCATCAGTCTTGAAGGGATGTGACATGTTAAAATCAATTAGTCTGTTATATCAGCATCAGGTGTGTGGTAGCTGGTGGTGATCCAAGACTGGTTCATCTTGATGAAAGTCAGTCGATCAACCGAGTCGGTGGACAGGCGCACCCTGTGATCCGTGACAAATCCTCCAGCAGCACTGAATGTGCGTTCCGAAAGAACGCTGGATGCAGGACAGGCCAGTAGCTCAATTGCATACTGTGCAAGCTCTGGCCAGTGATCCATCCTCAAGACCCAGTAAGCCAGAGGATTTTCGGTGGGGAAGGTGTCCAAGTCTGACCTTGCCCCTAGATATTCCTGCACCATGTTTATCAGACGCTGGCGATGGTTGCTGGAACCGATCATACTTTGGGGCTGCGGACTAAAGAATTGTCTGAACGCATCGGTCAGACGGCCACCTTCCCCACCGCTCCTTCTTTGACTGGCCGAAGCCTCAGCAACTCGTTGTCCAGGACCAGGAGTTTGTAACCTCCCAGTCTCTGGGAACGCGTTGCACAGACCTTTCTGCAAGGCCTCCCGGAGTTGTCTCATCCTCTGCTCCCTCTGCGACGGTAACATAAGGTCCGCAACCTTACCCTTGTACCGTGGATCAAGGAGAGTGGCCAGCCAGTAATGGTCCCTCTCCTTGATCCGAAGAATACGAGGATCCTTCCGCAGACTTTGCAGGATCAGGGAGGCCATGCAGCGTAGGTTTGCTGAGGCATTCGGTCCGGAGGCCTCTGGGTCACTAAGGACGACATGATCCGCAGCCACCTCCTCCCAGCCACGTACAAGTCCACTGGTTTCTTGGGACTGTAAATCATCCCTAAAAGACTGCTGCTGATGATGCTGAGTGCCAGCCTCCACCTCCATGCTGACACAATCCTCCTCCTCCTCCTCCTCTTCCTGTGCGATGGGTGGGACAGAAGGAACACTGTCTGGGTAAAGGGGGCCTTGAGAGGCAAGGAAGTCCTCCTCTTCCTGCCTCTGTTCTGCCTCAAGTGCCCTGTCCATTATTCCACGCAGCGTGTGCTCCAACAGGTGGACAAGAGGTACAGTGTCACTGATGCATGCACTGTCACTGCTCACCATCCTCGTGGCCTCCTCAAATGGTGCCAGGACAGTTCATGCATCCCTGATCATGCCCCACTGGCGTGGAGAAAAAAAACCAAGCTCCCCTGACCCTGTCCTGGTGCCGTAGTCGCACAGGTACTCATTGATGGCCCTCTGCTGCGTGTGCAGCCACTGCAGCATGGCCAACGTTGAGTTCCACCTGGTGGGCATGTCACATATAAGGCGGTTCTTGGGCAGGTTCAACTCCTTTTGCAGCTCAGCCAGGCAAGCACTGGCATTATAAGATCTGCGGAAATGCACACAGACTTTCCTGGCCTGCCTCAGGACATCCTGTAAGCCCGGGTACCTGCCCAAGAACCGCTGCACCACCAGGTTAAGGACGTGAGCCACACAGGGCACATGGGTCAGTTGTCCCTGTCGGAGGGCGGAGAGGAGGTTGGTGCCATTGTCGCAAACCACCATTCCTGGCTTAAGCTGGCGTGGCATCAACCACCTCTCGGCCTGGCCCTGCAGAGCAGACAGGACCTCTGCCCCAGTGTGGCTTCTGTCCCCCAAACACACCAGCGCAAGCACGGCATGGCATCTTTTTGCCTGCGTACTTGCGTAGCCCCTTGAACGGCTACGGAGCACCGCTGGTTCAGAGGACAAAGCACAGGAAGAGGCCATGGAGGAAGAAGAAGAGGAGGGGGTGGAGGAGAGAGGTGTGTCACAACCAGTAGTAGCATTTTGGAGGCGTGGCGGTGGAACAACCTCCAACACTACTGCACCTTGTCCTGCATCCTTCCCAGCTGCCAAAAGAGTGACCCAATGGGCCGTGAAAGAAAGGTAACGTCCCTGTCCATGCCTGCTGGACCATGAGTCAGCGGTAATATGCACCTTACCGCTGACCGCCCTGTCCAGCGAGGCCAAGACATTGCCTTCCACATGCCGGTAGAGAGCCGGAATAGCCTTCCGTGAGAAAAAGTGGCGTTTGGGAACCTGCCACTGAGGAACCGCACATTGCACAAACTCACGGAAGGGGGCCGAGTCTACCAACTGAAAAGGCAGCAGTTGAAGCGCTAGCAATTTAGCCAAGCTAGCATTCAACCGCTGGGCATGTGGATGGCTGGGAGTGAACTTCTTTCGACGGTCCAGCAGCTGGGGCAGGGAAATTTGCCTGCTAGAATCGGACGTCGGTGTACTGCTAGCAGAGTGGCCGCAAGTACTTGGCTGTGACACACCTAATTCTACACCTTCATTCCTCTCAGTGCATGTTTCAGAGAGGACTGAAGTTATAGTGGGGTTGGAGATCCCAGCTGATGCGGTGCAAGGAGAGGTCCGCTTTGTTCTTTGGTGTGGGTCTTTGAGGTAGGCTTGCCAACGAGCTGCATGGCAGGTCAACATATGTCTGGTAAGGCATGTGGTACCCAAGCGGCTGATGTTTTGGCCACGCGATATACGCTTGAGACATATGTTGCAAACAGCAGCTGTGCGATCTGATGCACTAGCCTCAAAAAAGGCCCACACCAAAGAACTTTTTGAATGACGGGCAGAGGCAGCGCCCTGCACAGGCGGAGCTCTGCGGTGTGATTCCGTCGGTGTACTGCCCTTACGCTGGCCACCAAAGGGCATCCTGCCTCGTTGGAGATGTGCCTCCTCCTCATCCTCCTCCTCCTCCTCTCTCCTATTAGGCACCCACGTGGAGTCAGTGACCTCATCATCCCCTCCCTCCTCATCACTGGAGCCAATCTGGCAGTATGCTGCAGCTGCTGGAACATGACTGCCAGATTGGTGTCCTTCTTGAGCATCCCCTCTGTCTGCTCTCACGCTACTGCCTTCCTGTAGCTGGGTTTCATCATCAGACCCTTCGAAACGCTGGGCATCCTCCTGGAGCATGTACCCAACACTGTGCTCAAACAGTTCGGGGGACTCCTCAGGAGGAGGACATGGTGGGTCTAGGGAAGGAGTGACTGATGATGAGTCTGACATTGATACCAGGGAAGAGGACGCTTTGGCAGCTGCTTTGCCAGTACCCTGAGCCTGGGTGAGAGAGGATGAGGAGGAGGAGGAGGGCTTGGTCATCCACTCTACCAAGTCTTCGACATGATGTGGCTCAACATGTCCAGCTGCCGAAAAGAAGGACAAGCGTGTCCCATGGCCATGTGCTGATGACAATGCACCGCGTCCACGACCAGCACTGTTGCCCCCAGACACAGAGCCTGCTTGCCCTCTTTTATTGCCTCCTGACTGTCTGCCTCTCCTTGTTTGCCTTCCAGACATTCTAATAGATGGCCTGCAGGGAGATGGGAAAAAAGCAATAAGGGCTACCTTCAGGTGTCCTTCTCTGTCCCTTTACTTAAGGATTTCTAAATATGGTTGAGGATGATTGCTTTCGCACAGAATAGCACAACGACAATTTCCCTGACTGTCCAAAAAACAAGGATTTCAAAGATGGTTGATGAGGAATGCTTTAGCACAGTATAGCACAAGGAGAATTTCCCTCACTGTCCTTCCCTGACCCTAGAAACAAGGATTAGCACAGTGAAACACACTGACACTCTCCCTACCTATAGTTTTCTGTCCCTAGAAAAAATGTTTTTTTAAAGATGGTTGATGATCAATGCTTTAGCACAGTATAGCACAAGGAGAATTTCCCTCACTGTCCTTCCCTGTCCCTAGAAACAAGGATTAGCACAGTGAAAGAAACTGACACTCTCCCTACCTATAGTTTTCTGTCCCTAGAAAAAATGTTTTTTTAAAGATGGTTGATGATCAATGCTTTAGCACAGTATAGCACAAGGAGAATTTCCCTCACTGTCCTTCCCTGTCCCTAGAAACAAGGATTAGCACAGTGAAAGAAACTGACACTCTCCCTACCTATAGTTTTCTGTCCCTAGAAAAAATGTTTTTTTAAAGATGGTTGATGATCAATGCTTTAGCACAGTATAGCACAAGGAGAATTTCCCTCACTGACCTTCCCTGTCCCTAGAAACAAGGATTAGCACAGTGAAAGAAACTGACACTCTCCCTACCTATAGTTTTCTGTCCCTAGAAAAAATGTTTTTTTAAAGATGGTTGATGATCAATGCTTTAGCACAGTATAGCACAAGGAGAATTTCCCTCACTGTCCTTCCCTGTCCCTAGAAACAAAGATTAGCACAGTGAAAGAAACTGACACTCTCCCTACCTATAGTTTTCTGTCCCTAGAAAAAATGTTTTTTTTAAAGATGGTTGATGATCAATGCTTTAGCACAGTATAGCACAAGGAGAATTTCCCTCACTGTCCTTCCCTGTCCCTAGAAACAAGGATTAGCACAGTGAAAGAAACTGACACTCTCCCTACCTATAGTTTTCTGTCCCTAGAAAAAATGTTTTTTTAAAGATGGTTGATGATCAATGCTTTAGCACAGTATAGCACAAGGAGAATTTCCCTCACTGTCCTTCCCTGTCCCTAGAAACAAGGATTAGCACAGTGAAACACACTGACACTCTCCCTACCTATAGTTTTCTGTCCCTAGAAATTTTTTTTTTTAAAGATGGTTGATGATCAATGCTTTAGCACAGTATAGCACAAGGAGAATTTCCCTCACTGTCCTTCCCTGTCCCTAGAAACAAGGATTAGCACAGTGAAAGAAACTGACACTCTCCCTACCTATAGTTTTCTGTCCCTAGAAAAAATGTTTTTTTAAAGATGGTTGATGATCAATGCTTTAGCACAGTATAGCACAAGGAGAATTTCCCTCACTGTCCTTCCCTGTCCCTAGAAACAAGGATTAGCACAGTGAAAGAAACTGACACTCTCCCTACCTATAGTTTTCTGTCCCTAGAAAAAATGTTTTTTTAAAGATGGTTGATGATCAATGCTTTAGCACAGTATAGCACAAGGAGAATTTCCCTCACTGTCCTTCCCTGTCCCTAGAAACAAGGATTAGCACAGTAAAACACACTGACACTCTCCCTACCTATAGTTTTCTGTCCCTAGAAAAAATGTTTTTTTAAAGATGGTTGATGATCAATGCTTTAGCACACTATAGCACAAGGAGAATTTCCCTCACTGTCCTTCCCTGTCCCTAGAAACAAGGATTAGCACAGTAAAACACACTGACACTCTCCCTACCTATAGTTTTCTGTCCCTAGAAAAAATGTTTTTTTAAAGATGGTTGATGATCAATGCTTTAGCACAGTATAGCACAAGGAGAATTTCCCTCACTGTCCTTCCCTGTCCCTAGAAACAAGGATTAGCACAGTGAAAGAAACTGACACTCTCCCTACCTATAGTTTTCTGTCCCTAGAAAAAATGTTTTTTTAAAGATGGTTGATGATCAATGCTTTAGCACACTATAGCACAAGGAGAATTTCCCTCACTGTCCTTCCCTGTCCCTAGAAACAAGGATTAGCACAGTAAAACACACTGACACTCTCCCTACCTATAGTTTTCTGTCCCTAGAAAAAATGTTTTTTTAAAGATGGTTGATGATCAATGCTTTAGCACAGTATAGCACAAGGAGAATTTCCCTCACTGTCCTTCCCTGTCCCTAGAAACAAGGATTAGCACAGTGAAAGAAACTGACACTCTCCCTACCTATAGTTTTCTGTCCCTAGAAAAAATGTTTTTTTAAAGATGGTTGATGATCAATGCTTTAGCACAGTATAGCACAAGGAGAATTTCCCTCACTGTCCTTCCCTGTCCCTAGAAACAAGGATTAGCACAGTAAAACACACTGACACTCTCCCTACCTATAGTTTTCTGTCCCTTGAAAAAATGTTTTTTTAAAGATGGTTGATGATCAATGCTTTAGCACAGTATAGCACAAGGAGAATTTCCCTCACTGTCCTTCCCTGTCCCTAGAAACAAGGATTAGCACAGTGAAAGAAACTGACACTCTCCCTACCTATAGTTTTCTGTCCCTAGAAAAAATGTTTTTTTAAAGATGGTTGATGATCAATGCTTTAGCACAGTATAGCACAAGGAGAATTTCCCTCACTGTCCTCCCCTGTCCCTAGAAACAAGGATTAGCACAGTAAAACACACTGACACTCTCCCTACCTATAGTTTTCTGTCCCTAGAAAAAATGTTTTTTTAAAGATGGTTGATGATCAATGCTTTAGCACAGTATAGCACAAGGAGAATTTCCCTCACTGTCCTTCCCTGTCCCTAGAAACAAGGATTAGCACAGTGAAAGAAACTGACACTCTCCCTACCTATAGTTTTCTGTCCCTAGAAAAAATGTTTTTTTAAAGATGGTTGATGATCAATGCTTTAGCACACTATAGCACAAGGAGAATTTCCCTCACTGTCCTTCCCTGTCCCTAGAAACAAGGATTAGCACAGTAAAACACACTGACACTCTCCCTACCTATAGTTTTCTGTCCCTAGAAAAAATGTTTTTTTAAAGATGGTTGATGATCAATGCTTTAGCACACTATAGCACAAGGAGAATTTCCCTCACTGTCCTTCCCTGTCCCTAGAAACAAGGATTAGCACAGTAAAACACACTGACACTCTCCCTACCTATAGTTTTCTGTCCCTAGAAAAAATGTTTTTTTAAAGATGGTTGATGATCAATGCTTTAGCACAGTATAGCACAAGGAGAATTTCCCTCACTGTCCTTCCCTGTCCCTAGAAACAAGGATTAGCACAGTGAAAGAAACTGACACTCTCCCTACCTATAGTTTTCTGTCCCTAGAAAAAATGTTTTTTTAAAGATGGTTGATGATCAATGCTTTAGCACAGTATAGCACAAGGAGAATTTCCCTCACTGTCCTTCCCTGTCCCTAGAAACAAGGATTAGCACAGTAAAACACACTGACACTCTCCCTACCTATAGTTTTCTGTCCCTAGAAAAAATGTTTTTTTAAAGATGGTTGATGATCAATGCTTTAGCACAGTATAGCACAAGGAGAATTTCCCTCACTGTCCTTCCCTGTCCCTAGAAACAAGGATTAGCACAGTGAAAGAAACTGACACTCTCCCTACCTATAGTTTTCTGTCCATAGAAAAAATGTTTTTTTAAAGATGGTTGATGATCAATGCTTTAGCACACTATAGCACAAGGAGAATTTCCCTCACTGTCCTTCCCTGTCCCTAGAAACAAGGATTAGCACAGTAAAACACACTGACACTCTCCCTACCTATAGTTTTCTGTCCCTAGAAAAAATGTTTTTTTAAAGATGGTTGATGATCAATACTTTAGCACACTATAGCACAAGGAGAATTTCCCTCACTGTCCTTCCCTGTCCCTAGAAACAAGGATTAGCACAGTAAAACACACTGACACTCTCCCTACCTATAGTTTTCTGTCCCTAGAAAAAATGTTTTTTTAAAGATGGTTGATGATCAATGCTTTAGCACAGTATAGCACAAGGAGAATTTCCCTCACTGTCCTTCCCTGTCCCTAGAAACAAGGATTAGCACAGTGAAAGAAACTGACACTCTCCCTACCTATAGTTTTCTGTCCCTAGAAAAAATGTTTTTTTAAAGATGGTTGATGATCAATGCTTTAGCACACTATAGCACAAGGAGAATTTCCCTCACTGTCCTTCCCTGTCCCTAGAAACAAGGATTAGCACAGTAAAACACACTGACACTCTCCCTACCTATAGTTTTCTGTCCCTAGAAAAAATGTTTTTTTAAAGATGTTTGATGATCAATGCTTTAGCACAGTATAGCACAAGGAGAATTTCCCTCACTGTCCTTCCCTGTCCCTAGAAACAAGGATTAGCACAGTGAAAGAAACTGACACTCTCCCTACCTATAGTTTTCTGTCCCTAGAAAAAATGTTTTTTTAAAGATGGTTGATGATCAATGCTTTAGCACAGTATAGCACAAGGAGAATTTCCCTCACTGTCCTTCCCTGTCCCTAGAAACAAGGATTAGCACAGTAAAACACACTGACACTCTCCCTACCTATAGTTTTCTGTCCCTTGAAAAAATGTTTTTTTAAAGATGGTTGATGATCAATGCTTTAGCACAGTATAGCACAAGGAGAATTTCCCTCACTGTCCTTCCCTGTCCCTAGAAACAAGGATTAGCACAGTGAAAGAAACTGACACTCTCCCTACCTATAGTTTTCTGTCCCTAGAAAAAATGTTTTTTTAAAGATGGTTGATGATCAATGCTTTAGCACAGTATAGCACAAGGAGAATTTCCCTCACTGTCCTCCCCTGTCCCTAGAAACAAGGATTAGCACAGTAAAACACACTGACACTCTCCCTACCTATAGTTTTCTGTCCCTAGAAAAAATGTTTTTTTAAAGATGGTTGATGATCAATGCTTTAGCACAGTATAGCACAAGGAGAATTTCCCTCACTGTCCTTCCCTGTCCCTAGAAACAAGGATTAGCACAGTGAAAGAAACTGACACTCTCCCTACCTATAGTTTTCTGTCCCTAGAAAAAATGTTTTTTTAAAGATGGTTGATGATCAATGCTTTAGCACACTATAGCACAAGGAGAATTTCCCTCACTGTCCTTCCCTGTCCCTAGAAACAAGGATTAGCACAGTAAAACACACTGACACTCTCCCTACCTATAGTTTTCTGTCCCTAGAAAAAATGTTTTTTTAAAGATGGTTGATGATCAATGCTTTAGCACACTATAGCACAAGGAGAATTTCCCTCACTGTCCTTCCCTGTCCCTAGAAACAAGGATTAGCACAGTAAAACACACTGACACTCTCCCTACCTATAGTTTTCTGTCCCTAGAAAAAATGTTTTTTTAAAGATGGTTGATGATCAATGCTTTAGCACAGTATAGCACAAGGAGAATTTCCCTCACTGTCCTTCCCTGTCCCTAGAAACAAGGATTAGCACAGTGAAAGAAACTGACACTCTCCCTACCTATAGTTTTCTGTCCCTAGAAAAAATGTTTTTTTAAAGATGGTTGATGATCAATGCTTTAGCACACTATAGCACAAGGAGAATTTCCCTCACTGTCCTTCCCTGTCCCTAGAAACAAGGATTAGCACAGTAAAACACACTGACACTCTCCCTACCTATAGTTTTCTGTCCCTAGAAAAAATGTTTTTTTAAAGATGGTTGATGATCAATGCTTTAGCACACTATAGCACAAGGAGAATTTCCCTCACTGTCCTTCCCTGTCCCTAGAAACAAGGATTAGCACAGTAAAACACACTGACACTCTCCCTACCTATAGTTTTCTGTCCCTAGAAAAAATGTTTTTTTAAAGATGGTTGATGATCAATGCTTTAGCACACTATAGCACAAGGAGAATTTCCCTCACTGTCCTTCCCTGTCCCTAGAAACAAGGATTAGCACAGTAAAACACACTGACACTCTCCCTACCTATAGTTTTCTGTCCCTAGAAAAAATGTTTTTTTAAAGATGGTTGATGATCAATGCTTTAGCACAGTATAGCACAAGGAGAATTTCCCTCACTGTCCTTCCCTGTCCCTAGAAACAAGGATTAGCACAGTAAAACACACTGACACTCTCCCTACCTATAGTTTTCTGTCCCTAGAAAAAATGTTTTTTTAAAGATGGTTGATGATCAATGCTTTAGCACACTATAGCACAAGGAGAATTTCCCTCACTGTCCTTCCCTGTCCCTAGAAACAAGGATTAGCACAGTAAAACACACTGACACTCTCCCTACCTATAGTTTTCTGTCCCTAGAAAAAATGTTTTTTTAAAGATGGTTGATGATCAATGCTTTAGCACACTATAGCACAAGGAGAATTTCCCTCACTGTCCTTCCCTGTCCCTAGAAACAAGGATTAGCACAGTAAAACACACTGACACTCTCCCTACCTATAGTTTTCTGTCCCTAGAAAAAATGTTTTTTTAAAGATGGTTGATGATCAATGCTTTAGCACAGTATAGCACAAGGAGAATTTCCCTCACTGTCCTCCCCTGTCCCTAGAAACAAGGATTAGCACAGTAAAACACACTGACACTCTCCCTACCTATAGTTTTCTGTCCCTAGAAAAAATGTTTTTTTAAAGATGGTTGATGATCAATGCTTTAGCACAGTATAGCACAAGGAGAATTTCCCTCACTGTCCTTCCCTGTCCCTAGAAACAAGGATTAGCACAGTGAAAGAAACTGACACTCTCCCTACCTATAGTTTTCTGTCCCTAGAAAAAATGTTTTTTTAAAGATGGTTGATGATCAATGCTTTAGCACACTATAGCACAAGGAGAATTTCCCTCACTGTCCTTCCCTGTCCCTAGAAACAAGGATTAGCACAGTAAAACACACTGACACTCTCCCTACCTATAGTTTTCTGTCCCTAGAAAAAATGTTTTTTTAAAGATGGTTGATGATCAATGCTTTAGCACACTATAGCACAAGGAGAATTTCCCTCACTGTCCTTCCCTGTCCCTAGAAACAAGGATTAGCACAGTAAAACACACTGACACTCTCCCTACCTATAGTTTTCTGTCCCTAGAAAAAATGTTTTTTTAAAGATGGTTGATGATCAATGCTTTAGCACAGTATAGCACAAGGAGAATTTCCCTCACTGTCCTTCCCTGTCCCTAGAAACAAGGATTAGCACAGTGAAAGAAACTGACACTCTCCCTACCTATAGTTTTCTGTCCCTAGAAAAAATGTTTTTTTAAAGATGGTTGATGATCAATGCTTTAGCACACTATAGCACAAGGAGAATTTCCCTCACTGTCCTTCCCTGTCCCTAGAAACAAGGATTAGCACAGTAAAACACACTGACACTCTCCCTACCTATAGTTTTCTGTCCCTAGAAAAAATGTTTTTTTAAAGATGGTTGATGATCAATGCTTTAGCACACTATAGCACAAGGAGAATTTCCCTCACTGTCCTTCCCTGTCCCTAGAAACAAGGATTAGCACAGTAAAACACACTGACACTCTCCCTACCTATAGTTTTCTGTCCCTAGAAAAAATGTTTTTTTAAAGATGGTTGATGATCAATGCTTTAGCACACTATAGCACAAGGAGAATTTCCCTCACTGTCCTTCCCTGTCCCTAGAAACAAGGATTAGCACAGTAAAACACACTGACACTCTCCCTACCTATAGTTTTCTGTCCCTAGAAAAAATGTTTTTTTAAAGATGGTTGATGATCAATGCTTTAGCACAGTATAGCACAAGGAGAATTTCCCTCACTGTCCTTCCCTGTCCCTAGAAACAAGGATTAGCACAGTAAAACACACTGACACTCTCCCTACCTATCCTTCTCTTTCCCTAAACTAAAGGAATCCAGGTTAAGCAAGAAAAAAAAATTTCACTGTCCCTGCCTATGCTTCTCTTTCCCTGCTCCGGAACACACTACACTAGGCCGCCGTGCTGGCGGCCTTTTATAGTGTGGGGCGTGTACTAAACACCCTCAGCAATAATTGGCCACAGGCATCCTGCCTGTGGCCAATCATTTCTCTCCTCGCTGCCGGCGCTGTGATTGGCCAAGCATGCGGGGTCACAGTGCATGCTTGGCCAATCACAGCGCCTGGATGACACTGCGATGGCGTAGTGCATTGTGGGCCGTTCGCGTCACTCGAATTAGGCGCGAACGGCCCAAATCGTTCGATCTTCGTCGAACGATCGAACAGCCGATGTTCGAGTCGAACGTATGTTCGACTCGAACACTGAGCTCATCCCTAGTGAAGACGTATCCAGTGGCTCGATCGCATAATTTATTTAATTTTAACCCATACCTGGCTCTCTTGCTTGGTATATACTGCTTGAAGTGCAGTCGGCCAGTGAAATGTATGGGGGACTCGTCCACACAAATTTTTTGGTCTGGGATGAAAACTTATTGAAATCGCTGGGAAAAGGCATTGATTAGGGGGCGTATCTTGTACAATTTGTCGTAGTTTAGATGATCTCGGGGAGGGCACTGTGAATTGCCATTGAAGTGGAGAAAACGCATAATCATGTCGTATCTTGTCATGGACATGACAGCGGAATATATGGGCATGCGTTGGATGGGGCATGTGTTGGATGGACTTCGTTCTTTTTTGTAAGCCCCATATTGAACGTAAGGCCCAAAAACTATTTAAATTTGTCCAATGTTAGACGCCGCCACTGGAACATGCGGGTGTAGGAAGAATTGGGGTTGGCAGCAATAAATTGGGATGCATAGAGATTAGTTTGATCCACTATATTCTGCAGCAAATCTTGTGGGAAAAATAAATAAAAATAATCAAATTTAGAAAAATTTGTAGTGTTGGGCTGCACACCTGGCTGTGAGGTGAAAGGAGGGATGACAGCGGATCCTGAGTTGGCAGGCAACCATAAGGGGTTTGCCAGGGCATCGGGAAGGTAGGACTGGGGCTGGATTCTTCAGGTTGGGCGTGTATTTCCATTACTTGTACTGGGCTCCTCTTCCTGGGGTATGGCGCTTCTGGTGGTGGGCAGATCTCCTGATCTTGGTCCTGATCTTGGTCCTGATCGCATTCTTTTGGGGGAACGGTTTCCTCCAGGGACTCGGACTCTGAGCCACTATCCTCCCCTGGCTCGTATTCCGAACCAGAATCGAATAATGGGAGCTCCCCGCTGCTCTCATCATCCGACATGGCAAGAATGGCATATGCCTCCTCAGGTGTGTAAACCCTTTGGGACATTATGGCAGTGCTTATTGGTGGGCCTGTGTAATGGTACTGCTGGTGGTAGTGGTGGCGGCCTGTGTGGTGGTACCGATGGAGGTATTAGTTGTGGGCCTGTGTGGTGGTACCGATGGCGGTATGGGTGGTACCAATGGTGGTACAGGTGGTGGTGGTACCGATGGCGGTACGGGTGGTGGTGGTGGCGGTACAGGTGGCGGTACGGGTGATGGTGGTACCGATGGCGGTACGGGTGGTAGCGGTACCGATGGCGGTACAGGTGGTGGTGGAACCGATGGCGGTACGGTTGGTGGTGGTGGCGGTACCGATGGCGGTACAGGTGGCGGTACGGGTGATGGTGGTACCGATGGCGGTATGGGTGGTGGTGGTACCAATGGCGGTACAGGTGGTGGTGGAACCGATGGCGGTACGGTTGGTGGTGGTGGCGGTACCGATGGCGGTACAGGTGGCGGTACGGGTGGTGGTGGTACCAATGGCGGTACAGGTGGTGGTGGCGCTACCGACGGTGGTACGGGTGGTGGTACTGGTGGTGGTACCAATGGCGGCACTAGTGGCGATACTGGTAGCGGGCCTGTGTGTCAGTATAGATGCTGGGCCTGATGACGGTACTAGTGGCGGTACTGGTGGTGGTACCGATGGCGGTACTGGTAGTGGTACCAATGGCGGTACTGGTAGCCTGTGTGGCGGTACCAATGGTGGTACCGATGGAGGTGGGCCTGTGACAGATGATTGACAGATGGGCCGATTGATTGATTGACAGATGGGCTGATTGATTGATTGACAGATGGGCTGATTGATTGATTGACAGATGGGCTGATTGATTGATTGATTGACAGATGGGTTGATTGATTGATTGATTGACAGATGGGCTGGGCTGATTGACAGATGGGCTGATTGATGTGCTGGGCTGTGTGACAGGTCCTCTTTATTGGGGTGGCGTGTTGTGCATAGTACTATAGACAAACTACACTGATCTCTCACTTACTGATCCCTGCTCTCTCCTCACAGATCGGTGTGTGAGGAGAGAGCAGGGATCAGGAAGTAACTGCTGGTCTGTGTTTACATTTGTGACCGGCTGTGATTGGACACAGCCGGTCACGTGGTAAACAGCCAATTTCATTGGCTGTTTACCCTGATCGGGGACGCGCTGTGTCCAAGGGACACTCGTCTTCCCCGATCCCCGCTCTGCAAGCCTCTGGCGGCGTGCACTGAGCGCGCCGCCGAGTTTGTCGTGACATGTGATCGGCTGTGACTTTGACACAGCCGATCACATGGTAAACAGCCAATGAAATTGCCTGTTTACCGTGATCGGGGAAGCGCTGTGTCCGATGGACACACACCGTCCCCCCCGTGGGCGCATGCTAGGCATTATCCTGCAAGACGTCAATGGACGTCCAGTCAGGATAATGCAACCACCGCCCGGCCGTCATTTTCCTATAGGCCGGGCGGGAAGTGGTTAATGAGGAAAAAAATGAACTTAAATGATTTTAGCAAATGGCTGCAATATAACAAAGAGTGAAAAATGTACCCACTGTAGACCTGATCTGGAGTAACCTCTCTGTATTTCCCAAAGGAGACTTTGAATTGACCTTACAGGCCATTAACTCTATTCTTTGATAGTAAATATATTCCACAGGCATAAAGACAAACACAGCATGAGTCTCCATAAAAACCCTGTACAATCTTTAGTGACTGCCAACTCAGCATCAAGTCAAGCCGCAGTTTATATATCCTTAAAGGGAAGCTACAGTGGTAATTACTGGTGCGTCTACAATAAATATTTCAATAATTCATGCTTTGCTGTGAACAATCCATTGTATTATTCGTTAGAGATAAATAATGTATCAAGTCTGTCACTGCCATGCACAACTCCCTCGTAGACAATCGCTAGCATGCTAAAGTTATGGCCTATTCGTTTACAAACCACTCGTAGTTATCACTCCATGCAGACATAAAAGACTCAAATTATTACAGCTTTGTAATCTTTATTTTTAGTATAAATATCTTAATTTGACTTATCAGCCTCTTGCAGTTCATGTACAGCAGAGCCCAAGAAGTTGAGGGAGGAGCAGCACAATGAGCAAATCAAGTGCGTTGTAATGCAAGCAATATGCTGATAGGAGCAGAGGGCATAGTGACAAAGAAATTTGGTTATTAGTGTGCTTTTTTTTTTTTCTTAGCCCCTATTCACACCGGAGCGACTTGTAATGCAATTCTGACAGGTGAAATCGCTTTACAAGTCTCACCCTATTGTCGGCATTGGCATTGTTCAAATTGGTGTGATACCGACTTTGCGTTCCTGCGCTACTTTTGGTGATTTCAGGTGTGACTTGCACAGACATTTGTGAATGAAGCCGCACAGATGCCGCTGCTTCTGCTCTGGGTGTGATACTGCCTGGCAGTTGTATTCCCTGTTCTCCTGTAGGTGGCACTGCCGCCCAAAACTCAGGCTGGAAACAGGGGTATCACAACACCTTGAGTGTCCTCTCTCGGCAGCTGTGCAGGGGGCGTGGTTGACCGGCTGTGCATGCTGAGAGAGGGTACATAAGGGGCAGACGCCATTAGCAGGGGGTTCGTTCGTCCTGGGGTCATTCCTGTGTGCGCGCCTTGTAGCCCGCATGGCACGGGGTGCGTGCGTGTGTTCCAGCCTCGGGTACCTTCAGCCCGAGGCTGCATCGCTGCCTGGTAGGCCCAGCTCTGCTGGCTGGGGCCTATGCCTTTGGAAGGGATCCCGAGCTGCCCACTCTTAGGGAAGGAGGCCAGGGGAGGATCTGCCCCAGAGGAGACTGGCGACGGTACTGCTGTCTCCGGAGGAGGCCTGGAGACTCACCTAAGAAGGGATCCATTACTACAAGCCCTGCAATACGCCGGTCTGGCATAAAGGTTCTCTCTATTGTTTGGCTGGGATGTTCGGGACTTTGATAATCCTGTGGTAGAGGATTCCTGATCGCATCCTTAAATTCTCAGGTAAAGTTGATCCGTGCATCATCCCGGCTGCTAGGACCAGTGAACGGGACTATCAAGTCCCGTAATGCTTTAGCACACTATAGCACAAGGAGAATTTCCCTCACTGTCCTTCCCTGTCCCTAGAAACAAGGATTAGCACAGTAAAACACACTGACACTCTCCCTACCTATAGTTTTCTGTCCCTAGAAAAAATGTTTTTTTAAAGATGGTTGATGATCAATGCTTTAGCACAGTATAGCACAAGGAGAATTTCCCTCACTGTCCTTCCCTGTCCCTAGAAACAAGGATTAGCACAGTGAAAGAAACTGACACTCTCCCTACCTATAGTTTTCTGTCCCTAGAAAAAATGTTTTTTTAAAGATGGTTGATGATCAATGCTTTAGCACACTATAGCACAAGGAGAATTTCCCTCACTGTCCTTCCCTGTCCCTAGAAACAAGGATTAGCACAGTAAAACACACTGACACTCTCCCTACCTATAGTTTTCTGTCCCTAGAAAAAATGTTTTTTTAAAGATGGTTGATGATCAATGCTTTAGCACAGTATAGCACAAGGAGAATTTCCCTCACTGTCCTTCCCTGTCCCTAGAAACAAGGATTAGCACAGTGAAAGAAACTGACACTCTCCCTACCTATAGTTTTCTGTCCCTAGAAAAAATGTTTTTTTAAAGATGGTTGATGATCAATGCTTTAGCACAGTATAGCACAAGGAGAATTTCCCTCACTGTCCTTCCCTGTCCCTAGAAACAAGGATTAGCACAGTAAAACACACTGACACTCTCCCTACCTATAGTTTTCTGTCCCTTGAAAAATTTTTTTTTAAAGATGGTTGATGATCAATGCTTTAGCACAGTATAGCACAAGGAGAATTTCCCTCACTGTCCTTCCCTGTCCCTAGAAACAAGGATTAGCACAGTGAAAGAAACTGACACTCTCCCTACCTATAGTTTTCTGTCCCTAGAAAAAATGTTTTTTTAAAGATGGTTGATGATCAATGCTTTAGCACAGTATAGCACAAGGAGAATTTCCCTCACTGTCCTCCCCTGTCCCTAGAAACAAGGATTAGCACAGTAAAACACACTGACACTCTCCCTACCTATAGTTTTCTGTCCCTAGAAAAAATGTTTTTTTAAAGATGGTTGATGATCAATGCTTTAGCACAGTATAGCACAAGGAGAATTTCCCTCACTGTCCTTCCCTGTCCCTAGAAACAAGGATTAGCACAGTGAAAGAAACTGACACTCTCCCTACCTATAGTTTTCTGTCCCTAGAAAAAATGTATTTTTAAAGATGGTTGATGATCAATGCTTTAGCACACTATAGCACAAGGAGAATTTCCCTCACTGTCCTTCCCTGTCCCTAGAAACAAGGATTAGCACAGTAAAACACACTGACACTCTCCCTACCTATAGTTTTCTGTCCCTAGAAAAAATGTTTTTTTAAAGATGGTTGATGATCAATGCTTTAGCACACTATAGCACAAGGAGAATTTCCCTCACTGTCCTTCCCTGTCCCTAGAAACAAGGATTAGCACAGTAAAACACACTGACACTCTCCCTACCTATAGTTTTCTGTCCCTAGAAAAAATGTTTTTTTAAAGATGGTTGATGATCAATGCTTTAGCACAGTATAGCACAAGGAGAATTTCCCTCACTGTCCTTCCCTGTCCCTAGAAACAAGGATTAGCACAGTGAAAGAAACTGACACTCTCCCTACCTATAGTTTTCTGTCCCTAGAAAAAATGTTTTTTTAAAGATGGTTGATGATCAATGCTTTAGCACACTATAGCACAAGGAGAATTTCCCTCACTGTCCTTCCCTGTCCCTAGAAACAAGGATTAGCACAGTAAAACACACTGACACTCTCCCTACCTATAGTTTTCTGTCCCTAGAAAAAATGTTTTTTTAAAGATGGTTGATGATCAATGCTTTAGCACACTATAGCACAAGGAGAATTTCCCTCACTGTCCTTCCCTGTCCCTAGAAACAAGGATTAGCACAGTAAAACACACTGACACTCTCCCTACCTATAGTTTTCTGTCCCTAGAAAAAATGTTTTTTTAAAGATGGTTGATGTTCAATGCTTTAGCACACTATAGCACAAGGAGAATTTCCCTCACTGTCCTTCCCTGTCCCTAGAAACAAGGATTAGCACAGTAAAACACACTGACACTCTCCCTACCTATAGTTTTCTGTCCCTAGAAAAAATGTTTTTTTAAAGATGGTTGATGATCAATGCTTTAGCACAGTATAGCACAAGGAGAATTTCCCTCACTGTCCTTCCCTGTCCCTAGAAACAAGGATTAGCACAGTAAAACACACTGACACTCTCCCTACCTATCCTTCTCTTTCCCTAAACTAAAGGAATCCAGGTTAAGCAAGAAAAAAAAATTTCACTGTCCCTGCCTATGCTTCTCTTTCCCTGCTCCGGAACACACTACACTAGGCCGCCGTGCTGGCGGCCTTTTATAGTGTGGGGCGTGTACTAAACACCCTCAGCAATAATTGGCCACAGGCATCCTGCCTGTGGCCAATCATTTCTCTCCTCGCTGCCGGCGCTGTGATTGACCAAGCATGCGGGGTCACAGTGCATGCTTGGCCAATCACAGCGCCTGGATGACACTGCGATGGCGTAGTGCATTGTGGGCCGTTCGCGTCACTCGAATTAGGCGCGAACGGCCCAAATCGTTCGATCTTCGTCGAACGATCGAACAGCCGATGTTCGAGTCGAACGTATGTTCGACTCGAACACTGAGCTCATCCCTAGTGAAGACGTATCCAGTGGCTCGATCGCATAATTTATTTAATTTTAACCCATACCTGGCTCTCTTGCTTGGTATATACTGCTTGAAGTGCAGTCGGCCAGTGAAATGTATGGGGGACTCGTCCACACAAATTTTTTGGTCTGGGATGAAAACTTATTGAAATCGCTGGGAAAAGGCATTGATTAGGGGGCGTATCTTGTACAATTTGTCGTAGTTTAGATGATCTCGGGGAGGGCACTGTGAATTGCCATTGAAGTGGAGAAAACGCATAATCATGTCGTATCTTGTCATGGACATGACAGCGGAATATATGGGCATGCGTTGGATGGGGCATGTGTTGGATGGACTTCGTTCTTTTTTGTAAGCCCCATATTGAACGTAAGGCCCAAAAACTATTTAAATTTGTCCAATGTTAGACGCCGCCACTGGAACATGCGGGTGTAGGAAGAATTGGGGTTGGCAGCAATAAATTGGGATGCATAGAGATTAGTTTGATCCACTATATTCTGCAGCAAATCTTGTGGGAAAAATAAATAAAAATAATCAAATTTAGAAAAATTTGTAGTGTTGGGCTGCACACCTGGCTGTGAGGTGAAAGGAGGGATGACAGCGGATCCTGAGTTGGCAGGCAACCATAAGGGGTTTGCCAGGGCATCGGGAAGGTAGGACTGGGGCTGGATTCTTCAGGTTGGGCGTGTATTTCCATTACTTGTACTGGGCTCCTCTTCCTGGGGTATGGCGCTTCTGGTGGTGGGCAGATCTCCTGATCTTGGTCCTGATCTTGGTCCTGATCGCATTCTTTTGGGGGAACGGTTTCCTCCAGGGACTCGGACTCTGAGCCACTATCCTCCCCTGGCTCGTATTCCGAACCAGAATCGAATAATGGGAGCTCCCCGCTGCTCTCATCATCCGACATGGCAAGAATGGCATATGCCTCCTCAGGTGTGTAAACCCTTTGGGACATTATGGCAGTGCTTATTGGTGGGCCTGTGTAATGGTACTGCTGGTGGTAGTGGTGGCGGCCTGTGTGGTGGTACCGATGGAGGTATTAGTTGTGGGCCTGTGTGGTGGTACCGATGGCGGTATGGGTGGTACCAATGGTGGTACAGGTGGTGGTGGTACCGATGGCGGTACGGGTGGTGGTGGTGGCGGTACAGGTGGCGGTACGGGTGATGGTGGTACCGATGGCGGTACGGGTGGTAGCGGTACCGATGGCGGTACAGGTGGTGGTGGAACCGATGGCGGTACGGTTGGTGGTGGTGGCGGTACCGATGGCGGTACAGGTGGCGGTACGGGTGATGGTGGTACCGATGGCGGTATGGGTGGTGGTGGTACCAATGGCGGTACAGGTGGTGGTGGAACCGATGGCGGTACGGTTGGTGGTGGTGGCGGTACCGATGGCGGTACAGGTGGCGGTACGGGTGGTGGTGGTACCAATGGCGGTACAGGTGGTGGTGGCGCTACCGACGGTGGTACGGGTGGTGGTACTGGTGGTGGTACCAATGGCGGCACTAGTGGCGATACTGGTAGCGGGCCTGTGTGTCAGTATAGATGCTGGGCCTGATGACGGTACTAGTGGCGGTACTGGTGGTGGTACCGATGGCGGTACTGGTAGTGGTACCGATGGCGGTACTGGTAGCCTGTGTGGCGG
The DNA here is from genome assembly GCA_029206835.1 of Rana muscosa. Lineage (NCBI taxonomy): Eukaryota > Metazoa > Chordata > Amphibia > Anura > Ranidae > Rana > Rana muscosa. The sequence goes on along the minus strand of CM055116.1, from coordinate 1,140,086,134 downwards.
TACCAATGGTGGTACCGATGGAGGTGGGCCTGTGACAGATGATTGACAGATGGGCCGATTGATTGATTGACAGATGGGCTGATTGATTGATTGACAGATGGGCTGATTGATTGATTGACAGATGGGCTGATTGATTGATTGATTGACAGATGGGTTGATTGATTGATTGATTGACAGATGGGCTGGGCTGATTGACAGATGGGCTGATTGATGTGCTGGGCTGTGTGACAGGTCCTCTTTATTGGGGTGGCGTGTTGTGCATAGTACTATAGACAAACTACACTGATCTCTCACTTACTGATCCCTGCTCTCTCCTCACAGATCGGTGTGTGAGGAGAGAGCAGGGATCAGGTAGTAACTGCTGGTCTGTGTTTACATTTGTGACCGGCTGTGATTGGACACAGCCGGTCACGTGGTAAACAGCCAATTTCATTGGCTGTTTACCCTGATCGGGGACGCGCTGTGTCCAAGGGACACTCGTCTTCCCCGATCCCCGCTCTGCAAGCCTCTGGCGGCGTGCACTGAGCGCGCCGCCGAGTTTGTCGTGACATGTGATCGGCTGTGACTTTGACACAGCCGATCACATGGTAAACAGCCAATGAAATTGCCTGTTTACCGTGATCGGGGAAGCGCTGTGTCCGATGGACACACACCGTCCCCCCCGTGGGCGCATGCTAGGCATTATCCTGCAAGACGTCAATGGACGTCCAGTCAGGATAATGCAACCACCGCCCGGCCGTCATTTTCCTATAGGCCGGGCGGGAAGTGGTTAATGAGGAAAAAAATGAACTTAAATGATTTTAGCAAATGGCTGCAATATAACAAAGAGTGAAAAATGTACCCACTGTAGACCTGATCTGGAGTAACCTCTCTGTATTTCCCAAAGGAGACTTTGAATTGACCTTACAGGCCATTAACTCTATTCTTTGATAGTAAATATATTCCACAGGCATAAAGACAAACACAGCATGAGTCTCCATAAAAACCCTGTACAATCTTTAGTGACTGCCAACTCAGCATCAAGTCAAGCCGCAGTTTATATATCCTTAAAGGGAAGCTACAGTGGTAATTACTGGTGCGTCTACAATAAATATTTCAATAATTCATGCTTTGCTGTGAACAATCCATTGTATTATTCGTTAGAGATAAATAATGTATCAAGTCTGTCACTGCCATGCACAACTCCCTCGTAGACAATCGCTAGCATGCTAAAGTTATGGCCTATTCGTTTACAAACCACTCGTAGTTATCACTCCATGCAGACATAAAAGACTCAAATTATTACAGCTTTGTAATCTTTATTTTTAGTATAAATATCTTAATTTGACTTATCAGCCTCTTGCAGTTCATGTACAGCAGAGCCCAAGAAGTTGAGGGAGGAGCAGCACAATGAGCAAATCAAGTGCGTTGTAATGCAAGCAATATGCTGATAGGAGCAGAGGGCATAGTGACAAAGAAATTTGGTTATTAGTGTGCTTTTTTTTTTTTCTTAGCCCCTATTCACACCGGAGCGACTTGTAATGCAATTCTGACAGGTGAAATCGCTTTACAAGTCTCACCCTATTGTCGGCATTGGCATTGTTCAAATTGGTGTGATACCGACTTTGCGTTCCTGCGCTACTTTTGGTGATTTCAGGTATGACTTGCACAGACATTTGTGAATGAAGCCGCACAAATGCCGCTGCTTCTGCTCTGGGTGTGATACTGCCTGGCAGTTGTATTCCCTGTTCTCCTGTAGGTGGCACTGCCGCCCAAAACTCAGGCTGGAAACAGGGGTATCACAACACCTTGAGTGTCCTCTCTCGGCAGCTGTGCAGGGGGCGTGGTTGACCGGCTGTGCATGCTGAGAGAAGGTACATAAGGGGCAGACGCCATTAGCAGGGGGTTCGTTCGTCCTGGGGTCATTCCTGTGTGCGCGCCTTGTAGCCCGCATGGCACGGGGTGCGTGCGTGTGTTCCAGCCTCGGGTACCTTCAGCCCGAGGCTGCATCGCTGCCTGGTAGGCCCAGCTCTGCTGGCTGGGGCCTATGCCTTTGGAAGGGATCCCGAGCTGCCCACTCTTAGGGAAGGAGGCCAGGGGAGGATCTGCCCCAGAGGAGACTGGCGACGGTACTGCTGTCTCGGGAGGAGGCCTGGAGACTCACCTAAGAAGGGATCCATTACTACAAGCCCTGCAATACGCCGATCTGGCATAAAGGTTCTCTCTATTGTTTGGCTGGGATGTTCGGGACTTTGATAATCCTGTGGTAGAGGATTCCTGATCGCATCCTTAAATTCTCAGGTAAAGTTGATCCGTGCATCATCCCGGCTGCTAGGACCAGTGAACGGGACTATCTGGGTGAGCAATACCCACTCAGTCTTGAGTGGCGACGTTGTGCCTTTAGTGTTGCGTGCCTGAACCTTCCCCTCTACTTCTCTCGTTTCCTGCTTTCTTTACAAGTTCCCACAGCAAGAAAGGAAAAATAAAGCCTTCCTGTTTAGGTTTTACATTGGTGCGGACATTGACTTTTTTCCTAGAGATTTTCTATACCCTGACAACGGAAGCCTTGGAGGTAGTTTGCATGACCCAAATCAAAACCAGCCGGTCCCTTAAATGGGGGTAAGTGCTACAGAAGCAAAAGCATTTAGATTTAGAAAAAACTTCACTTGTTCGTTCAAGAGAGCAGCGTTTTGTGGCTGAAAAAACCCCAAAATGTGTCTAAATACATCTAATATTCTGGCCAATAAAATGAACAATGAATATCCAAGTGCTTGATGTGCCTAAACATGCCTAAGTGCATTTGAAAAAAATGTGGTTTATGCATGTTTTTTAAGATAATTTTCTCCTGCCAGGAGAAAAGCATTTAGAAGAGCCTCATTGTGCATGGGGCCTAACTGTGCATTGACAGGGTGGGGGGTGGAGAGGATACTTGTATGTGAAAGGGAAACTGCAGCAGAGAAGATCAGATCTTCATCCTTACCAGACAAGACTGTGCTGTGTGACAGAGTTGTGTAAATTCCAGAACTGGATAAGCAGAAATACAAATTATTTTAGCGGGTAAAGCATCTCATATATGTGTAACCAGGGTCAGCAATTATGCTTACAATTTAGAGACATGTTCTGTGTTGTTAATGTGGGGTTGGGTCCCTCTAGTGTTTGCTGGAATTTCCTTTCTTCCTGTGTGAGGATATAGAGCAAAGCATCATGGGATGTGTAGTTCAGAATGCTGAAGTGACTGTGCCAGCAGGACTGATCTGACCTACAAGGAACAGAATGCTGAATGAACAGAACAGACTGCTGGGAGAGGATATAAAAAGGGCTGGCGCGGCCTAGATCAGCCTCTCTGGACGCTGTTTTGACTCTGCCAGCCGGAGGTCTGTGTGACAGGGAGTTTGTTGACGATTCGTGGCCTACACATCGGCGAGCTGCGGACAGCATCACTTCTTCAATGCAGTGGATTCCAGTGGACTGCAGCGTGGCATGGTGGCCGCCATTATCCAGGGCCAAGACACAGAGAGAGAGTTCCGGCTGGAGTCTTCTTTTCATCTGTACCGTTATCTAATCCATCTGAGATCCAGAGTGGCGAGCGGGCATAGCCCATGTTATAGTTAAGGACACTGCTGTTAAACATCACCCACACCATTTAGCTGGTGGTACTTGTAGTCCCACAGCAGTTATATCCTATTTCATGACAGACACAGCAAGCAGATGCCTATGCTCAGTATCACAGTTGCCAACATTGCAAAAAAAAATCCGGGACACTTTTTTGCATGTAGGCTGAGCCTTGCTATACTTAGGGGGCGGGGCATTAATTTGTAGGCGTGGCATAGCAAAATTGTAAAATGCGGCGAAGCGCACCAATGTGTAAAATGGGCGTGGTTTACGTGGAATGGTGGGTGTGGTTTAAATGGGCGTGGCTCGGAAGTGGTTAGAGGAAAGAGAAAGAAAGAAAGAAAGAAAGAAAGAAAGAAAGGATTCTACACCACAATAGAAATATGTGTATTCCAGAAAATTTAACATATCGGCAGATAAAGATACTCCAAACACCTGGTGTTGGCGCTTCAATCATCCCAGCACCATGACTGTTATGGTGTCAGGATGATTGAAGTGCATTATTTCTATTATTACATTGTAATATAAAATTTAATCATTCAACTCACCATAATGCTGAATCAGTGGATCCCTAAGCGTGTCACCTGCCACCAGATGCCAGCAGAGTCCGTCCTTGCATCAGGTGCCTCCCCAGCAGAGTCCGTCCTTGCATCAGGTGCCTCCCCAGCAGAGTCTGTCCTTGCATCAGGTGCCTCCCCGGCAGAGTCCGTCTTTGCATCAGGTGCCTCCCCTGCAGTCCATCCTTGCACCAGGTGGCTCCCCAGCAGAGTCCGTCCTTGCATCAGGTGCCTCTCCAGCAGTCCATCCTTGCATCAGGTGCCTCTCCAGCAGAATCCGTCCTTGCATCAGGTGCTTCCCCAGCAGAGTCCGTCCTTGCATCAGGTGCCTCCCCAGCAGAGTCTGTTCTTGCATCAGGTGCCTCCCCAGCAGTCCATCCTTGCATCAGTTGCCTCCCCAGCAGAGTCCGTCCTTGCATCAGGTGCCTCCCCAGCAGAGTCTGTCCTTGCAACAGATGCCTCCCCAGCAGAGTCTGTCCTTGCATCAGGTGACTCCCCAGGAGTCCATCCTTGCATCAGGTGCCTTCCCAGCAGAGTCCGTCCTTGCATCAGGTGCCTCCCCAGCAGAGTCTGTCCTTGCAACAGATGCCTCCCCAGCAGAGTCTGTCCTTGCATCAGATGCCTCCCCAGCAGAGTCCGTCCTTGCATCAGATGCCTCCCCAGCAGAGTCCGTCCTTGCATCAGATGCCTCCCCAGCAGAGTCCGTCCTTGCATCAGGTGCCTCCCGAGCAGAGTCTGTCCTTGCATCAGATGCCTCCCCAGCAGAGTCCGTCCTTGGATCAGGTGCCTCCCCAGCAGAGTCCGTCCTTGGATCAGTTGCCTCCCCAGCAGAGTCCGTCCTTGCATCAGGTGCCTCCCCAGCAGAGTCCGTCCTTGCATCAGATGCCTCCCCAGCAGAGTCCGTCCTTGCATCAGATGCCTCCCCAGCAGAGTTCGTCCTTGCATCAGGTGCCTCCCCAGCATTACCACTACACTAATTACCCCGCCACCCACTAGACTACACTACACTGATTACCCCGCCACCCACTACACTACACTGATTACCCCGCCACCCATTACACTACACTGATTACCCCGCCACCCACTACACATGTTACATCTCTGCACACATGTTCAATCACTGCACACATGTTCCATTATTGTACATCACTGCACACATGTTCCATCATTGTACATCACTGCACACATGTTCCATCATTGTACATCACTGCACACATGTTCCATCATTGTACATCACTGCACAAATGTTCCAGCATTGTACATCACTGCACAAATGTTCCAGCATTGTACATCACTGCACACATGTTCCATCTCTACACATCACTGCACACATGTTCCATCATTGTACATGACTATTGTAAAACCGATGTATTCCAGTACTGCCCACCACATTATACCCCATACCTTACTTATCTTAATCAAAGAGACCACACATTGCTGTTTTGGAGTAAAACATGGCCATAGCAGCCTCCTTTATTTTTTTTAACTGTTCCATCAGTTATCAAAAACTTTAACCATCAAAACACATAAACCCAGAAACATAACAGAAATATTGCCCCCTAGTGTTGGTCTTTGCAGGAACCTCAAATTCGCCATAATCATATTAACCCGATATTCCTCATCATATTAAATTCTTATTATCCCGGGACACTGCGGTACCTTACCAATGGTCATAGGCCTCAAGCCGATCAGCTACTCAGAGACGACCACTGACCGCAGTGCCCCCATTATCCAACTCATCCAGCTAAACTCCTGTTAGCTGGAAACCATCCTCAGAACCCATACCACTGATGGTTCCTGACCACTTGCTTATTCGAGGTACTTCCTTCTCCCGCAAAGACCAAACACCCGCCACTGCTACGACAATCCGTCCACCTGAAAAGAAAAATTGACAACAGAAAACCATACTGTGACCACATTAAAATTCCTCCTTCCTACATTGCTTATAAGGGAGGGAGGGTGGGAAACTTTCCCCTGCGCTGTGTTAACTCAGAGGGGCGGGGTCTTCCTTTTATCTAGCCTTCACCCCTCCCCTCTATATTTCCATTAGCCAATAGTTAATCTTCTCTTATTACATACTCTGTTCACTCAGTCATGCCCAGCCCTCCACCTATGGCATTCTGTCTTTTTGCTCCGGGCTTTTCTTGACTATTGTAAAACCGATGTATTCCAGTACTGCCCACCACATTATACCCCATACCTTACTTATCTTAATCAAAGAGACCACACATTGCTGTTTTGGAGTAAAACATGGCCGTAGCAGCCTCCTTTATTTTTTTTAACTGTTCCATCAGTTATCAAAAACTTTAACCATCAAAACGCATAAACCCAGAAACATAACAGAAATATTGCCCCCTAGTGTTGGTCTTTGCAGGAACCTCAAATTCGCCATAATCATATTAACCCGATATTCCTCATCATATTAAATTCTTATTATCCCGGGACACTGCGGTACCTTACCAATGGTCATAGGCCTCAAGCCGATCAGCTACTCAGAGACGACCACTGACCGCAGTGCCCCCATTATCCAACTCATCCAGCTAAACTCCTGTTAGCTGGAAACCATCCTCAGAACCCATACCACCGATGGTTCCTGACCACTTGCTTATTCGAGGTACTTCCTTCTCCCGCAAAGACCAAACACCCACCACCGCACCGAAGGGAAAACACCTTTACCCTTTGGTGCTCCTCAAAACCTTAAGGGCTCGTTGAATCCCATCCTGCAAACCCAAAGACCATAAATCAGTCCCCACATTGTTCAGATGGACCCCATCCCTTCGTAGATACCGCCATGTATCCACCTCCAATTCGAAATGTCGGACCACCAACCCACCATTCCGTACCACAAACTTGCCCATGTCTCGGTTAATTTTCCTCCGGGCCCTGTTGATTCCAGCCACGGACCTAGCCCCCCTCCACTCTAACCGTGCCACCATGTCTGACCAGACGATAATCATGTCCGGGAATGACATCCTTAGCCTCAGGAAATCAGACTTCATATCCCGAGTCACTTCTAGCATGGACCTGAAACCCAAATCGTTGCCACCTACGTGCAGTACCAGAACGTCAGGTGGCCTGTCCAAACGCGCAAAACGGTGCACCTCCGGAACCATCTTACTCCACAACATTCCTGGAATTCCCAGCCAGCGGACACACGCCTCCGGTCTTGGGAACCCCAGCTGCCGACCCTCATGACGAACATCGGCTCTCTTAGCCCCCCAGAAAACAAACGAATGGCCCAGTATCCAGACCAACGCCTGCATTTGACCTGTAATTGCAAGAAGACATTCCCCATGAGAATCTCCCATCACCCTTATATATTCCCAGCAATCCGAACAGAAACCCAAACCAAAACATAAACAACGCCCCATGACTTGTACCCCCACATTATTCCAGTCCCCACCAGTAGCTGTGGGTGTACGTATAACCGGAACCTCCTGGATTCCCAGCGGCCTATCTTCTTAACCGCCTCCTCATCCATCCCACATCTGGCCGCCTCCGTAGCTGCCCCGATCCTAAAAGAGTGCGAGGAAAATTCATTTTCCTTGAGTCCCAAAGCCCGAAGGGACTTCCTGAACACCGCAATGAACTGATACCTTGAAAGTGGGATTCCGTCCTCGTGTACCAAAAAGGAACCCACCCCGACGGTCGCACCTCCAAGTACCCTTTTACAGCCCTTACCGGGCCCAACACGGAACCTGGGACCGGAAAAACCTGGACCAACTTACCTCTGCCCATCTGGTCCGTCTTAGACCTCCTCAGCACCAGCGACACCCCTTGCTCCGTCCAGCCCACCTCGCTATCAAGCAACCCCCCGTGTACTGCTTTTGACGGGCTGACCAACTCACCTATTCTGAATGCTCCAAAGAATGCCAGTGAGAATGCCACCGTGAACAACAAAACTTTGTATGGGGATGAACATAAGCCCTGTAACTGCCCCATGATCTTGACCAAGAGAGCAAACGAAACCGGTCGCCTGCCATCCGGCTTCTGCCCCCCCGCCCATAACCCTTAAGTGCCTGCCGCACCCAAAAATCTTTTGTAAAATCGGGGCAACCTTGCCATTTGAACAAAAAAGGCCAAGCCTGCCATCTTCTTACCCAAACTGGACCTGGACACACGGGCCTCCATGTTTCTAGCCAGGAAATACAGCACCAATAACCTGACATTGGGACCCACAGGATCCGCTCCTGCTTCCCGAACCATCTCTTTCCATTCCAACCACACCTTCTCATACGCCCCCCATGTGCCCGTACTCACCGATTTTTTGATCCAACCTGACACTATTCCAACGGAATCTTCCACAGCCAGCCTGGACAAGGGACCCCACGTTGCTCCGCCCCCGGTGAGAACTCTCGGAACTTGTCCCACTGAAAGCGAGACAGCGCATCAGCTATGACATTGTCCACCCCCGGAAGGTGCACCGCATACACAAACACATTGAGCTGCAAACATCTCAACACCAGATGGCGCAGAAGACGCACCACCGGGGGGGAAGATGCCGACACTTTGTTGATGACTTGTACTACCCCCAGGTTGTCCCCATGAAAACGCACTTTCAGATCCCTGAAACACGCCCCCCACAACTCCACCGCCAGCACCACAGGGAACAGTTCCAACAGAACCAAATTCTTGGTGAAACCAGCGTCCATCCAGGATTGCGGCCATGGGCCCGCACTCCACCTGCCCTGAAAGTAAGCCCCAAAACCTGCCCCCCCCAGCCGCATCTGTGTATAGTTCTAAATCAAAATTGCTAATAGGGCCCGACATCCATAACGCTCTCCCATTGAAAGACTCTAAGAATGAATGCCAAACCCGCAAGTCCGCCTTGTGTTCTCTGCTCAAACTCACAAAGTGCGTGGGGGACCGTACCCCAGCCGTGCTAGCTGACAGCCGTCTGCAAAACACCCTGCCCATTGGCAGAATGCGGCACGCAAAATTGAGCTTTCCCAGTAGCGACTGTAAAACCCTAAGCTGCACTTTCCTTACCCCCATCATGACCTTCAGCTCAGTCTTGAGCGACTCCAATTTGTCCAATGGTAGGCGGCACTCCATGGCCTCCGAATCCAGGACAATACCCAAAAACGTGATAACTGTGCGAGGTCCCTCCGTTTTGTCATTTGCCAATGGTATCCCAAACCGCTCTGCAACGTGCTCCAATGTGGCCAGGAGCACAGCGCAGATTCTGGATGAGGCCGGACCCACGCAAAGGAAATCGTCCAAGTAGTGAATGATTGAATTCACCCCTGACACATCCCTGACCACCCATTCCACGAACGAACTGAACTGTTCGAACAGTGCGCACGATATGGAGCATCCCATAGGCAAGCACTTATCCACATAGAACTCATTGTCCCACTTACAACCCAGGAGGTGAAAACTATCCGGGTGAACAGGCAACAATCTAAACGCCGCCTCTATGTCTGTTTTTGCCATCAGCGCCCCCTGGCCATACCTGCGAACCCACCCCACCGCAGCATCAAAGGAAGTGTAACTGACCGTACATGCTTCCGGATCAATAGCGTTATTGACCGACCTGCCCTTCGGGAAAGACAGGTGGTGAATGAGGCGGAACTTGTTGGGCTCCTTCTTAGGTACCACCCCGAGCGGGGAGACCACCAAGTTCACCAGGGGAGGGGACCGGAAAGGACCCCCCATCCGGCCCAAAGCAACCTCCTTGCGCAGCTTTTCCGTGACCACTGCAGGTTGCTGCAAGGCCGATCGCAGATTGCGTGCGATCGGGGGAATAACCTGCAAAGAACATGGAATGCGAACCCCCTCTGAAAACCCTTGTTCCAACAACCTTGCCGCCCCCTTGTCCGGATACCTACCGAGGAACAGCCGCATCCTTTCCACCATCACCGGAGTCCTCCCTTTTCTGCCCAGAGTCCCCGGCCCGCCCCTTACCTCGCTTAAAGCATCTAGCCTGTGTATGGGAGCCTCCGCAACCGGAGCACTCATGCTTGAAACGACAGGACCCCCCAAACTTGCAGGAGCCCTCATTATATTGCCAGCACACCCCCTTTTGTTTCCCGACCGATTGTCCTGGGGAAGAGGTTCCACCGCCCCTCCCCCCCCCCTGAAAAAACTGACTAGAAGCCCTCGGCGCCGTCATCAACCGCATCCATAAGCTTATGTCCTTATTATCCCACCGCAGACCAGGCCTCACCGCTCTCTTCTGCCTGAATTGTTCATCATATCTGAGCCACCCCGTGCCCCCGTACACTCTGTATGCTTCTCCTATAGCGTCCTGATAACTAAATAGTGCCGAACAATGTTCCGGGTTCTTCTGCCCTATAACACTAGCCATGATGGAGAACGCTTGCAACCAGTTTGTAAACGTCCGTGGGATCAGCCTATATCTCCTCTTCTCCTCATCCTCTTTTTTTGAATCATCCGGTTTTACCCTGTCCAGATGAAACTTCTCTAATGGCAGAAGTGAGAACATCTCCACATACTCACCCTTCCATATCTTTTCCTTCACTTCGGGTTTCAGGTGAGATCCCAACAATGCCTCATAACACACATACATCTCACATTTAGCAGCATCATCCAACCTAATGACATCCTGCCTTGCCGCCTGTTCCACCGCACCACCCTCTTTTGTGGCCACAGCTGCAGAACCCATCCCTACAGCATCCCCCACCCCAATATTCCCCGCAGGTGTAACCGGTGACCCCACCACGGCAGCGGGCCCAGCCGTCCCTGTTGGCAGGACCCACGCCGCCGCCGGACTGACTCGCCCGCCATCCCCCTGTTCAAATTGGCTGACTAAGGATTTTATGCTCGCAAGAAACCCCTGCAGCCCGTCCGGCCGTGCACCTCCCCCATCCTGGAACGCACCCCCCCCCCTGCCTGTCCATCATCTTGACCCCGAACTTGCACTGCAAAACCCACACCCGCAGCCGACATACCCACCTGGGCACCATTCCCCTCCTGGCCCCCAGCAGAAACAATTGAAAGGGACTTACCAGGCTGCCTGGAAGAACTCACACCAGCCGATCCACTCGAATCCACCGCTGCCTCCGACCGTCCGGGTCTCCGATCCTCCTCCGAGCTGCACACTTCACCCTCTGACAGCACACCAGCCAGCTCCTCACCACCGGACGATAGCTCACCAGGTGACCTGTCCCTGGAAGCCGAGGGGTCAGGACCCGATTGGTCCCACCTCCGCGCACCTGACCCGCCCGCCGATTTCTTAACTGCCTTGCCTCCACGCTGTCTCTGCTCACCCGCACCGCCGTCATCACTCACTGGCACACCACCTCCTGCACCCGATGTCCGGCCGAGGGGGGGGATGCCCGGATGCCGCGGCCACCGATGACCCCCGCAGGAGCCCCAAACCCGCCGGGGACCCCGAGGGGCCGGGCCCGCCTGATCCGACTCCACGCGCCGCGCGGGCCTATCGACCACACCGGGAACTCCCGGTGCGGCCCCCCCGCTGAGCTCCGCACTTGAGGGGGATTCCTTCTGGTACCCCCCGCCTTGGGCATTGCGGCGCGCTTAGCCGGGAGGCCCGAAGGGGCCCTAGGGGGACTCCCAATCTGCCGCTGAGCTCTCGGGGAGGGGCCCGGTGAGTAGCGATCCGGGGGTCTAGACCTCCGAGCTCGCCCAGCCTCTCTCCCCGCGGTACCTTGTGACCCGGCCGGACTTGAAAGCATCGGCCCCAGGGTCTCCTGGAGCCAATCCTCGCCCCATGTCACAGCCTCTGCCCGAAGCTGGGCCAGAAGTTTGTCTACAGAAGACATGCTGCTGCTAGCTGACATGCTGCTGGAAACTTTCCCCTGCGCTGTGTTAACTCAGAGAGGCGGGGTCTTCCTTTTATCTAGCCTTCACCCCTCCCCTCTATATTTCCATTAGCCAATAGTTAATCTTCTCTTATTACATACTCTGTTCACTCAGTCATGCCCAGCCCTCCGCCTATGGCATTCTGTCTTTTTGCTCCGGGCTTTTCTTCACTGCACACATGTTCCATCATTGTACATCACTGCACACATGTTCCACCATTGCACATCACAGCACACATGTTCCATCTCTGCACATCACTGCACACATGTTCCATCTCTACACATCACTGCACACATGTTCCATCTCTGCACATCACTGCACACATGTTCCATCTCTGCACATCACTGCACACATGTTCCATCTCTGCACATCACTGCACAAATGTTCCATCTCTGCACATCACTGCACACATGTTCCATCTCTGCACATCACTGCACACATGTTCCACCTCTGCACATCACAGCACACATGTTCCACCTCTGCACATCACAGCACACATGTTCCATCTCTGCACACATGTTCCATCTCTGCACATCACAGCACACATGTTCCATCTCTGCACATCACAGCACACATGTTCCATCTCTGCACATCACTGCACAAATGTTCCATCTCTGCACATCACTGCACAAATGTTCCATCTCTGCACATCACAGCACACATGTTCCATCTCGGCACATCACTGCACACATGTTCCATCTCTGCACATCACTGCACACATGTTCCATCTCTGCACATCACTGCACACATGTTCCACCTCTGCACATCACAGCACACATGTTCCATCTCTGCACATCACTGCACACATGTTCCATCTCTGCACATCACTGCACACATGTTCCACCTCTGCACATCACAGCACACATGTTCCACCTCTGCACATCACAGCACACATGTTCCATCTCTGCACACATGTTCCATCTCTGCACATCACAGCACACATGTTCCATCTCTGCACACATGTTCCATCTCTGCACATCACTGCCCACATGTTCCATTCATGCACACATGTTGGTAAACAGGGTTTAGTGTAGAACTTTGACAAGAGGGGTCACTGGCCCTCATCACCTTTGCTCAGGCAGATAAACAGGGTTTAGTGTAGAACTATGACAAGAGGGGTCACTGGCCCTCATCACCTTTGCTCAGGCAGATAAACAGGGTTTAGTGTAGAACTATGACAAGAGGGGTCACTGGCCCTCATCACCTTTGCTCAGGCAGATAAACAGGGTTTAGTGTAGAACTATGACAAGAGGGGTCACTGGCCCTCATCACCTTTGCTCAGGCAAACATGTAAATCTCCAGGCTGCACATATTGTATTTCCCACACAGCCTGAACTTCAGGAGGGAGGTGCAGCTCTGAGTGACGAGGCAGCAGACCAATCAGCTTCCAGCTGTATTCGGGTGACTCCTGCTGGGATGTAGATAGCAGTGTAGGAGAGACGTGGGCGGTGCTGTTCTCCTCACTGACACAAGAGATAGGAGTAGATGTGAGGAGAATGTGAACAAGTCACACATACAGGATACTTGCCGGTCGGTGCTGTTGAACTGAAGCCAAGCCGTGCTCTGAGTTCTCTCACCGCTCCGGGAAGTGTTCTCTTCCTCCCCCGGCTCTCTGGTCTCATAGAAGATTGGCTGCTTCTCCCCTCACCACTGAACACATGGGGAATAATCCTCGTATCTGCGGCGGCGACCATCTTTTTGTAGCCCGCTGGCCAATTTTCCAAAACATTCCCGATTTCCAAAGGCAAAATCCCGGGAAAATAAGCGGGACAAAAAAAAATCGGGACGAGGGTCCCAAATTCGTGATTGTCCCGGGAAAAACGGGACTGTTGGCAACTATGCAGTATACATTACTAATTTCAGTAGTCACCTCAGATGACATCTTTAGGATCATAAAATAAGGGAGTAATAATACTACCAGGATCAATCACAGCTTTGATAACTTTGCTATAACTTGCCATTTTGGATTACTTTCGTTACAACATAAAGAGACTAGCTGAAGTTATCTGGATTTTAAGAAATACCCTTTTAACCTTTTTATCATCTTCTCCCCTCATCTGCTCAAATTGCATTGAACTGCTAAAGGGAGCCGTCCTATTAAATATAATGTTGTTTATACTGTTTCTCCACATTGTGCAGGATTTGCTGGCCTGTGAGTTGAGGAGGCAGAGGGGAGAGATCTGACACATAAGATATAGTGTCAGGTGTCTACTCTCCTGTTTACCTGTTCACATAGGTTTCCGTGATTGAGTTAGTATTTGAGTTCATTCACAACTAAGAAGACTTTACACGAATATATATGTATTGTTTTTATTTGATAAGTTTGAGATAAAGGGCGGTGTATACAGGAGTGTTTCCATTACTGGCAAAGTTGAGATATATATATATATATATATATATATATATATTAGGGCTGTGGAAATTAACTATTAATTCCTTGATTAATCGATTAATTTTTTTGATCAATCAAAATTCTTTTGATCGGTACTCACCTCTCCGCCGGCTTCCGGGTCTTCAGGGTGTTCTATCGGAGATCCGGTGATATCACGGACACCGGCGGGGCTTGCCGTGTCCATCTGAAGGGCTCCTTTGCTGTGCCTTCATATCTGCATGCCGGCGGGACCTTACTATCTGCCACACACAAGGGCTGTTACACTTCCCTCTATCATTTCCCTCTATCAACCTGGGATTCTACAGCCATCCACTGGGAGTTGTGATAGTTCCCTTCACGGGACATCTACATGCCGACGGACTGATGTTAACCCCTCCTCATCTGGATTCAGCAGTGGTATCATTGTACACATTTTTATACCAGTATCATACTTGGCTACATGTTTTTATGACTGCTTTTGCTACCGTTTGGTATTACTCGCAACATTTTTACAGTTTATGTAGCTACATTGATTTTATCTCCAGTGCAATATTTATTTTGTTACCTACTTTAAGACTATAAAAGTTTTAATGCTATTCCCATCAAGTGCTGCCTTTGTGTGTTTTTTGTATCCTGCTATCCATTTTTCCAGTGGTTGGTAGCCGCACTAGGAATCGGCCTGCAAGGAGATCAGCTAAAAGTAGTTGGATCTGTATGTGCGTTATAATTAATCAAAATTAGTCAATTAATCGATAAAAAAAAACAAAAAACGATGAATCGAACACGAAAATTGTAATTAGTAACAGCCCTAATATATATGTAGCGGCCTCACCCCATCTCCTTTGTCTAGGGGTATGTCACACGACAGGGTGAGATGCGCTACGACCCATGTCCTCCCCATAGCTGTGGGTGAGGTGAAGGCCAGTATCAGATATTTCCTCGGGCCTGTGTGCTTTTGTCTAGAATACAGTCCTGCTGTGTCAATACTTCCCTCTGCTCCCATTAACCAGAGTTCCACACACCGATCACAGTCCAACTCTTGCTTTATTGTACATCTCACAATAAACAGTGCTTCAGCAGCCATCTGGTTGCGACTTGATAACATTTTGATACGGGGATGAGCAGGTCGAGGCACTATCCTGGTTATAAACTAAACCACTGCGATCTCGCCAGCGGTTACTATAGCATTCAGCTAGAAAGGACTTCGAATCTGAGAGTCTCTACCAGCGACTCAAGAGAACGTAGATAGGAGTACCTTTGCTGCGTTGCGGCCCCTATCAGAGGAAGATGTCCCTCCAAGGGAGTTACCAGAGGCCCATCCATCACTGGGTTGATGCTGCTCCAGACTGTCCGAATGGGTAACCTCCCCGGCCTCCTCACCTCAGACATGGGCCCCATCCACCTCAGGGACCCTCGGACGTCTCCACCCTCGCGGGATCCAGTCAAAGTCACTGGACCCCAGGCCTCCTAGTTTAGTACCTCACCCCAGGCTGAAGGTGCCTGGGATGGACTCCAACTCCATTCCGGTCAGGCCTAGGGCGCCTGGGCCGGAATCCAGAACCGCCCGCACCCAGGCCTGAGGTGCCTGGGTGCGTGAAGAAGATCCTCCCGAAGACAGACCTCGTGGTTAGGGCGTCTCCCCCTTTTATCTCCTCCCTTCGACACCACGGCAGGTTCCCCGCCCTCGCCATACCATCTCCGGAAAGGGACAAAAAGGGTAGCACTGTAATGGCAAATCTACCTTGAGCCTCCAGGTACCCCGCCACCCAGAGGCCAAGGAGATTATTACACCATCCAATCCTCCACGAACACAAGTGGTCCACTATTACACACCTGGGTGTCCCACCTAAATTTAGAGACCCCGCTACATACTCCCCCCTGTGATTTGACGCTGGTCCCCAGCGTCTGGTGCGAACCCATGTCTCCCATGGAGTGACGACACAAGCTTAGCCCCAGAGGCTATCCCTAAATTTCTGAACCTCAACCATACCAAGACCTGCTCAAAGGGGAAAGGGAACACAAAACAATAAAACTTTTCCCTAAAACATCTATCATGTACACATATACAATCCCTCCCTTCACTGTCTAAGAACCACCCCATACTCAGCAGTCTTGACAGACAAATCTCCTGCAGAAGGGAAGAGAAAAAAAAAACACAACACACAAAATAAAATCACATCCTGACATCTTTCTGTGTTATTTTGGAATGAATGGTTCCATCAACCAATGGACCCACTCGCTCCAATGAGTAAAGTGATGCGCGTGTAAAAAAAAAAAAACAGCCGTTGCACAACACTGCCACCTGGTGACAGCGCCGCGGTAATGACACTTGGTGCAATCTTCATTCTTCCTGCGTCCCTACACTAATTCTACCCCCAAAGTCTGTCTTCGAACTGTGAGGAAGAGAGAACAAACAAAAAAAACTGCTCTCATTCCTCCTGAAGTGTAGAAACAAAAGCCCAAATAAAAAAATAGGGCACAGTTCGGATGTTCCAGCAAGAACACCTCTGGAAGATTGTAGGAAAGGAAACAACAAGTGAGTCTCTTCTCACAAATAGAATTTCGGGTCAGGGAAGAACAAAGGCTTCAGATGCTTATCAAAAACCTCAATTGAATAGTCAGCATCCTCTCCATCCTTCCTGCAGATGCGCACTTTGTCTGCGTGGATATGGCGACCCCACATCCAGTCTGCTCTGCAGTCCCGAAACTTTTTCGACACGGATGGCGAACAGGACAAATATCTTCGTGCATGGGGTACTTTGAGCTTTTCCCAAACAAATTCGTCATACCATCTCTGGCGTATGACCTCAACTTCAAAAAGTAAGTCCCGAGGCAAGTAGGGATATTCCCACCCATACTCACGGGCGACTCTCTGTGAGAAAAGTCGTTGCAATCTGGCCAAAGGAGGCATGGCTTTCCGCTCACCTTCTCCGGGTTGAACGATGGCATCCGGATGCCGAGGTACTTTCACTACCTCTGATGGCTTTTCTCTCGGTGCTCGTAGTGAGGCTCGCTGCAACCCTGCCACCAAGACAGGCGATGTTGTAGATTGTGGGAAGGCACTCTGAGGACTAGACTTCCTCGTAGAATCCGGGGCTTGTACCCGGGGCGTGCTGTCTCCTATTGACATAGGGGAATCCTGCGGTACACGTAACACAGGTAATGGGCGTTTGTCCCAGCCCTTCCGATGAAACAGTTCATCAATCTCCCCGTCATCTCCACAATCTGACAGCGACTCTAGGTCGGAAGTGTCATACATCTCGGCGGGAAGGTAGTCTCTGGTAGACATGGTACTACCCTCCCTTGCGGGATCCACCGGCTGTGGACCCCCGACACCTCCAACCACCACCACAGTCCCAGCCCCTGGCTCACCTTGACCTTTTGTAGAACTGGGATGTCCAGGACTCTTCCAACCGGATCCATCCAGGCCAGGCAAGCGACGGGGTGAAGCTCGACCACGACCACAGGAGGCCTGCACCAGGCCAACTTTCCTCTTCGGAGGTGGGAGCAGAGAATCTGTGATGACCGAAGCAGCATCCTCGGATTTTTCTCTCTCAGTCTCTGATTGGGCAGTCACATCGCCCTGGTCAGTGAGTACGGGAACCTCCGCAAAGGCCTGGATCTCTCCTTCTAGAGTAGCGGTACCTGTGAGGCTGTTGAGGCGAAGGGCCCGGGGCCTTACTGTGGATGGCTCCACCTCGAACAAGAACTCTTTGCATGCCTCGCAATGCCCGAATGGCTTCAGGTGGACCACCAGTCCCGAACATCTGGGACAGATCACGCCGAGGGCCTCCGTGTCTCTGCATGAGTACAAAGCCAATTGCCCTCGGGGCCTGAGTCTTATCCCCGTGTCTGTAAGGGGAGCAGTGAACGTAGTCATCTTCATGGGGTAGGGAACCGGAATCCACGGGGAGCTTGAGGCCATCCCGACTATCTGCTGCTCCATCACGCACTGACCACGCGCCGAAGTCTCCACGTGAGTTCCTCCACATGGCCAGACTCCTCCCATGACTTGCACGTTTTCACGGGCTTCCTTCAAGCTCCGCCCACGAACTGTACAGTCACGGGGTGCCTCGTGGCGCAGTGCAATAAAAGCCCCCACATGTAGTACTTCACACGGCTGGACTCCTCCCTCTTCTCGCTCCTCTGCATGGGCCTTTCCCGTTTTAGGGTCATTTCCACGACTTTGAGCAGGGATGCACTTTGGCCAATCACATGGCTGACCTGCTCGGAACTCCTCCGGGCAGCAAAGTCCAGACACAGCCATTCTTTCTTCCAAAGTTAAAACACACATCCTCCCGGACTCTCGAGCCCCCACGTGTAGCGGCCTCACCCCATCTCCTTTGTCTAGGGGTATGTCACACGACAGGGTGAGATGCGCTACGGCCCATGTCCTCCCCATAGCTGTGGGTGAGGTGAAGGCCAGTATCAGATATTTCCTCGGGCCTGTGTGCTTTTGTCTAGAATACAGTCCTGCTGTGTCAATACTTCCCTCTGCTCCCATTAACCAGAGTTCCACACACCGATCACAGTCCAACTCTTGCTTTATTGTACATCTCACAATAAACAGTGCTTCAGCAGCCACCTGGTTGCGACTTGATAACATTTTGATACGGGGATGAGCAGGTCGAGGCACTATCCTGGTTATAAACTAAACCACTGCGATCTCGCCAGCGGTTACTATAGCATTTAGCTAGAAAGGACTTAGAATCTGAGAGTCTCTACCAGCGAATCAAGAGAACATAGATAGGAGTACCTTCGCTGCGTTGCGGCCCCTATCAGGGGAAGATTTCCTTACAAGGGAGTTACCAGAGGCCCATCCGTCACTGGGTTGATGCTACTCCAGACTCTCCGAATGGGTAACCTCCCCGGCCTCCTCACCTCAGACATGGGCCCCATCCACCTCAGGGACCCTCGGACGTCTCCACCCTCGCGGGATCCAGTCGAAGTCACTGGACCCCAGGCCTCCTAGTTTAGTACCTCACCCCAGGCTGAAGGTGCCTGGGATGGACTCCAACTCCATTCCGGTCAGGCCTAGGGCGCCTGGGCCGGAATCCAGAACTGCCCGCACCCAGGCCTGAGGTGCCTGGGCGCGTGAAGAAGATCCTCCTGAAGACAGACCTCGTGGTTAGGGCGTCTCCCCCTTTTATCTCCTCCCTTCGACACCACGGCAGGTTCCCCGCCCTCGCCGTACCATCTCCGGAAAGGGACAAAAAGGGTAGCACTGTAATGAAAAATCTACCTTGAGCCTCCAGGTACCCCGCCACACAGAGGCCAAGAAGATTATTACACCATCCAATCCTCCACGAACACAAGTGGTCCACTATTACACACCTGGGTGTCCCACCTAAATTTAGAGACCCCGCTACATATATATATATATATATATATATATATATATATATATATATATATGCGTGTGTGTATCTTGTGTTTTGATAACACAGTAAACATGTTTGAACTGTTTCCTTAAGGCTCCATGTACACAGAAGCTGCTAAACTGCAGTTAATGGGCGTTTTGCCGTTTTTTTAAAAAGCCCATTAACTGCACTCTATGTTAGCCTATGTGTTCATGTACACATAACGTTTTTTAGCTTTAATGAGCATTGGAGTTAATGGGCTTTTTTCTGAACGCAAGAAATTTGCGTTCAAAGTGCCGTTTTTCGGCAGAAAAAACGCAAAAAACGAAAAACGCTGAAAAACGCTCATAAACGCTCATAAATGCTCAAAAACGCTGGCCGCGAGCGTTTTCTAGCAATTTTTGGTCCATTGAAAAATTTTTTTTTTTTTTTTTTTTTTTTAAAGCTAAAAAACGCTACACTGAAAAACGCTAATAAAAGCTAGTAAAAAAAACGCTGATAAAAGCTAGCTTTTTCTGCTGCTTTAA
Organism: Rana muscosa; assembly: GCA_029206835.1. NCBI lineage: Eukaryota > Metazoa > Chordata > Amphibia > Anura > Ranidae > Rana > Rana muscosa. Next base: position 1,140,065,940 of record CM055116.1, on the reverse strand, counting down.
AAACGACCGTTTTTGAGCTTCTGTGTACATGGAGCCTAATACTGTGTGAGTCTCTGTTTACTACCAAAGCTGGTGATATGATGGCACCCAGGGTGTCAGAGGTAAGGGAGGATTTGCAGAGTCGAGGTAATCAGTGGGGTACAGAGTCTATAAGCAGCCCTTACGGGGGTACCGCTACATATGAACAGGTGAAACTGGGAAAATTTGAATATCGTGCAAAAGTTCATTTATTTCACTAATGCAACTTAAAAGGTGAAACTAATATATGAGATAGACTCATTACATGCAAAGCAAGATAGTTCAAGCCATGATGTGTCATAATTGTGATGATTATGGCTTACAGCTCATGAAAACCCCAAATCCACAATTTCAGAAAATTGGAATATTACATGCAATCAATAAAACAAGGATTGTACATAGAACAATATCGGACCTCTGAAAAGTAGAAGTATGCATATGTACTCTACTTGGTTTGGGCCCCTTTTGCAGCAATTACTGCCTCAATGCGGCGTGGCATGGAAGCCATCAGCCTGTGGCACTGCTAAGGTTTTATGGAAGACCAGGATACTTCAATAGCGGCCTTCAGCTCTTCTGCATTGTTCAGTCTCATGTCTCTCATCTTTCTCTTGGCAATGCCCCATAGATTCTCTATGGGGTTCAGGTCAGGCAAGTTTTCTGGCCAATCAAGCACAGTAATCCCACAGTCATTGAACCAGGTTTTGGTGCTTTTGGCAGTGTGGGCAGGTGCCAAGTCCTGCTGGAAAATGAAGTCAGCGTCCCCATAGAGCTCAAATAAAACAAGAAATTGGTCGCACACAGGGATGAGCCGAACACCCCCCTGTTCGGTTCGCACCAGAACCTGCGAACAGACAAAATGTTCGTGTAAACTTTAGAACCCTATTAAATACAATGGACTCGAACGTTCGAAATCTAAAGTGTTAATTATAAAGGCTAATATGCAAGTTATTGTCCTAAAAAGTGTTTGGGGACCCGGGTCCTGCCCCAGGGGACATGTATCAATGCAAAAAGAAGTTTTAAAAACGGCCGTTTTTTCGGGAGCAGTGATTTTAATAATGCTTAAAATGAAACAATAAAAGTGAAATATTCCTTTAAATTTCGTACCTAGGGGGTGTGTATGATATGCATGTGAAGTGGCGCATGTTTCCCGTGCTTAGAACTGTCCCTGCAAAAAATGTCATTTTTAAAAGAAAAAAATGCATTTAAAACTGACTCGCGGCTATTAATGAATTGTCGGCTCCCGGCAATACATACAAAAGTCATTGATAAAAAAAAAAAAAAAAGCGTGGGGGTTCCCCAGAATTCAATTACCAGGCCCTTCAGGTCTGGAATGGATATTAAGGGGAACCCCGCCGCAAATTTAAAAAAAAATTGACGTGGGGTTCCCCCAAATATCCATTCCAGGCCCTTCAGATCTGGCATGGATTTTAAGGGGAACTCCACCCCAAATTAAAAAAAAATGGCGTGGAGTCCCCCTAAAAATCCATACCGGACCCCTTATCCGAGCATGCAACCTGGCCGGCCGCAGGGGAAAAGGGGGGGACGAGAGAGCGGCCCCCCCTCCCTTCTGAACCGTACCAGGCCACATGCCCTCAACATGGGGAGGATGTCCCCATGTTGATGGGGACAAGGGCCTCATCCCCACAACCCTTGCCCGGTGGTTGTGGGGGTCTGCGGGCGGGGGGCTTATCGGAATCTGGAAGACCCCTTTAACAAAGGGGACCCCCAGATCCCGGCCCCCCCCACTATGTGAACTGGTAAGGGGTACATTGTACCCCTACCATTTCACGAAGAAAGCGTAAAAAAATGTTAAAAAAAACGCACAAACACCTTAAAAAAGTCCTTTATTAAAAAAAAAAAAAAAAACATTCCAGCGGTGAAATCCAGTGTCCCGCGGCGATCCCGATGTCCAGCGCTGTGCTTCATTGGTTGTGCCTGAGCGGACCTGATGGGGAACTCCCTTTCAGTATTTTAAATGTATAGACCCGCCCCTTCTAAAGTTCCCCATCAGATCCGCTCAGCGGACCAGATGCGGAACATGAAAAGGGGCGGGTCTATACATGTATTACCAAAGTGAGAGCAGTTCCCCATCAGGTCCGCCCCCTCGGTATGTCGGACCCGCCTACGTCTTTGGCTTGAGCGGGGAACTTCCTTCACTATGTAAATTTAAATTACACAGTGAAGGAAGTTCCCCGCTCAAGCCAATGACGTAGGCGGGTCCGACATACCGAGGGGGCGGACCTGATGGGGAACTGCTCTCACTTTGGTAATACATGTATAGACCCGCCCCTTCTCATGTTCCGCATCTGGTCCGCTGAGCGGACCTGATGGGGAACTTTAGAAGGGGCCGGTCTATACATTTAAAATACTGAGAGGGAGTTCCCCATCAGGTCCGCTCAGGCACAACCAATGAAGGACAGCGCTGGACATCGGGATCGCCGCGGGACACTGGATTTCACCGCTGGAATGTTTTTTTCTTTTTTTCTTTAATAAAGGACTTTTTCAAGGTGTTTGTGTGTTTTTTTAAACATTTTTTTACGCTTTCTTCGTGAAATGGTAGGGGTACAATGTACCCCTTACCAATTCACATAGGGGGGGCCGGGATCTGGGGGTCCCCTTTGTTAAAGGGGTCTTCCAGATTCCGATAAGCCCCCCGCCCGCAGACCCCCACAACCACCGGGCAAGGGTTGTGAGGATGAGGCCCTTGTCCCCATCAACATGGGGACATCCTCCCCATGTTGAGGGCATGTGGCTTGGTACGGTTCAGGAGGGAGGGGGGGCCGCTCTCTCGTCCCCCCCCCTTTTCCCCTGCGGCCGGCCAGGTTGCATGCTCGGATAAGGGGTCTGGTATGGATTTTTAGGGGGACTCCACGCCATTTTTTTTTTAAATTTGGGGTGGAGTTCCCCTTAAAATCCACGCCAGATCTGAAGGGCCTGGAATGGATATTTGGGGGAACCCCACGTCAATTTTTTTTTTAATTTGCGGCGGGGTTCCCCTTAATATCCATTCCAGACCTGAAGGGCCTGGTAATTAAATTCTGGGGAACCCCCACGCTTTTTTTTTTTTTTTTATCAATGACTTTTGTATGTATTGCCGGGAGCCGACAATTCATTAATAGCCGCGAGTCAGTTTTAAATGCATTTTTTCTTTCAAAAATGACATTTTTTGCAGGGACAGTTCTAAGCACGGGAAACATGCGCCACTTCACATGCATATCATACACACCCCCCAGGTACGAAATTTAAAGGAATATTTCACTTTTATTGTTTCATTTTAAGCATTATTAAAATCACTGCTCCCGAAAAAACGGCCGTTTTTAAAACTTCTTTTTGCATTGATACATTTTCCCTGGGGCAGGACCCGGGTCCCCAAACACTTTTTAGGACAATAACTTGCATATTAGCCTTTATAATTAACACTTTAGATTTCTCCCATAGATTTTTCGAATTTGCCGCGAACACCCCAATTTGTTCGCTTTTCGGCGAACGGGCGAACAGGCAATGTTCGAGTCGAACATGAGTTCGACTCGAACTCGAAGCTCATCCCTAGTCGCACACTGGAACTCCAACTTATCTTGATGTCATCTTTATTGTCAAAAGGATCAGACAGATACAGGCAATGGTAGACGCGTTTCACAAGCGATAGCTTGCTTGTTCACAACCGTTGTGTCTACGCGTCTACCATTGCCTGTATCTGTCTGATCCTTTTGACAATAAAGATGACATCAAGATAAGTTGGAGTTCCAGTGTGTGACCAATTTCTTGTTTTATTCACCTTCCACGGTGGTGAGCCGAGGTCTGCACCTGTGATCTACCTTGCACCTGATTCTGCCTGGAGCGGTGTGCTTCTTCTTTGTTTTCTCCCCATAGAGCTCGTCTGCGGAAGGAAGCATGAAGTGCTCCAAAATCTCCTGGTAGAAGGCTGCGTTGACCCTGGACTTAATGAAGCACGGTGGACCAACACCAGCAGATGACATGGCTCCCCTAATCAACACAGACTGTGGAAACTTCACACTGGACTTCAAGCATCTTGCAGTGTGTGCCTCTCCATTCTTCCTCCATACTCTTGGTCCTTGGTTTCCAAATGAGATGCAAAATTTGCTCTCATCAGAAAAGAGGACTTTGGACCACTGAGCAACAGACCAGGTGTGTTTTTCTTTAGCCCAGGTAAGACGCTTCTGACGTTGTTTGTTGTTCAGGAGTGGCTTGACAAGAGGAATACGACATTTGAAGCCCATGTCCAGGATCCGTCTGTGTGTGGTGGCTCTTGATGCACTGACTCCAGCCTCAGTCCACTCCTTGTGAAAGTCCCCAACACTTTTGAATGGCTTTTTTCTACAGGCTGCGGTCATCCCTGCTGCTTGTGCACCTTTTTATTCCACACTTTTCCCTTCCACATAACTTTCTATTAATGTGCTTTGATACAGCACTTTGGGAACATCCAACTTCTTTTGCAATTACCTTTTGAGGCTTTCCCTCCTTCTGGAGGGTGTCAATGATGGTTTTCTGCACAACTGTCAGGTCAGAAGTCTTTCCCATGATTGTGATTCCTACTGAACCAGACTGAGAGACCATTTAAAGGCTCAGGAACCCTTTGCAGGTGTTATGACTTAATTAGCTGATTAGAGTGGGACACTTTGAGCCTAGAATATTGCACCTTTTCACAATATTCGAATTTTCTGAGATTGTGGATTTGGGATTTTTATGAGCTGTAAGCCATAATCACCACAATTATGACAAATCACGGCTTGAACTATCTTGCTTTGAATGTAATGAGTCTATCTCATATATTAGTTTCACCTTTTAAGTTGCATTAGTGAAATAAATGAACTTTTGCACTATATTCGAATTTTTTGAGTTTCACCTGTATTTGATCCGGGTATTTAGCTGTTTGCCAGGAGGTCACCTTTAAATGATACCCTAGAAGTTCGCTTTTTGGTCTTTCAAGGAAATATTTACAGCATTTCATACCTCCCAGCATTATTGATGCATGTAATATTATTTTTAATTAGTATGAATACTCTGCTGCCCTTTAGGTCCTAAGGACTACAGAATCCAGCCAAGCCTACTGCAAGACACTCTTTTTTATCATCTTGAGATTTGTAGTTCCTCTGTTTCTGGAGGGCCACAGATTGCCACGTTCTATATGAAAGAGTCACTTTAATACTCATGCCGCGTACACACGACCGTTTTTAATGTCATTGAAAAAAACTGCATTTTTCTCGACGTGATTTTTCGTGTTTCCTCTCAAGCCTGTCTTGCCTACACACTATCGTGGAAAAAAATGTTCGAGTAAAGCGCGGTGACGTCCAACACGTACGACGGCACTATAAAGGGGAAGTTCCATTCGGATGGCGCCACCCTTCATGTTAGTAAAGTTTGTTGAGCGACGATTCGCGCTTTTCTGCCTCGTGCTTTTCAGTCCGTTACAGCGTGACCAATGTGCTATCTCCATTACGAACGCTAGTTTTACCAGAACGTGCGCTCCCGTCTCATACTTGATTCTGAGCATGCGCATTTTTAATCACGTCGTTAAAAATTAGAGCATGTTCCAATTTTTCTCGTCGTGATTCTCTGCGTTTTTCTCGTCGGGAAAACTGCTGGAAAGCCCACACACGATCATTTTTAATGACCATTTAAAAAAAATTAAATTTTTCTCGTCATTAAAAACGGTCGTGTGTACGCGGCATCAGGCTCAAGGACAATTAGGTATATTTGATACTTAAAAGTGTTTCTACTGGTTTAATATTATCTCATTATCAGCACATTGATTTCTGTGTGTTTCAGATTAAGTGAATGCCAACAAGTGGTTTAATATCTCTGTAGTAAAACAATTTAATCAGCAGTGCAGCCTTGGGCTTTTTCTGGCAGTAGTAGGAATCCAAGGCAGGAATATTAAAAGAATTCTCATTCAAATGCCTCTTTACTCTATAGCAGGGGTCTCAAACTGGCGGCCCTCCAGCTGTTGTGAAACTACAAGTCCCATCATGCCTCTGCCTGTGGGAGTCATGCTTGTAACTGTCAGCCCTGCAATGCCTCATGGGACTTGTAGTTTTGCAACAGCTGGAGGGCCACCAGTTTGAGACCCCTGCTCTATAGTGTACAGTGCAACCAGAAGAGGAGAACTCAGGACGCTGCCACATCTAGTTGTTGATTGTAGGGCTGAAACTAATAATCGATAAAATCGATAAGAATCGATAATGAAAATCGTTGACAATGATTATTATTATCGATTAGTTGCTCCGTGAGTTTTCTGCCTCCGTCCGTGTGTTCTTTCGGCTACAATCCTGTGTAGAAGCTGGCACCGCTGTATACTTCTCATAGCGGCGCTCATGTGACCAGGCACGTCCACCTCTCTCCTCCTTTCCTCTCTGCTGATGTCAGCCCCGCCCACTTTGCTGCCTCAAGGGGAGAGAGAGGAGAGAAGCAGCCGGTCACGTGAGCACCGAGCTGCAATATAATAATGTATATAGCGGCTTACTTTTAAAATACAGCAAAATGTTAATTTTGGTATTTCTGTCAGGACAAGTGCCCCATAATTGGTGTTCCTGGGGGGGGAACTAGTGCCCCATCATTGGTGTTGCTGAGGGGGGATAATAGTGCCCCATCATTGGTGTTCCTGGGGGGGAGAAATAGTGCCCCATCATTGGTGTTCCTGAGGGAGGATAATAGTGCCCCATCATTGGTGTTCCTGGGGGGGGGGATAGTGCCCCATCATTGGTGTTCCTGGGGGGGTAGTGCCCCATCATTGGTGTTCCTGGGGGGGATAGTGCCCCATCATTGGTGTTCCTGGGGGGGAATAGTGCCCCATCTTTGGTGTTCTGGGGGGGGGATAGTGCCCCATCTTTGGTGTTCCTGGGGGGGGGGATAGTGCCCCACCATTGGTGTTTTTTCATTATTATTTTAAATAAACAAAAAAAATGGCATATTACGTTTTTTTTATTATTTTATCCGATTAATCGATTAATCAAAACAATAATCAGCCAATTAATCTATTATGAAAATAATTGTTAGTTGCAGCCTTAGTTTATTGGTCAAGGTAGAAAAATGTGAAAATGTGAAAAAAAAAGTGAAAAAAAACACCCAATTTTGGTGGCACTTTGAATGGATTTCCAGCACACCTTGCCCGCATCACAAAGTCATGCAAAGTCATTGACCCCTTAAATTTGTGTGAAATCAAAAATGTATCACATTTTCAGATAAATAAATAAAAGTTCATCAGAATTGCAAATAAATAGATGAGTGTCTTATTTTACAAAGTCCTCCAAAAAATAAAGTAAATCCACCTTTAAAAAAGGGCTGTTCTTCTTATGCCGCGTACGCACAATCGGAAATTCTGACAAGAAAAGTCCGATGTGTGCTTTTTGTCGGAAATTCCGACCGTGTGTAGGCTCCATTGGACTTTTTCTGTCGTAATTTCCGCCAACAAAAAATTGAGAGCAAAAAGCAAAGACGGAAAAAGTTTCTATCGGAAAATCCGCTCGTCTGTATGCAATTCCGAAGCGAAAAAAAAACACGCATGCTCAGAATCAAGCAGAAGAGCCGAACTGCCTATTGAACTTCATTGATCTTGGCTCGTCGTATGTCTTGTACGTCACCGCATTCTTGACGGTCGGACAAGATTCCGACAAGATTTGTGTGACTGTGCAGGAATTGAAAAAATGCTTGGATAGCCACACTCCAAAAAATGTTTTTTATATAAAAAACAAAGTCACACGAACACATGTCACAGCAAAAACACAGCAAAAGGGAACTGACGCGTTTCACACTGCGATTCAGTGCTTATTCATAGCTGATTCATATCTCATAGATTTGTGTGACCGTGTGTATGCAACATAATTTTGAGCCAACATTCTGTCACCCAAAAATCCAGTTTTCTTGTCGGAATTCCGGAACATGTGTACGCCGCATTAGTGTGCCTTAGGCCCGGTTCGCATAGGGGCGACTCGTCAGGCGACTCGGTCGCCTGACGAGTCGCGTCCCGCTCTGTACTATGGAACCGTTCTAATAGGAACGACTGAGGTCGCTCCGACTTAGAAAAAGGTTCCTGTACTTCTTTTGGGCGACTTGCATTGACTTCTATACAGAAGTCATTATGCAAATCGCCTCAGGCGGGCGTCTCAAGTCGTCTTGAGATCGCGCCGCCGAGTCGCCCCCAAAGTCTGTGTGAACTGGGCCTTTTACACCACATGTCCTCCACCTCCACACACTAATGAACTCAAGACCCAAGGTCTAGTCTGACTCTATTCTTCAAAATTGAGATCATCATAGTTCAGCCAAAAACCATGGAATTATTACCCAGTCAACTTTTATATTTCCAGCTAAAATTGTTACAGAACTTCTCTCATTCACCCCAGGAAGCATCAGAGCATGCAAGTAGAAGTGGGTTAAATCTTTATACATGATCTCTCCTCCGAGATCATGTATAAAGGAGTAAAGAGTGCCATAGTGTAAAAAAAAAAAATGTAATTGTCAAACATAATACCAAATGCACTTTCATCTGTGTGTGTGTTTCCTGACAGTTAAGCCTCGTACACACAGCCGGGAATCCCGTCCGGAAAAAAATGTTGGTTTTCCTGACGGATACCCGGCAAGCTTTCCTTGCTCGCCGAGTGTACACACGGCCATTCAAAAGAACCGCCGTTCTTTTGAATGGCAAGAACGTGGTGACGTCATCGACTACGACGAGCATGCGCTCGTCACATTCGATGCCGTCGCCGCCATCTTGCTACACCCTACACTACCCTTGTAAGCTACCGCGCATGCGTCAAAGTCTCATCGAGCATGTGCGGGCTTACCTGAAACAGGTAAGCATACACACTCACGGTTTTCTCGGCAGGAAACACTCTGCCGAGAATCCCGACAAGAAAATAGAGAGCAGGTTCTCTATTTTTCTCGTCGGGATTCCCGGCAGTTTTCTCGCCAAGAAACCATACACACGGCCGGTTTTCTCGGCAAAAAGCTCTCCCAGCAGCTTTCTAGCAGAGAAAACCGGCCGTGAGACTTTGACACATGCGCGGTAGCTTACAAGGGTAGTGTAGGGTGTAGCAAGATGTCGGCAACGGCATCAAACGTGACGAGCGCATGCTCGTCGTAGTCGATGACGTCACCGCGTTCTTGCGATTCAAAAGAACAGCGATTCTTTTGAATGGCCGTGTGTACACTCGGCGAGCAAGGAAAGCTTGCCAGGAATCCCGTGAGGAAAACCGACGTTTTTTTCCTGACGGGATTCCCGGCCGTGTGTACGAGGCTTAAGAATAGATTGCTCATACACTTTGTAGAACTATTGGCTCCAACCGAACTCACAGGACAAAACAAGAGACATACACCTCGGCTGCATCTGATTTTAGTCAAGCACAGGTGGGGGAAATTTAATTGTAAATCAAAACCCCTATCAAGGCTAAATTGTATGTACCGTCACAATCAGCGTAGCTTTATGCCTGACCCACAGAGTGTGTTCGTCTGAATTGTAAATGCATCTTTCCCAGCGAAATAATTCTTCAGAAAGGAGCTGCGGTATTATAAAGACTAAAGGAATTTTATTAAATATTTCCACAAAATACAAAAGTGATCATCTAATTAAAGTGAATACATCCACCTCCACCATATTCATCTAAAATTATGACTATAGTCTAACGGACACAGATGGCCACCACATTCAGACATACAGTACATATGAGCCACTCAAACCTTCTTGCAGAGATGGTATTCTAACAACACTCCCGTAAATCCAGAACTAAATGGACAAGATTGGATCTTCATAAACTTGACCAGCTGAAAATGATTGTGTTAATAAAAAGTTCATGCAATAGCCCCTGATCGGGTGGTTTAAAGAGTTTACTGCTGACTTTCCACACAATTTTTATTATGAGACTGCACACACTTCACATTAGTATAGATCAGGGATAGGCAATTAGCGGACCTCCAGCTGTTGCAGAACTACAAGTCCCATGAGGCATAGCAAGACTCTGACAGCCACAAGCATGACACCCAGAGGCATGATGGGACTTGTAGTTTTGCAACAGCTGGAGGTCTGCTAATTGCATGTCCCTGGTATAGATGGTAATTGAGTCCCTGATTATCGGGTGATAGGATATAGAGTTTAAGGCATAGACAGTAGCGTACAGGTTTATATATGTACCAACTCCCGATATAGATTCGGATGGATACAGCTCACCGTCCAGTCGCTACTTGAAAGCTACTCTTGTCCGGGTGCGTGAGGTCTGGACCGGCATGCCGTCTGTATAAAGGCCACTCGAAAATCACCAAGGATGAAGTTGGCTTTTATCCTTCCATTCCAAAGGTAACGGGTGTGTCAAGCATAAACAGTGAGTCCCGTGAAGTTCAGCGGGGTGTGCAAATAGGTCTCATGTGTGGAGCGCAGTATCTCTAACACATTACCCGAACTGAGACAGAAAATGTAGGGAGGGCTTGTCTGGCGGAAAAGGCATTCGTGCCCTCACAGCGAAGAGCGTGATGGCGTAATGCTTACGTGTTTCACTCGTGACCGAGCTTCTTCAGAGCATGCGCAGTTGTCCATTCCATGTCTTTAAATAGTACCGGTGCTCATCCAACAATTGGGAACACTGCTTGTTTACAGGAACACCTGTGCTTGATTATACAGCCATTCACATAGACAGACATAAGGGGGCGATTCCAAAAGGCGAATACACAATTACGAAGCAAAATAAATCACATTTTATTAGTGAAAAGTTAACCCTCCGAGCTGGTATACACTAGTTAAATCTTGTCCAACACTATAAATGTATAGATGGACAGTGGGTATTTATATTTATATATCTAGCTGAGTGTTTGTAAAATTTTAGAACAACCTCGATGAGGCTGACATCGGAACAAGAGTCTGTCGACCAGTATATATCCATATTCCGGGTGTAATTTGAGTATATCCACAGATGGACTGTGAAATTGCACTGCTTCAACAAGAACTGGTCGACAGATAAATGTCTCCCGTGTCACTGTAAGGTTTAGCAAATATAGGCCTCCTGTATCCACATAATAACTGCGGATACCCTACACAAAATATTAGATAAAATAAAAATAGATAGGAACTAGAAAAGAAAATATAAATAAAAAAGAATAAATACCGTATATACTCGAGTATAAGCCAAACTTTTCAGCACATTTTTTGTGCTGAAAATGCCCCCCTCGGCTTATACTCGAGTCATCTTTTTGCGCCTGATCTCCCGGACTTTGGGGACCCGGTACCGGCAAACTTGGCACACATATAGCCCCACGCTTCCTCTACAAGTGTGCAAAGTTTGTTGTCTGAGGGACCTACAGCCGGGGAGCACCGATTTTTCAAAGCCGGGCACCCCTTCCATAGACTCCCATGTTAAACGGTCATTTCTCCGGTAACTTTGGGGACCCGGTACCGGCCGGGTCCTCCTTCCATATACTCCCATATTAAACGTAAGTCTAGTCATGGACACAGTGAGGCATGGGCACAGTGAGGCATGGACACAGTGAGGCACAGTGAGGCATGGGCACAGTAAGGCATGGGTACAGTGAGTAATGGACACAGTGAGGCATGGGCACAGTGAGGCATGGGCACAGTGAGGCATGGACACAGTGAGGCATGGGCACAGTGAGGCATGGACACAGTGAGGCATGTCCATGGACACAGTGAGGCAAAGTGAGGCACAGTGAGGCATGCAGATGGACACCCTAGGCTTATACTCGAGTCAATACGTTTTCCCAGTTTTTTGTGGTAAAATTAGGTGCCTCGGCTTATATTCGGGTCGGCTTATACTCTAGTATATACGGTAATAATAAATAATACTAGACTGAAAAATGAAAATAAAAATAATTATAAAGAAAGGGGAGAAATAATCAAGATGAAGAGAAAAAAAATGTGGGGCTAGGGCCCCGGATATGGAAATACTCAAGGCTCCAGAAAAACCGATAAGTTACATTCATTGTTAAGCCCCACAGGCTCCATGCTATTTAAATTAAAGATCCACATTTTTTTCTTTTTGATAGAGAATTCTATCAAAGTCTCCTCTCCTGAGGGGTAAATTCAGTCTGTAGATGCCTTTATACTTCAATCCACTCTGTTCACCTCCATGGAAATTAATAAAATGTAAGGAGAGGGGGCGTTCGTCATCTTTTTTGACGATGCTCTGAATGTGTTCTCCAACCCTGATTTTGAGTTGTCTTTTGGTTTTGCCCACGTAAATCTTGCCGCATGGGCAGGTTAGCATATAGACAACCCGAGTTGTTGAACAATTGATAAAGTTGTTAATTTTAATTATTTTTTTTTCCATCAGAGCTGGAGAACACATCAGTCTTATCTACAAATTTGCACACTGAACACCTACCACAGGGGTACATACCCTTCAAAGGCGGTAAGTCAGTCAGCCAATTGAATTTGGCTGATCTCTGATATTCGGAATGGGCTAAACTATCCCTCAAGTTGGGGGATCTCCTGGCTGTAAGCAGGGGTCGAACCCCAACAATTCCACCCAATATGGGTGCCCCTGACAAAATATGCCAGTGATGGTTTAGGATGTTTTTCACTTGTTCCCACTGGGCCCCATATTTGGTAATTATCCTAATGGGGGCCAGTGATTGGGTTTTCTTCACTCTGCTTTTGCCCAGGAGATCAGCCCTATTAGTTTCGATTGCCCTCTTTTTAGCCTTTCTAATGCTTTTGTGGGAATATCCTCTCTCTCTGAACCTGCAATATAGTTCCTGTGCTTCAGTCCGAAAGTCATCCTCGTTTGAACAATTCTGCTTGGTTCTCAGGAATTGACCAACGGGTATCCCATGTATGAGTGACCTCGGGTGATGACTCGTAACAATAAGCAAAGTGTTGGCCGCAGTTTCCTTACGGAATGTTTTGGTCATCAGTCTGCCATCCCTCACATAAATTGTCAGGTCAAGAAAAGAAAGGGGTTTCAAAACTATGAGAAAAAGTAAGTCTGATATTTCTATCATCCAAATTTAGTTCTTCAATGAAGACGATCAATTCCTGGGGTGACCCCCATACCATAAATACATTGTCAATGTACCTCAGCCACATAAGACTGTGGCTGAGGTACATAGACGAGGTATAAACAGTCTCCTCCTCCCACAGTCCCAAATGCAAACAAGCATAAGAGGGGGCCCAAGGGGCACCCATCGAAGTGCCTCTAAGTTGCTGATAGGTCACACCCAGGAACTGGAAACAATTGTGTTCCAACATAAATTCCAAGGTGTCCACTAAAAATTCATTTTGGGCCCCAAGGAGAGGACATTTTTGATCAAGAAAGTGATGCACAGCTTTGAGCCTCCTCATGTGTTCATCTTAGAGGCCAGACCCTTTCACCTGGCTTCCTTTATAATCTCCTCCCAGCCTGACTCCACCCCAGGGCCTATCACAGAACACTATATTAACCTGTGCACTGCTAGCCTGCTTTGCTGATCAACGTGTTTGTTTATGCATCGTGTGTTTGGGTTCCTGCCTGCCGTGTTCTACGTCTGTCTCTCTGTTACGTTATTGGCTTGTTCCTGACTATCCCTGTCTGCTTGTGACCCTTGACCTTCGGCTTGTCCTTGATTATCCTTGTCTGCTTGTGACCCTTGACCTTCGGCTTGTACTTCGCTATTCTTGTATCTTGTGCTGCTGCTTCCCCTCTTTCCCCCTTACCCTACGGGGCGTGAGCTAGGAGACTCTAGGGGCCATGACCTGGACCTAGCTGCAGCGCAACATCCTCACCACTAGAGGCTCTGGAGAAGACCTGCTGGGTCTTAGACTCCACGCCCTGGGGAATCTCGGCTCTAGCTTCCTGTAGGATCCCGGTTGTGCTCCTCTGGTCCTGCTTTCCACAACCACCCAGTTTCCTATCCGCAGCAGTCAGCCATAGAGTTCACTATCTTGTGGTGCACTCCTGTCCCCCTACGGTGTGCATCTGTCATCTGGCCACAGGTGACCTGACAGTCTGCTTAAAACCTCACGTGTGTCCTGGACATGTGACGGAAGTTCCGTTACCAATTCCTTAATAAGTGCATCCACAAATTTCCCTATTCTTTCCAGAGGCCCCTTGATCGCCGATACTATGGGCCTTCCCGGGGGATCCGTGAGAGACTTATGGAGTTTTGGAATTATGTAAAAATTAGGGGTATTAAACTCATGTACTCTTAAATAATCATGTTCCTTTTTAGTGATTAGATGTTCCTCAAGGGCAAAGCTTAAATTAAAGTTAAGAGCCACTACGATATCTTTGAAGGGATTGGAGGTAAGTCGCCGATAGGTGGTTACATCAAGAAGGAGGCGCATGGACTCCCGTTCGTACATGGTCTGGGCTAGCAGGACGGTATTACCACCTTTATCGCTGCCTTTAATCACAATATCGGGTGCCTCCTCCAATTCCCTACAAGCTTCCCTTTCCTCCCTCGTGATATTATCTACCCCTCTCCATTTCCAATCGATTTTGGACAGGTCACATTTGACCTGTTCCAAAAATAAATAGATCCATTTATGTTTGGAAAGCGGGGGCATTTTAAGGGATTTAATTTGAATGTTGGATGGACAGGAACAGTTAGATGAAGTGGTGAGGGAGAAGAGTGATTCACTGTCAGAATCAGAGTTTGCGGTTTCCTGCAGAAGTGAGACAAGTGTATCTAATGCCTCCTTTTCTTCTTTATTAACTTGATTTACTTCTGTTTTTTGTTGGCGTTCAGTATGCCAATATCTAAAGATAACCTTCCGCAGGAAGAGGCTGACATCTTTGTACACCTCAAACTCACTCATGGCCGATTTTGGGGAGAAGGAGAGGCCCTTTTGAAGCAAGGAGATATGATGCTGGTTAAGTGGAAAATCAGTTAACCACCCTCATATCATGCCCGGAGTCTTTCACTGTAATGTCACTCAGGGGGTCATTCATAATAGCTAATTCCTGTGTGTCCTGACTCTCAGCTCTCTTTGATTTTTTCCGGTCTCTCTTCCTCTTCCCTCTTTGGCCAGTTGAGTTTGGGTATTTGATTTCCCCCTTATCATTGATTTTATTTTTCCTTTTTTTATTACAGGATTGTCTGTTGTGTCTTTGCCCTTGTCTAAAAAAATGACTGATTTATTCTGATGCTCACTTTCACTGTCTGTGGTTGAATGGGCTACTGCATTCGAAATTGACCTAGGTCCTCGTCCTCTGCGTGATCTACTTCTACCTCTTTGGATTGAGGGATCAAAGATGGTGTATAAAAAGTAGTGCTGAGCTGTTGAAATTGACTCTAGGTCAATAAAACAAATGGTGCTTCTACAGACAATAGTGTACATACAGTACTAATATGAACAATGGAACAATAAAGTGCAAATGTGCAAAAAAAGGAAGGAAGTCCTTGTGACATCAAATAATCCAAAACTTAAATAGAATCAGCAAGTGCAGAAGTGCAAGTGCAAATAATCCAAGACCTTAGTATACTGTTTGTATTAATAAGGTGCCTTGTTAGCCAGCAAGTACTAAAGTACTGTAAAGTGTATAATGTGCAATAAATAGGATAATCACAATTAATATTAAATATATCCAGATGATGAAAAAATGAAACCGAAACCTTAATATACTGTTGTATTAGTAAGGTATCTTGCTAGCCAGCAAGTGCTAAGGTAACGGTATGGTGCAAAATGTGACAATAAAATGAATCTCACATATTCAAAAAAAAATCAAGAAAAATTAATACATGACGTTTCCAGCAAGTGCTGGAGCAATGGTAAAGTGCAAATGTGCAGAGCTGTGGTAACAAATATTCCTAATATAAATGTTAAAAGCAAAGTGCAACTTATTCCATGCAAAATAGTGACTTAATATATTCCAGGGTAGTGAACCATTAAATGGTGTTTAAAAAGTCTGAATTTGGCAAATAAAGTGATGAGTGCTGGGATTAGGTGCTGAGTGGTGTTTTCTTCTATGATTTCCACACTGTGAGTGACCCGCTGTTGGTGAATAGATGGCCTCTTACCTCACTGCTGTGAGGTTACAGCATGTGTATAAATCCTGTACTGATCCTGCCTGGTACTGCCTGGATAGATCCTTAAAACCTGGGTGTATGGCGCCTGGATGTATTCACCATGAACTGTGGGGTGTGTGGTCTCCAAATTGGCGTACATACGTTTTGGCAGGGAAAGAGAGTAAAGGAATTCCCAATATGGTGTAGTATGTTTAAAAATCCTTTTTATTTTGAACAATGTAAAGGTACTCACATTTAACAACAAACGATTTGTGCAAAACAGATACGAGCGCCAAGTTAGTCCACGTTAGCTCCGGTGCTTGTAGTGTCCCTACGCGTATCATCACCGATCACATGACTTCATCGGGGGATGATACGCACTGATTTAAATTTACAAATACCATACTGCTGACCCCACAATAGGGATAAAACTTTTTCACAGAAGGGAGTTTAATAAGACACGTGGCCACTCACTAAAATTAGAAGAAAAGAGGTTTAACCTTTAACTGCACGTAATACTGACCTATAATCACATACATAGGTTGGATTTGATGGACTTGTGTATTTTTTCAACCTCACCTACTATGTAATTATATGTAACCATGTAACTATACCCCTCAAAGAGTCTGAGTTGCAGGAATATTGAACTGCACCCGTACCTAATTGCAGCCTATATTGAGACAAGCTGGTACTCACTGCCTATTCATTATAAAATAATGATAATACTGCGCCAACCTTAACCACTTAAGCCCCGGACCATTTGGTAGCTAGAGGACCAGAGGTGAATTCAGAATTTTGCACTGCGCTGCTTTAACTGTAAATTGTGCGGACATGCAATGTTGTACTGAAACGAAATTTGCGTCCTTTTCTTCCCACAAATAGAGCTTTCTTTTAATGGTATTTGATTGCCTCTGCGATTTTTATTTTTTGCGAGATAAACGGAAAAAGACCGAACATTTTGAAAAAAAATGATATTTTCTACTTTTTGTTATAAGAAAAATCGAATAAACTCAATTGTAGTCATACATTTAGGCCAAAATGTATTCAGCCACATGTCTTTAGTAAAAAAAATGTCAATAAGCGTATATTTATTGGTTTGCGCAAAAGTTATAGAGTTTACAAACTAGGGTACATTTTCTGGAATTTACACAGCTTTTAATTTATGACTGCCTATCTCATTTCTTGAGGTGCTAAAATGGCAGGGCAGTACAAAACCCCCCCAAATGACCCTATTTTGGAAAGTAGACACCCCAGGGAAATTGTTGAGAGGCATGTTGAGCCCATTGAATATTTTTTTTTTTTGTCCCAAGTGATTGAATAATGACAAAAAAAAAAAAAAAATTGCAAAAAGTTGTCACTAAATGATATATTGCTCACACATGCCATGGTTATATGTGGAATTGCACCCCAAAATACATTCTGCTGCTTCTCCTGAGTACGGGGATACCACATGTGTGGGACTTTTTAGGAGCCTAGCCGCATACGGGCCCCCGAAATCCAAGCACCGCCTTCAGGATTTCTAAGGGCGCAATTTTTTGATTTCACTCCTCACTACCTATCACAGTTTCGAAGGCCATAAAATGCCAAAATAGCACAAAACCCCCCTAAATGACCCCATTTTGGAAAGTAGACACCCCAAGCTATTTACTGAGAGGCATGATTAGTCCATGGAATATTTTATATTTTGCCACAAGTTGCAGGAATATGACAAACTTAATTTTTTTTGCACAAAGTTGTCACTAAATGATATATTGCTCACACATGCCATGGGCATATGTGAAATTACACCCCAAAATACATTCTGCTGCTTCTCCTGAGTATGGGGATACCACATGTGTGGGACTTTTTGGGAGCCTAGTCGCGTACGGGACCCCAAAAACCAAGCACCGCCTTCAAGGTTTCTAAGGGCATAAATTTTTGATTTCACTCCTCACTACCTATCACTACCTATCACAGTTTTGAAGGCCATAAAATGCCAAGATGGCACAAAACCCCCCAAATGACCCCATTTTGGAAAGTAGACACCCCAAGCTATTTGCTTAGAGGCATGTTGAGCCCATTGAATATTTTTTTTTTTTTTTGTCCCAAATGATTGAATAATGACAAAAAGAAAAAAAAAAGAAAAAATGTACAAAAAGTTGTCACTAAATGATATATTGCTCACACATGCCATGGTTATATGTGGAATTGCACCCCAAAATACATTCTGCTGCTTCTCCTGAGTACAGGGATACCACATGTGTGGGAATTTTTGGGAGCCTAGCCGGGTACGGGGCCCCAAAAACCAAGCACCGCCTTCAGGCTTTCTAAGGACGTAAATTTTTGATTTCACTCCTCACTAACTATCACAGTTTCGAAGGCCATAAAATGCCAAAATAGCACAAAATCCCCCCAAATGACCCCATTTTGGAAAGTAGACACCCCAAGCTATTTACTGAGAGGCATGTTCAGTCCATGGAATATTTTATATTTTGCCACAAGTTGCGGGAATATGACAAACTTTGTTTTTTTTGCACAAAGTTGTCACTAAATGATATATTGCTCACACATGCCATGGTTATATGTGGAATTGCACCCCAAAATACATTCTGCTGCTTCTCCTGAGTACGGGGATACAACATGTGTGGGACTTTTTGGGAGCCTAGCCGCGTACGGGACCCCAAAAACCAAGCACAGCCTTCAAGGTTTCTAAGGGCATAAATTTTTGATTTCACTCCTCACTACCTATCACAGTTTTGAAGGCCATAAAATGCCAAGATAGCACAAAACCCCCCAAAATGACCCCATTTTGGAAAGTAGACACCCCAAGGAAATTGCTGAGAGGCATGTTGAGCCCATTGAATATTTATTTTTTTGTCCCAAGTGATTGAATAATGACAAAAAGAAAAAAAAAATGTACAAAAAGTTGTCGCTAAATGATATATTGCTCAAACATGCCATGGTTATATGCAGAATTGCACCCCAAAATACATTTGGTTGCTTCTCCTGAGTACGGGGATACCACATGTGTGGGACTTTTTGAGAGCCTAGCCGCGTACGGGCCCCCGAAAACCAAGCACCGCCTTCAGGATTTCTAAGGGCACAAATTTTTGATTTCACTCCTCACTACCTATCACAGTTTTGAAGGCCATAAAATGCCAAGATAGTCCAAAACCCCCACAAATGACCCCATTTTGGAAAGTAGACACCCCAAGCTATTTGCCGAGAGGCATGGTGAGTATTTTACAGCTCTCATTTGTTTTTGAAAATGAAGAAAGACATTTTTTTTTTTTTTTTTTTTCAATTTTTAAAACTTTGTGCCAAAAAGCGAGATCTGCAAAATACTCAACATACCTCTCAGCAAATAGCTTGGGGTGTCTACTTTCCAAAATGGGGTCATTTGGGGGGGTTTTGTGCCATCTGGGCATTCCATGGCCTCCGAAACTGTGATAGGCAGTGAGGAGTAAAATCAAAAATTTACACCCATAGAAATCCTGAAGGCGGTGCTTGGTTTTCGGGGTCCTGTACGCGGCTAGGCTCCCAAAATGTCTCACACATGTGGTATCCCCGTACTCAGGAGAAGCAACAGAATGTATTTTGGGGTGCAATTCCACATATAACCATGGCATGTTTGAGCAATATATAATTTAGTGACAACTTTTTGTAAATTTTTTTATTTTTTTTATTTTTGTCATTATTCAATCACTTGGGACAAAAAAAAAAAAATATTCAATGGGCTCAACATGCCTCTCAGCAAATAGCTTGAGGTGTCTACTTTCCAAAATGGGGTCATTTGGGGGGGGTTTGAACTGTCCTGGCATTTTATGCACAACATTAGGAAGCTTATGTCACACATCATCCACTCTTCTAACCACTTGAAGACAAAGCCCTTTCTGACACTTTTTGTTTACATGAAAACATTTTTTTTTTTGCAAGAAAATTATGTTGAACCCCCAAACATTATATATATTTTTAAAGCAAAGGCCCTACAGATTAAAATAGTGGGTGTTGCATTTTT
The DNA here is from genome assembly GCA_029206835.1 of Rana muscosa. Lineage (NCBI taxonomy): Eukaryota > Metazoa > Chordata > Amphibia > Anura > Ranidae > Rana > Rana muscosa. The sequence continues at coordinate 1,140,045,983 of CM055116.1, read as the reverse complement.
TTTTCCACACAGTATTTGCGCAGCGATTTTTCAAACGCATTTTTTGGGGGAAAAACACACTTTTTTTATTTTTAATGCACTAAAAAACACTATATTGCCCAAATGTTTGATGAAATAAAAAAGATGATCTTAGGCCGAGTACATGGATACCAAACACGACATGCTTTAAAATTGCGCACAAACGCGCAGCGGCGAAAAACTACATTCATTTTTAAAAGCATTTAAAAGCCTTTACAGGTTACCACGTTGGATTTACAGAGGAGGTCTACTGCTAAAATTACTGCCCTCGATCTGACCTTCGCGGTGATTTCTCACCTGCATGATGCAATTGCTATTTACATATGACGCTAGACCGACGCTTGCGTTCGCCTTTGCGCAAGAGCAGGGGGGACAGCGGTGCTTTTTTTTTTTTTTTTTTTTATTATTATTTATTTTGCTTTTTTATTTTATTTTTAAATTGTTCCTTCCATATTTATTTTTTTTTAATCATTTTTATTGTTATCTCAGGGAATGTAAATATCCCCTATGATAGCAATAAGTAGTGACAGGTACTCTTTTTTGGAAAAAAAATGGGGGGTTAGACCCTAGATCTTTCCTCTGCCCTCAAAGCATCTGACCACACCAAGATCGGTGTGATAAAATGCTTTCCCAATTTCCCAATGGCGCTGTTTATATCCGGGGGGGCATTCCCTCCCACTGCTTATAAAAGCAGTCCAGAGGCTAATTAGCCACTAGGATTGCTTTTACATGAAAGCCGGCCGCTGGCTGAAAAGAATGATACCCGCAGGCATCAATCTGGTATAACCATTCAAAGTCCAGCAACATACCAGTACGTTGCTGGTCCTTGTTGGACATGTATTGTAATCTTTTTTTTCATGCAGCCTGTTGGCTGAACGAAAAAAAGAGATTGATCGGTGGGTATGCCCACCATTAGAATACCTCCCTTCATCCACCCACTTCTAATGATGGGCATATATGCCGAAGCATGGGGGCATCCTCCCGCAAAAAAGTTATGCCGCGTACACACGGTCGGACTTTTCCACAGGCAAGCCTTCGTCGGAATTTCGACCGTATGTACGCGGCATAAAAGGTTATGCTGCGTACACACGGTCGAACTTTTCCACGGGCAAGCCTCCGTCGGAATTTCGACCGTATATACGCGGCATTAGGAGCAAAATCGCTCCTCCGCCCCTGCTGCCCCCATGCTTCGGCATATATGCTCTTTTTTTAACTGTGGTGGTGAAATCACCTCCTACAGCGTTGGAGTCACGGCTTTATGTATCGTGGGAGCAAACGCTGTTGCTGTCAAGATAAATAAATCCGCGATGCAACTGAATGGCGTACCTGCTAAGCAAATGATGGTTAACATTAAAACAAAGTAACATTACAGTACAACAGTAAGACCTTACCATACCATACCTGCAAAGCAAATACCAAAACAAAACCTAGTAAAAAATAAAACATTTTTTTAACGCAACCTGTGCCTAAAATATATATATGCCGAAGCATGGGGGCATCCTCCCGCAAAAAAGTTATGCCGCGTACACACGGTCTGACTTTTCCACGGGCAAGCCTTTGTCGAAATTTCGACCGTATGTACGCGGCATAAAAGGTTATGCCGCGTACACACGGTCGAACTTTTCCACGGGCAAGCCTCTGTCAGAATTTCGACCGTATATACGCGGCATTAGGAGTAAAATCGCTCCTCCGCCCCTGCTGCCCCCATGCTTCGGCATATATGCTCTTTTTTTTTAACTGTGGTGGTGAAATCACCTCCTACAGCACTGGAGTCACGGCTTTATGTATCGTGGGAGCAAACGCTGTTGCTGTCAAGATAAATAATTCCGCGCTGCAGTTGAATGGCGCACCTGAAAACAAAAAATTACATACCTGAAAAGCAAGCATGATAAAACATTGCAGAATAGAATACAGTAAAAAAGAGCAGAACAATAGAGAGAAAATAGAGAGAGAGAGAGAGAGAGAGAGAACAATAAAACTACAACTATTTTTGTTTTTTTTATTTTATATTTTTTTTGTGTTTTTGTTTTTTAAGTTTTTTTTTTTCTTTTTTACACTTTTTTTTTAAACTTTAACAACTGTAATGGTTCGGGTCTCTCAAAATGTAATGGCATCTTGGGAGACCCTGTGTAAGTGTGTCCTAGTCTGTGAAATGCTGTACCCTACGCTAAAACTTCACTTTTGAGTGGTAGCGTTCAAAACATTCACCAAGGCAAAGACCAGGCTTGTCAGGACAGAGTGGACAATAATAACGGGTGTCACGCCTAAATCCGCGCTTGCTACAGACACGACATCTTTTTTGGGGGGTTTGTTGGGTAGGGGTACTCGGGAGGAGATGCGTATAATGCCTCTCATGCAGCCGGCTTACTGCATTTGGTAGGGGATGGTGAGGTGCAGAACCGCCTGGATACAGGAGTTCTGTGACTATCTCATTCTGGAATTTTAGAAGAGATAAAGTCCCGCCTGAAGCTCTGTATAGCACATGAGCGTTCAGCAAAGCCAATTGAAATAAGGATAGAGACACTTTTTTGTACCAGCGTCTCGCCTTACGGTCAATTAGATACGGCGCCATCAACTGGTCGTTGAGGTCCACCCCTCCCATATTTTTGTTATATTCGTGGACACAGAGGGGTTTCTCCACAACACCAGTCGCCGTAGGAATTTGGACTGTCGTGTCTGCATGAAGGGAGGTAAGAAGGAAAACATTCTTATTGTCCCTCCACTTCATAGCGAGCAAGTTATTACACTTTACGCAGGCTCTCTCCCCCAGCCTAAGACGGGCATCTACAAGCCGCTGGGGAAAGCCCCGGCGATTAGGTCGCACGGTGCCACATGCTCCAATCTGATGATCAAACAAGTGACTAAACAGTGGCACGCTCGTGTAATAATTGTCCACATACAAGTGGTACCCCTTTCCGAATAAGGGTGACACCAAGTTCCACACTATCTTGCCAGCGCTCCCTATGCAATCCGGGCAGTTGACCGGCTCAACCTGACTGTCTTTTCCCTCATAAACCATAAAGCTCCATACATAGCCTGTTGCCCTGTCACAGCACTTATAGAGCTTGACCCCGTATCTGGCACGCTTGCTGGGAAGGTACTGCTTGAAAGCCAAGCGGCCAGAAAATGTAATCAGGGACTCATCAACGCAGACAACTTGATCGGGAATAAACAAGGCTGCAAAACGTTCGTTGAAGTGGTTTATGAGGGGCCGAATTTTATAGAGCCGGTCGTATTCAGGGTCCCCACGTGGACGACAAAGTTCATTGTCGTTGAAGTGCATGAACTGCAAAATCTGCTCGTATCGTTTCCTGGGCATGGAGGCAGAGAACACGGGCATGTGGTCAATTGGGTGCGTGGACCAATAAGCACGCAATGACGGGAATTTATGTGTGCCCATGTTGAGGGAAAGGCCCAGAAAGGTCTTAAATTCGGAAACCGTAATTGGTTTCCAATCTTTGGCAATGGAAGGCAACTGGGGATTAGCGGCGATGAATTGACCAGCATATAAATTACTCTGGTCCACAATAGATCTATAGAGATCTTCCGTGAAAAACAGCGAATAATAATCGATTGGCATAAAATCAGCTGTTTCCACCTGAATACCGGGTTGGGCAGTGAATGGGGGAAGTACGGGTTCTGCAGAAGTGGTGGGGACCCAATCAGGATAGGCGAATTCTGCAGGAAGGGCACTATGGGTACGACGGGCCTGCCTTTGTCTTCTTATTGGTGGCAGCGGGACACTACTTGTGCTTGCCACCTCGCCAGCTTGAACTGCACTTATGGGACTCGCCATGTCACCACGTGATACTGCAGTGCTGGATGTACACCCAGGCTGTACTAGGCCGCTGGTGCTTGCCAATTCACCAGAAGGAATAGCGGCGCTAGTACTCCTCTGCTCCATGATACGAGAGCCCTGCGGTTCTTGCTCCTCAACAACCTCAGAAGATCGGGATCGGGTACACCTGACCTTAGCAGGGACCTCAACTTCGTCATCAGAGCTATCTGACGTGGGGCCGCTGACGTCACTGTCTTCTACGGGAAGATATTCTGAGCCTGAATCTGACAGATACGTGACCTCCTCTTCACTATCTGTCATGCTCAGAATCTCGTAGGCCTCTTTACTAGTGTACCTTCGACTTGCCATTTTGGGCTCTAAATTTAGGGGTACACTAGTAAGATTCACAGGAAAAAAAAGCACCCGACTGTTGTCAGCAAATATATCAAACGCTACAAAAAAAACTGTTAGCGGTCGCAGGGATCAGGACTGTCTCTGCGAACGCTGCAGTTATGTGTTTTGTGTTTGGTAAGTGACAGTGATCGATCGATACTGCACTTGGGTGGGCTGGGCTGGGCTGGGCTGGGCGGAGGGGCTAAACGCAGGTGCTAGCAGGTATCTGGGCTGATCCCGCTAACACTGCGTTTTTGGGAACCCTAAACCGCTGGGGACGCTAGTATAGATCTGATCAGATACTATACCACTAAGGGAGGTGTATGCTTTGCGCGTGGGTGTTAGCGTTACTGGCACTAACCTAACGCTGCCTGGGGCGACGCAGACCCTCTCTGGCGCTAAAACCTAATTGATCTCACCCGCCGGGCGATCAGGGGGTTAAACCTTTATTGGGTTATATACGGCGGGTGCCCTGATGCTATAAAAAGCAAACTAACCAACCAGCGTCACCCGTAACCTTTATATGGTGATCACTGGTGAAAGGGTTAACTAGGGGCAATCAGGGGGTTAAAACCTTTATTAGGTTAAATATGGGGGTACCCGACGCTATATAAAAATCTGACGGGTTGCCTAAATAACTAAATAACTAACTGGGTAACCAGTGTCACCAGTGACGCTTATACGGTGATCACTGGTGAAAGGGTTAACTCTAGGGGCAATCAGGGGGTTAAAATAATATATGGGGGTACCTGACGCTAATAAAAACATGCGGCGAACCTAAAAATAATTAACTGGCTATCTAGGACACCACCGGCACTAAATACAGCGATCGAAAATACGATCGCTTAGTGACGCTGGCGTTAGGGGGTGAAAGGGTTACCTGGGGGGCGATCAAGGGGTTAAACCTTTATTAGGGGGGGTTAGGGGGCTACCCTGGACCTAAAGGGGCCTAATCCTAACTGCCCTGCAACTTTTTACTATCACAGATGACACTAAAAGCAGTGATCAGTAAAATAAATGATCACTGCAATCAGTGACACTGTGATTGGGTGCTGGGGGGTGACCTGGGGGGTGATCTGGGGGTGACTGGGGGGTGAAATGTGTGCCTATGTGTACCTACGTGTCAGTGGACTGCTGGTGCACTAACCTGCTTCCTCTCTCCTCGGCGCCGGAATCGAAAAGACCGCCGCGAGGGAGATGACATCACTTCCTACTGCCTGTGTTTACATCACATGGCAGAGGAAGCATTTTCATTGGCCGGGAGCGATCGCGAGGGGGTGGCCGAAATCGAATGGTCGCCCCCTCATCTCCGAACGCTCCCCAACGATTAACGGCCGCTCACTGTATAGAAGGGGGGTCCGATCGGACCCCCCAACTGTACAAAGGCGATCACGTATGCTCTACGTGATTGTGCCTGTCGGTGCCATTCTGCCGACGTATATATACAGTGAGCGGTCGTTAAGTGGTTAACAAGGAAAGAAAAAACGGGGGCAGCCAAACACCAAAATCAGACAGGATTAAAAAGCATATATATGTAATAAAGCGTGGCGCTGTGAAAAAGGTAGTGAAGACCCTACTTTTATGTGTAGCCTGTATATACACAGGGAATGTGTATATACACAATTTGATATAGTAGGAGTGACCAAGAAAACTGACCATCGTAACCGGTAACAGGAAATGAAATCATCAAGGTAATATATAATATTTGTACACAAAATGAATGTGATAAAATACAACAAAATGTTTTGAGTGATATCACGAAAGATCGCAAAAGTGATCTATTCTATGTAGTGTGGAGTGTATATGGAATTGATATTCAAATCATAACCCATACATAGACACATAAAATGCAAAATCAAAAATTGCCTATAAAAAACAATCTTATAACAAACAAGAGTGAATAGATGTGATTAAATGCTATATTAGCAGTATCTCGTATGAAAGTTCATAAGTCAGAGTCCAACAGGGAACTTGCATCAACTGTAGGTGTATTAGAAAAGAATATCAGGTGGTCTGTATGGACATACAGAGTATATAACATCACCCGGGAGTGCCTTCACCTTGGGACAGTGGGGAAGAAATAAGTACTCTTACCAGTCAGAGTGGACCCAGCTCACCGTACGGCGGTGGATCAACAACGCTTTATCCACTGTATGAACCCAAGAAACAGCGGGGATCTGCAGAACACCTCCTCTCTGATACTGACAGCACCACTGGTCGGTGTCTTCAAACCAGAAGGTACATCCAGATGCACCCGAAATATTCACCTCAATGTGCAGCGATCATGAAAAAATATAAGAAGGGAAGTCCTCCACATAGCGTAAATCCAACAGATTTATTGAAAATACATAAAAAGTTCAAAATGAATGAACATCGATAAAAATCCAAATACAAAGAAATTATAGTAAAAAGTGTGGTATGGGCAGCTGGAGCTGGCATGTAAACCCAACCGGTTTCGTCTGATATAGACTTCAACTGGGGTTATGATTTGAATATCAATTCCATATACACTCCACACTACATAGAATAGATCACTTTTGCGATCTTTCGTGATATCACTCAAAACATTATGTTGTATTTTGTCACATTCATTTTGTGTACAAATATTATATATCACCTTGGTGATTTCATTTCCTGTTACTGTTTACGACGGTCAGTTTTCTTGGTCACTCCTACTACAGTATATCACATTGTGTATATACACATTCCCTGTGTATATACAGGCTACACATAAAAGTAGGGTCTTCACTAACTTTTTCACTGCCTATTCATTGTCTGCAGGCTCTTGAAGAGACTTCACAAAATGCACCAACATCTTAAAATGCCCCAATGGTAGCCGGCAGAAGACCCATATCTGAGACTGCCCCTCCCATTACTATTGCTACACCCTATTAGTCCCTTTTAAGTGTTTAGTCATTTCTATATTGCCTGGGCCAATCCAGTCCGTTCTATCATAGCTGCCATCAATGAATGTAAGCATTATAGCCTAACTCATTAGTAGTTCAGATCTGTTCACTGCTGTACTTATGGTAGTATTGTTACAGTTTATGCTGATCTGGAGGAGTCCAAATGCTATTTTGTATTCTGCTAATGGTACCTTGTATGTCACTCCATGTTAATACTGTGTGTCAGGGACGTGCTGGGCTTGAACCTGGGACCTCTTCTGTGTCTGGCATTGACTCTTCCAGTGGAGCTATCTGAGATGCTGGACAGTTCCCTGCCTGATCTGCTGGATAACCTATCTGATCCATTAGACTACTCTGCTTGGTGTCTGATTACTGTTGAACTCTGAACCCTTGCTCCTCCCATGTACTTCCTATAAAAGACATTCCAGAGATGTTGCCCCTTGCGGTTTGATCTGCTTCTGTTCCCTGAGTTCCTGATTCTGTGCTTGTATCCTGTTCCTGTGTTTGACCCGGCTTCCTGACCACGCTTCTGTCTCCAGTCCTGACCTCGGCTCGTTTGACCCTGCTCAGTTATCTGCCAGTCTGCCTGTTGCCAAGATTCGGCCTGGACTTTGACTACTCTCTGCCTGCCACTTGTGATGTTTACCTTGATGTGTATGACCCGGCTTGTCTGACTCTGCAAACCTGCACCAGCTTACCTGCATCCTCTGCTCTGCAAGCTGCACACGCTGACCTGCATCCTTTGCAATGCAAACCTGCACCTGCTGACCTGCATCCCTGCTCTGCTAACCTGCATCCCTGCTCTGCAAACCGGCACCTGTTGACCTGCATCCCTGCTCTGCTGACCTGCATCCCTGCCCTGCAAACCGGCACCTGCTGACCTGCATCCTCTGCTCTGCAAGCTGCACCTGCTGACCTGCATCCGCTGCTTCCGGAACCAGCCGTTCCAGTCTCCACTCGGCTCCACCACTCCAAGCAGTGAGGATCAGACAGGCACCCTTACCTCACCGTGCTCTTACCACCACTGTCCCCACTCCAGTGGTCTCCGAGCCGGGGTTGTACGGGAGGTCCCTCTCCGCACATCAGGCTCACACCTAAGGTACGTTACAGTATCAAACCGCCATGCCTGAGCCTGCAGGAGATACCTTGCCTATGGACAATGTCTATCAACACCTTACAGCTCTCACTCAGATCGTGAAGTCTCTGCAGGGCAGCCATGTCCGAATGGATAAGCAGACACAAACTCAAGCCACCTCTGCAGATTCACCTCCAACCCCAACTTCCTCTATTGGAATGCTACCATCTCCTGAGCCCAGGGTCCCTGTTCCTGAGAAGTTTTTCGGGGATCGGAGTAAATTCTGTGCATTTCGCAACGCATGTGAACTTTACTTTTCGTTGCTATCTCTGACTTTTTCATCTGAAGCCACCAAGGTGGGCTTCGTTATCGCTTTGCTGCAGGGGGAACCTCAAGCTTGGGCCCATCACCTACTTGAAGTCCGCCATGTAGTTCTAGACTCTCTGCCCTCTTTTCTTGATGCCATGGCCCGACTTTATGACGATCCACAGCGGACTTCTACTGCCGAGGCTGCTCTCCATGCGCTCCAGCAAGGCCGCCGAGCGGTCAAGGACTATGTGACTGATTTCAGACGCTGGAGCGCGGATACCCAGTGGAATGAGGCGGCTCTGCGGCATCAGTTCCGTCTTGGTCTCTCTGAAAGCCTGAAGGATGAGTTAGCACGGGTCGGTGTTCCTGATGTTCTAGAGACTTTAATTAATTTGTCTATCCAGATAGACCGACGACTCCGGGAGCGCAGAGCAGAAAGGTCTACCCAGCAGCTCCGCCCAGCTTGGATGCTACCCCGGATACGAGCCCCTGTGTACCCTGCCAGTGCCAGTACAGTTCCAACTGAACCCTCATCCCTCAACCAGACCGTCAAGCCAGGGCAGCTTGGACTAATGAAACATTCCCTATCGGCCAAGGAACGACTTCGTCGGCTGCAGAATTATCTATGCCTGTATTGCGGTGAACCCGGTCATTATGTCTCTTCTTGTCCTGCTAAGCTGCGCAAGGTCCTGGCTACCTCTTCTCCCAACTACTCACCTCCATCTACCAATGCTACTCACCTGGCTCTTCCTATCTCTTTCCAACTACCAGGGAGGACAATACCAGTAACTGCAATAATCGACTCAGGGGCATGTAGTTGTTTTGTCGATCTAGACTTTGCAGCACTACAACACATCCCACTCCAACCTAAGACTCAGGGGCTTTCCATTTTCCTGGCAGATGGGTCTCGCATCAAGTCCAGAGTAGTGACCCAGGAGACCCCTCCTTTGCCTGTGATCACCTCCATGGACCATAAGGAACTATTGACATTGGATGCTATTGCATCTCCCATGTTTCCAGTTATCCTGGGTCTACCCTGGCTTCAGGCACACAATCCACAGATTGATTGGGGAACCGGAAGTATTAAGTTCCAGTCACCATACTGTCAACGCCACTGCATGCTTCCACGTCCCAGCACCTTGGGGCCTCTGTTATGCCTGGATTCAGATCCAGAGATACGAGCTTCTGTACCCAAACAATATCATGAGTTCCTGGACGTCTTCAGCAAAAGAGGCCCGAAGTCCTCCCGCCTCATCGTCCTTACGATTGTCCAATCGAGCTTCTTCCTGGTGCTGAGATTCCTTTCGGACGAATCTTCCCCCTATCTGAACGGGAGCTTGAGGTACTGAAAGAATACGTTGATGAGAACCTTAAGAGGGGTTTCATCCGTCCTTCCACTTCTCCAGCAGGGGCAGGAATCTTCTTTGTGGAGAAAAAAGACCATTCTCTTCGGCCCTGTGTAGATTACCGGGAATTAAATAAAATCACGGTCAAGAACCGGTACCCTCTGCCTCTGGTACCTGAACTTTTTCAAAGACTCAGGACTTCCTCTGTGTTTACCAAATTAGACCTGCGGGGGGCGTACAACCTGGTACGCATCCGAGCAGGGGATGAATGGAAGACTGCCTTTCGTACCAGGTTTGGCCATTACGAATACCTAGTAATGCCCTTTGGCCTATGTAACGCCCCTGCCACCTTTCAGCATCTAGTCAATGATGTTTTCAGAGACTGTCTGGACATTTATGTAGTTGTCTATCTTGATGATATTTTGATTTTTTCCTCCTCTCTTGAGCAGCACCGGAAACACGTCAAGAGTGTACTCTGTCGTCTCCGCCAGCATGGACTGTACGCAAAACCAGAAAAGTGTGAATTCGAGCGACAGAGTATCCAGTTCCTTGGCCTAGTGATCTCTACAGAGGGATTCAAGATGGACCCACAGAAGGTTTCAGCCATTCTGGATTGGCCTGCACCTTCAGATAAAAAGGGGGTGCAGCGCTTCGTTGGCTTTGCCAATTTTTATTGGAGGTTTATCAAGGGATTCTCTGCTATTATTTCCCCGATTACGCAGCTAACGAAGCAAAATGCTCGATTCCAGTGGACATCTGAAGCACAGGCTGCTTTCACAAACCTAAAAATACTTTTTACGTCTGCTCCTATCCTAAGTCATCCCGATCCTGCCCTACCGTATCTACTTGAGGTAGATGCCTCAGAGACAGCGGTTGGAGCTGTTCTCTCCCAGCACCAAGGTCTCAAGGACTTGATACACCCGGTAGCCGTCTTCTCCCGTAAGCTTACCCCATCCGAGAGGAATTATGATGTTGGAGACCGGGAGCTCCTGGCCATTAAATCTGCCCTTGAGGAGTGGAGGTACTTGTTGGAGGGAGCAGCGCATCCTATACTCATTTACACAGACCACAAGAACCTAGAGTATCTGAGAGCTGCCAAACGTCTGAGACCACGCCAGGCACATTGGGCACTATTTTTCTCTAGGTTCTCGTTCCACATAACTTACCGGCCAGGCTCCAAGAACACCAAACCAGACGCTCTTTCCCGCATGTTTGATGATCCAAAAGAGGTGTCCGTTCCAGATACCATTCTATTGGAAGGCAACTTCTTACTTTTACAAACTAGCCTGATGTCTGTCTTGAAGCAAGCTTCTACAGGTGTCTGGTCCCTCTGGAATCACTCTGGTACCCAAGGACGGGTTACTTTGGAAGAATGACAAAATCTTTGTGCCAGAAGAAGTTCGAGTCACAGTGTTAAACTTGTGTCATGATCATCCCCTGGCAGGCCATTTCGGAATGCATAAAACCCTTGAACTGATTCAACGCACGTTTTGGTGGCCGGATCTTGAAAAAGACTGCAGGGAATATGTAGGTTCATGTGCCACCTGTATCCGTAGCAAGACCACTAGAAGCAAGGCCTGGGGTCTGCTCAGACCCTTACCAGTCCCTGACCGTCCCTGGAAAATGATTGCCATGGACTTCATAGTGGAACTCCCCCCGTCTGAAGGTTGCACAGCCATCTTTGTAGTGGTTGACCGTCTATCCAAGATGGCCCACTTCGTGCCTCTCAAAGGCACGCCCTCTGCCATGGAAACTGCCCAGGTCTTCATTAGGGAAGTAGTAAGGCTACATGGGGTCCCTGCGGACATCGTTTCGGATAGAGGGGTGCAGTTCACCTCTCGCTTTTGGAAGGCTTTGTGCAAGGTCCCTGAAGATTGAGTTGTCCATGTCCTCGGCCTATCACCCCCAAACTAATGGGCAAACCGAAAGAACGAATCAGACGCTCGAACAGTACCTCAGATGCTTCACCACCTTCGTTCAAGACGACTGGGTAGCTTTACTACCCTTGGCAGAGTTTGCCTTTAACAACGCCAGTCATTCGGCTACAGGTCAATCACCATTTTTTGCCAACTACGGGTTTCACCCGACCTTCTTACCTGATCTCATCCCTGATTCAACAGTCCCAGCGGTCCAGAGTATTGTTGATTTCCTGACCCGTAACAGCAGGATATTGCAGGAAGCCATGACTAAGGCACAAGCAGCCAATAAAAGGATCTTTGACAAGAAAAGGAGAGGGGAATTATGCCTGCAACAGGGTGACCAAGTATGGTTATCGACCACCAACCTTAAGATGGCTTGCCCCGCAAGGAAACTGGCACCCAAGTTCATCGGTCCTTTCCCAGTAAAGCGGAAATTAAACGAGGTCTCCTATGAACTTGCCTTACCGGAGTCGTTGAAGATTCACCCAGTCTTTCACGTTTCCTTGCTGAAACCCGCAGTGCCCGACCCGTTCCCAGACAGGGGATCGGGACCACCCAAGCCTGTAATCATTGATGGTGATGAGGAGTTTGAGGTGGAGGCCGTCTTGGACTGCCGAAGAAGAGGGAACCAGCTTCAATTCCTGATCAAGTGGAAGGGGTACGGTCTGGAGGAGAACTCCTGGGAACCCCAACAGAACATCCACGCCCGAGAGTTAATCCAGGCCTTTTTTCGCAGTCACCCCCAGAAAAGAGCTCTATTGGGCACCCGGAGGTTGCCCTTAAGGGGGGGGGCACTGTCAGGGACGTGCTGGGCTTGAACCTGGGACCTCTTCTGTGTCTGACATTGACTCTTCCAGCGGAGCTATCTGAGATGCTGGACAGTTCCCTGCCTGATCTGCTGGATAACCTATCTGATCCATTAGACTACTCTGCTTGGTGTCTGATTACTGTTGAACTCTGAACCCCTTGCTCCTCCCATGTACTTCCTATAAAAGACATTCCAGAGATGTTGCCCCTTGCGGTTTGATCTGCTTCTGTTCCCTGAGTTCCTGATTCTGTGCTTGTATCCTGTTCCTGTGTTTGACCCGGCTTCCTGACCACGCTTCTGTCTCCAGTCCTGACCTCGGCTCATTTGACCCTGCTCAGTTATCTGCCAGTCTGCCTGTTGCCAAGATTCGGCCTGGACTTTGACTACTCTCTGCCTGCCACTTGTGATGTTTACCTTGATGTGTATGACCCGGCTTGTCTGACTCTGCAAACCTGCACCAGCTTACCTGCATCCTCTGCTCTGCAAGCTGCACATGCTGACCTGCATCCTTTGCAATGCAAACCTGCACCTGCTGACCTGCAAACCTGCACCTGTTGACCTGCATCCCTGCCCTGCAAACCGGCACCTGCTGACCTGCATCCTCTGCTCTGCAAGCTGCACCTGCTGACCTGCATCCGCTGCTTCCGGAACCAGCCGTTCCAGTCTCCACTCGGCTCCACCACTCCAAGCAGTGAGGATCAGACAGGCACCCTTACCTCACCGTGCTCTTACCACCACTGTCCCCACTCCAGTGGTCTCCGAGCCGGGGTTGTACGGGAGGTCCCTCTCCGCACGTCAGGCTCACACCTAAGGTACGTTACACTGTGTCTAATGTGTTTTCTGTCCACCCGGTTATCCATTGACTTAATTCACAATACATTAAGTTACCTCTTACCACCTCTTCTGGTTTGGTGTTTGTCTCTCTAGTAGGACAATATTGCTGGGTGTCAGGCACTGCCCCAGTGGGTTTTGTAGCGCTATACAGGACTCCATCCAACCAGGTGAGTCAGAGTGGTTGGGGCATCCGAGGAGCTCAAGGCAAAGAACAGAAGGACCCATTCCATTTAGTGGCTCCTACAGGGGGAGCGCTAAACCTTGTTTTAATGTTTTAAAACACATCTTTAAAATATACCCATAACAATTATAAAGTATTAAAGTATGTATTTAAGTCCTCCAAAGATCCTGTTATATTGTTTACAGTACCACATTACTGGGGTCATTTCGACTTCCCGTTATAGCAATGAGAGAAGATGCTATGTGTAGTAAAGTTTACCTTCAAGCTAAGCGGCACGGCAATGCTGTCACTTCAATTTACCATGCCACATTACAGTCCACGCATGTGCCATGTCTGGAGAGTCCACAGGCTACTGCTGTGACCTACATATCTCTTTTTTTTATATATATATTCATATTTTACTGACAAAGAGGCTGTGGAGTTTTTAATTTGATGATCAGAAAAAGAACAAACATTATTTATGCTTGTCATCCTAAATATAAGCTAAACACAGCTTTGCTCCTTTAATGTATACACACTGCTGTTTTGGTAATAATATCACACACTGAAAGCATTTCTCAGTTTGCATGCAATAAAAAAAAAATATATATAAAGAAAATATACAGTGGAAAGAAATGTTTATAGATGTGTGAAGACTGCATCTTTATTATGCACATGTCTCTAAAACGTTGCTGCCGTCTACCCAAAGGTAAGGTATAGTTTTTCTGTGCGTGCATATTTTGAGTTATTATTAATTAAAGTGAATATGTGGCCAGGCTATGGACATTCTTGTATTTACATATTCTAAACAAGCAGCACATTTAAAATAGACCGTCGCTGAGTGCTGCAACTGCAGCCATTGAGGAGAAATTCATCCTTAGGCCCCTTTCACACGGAGGGTCCGTTCAGGTCCGCCTGACAGTTTTTTAGGCGGAACCTGAACGGATCCTCCATGTAGCCCTATGGAGCCACGGATGTCAGCGGTGACATGTCCGCTGACATCCGACCCGCTCCGCTCCGCCGAAGTGTGACGGAGGAAAACTCTATTTTTCCTTCCGTCGGCGGGGCGGATCGGATGACAATGGACTCTACGGTCCGTCGTTATCCGATCCCCCATAGGGGAGAGCAGCGCTCTCACAGGGCGGTCCCTGCACAGTGAGCGGGGACCGCCCAGTCATCCGCCGGCTCAGCGGGGATCAACGGAGCGATCCCCCGCTGAGCGGGCGGATCTTCACGGATTCGTCCCGTGTGAAAGAGCCCTTAAAGTTTAAGTCATTCTCTCAGCAGCTCCCCATGTTCCCCCTCCCAGAGCTCCTGCTCATGTTCAACTACTGTGTCCCTCCATCTGCTGTAGAACTACATGTTCCATGAGGCAGGGCTCAAAATTTCAAGTCCTGAGCCACTAGCCAGGCCGTAAGTGGTACTCGCCACCAGTTGCCCCACCCAACCCTTACCATGCCCCGCCCCTAATCCTGCTATTTTGGGACCATTCACATTTATACAGCGATCAGTGCCATAAAAATGCACCTATTACTGTGTAAATGTGACTGGCATTAAAGGTGTTAACCAGTAGGGGGCGCTGAAGGGGTTAAGTGTGTCCTAGGGATGTGTTCTAACTGTAGGGTTGTACTGCCACAACCGAGATATCCATCTCTTCAGGAGGCGGTCCTGTAAACGATAATGGTGGTCTCCGCGGCGGATTCGCCGCAAGATCACCGTTTTTGGCGGCGGGAGAGGGAGAGGCTGGAGAGGGAGAGGCAGCGGGAGCGCCCTCTGCCGCTTACCGGAGCCGTCGGTAGCGGCGGAGGCGATCGAGTCCTCTTCCTAGCTGGGTATGGAGATGAGTGAGGGGAAGATGGCCCCCACCCGTCTCCATACCATAGCAGGGCGGAAGCGACGTCAAAACGTCACTTCCGCCCATACGTTCTTTTTTATTGCATTTTAATCTACATATGAGATCTGAGGTCCTTTTGACCCCAGATCTCATATTTAAGAGGACCTGTCATGCTTTTTCCTATTACAAGGGATGTTTACATTCCTTGTAATATGAATAAAAGTGACCCTTTTTTTTTTTTTAAAACAGTGTAAAAATAAATAAAATCAAGTAAAATAAATAAGAAAACAAAAAAAAAATTCTTAAAGCGCCCCGTCTCGACGAGCTTGCGCGCAGGAGCGAACTCCTATGTGAGTAGCGCCCGCATATGAAAACGGTGTTCAAACCACACGAGTCAGGTATCGTCGCAATCGTTAGAGCGAGAGCAATAATTCTAGCCCTAGACCTCCTCTGTAACTCAAAAGATGCAACCTATAGAATTTTTTAAACGTCGCCTATGGAGATTTTTAAGGGTAAAAGTTTGACGCCATTCCACAAGCGGGCGCAATTTTGAAGCATGACATGTTGGGTATCAATTTACTCTGAGTAACATTATCTTTCACAATATAAAAAAAATTGGGCTAACTTTACTGTTGTCTTATATTTTAATTAAAAAAAGGGAATTTTTTCCCAAAAAAGTGCGCTTGTAAGACAGCTGCGCAAATACGGTGTGACAAAGTATGGCAATGACCGCCATTTTATTCTCTAGAGTGTTAGGGAAAAAAAACAATGTATAATGTTTGGGGGTTCTAAGTAATTTTCTAGCAAAAAAAATTGTTTGTAACTTGTAAACACTGAGTCTGAAAAACAGGCTCGGTCCTTAAGTGGTTTAATGTAAACACACTGCTTTTTTTGTAATATCACACACTGAGAGCATTTCTCAGTTTGCATGTGTAGCGCCCCCCAATATTTGGGGGCACTACATGGAAATTTAGGGGCAGTCTGAGCCAGTAGTTGGGTTCAGACCAATTATAGTTCAAATTGTCTGCTCTGCTCTGGGTGTGATACTGCCCGGCAGTGTTATTCTTCTTTGCCTGCAGGTGGCACTGTCACCGCCAGCACAGGCTGGATCACGGGGGTATCACAGCACCTTGGGTGTCCTCTCTCGGCAGCCGTGCAGTGGGCGTGGTCAACACGCTGTGCATGCTGGGAGAGGGTACAAAAGGGGCAGACACCATTTGGCGTGAGGTGACTCCAGGGGGACCCCAAGGCGTTCAGGGGGACCTCTGGTCCAGTGAGCGTGCCTCGTGGCCCACATGGCACGAGGTTTGCGGGTGTGTTTAGGCCTCGGCACCTTTAGCCCGAGGCTCTGCTGCTGCATCGTAGGCCCAGCTCTCCTAACAAGGGCCTACGCTTCGGAGAAGGATCCCAGGCTGCCCGGTTGAAGGGGGCCCATCATTAGGGAAGGAGTTCCAGGGGAAGATAAGTCCCGGCGGAGAAAGCGAAGGTACTGCTGTCTCAGGGAGAGGCCTGGAGGCCTGCCTAAAGGGGATCCACCATCTCTGACATCCGTGATTCATCCCAGCTGCTAGGACTGCTCTTATATGGGCTATCCGGGTAAGAAATACCCACTCAGGCTTGAGTGGCGATGAGTGTATATATATTTGGTATTTAAGTGTTGCGTGCCTGAACCTTCCCCTACATCTTCAACTTTCCTGCCTTCGCTTTCTTCAAGTTGACTAAAAAGTAAGAAAAATAATAAATCCCTGCTGATTAGGCTTTACTCGTGTGTGGATATTGGCCTTATTCCTGAATACACTGGTGTACCTAGACAACGGAGCTGAAGGATCCACTCGTGAGAGGTATTTTGCTGCAGACCCAAAGGTAATTAAACAGTGAATTTCCATACTTAACAAAGTGTGAATCCAGGGTAGCCGCAAGGGGAGTGAGGAGTGAAGGGAAGCCCCCACCACACCACGAAAGAGAGATAGAAAACCCCCCTGGGAGCTACACGTGGGGGCTCGAGTCCGGGATTTGTGGCTATCTTTGCACGAGTGGATTGAAATGTATGTGTTTGGAAAGTCGGCCATTGGACTGTGTTAAAAACTTTGAGTGAAGAAAAAGGGGTTAAGGGGCACAGAACTGTTTCCAACTGCGTAGTTCGTGGGCGTGTCCGAAGAAAAAGAAAAGCCCGCAAGCTGTGTGCAGAAGAAGAAAAAGGGGAGGAGTTCCCACCACCCGCGAGTTATACGTGGGTGAATTGGCAACAAAAGACAGAGAGAGTTGGATCAAGTGAGGAGAGAGCAACATGTCTGCTTTTCCGCATACTTCAGCCTTGTCGGGACCCCGGATGTTCCCGATGCCTTCTTCAATGGACATTGCTCCGCTCACCGCCCCACTTACGGATACGGGGATCCGGCTCAAGCCCCGGGGGCGCTTTGCCTTGTACACCTGCAGAGATGCGGAGACCCTGGACAAACAATGAAAGCCCATTATTCTTCCAGATCCCCACTACTACCTTTGAGACAGGAACTTGTGTTTTTTCTTCTATTATCCTGTCTTTGCACAGACAAACTGTGCCCTGGATCCAAGTAACTTTGCCCCGCTGCTAAAGGAGATATCTATTCTTAAAGAGGAAGAAAAGTGGAGAGCTTGTTATGTTTTTTTTTCCTCTCCCTCCTGCTCCGATCAAGGGACAGTTTTCCTCTAAATTGAACTTTGGGGTAGATTAGTCAGTAGGTCATGGTGAAGGAACGCCGTGGTCAAGATGTAATGTTCAAGTGTACTGTGCTGCAGTCCCATGCGCAGCTATTGTGGAGTACGGAATTTATGCCAACACTAGGTGGCAGTGTTAAAAAAAAAACTAACTGCTCTGATGAGAAAAGCATTTAGGCTTGGATGTTTTTTTTTTCCATTAGCTATTTTATGCTAGGCTTAGCATAATAAGCTTTAGAGAAGGGAATTGCTTCCTTTAGACCACTTTCACACTGAGGCGCTTTTCAGGCGCTTTCACGCTAAAAACAGCGCCTAAAAATCTCACGAAAACTTATGTCCATTAAAATCAATGAATGCTTTCACATTGAGGCAGTGTGCTGACAGGGCTGTGAAAAGCTTCCCTCTCCATTGAAATGAATGGAAAGCTCTTCAAAAGCGCTTCAAAAGCGCTCAGTGTTTTTACTGGCAGTTTAGAAGCGCCTCAGTGTGAAAGTGGCCTTAGGGGAGGCAGTTTACTTCTAAACTGTATAAAAGTTCTAAGGATAGGATGTTTGTATATCTTTCCTGTTTGCATGTGTTTTTTTCTTGCAGGTATGAGGACGGCTATCAACACCACCGGAGAATGGGGTGGGATAGATAGCTAGTGATGGGTGGAATGTATATTATTTTGAAAAAAAAATGTCAGTGTCTGGATGTAATGTTATCTATAAGCTTCTTTTCTTTCCTTCTCCCTCACCAACATTTTTGGTTCAGGCAGCTGTTTAAATTTGTAGTTCCTAGATGAATCAACAGCCTTCAGGATTGAAGGAGTTTGATTCCTCTAGCCACTGGGGACAGTGTCTTTTTCAGGAGGGGGTGTGTGTAGCCCCCCCCCCCCAATATTTGGGGGCACTATATGGAAATTTAGCAGCAGTCCGAGCCAGTAGTTGGGCTCAGACCAATTATAGTTCAAATGCTCTGCTCTGGGTGTGATACTGCCGGCAGTGTTATTCTCCTTCACCGCCGGCACAGGCTGGATCACGGGGGTATCACAGCACCTTGGGTGTCCTCTCTCGGCAGTGGGCGTGGTCAACCCGCTGTGCATGCTGGGAGAGGGTACAAAAGGGCGGACAACATTTGGCGTGAGGCGATTCCAGGGGGATCCCAAGGCGTTCAGGGGGACCTCTGGTCCAGTGAGCGTGCCTCGTGGCCCACGTGGCACGAGTTGTGTGGGTGTGTTTAGGCCTCGGGCACCTTTAGCCCGAGGCTCTGCTGCTGCATCGTAGGCCCAGCTCTCCTAACAAGGGCCTACGCTTCAGAGAAGGATCCCAGGCTGCCCGGTTGAAGGGGGCCCATCATTAGGGAAGGAGTTCCAGGGGAAGATCAGTCCCGGCGGAGAAAGCAAAGGTACTGCTGTCTCAGGGAGAGGCCTGCCTAAAGGGGATCCACCATCTCTGACATCCGTGATCCATCCCAGCTGCTAGGACTGCTCTTATATGGGCTATCCGGGTAAGAAATACCCACTCAGGCTTGAGTGGCGATGAGTGTATATATATTTGGTATTTAAGTGTTGCGTGCCTGAACCTTCCCCTACATCTTCAACTTTCCTGCCTTTGCTTTCTTCAAGTTGACTAAAAAGTAAGTGTAGCAGGACCCCCAAAAATGGGGTCGCTATGCTGTAAATTTAGGGGCAGCCTGGGCAATAGTATGGCTCAGATTCTACAATTCTGTTTAATATGGACTCTGCTCTGCCATGTTGTTGCCTGGTGTATAGTTCCCCTGGGCCTGAGGTGGCGCTGTTGCCCAGGTCTCGGGTTGAACCGCAGGTGGCGTTGTGGTATGATTTGGTGTCCTCTCTCAGCTACCATGTGGTGGTGGGCGGGTTCTGCCTGCTGTGCATGCCAGGAGAGGGTACATAAAGGGCAGATGCCAGAAGTGCGAGAGAGAGAGTGTGCCCCATGGGGATGGTGTGCCAGGGGGATTCCAAGGACCCCTGGTGGCGAAGTCGCGCCCTATGGCCTTGCTGGCCGGGGGGGGGTGTGTGAACTGGTGGAGGAGTCTCGGGCACCTTTAGCTTGAGGCTACAACGTTCCAGGTAGGCCCAGTACCTTTAACTGGGTCTACAACCAACACACTGGAGTCCCAGGGAACCCGTGTGAGGGTGGCCCGCTCTGAAGGAGAAGAAACCTGGGGAGGACCTGTCCGATGGATCGGTGAAGGAATTCATGGTGAAGGAGAGGCCTGGTTACCTATCAGAGGGAAGGATTTGTGAGTTGCAGTATAGCTCCTGTAGCGTGTCCCATTGACACCTATGGTCTCTATTAATCTATGGGAGTCTCAAAGTTCTAACTCAGTAACTAAGGGATTCTGTGGCAGAGGATTACTTAGACTTGTCTGTGAAGGGGACTAACTTAAAGGAACTGTTCGTGTTTCACACAGGCTGCTAGAACTGTGAGAGGGATCTATCCGGGTGAGCAATTCATACTCAGGCTTGAGTGAAGAATAGGGTAGTTGGGTGTTGCATGCCTGAACCTGTCCCTCTACCTACTTTGTCTCTATCTCCAACCTATTCCCAAATCTGTTTCAAGCAAGATAAAATAAACTTGTCTATTTGGAGTTTAAACACTGTTTGGACATTGGCTTTCTTTGGGAGGAAGAACACAGACTTTTCCCTATACTCTAGGGACGAGAACCAATGTAGGGAGGTAACTCGCTGCAGGACCCAAAATTATAAGAACACCGCTCAACCTCTTAAACCAGGAGGATCCAGGCATGTGGCACGGTGTGCCTTTATCCCTGCAAGGAGAAGGTAGGCGGGAGAAAAGGGTCCGTGTGCTACATAAGAAAAAGAATAAAGCCTTGCTGATTAGGTTTTACTTGTGTGTGGACATTGGCCTTATTCCTGAATACACTGGTGTACCTAGACAACGGAGCTGAAGGATCCACTCTTGAGAGGTATTTTGCTGCAGACCCAAAGGTAATTAAACAGTGGATTTCCATACTTAACAAAGTGTGAATCCGGCGTAGCCGCAAGGGGGGTGAGGAGTGAAGGGAAGCCCCCACCACACCATGAAAGAGAGATAGAAAACCCCCCCTGGGAGCTACACATGCAATCATTTTTTTTAAAGAAATAAAGAAAACCGTATATACTAAGCTCAAAGCTTTTCTTTCAGATAAGCCATATCATATATGTAATTTCTCTGGAGGAGGGGGCATTTGGGGTTCTTAACCACTTCCCGCCCAGTCAATAGACAATTGACGTCCAGGAAGTGGTTCAGTTATCCACACTGGACGTCATATGACGTCCTGCAGGATAACAGCCGCCGCGCGCCCGGGGGGGCGCGCATCGCGGCGATCGGTGGAGCGGTGTGTCAGTCTGACACACCGCTACACTGTTCTCGGTAAAGAGCCTCCGGCGGAGGCTTTTTACCACGTGATCAGCCGCGTCGAATCACGGCTGATCACGATGTAAACAGGAAGAGCCGTTGATCGGCTCTTCCTCACTCACGTCTGACAGACGCGAGTAGAGGAGAGCCGATCGGCGGCTCTCCTGACAGGGGGGGTTTGCGCTGATTGTTTATCAGCGCAGCCCCCCCTCAGATACCCACACTAGACCACCAGGGAAGCCCCCCAGGACCACCAGGGAACCCCAAAGCATGTGGATGGCCAGGTAAGTCCCCCATGGCCATCCACATGCACAAATAAAAACAAAACATATGCCAATCAGTGCCCACAAATGGGCACTGACTGGCACCATCATGGCATGTGATGCCCAGCAATGCCAGCCACCAGTGTCATCAGTGCCACCTATCAGTGCCCATCTCTGCCCATAAGTGCCCACCTATCAGTGCCCGTCTGTTACACCTATCAGTGCCGCCTATGAGTGCCCATCAGTGCCGCCTATGAGTGCCCATCAGTGCCGCCTATGAGTGCCCATCAGTGCCGCATACCAGTGCCCATCAGTGCCGCCTATTAGTGCCCATCATCAGTGCCCATCAGTGCCACCTCATCAGTGCCACCTCATCGGTGCCCATCAGTGTCGCCTTATCAGTGCCCGTTAGTGCCGCCTTATCAGTGCCCGTCATTGAAGTAGAAAAGGTACATATTTACAAAAAAAATTAACAGAAACAAAGAAACTTATTTTTTTTCAAAATTTCCGCTCTTTTTTTATTTGTTGTGCAAAAAATAAAAATCGCAGAGGCGATCAAATACCACCGAAAGAGAGCTCTATTTGTGGGAACAAAATGATAAAAAAATTGTTTGGGTACAGTGTTGCATGACCGCACAATTGTCATTCAAATTGCGACAGCACTGAAAGCTCAAAATTGGCTTGGGCAGGAAGGTGTATAAGTGCATGGTATTGAAGTGGTTAATAACCAAAATATACAGTGGAAAGAAATGTTTATAGATAGTCCCTACCTCCCCACCACTGACACTCATCCCTACCTCCCCACCACTGACACTCATCCCTACCTCCCCACCACTGACACTCATCCCTACCTCCCCACCACTGACACTCATCCCTACCTCCCCACCACTGACACTCATCCCTACCTCCCCACCACTGACACTCATCCCTACCTCCCCACCACTGACACTCCCCCCCACTACTGACACTTATCCCACCCACCCACCACTGACACTCATCCCCTCCACCACTGTCACTCATTCCTACCCCCCCCTTAGCACTGCCACTCATCCCATTCCCCCCAGAAATTCCACTCATCCCATCCCCCCCAACACTGTCACTCATCCCATCCCACCAGCAGGGTGTATGTTCAGGAGTTGCCGGGGTCACATTTGCATGCTCCAGGATTCCCGTGCAGTCCCCTGTACACCTGGATAGGAGGACTGGCATATAGAGGAAGTAACGGGGTCCTACGTTGCTCCTAAAAGTTGCACTACATTGTTTTGTGATGTGAGCTTTCTTGAATAAAAAAACGTTTGGACGAAATTGACGATCCATGGTGTGCTGGCAAATATCCACATATGATATCTCACCCAAGCCATAACTTAGTTTTTTAATGGAAACCGGACATCGGGGAGATAATTCACCAGAACAGTGAGTGTAACATTGTGATTATTTGATTGTGTGCATGGTTGAAAAAATAAATAAAAGGAACGGTCGGTGGTCCTCCGCTTTAACTCTTACAGGAGAGAATTTCCCTTCCTAGGGGTAGATTTCCTCTCACTTCCTGTTGTCTCCCTCCATTTGTAAGTAGGAGTCGTTTGAAAGTCTGATGTTTGAAAGTAGGGGCCTGCCCTATGTACTCTGCAGAAATTTGGGCCTTAGGTGTTGATGCTGCCACAACACTGTAAGCCCTCACAGTTACTCTTGGTGGGCGCTGGAACACCCTGCTGTGAACTATTATATCAAGAATTGTAATTACATGCCACTGTTGAACAGTGGAAGAAAAATTGGGCCTTTGGTGGTGGTGGTACTGGTGCCACAACACTGTAAGTCCTCACAGTTACTCTTGGTGGGCGCTGGAACAGGCCCTGCAGTGAAATATTATATCAAGAATTGTAATTACATGTTGAACAGGGGCAGAAAAATTGGGTCTTTGGTGGTGGTGGTGGTGATGGTGGTGTTGCCACAACACTGTAAGCCCTCAAAGTTACTCTTGGTGGGCGCATGAATGGGCCCTGCTGTGAAATATTAGATCAAGAATTGTAATTATATACCCCTGTTGAACAGGGACAGAAAAATTGGGCCTTAGGCACTGGTGCTGGTGCCACAACACTGCAACACCTCACAGATACTATAGTCGGAGCGCAGGAATGAGCCCTGCTGCAAAGTATTGCAGCACAAATTTTAATTACACGCCCTTGTTAAACAGGGGCAGAAAAATTGGGCCTTAGCCACTGGTGGCGGTGCCCAGAACCAAAAATGTTCTTACAAGCTATCAACATGAACATTGAGGAGGAAGAGGATAGTCACTCAGCATAACAGGATAGTTACTCAGCATCAGCATAGGCAGTCTTGAAGGGATCTCACATTAAAAAAAAAAAAAAATTTGGTTACATCAGCATCAGGTGCTTGGTAGCTGGTGATCCAAGACTGATTAATTTTTATGAAGGTCAGCCGATCGTCCGAGTCGGTGGACAGGAGCACCCTGTGATCGGTTACAAAGCCTCCAGCAGCAGTGAATGTGCGTTCCGAAAGAACGCTGGATGCAGGACAGGCCAGTAGCTCAATTGCATACTGTGCAAGCTCTGGCCAGTGATCCATCCTCAAGACCCAGTAACCCAGAGGATTTTCGGTGGGAAAGGTGTCCAAGTCTGATCTTGCCCCTAGGTATTCCTGCACCATGTAAATCAGACGCTGGCGATGTTTGCTGGAACCGATCAGACCTTGGGGCTGCGGACTACAAAATTGTCTGAACGCATCGGTCAGACGGCCACCTTCTCCACCGCTCCTTCTGTGACTGACCGAAGCCTCAGCAACACGTTGTCCAGGACCAGGAATTTGTAACTTCCCAGGCTCTGGAAACGCGTTGCACAAACCTTTCTGCAAGGCCTCCCGAAGATGTTTCATCCTCTGCTCCCTCTGCAATGGCTGGATAAGGTCTGCAACCTTACCCTTGTAACGTGGATCAAGGAGGGTTGCCAGCCAGTAATGATCCCTCTCCTTGATACCACGAATATGAGGATCCTTTTGCAGGATTTGCAGGATCAGGTAGGCCATGCAGCGTAGGTTTGCTGAGGCATTCAGTCCGGAGTCCTCTGGGTCACTAAGGACGACATGATCCGCAGCCATCTCCTCCCAGCCACGTACAAGTCCATGGGTTTCTGGGGAATGAAAATGATCCCTTGAAGACTGCTGCTGCTGAGTGCTAGGCTCCACCTCCATGCTGACATAATCCTCCTCGTCCTCCTCCTCCTCGTCCTCTTCCTGTGTGATCGACGGGCCCGCAGGAACACTGTCTGGATAAAGGGGGCCTTGAGAGGTAAGGAAGTCCTCCTCTTCCTCCCTCTGTTCTGCCTCAAGTGCCCTGTCCATTATTCCACGCAACGTGTGCTCCAACAGGTGGACAAGAGGGACAGTGTCACTGATGCATGCACTGTCACTGCTCACCATCCTCGTGGCCTTCTCAAATAGTGACAGGACAGTGCATGCATCCCTGATCATGACCCACTGGCGTGGCAAAAAAAAACAAGCTCCCCTAACCCTGTCCTGGTGCCATAGTCGCACAGGTACTCATTGATGGCCCTCTGCTGCATGTGCAGCCGCTGCAGCATGGCCAACGTTGAGTTACACCTGGTGGGCATGTCACAGATTAGGCGGTTCTTGGGCAGGTTGTATTCTTTTTGGAGGTCAGCCAGCCGAGCACTGGCATTATATGACCGGCGGAAATGCACACAGTTTCCTGGCCTGCCTCAGGACATCCTGTAAGCCCGGGTACCTGCCCAAGAACCACTGCACCACCAAGTTAAGGACGTGTGTCAGACTTACATGTATCTGGTCGACGAGCCCAACGGAGCAGAGGAAGGTCCCCCGTATGGATCCGACTCGCGGCCCCTGGTAGTGCAGACAGGACGCACAGGAGTACGGAAGGGTAAGAGAGCCTGGTGGATATTTGCTGGAAGACGGCTCAGGATCCGGATGCAAAAGGGAAGAAGAGCCTCACAGACTGCAGACAGGCGGGCAGGGATGCTGGAGGGTGAAGCTGAGCAGGAGCAACACAGAATGGTCAAATAACAGGCAGGGTTTGGCAACGGTCAGGCAACGTGGTACAGAGGAGCAGACAGGTTCAGGGTCAAAGGCAGGCCGTGGTCAGATGCAGGCGCAAGGCAGGAGAAGTCCAAGTAACAAGCCGGGTGGTCAGAGGGTCAGATTTCAGGCAAACAGCAGAGGCAGGATACACAGGGAGCTGTAGATCAGACAGCACCGGGCTGAAGTGTTCCAGGGATTTAAATAGGCCGTTTGGCGCGCATCGGCACACGCGTGGGCACGTGCACCCGCGCGCACAGGAGAACGCACAGGAGAACGCACAACAGTAGCTCGCGATGAACAGCACGTCCGGCAAGGTGAGTTCTCTGACAGTGCCCCCCCCTTAAGGGCAGCCTCCGGATGCCCAATTGGGCGATTTTCACGGCATGGGACCTCTTGAAGGCTTGTATGAGTTCTTCAGCATGTATGCTGCTTTCGAGCTCCCAGAAATTATCCTCTGGTCCATAGCCCTTCCATTTTATTAAATATTGGGTCTGGTTGTATCTTCTCCTACAATCCAGAATCGCCTCCACCTCAAATTCCTCCTCATTGTCAACCACAACAGGCTCAGGTGGGCCTTGTTACGGCCAGTGAAGGGGTTAGGGACAACCGGTTTTAACAGTGTCACGTGAAAAACTGAATGGACATTCAGGGTGTTAGGTAAGTCGAGCTCATAAGCCACATTATTGATCTTCCTCTTCACCGAGAATGGTCCCATGAATTTAGGACCCAGCTTCCTTGATGGACAGGCCATTTTTAAGTTGGTTGTGGATAACCACACCTGGTTGCCAGGTTCCAGAGTGAGTTCCCCTCGCCTTTTCCTATCGAACATTTTTTTGTTGTAATCCTGAGTTTTGGACATGGTTTCCTGTAGGATTTTGTTATTTGAGATGAAGAAGTCCATTGTTTCAGACACAGCAGGGTGCAGAGAATTGTTGTATGCGAATTCAGCAATGGGTAACAGAGAGGCCCAATCGTCCTGAGAAAAGGAAGAGA
Organism: Rana muscosa; assembly: GCA_029206835.1. Lineage (NCBI taxonomy): Eukaryota > Metazoa > Chordata > Amphibia > Anura > Ranidae > Rana > Rana muscosa. The sequence goes on along the minus strand of CM055116.1, from coordinate 1,140,019,220 downwards.
AGCACCGGAGGTATTTTTCTAACGTCTGGTTGGTTCTTTCTGTTTGACCATTCGCCTGAGGGTGGTAAGCAGATGAAAATGCCAACTCGATCTCAAGGGAACCGCACAGAGCCTTCCAGAACTTGGAGGTGAACTGGACACCTCGGTCCGAGACAATACTTGCTGGAACTCCATGGAGCCTCACTACCTCCTTGATAAAGACCTTCGCCGTCTCCATGGCCGAAGGTGTGCCTTTCATAGGCAGAAAGTGGGCCATTTTGGATAGCCTGTCGACGACAACAAAAACCGTAGAAAATCCTTCAGACAGGGGGAGTTCCACGATGAAGTCCATCGACACCATCTTCCAGGGTCTTTCAGGGACAGGTAGGGGTTTTAGTAGACCCCAGGCCTTCATCCGGTTATTCTTGTTCCGAGAGAAAGTGCTGCACGAGTCCACATAGCTCCTGCAGTCGCTACCCAGCTGAGGCCACCAGAACGTGCGCTTAATCAGCTCGGCCGTCTTCAGGGTACCAAAATGTCCAGCCAGTTTATGGTCGTGGCAAAGTTCCAGGACTGTCACCCGTAGGTTCTCTGGGACCACAATTTTGCCCTCATGCCTGATCAGACCATCTTGTGCCCTAACACAATTCTCCGGGAGTGAGGTCAAGTCAGCAGAAGCCCGCTTAATTCGGGACATGAGATCCTCTTAGAGCAATAGGAAGTTCCCAGCAGGGAGGATGGTATCAATGGGTAAGGTCTCTTCAGAGTCGCTGAACATGTGGGAAAGTGCGTCCGGTTTAATATTTTTCGATCCAGGTCTGTAAGTGATGTGGAACAGAAATCTTGAGAAAAAGAGTGCCCACCTTGCCTGCCTTGGTTTCAACCTCTTAGCTGTCCTCAGGTGCTCCAAGTTCTTGTGGTCCGTGTAGACCAGAATAGGATGGGCAGCACCCTCAAGCAGGTAACGCCACTCTTCTAACGCGGCCTTGATAGCCAGGAGTTCCCGATCTCCCACGTCATAGTTTCTTTCCGCAGTGGAAAGCTTGCAAGAGAAGAAGGCCACTGGAAAGAGTAGGGCTTTGGCCCCTTGTCACTGGGATAGCACAGCCCCCACTGCGATTTCAGACGCATCCACTTCGAGGACGAAGGGTAATGCAGGGTCAGGGTGTTTCAGGATGGAGGCAGAGGTAAATAATTCTTTCAGCTTTTCAAAGGCAGACTGAGCTCTAGTAGACCAGGAAAATCGAGTTCCCTGTTTGGTCAATTCGGTAAGGGGGGGGCGATTATTGCAGAAAAGCCCCTGATAAACTTCCGATAAAAGTTGGAAAATCCGATGAAGCGTTGGACCCCTTTCTTATCTGTGGGAGCAGGCCAGTCCAGGATAGCAGACACCTTCTGAGGGTCCATTTTGATGCCTTCAACTGAGATGATTAACCCGAGAAACTGGATACATTGAAGTTCAAATTCGCATTTCTCCGGCTTGGCGTAAAGTCCATGTTGTCTGAGCCGAGCAAGAACATTTCGGACATGCCTGCGGTGGTCGTCTACTGAAGAGGAGAAGATTAAGATGTCATCCAGGTATACTATGACATATAAGTCCATGTAGTCACGGAAAATGTCATTGACAAAATGTTGGAAGGTGGCCGGGGCATTACACAGTCCAAACGGCATAACTAGATACTCGTAGTGCCCGAATCGGGTACGGAAGGCCGTTTTCCATTCGTCTCCTTCTCGAATGCGGATCAGATTGTAAGCCCCCCGGAGATCAAGTTTGGTGAAGATGACCGCAGTTCCCAACCTCTGGAAGAGTTCGGGCACGAGCGGTAACGGGTAAGGTTTTTTTATAGTGATTTTATTCAACTCCCGATAGTCTATACAGGGGCGTAGGGAATGATCCTTTTTTTCCACAAAAAAGATACCTGCACCGGCTGGTGAGGTGGAAGGGCGGATAAACCCTTTCTTCAGGTTGTCATCTATGTAGACCTTGAGAGTGCCCAGCTCCTGCTCAGTCAAGGGGAAGATTCTCCCAAAGGGCACTTCCGTTCCAGGTAGAAGTTCTATAGGCCAGTCATACGGTCTATGGGGAGGAAGGGTTTTGGCCCCCTTCTTACTGAACACATCCAGGAAGTCGTGGTAGGGTTCAGGGATGGATTGTTGGAGTTTAGGGTCTATATCCAGACAGAGCAGATGAGAAGAGTTGGTTGGGGCTGGTTGCAAACAGTGTTGCTGGCAGTAGTTTGAGAGGAACTTGACCCTCCCCAGATTCTAGTCAATGCTGGGATTATGGGCTTGCAGCCAGGGCATCCCCAAAATGATAGGGAACAACGGTGAGGAGATGGCATCCAGACTTAGGAACTCCTGATGGTGGGTTGCCATGGTAGTAAGCAAAGGCACAGTTTCCTGGGTGACAGGACCAGATTTTATGATGGAACCATCAGCGAGGTGCACTGCAAGTCCCCGGGATTTTGGTTGAAGAGGGATATGATGGTTGGCAGCAAATGTCAAGTCAATAAAGCAGCTGCATGCTCCAGAGTCAATTATAGCGGACACTGGGATTGCGGCAGTCCTTCCGGGAAGCTGTAATGAGATGGAAAGAGCTAGATGAGCGGTTGGGTTAGAAGACATAGAAGCACAGGTAGAAGAAAGGGGCAGGCACTTACGCATCTTAGCTGGGCAAGTCCTTACGTAGTGTCCTGGTTCACCACAGTACATGCAGAGATTGTTGCTTCGCCTGTGTTGGCGTTCCTCTGGGGAGAGAAAAGGGCGAAGTAGGCCCAGCTGCATGGGTTCAGGGATGTCCAGAGGCGGGGACGGAGGAACCGGCAGTGCCAGGCTGGCCGGGCTAGGAACCTTGGAGCAACCAGGTGGGTCGGTATTGGCTGGAGGACCTTTCGGAGGGACGCTCTCTCAGTCGACGGTCGATCTGGATCGATAGCTCAATGAGCTTGTCCAAAGTTAGAGGAACCCCGACACGTGCTAGCTCATCCTTGAGCTGGTCTGACAAGCCCATCCGGAATTGACAGCGCAAGGCGGCGTCATTCCATTCGGTGTCGGAGCTCGACCGCTTGAACTCGGCTGCATAATCCTCAGCCGCTCTGCGTCCTTGCTGGAGGGAACGGAGAACGGATTCTGCCGTGGCAGCTTGTTGCGGATCCTCATATAGCTGGGACATGGTGGCAAAGAAGTTAGCTAGGTTCTCCAGAGCTGCGTCCTTTTGCTCCAGGAGGCGGTGGGCCCAGGCCTGTGGTTCGCCGGTCAGTAGAGAGATGAGGAAGCCCACCTTGGTGACCTCCAAAGAAAAGGTGCGAGGTTGCAGGGCAAAGAAAAGTTTGCAGGCATTGCGGAAGGAGCGATATTTGCTGCGTTCGCCCGCAAACTTCTCGGGCGTGGGGACCCTGGGCCCTGGAGGAAGCATCACTACGGAAGGTGCAGCTGGGTATCCAGCGGATGTAGCTCCTTGTGAGCTGGCAGGTGTGGACAAAACTTGAACTCTCTCCTCCAGTCTGGTGTAACCGGCTTGAAGGTCCTTCACAGCTTGCGTCAATCCGTTCAGGTGCCTGCACAGTTCCTCCATGGGATCCCTTCCCTGCTCGGGCTCGGACATGGCTGTCTGATACTGTCAGACTTGCACGTATCTGGTCGACGAGCCCAACGGAGCAGAGGAAGGTCCCCCGTTTGGATCCGACTCGCGGCCTCTGGTAGTGCAGACAGGTGGATATTTACTGGAAGACGGCTCAGGATCCAGATGCAGAAGGGAAGAAGAGCCTCACAGACTGCAGACAGGCAGGCAGGGATGCTGGAGGGTGAAGCTGAGCAGGAGCAACACAGAATGGTCAAATAACAGGCAGGGTTTGGCAATGGTCAGGCAACGTGGTACAGAGGAGCAGACAGGTTCAGGGTCAAAGGCAGGCCATGGTCAGATGCAGACGGAAGGCAGGAGAAGTTCAAGTAACAAGCCGGGTGGTCAGAGGGTCAGATTTTAGGCAAACAGCAGGGGCAGGATACACAGGGAGCTGCAGATCAGACAGCACCGGGCTGAAGTGTTCCAGGGATTTAAATATATTGATTGGGGGAAGATGAAGCCATTAGCCAGCAGATACAGGGCAAGTTACCATTTTTTCCAATCACATCCCGGAAATTTTTGAAAAAATTGGAAAAGGGGTGCCCCTGGGATTGTGTGGATTGGAATAATTTATGGATTGCCACCAAGTATATATAGAAAAATATAAAGAATTTTATTTATACATAATACACATATATATCAAAATTAGTTTAAAATCAAAGAGAGGAACAGACATATACAGTCATTGAAAAGCAATTGCATGAAGGCACCTTACTACTTAAGACATATAAGTCATATAACTAGTGGTGACACAACCGACATGTTTCGGATACTCGAGCTATATCTGTGATAGCCTCCATTATTTCCTTCTTCAAGGTTCATGCAATAGTTTGAAGACAAATTGGTCTCTATATAAGAGAAAAACAACATAGTATGTGATAGCTATATAATACACAACAGTGTATTGGCATGATTACATTATTTTGAATTTCTCCCATATGTGGGCGGCTAGAAGATAGACATTGTTGCAAAAAAAAAAAAAAAAAAAAACGGACGTAGTATATCTCATTATTTGCAGTTGTAACTGCTTTTATGTAGGAAAAACTATACAAAAATTGTGGCAGAGAATTTACCGGCATATAAAAGGAATGAAGGAACAAAATTCTGATCTCCCTCTTGGCAGACACGCTGCCCAAGTTCATGGCGATTGTGTACCAAACCTTGAGGTGCTAGTTTTGGACAGGGTCCACCGCAGCCCCCGCGGAGGTGACCTTAACAAGCACCTTCTTCAAAGGGAGCTGAGATGGATCTCGATCCTCAACGCCACCTCACCCCCTGGCTTGAACCAGGCAATTAACTTTAAACCCTTCTTACCAGGTTTTACATCTGGAAAGTTTGACAGGGATCTGCTAAACTGAGCTCAACAAGCTGTTTATACCTAGTTTTTTTGTTTTTTTGTTTTTTTTTTTCTCGAAGGAAAAATAAATATGTATAAACTATGCCAACTGTATAACATGTGTATTAATGTTTCTGACGTATGCCGGTTAGATATTCATGTAAAAACTAAAAAATCCTTTTTAAGTAAACAAGATTGGATCTAACTGGTGGAATTTTACCTGATGATTTGCCCACTGGAGATTAGTGCCTAGTTATTATATTGTTTATTATTGCTTATTATTTAGAAATTAATTAAATGACAATTGTACCCTGCACTTTTTGACATATTGAAGCCCGGGGATTTGGGGACCACCCATTGGGCCCACTGACGCTCCCCAGCACAAAAACAGCCCCCAGTTATTTTGATAATCGGGGGCTGACTGCTCATGTTTGAGCAAATGGACGGTTATGTGCATATGAATAAATCTCTCTCCCTGTCCCAATAATTATACACATATGGGACGGAGGGTATTTATGTCACACTGTTACTACGCATGGGGTTTTGGATTAGTCAATTTTTCCCTATTCCTCCGATGGCGCCGGTTGGCGCAGTACATACAATGGTGTTGCCTTTGCGCTGACCTTTTTGGGTCTGGTGCGGGCAACGGAGTGATTTTCTTTTAGCACTTCCGCCCTTTTCGTTGTGCTGGCGGTCGGGTCGACGTCTGACGTCACCGCGCCGACGTCGTGGACGTTTTTCACGTCTGCGTGGGTGCGCGATGACGCCGGACGCCGCCGGGATCGAGGGCGGCCTCTGTATGCGGTGCCTGTCCTGTAAGAGCCTCTTTATTTATTTCTAATACGTAGTTAATTGGGTTCCTATCCGGACGCATAGTCTAGCCCTGTTGTGGCCTCCCACGCTCTACCCCATTGGTTGAATTCCCCCTTTTTTAGCTTTACCTTTGGCGCCATTTGAGCTGATTGGCTGTAACACCAGCCACAGCTCTATAAAAAGTTCCACCTGACTTGGCCATTTGCTGCACAGCCAGAGTGTGGATGTTCTTGCGCCATATCGACAGGTACTAAGCTTCCTTTCAAATACTTGATCAGAGTTATGGGATGCCTGTTAACAGGGCTAGTCTGCGATCTAGAAACTATAATCCATATATGTATGTTTTTACAGAGAGGCCGTGGCAGTTTTTCCGCTGCAATTTGGGGCTTCCCTGTGAGCTTTGAGGGGCGTTTTTGGGTTGGTCCTCCTACACATATCCCCGTGGCTCTGTCATCTTGCTTGCAGTGTTTCTTTGGCCGCTGCACTGTCTTTATGTGACCATTAAACTCGCACCATATCCAATTGGGCTCCATATCACCGGGACAATTCCTCCAAGCGGCTGATGTTTATATTACCATTGGAAATGTATGTATGCAACACTATTTGATATAGATGTACTGTATCCTGTAGACATACAATTATATAATGCATATATGCATCCATGCATTCTTAATGAACTTTCATGTATATTTGTTCTTCTTTTTCTTCTCCTTTGTTTCTTCCCCCCCCCCCTTTTTTTTTTTTTTTTTTTTTTTTGCAACAATGTCTATCTTCTAGCCGCCCACATATGGGAGAAATTCAAAATAATGTAATCATGCCAATACACTGTTGTGTATTATATAGCTATCACATACTATGTTGTTTTTCTCTTATATAGAGACCAATTTGTCTTCAAACTATTGCATGAACCTTGAAGAAGGAAATAATGGAGGCTATCACAGATATAGCTCGAGTATCCGAAACATGTCGGTTGTGTCACCACTAGTTATATGACTTATATGTCTTAAGTAGTAAGGTGCCTTCATGCAATTGCTTTTCAATGACTGTATATGTCTGTTCCTCTCTTTGATTTTAAACTAATTTTGATATATATGTGTATTATGTATAAATAAAATTCTTTATATTTTTCTATATATACTTGGTGGCAATCCATAAATTATTCCAATCCACACAATCCCAGGGGCACCCCTTTTCCAATTTTTTCAAAAATTTCCGGGATGTGATTGGAAAAAATGGTAACTTGCCCTGTATCTGCTGGCTAATGGCTTCATCTTCCCCCAATCAATATATTCTATTTTTGGGTAGCAAATACCCCTTAGTCCCCATCCATATTTGAAGCTCTCCAGCGTTATTTACATAAACAATTTTACTGAATTAATTTTTTTGCTTGCTCCCTATTGTATGAGCAAATTATTTTGAAAACGCACTGTTGCAACCCTTTTTCTCTTTTTTTATTTTATTTTGTGTTATTGTCTTATCGTGTCGGTATATCCATTTGTGTAGAGCTCAGTGACACCATCATCATGGCCGAACTTTACAGTGAATCATGGGAGGTTTTCACTGAACAATTACAATTGAACTATGGTAAAAATGAATCTTTGGAATCTGAGCTAACCTTTCTTTTCTCCAACCTAACTAAATGGTTGGAGAAAAAATCTTCAATGCATTGGCATATAAAAACGTTTGATGAGTACATAAGAGATGATTTAAACCCACTTGGACTTCGAGTCCAGATCTTCCCAACTTTTGAAGATCTGGACCCGACGTTCAAGCAAGCATGGGAAACGAATCTAAAATCATGCTCGGCTGGTATGATGAGGCTTCTCTCTGATGAATATCGGAGACGTCTCGTCTATATCAACACGAGCATTGAAAAAATCTATTCTAGGATCAAACCCCTACAAGCCCACTCCTCATACAAAGATCTAAATGAGAAACTTAAAACCCATATCGAACTATTTAACAAATCGATTTTAGCAAAAAAAGAGTTTAAATACATGCGGGATAAACAAGCCTTCGAAGAAGGTAGAGCATATAGATGGGCACTTTCAACTAGACCTAGAGTCCAATATAAGAACGATAATCATCGTTCTACACAGTTGGATATGTCTGACACCTCTTCGGTTTCGTCTAACATGTCATACGCACCGATGAAAGGAAAACACACAAGACCATCTAAAAGAAATCGCGACTTTGAAAATTCCTCCAATAGTAATACTACTAAAAAACGTCCCCCTAAACAGTATCCTCGTACTCTGCTCCCATCAGTCCCCAACACTTCCACATTGACGGCTTCGGACGCCACCGTCAGTGCACATGAATCACTTGAAAATACGGGCACTTTTGTCACGCCTAAGGTTCCCTTGATGCTTTCTAAGAACTTGGGAAACTCACTCACTCCTCACAACCCGATTACGACATAGCCTCGGCTTTTAATATTATAAACTTGTCATCACATGTCCTGAGTGTCGATGAGATCTCAGTCCTCTCAAAAGGATTAACTTTCTGCCCTAATAAACCTGTCGATAAATTTGAGACCATTAAAGATCTCCATTTATACGCTCGCAAATTGCTCCTTAAAAGCATTTTTGAAAAGAGCGACCCAGATACACGGGATTTTCACACGTATAGTGAACGTCAAGCTCTGGGTAATCTCAAATCTTTACTTGAGGAAAATGAATCCAAAGACCTCATCGACACCCTGGACCTTGACTTACTTTTGGCTAATACCAGCACAATTGACACCGAGATCCCCAGTACCCCAAAACAAACCTCCCTTAAAAAAACATCAACCTTCTACCCAGTGCCTAGCTCAAATCCAGGTGTATCTATTTTTCTTAAAAATATCAGCCAAGAAATAAATAACCTAGTATCTATAACACCCAGACATACAAATCTTACTCCTACTGAAAAGATGGCCTTAAAAAATCTATCAAAAAATCATCAAATTACGATTAAATTATCGGATAAAGGAGGAAATATTGTCATCATGGACAACCCCCAATATCTTGAAATGTGTTTCAACATACTAAGAAATCATGAGTGGTATCGCCCAGTCAGTAGGGGTGTTGTAGATGCCTTTAATAAAAAATTCTACACTTTGGTAGATGAAGCTTTTCAAAATAATGTCATTTCTAAACAAACTTGGGAATTTGTTCGCACCTCCTTTCCCCGCACACCAACATTCTACTCACTCCCCAAAATTCCCAAGGATCCCCTAAATCCCCCAGGACGTCCCATTATATCTGGAAATGGAGCTATTATTGAAAATCTTTCACGACTCATTGATGAGCATCTAAAACCCTTTGTTCAGAGCATCCCCTCTTATGTTAAAGACACACCTCACTTATTACGCATTATTGAGGGAGTACAGATTCCTATAGATTCGATCCTTGTCAGTATCGACGTGGAGGCACTCTACAGCTCGATTCCTCATTCTTTAGGTATTGCTTGTATTAGACATATTCTATCACAAACCAGTCACCATGAACGTTTGTTCAATGAATTTATAATCCAGTCCTTGGATTTTATACTGAGACACAATGTCTTCACTTTTGATGGTCAATGTTTCCTCCAGGTACAGGGCGTAGCCATGGGCACCAGTTGTGCCCCTGGCTACGCCAACTTGTACCTGGGGGAATGGGAGCATGCAATCTTTTCCAGCGGGGATCTCTCAATGTACCTGTGCCATGTAGCCCTATGGCACAGGTACATTGATGACATCTTCATTGTATGGACGGGCTCCCAGCAATGTTTGGATGAGTGTCTCATCGCCCTAAACTTAAATACTTTTAATCTTAAGTTTACAATGACATCAGACCCAAATACTATAACCTTCCTTGATGTGGAGATCTTCAGAGACAAGCAAAACATGTTATCATGTAAGCTGTTCCGCAAACCAAGTGCAGGTAATACAATCCTACATTCTTCTAGTTTTCACCCTAAATCCCTAGTCGAATCTATTCCTTATGGACAATATTTAAGAATAAAAAGAAATTGCTCTAACGAGGTCGATTACAAAAGAGAAGCTAATAACTTAAGGCAAAGACTTCTGGCAAGGGGATACAGCCATAAGTGCCTCAAAAAGACCTTTAAACGCACTTCAAACCTAAATCGACACGAGTTACTAATGTCTAAATCTAAAAAAAGTGAAAGTGATCATCGTATTATTAACACTTATTCTGATGATCACGCTGAACTTCTTAAAATCTACCAAAAGCACTGGCATCTACTTACAGCAGATCCTGTGATAGGACCACTAGTACCCCCCAGGCCAACTATTACCTATAGACGAGCAACGTCCCTGAAGGACATGCTAGTGCAGAGTGAATTTGAGAACACCAGTAGGGGAGATCCATGTAGGGACCTGGGAACTTTCCAATGTGGTAATTGCACATACTGTAAATATATGAACACTAGAAAGAACATTCGGTTACCGAATGGCCAAAAATTTCGACCAAAACATCATGCAAACTGTCAAACTACGGACGTAGTATATCTCATTATTTGCAGTTGTAACTGCTTTTATGTAGGAAAAACTATACAAAAATTGTGGCAGAGAATTTACCGGCATATAAAAGGAATGAAGGAACAAAATCCTGATCTCCCTCTTGGCAGACACGCTGCCCAAGTTCATGGAGATTGTGTACCAAACCTTGAGGTGCTAGTTTTGGACAGGGTCCACCGCAGCCCCCGCGGAGGTGACCTTAACAAGCACCTTCTTCAAAGGGAGCTGAGATGGATCTCGATCCTCAACGCCACCTCACCCCCTGGCTTGAACCAGGCAATTAACTTTAAACCCTTCTTACCAGGTTTTACATCTGGAAAGTTTGACAGGGATCTGCTAAACTGAGCTCAACAAGCTGTTTATACCTAGTTTTTTTTTTTTTTTTTTTCTCGAAGGAAAAATAAATATGTATAAACTATGCCAACTGTATAACATGTGTATTAATGTTTCTGACGTATGCCGGTTAGATATTCATGTAAAAACTAAAAAATCCTTTTTAAGTAAACAAGATTGGATCTAACTGGTGGAATTTTACCTGATGATTTGCCCACTGGAGATTAGTGCCTAGTTATTATATTGTTTATTATTGCTTATTATTTAGAAATTAATTAAATGACAATTGTACCCTGCACTTTTTGACATATTGAAGCCCGGGGATTTGGGGACCACCCATTGGGCCCACTGACGCTCCCCAGCACAAAAACAGCCCCCAGTTATTTTGATAATCGGGGGCTGACTGCTCATGTTTGAGCAAATGGACGGTTATGTGCATATGAATAAATCTCTCTCCCTGTCCCAATAATTATACACATATGGGACGGAGGGTATTTATGTCACACTGTTACTACGCATGGGGTTTTGGATTAGTCAATTTTTCCCTATTCCTCCGATGGCGCCGGTTGGCGCAGTACATACAATGGTGTTGCCTTTGCGCTGACCTTTTTGGGTCTGGTGCGGGCAACGGAGTGATTTTCTTTTAGCACTTCCGCCCTTTTCGTTGTGCTGGCGGTCGGGTCGACGTCGTGGACGTTTTTCACGTCTGCGTGGGTGCGCGATGACGCCGGACGCCGCCGGGATCGAGGGCGGCCTCTGTATGCGGTGCCTGTCCTGTAAGAGCCTCTTTATTTATTTCTAATACGTAGTTAATTGGGTTCCTATCCGGACGCATAGTCTAGCCCTGTTGTGGCCTCCCACGCTCTACCCCATTGGTTGAATTCCCCCTTTTTTAGCTTTACCTTTGGCGCCATTTGAGCTGATTGGCTGTAACACCAGCCACAGCTCTATAAAAAGTTCCACCTGACTTGGCCATTTGCTGCACAGCCAGAGTGTGGATGTTCTTGCGCCATATCGACAGGTACTAAGCTTCCTTTCAAATACTTGATCAGAGTTATGGGATGCCTGTTCACAGGGCTAGTCTGCGATCTAGAAACTATAATCCATATATGTATGTTTTTACAGAGAGGCTGTGGCAGTTTTTCCGCTGCAATTTGGGGCTTCCCTGTGAGCTTTGAGGGGCGTTTTTGGGTTGGTCCTCCTACACATATCCCCGTGGCTCTGTCATCTTGCTTGCAGTGTTTCTTTGGCCGCTGCACTGTCTTTATGTGACCATTAAACTCGCACCATATCCAATTGGGCTCCATATCACCGGGACAATTCCTCCAAGCGGCTGATGTTTATATTACCATTGGAAATGTATGTATGCAACACTATTTGATATAGATGTACTGTATCCTGTAGACATACAATTATATAATGCATATATGCATCCATGCATTCTTAATGAACTTTCATGTATATTTGTTCTTCTTTTTCTTCTCCTTTGTTTCTTCCCCCCCCCCCCTTTTTTTTTTTTTGCTTCTTTTTTTTTTTTTTTTTTTGCAACAATGTCTATCTTCTAGCCGCCCACATATGGGAGAAATTCAAAATAATGTAATCATGCCAATACACTGTTGTGTATTATATAGCTATCACATACTATGTTGTTTTTCTCTTATATAGAGACCAATTTGTCTTCAAACTATTGCATGAACCTTGAAGAAGGAAATAATGGAGGCTATCACAGATATAGCTCGAGTATCCGAAACATGTCGGTTGTGTCACCGCTAGTTATATGACTTATATGTCTTAAGTAGTAAGGTGCCTTCATGCAATTGCTTTTCAATGACTGTATATGTCTGTTCCTCTCTTTGATTTTAAACTAATTTTGGTATATATGTGTATTATGTATAAATAAAATTCTTTATATTTTTCTATATATACTTGGTGGCAATCCATAAATTATTCCAATCCACACAATCCCAGGGGCACCCCTTTTCCAATTTTTTCAGGGATTTAAATAGGCCGTTTGGCGCGCATCAGCGCACACGTGCGCACATGCACCCGCGTGCACAGGAGAACGCACAACAGCAGCTCGCGTCGGCGCGCGCGCCCCAAGGCGATGAACAGCATGTCCAGCAAGGTGAGTTCTCTGACAACGTGAGCAAAACAGGGCACATGGGTCAGCTGTCCTGTCGGAGGGCGGAGAGGAGGTTGGTGCCATTGTCGCAAACCACCATTCCTGGCCGAAGCTGGCGTGGCGTCAACCACCTCTGAGCCTGCCCCTGCGGGAGCAGACAGAATCTCTGCCCCAGTGTGGCTCCTGTCCCCCAAGCACACCAGCTCAAGCACCGCATGGCATCTTTTTGCCTGCGTACTTGCGTAGCCCCTTGAACGCCTACGGAGTACCGCTGGTTCCGAGGACAAATCAGCACAGGAAGAGGCCATGGAGGAAGAAGAGGAGGGGTGGAGGAGAGAGGTGTGTCAGAATCACCAATAGTAGCATTTTGGAGGTGTGGTGGCGGAACAACCTCCAACACTACTGCACCCTGTCATGCATCCTTCCCAGCTGCCAGTAGAGTCACCCAGTGCGCCGTGAAAGATAGGTAACGTCCCTGTCCATGCCTGCTGGACCATGAGTCAGTGGTAATATGCACCTTACCGCTGACCGCCCTGTCCAGCGAGGCCAAGACATTGCCTTCCACATGCCGGTAGGGCATGTGGATGGCTGGGAGCGAATTTCTTTCGCCGGTGTAGCAACTGGGGCAGGGAAATTTGCCTGGTACAATCGGACATTGGTGTACCGATAGCAGATTGCCCGCAACTACTTGGCAGTGGCACACCTATATCTACACCTTCATGCCGCTCAGTGCAGGTTTCTGAGAGGACTGAAGGTATAGTGGGGTTGGAGATCCCAGCTGATGAGGAGCAAGGAGAGGTCCGCTTTGTTCTTTGGTGTGGGTCTTTTATGTACGCTTGCCAATGGACTGCATGGCAGGTCGACATATGTCTGGCAAGCATGTGGTGCCCAAGCGGCTGCTGTTTTGGCCACGCTTGATACACTTCAGACATATGTTGCAAATAGCAACGGTGCGATCTGCTGCACGCGTCTGAAAAAAGGCCCACACCAAAGAACTTTTGGAAAAACGCACAGAATCAGCAGCACCCTGCACATGCGGAGCTCTGCGGTGTGATGCAGTCGGTTGTCTGCCCTTAAGCTGGCCCCTGGAGGGCATCCTGCCTCATTGGAGATGTGCCTCCTCCTCCTCTTCTCTCCTATCAGGCACCCACTTAGAGTCAGTGACCTCATCATCCCCTCCCTCCTCGTCACTAGAGCAAACCTGGCAGTATGCTGCAGCTGGGGGAACATGACTGACAGTTTGTTGTCCTTCTTGGGCACCCCCTCTGTCTGGGCTCACGTTACTGCCTTCCTCAAGCTGGGTACCATCATCGGAGCCTTCAAAATGCTGCACATCCTCCTGCAGCATGTACCAACACTGTGGTTGAACAGTTCAGGGGACTCCTCCGTGCATGATGGTGGGGCTAGGGAAGCAGTAACTGATGACCTCAAGCCGATGGAATAGGTCGCTTTGGCACCTGCATTGGCAGTCAAGGTAGCCTGGGTGGCAGAGGATGAGGAGGATGAGTTCGGCTTGGTCATCCACTCTACCAACTCTTCTGCATGTTGCGGCTCAACATGGTCAGCTGCCAAAAAAAAGGACAAGCGTGCCCCACAGCCACATGCTGATGAGGATGCACCGTGTCCACGACCAGCACTGTTGCCTCTAGACACAGAGCTTGCTTGCCCTCTTTTATTGGCCTGTGAGTGTCTGCCTCTGCTTGTTGGCCTTCCAGACATACTGTATTTGATGTATTGGAAAGGAATAGGTACACAAGGAATGGCCTGCAGTCAGCTTTACCTGCACAATGTGCCCAGTATACAGTACACTGATTAAATATACTACAGCTTAGCTCAATCAACTGCCTTCCTGTATTATTAGGAAGAGAACAGGGATGGTCTGTAGTCAGCTTTACCTGCACACTGAGCCCAGTATACAGTAAACTGACTTAATATACGAGAATAACAGGAACACTCTGAAGTGAGATCTAGCTAAACTGAATACAGTGTATATATATATATATATATATATATATATATATATATATATATATATATATATATATATTGTGAGGGGGTTAACTCAGCAGCGGGTGTGTGTGACCCCCTGGATGGGTTCACCACACAAAAACAGGCACAGCAGACAGTGGTAGGAGAAAACAAAAGGGTGTGGTTTTATTTGAACTATATACAGACAAAAAAATACAGCAAAAACAAAAGAAACAGGAAAAGAAATCCTGGTCACGTTGGTGTCCCTAACTAACAACTGGGTACAGCCTTGTGCTGTCCCAGTCCCTAGCTCCCTGCTTTTAGAAGTTCTTAGCAATAACCACACAGGCTTTGGCTCACCACATAGAGATTACACTCCCCAGACTATCCACACAGATCTGGTTCCAGGTTGGAGCATCTCCCTTAGCTTGCTGGGAGTTCTTGTAGAGGCCCTAATGAGCCCACTTACTTCAGATGGGCTCATTAACTCTTCCCCTGCAATACTCCCAGCACTCCCCCTAGTGGTATAAATCGGCATAAAGCCGGAATCTAGGACATATATGCCTTCCATCCTGGAGATGCAACCTGGTGATTTTACCTGCCTGCTGTCACATACCCCCCCTCTTGTTTTAACCTTGGGGTTGGAACACAAGCAATCAGGCATGCATGTACTCGAGACAAAGGATCCACATTCCCCATTTGAACGCCAGGGCGATGCTTTACCGTAAAGTTGAATTCTTGTGGGGCCAGGAACCACCTATTTACTCTTCTATTTGTCTCTTTGTTTTGAGCCATCCCCTTTAAAGGAGCGTGATCAGTAATTAGGTCAAAGTGCCTCCCTAGCAGATAGTACCGAAGGGAATCTAGAGCCCACTTCACCGCTAAACACTCCTTCTCAATCGTGGCGCAATTTACCTCATGGGACTTCAATTTCCTGCTGAGGTAAATGACTGGGTGCTCTTCCCCGTTCCAGACCTGGGACAATACTGCTCCTAGCCCAACGTCTGATGCATCACTTTGTACGACAAAGTCCCTAGAGAAGTCTGGTGAGTACAACACTGGCTGGCTACATAAGGCTTTTTTTAAGAATTGGAATGCTGCCTCAGCCTCTGGGGTCCATTTAACCATGACAGACTCTTACCCTTTTGTCAGGTTGGTTAGGGGCACAGCCTGAGAGGCAAAGTGGGGAATGAATCGCCGATAATAACCAGCGATTCCCAAAAAGGCTTGTATCTGCTTCTTGCTGTTGGGACGTGGCCAATTCTGTATGGCCTTGACTTTATTGACTTGGGGTTTTATCACTCCCCTCCCAATGGTGTGCCCAAGATATTTGGCCTCCTCCTGTCCAATGGTACACTTCTTGGGATTGGCCGTAAACCCAGCTTCCCGGATAGAGTCTAGGACTGCTTACACTTTTGGCAGATGTGAGGCCCAATCTGTGCTATGGACAATTACATCATCCAGGTAAGCCGCAGCATACTTCTGATGGGGCCTCAGTATCTGGTCCAATTTCCGCTGGAATGTTGCCGGTGCATTCTGTAATCCAAACGGCATTCTTTTATATTGGAACGCCCCGTCTGGGGTTACAAACGCGGTTTTCTCCTTGGCCGATTTGGCCAGGGGAATTTGCCAATACCCTTTTGTGAGATCGAGAGTTGTCATGTATCGGGCTGTTCCGAGCCGGTCGATCAACTCATCTATACGTGGCATGGGGTAGGTGTCAAATTTTGTAACTTTGTTCAGTTGTCGAAAATCGTTACAAAATCGCCAGCTCCCATCCGGTTTAGGCACTAACACTATGGGACTGGACCAATCACTTTGGGATTCCTCTATCACCCCCAATTTAAGCATTTTCTGTACTTCCTCACGTATTGCCTCCCGTCGGGCCTCTCGGATCCGATAGGGTTTTAGCTTCACCCTTTCACCGGGCGGGGTAATAATATCATGCTCTACCCCGGACGTTTGTCCCCGGCAGCTCAGAGAAAACCTCCTTGTTGCGAAGCACAAACTCTTTAACCTTCCTAGCGGTAATCCCGAGCGTGACTCGGGGTTGTTTTTTTATGCTAGGATCGGTAACCCCGAGTCACGCTCGGGGTAGACATTGCAGAGCCCGCAGCGGAGTTTCCTTACCTTCTCCTGGCGATCCAGCGATGATGTCCTCTGCTGTGATCGCCAGCGAGACCTCCGGCGAGTGTCGGCACTTTCGACCCCATCTGACTTCCTAGTTCCGTTCCCTGCGAGCCGCAGCGGCGCATGGGAGCGGAACTGGGCGGCAAATTCAAAAAGGTAAACACACAGTATACATACAGTATACTGTAATCTTGCAGATTACAGTACTGTATGTAATAATTACACACCCCCTTTGTCCCTAGTGGTCTGCCCAGTGTCCTGCATGCACTTTTATATAATAAAAATCGTTCTTTCTGCCTGTAAACTGGAGATTGTCCATAGCAACTAAAAAGTGTCCCTTTATGTCAAAAGTGATAATAAATTAGAATCACTCGCAGAATTGAGCGATAGCGATTTGTGGGGAAATTCGTCATCAAACACTAAATCTAATGACAGCGACAATTCTGCAACTGAGCAAATTTCAGTGTTTTTGATTTGATTACATTATTGAATAATTTTTATTATAATTAGATTACTATTTTTTATAATTTTTTATAGTTATTCATTATATTATAATTTATAATTTTGTGTTTCATATTTATCATACCCGGGATGTTTACTAGACTCTGGTTTGCTCAGGTTTAAGTAAGTAATTACTAAGAATCGCAGGCCTATAATACATAACAGCCAAATTTTCATGCAAAATAATTGTACCGCTTTTGGTACATAATTCCAGAAAGAATCATACCGCCAGGGAGGTTAACCTCCTGTTGTTGGGGGTTTGACAAGGTGACTGCTATTCCAACCTCTGGAATCACGCAATCAGACTGAGCTGGTGACAACGTTTCTGCGACTAGGGACTCCCTATCCCTCCAGGCTTTCAACAGATTAATGTGATAGATCTGTTTGGGCTTTCGCCTTCCTGGTTGTCTGACCTTGTAATTCACTTCGCTCACTTTTTCCATTATCTCGTAGGGGCCTTGCCATTTAGCAAGGAATTTGCTTTCAACCGTAGGGACAAGTACCAATTATCCCCCGGGGAAAAGGTACGGGTCTTGGCCCCACGGTTGTACACTCTCTGCTGTGCCAACTGCGCTTGGGCCAAATGTTCCTTTACGATTGGCATTACCTGTGCAATTCTATCTTGCATCAGGGCGACATGCTCAATCACACTCCTGTGGGGAGAACTCTCACTTTCCCAAGTTTCCTTGGCGATATCCAACAGCCCTCTTGGGTGTCTCCCATAGAGTAACTCAAAGGGTGAGAAACCCATAGAGGATTGGGGTACCTCCCGAATGGCAAACATTAAATAGGGGATTAGACAGTCCCAATCCTTTCCATCTCTATCCACCACCTTCTTTAACATTTGTTTTAGGGTTTTGTTGAATCTTTCAACCAACCCATCTGTTTGGGGGTGATACACGGATGTACACAATTGTGTCACTTTGAACAACTTGCACAGCTCTTTCATAACCCGGGACACAAAGGGTGTACCTTGGTCTGTAAGCAGTTCCTTACAAATACCCACACGGCTAAAAACAAGAGATAGCTCTTTGGCTATGGTTTTGGCCGAGGTATTTCGGAGAGGAATCGCTTCCGGATACCGGGTGGCATAGTCCAATATAACCAAAATGTACTGATGCCCCCTAGCGGACTTCATTATCGGACCTACCAAATCCATTGCGATCCTCTCAAAGGAGACCTCAATGATGGGAAGAGGTACCAGCGGGTTACGGAAATGTGGCATCGGTGCCGACCTCTGACACACAGGGCAGGAGGAACAATAATTTTCTGTTTCCTTCATGACCCCAGGCCAATAGAATCTTTGCAATACTCTCTCTCTGGTTTTCTCTGTTCCCAGATGACCTCCAAGAATGTGCCCATGGGCCAACTCTAACACCAACTTCCTGTAAGGTTTGGGGACCACAAGCTGCTCAATGGTTTCTTCTGCCCTTTTAGCCACCCGATACAGTAGGTCCTTTTCCACGATGAAGTATGGGTAAGTGCAGGTCTCATCTGGGTTCACTAACTCGCCATCTATTTTCACTACGTTTTCCCGTGCCTTTATTAGGGTGGGGTCTTTTAACTGTTCTGTGGCAAAATTTTCCTTGTGAACCTCGAGATCAGAAAACTCCACAGACGACACGTTTTCGTCTGAGGATGTTGGCTCCTCCCCAGTTTCTCGAGTCTCCCCTGCCAATACCGACAAGGGGAATTCTGGAGAGTCCTCACCACTCTCAGAGGAATTCTGGCTATCACATTCCTGATATATAGGGGCACCAGTGGGGGGCTCAGGACAATCCCAGAGTTCCCAAAACTTTGGATAATCCCTTCCCACAATGGCATCATGTGGTAACTGAGACACTAACCCCACCTGATGAGAGAGGTTACCTTTGGAGGTCTCAAAACACACTGTAGTCACAGGATACTCTCGGGTGTCCCCATGCACACAAATAACAGCTACCTTGTTATTCCCTAAGACCTCTGTAGTGACTAACTCAGCTTTTATCAGTGTCACCAGGCTACCTGAATCCAGCAACACAACAACATTTTTACTATTAATACACATTTTGCATAAATGTTTCTCAGTTTCCCGAATGGCAGTGCATGCGACTGTCGCAAACAGCGACTGACGTCTGTCCCTTAGAAAGTCACATTGCATGGGTTCATCCACAACTGGGCAATTTGCTGCAATATGTCCCTCTTGTCGGCAGCGGTAGCAAACAATCCTTTTTACTGCCTCTTGAGCCCCTGACTTCCCAGGCTGTTCTCGCCAGACCTTAGGTAGAACTCCCACCCTCTCATTCTCTCCACCCTCACCCCTTGGAATCATCTTACCCGCCACTGGGAATGGACTGGTCTTAGGGTGGAAAGTCCGTGAGTCTCTGGAAGAGGCAGTCAGGTTTTCCGTAGCCAAGTACTTCTCTACACAATCCACAAGATTATCGGCCGTCTCTGGGTCTCCATGGCTTACCCACTTTTGGATGACAGTAGGAAGAGCTCTCAAGAAACGATCCATCACAACACGTTCCACAATCTTTGGTGCGGACAAAGTCTCTGGCTGTAGCCACTTCCTGCTCAGGTGAATGAGATCATACATTTGAGACCTGGGGGGTTTTCCAAGCCGGAAAGTCCAGTTATGCACAAGCTGAGCCCGGATGGCCAGGGTGACACCCAGCCGTACCAATATTTCATTTTTTAGCATCACATAGTCTTTTGCTTGGTAAGGCTCTAGGTCATAGTAAGCGTTCTGCGATTCAACAGTTAACAGAGGGGCCACCAGTCCAGCCCACTGCTCCTTAGGCCACTTTTCCCTTTCAGCAGTCCTTTCAAATGTGGTCAAAAACACCTCTGGATCATCCTCTCCAGTAATTTTTGTCAGTAAACGACTCACCCCAAAGGACGCAGTATTAGTGGAACTACTTGCCTCACTGGTCTGCGGACGTTGCTGCATTAATGTCTCCATTTGTTGCTGTAGTCTCTGTTCTTGTTTCTGCAACAGGTCTATGAAGCGGGCCTCAGATTGCTGCTGGGCTTGTTGCTGAGCTTCCAGACTCTGTTGATGAGTTTGCTGCTGGGCTGCCAGACTCTGTTGATGAGCTTGCTGCTGGGCTGCGAGGCTCTGTTGTTGAGCTACAAGGCTCTTTTGCAAACCTGCATTTGTCTGCTGCTGATTGGCATTTGCTAGAGCCAGCTGTTTCAGTATCTCCTCCATGCTGGCCTTAAAAAAAACTGCCCGCATTCTCCACCAACTGTGAGGGGGTTAACTCAGCAGCGGGTGTGTGTGACCCCCTGGTTGGGTTCACCACACAAAAACAGGCACAGCAGTGGTAGGAGAAAACAAAAGGGTGTGGTTTTATTTGAACTATATACAGACAAAAAAATACAGCAAAAACAAAAGAAACAGGAAAATAAATCCTGGTCAACTTGACCGCTCACTACACACGTTGGTGTCCCTAACTAACAACTGGGTACAGCCTTGTGCTGTCCCAGTCCCTAGCTCCCTGCTTTTAGAAGTTCTTAGCAATAAACACACAGGCTTTGGCTCACCGCACAGAGATCACACTCCCCAGACTATCCACATAGATCTGGTTCCAGGTTGGAGCATCTCCCTTAGCATGCTGGGAGTTCTAGTAGAGGCCCTAATGAGCCCACTTACTTCAGCTGGGCTCATTAACTCTTCCCCTGCAAGACTCCCAGCACTCCCCCTAGTGGTTTAAATCGGCATTAAAGCCTGAATCTAGGACATATATACCTTCCATCCTGGATGCAACCTGGTGATTTTACCTGCCTGCTGTCACAATATACATATATATATATATATATATATATATATATATATATATATATATATATAACTCCTGGGATGCATATATTTACTAAATACACTGACTGCAGCTACCTGAATCGCCTGCCTGCTCTATCTAACTAAAATGAAATTACACTCTGACTCTCTCTCTATCTCTCTCACAACACCGCAACACACTACACAAGGCCGACGCGCAGGCGGCCTTATATAGTGTGGGGCGTGTACCTACTCCCCTGAGCCATGATTGGCCAAAGGCACCCTTGCTTTGGCCAATTATGGCGCTGTGATTGGCCAAAGCATGCCGGTCATAGTGCATGCTTGGCCAATCAACCAGCAATGCACTGTGATGACGCAGTGAATTATGGGTCGTGACCCGCCACTCGAATTTGGCACGAACGCCTCATAATGTTCGAAATTCGGCGAACAATCGAATAGCCGATGTTCTAGTCGAACTCACGTTCGACTCGAACTCGAAGCTCATCCCGACTGAGGAGCAATTTATCCTTAAAGTCATTCTCTCAGCAGCTCCCCATGTTCCCCCTCCCAAAGCTCCTGCTCATGTTTACATTAGAGGAGGGGTGGACAACTACTGTGTCCTCTATCTGCTGTAGAACTACATGTTCCATGAGGCAGGGTTCAAACTTTCAAGCCCTGAGCTACTAGCCAGGCCTTAAGGGTTACTCGCCACCAGTTGCCCCACCCAACCCTTACCATACCCTGCCTATAATCCTGCCCCTAAACACGCCCTCATAAATTATCTCATGAAATTACACTTGTTGTTTTATTTAGAATTTGGTTACAAAAATAAATATTAACAACAATTTTATCAGTGCCCATCAGTGCAGTCTCACCAGTGCCCATCAATGCAGTGTGACCAGTGTCCATCAATGCAGCCTGACCTGTTCCCATCAATGCAGCTTGACCAGTGCCCAACAATGCAGCCTCACCTGCAGTGTTGGTCATCTTACTTTAAAAAAGTAATTAGTTACAGTTACAAATTACTTCTCCCGAAAAGTAATTGCATTAGTAACTCAGTTACTACATTGAAAAAGTAATTAGTTACTCAGCAATACTTTTGGTCTTTGGTGGTGGAGTTCTTCAATTTCCTGCATCCATTTCTTCTGTTATGAAATATATGGACTGATTTTCACTTTGAAGCGCTGCATTTTTGGTTTTATATGTGTTGAGTTTGCTTTATTCACAGACTGTGCACGCTGCTTTATATATTTTTTTTTTTTTTTTTTTTGTTAGCGCAAATATTGGTTCACCCTGTATACCATTTGTTATTTGATTTTGTGATATTTGCTGCTTCACGTTATTTTCACTAATATGGATATATTCGATTTTCGGAACTCTCGTTCCCTGAATTTTAAAGATATTTTTAATAATGTAGAGATTCAACAGAATTTGGATATTGGAGGTCTTTTTGTACGTTTAAAAAATCTGATGATCTCGGAGGTACATGGCTACTGGGACATTGCCTTTTTAGAAAAATACTTAGAGGATAAGATGGTGCCCAGAAGCCTGAGATTCGAGATCACTCCGCAAGAGGATGAAATAGACCTCCTAGGCTGGTTTAAATATTTTAATGATATTGGTCTGGATTTGTTGCGATTTCTTATCGCCAGAAAAAGACATAAACTTAATCAACTTGATAAGGATATTTCTGAGGTTAAAGATAAGCTATCATCATATAAAGAATCAGAGGAGTATAAAAATAAATCTGAGAATCTCAGGAAGATTCTTGAAAAAGAGGATCTTGACCAGAAAATTTTAAAAAAAAAGAAGTTCACAAGAGATCTAGAAGATTACACCAGCAGTCAGGTGTTTAAATGGCAGGTTAAGAGAGTGGCCCTTGCTGAGGGAGGAGCAAGGAACGCCTCGGGGGCCTGTCATACACCCCAAGCCATCTGCCCCCCCTATATCCCATGTTCAGTCCAATGGGACTAATACCAATGCTAATACGCCTAAAGGGGGTTGGAGAAGGGTCGCTAACAACAAACAGAAGCCCATACCTTATAAACACCCACATAGCAAGGGAGGTCATGTAAGGAATCAGGGTTATGATGGCTATACCCAACATGATCGTTATGATGATGTTCCCACTTACAACTATTATGCACCTTTTTGAGAGAACGTCAGGATATTTATGATGATTATGATGAACGAAATTACGATGATCGTTATATTGTTCAGTATCCATCTGTTCGAACCCCTAGAAACACACGATCGGATCCTAGACGATCAGGTTGGGATAGCCCAGGTTTTCATCCACCTAGGAGACCCCCTGTACCCCACCCGGGCCCCTCCTACCATTCAGATCTGCCCTCTTCCTCTTCTGCCCCCCCTTTTTTTCCCAGGGCCCCACAGGGAGGCAAGAGGGGAGGAGATCCAGGAGAGGGACCAGAGAGGGGAGGAGGAGCCGATCGAAAAAGACAAAGGGTGTAAGGGATGCTGGCATTTTTAACCTTAGCCAGCAACTACTTACTGACAATGAAAAATTTGTATTGGATCGTGGACTCAAATTTGCTCCGGATAAACCCCTCAGCAAATTTGGGGCTTTTATAGATATTCAGAAATACATCCAAAAGGTGAATATTAAAAGATATTTTTTGTCTCAACCTGTTTCCATCAATATAAATGAGACCAATGGAATTAAACACTCCGGTCTATCTAATGCTTCACTCTTTAATCCGCCTTGTTTTATACCACCATCCATATCCGTTTTTAAAGAGCTAGTCTTGAAGGATCTTGATAAATTAAAAATTAAGAAGAATTATCAGGACTCCCGTTTTCGTGAGGGATTAAAATCCCTTAAAGAGAGAGATGACATCATTGTTCGTCCGGCGGACAAAGGAGGGGGCATCGTAGTGATGGATAAGAGCTCTTATATTTCTGAGATGGAAAGAATTTTGTCAGATGTGGATACTTATATTCCACTTAGTCATTGTCAGGGTCACCTGTGGCCAGGTGACAGATGCACACCGTAGGGGGACAGGAGTGCACCGCGAGGTAGTGAACCCTATAGCTGGCTTCTGCGGATAGGAAACTGGGTG
This sequence comes from Rana muscosa, assembly GCA_029206835.1. NCBI lineage: Eukaryota > Metazoa > Chordata > Amphibia > Anura > Ranidae > Rana > Rana muscosa. Next base: position 1,139,995,066 of record CM055116.1, on the reverse strand, counting down.
GTTGTGGAAAGCGGGACCAGAGGAGCACAACCGGGATCCCAACGGAAGCGAGAGCCAAGATTCCCCAGGGCGCGGAGTCTAAGACCCAGCTGGTCTTCTCCAGGGCCTCTAGTGGTGAGGATGTTACGCTGCAGGCTGGGACTAGGTCGCGGCCCCTGGAGTTTCCTAGCTCACGCCCCGTAGGATAAGGGGAAAAGAGGGGAAGCAGCAGCACACGATAGAGAGAACCGAATAACAAGCTGAAGGTCAGGGGCCACAAGCAGACAAGGATAACGAAGAACGAGCCGAAGGTCAAGGGTCACGAGCAGACAGGGATAGTCGGGGACAAGCCAATAACGTAACAGAGAGACAGACGTAGCACACGGCAGGCAGGAACCCAAACACACAATGCCTAACAAACACGTTGATCAGCAAAGCAGGCTTGCAGTGCACAGGTTAATATAGTGTTCAGTGATAGGGCCTGGGGTGGAGTCAGGCTGGGAGGAGATTATAAAGGAAGCCAGGTGAAGGAGGTCTGGTCTCTAGATGAACACATGAGGAGGAAGGTAAGATGGCAGACAGACATTAATGCATATCCATGACAGTACCCTCCCTCTTACGAGGCCTCCCCCTTCCCCGCCTGGGCCCAGGTTTAGAGGGAAACTTCAGATGAAACTCCTTTAACAGACGAGGTGCAAAGACCTCAGATGCAGTGATCCAAGACCTCTCCTCAGGACCAAACCCTTTCCAATGAACGAGGTACTGAAGAACGCCTTTACAGAGTCGGGAGTCCAGAATTTGACTGATCTCGTACTCCTGATTATCCTCAGAGACAGGCGCCACGGTAGGGAGAGGACGAGAGAATTTATTGAGGACTAAAGGCTTTAGAAGAGCAACATGAAAGGAGTTAGTGATTTTAAGGCTCTTAGGAATCTGGAGTTTGAAACAAACCGGATTCAGTTTAGCAGTTACCGTGTATGGACCGATGAATCGTGGAGCAAACTTCAGAGAAGGAACTCGGAGCTTGATGTTCCTGGTAGAGAGCCAGACTTTGTCCCTTGGCTGAAGAGAAGGCGGTTTACGCCTGCGGCGGTCGGCAAAGCCTTTGAATTTTTCAGCAGCTGCCCGGAGGGAATCATGAACGTGACCCCAAACGGAATTGAGAGACTCCTGAACCGAAGCCAAAGCTGGAATGTCTGGAGAACAGATCATGGGAAGAGGAAGTTGAGGGTGTTTTCCATAAACTGTGAAAAAGGGTGTCTTCTGCGAACTGGTATTCACATGATTGTTATGGGAGAATTCTGCCCACGGGAGTAGAGAGGACCAATCGTCATGGTGAGAAGACACAAAGGTGCGAAGAAAGACCTCTAACTCCTGATTAACCCTCTCAGTCTGTCCATTGGATTGGGGATGGTAAGAAGAAGAAAAATCCAAGACAATATTGAGGGATTTGCAAAAGGCTCTCCAAAAACGAGACGTGAATTGGACTCCCCTGTCGGAAACAATATGAGAAGGGATCCCATGTAGGCGGAGAATTTCCCGAATGAAAATGGGAACCAAGGCAGGGGCAGAAGGAAGACCAGGAAGAGGAACAAAATGAGCCATCTTGGAGAATCGATCGATTACCACCCAAATGACTGTATTATTCTCAGACAGTGGGAGATCGGTGATAAAATCCATGGCAATATGGACCCAGGGTTCCTTAGGAATGGGCAAGGGCATGAGGAAACCAGCAGGAGCTTGTGTGGAGGATTTGGACTGAGCACAGACATGACAAGCTTTAACGTAGTCTTTGACGTCTGAGCGGAGATTAGGCCACCAGTAGTGACGACTGATGAGTAGGAAGGATCGGAGGAATCCAGAATGCCCTGCCACCTTGGAATCATGTCCCCAACGAAGGATCTTAGCTCTTAGCTCAGTGGGGACAAAGGTCTTACCAGGCGGAATTTTAGACTTCAGGGTGGTAGAGTGGGCAACAATTTATGAGGTGGGAATGATCGGCTCAGGTTCAGGGGCGGACTCCTCGTCCAAAGTGTCAAATGACCTAGAGAGCGCATCAGCCCGACCGTTGCAGGAACCAGGTTTGTAGGTAATCGTGAAATTAAAACGGGCAAAGAAGAGACTCCACCTGGCCTGTCTAGGATTCAGACGTTTAGCATTCTGTAGATACTGTAAATTCTTGTGATCGGTAAAGATCGTTATGGAGTGAGGGGAACCCTCCAAGAGATGACGCCACTCCTCTAACGCCAATTTAATTGCGAGAAGTTCCCGATCACCGATGGCAGAATTCCTCTCTGCCTGAGAATTTTTTTTGGAGAAGAACGCACATGGTTGGCGTCTCTTCTCAAAGATTTGAAGAAGCACAGCTCCCACCCCCATTGAAGAAGCGTCCACTTCAATAAAAAATGCATTCCCAGGATTTGGTCTCCTCAAGAGGGGGCCAGAAACAAAGGCCTGTTTCAGGTTGTGAAATGCAGAGACAGCTTTGGGAGGCCAGTCTCTGGCATTCACACCCTTCTTGGTCAAAGCGATAATAGGCGCGGCAATGGAAGAGTAATTCCTTATGAACTGCCTATAATAATTAGTGAAGCCAAGAAAGCGCTGTGTGGCCTTGAGGCTAGCAGGAAGAGGCCAGTTGGTGATAGCCAAGACCTTCCCAGGGTCCATACGAAGCCCCGAACATGAGACGAAGCACCCCAAAAACAGGACCTCAGAACATTCAAAGGAACATTTCTCCAGCTTGGCATAGAGATTGTTCTCTCTAAGACGTTGAAGTACAGTGCGGACATGGTTTCTGTGGACGAGCAGATTCTCAGAAAAGATCAGAATGTCATCCAGATAGATGACAACAAACTGGTACAGCAGATCTCTGAAGATTTCATTGACAAAGTTTTGAAACACGGCTGGAGCATTACACAGACCAAAAGGCATCACCAGATATTCGTAATGCCCGTCTCTAGTGTTGAATGCAGTCTTCCATTCGTCACCCTCCCGTATTCGAATGAGATTGTACGCGCCTCTGAGATCCAACTTGGTGAAAATGGAGGCACCCTTCAACCTATCGAATAGCACAGATATTAAGGGTAAGGGGTATCGATTTTTAATAGTAACCGCATTTAAACCCCGATAATCGATGCAGGGTCTTAAGGTACCATCCTTTTTGGCAACAAAAAAGAACCCTGCCCCTGCAGGCGATGAGGATTTCCGGATGAAACCTCTCTCCAGATTCTCTGCTACATACTCCGACATGGCCTGGGTCTCTGGGATGGACAGAGGGTAGGTACGACCCCTGGGTAGAGTTGCTCCGGGGACAAGATCAATAGCACAGTCAAAAGACCTGTGGGGAGGAAGCACCTCAGCTGATTTTTTACAGAACACATCCCGGTAATCGCTGTATGCGGCGGGAAGATCAGAAGAAACAGAAGTGGCAGCAACCGGAAGACTCTCCTTGGGGGTCACCTTGAGAAGACACGACGAGAAACATGAGGAACCCCAGGCCAGGATCTGCCCAGAGACCCAGTCCACATGTGGAGAGTGGAGCTGTAGCCAAGGGAGGCCCAATACAACTGGGGTAGAGGCCTTGGGTAGAATAAGAAAGGATATCCACTCCTGGTGGCGAATCCCTACCGACATCCTAATGGGTAGCGGCTGGAAGCGAATAGGGCCCCCTGGGAGAACAGTGCCATCAATTGCCGAGACTACCAATGGGGTAGTGAGAGATGAAAGGGTAAGCTTCATAGAAGAAGCAGTTCTCCAATCCATAAAATTGCCGGCAGCCCCGGAATCCAGGTATGCAAGGGTTGACTGAGGAGAAGTGCCTACATGAAGGAACACCGGCAAGAGCAGGCGAGAAGGTGATGTTTCTGGGTCCAATACTCCACCTTCCAAATGTATTAGACCCGAGCGTTTCCCGGACGAAGCGAGCAGGAGTCACGAAAATGACCCTTGCCCCCACAATAGAGGCACAAGCCCAGAGTTCTGCGCCTAGCACGTTCTTCGGGGGTTAGTCTGGTCCGGCCCAGCTGCATAGGTTCTTCAGCAGGTAGAGGATGCTCCACGGAATGAAGGGAGGGGAGCTCAGACTGGCTAGGACCCAGAGAGTGCTGGCGTCTTTTTTCTAAGGACCTCTCTTGAAAACGAATGTCGATCTGGTTGCATAATGAAATTACATCGTCCAGACCGACGGGAATGGCTCTTCCCGCTAATTCGTCTTTCACTCGGTCAGAGAGGCCATGTAAAAAGGTAGCGACCAGGGCCTCATTATTCCAGCTCAATTCAGCTGTGTGGATACGGAACTGAAGAGCATATTGCCCCACTGAACTAGATTCTTGGCGAAGACGTAAGACAGCACTAGCCGCTGAAGAAGCCCGAGCCGGCTCTTCGAAGATATTACGAAAGAGCTTCAAGAATTCGGACAGACTGGAAACCACCGGATCGTTCCTCTCCCACAGGGGGGCAGCCCAGGCCAAAGCTTCACCGGAGAGGAGGGAAATGATATAGGCTACCTTAGCCCGGTCAGACAGGAAGCTTTGAGGCTGAAGCTCAAAATGAATAGTGCATTGGCTGAGAAACCCTCTGCAGGCCTTGGAGTCCCCAGAGAAACGGAACGGAGCTGGCAGTGTTAGTGAGTGTGTGGCTGCGACTGGTGCGATAGGTACAGCCGCTGGTTGTACTTGGGGTTCCCAAGGAGACCTGAAGCTGCTCGAATCGAGAAGCCAGATCCTGGAGGAATCGCATCACCTGGGTCTGATTTGATTCCTGGGTCTCAAGTCTGTGAACTATGCCCTGCAATGGAACATCCGCGGGAAGCGGGATGTCAGCCGGGTTCATGGCTGATCAAACTGTCAGGGTCACCTGTGGCCAGGTGACAGATGCACACCGTAGGGGGACAGGAGTGCACCGCGAGGTAGTGAACCCTATGGCTGGCTTCTGCGGATAGGAAACTGGGTGGTTGTGGAAAGCGGGACCAGAGGAGCACAACCGGGATCCCAACGGAAGCGAGAGCCAAGATTCCCCAGGGCGCGGAGTCTAAGACCCAGCTGGTCTTCTCCAGGGCCTCTAGTGGTGAGGATGTTACGCTGCAGGCTGGGACCAGGTCGCGGCCCCTGGAGTTTCCTAGCTCACGCCCCGTAGGATAAGGGGAAAAGAGGGGAAGCAGCAGCACACGATAGAGAGAACCGAATAACAAGCTGAAGGTCAGGGGCCACAAGCAGACAAGGATAACGAAGAACGAGCCGAAGGTCAAGGGTCACGAGCAGACAGGGATAGTCGGGGACAAGCCAATAACGTAACAGAGAGACAGACGTAGCACACGGCAGGCAGGAACCCAAACACACAATGCCTAACAAACACGTTGATCAGCAAAGCAGGCTTGCAGTGCACAGGTTAATATAGTGTTCAGTGATAGGGCCTGGGGTGGAGTCAGGCTGGGAGGAGATTATAAAGGAAGCCAGGTGAAGGAGGTCTGGTCTCTAGATGAACACATGAGGAGGAAGGTAAGATGGCAGACAGACATTAATGCATATCCATGACAGTCATGATCCCATCTTTAGATATAAGAAGGAGCTCTCTTCACTTATTGAAAGGGGTTTTGAGAATAACCTTTTGAATGGGAAAGAGAGAGACTTTCTTATTCCACTGGCCCCTAGGAAGCCTATCATGTATTTTTTGCCCAAGGTACATAAGAGTCTGAGTAACCCACCCGGAAGACCTATAATTAGTGGGCATGACTCTATTACCTCGCGAATCGGCAAGTACATTGATGGCTTTTTGCAGCCTTTGGTGTCTGTCACACCATCTTACATCAAGGATTCTGCACAAGTTATTAGATCTCTAGAGAGTTTGGAGTGGAGGGATGGTTACATTTTGGCCACTGCCGATGTGGCCTTCCTCTACACCATTATCTCACACACTGATGGGTTGGAAGCTGTTGAAACCTTTCTAAAGAGGGACTCTAGTTTGGTCCCGTTTCAACAGGATTTTGTCCTGGAGTTATTGAATTACGCCATGACCCATAATTATTTTTGTTTTGGGGGAACCCATTACCTGCAAAATAGGGGGGTTGCCATGGGCGCAAAATTTGCGCCTAGTATGGCCAACCTATTCATGGCCAAGTGGGAGGAGGATGTCATCTATACCAACAGGAGATCTGAACTGATTTTCTGGGGGAGGTACATAGATGACATCCTTCTCCTGTGGAATGGCGACATGACATCTTTGGCCACCTTTATGGAGTCTCTCAATAATAACACATTGGGGATTGTACTACAGTTTGAGATGAGTTCTGAGGGTATTCATTTTCTGGATCTTGACTTATGGATTAAGAATGGTATTCTTAATATATCAACCTTTTTCAAAAGCACGGATCGTAATGGATATATAGGACGTGATAGTTGCCATCATCCATCTTGGCTGAAATCGATCCCAAAAAGCCAATTTGTCCGTTTGAGGCGAAATTGTACTTTAAAGGGAGATTTTTTTCACACAGGCCAATGTATTAAAAGAAAGGTTCATGGAGAAGGGATATACATTAGACGATCTTAAAGTGGTTGTAAACCCACTTTTTCAACTTGCACCTACAGGTAAGCCTAGATTAAGGCTTACCTGTAGGTGCAAGAAATATCTGCTAAACCTACACGGTTTAGGAGATATTTACTAAAAAGACAGGCGCCGCTGTCTACAGCGCATGCGCGCCATAGACAACGGCGCATTCATGGGGTTAATCCCATTCATAAATTCGGCTAGGTCGCAGCATTCGACGACGTAGCCGAATTCGACGGATCATGCGCGCATGCGCGGAGTCACGTCTTCGCCGCTCCGGCCAATCACAGCGCCGGAGCGGCGCTGTGATTGGCTGGTGCGGCGATACCCGGAAGTAACATTCCGGCTATCGCCGCAGTGATGTCTGCGGCTGGACAGAGGGACGCGGATTGCTTCGGGGGCCCCGATCTAAGGTAAGTGGTACATAATGAGCTAGTATGCTAGTCATACTAGCTCATTATGCCTTTCTCTTGCAGGTTGACAAAAAAAAAAAAAAATAGTGAGTGGGTTTACAACCACTTTAATGCTATTATTAAAGAAGTGGGAGACACTGATCGTGCCCTTATCCTTGGAAATAAGGATAGAGTGCCCTCTATGAAGACCAATTACAATTTTGCTATGGTCACCACTTTTTCAACACAACATACTGACATTAAAAAAAAAATTACGAAACATTGCAGAGTCTTACGTAATGTGGTCAAAAATATGCAGCGCTTATCAATGACATTAACATAATTGAACAAAATAAGCATATAATGATAAATGTGCTAAGTGATAAAACATTGATAAAAAATATAAATTAAGAATATATAAGGTGAAAAGAAAGTCCAAAAACTCAATCGCAAATCCACAGTTGATGTCCCATCGTGACGAAACGCGTAGGGGACCGGTGACGTCATCACGCTTTCCTCGGACGAGAAGCAGCGTTGCGGAACATACGGAGCTTAGTGAGAGACACGGACGAATGCCGTAATTGTTTGCTTTATCGCATCAATGCTGAACTTGCTTTTGGATTTTGTAAGTGCAATTTAACTTTTAATAAACTCCGCTGGTTTTTCATACTACACCATGAGCTTTTCCCTTTATGTCTGAGATCAAGGTACACTGTGGAACCTGCTGTATTGGAGTTTTTATGGTTGTGGGAATACCTCATTTCCTATGCTAGGCGAGACTGTCATTTTACAGTCATGGCTTTCTGGTAAGCAGAAACATATTCCCTTCACTTTGGGTGTCAGCACTATCTAGAGGATTATACTCACGGCGGGTTGAAGCTACTCTTTTCAAGGTGTTTTGGAGCACATCGTTTTCTTCACTTTGGACTCAGTTGAGTTTTTGGACTTTCTTTTCACCTTATATATTCTTAATTTATATTTTTTATCAATGTTTTATCACTTAGCACATTTATCATTATATGCTTATTTTGTTCAATTATGTTAATGTCATTGATAAGCGCTGCATATTTTTGACCACATTTGATTTTTTATAGTTTTATTTGTATTTAGCTATATATGCTAGCAGCTTACTTTTCACTTATTTTTGATTCATTTGATTCATCACACACTTTAGCACGGTTTATTTTGCGCAGCGTTTGGCCCTAGGGCCTTTTCCCTTTTTTTAGTCTTACGTAATAAGATTCTGGGACCAGTTCTTCCCGATAGGCCGCAAGTTGTTTTTAGAGGGGTTCCCCCTCTGAAACTGCAAGTGGCTCCCAATATTTTAGACGCTCCTAATAGAGTTTCCTTTTTTCAAAAAACTAAAGGTTATCATCCTTGCCATTACTGTAATGTGTGTATTGTTAATAAAGAAAAAAGCAGGAGAATTTGCCAATTTAGCTCACACACTACTGGAAGGGTATTCGACATTAAGGCCCCTTTCACACGGGCGGACCGTATGTCCGTTTTTCACCCATCCGTTTTCGGATGAAAAACGGACATACATGTATCCCTATGGGACAGCGGATGTCAGCGGATGAACATCCGCTGACACCCGATCTCACCCGTGTCCGCTACGCTCCGTTTTTCAGGATAGAAAAATTTCTATTTTTCTATCCGTCTGCGGAGCGGATCGGATGAACACGGACAGACGGTCCGTGTTCATCCGATCCCCCATAGGGGAGAGCGGAGATCTGACAGGGCGGTCCCTGCACAGTGTGCGGGGACCGCCCAGTCATCAGCCGGCTCAGCGGGGATCAACGGAGCGATCCACCCTGAGCAAGCGGAGGTTCACGGGGCGGATCATGACTGATCCGTCCCATGTGAAAGAAGCCTAACACTTTTATTACGTGCACGTCTCTCAATGTCGTCTACCTTCTCATTTGTCCGTGCGGTCTCCAATATGTAGGCCACACGACACGTGCTATGCATGTTCGTGTGAACGAACACATTACTAATATCAAAAAAGGCTTTCCCAAGCATACAGTATCCCGGCACTATTTGGAATGTCATAATAAAAATCCCAAAGGTACTATTTTTTTGGCCATTGACCGTTTCACCCCACATTGGCGGGGAAGCATGTCTAAGCGAGAAATTTCTAGACTTGAAACTCGCTGGATTTATGATTTAAAATGTTATACCCCATTCGGCATGAACGTCGAATGGGATATAAATTGTTTTATTAATAATAGTTGATTTTTTCTCCCGTTTTTTTTAATTTTAATTTTTTAACTTCCATTTCAAATCAAATACTTTTTGGTGCTTAAATTAGGTTTTATAATATTATTTTCGTTAATATTTGCACAATACAGGTTGAGAACTTTTCTCCCCATTTGATGTGTGTGATGTAGCTATTCATATTAGCTCATTCTAGTATTAATCAATAGCATTCTTTTATTTGAACACTAGTGGGCAGTATCCATTTATATAAATACGTTTTAAATATTCTCAATTTTAGTTATTTGTGCGCTTTGCGTTTTTAGTGAGCCTCCCTTTTTCACCTCACTTTAGTGTTAATCGCATATTTTATATTGATCATCTTATTTAAAATGTGTCCTTTGTTAATGCCTTGAACTTTTTGCTGACATTTATTTGGCTGGCTTTATACAATATTAGTTTCCCCTTCCACTTCCGGTTCTGAGCAGTGGAACGCAGAGCCCGGCTGCATTGTGTTACCTGCGTCACTTCCGGGATGGATTTGTTTCCTCCTCCCGGCCGGATGTTTACATCTGATTGAACCTCCTTTCGATGTGACGATTCATTTCCGGGTTGCCTTGTTCCGCCCATCGGGGGAGGTTATCATTATGTTTGACATTCTCATTCAGAGATGTCATTGCGGGACATTTGGCCTCTGGTTCGTCCTCTGCCCCGCCCCTTTGGAAGTGCGAATGGTATTGTGGTTTCTCCTTCCTGTCCTCATGGATAGCGCGGTGGTTCGTGCATGCGCGGCTGTGCTTGAATTTCTTCCTGAATTTTTCCTTTTCTTTGTTTAATACCACTAGTGCGGTCGCGGTGCGCATGTGCGGCTCCGTGAATGTGTGATGACAATGAGGAAAAGCTGTGCACCTTTCATGTTGCCCTATCACAGGTTAATGTGACTGTTTCTTCTTGTATTTAAGTGAGCGTGCTCACAACATTGGCCACGCCTCTGATGATATCCTGTTGGATGAAACATGTCAGGCTGACCAATGTGAGCACGCTAAGAACCGCGGATTATACCTTTTTGCCTTGATGATCTTTTTACTCTGTAAGTAGAATTTTAAATAAACCTTAATTTAACCTTGCAGGCTTCACTATGCTGCCTTTCTTTCTGTATGGGTTTAAACATCTCCTGCTGAGGTCTGCATAAATATTATCCATATCCTGGAAGTTCCTTTGATGTTGATGATATCGGATACTTGGGTTGTTACCCTATCAAGATTGGAGAGCCTTATGCATCTGTGACCCTCTGCATTTCACTACATGCTTATGATGCTCGCCTTCTGGTAAGCAGACAGTGAGCACGTTTTTTTGTGGTGGTGTGTTACCTGTTCACACTGAAGTCTTTGGTGGTGGAGTTCTTCAATTTCCTGCATCCATTTCTTCTGTTATGAAATATATGGACTGATTTTCACTTTGAAGCGCTGCATTTTTGGTTTTATACTCAGCAAAGTAACTGACTTTTTTTTTGAGGGCACATAGCACATCAGGGCATGGGTCACATAGCACATCAGGGCACATAGCACATCAGGGCATATAGCACATCAGGGCATGGGGCACATAGCACATCAGGGCATGGGGCACACAGCACATCAGGGCGCACAGCACATCAGGGCACATGATAGCACATAGCACATCAGGGCATGAGGCACATAGCACATCAGGTCATGGGGCACAGGGCACATAGCACATGAGGGCACATCAGGACATCAGGGCGGGGCACATAGCACATCAGGGCAGGGCACATATCACATTGTTTACCAACCTTGCAGAGTTGTAATAAGTTCTCTCTCATGTCACGGCACTGACGGCAGTCACGCTACTCCCCGACGGCCCCTCCTCTCTTCTTGTCCATCCCAGATGATGTCACAAGCAAATGGGGATGGACGAGAAGAGAGGAGGGGCCGCGGGGAGCAGCGTGACTCCCGTGACATGAGAGAGACCCGGTCATAGAGGAGAGGAGCAATTACACTACTGCCATCTAGTGGCGGTAGATGTAATTGGGGTAACGCCGTTCAAGTAATGGTAACTGCGTTACCATGAGGGGAAGAGTAATCAGTTAGATTACTCGTTACCCTCTAAAGTAACTGCGTTGCGTAACTCAGTTTATTCTAACTCAGTTACTTACATCACTGATCACCTGTGCCCATCAATGCAGCCTCACCAGTGCCCTTCAATGCAGCCTCACCAGTGCCCTTCAATGCAGCCTCACCAGTGCCCTTCAATGCAGCCTCACTAGTGCCCATCAATGCAGCCTCACCTGTGCCCATCAATGCAACCTCACCTGTGCCCATCAATGCGTAACCAGTGCCCATCAATGCAGCCTGACCTGTGCCCATCAATGCAGCCTGACCTGTGCCCATCAATGCAGCCTGACCTGTGCCCATCAATGCAGCCTGACCTGTGCCCATCAATACAGCCTGACCTGTGCCCATCAATACAGCGTGACCTGTGCCCATCAATATGGTGTGACCTGTGCCCATCAATGCAGCATGACCATTGCCCATCAATACTGCGTAACCTGTGCCCATCAATGCAGCTTGACCTGTGCCTATCAATACAGGGTGACCTGTGCCCATCAATGCAGCATGACCTGTGTCCATCAATACAGCGTGACATGTGCAGCATGACCTGTGCCCATCAATACAGCGTGATCTGTGTTCATCAATGCAGCATGACCTGTGCTCATCAATACAACGTGATCTATGTCCATCAATTCAGCCTCACCTGAGCAAAAGAAGAGGCGAGCCGCTTTCTTTTGAATTGCCGGGTGTTCCCGTCACTCATCGCGTCCTTATGGCCTGGTCTTTGTGGCACCGTTACTCATTGGAGTATATATGAGAAAAACATAAACAAAAGGCACATCAATAGCGCAACTTTGTGAGTGCAGCAAGATGGATAGCTGGTGCATACATTCACACACTCACTTGTAATAAAGTGAGCGTGGACCTCAATCCAAACGAGCGCCGAGCTCGTGCCAGTGGGAAAGAGTGTGGCATCTATGGTGCAATCGATGCAACCCTCAGGTGTCAGCAGCGGCAGTCACAAAGTTGGAATTGTGAAAAAATAAAGGAAGGAGAAATAGTGTGGGTCTGAAACCGCTAAGGGCGTTTATTAAAACTAGAGTAAAAAAACTCACATTTAAAAGTAAAAACGGGGTGTTGAATCCTTACGAGCGACGAGCTCGTCTCCTCTCGGATCTGCTGGCGGTGTGTCTGTGCTACGTCCTGACGCGTGTCGTCATATCACATGACTTCATCAGAGGCTAGCCACTTCTAGCCTCTGATGAAGTCATGTGATATGATGACATGCGTCAGGACGTAGCACAGACACACCGCCAGCAGATCCGAGAGGAGACGAGCTCGCCACTCGTAAGGATTCAACCCCCCGTTTTTACTTTTAAATGTGAGTTTTTTTACTCTAGTTTTAATAAACGCCCTTAGCGGTTTCAGACCCACACTATTTCTCCTTCCTTTATTTTTTCACAATTCCAACTTTGTGACTGCCGCTGCTGACACCTGAGGGTTGCATCGATTGCACCATAGATGCCACACTCTTTCCCACTGGCACGAGCTCGGCGCTCGTTTGGATTGAGGTCCACGCTCACTCTATTACAAGTGAGTGTGTGAATGTATGCACCAGCTATCCATCTTGCTGCACTCACAAAGTTGCGCTATTGATGTGCCTTTTGTTTATGTTTTTCTCATATATACTCCAATGAGTAACGGTGCCACAAAGACCAGGCCATAAGGACGCGATACCAACCTTCACTACAGAGAGCTGCTGTATACCGCCCCCCCTCCAACAGGGAGGTAAGCTAGGTGAGACCACAGGATTTTCTCCAAGCACTCCACTGGTGACGGGACTTTATCTACATATGACTTATCCATATACCATATATTTATAATAAGTTATTTTGGAAGTATCGGGAAGTCACCACCAGGACTTATTTGGGACTGTCTTTCTTTATTAGTTTAGTTCACTTATGCACTGAGTGTGTTATTCCATTCATTCCATCCATCCTATTCCTCCCATTTATGGATAATGTTTGTGGATTATCAATATGTTTTAGTGATTTAATTTTCTAACACGTGTTGCACATTTGGATCATCTAGATATTGGTTTTATATGTCACAATACTGTTCACTGTGTTACACATTTTCTCTTCTTTTTTTCTGATTATATTTGATCAGTCCTTTATTAGTGCACGTACATTTGTGTCACTGTGCACATTGCACACCATTGCTAGTTAGCCTAGTACTAGCTAATTACTTACCCACTCTGTCTCTCATTCTCCCTCACTCTCCCCTCCCCCTCCCCCTCCCTTCCACACCTTTCACTTTTGCTTGCCAAATCCCCTCCGATTTTCATTTATACTCCCTTCTCCCTCCCCATTTTTATCCAATCTGATACACTACAGCGCAGTCACCATCACGTTTTTTATACTTTATTGTTCACTTGGACCAGACCTTTCGGTGATTGCTGCAGTATCCCATCCGTTCCCTACCCTTCCCCTACACCTCCCACCCGTTTCACTACTCAGCTAGCGCGAGGGTTTTGTCTGTTTTATATTTTTTCCCGTCACTCATCGTCACACAGTCCCGCCTCTTGCCTGGCTACTTTGATTAAAAAAGAAAGCTGTTACAGCGGAGTATCCCCGCTCTCTGATGATCCAGCCAGCTCGCCTCTTCCTCTACTATCTTCCCCTGGCTGGGAGAATGGCTCCCATTCAACCCTGCCTGCTGGCGGTGCTCACCCACCCTCCGAGGAAGCCCACGCTCGCCAGTAATCATTTTCCACTCGCATTTTGCGAGGGCTGTCATTAAGCATTGCAAGACTGACAGTTACAAGTATAGGTATGTCTCCCAGAGGCATGATGGGACTTGTAGTTCTGCAACAGCTGGAGGGCCACAGTTGCCCACCATTGCATTAGAGATTAGAAGGCTGGAATCTGTTGAGTCTGCTAGGAGGGGAGTATGAATTACACCACAATGCCTGCGGCTGCAGAGGTCAGTAAGGTCTTGTTTAAGTCTAGGTACAAGCGTATTTGCTTGATGTATTTTTCAGACACGTTTTGCAGTGCGTTTTGTATTTTTAAACCCTATTTTTGCATTTTTGCATTTTTGCATGCAGTTTTCATGCATTTTGCAATAAAAATAAATAAAACACACTGTATATAGCTGGTTGCTATGCAGGGGGCCAGGATATTTATCTTGGCTCATCCAATACACGTTCAATGACTTTATATCACCATCTTACCTTAATACTGAGGATTTTTGTAATTTTTCATCTCTTTCTGTAGGATATATATATCTGTGATTTTTTCAGTCTTCAGCAGGGCTACTGCCCCTGGACCTTCAACTATTATATTTTTTAGGGCACCGTAGATTCACATCTTTCTGGCTCAGAACTTTTGGATAATCCTTGAGGGCCCCAGCACTCCTTTCACCCATTGAGGTTTTAAGGAGGGGTGCTGGACCCTCTGGGTATATTTTTCAGTGTTGCAGGTGTTTTCACATTAGGGGTGACCCTATCTGGGAGGCCATCCACTAGCTCCCACATGGGGGTGTATGTACAGTAGTTAGGGTACAGGATTGGGAGGGGATTTGGTTGGTAAGGTAGGTTGGGGTGTGTTCTCATTGGGGTGGGCGGGAATAGGCTACCAGGGAGGTGGGGGTTTAGGGATGATTTTTGATATGACGCTGGTTTTTATATGTTCTTTTCGATAATTATATTGGAGTATTAATCTACAGGGTGTGTATATCGTATCTTTTTTTTTTTTTTTTTTTTGGTAGAAGAGGGATCGGGGAGAAGACAGCTGCAGGAGAGACGGCTTGGGGAGAAGACAGCACCGGGAGAAGACGGCTTGGGGTGAAGACGGCAGCGGGAAAAGACGGCTCGGGGAGAAAAAAGTGCAGAGCTATTTTTTTTAATAAAGGACTTGTCAAATACTGGCTATTGTTTTCTTTTTACATTTCACTGCTTTTTGAGGTGAATGGGTGGGGGTACGATATACCCGATACCCATTCACTTGGGAGGTGCTGGGATCTGGGGGCCCTCTTCCTAAAGGGGGGCTTCCAGATTCTGGTAAACCCCCCGCATGCAGACCCCGATAACCACCGTTTGTCGGGAAGAGGCCCATCAACATGGGGGGCAGAGTAGTAAAAAATGTAATAAAAATATTCCATAGTTTGTAGATGCTGTAACTTTTGTGCAAACCAATCAATATACCCTTTTGTTTTACCAAAAATATGTAGCAGAATACATATTGGCCTAAATTGATGAAGAAATTCGATTTTTTATTGGATATGTTTTATTACAGAAAGTAAAAAATATAGTTTTTTTTTCTGAAATTCTCTGTACTTTTTTGTTTATAGTGCAAAGAGTGAAAACTGCAAATACCACCAAAAGAAAGCTCTATTTGTGGGAAAAAAGGATATACATTTTATTTGTGTACAGCGTTGCATGACTGCTCAATTGTCAATTAAAGTAGTGCAGTGCCGTATCGCAAAAAAATGCCTGGTCTGGAAGGGGGGTAAATCTTCCGGAGGTCAAGTGGTTAATATAAAATATGCAGAATGCATTGGTAAGAGTGGGAACATAGGGCAGAAAACATAGGGCTGGGTGAGAACTGTGCCAGGAACTTTAGCAATGAGATCTTGCTGCTGGAGTTTCCAAAAATTAAAAGAAGCCAGTGAATTTAAGAAGTCCGTAAGACTCTATTTTTAACTGAAATATCACATCTGGGTGCCCCAACCTTTTCAAGCTCTCTAAACCTTCCCAACCACATCATTAATAGATGCTCCATGAAAATGGGCAAATACATAGTGTGAGCCAGAATAGAGGATGACTGTGTTGTGGATGATGAATATTTAGTTCTGCTGCATTTACAGCTGAGGTTGCTGCTTCAGCAGTGAATGGCCAGAAATTGATGAGGAGATACTGCGTGCATGATGGAAATGGTGGAAATGGTGAATAATCATTCTGTGCTGATTCCCTGCTGTCTGCGTGAGATTAGCGAGCTGGCGGCAGCCTTCCTTCTTAAGCTGTTAGGCTGCTTTGTTTGAACGACACACTATAAACTACAGATGGTGTGTGTTTTCTAATAATGTGACTAATGAATAATGTGGCTGAGCATAACACGCACAATGGTTCCATGACTGTAAATGAGTTTATGTTAGATACACCATAAAAAATGTGCAAAAATGTAAAAAAAAACAAGATATTTGTGGCTACTTGTGCACTGAAGTGCTGTTTTCCTTAACCCCTTCAAGCTTAAAATGGTTGTATACCCGGCACCCAATAAATAAATTAATTAATTTAAAAAACAAACCTGTAAGGCAAAGGCATAATGAGCTAGTATACTAGCATACTAGCTCATTATAAAATACTTAGCTTCGATCGAGGGTCTGCATCGGATCCCGGTCACCGCTGAGGGAGCTGACATTTTCCCCTCGGCGGGTCTTCTGTGTTTGCTACTCCAGCGCTGTGAGTGGCCGGAGCCGCAATGACGTCACTCCCACGCATGCGAGCGGGAGTCTTCTTTCCGGCAAGGTCCGGCAGCATCCGCCGAACCTTCAGCTGGACCTTCAGAGCGCATGCACCGCTGACGTCAGCGGCTGCATGCTGGGTGAATATCTCCTAAACCGTATAGGTTTAAGAGATATTAATTTTACCTACAGGTAAGTCTTATTATAGGCTTACCTGTAGGTAAAAAAATTAAAATAGGGTATTCAACCACTTTAAGGGTAAAACAATTCTAAATGCCTAAGCACAAGGTGTCAAACTCTGCAGCCGAAATAAAAATGTCACAGCCGCAGCATGTGTACAGCCATGTCAGGCTATAATGTTGGAATTTGGGTGGGTAGCCAGGGGGCAGTAAAACATCGGCTCACTTGCCTGTCTTTACCCCTCAGCTACCAGTGTGAAAGAGCGCTTAGTGTCCAGTCATAGGGAGGGCCAGGAACAAGACCTGGATAGATCTCAGGACTGGATAAACAGAAATACCAATCCTTTGGCTGAAAATGAGCCCCCTTTCTGTATTTTTAAAGCTGGACTCCTGCTATGAATTTTTATTGCATAGTTATATGTAAGTATGCATATGCCATACCTGTGGGACCACTGTTGTTGCAGAGGATCACTCTGCATTAATTGCTGCTACAGTGATTGCTGCTATCTTCAGGGTCCTGTGCTGAGTGGTTACCCTGCTGCATAGTAAACAAAGGGGGTCAGTTACTCAGCAAAGCTGCCATGAATTTTTCTCAATTATGTAAGGCTTTCTCTATGAGGTGGATAAATGGGGTGGTGACATCATGAATTCCACCTCATCCAATCAGAAAAAAAATTGCATTCATTGGGAAAAATCCAGGCATTCATTGAATGACTTCCATGCCAAGCAAGCTAACAAGCCCCTATGGTTATTATGTGGCAGGGCACAGGACCTGGAAGACAACAGCAGTCAAGGTAGTAGCAATGACTTTTGCAGTGATTCTCCACTTCTACAGCAGTCCCACAGGTATGGCATATGCATACATATACATACCTCCCAACAGGCACGATTCCGCGGGTTTCTCCCGCACAGGCCCCTCCTTCCCGCATTCCCGCGAGAGCTGTATTTTTCCCGCACAGCCGACACAGCAGAAAAAATGTCCCGTGGCACCCCCCCGCCCAACAACTTTCGATCTGTGGACAAAAACATTTTTTTAAATGTCCCGCGATTGCAGGGGAGAGGGGAGATCATCAATGTCCCGCAGTGGGACTTTATCAAGTTGGGAGGTATGCATATATAGAGCTACCCCCGCAGCGGCCACTTGGTAGATTGGGATTTTCGGTTTCCTCTGCCTCGACTCTGAGAACAACCTTGGCCCCTCTCACACACCAGGTTAAACAAATGAATACTGCTCTGCTACTGGAAGCACAAATATAGATTCCCTGCACACGTGACACAACCAAGGTTCAGTATCAAAAAGCAAACATCAGATTGGTTAGTGGTAAATAAAACCAATATATTGTCATAGGTTGCTGTAAAAAGCAGTATGCACATAAATGAGGAAATAAAGGATTAAGTCAACCACAGTTACTGGACAATATGTTCACTAGGCTATAGCAGCATAAAATGGAGTTCTATGCAGCTAAATTGTAATAACCCTGGTAATCCAAAATATCAGCAATACGTAATGGCATTAGAAAACAGTAACAGCAATGATAATAAATACTGTGCTAACTCCTCTGTAAATAGTAGGCTATATCCACTTCAGAGTGCACTATATATGAATGGCAGTGATTACATTTAGGACTCCCTAAAGTGGTAGCTCTTACTATGGACAATAGGGAAAGTTTTTGTGAAGCAACTATCTGAGTGAGCAGTCTTTAGTCTTAGTTCTTCAGCTGGCTAATATTGGGGGCCATTCTTTACAGTGGTGCACATGAGTAGAGTCCCAGTAAATTCTGCATGCAGTTAATACTGCTGCTAGATAGATGTCCAGTCTCTTTGTTCTGGGTCTGCTAACAGCAACAGGATAATGGCAGCAGTTTCCTCTCACCATTTCCAACAATACAGCAACAGGGCTCCCATTGTTCAGATGTCAGCTCACTTCTGGATTTGCCTGGAGCGACTCCAGTCCTCAGCCCACAAGTTTACAAAACTCCAGTCTCTGTCTCAGCCGCAGACTTGTAGCAGGTTGATGAACACACGTTGGCCTCCTCACAGCAAAGAGGCAATCCTTCGGTATTCAGCCTGTAAAAATATAGCTCTCATTCTCTTTATACCTGGCATTGGGAATTGTAGTCCAATAGTCAGTGAAACCTTACCTTATCAGTCCCAAACCTTATCTCCCATGATTTAATGCTGCCAACCATCAGGTCTTTTGAGCTCCTTCTGCTTGTCAGCTCCCTTTGGTAGATGGAGGGTAGGTAGTGTTTACCCATATAGCCGAAGCCCATTGGGATCACTGAGAGCACTGCAGCACGGTGTCCTAAATCGCTCTCTGACAAGTACCTGCCTATACTTACATTCGTCTAAGCTGGAACATTGTAACTATGCAATAGGGATGAGCCGAACACCCCCCTGTTCGGTTCGCACCAGAACCTGCGAACAGCCAGAATGTCCGCGTGAACTTTAGAACCCTATTAAATACAATGGACTCGAACGTTCAAAATCAAAAGTGCTAATTATAAAGGCTAATATGCAAGTTATTGTCCTAAAAAGTGTTTGGGAACCCGGGTCCTGCCCCAGGGGACATGTATCAATGCAAAAAAAGTTTTAAAAACGGCAATTTTTTCGGGAGCAGTGATTTTAATAATGCTTAAAGTGAAACATTAAAAGTGAAATATTCCTTTAAATTTCGCACCTGGGGTGTGTATATAGTATGCATGTAAAGTCGCGCTTGTTTCCCGTGCTTTGAACTGTCCCTGCACAAAGTGTCATTTCTGAAGGAAAAAAAGGTAGGTGTAAGGCTAAGCGGACCAGATGCGGAATGTGAGAAGGGGCGGGTCTATTCATTTATTACACTGTGGAGGAAGTTCCCCATCAGGTCCGCCCCCTCGTATGTCAGACCCCGCCTACGTCATTGGCTGGGCGGACCTGATGGGGAACTGCCTCCGCAGTGTAATAAATGAATAGACCAGCCCCTTCTCACGTTCTGCATCTGGTCCGCTTAGCCTTACACCTATGTCATTGGCTGAGCGGACCTGATGGGGAACTTTAAAAGGGGCGGGTCTATTTATTTAATACACTGCCGAGGAAGTTCCCCATCATGTCCGCTCAGGCTCAGCCAATGACGTTTCGTGTGGACAGCGCTGGACATCGGATCGCCACGGGACACTGGATTTCATCGCTGGAATGTTTTTTTATTTTTTATTTTGAATAAAGGACTTTTCCAAGGTGTCTGTGTGTTTTTTTTACATTTTTTTTTACACTTTCTTCGTGAAATGGTAGGGGTACAATGTACCCCTTACCAATTCACATAGGGGGGCGGGATCTGTGGTCCCCTTTGTTAAAGGGGTCTTCCAGATTCCGATAAGCCCGCAGACCCCCACAACCACCGGGCAAGGGTTGTGGGGATGAGGCCCTTGTCCCCATCAACATGGGGACATCCTCCCCATGTTGAGGGCATGTGGCCTGGTACGGTTCAGGAGTGGGGGGGCGCCCCCACTTTTCCTGTGGCCTGCCAGGTTGCGTGCTCGGATAAAGGGTCTGGTATGGATTTTTGGGGGAACTCCACGCCATTTTTTTTTCAATTTGGGGTGGAGTTCCCCTTAAAATCCATACCAGACCTGAAGGGCCTGGTATGGATATTTGGGGGAACTCCACGCATTTTTTTTTTAAATTGCGGCAGGGTTCCCCTTAATATCCATACGAGACCTGAAGGGCCTGGTAATTGAATTTGGGGGGACCCTCACGCTTTTTTTTTTTTTTTATCAATGACTTTTCTATGTATTGCCGGGAGCCGACAATTCATTATAGCCGCGAGTGAGTTTTAAATTACTTTTTTTCCTTCAGAAATTACACTTTGTGCAGGGACAGTTCTAAGCACGGGAAACAAGCGCAACTTTACATGCATACTATACACACACCCTAGGTACGAAATTTAAAGGAATTGTTCACTTTTATTGTTTCACTTTAAGCATTATTAAAATCACTGCTCCCGAAAAAACGGCAGTTTTTAAAACTTTTTTTTGCATTGATACATGTCCCCTGGGGCAGGACCCGGGTCCCCAAACACTTTTTATGACAATAACTTGCATATAAGCCATTAAAATGAGCACTTTAGATTTCTCCCAAAGACTTTTCGAATTTGCCGCGAACACCACAAATTGTTCGGCGAACGGGCGAACAGGCAAAGTTTGAGTCGAACATGAGTTTGAGTCGAACTCGAAGCTCATCCCTACTATGCAATAAAATGCATACCTGGAGTTCATCTTTATTCAGTTGTTAACCAACATAGCAGAGTTTATGTCTAGGGTGTGAAAACATGTCATCCACCTACACTGCAACAACACTCTCAGCTGTGCTGAAACTACTCATCACATCCAGCTTTGCCAGAATCACACTCCTGGGGAGTAGGGTGACCACGTGTCCCGGATTGCCCGGGACAGTCCCGCATTTTGCAGGTCTGTCCCGGGCACATTCATTCCAGGACAATACAGTGTCCCGGAATGAAACTGACACAGCCACCCCCCGGGCCAATCTGATGCCCCCAAAAAAGGCCGCCACATCACCGCTTTACTCACTGACAGTACTTAACCTGGCCGGGAATGCCTGGAGGAGCACAATCCCCGCCCCCTGCTTGTGATTGGAAAAATCATAAATCCCGCCTCTTGTATCCAATCACTGTGCTGTGATTTGTGACAGCACAATCAGATTTTTGGGAAGGGAGGGTGTCCCTGAATGGTAGTTTGGAAATGTGGTCACTCTACTGGGGAGTAAATTGGGGAGTTCCTTTGAGAAAATAATTTCTATTTATTCTAGGAAATAGAAGGGGTTTGAAAGCTGTTTCTCTAATATTTTTGCAGTTTCCTAAATGCTTCTTTGGTTGAACATTTAAGAACATTAGCTGATCTGACTGACTCCAGCAAAGTCTTATTCATATTTGGCTTATGAATGATTTGGGAGAGTTGAAAATCTTAGCAAAACATCTGATAAGCAATAATTTGTGTAAAAAAATTAAATTGGCACTTATGTTATTCACTTAGTGAAATGAGATCTTCTTATCTTAACTAATGCAGTGTCCTCCTTAGTCGTGGAATCAGCAAATGATGAAGACATATAATAGCAGCAGAATGTAATATTAGGTTCTATCAAAACAGGCTCTTCTATGGACTGGAAGCACAGTTTTTGATAAAGGTTAAAATCAAAAGATTCAAAAACTTTCCAAACCAGTTTTAAAAACATTTCTTCTAAACAGCATTTAAAAAGGACTAGGGGAGATGTTTTGGCTCCACGTGTGGGCGGTAATTTACCTCCCACATGTGGCTGCCCCTCCGTTATGCCCACGTGACGTTGGTCGGGCTCTGCGTGTATTGGATGCGCGCGCACACAAATAGCTCTCACGGCCACATCCATTCACTTGCACACCCGTGTATGCTGCACACCACGCTGCGGATACTCCTCATATCTATCTATTCATTATTACAAGGTAATCCTTGCTGGCTTAGTCACAGTGGTTGGTGCACTTATTACCTCTCTCACACCCCTTTGTCCCCATGGTTATTTAACATGGGGCACCTTTTACCATTGCACTCATTTTGCTTTTGCTTTTTTTCTCCTCACCACCCCGCCAGTCCTCCACTCCACATCCCATTCACCTCCACATCCCACACTCCTCATATAAATCTTCACCACCTCTATGGTGCTAGGTGCTTATCTCCACTCTCTATTAGGGATGAGCTCGGTGTTCGAGTCGAACATACGTTCGACTCGAACATCGGTTGTTCGACCGTTCGGCGAACATCGAACGATTTGGGCCGTTCGCGCCAAATTCGAGTGACGCGAACGGCCCACAATACACTGCGCCATCGCAGTGCAATCCCGGCGCTGTGATTGGCCAAGCATGCACTGTGACCCCGCATGCTTGGCCAATCACAGCATCGGCAGCTAGGAGAGCCATAATTGGCCACAGGCAGGTTGCCTGTGGCCAATTATAGCTCAGGGGGTTTAGCACACGCCCCACACTATAAAAGGCCGCCAGCGCGGCGGCCTTGTGTAGTGTGTTCCGGCGCAGGGAAAGAGAAGGATAGGCAGGGACAGTGTTGATATTCTTTGTGCTATTCTTGTGTGCAGGGAGAGAGAAGGATAGGCAGGGGACAGTGTCAGTGTCATATTCTTTGCTAAACCTTGTGTGCAGGGAGAGAGAAGGATAGGCAGGGAGAGTGTTAGTGTCATATTCTTTGCTAAACCTCGTGTGCAGGGAGAGAGAAGGATAGGCAGGGGACAGTGTCAGTGTCATATTCTTTGCTAAACCTTGTGTGCAGGTAGAGAGAAGGATAGGCAGGGAGAGTGTCAGTGTCATATTTTTTAATAAACCTTGTGTGCAGGGAGAGAGAAGGATATTCAGGGGACAGTGTCAGTGTCATATTCTTTACTAAACCTTGTGTGCAGGGAGAGAGAAGGATAGGCAGGGGACAGTGTCAGTGTCATATTCTTTGCTAAACCTTGTGTGCAGGGAGAGAGAAGGATAGGCAGGGAGAGTGTCAGTGTCATATTCTTTGATAAACCTTGTGTGCAGGGAGAGAGAAGGATAGGCAGGGGACAGTGTCAGTGTCATTGTTGCTAAGCCTCCTGCACAGTATACACCTGAAGCTAGCCCTTATTGCTGTGTTTTCCTGGTGTGTTACACTAACAGGCATTTGCAGCACTTACAGCGGGCGGAGTGTGCCTCCTGCACATTATACACCTGAAGCTAGCCCGTATTGCTGTGTTTTCCTGGTGTGTTACACCAACAGGCATTTGCAGCACTTACAGCGGGCGGAGTGTGCCTCCTGCACATTATACACCTGAAATTAGCCCGTATTGCTGTGTTTTCCTGGTGTGTTACACCAACAGGCATTTGCAGCACTTACAGCGGGCGGAGTGTGCCTCCTGCACATTATACACCTGAAGCTAGCCCGTATTGCTGTGTTTTCCTGGTGTGTTACACCAACAGGCATTTGCAGCACTTACAGCAGGCATAGTGTGATTCCTGCAAAATATACTCCTGAAGCTAGGCCTTATTGCTGTGTTTTCCTGGTGTGTTACACTAACAGGCATTTGCAGCACTTACAGCGGGCGGAGTGTGCCTCCTGCACATTATACACCTAAAGTTAGCCCGTATTGCTGTGTTTTCCTGGTGTGTTACACCAATAGGCATTTGCAGCACTTACAGCAGGCATAGTGTGATTCCTGCAAAATATACTCCTGAAGCTAGGCCTTATTGCTGTGTTTTCCTAGTGTGTTACACCAACAGGCATTTGCAGCACTTACAGCAGGCGTAGTGTGATTCCTGCAAAATATACTCCTGAAGCTAGGCCTTATTGCTGGTTTTCCCATCTCCATGCAGGCCATTAGAATGTCTGGAAGGCAAACAAGGAGAGGCAGACAGTCAGGAGCCAATAAAAGAGGGCAAGCAGGCTCTGTGTCTAGAGACAACAGTGCTGGTCGTGAACGCGGTGCATCGCCATCAGCACGTGGCCATGGGACACGCTTGTCCTTCTTTTCGGCAGCTGGACGTGTTGAGCCGCATCATGCCGAAGACTTGGTAGAGTGGATGACCAAGCCCTCCTCATCTTCCTCATCCTCTCTCACCCAGGCTCAGGGTACTGGCAAAGCAGCTGCCAAAGCGTCCTCTTCCCTGGTATCAATGTCATCATCAATCACTCCTTCCCTAGACCCACCATGTCCTCCTGAGGAGTCCCCCGAACTGTTTGAGCACAGTGTTGGGTACATGCTCCAGGAGGATGCCCAGCATTTCGAAGGGTCTGATGATGATACCCAGCTAGAGGAAGGCAGTAGCGTGAGAGCAGAGAGAGGGAATGCTCAAGAAGGACACCAATCTGGCAGTCATGTTCCAGCAGCTGCAGCATACTGCCAGATTGGCTCCAGTGATGAGGAGGGAGGGGATGATGAGGTCACTGACTCCACGTGGGTGCCTAAAAGGAGAGAGGAGGAGGAGGAGGAGGAGGATGAGGAGGAGGCACATCTCCAACGAGGCAGGATGCCCTCGGGGGCCAGCGTAAGGGCAGCACACTGACGGAATCACACCGCAGAGCTCCGCCTGTGCAGGGTGCTGCCTCTGCCCGTTATTCAAAAAGTTCTTTGGTGTGGGCCTTTTTTGAGTCGAGTGCATCAGATCGCACAGCTGCTGTTTGCAACATATGTCTCAAGCGTATATCGCGTGGCCAAAACATCACCCGCTTGGGCACCACATGCTTGACCAGACATATGTTGACCTGCCATGCAGCTCGTTGGCAAGCCTACCATAAAGACACACACCAAAGAACAAAGCGGACCTCTCTTTGCACCGCATCAGCTGGGATCTCCAACCCCACTATACCTTCAGTCCTCTCTGAAACCTGCACTGAGAGGAATGAAGGTGTAGAATTAGGTGTGTCACAGCCAAGTACTTGCGGGCACTCTGCTAGCAGTACAACGACGTCCGATTCTAGCAGGCAAATTTCCCTGCCCCAGCTGCTGGACCGTCGAAAGAAGTTCACTCCCAGCCATCCACATGCCCAGCGGTTAAATGCTAGCTTGGCTAAATTGCTAGCGCTTCAACTGCTGCCTTTTCAGTTGGTAGACTCGGCCCCCTTCCGTGAGTTTGTGCAATGTGCGGTTCCTCAGTGGCAGGTTCCCAAACGCCACTTTTTCTCACGGAAGGCGATTCCGGCTCTCTACCGGCATGTGGAAGGCAATGTCTTGGCCTCGCTGGACAGGGCGGTCAGCGGTAAGGTGCATATTACCGCTGACTCATGGTCCAGCAGGCATGGACAGGGACGTTACCTTTCTTTCACGGCCCATTGGGTCACTCTTTTGGCAGCTGGGAAGGATGCAGGACAAGGTGCAGTAGTGTTGGAGGTTGTTCCGCCGCCATGCCTCCAAAATGCTACTACTGGTTGTGACACACCTCTCTCCTCCACCCCCTCCTCTTCTTCTTCCTCCATGGCCTCTTCCTGTGCTTTGTCCTCGGAACCAGCGGTGCTCCGTAGGCGATCAAGGGGCTACGCAAGTACGCAGGCAAAAAAATGCCATGCAGTGCTTGCGCTGGTGTGTTTGGGGGACAGGAGCCACACTGGGGCAGAGGTTCTGTCTGCTCTGCAGGGGCAGGCCGAGAGGTGGTTGACGCCACGCCAGCTTAAGCCAGGAATGGTGGTTTGCGACAATGGCACCAACCTCCTCTCCGCCCTCTGACAGGGACACCTGACCCATGTGCCCTGTGTGGCTCACCTCCTTAACCTGGTGGTGCAGCGGTTCTTGGGCAGGTACCCGGCTTACAGGATGTCCTGAGGCAGGCCAGGAAAGTCTGTGTGCATTTCCGCAGATCTTATAATGCCAGTGCTCGCCTGGCTGAGCTGCAAAAGGAGTTGAACCTGCCCAAGAACCGCCTTATATGTGACATGCCCACCAGGTGGAACTCAACGTTGGCCATGCTGCAGCGGCTGCACACGCAGCAGAGGGCCATCAATGAGTACCTGTGCGACTACGGCACCAGGACAGGGTCAGGGGAGCTCGGTTTTTTTTCACCACGCCAGTGGGGCATGTTCAGGGATGCATGCACTGTCCTGGCACCATTTGAGGAGGCCACGAGGATGGTGAGCAGTGACAGTGCATGCATCAGTGACACTGTACCTCTTGTCCACCTGTTGGAACATACGCTGCGTGGAATAATGGACAGGGCACTTGAGGCAGAACAGAGGCAGGAAGAGGAGGACTTCCTTGCCTCTCAAGGCCCCCTTTACCCAGACAGTGTTCCTTCTGTCCCACCCATCGCACAGGAAGAGGAGGAGGAGGAGGAGGATTGTGTCAGCATGGAGGTGGAGCCTGGCACTCAGCATCATCAGCAGCAGTCTTTTAGGGATGATTTACAGTCCCAAGAAACCCGTGGACTTGTACGTGGCTGGGAGGAGGTGGCTGCGGATCATGTCGTCCTTAGTGACCCAGAGGACTCCGGACCAAATGCCTCAGCTAACCTACGCTGCATGGCCTCACTGACCCTGCAAAGTCTGCGGAAGGATCCTCGTATTCTTCGGATCAAGGAGAGGGACCATTACTGGCTGGCCACTCTCCTTGATCCGTGGTACAAGGGTAAGGTTGCGGACCTTATCTTACCGTCGCAGAGGGAGCAGAGGATGAGACAACTCCGGGAGGCCTTGCAGAAAGGTCTGTGCAACGCGTTCCCAGAGACTGGGAGGTTACAAACTCCTGGTCCTAGACAACGAGTTGCTGAGGCTTCGGTCAGTCAAAGAAGGAGCG
Source organism: Rana muscosa (assembly GCA_029206835.1). Lineage (NCBI taxonomy): Eukaryota > Metazoa > Chordata > Amphibia > Anura > Ranidae > Rana > Rana muscosa. The sequence goes on along the minus strand of CM055116.1, from coordinate 1,139,967,973 downwards.
GTGGGGAAGGTGGCCGTCTGACCGATGCGTTCAGACAATTCTTTAGTCCGCAGCCCCAAGGTATGATCGGTTCCAGCAACCATCGCCAGCGTCTGAAATACATGGTGCAGGAATACCTAGGGGCAAGGTCAGACTTGGACACCTTCCCCACCGAAAATCCTCTGGCTTACTGGGTCTTGAGGATGGATCACTGGCCAGAGCTTGCACAGTATGCAATTGAGCTACTGGCCTGTCCTGCATCCAGCGTTCTTTCAGAACGCACATTCAGTGCTGCTGGAGGATTTGTCACGGATCACAGGGTGCGCCTGTCCACCGACTCGGTTGATCGACTGACCTTCATAAAGATGAACCAGTCTTGGATCGCCACCAGCTACCAAACACCTGAAGCTGATATAACAGACTAATTTATTTTCAAATGTCACATCCCTTCAAGACAGATGCTGATGCTGAGAGACTGTCCTGTTATGTTGACTGACTATCCTCCTCCTCCTCAATGATCCGATTGATGATGATAGCTTGGAAGAACATTTTTGTTTCTGGGTGCCCCCACCAGTGGCTAAGGCCCAATTTTTCAGCCCCTGTTTAACAGGGGCATGTAATTACAATTTTTTATGCAATGCTTTGCAGCAGGGCTCATTCCTGCACTCCAACTAGAGTATCTGGGAGAGGTTGCAGTGTCGTGGCACCAGCACCAGTGCCTAAGGCGCAATTTTTCAGCCCCTGTTTAACAGAGGCGTGTAATTACAATTTTTGATGCAATACTTTGCAACAGGGCTCATTGCTGTGCTCCAAGTACAGTATCTGTGAGGGGTTGCAGTGTTGTGGCACCCGTGCCTAAGGCCCAATTTTTCTGCCCCTGTTTAACAGGTGCATGTAATTACAATTCTTGATCTAATAATTCACAGCAGGGCCCATTCCTGCGCCCACCAAGAGTAACTGTGAGGCCTTACAGTGTTGTGTCAACACCACCACCACCACCACCAAAGGCCCAATTTTTCAGCCCCTGTTCAACAGGGGCATGCAATTACAATTCTTGATCTAATAATTCACAGCAGGGCCCATTCATGCGCCCACCAAGAGTAACTGTGAGGGCTTACAGTGTTGTGGCAACACCAACATCTAAGGGGCAAATGGCCCCTACTTTCAAACATCCAACTTACAAACGACTCCTCCTTGCAAACGGAAGGATACAACAGGAAGTGAGAGGAAATCTACCCCTAGGAAGGCAAATTCTCTCCTGTAAGAGTTAATATGGGAAAAAAAGTGTCTCCTCTCCACTGATGCTTTATCACCAATTCTTGTTTCAATAAAAACCCCAAATTTTCAAAAAACATTTGTCATTAGGACGGAAAGTGAGGTGAACTGTTCTGAACAGGTGCACACTGCACAGACAGCAAAACAAATGTTACAGGGGTGATAACCCTTCCCTATGTTTTCCAAAAAGCTTAAAAATAGATTTTTGTGGCTGGAGCTACACTTAAACAATGTACCTGTTCAAAATTACAAACAGATTCTACATAAGAACAAACCTACAGTCCCTGTCTTGTATGCACCGCCTGTATACGGCTGTTCAGAGTATATAGGGCCTTTTTATTTTGTGTGCGGGGTTCCCCTTAATATCCATACAAGACCCAAAGGGGCTGGTAATGGGCTGGGGTAGGGGGGGGTGTGATGGGGTAGCTATGCCATTTTTCTTAAAGATTTTCATCCATATTACCGGGACCAGACATTACATTAAAGCCGCAAGCAGTTTTAAATGGCTTTTTTCCCTTTAGAAATGTAATTTTGTGCAGGGACAGTTCTAAACACGGGAAACACGTGGCACTTCACAGGCATACTTTAGACACCCCCCCCCCCCCGGGTACGATATTTAAAGGAAAGAATAATTTTTTTTTTTTACTTTATGCATCATTAAAATGACTGCTCCCGAAAAACTGCTGTTTTTAAAACTTCTTTTTGCATTGATACATGTCCCCTGGTGCAGAACCCGGGTTCCCAAACCCTTTTTAGGACAATAACATGCATAATAGTCGTTATAATTAGCACTTTAGATTTTGAACGTTCGCATCTATTGTATTTAATATGGTTCTAACGTTCGTGCAAATTTTCGGTCTGTTCGCGGGTTCTGGCGCGAACCGAACCCGGGGGTGTTCGGCTCATCACTACTCTCTATATTTCTACGTCACATGTGAGATTCTCACATTGTATACACATTTTTTACAGACTCTGGAGTCATGCACCTTTACTCAATATTCACGGAAGCTTTCATTCACTGGGATTTGTGTGCGCCTGCACACCATCTGCAGCCTGCCCGCCTCAGCTCCCGGGACAGGCTATCATACGGCACTGTGGTTGGATCATACCATATGTCCTGTTTACTGGCTCTATGTAAGTCATGCAGGATTCAATATTCTGTTTCTATTTACCATATACTTATATATATATATATATATATATATATATATATATATATATTACTTCCTCAAGATTTTTATTTCATTAATTTGTCTTTTTTGAGACAGATTGACGCTTTTGCCCCTGAAGAGTGGGCAAAAGAACCATGAAACGCGTCGGGCTTCATGAAATGCAGTCATGACTTCAAATTATCATGTTTGTTTTTATATCCTCATGGTTTTAATACTATTACTTTCATACACACTACATGGAGCACCTTATACTAGCTACCAGCTTGTGTCTTGACACCAATGCAATATATGTTTTAACATATATTTAATGTATCTGTGTTATGTATATAATTTTACTCTGCATGTATGTATCATGTGTAAATATACTATATTACTTCCTCAAGATTTTTATTTCATTAGTTTGTCTTTTTTGAGACAGATTGACGCTTTCGCCCCTGAAGAGTGGTTTTATACCATGAAACGCGTCGAGCTTCATGAAATGCAGTCATGACTTCAAATTATCATGTTTGTTTTTATATCCTCATGGTTTTAATACTATTACTTTCATACACACTACATGGAGCACCTTATACTAGCTACCAGCTTGTGTCTTGACACCAATGCAATATATGTTTTAACATATATTTAATGTATCTGTGATATGTATATAATTTTACTCTGCATGTATGTATCATGTGTAAATATACTCTGTGTTAATAAACACTTCCATACTTTTATACATATATGGTCTGTCATATGCCTCATTCAAAGTCCCAAACTTTTCCTTTTATTATTCCAGTAGAGTAGGTCATTATAAATTGACTATTAAATCTTCCCTTTGGCTCCCAATCAAAACCCTTCAATGAGAACTCCAGTAATATATATTTTATCACCACACAAGCTATTTTATCATTTAGGCAAGGGGTGGGCCTCTGAACGCAGCCACACTCTGTTCTATGGCCACATACAAACCAGCCAATTAGCTGCTGCCGTGCCGCCAGTTTGTGCGTGGTCAGAAACTCCACAGAAATGCCATCCATCTGCACACACTGTCTGCACCAGGGTCAGTCAGAGGAACCGCTAAACCCCTCACATGGGCCGTGTCCATTCTGATAAACAGGGGATCCGTGAACAGATCCCCACTGAACTGAATCTGAGCTGAAGGGTATAGATGTCACCGTTTTGACACCTTTCAGTTTTTTCTGCCTGGAACTTAATAGACCTATGTTAGGTCTATAGGCAGGCGGATGTAAGTGGACATATGTTTGTTTACATCCACCTACCTCAAATCTATTGCATTTAGCTCTAGAACAGTGGTCTCCAAACTACGACCCGAGCACTGTTCCACCATCTGCAGCCTGCCCGCCTCAGCTCCCGGGACAGGCTATCATACGGCACTGTGGTTGGATCATACCATATGTCCTGTTTACTGGCTCTATGTAAGTCATGCAGGATTCAATATTCTGTTTCTATTTACCATATACTTATATATATATATATATATATATATATATATATATATATATATATATATATATTACTTCCTCAAGATTTTTATTTCATTCATTTGTCTTTTTTGAGACAGATTGACGCTTTTGCCCCTGAAGAGTGGGCAAAAGAACCATGAAACGCGTCGGGCTTCATGAAATGCAGTCATGACTTCAAATTATCATGTTTGTTTTTATATCCTCATGGTTTTAATACTATTACTTTCATACACACTACATGGAGCACCTTATACTAGCTACCAGCTTGTGTCTTGACACCAATGCAATATATGTTTTAACATATATTTAATGTATCTGTGTTATGTATATAATTTTACTCTGCATGTATGTATCATGTGTAAATATACTATATTACTTCCTCAAGATTTTTATTTCATTAGTTTGTCTTTTTTTAGACAGATTGACGCTTTCGCCCCTGAAGAGTGGTTTTATACCATGAAACGCGTTGAGCTTCATGAAATGCAGTCATGACTTCAAATTATCATGTTTGTTTTTATATCCTCATGGTTTTAATACTATTACTTTCATACACACTACATGGAGCACCTTATACTAGCTACCAGCTTGTGTCTTGACACCAATGCAATATATGTTTTAACATATATTTAATGTATCTGTGATTAGGGATGAGCTTCGTGTTCGAGTCGAACATACGTTCGACTCGAACATTGGCTGTTCGATCGTTCGACGAAGATCGAACGATTTGGGCCGTTCGCGCCAAATTCGAGTGACGCGAACGGCCCACAATGCACTACGCCATCGCAGTGTCATCCAGGCGCTGTGATTGGCCAAGCATGCACTGTGACCCCGCATGCTTGGCCAATCACAGCGCCGGCAGCGAGGAGAGCAATGATTGGCCACAGGCAGGATGCCTGTGGCCAATTATTGCTGAGGGTGTTTAGTACACGCCCCACACTATAAAAGGCCGCCAGCACGGCGGCCTAGTGTAGTGTGTTCCGGAGCAGGGATAGAGTAGCATAGGCAGGGACAGTGACTGTTATTTCTTTCTTGCTTAACCTGGATTCCTTTAGTTTAGGGAAAGAGAAGGATAGGTAGGGAGAGTGTCAGTGTGTTTTGTGCTTCTGCTATAGTGTGCTTAAAAAAAACATTTATTCTAGGGACAGAAAACTCTAGGTAGGGACAGTGTCAGTTTCTTTCACTCTGCAAGTCCTTGTTTCCAGGGACCTGTAAGGACAGTGAGTTAATTGTCCTTGTGCTATATTGTGCTTAAAAAAAACATTTATTCTAGGGACAGAAAACTCTAGGTAGGGACAGTGTCAGTTTCTTTCACTCTGCAAGTCCTTGTTTCCAGGGACCTGTAAGGACAGTGAGTTAATTGTCCTTGTGCTATATTGTGATTAAAAAAAACATTTATTCTAGGGACAGAAAACTCTAGGTAGGGACAGTGTCAGTTTCTTTCACTCTGCAAGTCCTTGTTTCCAGGGACCTGTAAGGACAGTGAGTTAATTTTCCTTGTGCTATATTGTGATTAAAAAAAAAAATTTTTCTAGGGACAGAAAACTGTAGGTAGGGAGAGTGTTTTTTTTCTTTCACTCTGCAAGTCCTTGTTTCCAGGGACCTGTAAGGACAGTGAGTTAATTGTCCTTGTGCTATATTGTGCTTAAAAAAAACATTTATTCTAGGGACAGAAAACTCTAGGTAGGGACAGTGTCAGTTTCTTTCACTCTGCAAGTCCTTGTTTCCAGGGACCTGTAAGGACAGTGAGTTAATTTTCCTTGTGCTATATTGTGATTAAAAAAAACATTTATTCTAGGGACAGAAAACTCTAGGTAGGGACAGTGTCAGTTTCTTTCACTCTGCAAGTCCTTGTTTCCAGGGACCTGTAAGGACAGTGAGTTAATTTTCCTTGTGCTATATTGTGATTAAAAAAAAAAAAATTTCTAGGGACAGAAAACTGTAGGTAGGGAGAGTGTTTTTTTTCTTTCACTCTGCAAGTCCTTGTTTCCAGGGACCTGTAAGGACAGTGAGTTAATTGTCCTTGTGCTATATTGTGCTTAAAAAAAACATTTATTCTAGGGACAGAAAACTCTAGGTAGGGACAGTGTCAGTTTCTTTCACTCTGCAAGTCCTTGTTTCCAGGGACCTGTAAGGACAGTGAGTTAATTTTCCTTGTGCTATATTGTGATTAAAAAAAACATTTATTCTAGGGACAGAAAACTCTAGGTAGGGACAGTGTCAGTTTCTTTCACTCTGCAAGTCCTTGTTTCCAGGGACCTGTAAGGACAGTGAGTTAATTTTCCTTGTGCTATATTGTGATTAAAAAAAACATTTATTCTAGGGACAGAAAACTCTAGGTAGGGACAGTGTCAGTTTCTTTCACTCTGCAAGTCCTTGTTTCCAGGGACCTGTAAGGACAGTGAGTTAATTTTCCTTGTGCTATATTGTGATTAAAAAAAACATTTATTCTAGGGACAGAAAACTCTAGGTAGGGACAGTGTCAGTTTCTTTCACTCTGCAAGTCCTTGTTTCCAGGGACCTGTAAGGACAGTGAGTTAATTTTCCTTGTGCTATATTGTGATTAAAAAAAACATTTTTTCTAGGGACAGAAAACTGTAGGTAGGGAGAGTGTTTTTTTTCTTTCACTCTGCAAGTCCTTGTTTCCAGGGACCTGTAAGGACAGTGAGTTAATTTTCCTTGTGCTATATTGTGATTAAAAAAAACATTTTTTCTAGGGACAGAAAACTCTAGGTAGGGAGAGTGTTTTTTTTTTTTCACTCTGCAAGTCCTTGTTTCCAGGGACCTGTAAGGACAGTGAGTTAATTGTCCTTGTGCTATATTGTGCTTAAAAAAAACATTTATTCTAGGGACAGAAAACTCTAGGTAGGGACAGTGTCAGTTTCTTTCACTCTGCAAGTCCTTGTTTCCAGGGACCTGTAAGGACAGTGAGTTAATTTTCCTTGTGCTATATTGTGATTAAAAAAAACATTTATTCTAGGGACAGAAAACTCTAGGTAGGGACAGTGTCAGTTTCTTTCACTCTGCAAGTCCTTGTTTCCAGGGACCTGTAAGGACAGTGAGTTAATTTTCCTTGTGCTATATTGTGATTAAAAAAAACATTTATTCTAGGGACAGAAAACTCTAGGTAGGGACAGTGTCAGTTTCTTTCACTCTGCAAGTCCTTGTTTCCAGGGACCTGTAAGGACAGTGAGTTAATTTTCCTTGTGCTATATTGTGATTAAAAAAAAAAAATTTTCTAGGGACAGAAAACTGTAGGTAGGGAGAGTGTTTTTTTTCTTTCACTCTGCAAGTCCTTGTTTCCAGGGACCTGTAAGGACAGTGAGTTAATTGTCCTTGTGCTATATTGTGCTTAAAAAAAACATTTATTCTAGGGACAGAAAACTCTAGGTAGGGACAGTGTCAGTTTCTTTCACTCTGCAAGTCCTTGTTTCCAGGGACCTGTAAGGACAGTGAGTTAATTTTCCTTGTGCTATATTGTGATTAAAAAAAACATTTATTCTAGGGACAGAAAACTCTAGGTAGGGACAGTGTCAGTTTCTTTCACTCTGCAAGTCCTTGTTTCCAGGGACCTGTAAGGACAGTGAGTTAATTTTCCTTGTGCTATATTGTGATTAAAAAAAACATTTATTCTAGGGACAGAAAACTCTAGGTAGGGACAGTGTCAGTTTCTTTCACTCTGCAAGTCCTTGTTTCCAGGGACCTGTAAGGACAGTGAGTTAATTTTCCTTGTGCTATATTGTGATTAAAAAAAACATTTATTCTAGGGACAGAAAACTCTAGGTAGGGACAGTGTCAGTTTCTTTCACTCTGCAAGTCCTTGTTTCCAGGGACCTGTAAGGACAGTGAGTTAATTTTCCTTGTGCTATATTGTGATTAAAAAAAACATTTTTTCTAGGGACAGAAAACTGTAGGTAGGGAGAGTGTTTTTTTTCTTTCACTCTGCAAGTCCTTGTTTCCAGGGACCTGTAAGGACAGTGAGTTAATTTTCCTTGTGCTATATTGTGATTAAAAAAAACATTTTTTCTAGGGACAGAAAACTCTAGGTAGGGAGAGTGTTTTTTTTTTTTCACTCTGCAAGTCCTTGTTTCCAGGGACCTGTAAGGACAGTGAGTTAATTGTCCTTGTGCTATATTGTGCTTAAAAAAAACATTTATTCTAGGGACAGAAAACTCTAGGTAGGGACAGTGTCAGTTTCTTTCACTCTGCAAGTCCTTGTTTCCAGGGACCTGTAAGGACAGTGAGTTAATTTTCCTTGTGCTATATTGTGATTAAAAAAAACATTTATTCTAGGGACAGAAAACTCTAGGTAGGGACAGTGTCAGTTTCTTTCACTCTGCAAGTCCTTGTTTCCAGGGACCTGTAAGGACAGTGAGTTAATTGTCCTTGTGCTATATTGTGCTTAAAAAAAACATTTTTTCTAGGGACAGAAAACTGTAGGTAGGGAGAGTGTTTTTTTTTTTTCACTCTGCAAGTCCTTGTTTCCAGGGACCTGTAAGGACAGTGAGTTAATTGTCCTTGTGCTATATTGTGCTTAAAAAAAACATTTATTCTAGGGACAGAAAACTCTAGGTAGGGACAGTGTCAGTTTCTTTCACTCTGCAAGTCCTTGTTTCCAGGGACCTGGAGAGACATTGAGTGAATTGTCCTTGTGCTATATTGTGATTAAAAAAAACATTTATTCTAGGGACAGAAAACTCTAGGTAGGGACAGTGTCAGTTTCTTTCACTGTGAAAGTCCTTGTTTCAAGGGACAGAGAAGGACACCTGAAGGTAGCCCTTATTGCTTTTTTCCCATCTCCCTGCAGGCCATCTATTAGAATGTCTGGAAGGCAAACAAGGAGAGGCAGACAGTCAGGAGGCAATAAAAGAGGGCAAGCAGGCTCTGTGTCTGGGGGCAACAGTGCTGGTCGTGGACGCGGTGCATTGTCATCAGCACATGGCCATGGGACACGCTTGTCCTTCTTTTCGGCAGCTGGACATGTTGAGCCACATCATGCCGAAGACTTGGTAGAGTGGATGACCAAGCCCTCCTCCTCCACCTCATCCTCTCTCACCCAGGCTCAGGGTACTGGAAAAGCAGCTGCCAAAGCGTCGTCTTCCCTGGTATCAATGTCAGACAAATCATCAGTCACTCCTTCCCTAGACCCACCATGTCCTCCTCCTGAGGAGTCCCCCGAACTGTTTCAGCACAGTGTTGGGTACATGCTCCAGGAGGATGCCCAGCGTTTCGAAGGGTCTGATGATGAAACCCAGCTAGAGGAAGGCAGTAGCGTGAGAGCAGACAGAGGGGATGCTCAAGAAGGACACCAATCTGGCAGTCATGTTCCAGCAGCTGCAGCATACTGCCAGATTGGCTCCAGTGATGAGGAGGGAGGGGATGATGAGGTCAATGACTCCACGTGGGTGCCTAATAGGAGAGAGGAGGAGGAGGAGGATGAGGAGGAGGCACATCTCCAACGAGGCAGGATGCCCTTTGGTGGCCAGCGTAAGGGCAGTACACCGACGGAATCACACCGCAGAGCTCCGCCTGTGCAGGGCGCTGCCTCTGCCCGTCATTCAAAAAGTTCTTTGGTGTGGGCCTTTTTTGAGGCTAGTGCATCAGATCGCACAGCTGCTGTTTGCAACATATGTCTCAAGCGTATATCGCGTGGCCAAAACATCAGCCGCTTGGGTACCACATGCCTGACCAGACATATGTTGACCTGCCATGCAGCTCGTTGGCAAGCCTACCTCAAAGACCCACACCAAAGAACAAAGCGGACCTCTCCTTGCACCGCATCAGCTGGGATCTCCAACCCCACTATAACTTCAGTCCTCTCTGAAACATGCACTGAGAGGAATGAAGGTGTAGAATTAGGTGTGTCACAGCCAAGTACTTGCGCCCACTCTGCTAGCAGTACACCGACGTCCGATTCTAGCAGGCAAATTTCCCTGCCCCAGCTGCTGGACCGTCGAAAGAAGTTCACTCCCAGCCATCCACATGCCCAGCGGTTGAATGCTAGCTTGGCTAAATTGCTAGCGCTTCAACTGCTGCCTTTTCAGTTGGTAGACTCGGCCCCCTTCCGTGAGTTTGTGCAATGTGCGGTTCCTCAGTGGCAGGTTCCCAAACGCCACTTTTTCTCACGGAAGGCTATTCCGGCTCTCTACCGGCATGTGGAAGGCAATGTCTTGGCCTCGCTGGACAGGGCGGTCAGCGGTAAGGTGCATATTACCGCTGACTCATGGTCCAGCAGGCATGGACAGGGACGTTACCTTTCTTTCACGGCCCATTGGGTCACTCTTTTGGCAGCTGGGAAGGATTCAGGACAAGGTGCAGTAGTGTTGGAGGTTGTCCCACCGCCACGCCTCCAAAATGCTACTACTGGTTGTGACACACCTCTCTCCTCCACCCCCTCCTCTTCTTCTTCCTCCATGGCCTCTTCCTGTGGTTTGTCCTATGAACCAGCGGTGCTCCGTAGCCGTTCACGGGGCTACGCAAGTACGCAGGCAAAAAGATGCCATGCCGTGCTTGCGCTGGTGTGTTTGGGGGACAGAAGCCACACTGGGGCAGAGGTCCTGTCTGCTCTGCAGGGCCAGGCCGAGAGGTGGTTGACGCCACGCCAGCTTAAGCCAGGAATGGTGGTTTGCGACAATGGCACCAACCTCCTCTCCGCCCTCCGACAGGGACAACTGACCCATGTGCCCTGTGTGGCTCACGTCCTTAACCTGGTGGTGCAGCGCTTCTTGGGCAGGTACCCGGGCTTACAGGATGTCCTGAGGCAGGCCAGGAAAGTCTGTGTGCATTTCCGCAGATCTTATAATGCCAGTGCTCGCCTGGCTGAGCTGCAAAAGGAGTTGAACCTGCCCAAGAACCGCCTTATATGTGACATGCCCACCAGGTGGAACTCAACGTTGGCCATGCTGCAGCGGCTGCACACGCAGCAGAGGGCCATCAATGAGTACCTGTGCGACTACGGCACCAGGACAGGGTCAGGGGAGCTTGGTTTTTTTTCTCCACGCCAGTGGGGCATGATCAGGGATGCATGCACTGTCCTGGCACCATTTGAGGAGGCCACGAGGATGGTGAGCAGTGACAGTGCATGCATCAGTGACACTGTACCTCTTGTCCACCTGTTGGAGCACACGCTGCGTGGAATAATGGACAGGGCACTTGAGGCAGAACAGAGGCAGGAAGAGGAGGACTTCCTTGCCTCTCAAGGCCCCCTTTACCCAGACAGTGTTCCTTCTGTCCCACCCATCGCACAGGAAGAGGAGGAGGAGGAGGAGGAGGAGGAGGAGGAGGAGGAGGATTGTGTCAGCATGGAGGTGGAGGCTGGCACTCAGCATCATCAGCAGCAGTCTTTTAGGGATGATTTACAGTCCCAAGAAACCAGTGGACTTGTACGTGGCTGGGAGGAGGTGGCTGCGGATCATGTCGTCCTTAGTGACCCAGAGGACTCCGGAGCGAATGCCTCAGCAAACCTACGCTGCATGGCCTCCCTGATCCTGCAAAGTCTGCGGAAGGATCCTCGTATTCTTCGGATCAAGGAGAGGGACCATTACTGGCTGGCCACTCTCCTTGATCCACGGTACAAGGGTAAGGTTGCGGACCTTATGTTACCGTCGCAGAGGGAGCAGAGGATGAGACAACTCCGGGAGGCCTTGCAGAAAGGTCTGTGCAACGCGTTCCCAGAGACTGGGAGGTTGCAAACTCCTGGTCCTGGACAACGAGTTGCTGAGGCTTCGGCCAGTCAAAGAAGGAGCGGTGGGGAAGGTGGCCGTCTGACCGATGCGTTCAGACAATTCTTTAGTCCGCAGCCCCAAAGTATGATCGGTTCCAGCAACCATCGCCAGCGTCTGATAAACATGGTGCAGGAATATCTAGGGGCAAGGTCAGACTTGGACACCTTCCCCACCGAAAATCCTCTGGCTTACTGGGTCTTGAGGATGGATCACTGGCCAGAGCTTGCACAGTATGCAATTGAGCTACTGGCCTGTCCTGCATCCAGCGTTCTTTCGGAACGCACATTCAGTGCTGCTGGAGGATTTGTCACGGATCACAGGGTGCGCCTGTCCACCGACTCGGTTGATCGACTGACTTTCATCAAGATGAACCAGTCTTGGATCACCACCAGCTACCACACACCTGATGCTGATATAACAGACTAATTGATTTTAAAATGTCACATCCCTTCAAGACTGATGCTGATGCTGAGTGCCTGTGCTGTTATGTTGACTGGCTATCCTCCTCCTCCGAGTCCTCAATGATACGATTGATGATGATAGCTTGGAAGATCATTTTTGTTTATGGGTGCCGCCACCAGTGCCTAACGCCCAATTTTTCAGCCCCTGTTTAACAGGGGCGTGTAATTACAATTTTTGAAGCAATACTTTGCAACAGGGCTCATTGCTGTGCTCCAAGTACAGTATCTGTGAGGAGTTGCAGTGTTGTGCCACCAGTGCCTAAGGCCCAATTTTTCAGCCCCTGTTTAACAGGGGCGTGTCATTACAATTTTTGAAGCAATACTTTGCAACAGGGCTCATTGCTGTGCTCCAAGTACAGTATCTGTGAAGGGTTGCAGTGTTGTGCCACCAGTGCCTAAGGCCCAATTTTTCAGCCCCTGTTCAACAGGGGCATGTAATTACAATTCTTGATCTAATAATTCACAGCAGGGCCCATTGCTGCACCCACCAAGAGTAACTGTCAGGGCTTACAGTGTTGTGGCACCAGCACCACCATCAAAGGCCCAATTTTTACTACCACTGTTCAACAATTATATGTAATTAAAATTCCTGATATAATAGTTGACAGCAGGGCGTTCCAGCACCAACCAAGAGTAACTGTGAGTGCTTACAGTGTTGTGCCAACACCAACAACTAAGGGGCCTATTTCTGCAGAGTATATACGGCAGGTCCCTACTTTCAAACATCCAACTTACAAACGACTCCTACTTGCAAACGCAAGAAGACAACAGGAAGTGAGAGGAAATCTACCACTAGGAAGGAAAATTCTCTCCTGTAAGAATAAATATGGGAGAAAGGTGTCTCCTCTGTACTGATGCTTTATCAGCAATCCTTGTTTCAAGAAAAACACCACATTTCAAAAACAGTTGTCATTAGGACGGAAAGTGAGGTGAAATGTTCTGAACAGGGGCACAGACAGCAAAACAAATGTTACAGGGGTGATAACCCTTACCTATGTTTTCCAAAAAGTTTAAAAATAGATTTTTGGTCTGGAGCTACACTTCAACAATGTACCTGTTCAAAATTACAAACAGATTCTACATAAGAACAAACCTACAGTCCCTGTCTTGTATGCACCGCCTGTATACGGCTGTTCAGAGTATATAGGGCCTTTTTTATTTTATGTGCGGGGTTCCCCTTAATATCCATACAAGACCCAAAGGGGCTGGTAATGGGCTGGGGTAGGGGGGGGGTCATGGGGTAGCTATGCCATTTTTCTTAAAGATTTTCATCCATATTACCGGGACCAGACATTACATTAAAGCCGCAAGCAGTTTTAAATGGCTTTTTTTTCCTTTAGAAGTGTCATTTTGTGCAGGGACAGTTCTAAACACGGGAAACACGTGGCACTTCACAGGCATACTTTAGACACCCCCCAGGTACGATATTTAAAGGAATATTTGACTTTTTTTTTTTCACTTTATGCATCATTAAAATGACTGCTCCCGGAAAACGACCGTTTTTAAAACTTATTTTTGCATTGATACATGTCCCCTGGTGCAGAACCCGGGTTCCCAAACCCTTTTTAGGACAATAACATGCATAATAGTTTTTATAATTAGCACTTTAGAATTCGAACGTTCGCATCCATTGTATTTAATAGGGTTCTAATGTTCGTTCGAACTTTCGGTCCGTTCGCGGGTTCTGGTGCGAACCGAACCCGGGGGTGTTCGGCTCATCACTATCTGTGATATGTATATAATTTTACTCTGCATGTATGTATCATGTGTAAATATACTCTGTGTTAATAAACACTTCCATACTTTTATACATATATGGTCTGTCATATGCCTCATTCAAAGTCCCAAACTTTTCCTTTTATTATTCCAGTAGAGTAGGTCATTATAAATTGACTATTAAATCTTCCCTTTGGCTCCCAATCAAAACCCTTCAATGAGAACTCCAGTAATATATATTTTATCACCACACAAGCTATTTTATCATTTAGGCAAGGGGTGGGCCTCTGAACGCAGCCGCACTCTGTTCTATGGCCACATACAAACCAGCCAATTAGCTGCTGCCGTGCCGCCAGTTTGTGCGTGGTCAGAAACTCCACAGAAATGCCATCCATCTGCACACACTGTCTGCACCAGGGTCAGTCAGAGGAACCGCTAAACCCCTCACATGGGCCGTGTCCATTCTGATAAACAGGGGATCCGTGAACAGATCCCCACTGAACTGAATCTGAGCTGAAGGGTATAGATGTCACCGTTTTGACACCTTTCAGTTTTTTCTGCCTGGAACTTAATAGACCTATGTTAGGTCTATAGGCAGGCGGATGTAAGTGGACATATGTTTGTTTACATCCACCTACCTCAAATCTATTGCATTTAGCTCTAGAACAGTGGTCTCCAAACTACGACCTGAGCACTGTTCCTCCAATTGATATGAGACACCATTCCTCCCACTGACAGCCACATTGGGGCACTATTTCTTCTGCGAATATTAACGATGGGGTACTATTCCTCCCACTGACACCAACTATGGGGCATAATTCCTCCCACTAAAACCAACGATAGGGCGGATCCAAAAGGATGCTTCCTTTTGGATCCGTCTGAAAAATTGAAAGGCAGATTTTAACTTAACGGTCACATTAAAGAAACCTGACTGTGCTTCCCAGAGTTTTGATTCCAAGTTATTTGTATCCCCGCAAGAATTGTTTTATTTTTGTTTGCAAGGGTCTTTGAGCCACTCCAGAGAGAGCATTTTAGGGCTTTTTTTCAAATGTTTACTTATCGGCACGGCAGCAAACACAAGAATCTACCCTTGCAGGGGTCAATTCCACAACACAAAGTATTGTCACACCACATAGCATAGCACTCAGCCTTCATCTCCTATATGGCAGACGTTGGTTAGATCAGGGCGCCTATCTATATGGCCAGGCAGGTCTATACACACGTCCAATCATGTCCTCACAAATCCTGCCTCAGCAGAAACTGGTCTCAACGGAGCCCTGACTGCCTGGTGGCTCTTCTCTTTGCAACCCACCTGTTTCTAATTAAGACCTTTTTGATTGACACAACCGCCTCTCTGTTACTTATCGTATTGTACAGGGACAATCAGCATTTCTGTCACCGAAGAGAAAAGAGATGCAGAGGTGACTGCTCCTATCTGAACATTGATACTTTGGCTATAATGAAAGTAAAGCTCTCCAACTTATAAGTTAGTTTGATAAATGCACTGGCAAAAATTACATTAAGATTTCCAGAAAAAAGCAGGTAAGAGTCTGCAATGAAATTTGCTAAAGCCTTGACATTTTTGGCAGACACTAAAACGTGGTTGCAAAGTTAACAATCATGTAAAGTCAAACATTTTCAACTTGGTAAATTTAAATTGGCTGGAGCATAAATGTTAGAAGATTGATTCAAAAAGCACGTGTTCACCAATCAGCTTCTGTTAGTCAAAATGATTAAATGATTACCTGAAGTATAATGTCCTTGTCGCTTCACTGGAGGCATAAAACAATGTTATCTTTCTTCTATAACCTACTACGATTACCATCCCACCCTGTAAAGGAGATGAACAAAGGCAGAGATATTTGAAGTCCAGCTTGGGTGGCCATCATGGCTCCCTCTATAGATACAGTGGAGGAGTGAGTGTAAACAAGAAGAAAGAGGAAGGAATAAAAAAAAAAGGCTGAAAAAAAGAGTCAACTGATGCGGCCACCTCATCTAAGAACTGGTAAGCATCAACATATTACATTTTTGTAAGAGGAAAGGATTGCTGCTACTCCCGACCAGCACAGATAAATAAACAAGGAGTGGGAAGTGACTGTGAGAATATAGAACATAAAGAAAGGACTAAAAATAAAAATGATAAATGAAAAATCACATTTCACAGCGGTCCCTCAGGTTCAAGTAGGTTAAAGATAAAGATCATACCTGAAGTTTATGATTACCTTGTATAAGTATGTATATGGTCCACATAGTGTACTCAGTAGAAAGTTGTTCACTTAAAGAACATCTCGATAGATAAGAAGGCACTCTTTTCACCTGTTGGAATAAAAGTTTGACCTCCATGCACAGGAAGGGTCCTTTACTGTAAGAGCTGTGGAAATTTGAAATGTCATTAATAGAAATTGGTTTTGGCCAGCTCTGTAGATTGGTTTAGAAAAGGACAGGATATGTCTCCTAATTGCATAAAAATTTGAACAGCTGTCATCCAGCTGTCAGCTGTCAACCACATATGATGTCCTGATCTTTCTGGGATGATGCCTGTAGCTACAGGCATCATCCCAGAATCGTTTTTTAGGTCTGGCAATTCTCTTTGAGTTCTACTTTTAGGCCTCATGCACACCGGGCTTAAAAATGCCTCTTTTAAAGGCATTTACCATTTTTTTTCAACCTGTAAATACACCTCCAGGCTAACAATGTGTCCATGCACATATAGGCCAAATAGAAGAGGAGCGTTTACAGGCTGAAAAAAAAAACGCAAAAAAAATCACCATCGCATTCAGGAGAGTAGCTTTTGAGGAGAAAAAGCGCTTAATGCTCCTAAATACATCTAAATGCACTTGAGTGTTCATTCATTCCAATGGCCCGAATAAATAATTTTTTGGAGTCTATTAACACTCAAACCCTTGACATGCTTAAACGTGTGTGTAATATGCAGATTAACGTGCATTTTAAAGAAGCTTTTCTCCTGCCAGGAGTTAAAGGCCTTCAGAGGAGAAAATCAAATGCCCTGTGTGCATGAAACCCTAAAATTACATTTTCTACTTACAGACTTTTTAACCCCATCCAGAGGGAAAATTACTTAAAATTTTCAAAAATAACCATTGTATGTAATCTATTTCTTGGTTACCAGACCATGTTAAGTTTTCTTAAACCAGCGAAATGCAATTATTTCTTTATAGCACCAAGGGATTTTTAGTTTGCCTAATACAGCGCTGTGGATGCGGTGTCATTAAAGAGCATTTCAAACTCTTTTTCATGACTTGAGAATGTAATTTACTCACAAGGGGATTGTCTGGTCTTTTAGATATACAATACTGTGCAAGGGTTTTAGGCAGGTTTGAAAAAAATGCTGTAAACAAGGAATGTTTTCAAAAATAGAAGTGTTAATGGTTTATTTTTATCCAATAAAAAAATGAAAAGTGAATGAACAGAAAAAAAGAATTGAGATCAAATCAGTATTTGATGTCACCACCCTTTGCCACCCTTGGCCAACCACTGCGTCTATGGTCCTCAACTTCAAATCAATGGTGTCCTCATTGCTGAGAAATACAGGCTGATACTTATCCATCATACCATACCATCAGGGAGATGTGTTATTGGCACCAAATTTATTCTGCAGCATGGCAATGACTCCAAACATACAGCCAATGTCAAAAAGAACAAGGAGTCCTGGAAGTGATGGTTTGGCACCCACAGAGGCCTGATCTCAACATCATCGAGTCTGGCTGGGATTATATGAAGAGTCAGAATGATGTGAGGCAGCCTACATCCACAGAAGATCAGTGGTTCGTTTTCCAAGATGTTTGGGGCAACCTACCTGCCAAATTCCTTCAAAAACTGTGTGCAAGTGTTCCTAGAAAAATTTATGCTGTTGTGAAAGCAAAGGGTGGTCACTGGTCACATCAAATATTGATTTGCTTTGAATTTCTCTTCTGTTCTTTCTATTAACACTCCTATTTCTGAAAGCATTCTTAATTTACAGCATTTTTTCACACCTGCCTAATGCCGCGTACACACGATCGTTTTTAATGACGAGAAAATAATTTTTTTTTAAATGGTCATTAAAAATGATCGTGTGTGGGCTTCAGAGCATTTTTCACGACGTGAAAAATGACCATGAAAAAATTGGAACATGCTCTAATTTTTCTCGTCGTTTTTCACATCGTCGCTTTTCTCGTCATGAAAAACGGCCGTGTGTAGGCTTTAACGACGTGAAAAAAAATGCACATGCTCAGAATCAAGTATGAGACTGGAGCGCTCGTTCTGGTAAAACTAGCGTTCGTAATGGAGATAGCACATTCGTCACGCTGTAACGGACTGAAAAGCACGAGGCTGAAAAGCGCGAATCGTCTCTCACCAAACTTTACTAACACGAGGATCAGCAAAAGCAGCCCAAAGGGTGGCGCCATCCAAATGGAACTTCCCTTTTATAGTGCCGTCGTACGTGTTGTACGTCACCGCTCTTTACTCGAGCATTTTTTTCCACAATAGGGTGTAGGCAAGGCAGGCTTGAGAAGAATCACGTCGAGAAAAACACAGTTTTTTTCAATGACATTAAAAACGGTCGTGTGTACGTGGCATTAGACTTTTGCACAGTACTATATGTGTAGAACACATCTGGGGGAATTCAAAACAGCCCTAACAACAGATTTCTGGCAGTAGTTTTCTTGAACTACCTGCACCTAATTCAGGCAAACATTACTGCACCAGTTTTAGCAACATTACCAACACAAATGCGGAAAATTCAGTTAGTTCTTACTACCACCACTTTAAGAACCTTTGAGTATGGCTGTGACAAATTCCCCAAGAATTGCCAACAGTTTTAAAATTAGGAAACTGGTGGTAGTTAAGACCAACTCTGAGCTGGCGTACAGGAGATACTCTGATACTCAGAGTGGAACCTGCCTGTGCTGGGAAGTTCTCACGCATGCAACAGCTTCCCTTACAGAGCTGTATGCCTGGCCCCATTTAGCTGTTGGCTGGGGGATTCCCCGAACGAAATCTAAATGTAAATGGGGATACAGGTGATGTCACTACCCAAATATGGAAATGGCCATATTTATGAAATTACTTTTCAGTGGATAGGTAGATCCTGATGGGGAACCTAGAGACTAGTTTCCTATTAAGGTCCACTTCACTTTGGATTGACAGTGCACAGCAGTGGATGGATTCAAAATGGATTCGCCCACTGCAGTGCACTGTCAATCAAAAGTAAAAGCGAACATGATTTCTGTAAATCGACCCAAATTCAAGCCATAAGTTGCCCTGTCGGCTTGTCTAACTTCAATTGGGGGACTGGAAAAACATTGACACATATATACTGGGCCAATTTGAACAAGATCCAATTAACCTAACAGCATGTCTTTGGAGTGTGGGAGGAAACCGGAGGAAACCCACACAGACACAGGGAGGACTTGCAAACTTTAAGCAGATGGTGTCATGGTTGGGATTTGAACCAGTGACCCTTTTACTGTTAGGTGAAAGTGCTAACCACTGTGCTGCCTAAACAGCAGGCAGTTGTTTGGCACGGGAGCTGGAAGCTAGCAGTGATCATTGTAGTAACGGTGCAGACTACAATGGTTTCCAGCTTCCACATTGGTCCCACAGGTATGGCACATGCATACTTATTTTGATTCAAGCTGGACCAATGTGACTATAGAAAAATATTGATACCTAATATTTAGCTTAAAGTCCAGTTCTGGGAAACATGCTCATTTAGGTCTACAGGACTTACTTGAACCCATGCTCCTCTGCACCGCTTGACTACTCCACTGTGTGGAGTAGTGCCATCTACTGGGGAAGCAGAGGATCAGGAAAGTAAAAACTTTTCACCTCTCCTGTAAATTAAGCCCCCATGCACACAGGGCGTTTTTACAGCCGTGTTTTTTCAGCTTAAAAACGCCTGTCCATGTTTTGTAAACATTTTTTGGCCTTTTTAAAAAAAAAATAAAAAAAAATGCTGGAGCTCAAAAAAGCAATTGTGGCGTTTTTGCTGCGTTTTTGCGCGTTTATGCGTGTTTAATAGCGTCGGGCGTTTTTGGAGCTCGAACCTGGAGCTCCAGAACGCACTGGTATTGGGGGTTTTTTGCAGCTGGAAAAAGCCTATGCCACTTGGAGCTCATAAAAGCTCTATGTGTGCATGACATAATAGAATAACATGGATGGGCGTTTTTCAGCTGTAAAAAAAAAACGTCTAACGCTGCTGACAGCAGCTGCAAAAACGCCCTGTGTGCATGGGGCCTTAACAAGCAATTAACCCTAATGCCTCGTATACACGGCCGGTTTTCCCGTTGGAAAAACTCAGATGAGAGCTTTTGGCCGGGAATCCCAACCATGTGTATGCTTCATCTGAGTTTTTCCGACGGGAAAACTGCCAAAAACGTCCGGCAAAAAAAAGAGAACTGGCTCTCATTTTTCCCGTCGGGATTCCCAGCTGACTTTTTCCCGTCGGAAAACCTGGCTGTGTGTACGAGGCATTACAGTGCAGGCACAGCACCATTGCAAGGGATCATTTTCAAGTTTGCCAGACTTGGGCTTTAAGGAGACAGAATGTTTTTTTGAGGATAGTATGGTACACATTTTAGACAGATGGGGACATTGATCTTCTACATATTGTGTAGTTTTAACATCTCTACCCTGGCGTTTCTACAATTCACACCTTTAGCCATACAAATTGAGGAAACACCTATGAAGCCTTTCTTGAGACCCAGGATGAAATTACTATGTATCTAGAACAGGATTGTCCCAAAATTTTCATACCTCCCATCTGTTCTTGGACAATAACATCTGCACTCCATGGTAATTGGAATATTGTAGCTGTGCTACCTGTGTTGATACAAATGTGTTTTTTGTTTTTCTTGATGTTCATTAGAACTGAAGAAAAGGCTTGTAGAAGCTATGAAATGTCTTCAACATTACAGAAAAAGTCACATTGTATGTGACTAGCTATCTCTAGGAATAACATAACCCAGAAAAGAGAAAACCTTCATAGACATGCCAGTGATAATTATCTGCTGGTAAACAAGATGGAGCCATTTTTGTAGTTTGGGAAGAGATTTAGACAATATCCCCAACACACAAGTTCCTGAGAATGGCTGAAGAGTGAGTGGGCGTTGTAGTGACCATTGGCTGGAGATGTTACATGCCTGATGAAGAGATCCTACATGGCTCCAAAACATCGCTATCTACTATTGTGATGTGATCAATCAATATAGGGTCATATGCCTGATGAAGGTGTCCTGCGTGGTTCCAAAACGTAGATAGATTCTGCTGTGATGTGATCAGTCAATAAAGGACCCTTTTATGGAGTTCCCTGGTGTGCTGGTCACATAGTTCTTGCCTGGGAAAAAGTATTTCAGGAACTAAAAATCATTAATATGTTTAGGGGGGTGTTAGAAACTGATTTAACCCAAGCTAAAAAAAATAAAGTGGTGTATGGAGAGCATTGACATATGTCATTTTTTTTCATATGCAGAATTTACCTTCTTCAAAGCCCAACTACAGTCAAAACATTGCATTATCTTTTTGATAGATCAAAGAAGGGTTAGAGCTTCAGATTTTATTACCATCTGTGTACCTATTAGTATACTTTCCCTTCACTTGCTGCCAGGACAGGAAGAGACTGAAAATCTCTATCCATACGAGATATATAAAGTAAAAAAAAAATTTGGGGGGAAAGTGAGGAAAAGTTGGAAATTCAGACAATATTTTTATTGCTTTATGTGCCTTCCTATTCCAGTAACGATAGTTTACATCTATTTATAGTATAAGTATCACAGGCACAATTATTAAGGTAAAACCTTCCCAATAGAGTCATAATGAGAAGAAAAACCCTAATAGAAATGTTGACTTTACTCCAGTCTATCCAAAACAAAACAAAAGGAGCCTCTTCTAAAGATGATGCACAAGAAAGCCCACAAACAGTTTGCTGAAGACAAGCAGACTAAGGACATGGATTACTGGAACCATGTCCTGTGGTCTGATGAGACCAAGAAAACGTTACTTGGTTCAGATGGTGTCAAGCGTGTGTGGCGGCAACCAGGTGAGGAGTACAAAGACAAGTATATCTTGCCTACAGTCAAGCATGGTGGTGGGAGTGTCATGGTCTGGGGCTGCATGAGTGCTACCGGCACTGGGGAGCTACAGTTCATTGAAGGAACCATGAATGCCAACATGTACCGTGACATACTGAAGCAAAGCATGATCCCCTCCCTTCAGAATATTCCAACATAACGACCCCAAACACACCTCCAAGATGACCGCTGCCTTGCTAAAGAAGCTGAGGGTAAAGGTGATGGATTGGCCAAGCATGTCTCCAGACCTAAACCCTATTAGGCATCTGTGGGGCATCCCCAAAATGGAAGGTGGAGGAGTGCAAGGTCTCTACTGTCCACCAGCTTCGTGATGTCGTCATGGAGGAGTGGAAGAGGACTCCAGTGGCAACTTATGAAGCTCTGGTGAACTCCATGCCCAAAAGGGTTAAGGCAGTGCTGGAAAATAATGGTGGCCACACAAAATATTGTCATTTTGGGCCCAATTTGGATATTTTCACTTAAGGTGTGTTGAGTTATTTTGAGGGGACAGAAAATTTACACTGTCATACAAGCTGTACACTCACTACTTTACATTGTAGCAAAGTGTCATTTCTAGTGTTGTCACATGAAAAGATATAGTAAAATATTTACAAAAATGTGAGGGGCGTACTCACTTTTGTGAGATACTGTATGTGTGGAAGTATTAAAACAAGCTTCAAACGAGAGGAAACCCCTAGAGTGGGACTTTGAAAGCATTACCACACGATAGTAAAGTAGTACAGTTACAAAAAAATTATTTTTATTCAAAAACACATAATATTTCACATAAATATGGATGCAATATGGATAAAATGGCAATGGAAGATTTTTTGGAATTGAAATGGAAAGCGGAAACCTTTTTTGGACCCAGTACACACACAGTAGTATTGTATCTGGTACAGGATACGGACTACTTTTTGATGCATTTGGGGACGTTGTCCCCCCAGAAGATTTGGGTATTTTTTCTATCCTCTACAATCTATTGTGACAGCAGGAAGGTAAAGTCACCTGGTTGCATCCAGGGGGGTAGATATATTTCGCCCAGATTCAGGCTTTACGCCGACTTATACAACTAGGTGGAGAGTTGTATAAGGCTAGTGGGCTCATGGATGACTCATACCTCTAGGGAGAGTGTGGGGCGTCGTACAGACAGGGAGTTGATGAGGCCAGCTGAAGCTTGTCAGCTCATTTAGGCCTCTATAAGAACTCCCAGATTCATTAGATGTTAGCTCATGCCTGGAACCAGACCTGTGTGGACTGTCTAGGGAGAGTGAACCCCTGTGCGGTGAGGCAAAGCCTGTGTGGCTATTTGTTTGGACTTTGACTAAACCAGGGACTTAGGGACTAGGACAGCACTAGGCTGATCCCAGTTGTTAGTTAGGAAACCTGTATGTTTAGTCAGAGGTCAACTTGACCAGGATTTATTTTGGTTATGTTTCTTTTGCTTTGCTGTGTTTTGTCACTGTAAATAGAAAATAAACCGCACCTTTTTTTGATTTTGAAAACCACAACCTCCGTTTGCTGGGCCTGTTTTGTGTGGGGAGCCCATCCCGGGGGTCACACACACCCGCTGCCGAGCTAACCCCCTCACAGTTGGTGGAGAATGCGGGCAGTTTTTTTAAGCCAGCATGGAGGAGATACTGAAGCAGCTGGCTCTAGCAAATGCCAATCAACAGCAGACAAATGCAGGTTTGCAAAGGAGCCTTGCAGCCCAGCAGCAGACAAACGCAACTTTGCAACAGAGTCTGGAGGCTCAGCAACGAGCCCAGCAGCAATCTGAGGCCCGCTTCATAGACCTGTTGCAGAAGCAAGAGCAGAGACTACAACAACAGATGGAAGCAGTAATGCAGCAACGTCCGCAGACCAGTGAGGAAAGCCGTCCCACTAATACCGCGTCCTTTGGGGTGAGTCGTTTATTGACAAAAATGACTGGAGAGGATGATCCAGAGGTATTTTTGACCACATTTGAAAGGACCGCTGAAAGAGAAAAGTGGCCTGAGGAGCAGTGGGCTGGACTGGTGGCTCCTCTGTTAACTGGTGAATCGCAGAAAGCTTACTATGACCTAGAGCCTAACCAAGCAAAAGACTATGTGATGCTAAAAGCTGAAATATTGGCAAGGCTGGGTGTCACCCAGGCTGTCCGGGCTCAGCGTGTGCATAACTGGACTTTCCAGCTTGGAAAACCCCCCAGGTCTCAAATGTATGATCTCATTCACCTGAGCAGAAAGTGGCTACAGCCAGAGACTTTGTCCGCACCAAAGATTGTGGAACGTGTTGTAATGGATCGGTTTTTGAGAGCTCTTCCTACTGCCATCCAAAAGTGGGTAAGCCATGGAGACCCAGAGACGGCCGATGGTCTTGTGGATCGTGTGGAGAAATACTTGGCTACAGAGAACCTGACGGCCTCTTCCAGAGACACTCGGACTTTCCACCCTAAGACCAGACCATCCCCAGGGGCGGATAAGAGGATTCCAAGGGGTGAGGGTGGAGAGAGTGAGAGGGTGGGAGCTCTACCCCAAGTTTGGCGAGAACAGCCTGGGAAATCAGCGGCTCAAGAGGCGGCAAGAAGGATCGTTTGCTACCGCTGCCGGCAAGCGGGACATATTGCAGCCAATTGCCCGGTTGTGGAGGAACCCATGCAGTGTGACTTTCTGACGGGCAGACGTCAGTCGCTGTGTGCGACAGTCGCATGCACTGCCATTCGAGGAACTGAGAAACATTTATGCAAAATGTGTGTTAATGGTAGAAATGTTGTGGTATTGCTGGATTCAGGTAGCCTTGTGACCCTGATAAAGGCTGAGTTAGTTAAAACAGAGGTCTCTGGGAATAGCAAGGTAGCTGTTATTTGTGTGCATGGGGACACCCGAGAGTATCCAGTGACTACAGTGTGTTTCGAGACCCCCAAAGGTACCCTCTCTCATCCAGTGGGCTTAGTATCTCAGTTACCGCATGACGCCATTGTGGGAAGGGATTTTCCGAAGTTCTGGGAACTGTGGGATGATCCTGAGCCCCTCACTGGTGCCCCTATGTACCAGGAATGTGATAGCCAGAACTCCCCTGAGAGTGGTGAGGACTCTCCGGAATTTCCCTTATCAGTATTGGCAGGGGAGACTCAAGAAACTGGAGAGGAGCCCACCTCCTCAGACGAAAACCTACCGTCTGTGGAGTTTTCTGATCTTGAGGTTCACAGGGAAAACTTTGCCACAGAACAGTTGAAAGACCCCGCCCTAATAAAGGCACGGGAAAACGTAGTGAAAATAGATGGCGAGTTAGTGAACCCAGATAATACCTGCACTTACCCATACTTCAGCGTAGAGAAGGACCTACTGTATCGGGTGGCAAAAAGGGCAGAAGAAACCGTTGAGCAGCTTGTGGTGCCCAAACCTTACAGGAAGTTGGTGTTGGAGTTGGCCCATGGGCACATTCTTGGAGGTCATCTGGGGACAGAGAAAACCCGAGAGAGGGTATTACAGAGATTCTATTGGCCGGGGGTGATGAAGGACGTAGAAAATTATTGTTCCTCCTGCCCTGTGTGTCAGAGGTTGGCCCCGATGCCACATTTCCGTAGCCCGCTGGTCCCTCTACCCATCATTGAGGTCCCGTTTGAGAGGATCGCCATGGATTTGGTAGGTCCTATAATCAAGTCCGCTAGGGGGCACCAGTACATATTAGTTATAATGGACTATGCCACCCGTTATCCAGAAGCGATCCCTCTCCGAAATACCTCGGCCAAAACCATAGCCAAAGAGCTATCTCTTGTTTTTAGCCGGGTGGGTATTTGTAAAGAACTGCTTACGGACCAAGGTACACCCTTTATGTCCCGGGTTATGAAAGAGCTGTGTAAATTGTTCAAAGTGACGCAATTGCGTACGTCTGTGTATCACCCCCAAACCGATGGGCTGGTTGAAAGATTCAACAAAACCCTAAAACAAATGTTGAAGAAAGTGGTGGATAGAGATGGAAAGGATTGGGACTGTTTACTTCCTTATTTGATGTTTGCTATTAGGGAGGTGCCCCAATCCTCTACGGGATTCTCCCCCTTTGAGTTACTGTATGGGAGACACCCAAGAGGGCTGTTGGATATTGCCAAGGAAACTTGGGAAAGTGAGAGCTCTCCCCACAGGAGTGTGATTGAGCATGTCGCCCTGATGCAAGATCGAATTGCACAGGTAATGCCCATCGTGAAGGAACATTTGGCCCAAGCGCAGTTGGCACAGCAGAGAGTGTACAACCGTGGAGCCAAGACCCGTACCTTTTCCCCGGGGGATAGGATATTGGTACTTGTCCCTACGGTTGAAAGTAAATTCCTTGCCAAATGGCAAGGCCCCTACGAGATAATGGAAAAAGTGAGCGAAGTGAATTACAAGGTCAGACAACCAGGAAGGCGAAAGCCCGAACAGATCTATCACGTTAATCTGTTGAAAGCCTGGAGGGATAGAGAGTCCCTAGTCGCAGACACTTGGTCACCAGCTCAAACTGGTTGCGTGATTCCTGAGGTTGGAATAGCAGCCACCTTGTCAAAACCCCAACTCAACAAAGTCGAGGCCATCCAGAGTTGGCCACGTCCCAACAGCAAGAAGCAGGTACGAGCCTTTCTGGGAATCGCTGGGTATTATCGGCGATTCATTCCCCACTTTGCTTCTAAGGCTGTGCCCCTAACCAACCTGACGAAGGGGAAAGGGTCGGTCATGATTAAATGGACCCCCGAGGCTGAGGCAGCATTCCAATTCTTGAAACAAGCCTTATGTAGCCAGCCAGTGTTGTACTCCCCCGACTTCTCTAAAGACTTTGTCGTACAAAGTGATGCGTCAGATGTGGGGTTAGGAGCAGTATTGTCCCAGGTCTGGAACGGGGAAGAGCACCCAGTCATTTACCTCAGCAGGAAGTTGAAGTCCCATGAGGTAAATTACGCCACCGTTGAAAAGGAGTGTTTAGCGGTGAAGTGGGCTCTAGATTCCCTTCGGTACTACCTGCTAGGTAGGCACTTTGACATGGTTACGGATCACGCTCCGTTAAAGTGGATGGCTCAAAACAAGGAAACAAATAGAAGAGTGAATAGGTGGTTCCTGGCCCTCCAGGAATTCAACTTCACAGTAAAGCATCGCCCTGGCGTTCAAATGGGGAATGTGGATGCTTTGTCTCGAGTACATGAATGCCTGATTGCTGGTGTTCCAACCCCGAGGTTAAAACAAGAGGGGGGGGTATGTGACAGCAGGAAGGTAAAGTCACCTGGTTGCATCCAGGGGGGTAGATATATTTCGCCCAGATTCAGGCTTTACGCCGACTTATACAACTAGGTGGAGAGTTGTATAAGGCTAGTGGGCTCATGGATGACTCATACCTCTAGGGAGAGTGTGGGGTGTCGTACAGACAGGGAGTTGATGAGGCCAGCTGAAGCTTGTCAGCTCATTTAGGCCTCTATAAGAACTCCCAGATTCATTAGATGTTAGCTCATGCCTGGAACCAGACCTGTGTGGACTGTCTAGGGAGAGTGAACCCCTGTGCGGTGAGGCAAAGCCTGTGTGGCTATTTGTTTGGACTTTGACTAAACCAGGGACTTAGGGACTAGGACAGCACTAGGCTGATCCCAGTTGTTAGTTAGGAAACCTGTATGTTTAGTCAGAGGTCAACTTGACCAGGATTTATTTTGGTTATGTTTCTTTTGCTTTGCTGTGTTTTGTCACTGTAAATAGAAAATAAACCGCACCTTTTTTTGATTTTGAAAACCACAACCTCCGTTTGCTGGGCCTGTTTTGTGTGGGGAGCCCATCCCGGGGGTCACACACACCCGCTGCCGAGCTAACCCCCTCACACTATGCTATGATTGAAACATCAAGTAACTAGGATGGGATGCACGGGGAGCTCTGCGTGATGGTGTCAATTTCTCTTTTATTCTTGTGGGTACGCATATGCATTAGCAAATGGATATGATGTAAGTGATAAATACTTTTAGGATTGTATGCAATACAGACAGTACTAACTGTAAAGGTTATTTGTGTATATGTATTGCTTATTGATTATCTTGCATCTTTCTTTAGATATATGATATTTTCTGTCACAACCCTGATGAAGGAGAAATCTTTTTCTGAAACGCGTCGGGTTCAGTATATCATATCTTCCATTGCCATTTTATCCATATTGTATCCATATTTATGTGCAATATTATTTGTTTTTGAATAAAAATAATTTTTTGTAACTTTACTACTTTACTATTGTGTGGTAGTGCTTTCAAAGTCCCACTCTGGGGGGTTTCCTCTCTTTTGATACTTTCCTTGGGATGTGGCAAACCCATATTAGTTTTCTTTATCAGACTCTCTTCGTATTAAAACAAGCTATATGATTATGTTGTTGCACATAATATTTCCATTTAGTGAATTACTAATACTATCTAGAAAATACTGCAGCTGTGCTAAAGTTGTAAAGTTCACCAAGCATACCTTCCATCCGAGTTCTACATAACCCTGCTGAGCTAAATTCCAACTAGAGCCTTACAAGGGGTGTATGGTTCTTTCATTATTGTACAACCATTCAGGTTCATACTTCCATGACTGTTTTGATCTGCATAATGAGAGGTTCTAAGTTAGTGAAACATGGACTGTAGCTGATAACTGCTGTGGAACTTCTTCCTTTGTTGCTGCTGTATTGTCCTGCAGCGTAGACATAGTTACATTGAGCATTCATTAAAGCAGAGTTCCACTCATTTTTAAGAGTTAACCACATTGTAATGTGCATTGCTAGTTGCTATAATTTCTGCAGAAAGTACCTTTTTTTAGTTGTCTTCTCCCTGCCTAGGCAATTACGTCACCAGCCCCGGAGCGTTAACTCCTGGGATATCTATGTCATCGATCCCAGGATTCTATGGGCATCTAATGCAGGTACCATTGCAAGATTTCCTGACCAGAAGTGATGTAATCGGCGCCATTTTAGAAGAATTGCTATGGCAACCTGTAGTTAACAAAACTGTGCCACGCAGTGTCATTATTGCGCAGGCGCGAGAGATCGGGAGGTGCATGCTGGGTAGCTAGCTGCACCTCATCCCAGAAATACACACAAGCAGGCTTCAGATGCCTGAGAGAGAGGACAGTCTCAAATCTGGAGAGGTGTGGAAAAAGACTAGGCTGCTGGCTAAATGGGACGCTGCCATAGCTGACCACAACCAGGGGAGACTGCTCATTGCACAGTGTGAGGTGTGATTTGGGTGCCTGGTATGATCAGACTGTATTAGACTGTATTAGATCACACCCCCACCACTTGTAAGGAAGGAAAAGAGGGACTGAAAGACAAAGATCACAGCAACTTCTATCCCTGTCTGACTTGAACTTGACTTTCTTTGAATCGGAGCATGTGTCCAGGTGCCCAGTAGAGAGCACTCTGGGTCTAGTAAGAGACTAACATCACACAAGTTAATCTGTTGTCTGCTGGGAATTGTTGTGCTTTCTTCAAGGGCCCCAACTTTGCCGGCAATGTTTTTATTTTCATCAATCACTAACCAGTGTGACAGAACGTATACTGTTATAGCAAGTTAGTACTGTATTTATATAGAGGTAAATGCAATTCAGTTCTGTTAACTATTGTTAGAACATTGCAGGTATTTAACCATACTGTATCTCTCAGAGTAATGTTAGGGCCCTTTCACACGGGGCTGTCCGTGTGCGGGCTCCGCTTTAGCTCAGCGGGGATCGCTCAGTCGATCCCCACTGAGCAGGCAGATGAGAGGTCTGTCTCCGCACACTGTGCAGGGACCGACCTGTCAGAGCGCCGCTCTCCCCTATGGGGGATCGGATGACGACGGACTGTAGAGTCCGTTGCCATCCGATCCGATCCGCCAGACGGATGAAAAATAGGGTTTTCCTCCGTCACACTTTGGCAGATCGGAGCGGGTCAGATTTCAGCGGGCATGTCACCGCTGATATTCGTGGCTCCATAGGGGTGCACGGAGCATCCGTTCAGGTCCGCCTAAAAACTTGACAGGCGGACCTGAACTGTCCATCCGTGTGAAAGGGCCCTTATTTGCTTTTGATTGTTTGTATAAGTACACTTGTAATCCTCTCTTCCCTTAGGCTATGGGGGTTGATTTACTAAAGGCAAACAGACTGTACATGTTCTGATTATAAGGTATATATTTACTGATCGTACTGTTGCTTTAAATTGGCATCCATTACTAGCAGGAACTGTAGTATATTCCTCCCACTTCCTGCTCAGCAGTCAGCAGTCATATTAAATAATCTTTCTACAGAGAAGGAAGCATGCTAAAGACCTCCACTATTTCTTAATACAGGCCTTGGAAGCATAAGTCTGTAAGTAAGCAGTCATTAGTTTTCAGTTAGTCAGTATATGTTCTACTAATGCAACTACATTTTATGTGTCTGTCAGGAAGTTCACTCAGCTAGGCCACACTTTTGCTAGCTAGTGCCTTAACAGTATTGTAGCATGCCTGTTACTATTTGCATTTGTGATGTAATGTTAAATGCTAATGCATATTTTTATAATTTGTGTTTTGCAGTTTTACAAAAAACTTATTCTCTGTAAAGATTTCAACTATAAGCCCTTCCTCCTGAGTCTTTGTTGGGAAGCTGTTAGCTGTCTGCCAAGCTTTGTCCTTTGAACACATTGTGAGGGCAGAACAGTAAAAAGACTTTTAACACAGCGGGCATAGTTTAAAGAAGAGTGGATGCATTCTGCTCATCATCAGCTAACCTCTACAGCCACAGACACTACAAAGAAGTAATCTGTTTCATCATGCAACACACAGACAAGGATAATACACCAGTCATCCCTCAGCATACACAAGCAGAGGAAAGCATACAAAATATGACAACCAACAGGTCACACTGCACAAGCTCCAGAGTCTCTAGTCAGTCGGATCAGACATCAGCTAGTGCTGAATCTGCCAGGTCCAAGCGCACTAGCTCTAGACATTCAAGCTGCTCTAACCTGTCGTCCACCAGTGCTGCAGCTGCCAAGGCCCATGCAAAAGCAGAAGCTGCGCGTGCACTGGCTTCCTATGCAATACGTGAAGCTGAAATGATAAGAGAACAGGGCTGCATAGATGAAGAACATCATATGATTAAAGCTAAAAGTAAAGCTGAAGCACTTAGAAGAAAAGCAGAGGTGAAAGCATCTTTACATATTATCAAGCAAGAAAAAACTGCTTCAGCAGCCTTAGCTGAAGCCGAGGTGCTCATGAGAGCTGCCGAAGAACAGTACAGAGAGCACTCTGTGATAGATACCCAAATGACACCACTTAGTGCAATCCAACGCACCAGTGAGTATGTGCAATTGCACGCGACCATGCGCTCGGATCAACAGTCTAATGATGCATTGGAATCGTCAAAGGTCCCACTAGCAACAGACAACTTTGATATCGCTCGATGCCACAAGACTGAACCAGAACTTTACTATAACAAGCCAAGTGGTTACATACTCAGAGACCAATCTGTTGGTCCTTCAGGAAATCAAACAAATGGTGACATAATCCCTCCTTGGGAAAATATAAATCCGGCCTATAGCAGGAAGACTTGCAGTAAACGAGAACAACCACACGACTATAGTGGATTTTACCAAGCATCCCAACCGTCTTACCAGCCACAGACATGCCCTGTGTTTGTTCCCAGAAAATGCCCACCTGAGGCAGCAGGAGCCACAGAGGTGACAAAATACTTGATACGCCGTGAAATGGTGAGCTCTGGTCTCCTGAAGTTTGATGACCGTCCAGAAAATTATTGGGCCTGGAAGTCATCTTTTCTAAGCAGCACCCAAGACTTAAATCTGAAAGACAGGGAAAAGCTTGACCTACTCTCCAAATGGCTCGGACCAGAGTCCACCGAGCAAGCCAAAAGAATCAGGTCAGTACATGTTCATGATGCGACAGCAGGGCTTACAATGTTATGGCAGAGATTGGAAGACTGCTATGGGTCACCTGAAGTAATTGAAGATGCACTTCTAAAGAAAATTGAAAATTATCCAAAATTAACCAATAGAGACAATCAGAAGCTGAGAGAGCTTGGTGACATACTTTTAGAGCTGGAAGCGGCAAAGGCTGGTGGATACCTCCCAGGCCTCTCATATTTGGATACAGCACGCGGAGTCAAACCGGTAATCGAGAAGCTTCCTTACAGCTTACAAGAAAGATGGATCACGCAAGCATCAAAATACAAGGAAGATCATCAGGTGGCATTTCCACCTTTCTCCTTCCTCGCCAAATTCATTGTGAAGCAAGCTAAAATATGCAATGACCCAAGCTTCGCCCTTTTGAACAGGGGAGGCTCCAGTTCTGTAAAGACAGAGAAACAACTTTCAGTGTACAATAAAGAACGCAGAGCAACAGTATCTGTACGGAAGACAGAAGTACCGACTGAGTTTGAGGCCAACCAGGATAAAAGCTCAGGAGTGCAAATTGAGGACCCAGATAAGCAGTGTCCCCTACATAACAAGCCTCATCCACTGAGAAAATGTCGCGGTTTCAGAAGCAAGACGATAGAGGAGCGCAAATCTTATCTTAAGGACAAGCGCATTTGTTTCAGATGCTGTGGTTCAACTCAACATCTTGCTAAAGACTGTGTGAAAACAATTCGATGTAAAGAATGCAATAATGACAACCATCTGTCTGCTTTACACCCAGGACCAGCACCATGGAAAACAGAGAATCCGGTAACCCAAGAAGATCATGGTGGGGAGCAAAAAGAGAGTGCATTACCAGCAATAACCTCAAAGTGCACTGAAATCTGCACAAACACATTTAACTCGAGATCATGCTCCAAGATATGTTTAGTCAAGGTGCATCCTGCAGGCCTCAGAGAGAGGGCAATCAGAATGTATGCGGTCCTAGATGAACAAAGTAACAGATCTTTGGCAAGAACAGAGTTCTTTGACCTCTTCGGTGACAGAGGAAGTCCAACTCCGTATACTTTGAGGACATGCTCAGGAGTTGTGGAGACATCAGGGAGGAGAGCAAACAACTACATCATTGAATCATTAGATGGGAAAACGCAGCTGACTCTGCCCACTCTCATTGAATGTGATATGATACCAGATGATAGATCAGAGATACCCACACCTGAAATTGCTCGTC
Organism: Rana muscosa; assembly: GCA_029206835.1. Classification (NCBI taxonomy): domain Eukaryota; kingdom Metazoa; phylum Chordata; class Amphibia; order Anura; family Ranidae; genus Rana; species Rana muscosa. The sequence goes on along the minus strand of CM055116.1, from coordinate 1,139,935,040 downwards.
ACTACCCTCATCTGATGCAAATATCAGACAAGATTCCAGTACTGGACCCAGGTGCTGCAATTATCCTTCTACTTGGAAGAGACATATTGAGAGTGCACAAGGTCAGAGAGCAATACAATGGGCCACACAATGCACCATTTGCACAACGTCTTGACCTTGGATGGGTCATAATTGGTGATGTATGTCTGGATGGAGCTCACAAGCCATCAAAAGTGAATGTCTACAAAACAAACATGTTGCAAAATGGCCGCACATCATGTCTTAGCCCCTGTACCAACAAGAAACAGATTAAAGAAAGACTAGTCAACCCAATACAACAGCAGAAAGTTCGGAGTTACATGGAGGCTATCACCTCATCTGAAGATACAGATGAGCTAGGATGCAAGGTGTTTGAAAGAACGCGAGATGATGACAAACCAGCACCATCTGTTGAAGATAGCCTCTTCCTTGAGATAATGGACAGAGAAGTCTTTCTAGATGAGTCAAACAGCTGGGTAGCTCCACTACCTTTCCGTTCACCCCGACATCACCTTCCTAACAACAAAAGACAAGCAGTGAAGCGTCTCACCTCATTGCGACGCACTCTAGACAGAAAGACAGATATGAAGGAACACTTCCATGATTTCATGCAGAAGATCTTCGACAGTGGTCAAGCTGAAAAAGCACCACCATTGGAAGAAAAACAAGAATGTTGGTACTTACCAATATTTGGAGTGTATCATCCTCAGAAACCAGGACAGATACGAGTAGTATTTGACTCCAGTGCAAAGTATGAAGGCCTTTCCCTAAACGATGTCCTCCTCAGTGGACCTGACCTGAATAATACACTCCTTGGAGTCCTCATCAGGTTCCGAAAAGAACGCGTTGCAGTAACAGCAGATGTACAACAAATGTTCTACTGTTTTCTTGTCCGCAAAGATCACAGAGACTACCTGAGGTTCCTGTGGTATGAAGACAATGACTTCAACAAAGATGTCACAGAATACAGGATGAAGGTACATGTGTTCGGGAACAGCCCCCCTCCAGCTATAGCTATCTACAACCTGAGACGAGCAGCACAGAAAGGTGAAGAAGAACACGGCACAGATGCCAAACATTTTGTTATGAGAAACTTTTATGTGGACGATGGACTTGCTTCTTTCTCTAGCAATGAAGAGGCTATCGACATCCTGAAGAGAACAAGGGAGATGTTAGCAGAATCTAACATAAGGTTACACAAGATAGCGTCCAACAGCAGCAAAATCATGGAAGCATTTCCCTCAGAGGACCGTGCAAAAGACCTCAAGGACCTGGATCTAGGAACAGATTCACTGCCCCTTCAAAGAAGTTTAGGGCTCAGTTGGGATCTGAAAACTGACAGCTTTACATTTAGAGTATCCAGAGAAGAGAAGTCGTTCACGAGAAGAGGTGTCTTGTCCACGGTCAACAGCCTTTATGACCCCCTAGGATTTGTAGCCCCCATAACCATGCAAGGCAAGGCTCTTATGAGAGAAATTGCTACTGAACATGAACAAAGTGAATGGGATACACCTCTACCTAAGGAGAAAGAAATGCAGTGGAAGTTGTGGAAGGACTCATTAATAGAGCTTGAACAACTTATCATACAAAGGTCATATGTCCCTGTTTCTCTGTCTGCCACGAAGCAAAGAGAATTGTGTGTATTCTCAGATGCATCTACTATGGCTATAGCAGCTGTAGCCTACCTTAGAGTAATGGACTTTGAAGGACAAAACTATGTTGGGTTTATCATGGGAAAGTCCAAACTGGCTCCACGTCCTGCTCACACGGTTCCACGTTTGGAGCTTTGTGCTGCTGTCTTAGCAGTGGAGATGGCAGACATGATCATTGCTGAACTGGACATTGAAATTCATGCAGTGAAGTTTTACACAGACAGCAAGATTGTGTTAGGATATATTCACAATGCTTCGAGAAGATTCTACATGTACGTGTCAAACAGAGTGATACGCATCAGAAAGTCCACACGGCCAGAACAGTGGCACTACATCAGTACGGATAAAAATCCAGCCGATCATGTGACTAGACCGGTTCTAGCAGCTGTCCTGAAGCACACTAACTGGTTCTCAGGACCATCCTTTTTGAATAGATCAGAAACCGAAGAGACCACTCAGTTTGAGACATTTGAACTTGTAGAACCAGATAATGACAAAGAAGTACGTGCACAAGTAACGGCGTATAGTACCATAACTACTAGAGGCAACCTTGGCGCACACCGGTTTGAAAGATTCTCCAGCTGGAAGTCACTCATTCGAGCTATAAGAAAGCTTATTCACCTAGCCAAATCCTTCTGTAGAGCTACAAACACTGACAAGTGCAATAGCAATCATCTTATGCAAGCCGAAATTATCATCATTAGATGTGTTCAGCAAGAAGTTTTCAAAGAAGACATCAAGTGCCTTCTTAAAAGAGAAGAGATCTCCAAACACAGTCCACTCAAAAAACTGAACCCAATACTTGATGAAGATGGAGTGATAAGAGTTGGAGGTCGCTCGTCAGTAGTGGATATGACGGTCGAAGAGAAACATCCTTTTATAATGCCCAAGAATCATCACATTTCATTTCTGTTAGTAAGACACTATCACGAACAAGTTGCACATCAGGGTCGCCACTTCACTGAAGGAGCAGTCCGGTCAGCTGGATTATGGATCATAGGGAGTAAACGACTAGTCTCCAGTGTCATCCACAAATGTGTAATTTGCAGAAAAATCAGAGGGAAACTTGAAGAGCAGAAGATGTCAGACTTACCTGCTGATAGACTTGCTTCAAACCCACCCTTTACTCATGTTGGCCTAGATGTCTTTGGTCCTTGGAACATCTCCTCACGTCGGACCAGAGGAAGCAGTGCAGAAAGTAAACGTTGGGCTGTTCTGTTCTCTTGCATGAGTACAAGAGCAGTACACATTGAAGTCATCGAGTCTCTGTCTACCTCAAGCTTTATCAATGCTTTGAGAAGATTTTTCTCTATCCGAGGACCTGTGAAGCAACTCCGCTCAGATCGGGGCACAAACTTTACTGGGGCCTGTAAGGAGTTAAGGATCCTTACAGAAGACTCTGAGACGAGTGCTTATCTTCAAGATCAAAGATGCACTTGGACCTTCAATCCTCCTCATGCGTCACATATGGGAGGAGCTTGGGAGAGGATGATTGGAGTGGCTCGTCGCATTCTGGATGCCATGTTTCTGAAGGTTAGCTCTACTCGCCTTACACATGAAGTTCTCATCACACTTATGGCTGAAGTCATGGCTATCATGAACGCTCGACCCTTAGTTCCGGTGTCTACCGATCCAGAAATGCCAACAGTTTTGACACCTGCAATGCTTTTGACCCAGAAGATGGAAACAGTGACAGCTCCCACAGGAGATTTTGGTCTCAAAGATCTTTACACCAAGCAATGGAAGCAAGTTCAGAGTCTTGCAGACATCTTCTGGAATAGATGGAAACAAGAGTACCTGGTGACGCTCCAGTCACGCAGAAAATGGCAAATTGACAAGCCTAACCTACAAGTCGGAGATGTCGTCCTACTAAAGGACGCTCAGGTCCACAGAAACGAATGGCCAGTTGGACTCATTGTCGAGAATGTACCTAGTAATGATAGTAAGGTTAGAAAGGTCAAAGTTAAAGTCATGCGACAGGGCACCCCTAAGGTGTACTTTAGGCCTATCTCTGAAGTTGTTTTACTTCTTAAAAAGGAAACATAGTGGTATAATGTTCATTATGCCAGGTGGGGAGTGTTCTGATTATAAGGTATATATTTACTGATCGTACTGTTGCTTTAAATTGGCATCCATTACTAGCAGGAACTGTAGTATATTCCTCCCACTTCCTGCTCAGCAGTCAGCAGTCATATTAAATAATCTTTCTACAGAGAAGGAAGCATGCTAAAGACCTCCACTATTTCTTAATACAGGCCTTGGAAGCATAAGTCTGTAAGTAAGCAGTCATTAGTTTTCAGTTAGTCAGTATATGTTCTACTAATGCAACTACATTTTATGTGTCTGTCAGGAAGTTCACTCAGCTAGGCCACACTTTTGCTAGCTAGTGCCTTAACAGTATTGTAGCATGCCTGTTACTATTTGCATTTGTGATGTAATGTTAAATGCTAATGCATATTTTTATAATTTGTGTTTTGCAGTTTTACAAAAAACTTATTCTCAGTAAAGATTTCAACTATAAGCCCTTCCTCCTGAGTCTTTGTTGGGAAGCTGTTAGCTGTCTGCCAAGCTTTGTCCTTTGAACACATTGTGAGGGCAGAACAGTACACTTTGCAAGAGCTTGGTAAAGGAGCAGAAGCTCTGCCGACTTCCATCATTCAATCATGTGCAAACAAACATGCATGTTTTTGTATTTTTTTTCCTTGCATTTGATTGGGTATTCCTTGCAAGTTGCAAATTGAAGGTTTACCTCATTTACTAAGCTCTGGAGAAACTGCACTTGCAGAGTGCAGTCTATTTGCCTTTAGTAAATCAATAGCCTAAAACACCTCAAGGTGTGTCCGTAAGTGCTGGGTGATTAAGGTGTGTCATCTTCAGGTGTGCTCAGAAATCACAAGACAATTCAGCGGCTCCTCTGGGGGTAGTGCTACATTAGGATTTCTGTGAGATACAGTAAGATGCCTACAGGGAATGTATTTGGGAATAGCTCTCCTGCATTACACACAGATGAACTAGAGTGTTCCCAGGTCATCAAAATATTGTCAAAAAGCAGTGCAGTGAAAAGATGAAGCATTGAGAAGGTAGGTAGGTGCTTTTCTCTATATACAGCTCAAGACTTTAATTAATTTCAGTGTTAACTAAATTATACCTTTAAAGTATAAATAAACCCAATCACTAAACTCTCATATAAGCTGTAATGTGTTGTCACTTCAAAAGTAATTTTCAATATTTAAATGTGTAGCTTTCAAATAATATCTGTTGGTCCTGTCATACAGTACCTTGTTCAAACACTAAGGGGGTTATTTACGAAAGGCAACTCCACTTTGCACTACAAGTGCAAACTACAAGTGAAAAGTGCACTTGAAATTGCACTGAAAGTGCACTTGGAAGTACAGTCGCTGTAGATCCGAGGGGGACATGCAAGGAGAATAAAAAACAGCATTTTAGCTTGTACATGGTTGGATGATAAAATCAGCAGAGCTTCCCCTCATTTCAGATCTACCCCTCGGATTTACAGTGAGTGCACTTCCAAGTGCACCTTCAGTGCAATTTCAAGTGCACTATGTAGTGCAGAGTGGATTTGCCTTTCGTAAATAACCCCCAAAGTGTTATAGGGTGACAACACTTTCTCCCTGTCTCCCAATTGTGCTCCTATTATGCAACATGATAATTAAGGAGGGTGGGCCGCTCAAGACGATGGGTGATCGCTTCCCCAGACCCACTGATAGACAAGGTGCTGGCATATCCAAGTACCGCTCCAGAGGGCTAATTCATATCACTCGGTGGTGGCTGGTGCTCAATATTTGAGGGGGGCAGCAAACCAATGGGGGGAGACAGGGGAGGTGGGCCATCCCCCATCCCCCCTCCGCGGGAGACAGACTGGAAGGCGGCGATCAGCCCCCCCTGCGGGAGGCAGACAGCCAGGGAAGGCGGAGATCTGAAGCCTCCTTACCTTAGGCTGCAGATGACGAGTCCTGGCTTGCATGACACTCTGATCTCTTCTCCTTCTCCCTCCACTGTGTGAGCCAGGGATTGTTGGAGGTGGCTGCAGGTGGGCCATCCCCTGGAGACCACGCTACCTGGCCGTTGCTTCTCCTTCCGACCAAACAGGAAGTGGGTCCTAAGATCCCTGACCAATCGGGTCTCTGGACCCGCTTCCTGATTGGCTGGGAGGAGAATCAGGAAGACAATAGCAAATATTAATTTGCTATTGTCATACAACTGACTGGGCTCATGGCGCAGTGCTCTGTGCCCTGAGCTCATCCTTTTTTGAAGCCAATTAGAGCCTTAATCATATGCTTGAAAAAAATAAAAATTTAAATCCATGAGTTTGGCACCCTGCTGGTAGATTAGGAGACGGGCCCATGGATTAGAGGGGTGGCGCCCCTGCGCCCCTTATAGACAGGCCGCCACTGTTCACTAGAAAGGATCACTGCTCTCCTGATCAGCCATGTAGACAGGAGTGAAGGGTGGCTTCAGTCTGCAGGTCGCCGCCAAAGCCATGCCCCTGACACGTTTCGCACCGCCCACCAGGACTTAGTCTTAGCTTCTGTATTGTCAGACTTATAGTCTTTCAGTGGATTCTACAAGTGGCTATATCAACACACATTATACATGTGTAGCGGGGTCTTCAAATTTAGGGGAATGTTTGAGTGGTAGTTGTACTCAAATACCTTATTTGATAGGGGCTTTGCTAACCATTTTATACCACAGGTGGGATACTGGTGTATAGTTCCCTGTGGCCTATGGATGGTGCTGCCATCAGGGGCTAGGGTTGAACCGCTGGTATAGTGCTGTGCCTTGGATGTCCCCTCTCGGCGGTGGTAGGGTGGGTGTGGTCGGCCTGCTGTGCATGCTGGGAGAGGATATAAAAGGGGCAGACACTGCCTGTAGGGGTTCTTCTTCTCCTGGGGGTCCTACCCCGGGGAGTGTGTCGTTGAGGGTGGGGTTCCAGGTTTGAGAGTACTGGGTCTTTCTGGCCCGGTACACTGGCGGATCAGTCCCAGGCACCTTTAGCCCTGGGGCTGCAACTGAAGGCCTTGGGTCCAGCACCTTTGGCTGGGGCCCGCGGAGGGAGGAGGAATCCCAGGGTGCTGCCTTGCGAGGAGACCCGTATCTGGAAGAGGAGGCTGGGGGAGGACCGTTCCGAGGGACTGGTGAGAGATCACAATGAAGGAAGGGGCCCTGTAACTCTCTGGAGGGATGTCATCTCCCCGAAAGAGGCCTAATACCACAAGCAAAGTTCACCAGGTCTGTGGCAGAGACCCAAAAGTTCCCCAGGTCTGTGGCAGAGACCCAATTTCACTAGTAAATGTTTGTGCGGAGACTGTGTGTAATTTAATTCGAGCATCATTCCGGCTGCTAGGATCCACTCTAATGGGAGACTATCCGGGTGAGCTAAGCCTACTTGAAGAGACAGATAGTGAATCATACATTCGTTTGTGCCTGGACCTACTCCAACACCTTTTGCTGTCGTGTTCTCCATCCACCCTTTCCTATCTAGTGACTGTGCACATGAGAAAATAAACTCTACGTTGGAGTTGCAACTGGTGTGGACCTTGGAGTTATTGAGGGAAATAGAGACTTGTCTTTATTGCATGAGAGATGAGAACCATTCTCTGGAGAACCTAGCTGTGGAGACCCAGTTATATTTACACCGCTCAACCTCTTCACACAGGAGGGTACGGGCATGTGGTACGGTGTGCCCTTTTCCTACAAGTGAGCCAAAGGTAGGGAAAAGGGTCCGTGTGCTACACGTGGGGGCTCGAGTCCAGGACTTTATTCCCCCTGTGAGGCTCCGTGGAGGTCGGCCATCTTTGGAAGAATTTTGACTGCACCACGAGAAGAGCCCAAGCTGCGTAGTTCGTGGGCGTGTCAAGAGTTGAGAAAGCCAGCGAACATTGCAGGAAAATGGGAGGAGCCTCACCATGCAGTGAGACGTGCGTGGTGGCTTTGGTGCCAAGTAAACAATGCGTGATGGATCAGCGAGTGAGCAACATGGCGACTGCCCCATGGATTTCTGTTCCTACAACAATGAACGTTGCCTCACTGGCTACTCCCTTGATGGATACGGAGATTCGGCTGAAGCCTCGGGGTCGCTTCTCTCTCTATGTTTGCCGAGCCGCAGAGGCCCTTGGAGTGGTTTGTCCCGGATGTCAGGGACTGGTGGTGCACCTTCGGCCCTTTGGAAGATGTGATAAGTGTAAAGAGTTTATTTTCGAGGTGGAACAACCTACAGAGAAACCTGACGGGCGCCACCACTTTAGAGTCACCCCCACGCGCACTGTCGTGACTTCGGAGGAAGTCGTTGCTGATGTTCCGGTAGTTGAGGAACCGGAGACGGAGGAGCCGGCGGATGCTGCCTCCGTCATTACGGAGTCTTCTCTTCCACCGCCCAAGCGGAAAGTGGGCTATGTGAAGGTCTCCTGCGGCCGTGGTCGAGGTACACCCCAGCGCTTGCCTGGATCGGATTGTTTAGTCGGAGGGACCTCCAGACGATCCACGACAGATACAGGCCGAGGTAAGCCGGGGAAAGGGACGAAGATTAGTGTCCGTAGTATCGGGGATACTTGGGTTCCCGACCCGAAAGAACTTTTAAAAGACAGTGATTCCTCCACCACCAAGACTTACCTGCCGGCAGAGGAGTGCGATACCTCTGACTTGGAATGGTCTTCTGATGAGGGAGACGATGTGGAGATTGACGAACTGTTTGCCAAAAAGGGCTGGGATAGAGTACCCCTATCCTCATCCAAAAGTAGAAGGGATTCACCCATAGACTCTGGGAACATTTCGCCCCGGGTGAAGGCCCATGTGCTTGAGGAGGGACCTGACCCCATGCCTGCATTATCCATACCGGTATTGCCTGTACCTACCGCTGTGCTAGGGAATGCGCCATTGCGGGCTGCTATGTTGCATCTTAAGGCAGTGAAAGTGCCTAGACATCCGGATGCCATTGTCCTACCGGGTGCGGGAGATCGTGCTACACTTCCTCCGCTTACTAGGATGCAACGGCTGTTCGGTCAGAGAGTGGCTGCTGATTACGGATGGGAGTACCCGTATGTCCCAAGAGATTTGTTGTTTGAAGTAGAGGCTTACAGAGAGAGATGGTACGCTGACTTTCTGTGGAACTATTTGAAGGTGCCCAATGCCCGCAGGTATCTCTCTTGTTCTGCTACTGTTGCTGAGAGGTACAAGGGGTGTAAGCAGGAATGGGTACTTGGTCGGCACATACACGCAGATCGGGTGGTTGTGTGTCTGAAGGAGCGTGAGGATGCCGTGTATTCTATTAAGACTTTCGAAAAGAACTGGAAGCTCCTTGTTTTGCCCGATCCAAAGTTCTATCTCCAAAGAGACTGGATTCTATTGTGTTTCTTTTGTTCCGGAGGGTACTCTCTTGGAGTCCAGAGATTTTGCCCTTGTGAATCGGGGTAATCTACTTAGCTGGAGAGCTGTTGCCGTTTTCTCTCCGCTCACAGCGCCACAAAGACAGAGACTTTTGGGGTAGATACAGTTAGGGCCACAGTCAGATTTGCGGAAGAAAAAAAAAAAAGAAGAAGATGTATTTCCAAATATTTTGGGACAGTGTTATGACGGTAGCACTTCCACTAGGTGGTGGTGTACGTAAAAGGTTTTCTGTGCGCCCAGAAGAAAAAAAAAAATAATACTAATGTCTATTTCACACTAGGACTAGTGTGTTAGGAACTTGTTTTAGAAGGAAAATGTCCTTCCCTCGGGGAGGATAGTTCCCTTCTTATGTAGAAAGTAGCATAGGATGTTTATTATGCTGGTTTTATGTGTGTTTTCTCCCTCTGCAGGTGAATGACTGGCAACCACGGAGCATGGGTGGGTCAGCTAGTATAGGAGGGGAGGGAAATGTAAATGTGAATATTATAATGTGTTTTATTTTGATATGTGACATTGCGAATAGGATGTACACTGTGACAGACCTAGCCGGGACAGAGGCTTTTGGAGAGGACTGAATGCCAGCCTCTTGCCTTCCGATTATGGGCCAGGGCCTCAAGACAGGAATGCGGATGGGTTATCCCGGCAGACAGACCTGGAACCTTAAGACTACTTTTCCAACATCCTCGAGTTGACCCGTTTGGGGTCCCACTGTGGCTGTTGGACTGTTTCCCAGGAGGGAGTATTGTCATGGACCTTGGAATACTGAAGTATTTCTCCTTTGAATCTATTACACAGTGGGGGGGGGGGGGTCTTCTGCCCTGTCTTAAGGCTAAACCCCCCCCCTCCAGACGGCTCCATGGTCTAGAAGAAAAGCATTGTTCTGTGTTTGACTGTTTGGTTATGTACTTTAATTACCCCCTGGGGCTTCTGTGTCAATACACATCTCAGTTCTCCTATTCAAACTAATCCCTGCTGACCCTGTTTCAAGTCCTCATTTGCATGGCCAAGAGAATCTAATTGAGAAATACAATGGACTTTACAATTGACCAATAGGAAAGTGGTTGTTGGGGGCAGGGTGTTCAAACTGCTGTATAAGAGTGTGTGTGTGCATCCAATAAAAGAGATTCCTGTTTGAACTTACATACAGCCTGCCTGGTGTTTGTTCTGAACTATCACAAATGGATTAGAATGTCACATAGCTGTAGTTTGGATCCTGGAGCATCGGATGGCCAAACCATCAGACGTTGCGATCTGCAATATGATCCAATAGTAGCAGAGGAGTGTCAGGAGAGTGGAACCGAGCGAGCAAGGGGCTCGTTACATACACATTTTCTTCTTGTTAATCTTCCTTCATCTCTTTATTCAAATCCCTTTCCCCACATTCAGGTTCCGGCACAAACAAACTTATTTTTTTTTCGTACATAGTTCAGGAGAAAACCTGCGTAGACTCAGGCTTGAGGTACGTGAGTTTACTCCAGACACTGGGGACAGTGTCTATCTGTCCAGGGGAAGTGTGTAGCGGGGTCTTCAAATTTAGGGGAATGTTTGAGTGGTAGTTGTACTCAAATACCTTATTTGATAGGGGCTTTGCTAACCATTTTATACCGCAGGTGGGATACTGGTGTATAGTTCCCTGTGGCCTGTGGGTGGCGCTGCCGTCAGGGGCTAGGGTTGAACCGCTGGTATAGAGTGCTGTGCCTTGGATGTCCCCTCTCTGCGGTTGTATGGTAGGCGTGGACGGCCTGCTGTGCATGCCAGGAGAGGATATAAAAGGGGCAGACACTGCCTGTAGGGGTTCTTCTTCTCCTGGGGGTCCTACCCCGGGGAGAGTGTCGTTGTTCAGTTCGTTGGCCACCCTGGGCACCTTTAGCCCGAGGGTGGGGTTCCAGGTTCGAGAGTACTGGGTCTTCCTGGCCCGGTACACTGGCAGATCAGTCCCAGGCACCTTTAGCCCTGGGGTTGCAACTGAAGGCCTTGGATCCAGCACCTTTGGATGGGGCCCGCAGAGGGAGGAGGAATCCCAGGGTGCTGCCTTGCGAGGAGACCCGTATCTGGAAGAGGAGGCTGGGGGAGGACCGTTCCGGGGGACTGGTGAGAGATCACAGTGAAGGAAGGGGCCCGGTAACTCTCTGAAGGGATGTCATCTCCCCGAAAGAGGCCTAATACCACAAGCAAAGTTCACCAGGTCTGTGGCAGAGACCCAAAGTTCCCCAGGTCTGTGGCAGAGACCCAATTTCACTAGTAACAGTTTGTGCAGAGACTGTGTGTAATTTAATTCACTAGGATCCACTCTAATGGGAGACTATCCAGGTGAGCTAAGCCCACTTGAAGAGACAGGTAGTGAATCATTTATTTGTTTGTGCCTGGACCTACTCCAACACCTTTTGCTGTCTTGTTCTCCATCCACCCTTTCCTATCTAGTGACTGTGCATATGAAAAAATAAACTCTACGTTGGAGTTGCAACTGGTGTGGACCTTGGAGTTATTGGGGGAAATAGAGACTTGTCTTTATTGCATGAGAGATGAGAACCATTCTCTGGAGAACCTAGCTGTGGAGACCCAGTTATATTTACACCGCTCAACCTCTTCACACAGGAGGGTACGGGCATGTGGTACGGTGTGCCCTTTTCCTGCAAGTGAGCCAGTGGTAGGGAAAAGGGTCCGTGTGCTACACATGCATGGTCTACATTCAAGAAGCCTACCTTATAAATGCATCATAGACATCATTTACACAGGAAAGTGTCTGCAAAGAGTCAGCAGGAGATCAGCAAAACTGAGATGTACCAGAGACTGAAAAAATGTAAAAAAAAATATTGTATTTAAAAATGGCACATGTTTATGCTACACCATGCTTGAGCAAGCTAAATGTCACTGAATTAAGGTTTACATATACTGTACCTGAAGGAATTAGGAGGCTTCTGCAATGCCTGTTTCCTTCTAACAGGCTGTCTCATAAAATGCTAAGAAATTATATCAGACATTTTGTAAAATAAATAAGGACACATTTATTCTGATCTTTTACATAAAGTAATTAAAATAAATTAGCTTATAGTTAGAACTGATACAGAAGGCATTCAGAAGAATTACACTAGAACAGTTATTTATTGAAATGGGCAATCACAATGTCTTTTCCTTGATTAATGCTCACAATGAAGACTCAAGCCTTGATTTAAGTACCTTATTGATGGGTAATAAATTTAACATGAATTGTATCAGTAACACCAAGTCTCTGCTGCTGATATTTGCTCTTTAAGTCTCGCAATGAGAGTTGGTGAAGCAGTATGGCCAGGCCCGGATTGGCCATAGGGCAAACCGGGCACTTGCCCTGTGGGCCGTGACTGCCAGGGGCGCAAGGCTGCAAGTCCTTGCGGGGCCCAATGTTTGAGCTTGCGCCGCTCATTCAACCTCTCCGCGGCCGCACGGCTGCCAGTTAAGCTCAGCCATCGGCGCCGGGGGGAGGAGCTAGATGAGACGCCTTCGGCCTCTCCGTGGCCGCACGGCCGACTGTATAGGTCAGCCGTCGGTGCTGGGGGGAGGAGCCATGACAGACACCTGCTGCAGACACCTTGGAGCCGGTCTTCTGTCGAGAAGTGCCGGATAACAGAAAACGTGAGTTAAGCCCCCCCTGTAACCTGGATAGGAGGAGCAGTGGTGGCGGCTGCTTATCATTTTCTCCATCTTCCTCCTGCAGTATCGGAATGCCTGCGAGAAGTAGAGGAGAAGCAGGAATTCCGAGACTGCAGGAGGAATATGGAGAGAATTATTCTTCTATATGCAGCCGCCTCCACTGCTCCTCATATCCTGCTTCTCTCTGCTGCTCCCCCCTGGTGTTCTCCACCTCCCCCATGCTCTCCACCTCCCCCTCATGCTCTCCACCTCCCCCCATGCTCTCCGCTGCCCCCCCTGTTCTCTCTGCCATTTTATATACAGACATGTCAGCTCGAGATGCTCCAGATTATCTGTAACTCTCCCCGCACTAAGGAGAGATGGCGGGTGGGTGGTAGCGGCGGGGAGGGGGCGGTGCTGGCAGGGAGGAGGAGGAGGGAGCAGAGGAGGACACCACCTCTATGGGCGGCACAGACCGGGGGCTGTGAGACCGTTTACGCCCACTACAGCGAGCCAGTACAAGTTCCTGCTCACTTTCAGAGGACTACAAGGGGAGTGTCAGACCGCTGGCTGAGGTTTCGGGAGGGATAGCAGCCAGCGGTCTTACAAACAGGAAATCACCAGGCAATAACGTTTTTTCAGCAAGATCAGCAGGCTATTGCAGAGGAACTACAGAGCTCAGAAGAACATGGATAACATAGTTGGTGAAGGTAGGAGATCAGCAACGAGAACATGGAAAAAAGTTTTTGCCCAGAGTTCTGCTTTAAGGTCCTATTTTCACTGGCAGGTCCAGCTGTGCAACAACTTTTTTTAATGGTGCCTTCAAAGTCCCCATTAGTCTCGTCTTTAGTCACGAGAAAGCTCAACTCAATAGGATTAAGAAAGCAGCTTGGTGCACATTGCAACCAAAACTGGCATTAGATGAGCCCTGAACAATATGGTAAAACTTAACTGAGCGGAACCCTGCAGATCTGGGAGGAGGGAGCAGAGGGTGGGGTCTATGGATTCACACAGCCCAGTTTGGGAGCTAGCCAGCCCCAATCCCCCTATAGCAAGCTACTTGCTATGAAGGCATTTGAAAAAGAGGAGGAGCCAAGAGCACCGGCGGGAGACCCCAGAAGAACCACGGAGAAGATAAATAGAACATGTTTGCTAAAAAAAAAAAGTATTTTCAATGACTTTAAGGATTTTCTTACTGATAAAATTGATGTTTATCACAGAAATGGCAAATTCTTATGGTTTGAACTTTTTGCTCCAAAGAAGGTGAGGAATTTTCAGAGCCATTTTGTCCCCAACAATGCCTATCAATTATAATTCTCCTGTCCTCACAAATCTGGATCAATATTAGTAGTTCATTTATTGTATTACGTTTTTTTTCTCTTACATAAGGGATTCAGTGATCGTTGCCCAACTAGGAGCCGCACAGATTTCCTTCAAGTTGCAACCGAAGATGCACTGACATGCGGCTTTGAAATTGTGCGATTTCAGATGAAGTCGCACATTTTTAAAGCCGCATTCAATGTGAACGAGGGCTAAGAGGACGACATGTGGGTTTTACTATTTGCACGGTAGTGGTCATGGGCGTATGGGTGGATTTTTGACAGTACCAAAGTACCAAATGTTTCAATGGTTTGGATAGCTGTGTTGACGGTATATACAACCGTGGCCAAAAGTTTTGAGAATGAAGCCTCGTACACACGGCCGTGATTCTCGTCAGGAAAACATGTTGTTTTTCCTGATGGGAATCTTGACAAGAAACTTGTCCCGGCAGAGTGTGCACACGTACGATTCAAAAGAACCGCCGTTCTTTTGAATGGCACGCACGCGGTGACGTCATCGACTACGACGAGTGTGCGCTCGTCACATTCGATGCCGTCGCCGCCATCTTGCTACACCCTATGCCTAGGAAGCTACCGCACATGCGTCAAAGTCATTTCGAGCATGTGCGGGTTTCCACGGCGACAGGTTAGTGTACACACGCTCGGGTTTCTCGTCGAGAAACAGGCCGACGAGATTCTTAACGAGAAAAAAGACCACAGGTCGTTTTTTTTCTCGTCGGGGAATCTGGGCAGTTTTCTTGACGAGAAAACTGAAACCCGCGTACACACAGCCGGTTTTCTCGGCAAGAAAGCTCTCCCGGCAGTTTTCTTGACGTTTTTTGCTGAGAAAACCGGTCGTGTGTACGCGGCCTGACACAAATATAAATTTTCACAAAGTCTGCAGCTTCAGTGTTTTTAGATCTTTTTGTCAGATGTTACTATGGTATACTGAATTATAATTACAAGCATTTCATAAGTGTCATGCCTCGTACACACGACCGAGTTTCTCGGCAAGAACCAGCAAGAAACTTGCTGGCAGAGATTTCTTGCCGAGAAATTTGTTCGTGTGTATGGTTTCTCGTCAAGAAAAGCGACAAGAATCTCAACGAGAAAATAGAGAACCTGCTCTCTATTTTCTCGTCGAGATTCTCGTCAGCCTGTTTCTCGACGAGAAAATTGTGTGTGTGTACACTTACCTGTTCGCCGGGAAGCACGCGCATGCTCGAAATGACTTTGACGCATGCGCGGTAGCTTCCAAGCATAGGTAGGGTGAACCAAGATGGCGGCGACGGCATCGAATGTGACGAGCGCATGCTCGTCGTATTCGATGACGTCACTGCGTACGCTCCATTCAAAGAACCGCGGGTTCTTTGAAATGAGCGTGTGTACACTCGGCCGGGACAAGTTTCTTGTCCAAAGATCTCGTCGTAAAAAACGACATGTTTTTAACAACGAGATTCTCGGCCGTGTGTACGAGGCTTCAAAGGCTTTTATTGACAATTACATTAAGTTTATGTAAAGAGTCAATATTTTCACTGTTGACCTCCGCAATTCACCCTGGCATGCTGTCACTCAACTTCTGGACCACATCCTGACTGATGGCAGCCCATTCATGCATAATCGATGCTTGGAGTTTGTCAGAATTTGTGGGGTATTTTGTTCACCTGCCTCTTGAGGATTTACCAAGTTCTCAATGGAATTAAGGTCTGGGAAGTTTCCTGGCCATGGACCCAAAATTTTACGGTTTTGTTCCCTAATTATGCCTATGGAAAGGTGCTCCATCATGCTGGAAAAGGCATTGTTCCTCACCAAACTGTTCTTGAATGGTTGGGAGAAGTTGCTCTCGGAGGAAGTTTTTGTACCATTCTTTATTCATGGATGTGTTCTTAGGCAAAATTGTGCGTGAGCCCACTCCCTTTAAAAAAAGGCAACCCCACACATAAATGGTCTCAGGATGCTTTACTGTGGGTATGACACAGGACTGATGGTAGCGCTCACCTTTTCTTCTCCGGACAAGGTTTTTTCCAGATGCCCCAAACAATCGAAAAAGGGATTCATTAGAGAAAATTCCTTTCCCCCAGTCCTCAGCAGTCCAATCTCTGTACCTTTTGCAGAATATCAATCTGTCCCTGATGTTTTTCCTGGAGAGAAGTGTCTTCTTTTCTGCCCTTCTTGACACCAGGCCATCCTCCAAAAGTCTTCTCACTGTCCATGCAGATGTACTCTTACCTACCTGCTGCCATTCCTGAGCAAGCTATGCACTGGTGATGCCCCGATCCTGCAGCTGAATCAGCTAGATCAGGGGTGCCCAACCAGTGTGGCCCTCAGAGCGCTCTGATGTGGCCTGTGACCTCCTGCTCTGGGATGGCGGGTTGGCAAGCCCAGATCACAGGTTGCCGACCCGCCATCCCAGAGCATCAGGTTTGTGAATGAAGCCAGCAGTAAAGGAAGCAAGCGGCTGTAGAGCAAAGCCGCATAAGACGATGCTTCCTGTATAGCGCCGGCTACTGTCACAGGCAGAGTGATACCAAATGCACTCCCCCTGGTATAGCAACAGCCGACCATACCTGAATAGAAGACTGTTATTAAAGGCAAGTTTATTACTAAAATCAGTGTATATATGGGCATATCTGTTCTACAGTGGTTACTGGACTGCTTTTAAACTGATCCACAGGTGCAGTGCACCTGCAGATTACCTGCACTGAGCCATAGCCCTGGTTCACACTGGTGCGATTTGACATGCGATTTGACATGTCAATTCGCATGTCAAATCGGCGATATTTGCCGCAAATTGCGGGCAATGGAACAGTCCTAATCGGTGCGATGCCGCATCTGCGGCGCTGCATCGATTTCAAAAAGTAGTTTCTGTACTACTTTTTGCGATTTCGGGCCGCGATTTACATTGACATCTGTGCAGAAACCTGCACAGATGTCCCTGTAATCGAGGCCGAAATCGGGACTGACAGGCAGGAGTGAAATCGTGCGAGTTCAGCTGAACTCGCACGACTTCACTCCCGCAGCCCAGTGTGAACCTGGGCATAGACTTCTTTTATTACCGTCAGGTTTGGTGCACTTTTTGAAAATGCACTACACCTGCAGGAAATAATAGAAGTCTATGGCAAAGTGCAGCTAACCTGCAGGAAAGCCACAGGTGCACTGAACCCGCGGTGTGGGTAAACCACAGAGCATCAGTGTGAAAGCAGCCTTAAGCCCTTTTCAGGCAATCGGTCCGACCCAGTCCGACCCTCCATTCTCCTTTGATGCAAACTGCTAAAAAAAATAAACAGAAGGGGATCCGTCCCCTTCCGTCTGCGTGGATCGGAGGGCCCATAGGGTAGAATAGGCTGTGTCCGTGTCCTCTCTGCATATACAGAATGTACACTGACCTGTCATCCACCCGCTCTGCATATTGTGGCCCGCGACCGGTTACCAAGTCGCTTAAGTGGCCCTCACTCTTCAAAAGGTTGGGCACCCCTGAGCTAGATGGTGATGGTCCTGGCACTTTCTGGGCTTTCTTGGGCAACCTGAAGCCTTCTACACAAATGCAGCCATTTGGCCCTTTTTGTGTGGCCCATAGGGCCCCTGCAGACACTAATCTTTTTTTTATTTTTATTATTGCCTTGTGACAATAGCAGTAATTCTAGCAGTTCCTTTGTAATACACCCCCTGAAGCATTTCCCCAGTCTTCAGTTGCAATGTGTCCTACAGAATATCTGCAGTCAAAAATCAAATAACTTGTGTAAAGAAAAACAAATGTATAAAAAGTTCATATTTCATTAATCAGTAAATAAATAAAACAGATTTTCAAAAATCCATCAATATCTTCTGTGAATAAAGTTCAATCTTTGCTGACATGCGTTAACAATTCCGTGTCTCTTCTCTCACTCTCACGTTTCCTCCACCCCACTCAAACTCACCATTCATATATCACCCCTTAGTTATAAGAAGGTCATTATGTGTTTATACTGTTCGGGATTCCTTCGCTCCACAGATAAATGTCTCCCTCTCTGTGGATATGCTCCATACAGTGAAGGTTTATGTGGTAGGGTGGGGGAATGGAAGGGTTCTCTTCCGATGTATTCTGTCCAGCTACACCATGGGGAGGTGGTGAGCCCTTTTTTTGGGGGCTTGGGCTTCTACCTCTTGGTAAGACATTAAAGACGTTCCTGCCTATACTAGTAGAGGTAGAAAGAGAGAGAAACACTGGAGTGCAAGTCAAAAGGCAATTTGGTAGTTGTTTATTGAACGTAGCAACATGTGATCAAGCCAACGTGTTTCAGGGAAAAGGTCTCCCCACTTCATCAGAGCTGCTGCTGTTTGTTGAGGGTAAATCCAGAAGGATCCAAACCCGGGGGTGTCTGTGACACCAGGATAGGTAGGATTTGTGTTTGCACCGAACTTGCACTCCTTTGGATATCGGGTGCTCCCTTTCTTTCTACCTCTACTGTTTATATCTGAGGTCACTTGTAAGTTGTGAATTTCAGTTTAATGGCTCAGATAGTTTAATCAGTTATTGAAGACAGGCCCAGGTAAGAGCCTCATCCTGCCATGTTTATTGGCACTGACAGTCAACATCCATTTAGTGGGCCTGCTGCAGCCTTTTTGGCTTTCCAAAGCAGTATTTAATGGCTGCCTATAGGGTGGGGGGGTCAGCAACCTGTAGATAGAGTTGAGCGGACACCTGGATGTTCGGGTTCGACGGGTTTGGCCGAACTTCGCAAAAAAGTTCAAGTTCGGGACCCGAACTTGACCCGAACTTGACCCCGAACCCAAACCCATTTAAGTCAATGGGGACCCGAACTTTTGAGGACTAAAATGGCTCTAAAAAAGTAATGGAAAGGGCTAGAGGGCTGCAAATGGCAGAACAATTTTGTTAAGAGCATGGCAAGTGCTCTGCAAACAAATGTGGATAGGGAAATAACTTAAAATACGTAAAAATAAAAAATAATAATCTTGACCTAGGAGGACGAGGTCCATATGGAGTAGGAGGTTGAGGTGGCGGAGGATGTGGCGGTGTAGGTGGAAGCGGCGGTGGAGGAGGACGAGGTAGCCAACACTGGTTTTTGTTTTTTATTTTATTTATTTTTAAATTAGGGTACACCCCAAAAGAGTGAGAAAGATCAAAAATACAACAATGGCTGGGTAAGGCCGGTATACATGTCTATTCTGCACAGAAGAGACTGCTGCATGACTTGGGGCTCAGACTGCTTGGCTGATTTGAAAGGGGGTGAGGTGAAAGACTGATGGACATCGGCTGCAGGTGCCAACTCTGATCTTTCAGCAGGAGACTGGGTGGGAGACAATGTGAAGGAACTGGCGGCACTGTCAGCAACCCAATCTACTATCGCCTGTACTTGTCCTGGCCTCAACATTCGTAGAGCCGCATTAGGCCCGACCAAATACCGCTGCAGGCTCTGTCGCCTACTCGCACCTGAGGAAGGTGTTTCACTTGTGCGTGTAGCTGGCACAAATCGACCACGTCCTCTCCCTGCAACAGGAGCTCCACCAGCAGCACCACGACCGGGGCCACATCCCTTATTTGACGTTCTCCTCATATTTCTCAAATTTAGGATCTTGCCCTAAATGGGTGTTTTTTGAATAGCAGAATAGAAGAACAGTATCTAAAGTGTTTATCTCACACGTACAGATATGCAGGAAACGCAGCAAAAAAAATTTTTTTGCCCTAAATAAAAAAAAAAATTAATAGCAGAATAGAAGAACAGTATCTAAAGTGTGTATCTCACACGTACAGATATGCAGGAAACGCACCAAAACATTTTTATTTGCCCTAAATATATATTTTTTTGAATAGCAGAATAGAAGAACAGTATCTAAAGTGTGTATCTCACACGTACAGATATGCAGGAAACGCACCAAAAAAAATGTATTTGCCCTAAATAGAAAAAATTTGAATAGCAGAATAGAACAACAGTATCTAAAGTGTGTATCTCACACGTACAGATATGCAGGAAACACTGCAAAATATATTTTTTTGCCCTAAATTGGTGTTTTTTGAATAGCAGAATAGAGCAACAGTATCTAAAGGGTGTATCTCACAGTAACATATGCAATGCTGGTGCACTAAGCTTGCATAAAATGCCCGCCGACGCCAACCTAACTAACAGACGGATAAAAGTTATCTTTTCTCTGGCACTGGGCTCAGGGCAGGGTAAAAAGATTGTGCACTGCACCCACACAACAAAATCAAGGTAGATCGCTGAGTAATTTGATTTCTGAATCAGGACTAGGGATGAGCCGAACACCCCCGGGTCCTGTGGGACAGAAGGAACACTGTCTGGGTAAAGGGGGCCTTGAGAGGCAAGGAAGTCCTCCTCTTCCTGCCTCTGTTCTGCCTCAAGTGCCCGGTCCATTATTCCACGCAGCGTATGTTCCAACAGGTGGACAAGAGGTACAGTGTCACTGATGCATGCACTGTCACTGCTCACCATCCTCGTGGCCTCCTCAAATGGTGCCAGGACAGTGCATGCATCCCTGATCATGCCCCACTGGCGTGGTGAAAAAAAACAGAGCTCCCCTGTCCCTGTCCTGGTGCCGTAGTCGCACAGGTACTCATTGATGGCCCTCTGCTGCGTTTGCAGCCGCTGCAGCATGGCCAACGTTGAGTTCCACTTGGTGGGCATGTCACATATAAGGCGGTTCTTGGGCAGGTTCAACTCCTTTTGCAGCTCAGCCAGGCGAGCACTGGCATTATAAGATCTGCGGAAATGCACACAGACTTTCCTGGCCTGCCTCAGGACATCCTGTAAGCCCGGGTACCTGCCCAAGAACCGCTGCACCACCAGGTTAAGGACGTGAGCCACACAGGGCACATGGGTCAGTTGTCCCTGTCGGAGGGCGGAGAGGAGGTTGGTGCCATTGTCGCAAACCACCATTCCTGCCTTAAGCTGGCATGGCGTCAACCACCTCTCGGCCTGCCCCTGCAGAGCAGACAGAACCTCTGCCCCAGTGTGGCTCCTGTCCACCAAACACACCAGCGCAAGCACGGCATGGCATCTTTTTGCCTGCGTACTTGCGTAGCCCCTTGAACGCCTACGGAGCACCGCTGGTTCAGAGGACAAAGCACAGGAAGAGGCCATGGAGGAAGAAGAAGAGGAGGGGGTGGAGGAGAGAGGTGTGTCACAACCAGTAGTAGCATTTTGGAGGCGTGGCGGCGGAACAACCTCCAACACTACTGCACCTTGTTCTGCATCCTTCCCAGCTGCCAAAAGAGTGACCCAATGGGCCGTGAAAGAAAGGTAACGTCCCTGTCCATGCCTGCTGGACCATGAGTCAGCGGTAATATGCACCTTACCGCTGACCGCCCTGTCCAGCGAGGCCAAGACATTGCCTTCCACATGCCGGTAGAGAGCCGGAATCGCCTTCCGTGAGAAAAAGCGCACATTGCACAAACTCACAGAAGGGGGCTGAGTCTACCAACTGAAAAGGCAGCAGTTGAAGCGCTAGCAATTTAGCCAAGCTAGCATTCAACCGCTGGGCATGTGGATGGCTGGGAGTGAACTTCTTTCGACGGTCCAGCAGCTGGGGCAGGGAAATTTGCCTGCTAGAATCGGACGTCGGTGTACTGCTAGCAGAGTGCCCGCAAGTTCTTGGCTGTGACACACCTAATTCTACACCTTCATTCCTCTCAGTGCAGGTTTCAGAGAGGACTGAAGGTATAGTGGGGTTGGAGATCCCAGCTGATGCGGTGCAAGGAGAGGTCCGCTTTGTTCTTTGGTGTGGGTCTTTAAGGTAGGCTTGCCAACGAGCTGCATGGCAGGTCAACATATGTCTGGTCAAGCATGTGGTGCCCAAGCGGCTGATGTTTTGGCCACGCAATATACGCTTGAGACATATGTTGCAAACAGCAGCTGTGCGGCTGTGCGATCTGATGAGAAAGATAGGCAGGGAGAGTGTCAGTGTCATATTCTTTGCTAAACCTTGTGTGTAGGGAGAGAGAAGGATAGGCAGGGAGAGTAAAACAAAAGATCAAGTCTTCTGGACAGCAGCACTCCAATAAAAAGCCTTTATTATGTAAAATCTTCAAAAATCCAAATACAGCACAGCAAGTCACAAAATTCTGATTAGAGCTGACTAGTTTCACACTTTCTTATTGATTAAACACTAAGAAAGTGTGAAACTAGTCAGCTCCAACCAGAATTTTGTGACTTGCTGTGCTGTATTTGGATTTTTGAAGATTTTACATAATAAAGGCTTTTTATTGGAGTGCTGCTGTCCAGAAGACTTGATCTTTTGTTTTGCCTGAAATTGCATTGCCTGCACCCTTGGCTGTTGGGAGGAGATAGTCACCTGGAGGACGTCCACACCTGAGCGGTTTCTGTTTTTGTTTGTCATAGGCAGGGAGAGTGTCAGTGTCATATACTTTGATAAACCTTGTGTGCAGGGAGAGAGAAGGATAGGCAGGGGACAGTGTCAGTGTCATATTCTTTGCTAAACCTTGTGTACAAGGAGAGAGAAGGATAGGCAGGGAGAGTGTCAGTGTCATATACTTTGATAAACCTTGTGTGCAGGGAGAGAGAAGGATAGGCAGGGGACAGTGTCAGTGTCATGGTTGCTAAGCCTCCTGCACATTATACACCTGAAGTTAGCCCGTATTGCTGCTTTTTCCTGGTGTGTTACACCAACAGGATTTTGCGGCACTTACAGCGGGCGGAGTGTGCCTCCTGACCATATTACACCTGAACTTAGCCTGTATTGCTGCTTTTTCCTGGTGTGTTACACCAACAGGATTTTGCGGCACTTACAGCGGGCGGAGTGTGCCTCCTGACCATATTACACCTGAACTTAGCCTGTATTGCTGGTTTTCCCATTTCCCTGCAGGCAATTAGAATGTCTGGAAGGCAAACAAGGAGAGGCAGACAGTCAGGAGCCAATAAAAGAGGGCAAGCAGGCTCTGTGTCTGGGGGCAACAGTGCTGGTCGTGGACGCGGTGCATTGTCATCAGCACATGGCCATGGGACACGCTTGTCCTTCTTTTCGGCAGCTGGACGTGTTGAGCCGCATCATGCCGAAGACTTGGTAGAGTGGATGACCAAGCCCTCCTCATCCTCCTCATCCTCTCTCACCCAGGCTCAGGGTACTGGCAAAGCAGCTGCCAAAGCGTCCTCTTCCCTGGTATCAATGTCATCATCAGTCACTCCTTCCCTAGACCCACCATGTCCTCCTGAGGAGTCCCCCGAACTGTTTGAGCACAGTGTTGGGTACATGCTCCAGGAGGATGCCCAGCGTTTCGAAGGGTCTGATGATGATACCCAGCTAGAGGAAGGCAGTAGCGTGAGAGCAGAGAGAGGGGATGCTCAAGAAGGACACCAATCTGGCAGTCATGTTCCAGCAGCTGCAGCATACTGCCAGAATGGCTCCAGTGATGAGGAGGGAGGGGATGATGAGGTCACTGACTCCACGTGGGTGCCTAATAGGAGAGAGGAGGAGGAGGAGGATGAGAAGGAGGCACATCTCCAACGAGGCAGGTTTCCCTCGGGGGGCCAGCGTAAGGGCAGCACACCGACTGAATCACAGCGCAGAGCTCCGCCTGTGCAGGGCGCTGCCTCTGCCCGTTATTCCAAAAGTTCTTTGGTGTGGCCCTTTTTTGAGGGCATCCTGCCTGTGGCCAATCATTGCTCTCCTCGCTGCCGGCGCTGTGATTGGCCAAGCATGCAGGGTCACAGTGCATGCTTGGCCAATCACAGCGCCGGGATTACACTGCGATGGCGCAGTGTATTGTGGGCCGTTCGCGTCACTCGAATTTGGCGCGAACGGCCCAAATCGTTCGTTGTTCGCCGAACGCGCGAACAGCCGATGTTCGAGTCATCCCTACTGACCACCAACATAAGGAGAGTCATTCACCCCATGAACCCCAGTGTAAGGGACACTTTTCCTCTGATCACCAATCTATAGGGTCCTTCACCCATTCACTGCCAGCGCAAAGCAGCCCATAAATGATGCAATTTTCTTTCCTTCCACCCTGAGTGGAAGGAGTGAAAATTGCTCGATTCCCCCATGAACACAATGAGTGTTGATGTGGGAATCCCTCCGGCAGTGCTATTTTGTCAGGGAGCGCAGCAAGCCTTTCCTGCTAGCAGAAAACAATAATCACTGCTGGTGGCTATTTTTATTCTGGCCATTATTATTCATTTTATGATTATTACTAAAAATAAACACCGTATTTTTCTTTTATTTGTTCCTATTAAATTATATATTAATTATGCTAACATACTGTGAGCTGTAGATATAATTGTTTTTAGTAGGGGTTCCCTGAGACCTGAACGTTATTTCAAGGGTCCCTAGGTGGCAAAAAGGTTGAGTCAAAGCGGAGGTCCACCAAATTTAATTTTTTTTTAAAAGTCAGCAGCGACAAATACTGACGGACACTTACCTGTCCTGGGCGCCCGCGATGTCGGCACCCGAGGACGACCCGTCCCTCGGTCCTCAGATGCTTCCGCCTCCATCTTCGGTAAGGGAATCAGGAAGTGAAGCCTTGCGGCTTCACTTCCTGGTTCCCTACTGCACATGCACGAGTCACGCTGCGCAATCCGAATGGTCCCTGCTGTCTTCTGGGACCCGTATGTCTCCCAGAAGACAGCGGGGGGAGGGGGCGAGTGGCATAGATACCCGCAGCTATCTAAGCCCAGAAGAGGGTGCAAATACCTGTATTATACAGGTATCTGCACCCCCCCTCCCCCCTGAAAGGTGCCAAATGTAACACCGGAGGGGGGGAGGGTTCCAAAAAGCGGAAGTTCCATTTTTGTGTGGACCTCCGCCTAGTACACACAATGAGATTTTTGCACAAATGATAGTCCGTTTTTGTTTTTTTTTTGCATGCTAGTCTCCATATCGAAAACGAATAGGTTACTAAAATACAAAAATGATCGTACGACACAATAAAAAATTCGGAAGTGATGTAATGTATTTGTATTGTATTTTTGGATGAAAACTGTACTGATTAAACAAAAATCGCACGATCTGGTATCGTACGAGAAATTTTTTGATGTTTATCCCTTTAGAAAATTTGGGATGGAAGCTGTGTACTAACGATCAGATTATCGTACGATTGCTTCGAAAGCGGATTTTTTTTGTACGATATTCTGATCGTGTGTATGGGGCATTAAGGCTGGTCTAGAGGAAACTCATTTCCATCTCTTAAGTCAAGCCTAGAGCTAATTTACTAGTCCTGTGTTTACTGTGTAACTAGACACTTCCTGTGGCTTGCTGCTGAGAGCTGTGTTGCTTTGTCCTCCCAGCCCTGGTGTGTGATGTACGGTACAGGCTGACTGCTGGAGCTGCAGCGGCTGGATGAGCTGATATTCAACAGACGCCACCTTGCATCACCAGCCCGACAAGCCACAACAACAAGACATCAAATCCATCCCAACTTGGACACCTAGATCTGCAGGGAGCCATTGTATGGACCTATACGGGAAGGTAAGTCAACTGCACTTTATTTTTGTATATGAACATGCATACAGTAAAAAAAAAAAAAAAAACAACACGACCAATGAGTTATTTTTAGCTGAGATTTAAAAAATTACGGCTAAAATAAAGATCCTTATCCTTGTATTAAGCTTTGTGAATGGAGCCTTATGTATCATGGGTATATAAGCAACAGCTGTGGCATTTGCCCATCTCAGTAACATCTTGGGGATCCCTTTTCCCAGGACTAATGATTTATTTTCAGCTAAGCTTAAAAAAATTACCGTCAGATGACTTAAATAAAGATCCTTATCCTTGTGTTAAAGCTTTGTGCAAGCCCAGTGCCTAATGGGTATATAAGCTACAGCTATAGCATTTGCCCATCTCAGTAGCATGTTGGGGATCCCTTTCACTTTTCTACTTTAGGTTATACTATTGTAGAAAAAAGCTGGCAGATGGAAGCTGTGTGCTGCTGCATTGTGGGAGTTGTAGTTTGTGCATGCCATATGCTATAGCTATAGGTATGGATGGATCAGCTCCTACAGGACTACAAGATCCAGAGGAGGCGAGCCAGACAGGCAGTACATGAAAGGAGTGGACAGCTCCAGTGCTGATCTTAGAGCCGGTGTGGAGAGTGCTGCTGTGAGATCCATCCAGCCAGAGCCTTCAGCTGTCATCCAGCCTTAGAGCAAGGCAAAGGGAAAGCCACAGGCAGCATGAGACACGAGGCTCCCATGCAGGTCAGTAAGACAATGCAACCGAACGAAGCCAAGCACATCGCCTTTCCATGTGTGCGGCACCCTACACCATATTAGATGAGCAGGCTAGCCATAGACAAGTAGAAAATCAGGCTAAATTTGCATTGGCAGGATATGCTTTGACATTACTCCCTAATTTAGATTGTAATACAAAAGGGTTAATCGTTTCTCTAAGGAGAAAAAAAATCGCAATCATTCAGAGGTAGCCGATATTTTTGAATGTGTCGGAAAATCTGTACATGCCATTACCAGACCATCAGAAGCTTGTATATTAATCCACACATTGGAGTTCAGCCAATGAATCTACATATTGCCAGACTCCCGGGAGAGATGCTAAGATTTTACCCCCTAAATCGTTTGATTATCATAGGCTTCAATCATTTGCATTTCTTGCTAAATTCATGGCAAATACGTCTTCCCTTAGAGGGTCCATACACCGTCTAACTTTACACCAGGGATCACTTTTAGCATCACTACTAATAATTATACACTGTAAGGATCATGGAGCTGTAGACTACGAGTGAGTATTGGATAATATAAGTCAATAATTTGGTCATTCCCATCCCTAACTGCTAAAAATGATGTGTGTGATTCAAGAGGGCATGACTGGTGGGCTTCTAAATGTCACATCTTACAAAAATCTCAGGATATTGAGAATTTGCCAACATTGCAATCTTTGCATTCCACAGTTCAGTGGTTTGAGACTACATTATAGGATATAGTGCTATATACAGTATATACTATATATTCACACCCATATATAGAGATTTCCATTACCAGCAAAATATTACTGAAAGTGCAGCCTGTAACCTAGCATTGGCTTGAAGACAATGTATGCAGTAGTAGGAAATAACAATGGTTTATGTGTATCCATAGAATACTATGTACAGTGAAAAGGCTTTCCTTGTAAACTATCTGAATGTATTTAATGGTATTGATTAACCCTTTCATTGAATTGCATTCAATTGCAACCCAGAATTGCAAGGGTCAATCCTCTAATGATGATTGGATGCCCATTCCCTGCAGCATCTCCGTTTATAGCAAATACACAAGCCAAGGTTCACATTGCACCTCACATCTGTGTACTGCTTCAATGAATTTCTGTTCTAACACTTTGCACTTAGAATGCTATATAAATGCTTGAATGGACTCTGCTATAACATGTAAGCCATATATCACAACTTACACACACCTTGCTAAAACATGTTCTGTATTAATGTATGTCACATGCTGTGTGTATAATATATATATATAATTTTATTTTATTTTTTAAGTCTTAATTTTTTTTCAGTATAGTTTTTTTTTTTTTTTAACAGAAAAGTTCTTTAGTATAGTTTAGTTTAATTACTGAAGAACTGTTCTGGTTGAACATTATAAATCAACAAAAAATCTGTACAGTGAAACTAACGCACGTATGGCGATAATCTGGGTTCACAGGCATGCTATAAATAAGTGTGTGGTTTGTGGTAGATACACTTACTTCCACAAGAGATGCTAATTTTCAGTGCCATAGGAATCAGCAATCTTTTCTTAGTCATTTGACTTCAGCAAACTGAAATCTGATTGGTTGCTATGAGTTAATATATTTTGCACATTTTAGCTTTACTCTTTGACCCACCTTATGCAAAAAACTCATACTGAGTATTCAGTGCATAAAAAATGATATTTTAGTTTTGAGGGGTTTCTAGTCATTTAATTTACTCACTGACTTTTCAGGGACCTTGAGGGTAAGATCTCCCCCTCCATAGTACTTTGATCTATTCCCCTTACAACTGTTAAAATGTGAAGTAGGGGTATCTCACTGCAGCAAAGACTCTGTTATAATGGCCACAGCAGGTGGGTGGAGTTGGGGGCTTTGATGTCATGACTGGGGATATAAGGACCATTTAAGCAATTCAGCCTTTCATTTTTTCCCAAAATCTGTAATATTGGTTTTGGGTGTATACACCATCCTATTATAGGCCCAATCGACTGGGACGAATATGTTTCTACCTTTTATGTATATCCAATAACATAATACTTAACCATTCTTCCTATTAATAGTATTAACCAGCAATTGTAATTTGTAATTCACTGGAGGATTCTGCCTTCAGTTCTGAGTTTAGCTAAACAGAACATGCTTTATCATGGAGAGCCCACATCCAACGCACAGATGGACTTTTCCCTGTATCCTGCCCATAACACACACAATGGACTTCTCCCTTCATCTTACTGGCAGCTCACACATTGGTGTTTCCCTGTATCCTGCCCCCAGCTCAAACATTGGTCTTTCCCCCGCATCTTGCCCCAGCTCACACATTGGTCTTTTCCTGTATCCTGCCCCCAGCACACACATTGGTCTTTCCTCTGTATCCTTCCCCCAGCACACACATTGGTCTTTCCTCTGTATCCTGCCCCCAGCTCACACATTGGTCTTTCCTCTGTATCCTGCCCCCAGCTCACACATTGGTCTTTCCTCTGTATCCTGCCCCCAGCATACACATTGGTGTTTCCCTGTATCCTGCCCCCAGCACACACATTGGTCTTTCCCCCGCATCTTGCCCCCAGCTCACACATTGGTGTTTCCCTGTATCCTGCCCCCAGCTCAAACATTGGTCTTTCCCCCGCATCTTGCCCCAGCTCACACATTGGTCTTTTCCTGTATCCTGCCCCCAGCACACACATTGGTCTTTCCTCTGTATCCTTCCCCCAGCACACACATTGGTCTTTCCTCTGTATCCTGCCCCCAGCTCACACATTGGTCTTTTCTCTGTATCCTGCCCCCAGCTCACACATTGGTCTTTCCTCTGTATCCTGCCCCCAGCATACACATTGGTGTTTCCCTGTATCCTGCCCCCAGCACACACATTGGTCTTTCCCCCGCATCTTGCCCCCAGCTCACACATTGGTGTTTCCCTGTATCCTGCCCCCAGCTCAAACATTGGTCTTTCCCCCGCATCTTGCCCCAGCTCACACATTGGTCTTTTCCTGTATCCTGCCCCCAGCACACACATTGGTCTTTCCTCTGTATCCTTCCCCCAGCACACACATTGGTCTTTCCTCTGTATCCTGCCCCCAGCTCACACTTTGGTCTTTCCTCTGTATCCTGCCCCCAGCTCACACATTGGTCTTTCCTCTGTATCCTGCCCCCAGCATACACATTGGTGTTTCCCTGTATCCTGCCCCCAGCACACACATTGGTCTTTCCCCCGCATCTTGCCCCCAGCTCACACATTGGTGTTTCCCTGTATCCTGCCGCCAGCTCAAACATTGGTCTTTCCCCCGCATCTTGCCCCAGCTCACACATTGGTCTTTTCCTGTATCCTGCCCCCAGCACACACATTGGTCTTTCCTCTGTATCCTTCCCCCAGCACACACATTGGTCTTTCCTCTGTATCCTGCCCCCAGCTCACACTTTGGTCTTTCCTCTGTATCCTGCCCCCAGCTCACACATTGGTCTTTCCTCTGTATCCTGCCCCCAGCATACACATTGGTGTTTCCCTGTATCCTGCCCCCAGCACACACATTGGTCTTTCCCCCGCATCTTGCCCCCAGCTCACACATTGGTGTTTCCCTGTATCCTGCCGCCAGCTCAAACATTGGTCTTTCCCCCGCATCTTGCCCCAGCTCACACATTGGTCTTTTCCTGTATCCTGCCCCCAGCACACACATTGGTCTTTCCTCTGTATCCTGCCCCCAGCACACACATTGGTCTTTCCCCCGCATCTTGCCCCAGCTCACACATTGGTCTTTTCCTGTATCCTGCCCCCAGCACACACATTGGTCTTTCCACTGTACCCTGCCCCCAGCACACACATTGGTCTTTCCCCCGCATCTTGCCCCCAGCACACACATTGGTCTTTCCCCCGCATCTTGCCCCCAGCTCACACATTGGTCTTTTCCTGTATCCTGCCCCCAGCTCAAACATTGGTCTTTCCCTGTATCCTGCCCCCAGCTCACACATTGGTCTTTCCCTTTATCCTGCCCCCAGCACACACATTGGTCTTTCCCCTGTATCCTGCCCCCAGCACACACATTGGTCTTTCCTCTGTAACCTGCCCCCAGCACACACATTGGTCTTTCCCCTGTATCCTGCACCCAGCACACACATTGGTCTTTCCCCTGTATCCTACCCCCAGCACACACATTGGTCTTTCCCCTGTATCCTGCCCCCAGCACACACATTGGTCTTTCCCCTGTATCCTGCCCTCAGCACACACATTGGTCTTTCCTCTGTATCCTGCCCCCAGCACACACATTGGTCTTTCCCCTGTATCCTGTCCCCAGCACACACATTGGTCTTTCGTCTGTATCCTGCCCCCAGCTCACACATTGGTGTTTCCCTGTATCCTGCCCCCAGCACACACATTGGTCTTTTCCTGTATCCTAACCCCAGCACACACATTGGTCTTTCCCCCGCATCTTGCCCCAGCTCACACATTGGTCTTTTCCTGTATCCTGCCCCCAGCATACACATTGGTCCTACCCCTGTATCCTGCCCCCAGCTCACACATTGGTCTTTCCTCTGTATCCTGCCCCCAGCTCACACATTGGTCTTTTCCTGTATCCTGCCCCCAGCATACACATTGGTCCTACCCCTGTATCCTGCCCCCAGCTCACACATTGGTCTTTTCCTGTATCCTGCCCCCAGCATACACATTGGTCCTACCCCTGTATCCTGCCCCCAGCTCACACATTGGTCTTTTACTGTATCCTGTCCCCAGCATACACATTGGTCCTACCCCTGTATCCTGCCCCCAGCACACACATTGGTCTTTCCCCTGTATCCTGCCCCCAGCACACACATTGGTCTTTTACTGTATCCTGCCCCCAGCATACACATTGGTCCTACCCCTGTATCCTGCCCCCAGCACACACATTGGTCTTTCCCCTGTATCCTGCCCCCAGCACACACATTGGTCTTTCCCCTGTATCCTGCCCCCAGCACACACATTGGTCTTTTACTGTATCCTGCCCCCAGCATACACATTGGTCCTACCCCTGTATCCTGCCCCCAGCACACACATTGGTCTTTCCTCTGTATCCTGCCCCCAGCACACACATTGGTCTTTCCCCTGTATCCTGCCCCCAGCTCACACATTGGTCCTACCCCTGTATTTTGCCCCCAGCACACACATTGGTCTGTTTTTTGCATCCTGCACCCCACAACACACATTGGTCTTCCCCTGTATCCTGCCCCTAGCACACACATTGGTCTTTTCCTGTATCCTGCCCATAACACACACAATGGACTTCTCCCTTCATCTTACTGGCAGCTCACACATTGGTGTTTCCCTGTATCCTCCCCCAGCTCAAACATTGGTCTTTTCCTGTATCCTGCCCCCAGCATACACATTGGTCCCACCCCTGTATCCTGCCCCCAGCACACACATTGGTCTTTCCTCTGTATCCTGCCCCCAGCACACACATTTGTCTTTCCCCTGTATCCTGTCCCCAGCACACACATTGGTCTTTCCTCTGTATCCTGCCCCCAGCACACACATTGGTCTTTACCTTGTATCCTGCCCCCAGCACACACATTGGTCTTTCTTCTGTATCCTGCCCCCAGCACACACATTGGTCTTTCCTCTATATCCTGCCCCCAGCTCACACATTGGTCTTTTCCTGTATCCTGCCCCCAGCATACACATTGGTCCTACCCCTGTACCCTGCCCCCAGCTCACACATTGGTCTTTTCCTGTATCCTGCCCCCAGCATACACATTGGTCCTACCCCTGTATCCTGCCCCCAGCTCACACATTGGTCTTTTCCTGTATCCTGCCCCCAGCATACACATTGGTCCTACCCCTGTATCCTGCCCCCAGCTCACACATTGGTCTTTTACTGTATCCTGCCCCCAGCATACACATTGGTCCTACCTGTGTATCCTGCCCCCAGCACACACATTGGTCTTTCCCCTGTTTCCTGCCCCCAGCACACACATTGGTCTTTTTTTTGCATCCTGCACCCCACAACACACATTGGTCTTCCCCTGTATCCTGCCCCTAGCACACACATTGGTCTTTTCCTGTATCCTGCCCATAACACACACAATGGACTTCTCCCTTCATCTTACTGGCAGCTCACACATTGGTGTTTCCCTGTATCCTGCCCCCATCTGAAACATTGGTCTTTTCCTGTATCCTGCCCCCAGCATACACATTGGTCCCACCCCTGTATCCTGCCCCCAGCACACACATTGGTCGTTCCTCTGTATCCTGCCCCCAGCACACACATTTGTCTTTCCCCTGTATCCTGTCCCCAGCACACACATTGGTCTTTCCTCTGTATCCTGCCCCCAGCACACACATTGGTCTTTACCTTGTATCCTGCCCCCAGCACACACATTGGTCTTTCCTCTGTATCCTGCCCCCAGCACACACATTGGTCTTTCTTCTATATCCTGCCCCCAGCTCACACATTGGTCTTTTCCTGTATCCTGCCCCCAGCATACACATTGGTCCTACCCCTGTATCCTGCCCCCAGCTTACACATTGGTCTTTTCCTGTATCCTGCCCCCAGCATACACATTGGTCCTACCCCTGTATCCTGCCCCCAGCTCACACATTGGTCTTTTCCTGTATCCTGCCCCCAGCATACACATTGGTCCTACCCCTGTATCCTGCCCCCAGCTCACACATTGGTCTTTCCCCTGTATCCTGCCCCCAACTCACACATTGGTCCTACCCCTGTATTTTGCCCCCAGCACACACATTGGTCTTTTTTTTGCATCCTGCACCCCACAACACACATTGGTCTTCCCCTGTATCCTACCCCTAGCACACACATTGGTCTTTTCCTGTATCCTGCCCATAACACACACAATGGACTTCTCCCTTCATCTTACTGGCAGCTCACACATTTGTGTTTCCCTGTATCCTGCCCCCAGCTCAAACATTGGTCATTTCCTGTATCCTGCACCCAGAATACACATTGGTCCCACCCCTGTATCCTGCCCCCAGCACACACATTGGTCTTTCCTCTGTATCCTGCCCCCAGCACACACATTGGTCTTTCCTCTGTATCCTGCCCCCAGCACACACATTGGTCTTTCCCTTGTATCCTGCCCCCAGCACACACATTGGTCTTTCCTCTGTATCCTGCCCCCAGCACACACATTGGTCTTTCCTCTATATCCTGCTCCCAGCTCACACATTGGTCTTTTCCTGTATCCTGCCCCCAGCATACACATTGGTCCTACCCCTGTATCCTGCCCCCAGCTCACACATTGGTCTTTTACTGTATCCTGCTCCTAGCATACACATTGGTCCTACCGCTGTATCCTGCCCCCAGCACACACATTGGTCTTTCCCCTGTATCCTTTCCCCAGCACACACATTGGTCATTTACTGTATCCTGCCCTCAGCATACACATTGGTCCTACCCCTGTATCCTGCCCCCAGCACACACATTGGTCTTTCCCCTGTATCCTGCCTCCAGCTCACACATTGGTCTTTCCCCTGTATCCTGCCCCCAGCACACACATTGGTCTTTTACTGTATCCTGCCCCCAGCATACACATTGGTCCTACCCCTGTATCCTGCCCCCAGCACACACATTGGTCTTTCCTCTGTATCCTGCCCCCAGCACACACATTGGTCTTTCCCCTGTATCCTGCCCCCAGCACACACATTGGTCTTTTTTTTGCATCCTGCACCCCACAACACACATTGGTCTTCCCCTGTATCCTGCCCCTAGCACACACATTGGTCTTTCCTGCCCATAACACACACAATGGACTTCTCCCTTCATCTTACTGGCAGCTCACACATTGGTGTTTCCCTGTATCCTGCCCCCAGCTCAAACATTGGTCTTTTCCTGTATCCTGCCCCCAGCATACACATTGGTCCCACCCCTGTATCCTGCCCCCAGCACACACATTGGTCTTTCCTCTGTATCCTGCCCCCAGCACACACATTTGTCTTTCCCCTGTATCCTGTCCCCAGCACACACATTGGTCTTTCCTCTGTATCCTGCCCCCAGCACACACATTGGTCTTTACCTTGTATCCTGCCCCCAGCACACACATTGGTCTTTCCTCTATATCCTGCCCCCAGCTCACACATTGGTCTTTTCCTGTATCCTGCCCCCAGCATACACATTGGTCCTACCCCTGTATCCTGCCCCCAGCTCACACATTGGTCTTTTCCTGTATTCTGCCCCCAGCATACACATTGGTCCTACCCCTGTATCCTGCCCCCAGCTCACACATTGCTCTTTTCCTGTATCCAGCCCCCAGCATACACATTGGTCCTACCCCTGTATCCTGCCCCCAGCTCACACATTGGTCTTTTCCTGTATCCTGCCACCAGCATACACATTGGTCCTACCCCTGTATCCTGCCCCCAGCTCACACATTGGTCTTTTACTGTATCCTGCCCCCAGCATACACATTGGTCCTACCTCTGTATCCTGCCCCCAGCACACACATTGGTCTTTCCCCTGTTTCCTGCCCCCAGCACACACATTGGTCTTTTACTGTATCTTGCCCCCAGCATACACATTGGTCCTACCCCTGTATCCTGCCCCCAGCACACACATTGGTCTTTTTTTTGCATCCTGCACCCCACAACACACATTGGTCTTCCCCTGTATCCTGCCCCTAGCACACACATTGGTCTTTTCCTGTATCCTGCCCATAACACACACAATGGACTTCTCCCTTCATCTTACTGGCAGCTCACACATTGGTGTTTCCCTGTATCCTGCCCCCATCTCAAACATTGGTCTTTTCTTGTATCCTGCCCCCAGCATACACATTGGTCCCACCCCTGTATCCTGCCCCCAGCACACACATTGGTCTTTCCTCTGTATCCTGCCCCCAGCACACAAATTTGTCTTTCCCCTGTATCCTGTCCCCAGCACACACATTGGTCTTTCCTCTGTATCCTGCCCCCAGCACACACATTGGTCTTTACCTTGTATCCTGCCCCCAGCACACACATTGGTCTTTTCCTGTATCCTGCCCCCAGCATACACATTGGTCCTACCCCTGTATCCTGCCCCCAGCTCACACATTGGTCTTTTCCTGTATCCTGCCCCCAGCATACACATTGGTCCTACCCCTGTATCCTGCCCCCAGCTCACACATTGGTCTTTTCCTGTATCCTGCCCCCAGCATACACATTGGTCCTACCCCTGTATCCTGCCCCCAGCTCACACATTGGTCTTTTACTGTATCCTGCCCCCAGCATACACATTGGTCCTACCCCTGTATCCTGCCCCCAGCACACACATTGGTCTTTCCCCTATTTCCTGCCCCCAGCACACACATTGGTCTTTTACTGTATCCTGCCCCCAGCATACACATTTGTCCTACCCCTGTATCCTGCCCCCAGCACACACATTGGTCTTTCCCCTGTATCCTGCCCCCAGCACACACATTGGTCTTTCCCCTGTATCCTGCCCCCAGCACACACATTGGTCTTTTACTGTATCCTGCCCCCAGCATACACATTGGTCCTACCCCTGTATCCTGCCCCCAGCACACACATTGGTCTTTCCTCTGTATCCTGCCCCCAGCACACACATTGGTCTTTCCCCTGTATCCTGCCCCCAACTCACACATTGGTCCTACCCCTGTATTTTGCCCCCAGCACACACATTGGTCTTTTTTTTGCATCCTGCACCCCACAACACACATTGGTCTTCCCCTGTATCCTGCCCCTAGCACACACATTGGTCTTTTCCTGTATCCTGCCCATAACACACACAATGGACTTCTCCCTTCATCTTACTGGCAGCTCACACATTTGTGTTTCCCTGTATCCTGCCCCCAGCTCAAACATTGGTCATTTCCTGTATCCTGCCCCCAGAATACACATTGGTCCCACCCCTGTATCCTGCCCCCAGCACACACATTGGTCTTTCCTCTGTATCCTGCCCCCAGCACACACATTTGTCTTTCCCCTGTATCCTGTCCCCAGCACACACATTGGTCTTTCCTCTGTATCCTGCCCCCAGCACACACATTGGTCTTTCCCTTGTATCCTGCCCCCAGCACACACATTGGTCTTTCCTCTGTATCCTGCCCCCAGCACACACATTGGTCTTTCCTCTATATCCTGCTCCCAGCTCACACATTGGTCTTTTCCTGTATCCTGCCCCCAGCATACACATTGGTCCTACCCCTGTATCCTGCCCCCAGCTCACACATTGGTCTTTTACTGTATCCTGCTCCTAGCATACACATTGGTCCTACCCCTGTATCCTGCCCCCAGCACACACATTGGTCTTTCCCCTGTATCCTGCCCCCAGCACACACATTGGTCATTTACTGTATCCTACCCTCAGCATACACATTGGTCCTACCCCTGTATCCTGCCCCCAGCACACACATTGGTCTTTCCCCTGTATCCTGCCTCCAGCTCACACATTGGTCTTACCCCTGTATCTTGCCCCCAGCACACACATTGGTCTTTTTTTTGCATCCTGCACCCCACAACACACATTGGTCTTCCCATGTATCCTGCCCCCAGCACACACATTGGTCTTTTCCCTGCATACTTCCCCAGCACACACATTGGTCTTTCCCCTGCATCCTGCACCAGCATACATATTGGTCTCTCCCATGCACCCTGCCCCCAGCTCACACATTGGTCTTCTCCCTGCAGCCTCCCCTAGCACACACATTGGTCCTTTCCCTGCATCCTGCCCCCGGCAGCACACACATTGGTCTTTCCCCTGCAGTCTTCCCGCAGCAGACACATTGGCCCTTTCCCTGCATCCTGCCCCCAGCTCACACATTGGTCCTACCCCTGTATCCTGCCCCCAGCTCACACATTGGTCCTACCCCTGTATCCTGCCCCCAGCTCGCACATTGGTCCTTTCCCTGCATCCTGCCCCCAGCTTACTCATTGGTCCTACCCCTGTATCCTGCCCCTAGCACACACATTGGTCTTTCCGCAGCATCTTGCCCCCAGCACACACACATTGGTCCTACCCCTGTATCCTGCCTGCAGCTCACACATTGGTCTTTTCCCTGCATCCTGCCCCCAGCACACACATTGGTCCTACCCCTATATCCTGCCCCCAGCTCACACATTGGTCTTTCCTCTGTATCCTGCCCACAGCACACACATTGGTCTTTCCCCTGTATCTTGCCTCCAGCACACACATTGGTCTTTCCTCTGTATCCTGCCCCCAGCACACACATTGGTCTTTCCTCTGTATCCTGCCCACAGCACACACATTGGTCTTTCCCCTGTATCCTGCCTCCAGCACACACATTGGTCTTTCCCCTGTATCCTGCCTCCAGCACACACATTGGTCTTTCCTCTGTATCCTGCCCCCAGCACACACATTGGTCTTTCCTCTATATCCTGCCCCCAGCTCACACATTGGTCTTTTCCTGTATCCTGCCCCCAGCATACACATTGGTCCTACCCCTGTATCCTGCCCCCAGCTCACACATTGGTCTTTTACTGTATCCTGCTCCTAGCATACACATTGGTCCTACCCCTGTATCCTGCCCCCAGCACACACATTGGTCCTACCCCTGTATCCTGCCCCCAGCTCACACATTGGTCCTTTCCCTGCATCCTGCCCCCAGCTCACACATTGGTCTTTTCCCTGCATACTTCCCCAGCACACACATTGGTCTTTCCCCTGCATCCTGCCCCAGCATACATATTGGTCTCTCCCATGCACCCTGCCCCCAGCTCACACATTGGTCTTCTCCCTGCATCCTCCCCTAGCACACACATTGGTCTTTCCCCTGCAATCTTCCCACAGCAGACACATTGGCCCTTTCCCTGCATCCTGCCCCCAGCTCACACATTGGTCCTACTCCTGTATCCTGCCCCCAGCTCACACATTGGTCCTACCCCTGTATCCTGCCCCCAGCTCACACATTGGTCCTTTCCCTGCATCCTGCCCCCAGCACACACATTGGTCTTTCCCCTGCAATCTTTCCCCAGCAGACACATTGGTCCTTTCCCTGCATCCTGACCCCAGCTTACTCATTGGTCCTACCCCTGTATCCTGCCCCCAGCACACACATTGGTCTTTCCGCAGCATCTTGCCCCCAGCACACACACATTGGTCCTACCCCTGTATCCTGCCTGCAGCTCACACATTGGTCTTTTCCCTGCATCCTGCCCCCAGCACACACATTGGTCCTACCCCTATATCCTGCCCCCAGCTCACACATTGGTCTTTCCTCTGTATCCTGCCCCCAGCACACACATTGGTCTTTCCTCTGTATCCTGCCCCCAGCACACACCACATTGGTCTTTCCCTTGTATCCTGCCCCCAGCACACACATTGGTCTTTCCTCTGTATCCTGCCCCCAGCACACACATTGGTCTTTCCTCTGTATCCTGCCCCCAGCACACACATTGGTCTTTCCTCTATATCCTGCCCCCAGCTCACACATTGGTCTTTTCCTGTATCCTGCCCTCAGCATACACATTGGTCCTACCCCTGTATCCTGCCCCCAGCTCACACATTGGTCTTTTACTGTAGCCTGCCCCCAGCATACACATTGGTCCTACCCCTGTATCCTGCCCCCAGCACACACATTGATCTTTCCCCTGTATCCTGCCCCCAGCACACACATTGGTCTTTTACTGTATCCTGCCCCCAGCATACACATTGGTCCTACCCCTGTATCCTGCCCCCAGCACACACATTGGTCTTTCCCCTGTATCCTGCCCCCAGCTCACACATTGGTCCTACCCCTGTATCTTGCCCCCAGCACACACATTGGTCTTTTTTTGCATCCTGCACCCCACAACACACATTGGTCTTCCTCTGTATCCTGCCCCCAGCACACACATTGGTCTTTTCCTGTATTTTGCCCCCAGCTCACACATTGGTCTCTTCGCTGCATCCTGCCCCCAGCTCACACATTGGTCTTTCCTCCGGATCCTGCCCCCCAATACACATATTGATCTTTCTCCTGCATCCTGCCCCCAGCTCGCACATTGGTCCTTTCCCTGCATCCTGCCCTCAGCACACACATTGGTCTTTTCCCTGCATCCTGCCCCAGCATACATATTGGTCTTTCCCATGCACCCTGCCTCCAGCTCACTAATTGGTCTTCTCCCTGCATCCTCCCCCAGCACACACATTGGTCCTTTCCCTGCATCCTTCCCCCAGCACACACATTGGTCTTTCCCCTGCAATCTTTCCCCAGCAGACACATTGGTCCTTTCCCTGCATCCTGCCCCCAGCTCACACATTGGTCCTACCCCTGTATCCTGCCCCAAACTCACACATTGGTCCTACCCCTGTATCCTGCCCCCAGCTCACACCTTGGCCCTACCCCTGTATCCTGCCCCCAGCTCACACATTGGTCCTACCCCTGTATCATGCCCCCAGCACACACATTGGTCTTTCCCCTGTATCCTGCCCCCAACACACACATTGGTCTTTTACTGTATCCTGCCCCCAGCATACACATTGGTCCTACCCCTGTATCCTGCCCCCAGCACACACATTGGTCTTTCCCCTGTATCCTGCCCCCAGCACACACATTGGTCTTTCCCCTGTATCCTGCCCCCAGCACACACATTGGTCTTTCCCCTGTATCCTACCCCCAGCTCACACATTGGTCCTACCCCTGTATCTTGCCCCCAGCACACACATTGGTCTTTTTTTTGCATCCTGCACCCCACAACACACATTGGTCTTCCCCTGTATCCTGCCCCTAGCACACACATTGGTCTTTTCCTGTATCCTGCCCATAACACACACAATGGACTTCTCCCTTCATCTTACTGGCAGCTCACATATTGGTGTTTCCCTGTATCCTGCCCCCAGCTCAAACATTGGTCTTTTCCTGTATCCTGCCCCCAGCATACACATTGGTCCCACCCCTGTATCCTGCCCCCAGCACACACATTGGTCTTTCCTCTGTATCCTGCCCCCAGCACACACATTTGTCTTTCCCCTGTATCCTGTCCCCAGCACACACATTGGTCTTTCCTCTGTATCCTGCCCCCAGCACACACATTGGTCTTTCCCTTGTATCCTGCCCCCAGCACACACATTAGTCTTTCCTCTGTATCCTGCCCCCAGCACACACATTGGTCTTTCCTCTATATCCTGCCCCCAGCTCACACATTGGTCTTTTTCTGTATCCTGCCCCCAGCATACACATTGGTCCTGCCCCCAGCTCACACATTGGTCTTTTACTGTATCCTGCTCCTAGCATACACATTGGTCCTACCCCTGTATCCTGCCCCCAGCACACACATTAGTCTTTCCCCTGTATCCTGCCCCCAGCACACACATTGGTCATTTACTGTATCCTGCCCTCAGCATACACATTGGTCCTACCCCTGTATCCTGCCCCCAGCACACACATTGGTCTTTCCCCTGTATCCTGCCCCCAGCTCACACATTGGTCTTACCCCTGTATCTTGCCCCCAGCACACACATTGGTGTTTTTTTTGCATCCTGCACCCCACAAGACACATTGGTCTTCCCATGTATCCTGCCCCCAGCAGACACATTGGTCTTTTCCTGTATCCTGCCCCCAGCTCACACATTGGTCTTTTCCCTGCATACTTCCCCAGCACACACATTGGTCTTTCCCCTGCATCCTGCCCCAGCATACATATTGGTCTCTTCCATGCACCCTGCCCCCTGCTCACACATTGGTCTTCTCCCTGCATCCTCCCCTAGCACACACATTGGCCCTTTCCCTGCATCCTGCCCCCAGCTCACACATTGGTCCTACCCCTGTAGCCTGCCCCCAGCTCACACATTGGTCCTACCCATGTATCCTGCCCCCAGCTCACACATTGGTCCTTTCCCTGCATCCTGCCCCCAGCACACACATTGGTCTTTCCCCTGCAATCTTTCCCCAGCAGACACATTGGTCCTTTCCCTGCATCCTGCCCCCAGCTTACTCATTGGTCCTACCCCTGTATCCTGCCCCTAGCACACACATTGGTCTTTCCGCAGCATCTTGCCCCCAGCACACACACATTGGTCCTACCCCTGTATCCTGCCTGCAGCTCACACATTGGTCTTTTCCCTGCATCCTGCCCCCAGCACACACATTGGTCCTACCCCTATATCCTGCCCCCAGCTCACACATTGGTCTTTCCTCTGTATCCTGCCCCCAGCACACACATTGGTCTTTCCCCTGTATCCTGCCTCCAGCACACACATTGGTCTTTCCTCTGTATCCTGCCCCCAGCACACACATTGGTCTTTCCCCTGTATCCTGCCCCCAGCACACACATTGGTCTTTACCCTGTATCCTGCCCCCAGCACACACATTGGTCTTTCCTCTGTATCCTGCCCCCAGCACACACATTGGTCTTTCCTCTATATCCTGCCCCCAGCTCACACATTGGTCTTTTCCTGTATCCTACCCCCAGCATACACATTGGTCCTACCCCTGTATCCTGCCCCCAGCTCACACATTGGTCTTTTACTGTATCCTGCCCCCAGCATACACATTGGTCCTACCCCTGTATCCTGCCCCCAGCACACACATTGATCTTTCCCCTGTATCCTGCCCCCAGCACACACATTGGTCTTTTACTGTATCCTGCCCCAGCATACACATTTGTCCTACCCCTGTATCCTGCCCCCAGCACACACATTGGTCTTTCCCCTGTATCCTGCCCCCAGCTCACACATTGGTCCTACCCCTGTATCTTGCCCCCAGCACACACATTGGTCTTTTTTTGCATCCTGCACCACACAACACACATTGGTCTTCCCCTGTATCCTGCCCCCAGCACACACATTGGTCTTTTCCTGTATTTTGCCCCCAGCTCACACATTGGTCTCTTCGCTGCATCCTGCCCCCAGCTCACACATTGGTCTTTCCTCTGTATCCTGCCCCCAGCACACACATTTGTCTTTCCCCTGTATCCTGTCCCCAGCACACACATTGGTCTTTCCTCTGTATCCTGCCCCCAGCACACACATTGGTCTTTCCCTTGTATCCTGCCCCCAGCACACACATTAGTCTTTCCTCTGTATCCTGCCCCCAGCACACACATTGGTCTTTCCTCTATATCCTGCCCCCAGCTCACACATTGGTCTTTTTCTGTATCCTGCCCCCAGCATACACATTGGTCCTGCCCCCAGCTCACACATTGGTCTTTTACTGTATCCTGCTCCTAGCATACACATTGGTCCTACCCCTGTATCCTGCCCCCAGCACACACATTGGTCTTTCCCCTGTATCCTGCCCCCAGCACACACATTGGTCATTTACTGTATCCTGCCCTCAGCATACACATTGGTCCTACCCCTGTATCCTGCCCCCAGCACACACATTGGTCTTTCCCCTGTATCCTGCCCCCAGCTCACACATCGGTCTTACCCCTGTATCTTGCCCCCAGCACACACATTGGTGTTTTTTTTGCATCCTGCACCCCACAAGACACATTGGTCTTTCCATGTATCCTGCCCCCAGCAGACACATTGGTCTTTTCCTGTATCCTGCCCGCAGCTTACACATTGGTCTTTTCCCTGCATACTTCCCCAGCACACACATTGGTCTTTCCCCTGCATCCTGCCCCAGCATACATATTGGTCTCTCCCATGCACCCTGCCCCCAGCTCACACATTGGTCTTCTCCCTGCATCCTCCCCTAGCACACACATTGGCCCTTTCCCTGCATCCTGCCCCCAGCTCACACATTGGTCCTACCCCTGTATCCTGCCCCCAGCTCACACATTGGTCCTACCCATGTATCCTGCCCCCAGCTCACACATTGGTCCTTTCCCTGCATCCTGCCCCCAGCACACACATTGGTCTTTCCCCTGCAATCTTTCCCCAGCAGACACATTGGTCCTTTCCCTGCATCCTGCCCCCAGCTTACTCATTGGTCCTACCCCTGTATCCTGCCCCTAGCACACACATTGGTCTTTCCGCAGCATCTTGCCCCCAGCACACACACATTGGTCCTACCCCTGTATCCTGCCTGCAGCTCACACATTGGTTTTTTCCCTGCATCCTGCCCCCAGCACACACATTGGTCCTACCCCTATATCCTGCCCCCAGCTCACACATTGGTCTTTCCTCTGTATCCTGCCCCCAGCACACACATTGGTCTTTCCCCTGTATCCTGCCTCCAGCACACACATTGGTCTTTCCTCTGTATCCTGCCCCCAGCACACACATTGGTCTTTCCCCTGTATCCTGCCCCCAGCACACACATTGGTCTTTCCCCTGTATCCTGCCCCCAGCACACACATTGGTCTTTCCTCTGCATCCTGCCCCCAGCACACACATTGGTCTTTCCTCTATATCCTGCCCCCAGCTCACACATTGGTCTTTTCCTGTATCCTACCCCCAGCATACACATTGGTCCTATCCCTGTATCCTGCCCCCAGCTCACACATTGGTCTTTTACTGTATCCTGCCCCCAGCATACACATTGGTCCTACCCCTGTATCCTGCCCCCAGCACACACATTGATCTTTCCCCTGTATCCTGCCCCCAGCACACACATTGGTCTTTTACTGTATCCTGCCCCAGCATACACATTGGTCCTACCCCTGTATCCTGCCCCCAGCACACACATTGGTATTTCCCCTGTATCCTGCCCCCAGCTCACACATTGGTCCTACCCCTGTATCTTGCCCCCAGCACACACAGTGGTCTTTTTTTGCATCCTGCACCACACAACACACATTGGTCTTCCCCTGTATCCTGCCCCCAGCACACACATTGGTCTTTTCCTGTATTTT
This sequence comes from Rana muscosa, assembly GCA_029206835.1. Taxonomy (NCBI): domain Eukaryota; kingdom Metazoa; phylum Chordata; class Amphibia; order Anura; family Ranidae; genus Rana; species Rana muscosa. The sequence goes on along the minus strand of CM055116.1, from coordinate 1,139,891,214 downwards.
GCCCCCAGCTCACACATTGGTCTCTTTGCTGCATCCTGCCCCCAGCTCACACATTGGTCTTTCCTCCGGATCCTGCCCCCCAATACACATATTGATCTTTCTCCTGCATCCTGCCCCCAGCTCACACATTGGTCTTTTCCCTGCATTCTTCCCCAGCACACACTTTGGTCTTTTCCCTGCATCCTGCCCCAGCATACATATTGGTCTTTCCCATACACCCTGCCTCCAGCTCACTAATTGGTCTTCTCCCTGCATCCTCCCCTAGCACACACATTGGTCCTTTCCCTGCATCCTTCCCCCAGCACACACATTGGTCTTTCCCCTGCAATCTTTCCCCAGCAGACACATTGGTCCTTTCCCTGCATCCTGCCCCCAGCTCACACATTGGTCCTACCCCTGTATCCTGCCCCTAGCTCACACATTGGTCCTACCCCTGTATCCTGCCCCCAGCTCACACCTTGGTCCTACCCCTGTATCCTGCCCCCAGCTCACACATTGGTCCTTTCCCTGCATCCTGCCCCCAGCTCACTCATTGGTCCTACCCCTGTATCCTGCCCCCAGCACACACATTGGTCTTTCCGCAGCATGTTGCCCCCGGCTCACACATTAGTCTTTCCCTGCATCCTGTCCCCAGCACACACATTGGTCCTACCCCTTTATCGTGCCCCCAGCTCACACATTGGTCTTTTCGCTGCATCCTGCCCCCAGCATACACATTGGTCTTTCCTCCGGATCCTTCCCCCCAATACACATATTGATCTTTCCCCTGCATCCTGCCCCCAGCTCACACATTGGTCCTTTCCCTGCATCCTGCCCCCAGAACACACATTAGTCTTTCCCTGCCCCCAGCACACACATTGGTCTTTCCCCTGCATCCTGCCCCCAGCACACACATTGGTCTGTTCTCTGTATCCTGCCCCCCAGTTCAGATGTTGGTTTTTCCCCGGCATACACAATGTTCTTACCCTTGTAACCCCCCCCCCCCCCACCACCACACACATTGGTCTTTTTCCTTGTCTCCTGCCCCTAGCTCACACAAAGGTTTATTCCCTGCATCCTGCCCCCAGCTCACACATTGCTTTTCTCCCTGCATCCTCCTCCCCCAGCCCACACATTGGTCTTTCCCCTGCATCCTGCCCCCAGCCCACACATTGGTCTTTCCCCTGCATCCTGCCCCAGCACACACATTGGTCTGTTCTCTTTATCCTGTCCCCCAGTTCAGACGTTGGTTTTTCCCCTGCATGATCCTGACCCCTGCATACACAATGGTCTTTCTCTTGTATCCCCCCCACCCACATTGGTCTTTTCCCTTGTCTCCTGCCCCTAGCTCACACAATGGTTTATTCCCCGTATCCTGCCCCCAGCACATACATTGGTCCTTTCCCTGCATCCTCCCCCAGCACAGACATTGGTCTTTCCCCTTTATACTGCCCCCAGCAAACACATTGGTCTTTCCCCTGCATCCTGCGCCAGCATACACATTGGTCCTTTCCCTGCATCCTGCCCCCAGCACACACATTGGTCTGTCCTTTCTATCCTGCCCCCAGTTCAGACAGTGTTTTTTTCCCTGCATCCTGACCCCTGTCTTTTCCTTGTACCCCCCCCCCCCCATCACACATATTGGTCTTTTTCCTTGTCTCCTGCCCCTAGCTCACACAATGGTTTATTCCTCGTATCCTGCCCCCAGCACACACATTGGTCTTTTCCCTTGTAATTTGCCACTAGCTCACACAATGGTTTATTTTCCACATTCTTCCCCCAGCACACACATTGATTGGTCTTTCCCTTGTATCCTGACCCCTGCATACACATTGGTCTTTCCCTTGTATTCTTCCCCCAGCACACACATTGGTCTTTCCCTTGTATCCTGACCCCTGCATACACATTGGTCTTTCCCTTGTATTCTTCCCCCAGCATACACATTGGTCTTTCCCTTGTATCCTGACCCCTGTATACACATTGGTCTTTCCCTTGTATCCTGACCCCTGTATACACATTGGTCTTTGCCCTGTAGGCACCTTGTGTCCTAGTATCCATGCCAGTGGTGAGATGGTCCTTTCAGTAGACAGTTTTCACCCCAGCAGTGTATATTCTTTTACCCATCATTGACAAGTCTCCTGTATATGTGCACATTACAGTATGTGCAGTACTCCTCAATGACCAGTCTCCAGTTTATAAGCATCTAACCTTCAGTGACCACTCCCTGGGGTGCAGGCATTAACCGTATTATTCCCCAGAGTATCTGCATTAACCCCTCATTGAACAGTTTGCAGACTAGATACACAGTTTTCACACATATTCATTTACTGTTTTCGCCTGGCCATTTTTTTTTAACTACTATTCCAACTTTACACCGCTCCCACACAGCTCAACCATGCAGACCACTCTATTATTTTCCGGATCACCTTACTGCTTATTGGACGGATGGAGGTGACCAGACAAAGTATTGCCTAGTGATATGATGTGAGAAGCTGTATTGCTGAAACAGGATATAAGTAAGTCTTCTTCCTGACTGTGCAGTTTGGCAGATATGTGTAAATCTCAAGACTGGCAGTACAGAAGTACAAATTTTTTGGGCTTCCAGAGTGTGCATTTAGCTGTTTTAAGCTGGAGTTTCACTTTAAGCTTGTGATGATATTTACTGATAAGTACATTTCACACCCTATGGGCTGACAATGACCTCTTTTACACCTACATTCCAGACTGGTGGCCCTGCCCCCATGGATCATGCAGCATTCACTAGCTAATACAATAAACGTATGATACATTTATTTAATACACCAGAACACAAACCTTTCATTTGAAAACACCTCAATACTAGCTTTACTGTTTTTATATTTGTAGCCCTCTTCTGGGGGTGGGGTTTTAAAAAACTGCCCTTCCCAAACAGGATATTTTGCCTAAACCTGTTAATAGGAGAACCAGAACCTTTACTAAGTGAAGTAAGTGGGATTGATAATAAAATTGGCAGTGCCTCCACTCAGGACAGGGCTTTTGTGAACAAGGGGGTTCCCTTCCTGAGAAATTAAGTAATTGGGAGCAGATGAACTATTGCAACCAGCATATACCATTACCCTTAAACATATACTGTAGATCCACACCAATATAGAAATAATATAAGCTTTATATAAGAAGAGATTAATACCAGTGCATACATCCAATGCACAAAAAGGTATTATCAGCAAAGGACCAGATAGGAGTGTTGGTGGAATTTTGCACATACACTCAGGTATACTGTATATAGTTATTAATAAAAATACCTTCAGATGAATTTAGCTGCAAAGTCCAATTGCAGGGGCCCCTGATGATGTTGTGGTTTCTTTGGGTGAGAGACCTGAAGATAAGATCAACAGTCATGGGGTATTCACCAGCTATTGTCCGACCAGCCTGGAATGTAACTTCTCACCCACAGGAACTGTGGTGTGGCACTGGAACTCACCCTATCCAGGGCCGTCTTTAAGGCAGAGCAAAAGGGGCAGCTGTCCTGGGCCCTATCATTGTTGTGGGGCCCAAAACAGCTGCCTCATACTTGCCAACTATCCCAGTTTAAATTCCCTTGTCCCTTGTAGTCTTAGTCCCGTGCTGTGTCCCGTTATCTCAGTGTGAAATTTTGTTACTAATGCTGTCCAACTCAGCCCTGTACACGTGACTCACCTGCAGACCCTGTGTTTACATGTAAATAACCTGCATTGATATGTAAATAGCGACGACATTAATGCATAAATAGCCACGGACCTGTGGCATTGATATGTAAATAGAGGCAGCATTTATATGTATATCCGCCATCACTTCTGCTGAATGCTGCCCACTGGGGAGGTAAAGGGTCATGCTTGAAAGTCCTGCCTACAACTGTGGTCATTAAGCACAACATCAGACTGTTCTGCAAAGGTAAGCAAATTGGAGGTGGAGCCCATTTTCAAAATAACATGGTGCCACAGCACCGTGAATTTTAGTGCATGTGAATACGCACATCTCAGCAGATGTGTGAGGGTCTCATTAACAATTAATGGTACTCCTGTGTATCTACTAAAGGGCAGTACATTTCTGTGGTGTCAGGAAAGCAATTTTACATGCGTTCCCGCCACACACAAATATGAATGTAAGTAAAATATCTTAGTTACATTGGTGGTCATTGTAAATCTTCTCATTACATTGGGGCTTGGTTTACAATCCTTTCATTCACACTAGTGGCCAGTGTGAAGGTCCTTTTTACATTGGTGGTCAGTGTAAATCCCTCCTTACATTGGTGGTTACTGTGAATGCTCCTATTACATTAGTGGTCAGTGTAAATCCCCATTACGTTGGTGGCCAGTGTAGAAACTCCTCTTTATATTGGTAATCAGTAAAAAAAAATCCAAACTTGCATTTGTGGTCAGTTTCGAATCCTCCCTTACATTGGTGGTCCATGTAGAAGCCCCCTTTAAATTGGTAGAGTGAAAATCCCCCCCTTACATTGGTGGCCAGTGTAGAAATCCCCCTTTATTGGTTGTTGATGTAAAATCCCTCATTACATTGGTTGCAAGTGTAAATTCTTCATTACACTGGTGATCAGTGTACATTTCTCTTTTCATTAGTGGTAAGCACAGAATTACCCTTACACTGGTGGTCAGTGTAAATCCCTCCTAACATTGTTGGTAGGTGTAGAAGTGTCCCCTTGCATTGGTGGTCAGTACAAATCTTCTCAAAGGTGGTTGTCAGTGTAAATTCCCCCTTACGTAGAGCTCATTGTATATTCCCCCTTACACTAGTGGTTGGTGTAAATGCTCCTATTACATTAGTGTCAGTGTATAATCACTCTTTATATTGGTGGGTGACATAAAATCCCCCATTACCTAGTGGTCAGTGTAAATCCCCCCCCCCCTCACATTGGTGGTCATTGTAGATTCTCCATTACATTGGTGATCAGTGTAAAATTCCCCCCTATATACTTGCCAAAGATTTGCAGCTTTGCTTTACATGATTCAGAATCTACCACAGTGTACTGCCTTCTAACTAATCCCATCCCCCACCACAGACACTGATCCCATCAACCCCCAAGGATTGCCACTGATCACCCCCCCCCTCCCCCAGCATTGCCACTGATCCCAGGATCTGTCTATTGATGGGTCCCCTCACCTCCTCAGTCCATGGTGTGCAGGCAGTGAGGAGATGATGTGCTGTAACCTTTAGCAACCAATTAATGAGCAGAAATGATGTGCACTAACCTCTTGCAACCAATCATTGAGCGATAAGGATATGCAGTAACCTCTAGCAATCAAACAGTGAGCAGTAATAATGTTCAGTAACCTCTAGCAACCAATTGGTGAGTGGTAAGGATGTCCAGTAACCTCTAGCAACCAATCAGTGAGCAGAATTTATGTACAGTAATCTCTAGCAACCAATCAACAAGCAGAAGTCATGTGGTGTAGCCTCTATCAAATATTAAGTGAGCCATAATGTGTGCTGTAACCTCTAGCAGCCAGTCAGTGAGTGGTTATGATACACTGTAACCTCTGGCAACCAATAGCAAACAGATTTTGAGTCTAGCTGCTATTTATTGTATGACTCAGAGCAGGTGGAGAGTGACATTGCATGGAGGGGGGATGGGGCCCAAGAAAATGTTTGCCCAGGGCCCAATCAATATTAAAGCCAGCCCTGACCCTATCTACTCTGCTCTTACTCCCTCCCTAGGAGTGTATAATAGTTTCTGATGGTCCAGGATTTGGCAATATGGACAGGACATGTGGCTGGGACTGGCACCAGCAGGGACACTTTTTCTAGTTACATTACACTCAACATGAAATATTCCACTAAAGAGAATGCTTCATGTATTTCATGTGTCTGTCTTTCTGATACCTACTCATCTGTTCATAGAAAATATCAACGAAGCAGAAGTGAACTGAAGTCTAGTTTGTAAAGATTATTATATGATGAACATCACCATTGCACTGTAGTAGTAAAATTCCAAGAAGAAGTCCAGCAAAAATGACCTTCCATTAAACTAAAGGCTGCCATGTAAAGCTCAAATTTTGGCCAATTGAAATCTAACACAAAAGCTGGGTACACACAGTCCGAATATCAGGAAGCAAGCGACATTCAGTCTATGTGTACAGCTGCCTGTCCAATAGAAGCTGGTCATGAGAAAAGCAGCAGCCGACCAGCGCAAGCAGCCAATGGCGCCGATCAGTGTGTTCTGGTAGGGGGAGTCTCCCTGTCAGAATACAAAGGCACTTCAGGGGAGATCGCTGCACAAACATCGGTTGTGTTGGTATGGCGATTTGTCAGTTTTATTTCTTCCTTCATCTCGCTGGGTTGAACAAAAAACATCTCAGTGTGTGTACCCAGCTATAGGTGTCCCTGTTGGCACTACCCGGCTCAACGGAAGTTGACTGAACAAATAACTTTTGTTGATGAAGCCAGGAGGAAAATTGTCAACCAGTCAGAGCCTGCATCCAACCAGATGCAGGCACTGTTTAGATATACAAAAGCAGCAGAAGCAGCAGAAGATTTGTCCATCCATGCTGTTTAGTATGAATGGAGGAATCCATTTGGTTTCCTTTGTTCAGTCCACAAGTTGAACTAAAAAGAAAAAAAATATATACGTTTATGGTCAGCTTTATTGTGCTAAACTGGTGTACGCTGACTCCTGATTGTGATTTTAGATTAGCTCAGATAATTGTTTTATTACATTGTTGATAAACAAAGCTTTCTGGTATTATAACGGGTCTCAGATATGAAAACATCTATCTAGTAGTTAAGGCAGGGCTCGACAAACCCCGGGCGCCAGGTCGCCATGGCGACCAGAAACCGCGTCCTGGCTCCTGGGCTGCCGCCAGCCCACTCACTGCAACTCCCGACGCCCCAGACATGCAGCTCCGGACGCCGATCCTTCTCTCCCCCCCCCCCCCGGCTGGTCTCCATGGTTTCCCCGGAGGCGGGCAGTAATCTGATGTCCAGCTGTGAGTGACATGGGAGGGGAGAGGGCCGGCCTCCTCTCCTCACATGGCCGCTGTCCCCTCCTCCTTCCCAATACCCGAGCAGGGTCTGAGGTGTCCTGTGGAGGAAGAGGAGGCGGCGCTGGGAGCTTTTCACAACCTCCGTCCATTGGTTGTTAGGACAGCGAGTGGATTCATGTGCTCCCCTCCCCCGGCTTCTCCCGCGCTCTGCAGATCTCCTAACATGTGCAGAGCGCGGATAATGGCTGCCTGGCTGAGCTCTGGGATGGAAAGCCGTAGTGGAGGACCTGTCAGAGCAGGAATTGCGATCAGCGGGGAGCCAGTCTGCCGGAGTCTCAAGGTACATACAGCATGTCCTGCTGGCCGACACTGACACATCCTGTAATGTCATTCCCTGACCGAGGACGCCCCGAAAATCCCTGCTATCAGCCACCTGTCACCTCACACACACACAGCCCTAATGATATGATGCCATCTAATGTCCCCTGTCGTCAACATCATCATCATCATCATGCCCCTCATCATTTCCCTGTTCCTGGCATCCCACCACCCTACCTCCGATTCCTGTCATCAAACTTGATATCATCATCCCCCCTGATTGATACCCAACATGTCACGCTTCAAAATTGGGTCCGCTCGTGGAATGGCGACAAACTTTTACCCTTTAAAATCTCCATAGGCGACGTTTAAAAAATTCTACAGGTTGCATGTTTTGAGTTACAGAGGAGGTCTAGGGCTAGAATTATTGCTCTTTCTCCAACGATCGCGGCGATACCTTACTTGTGTGGCCTTCTAGCAACTAATGAGGTTGCGCCCTTTCCTGGAGAATAACCCATGGGAAAAGAAAGGAGGAGAACCTGAGTGGCTGTTGTAGGACAATAGGCTCAGGCATTCTGGCCAATCTTGCAAATACCAGAAGTCTTTCTGTGCCTAAATGTATATGTAGGTCCTGGGCGCAGGATGATCCCGTTAGGGGCGTCCAGGTGGGGTGTGACTTCCCTGAATGCCTATTTTTCATTTTTTTTAATTTTTTTTTAATCTCTTGATGAGAACATTGTGACATAAACAATTGGAAATAACCCTTTGTCATGTTTAAACAACAATTTTTTAAGATTTTCTGTACATGTCTTGAATTGAAAAATAAAAATTTATTGAAATTAAATGTATATGTAGGCTGTTGTCAATCTGTGGAAACTGCCTAGCATCCAGTAGATATATAAATTTAGAAACATAAAGTTCCTAACAGCCCCTACATAATCTAAACTCTGTGTTTCTATGGCTAATTTGCATGGATGCAGCAGAGGCATTGCTGCATTGAAAGGAACATACACAATTTGTATTCCAATGAAGCTATTCTCTACATTTTTGACATGGAGGAACCCTTGAAATAACTTTCATGTCTCAGGGAACCCCTGCTAATAATTACTATATATACAGCTGACAGTACATTGGTATGATGGTCAGTGGGAAGAATGCTCCTTCATTTTGTAAAGCAGTAGCCAAAAAGTTTACTGCTGTAAGTAGGAACTTATCTAAAGCCCTGTACACACAATCGGATTTCCTATGGATTCTAATCCGATGGATTTTTCCATCGGAAATCCGATGAAGCTGACTTCCATCAGTCTTGCCTACACACCATCAGTCAAAAATCCAACCGTCCCAAACGCCGTGACGTAAAACACTCCGACAAGCTGAGAAAAATGAAGTTCAATGGTTCTGAGCATGCGTCGACTTGATTCTGAGCATGCGTGTTTTTTTTTGTCCAATGGATTTCCACACAGATGATCGGAATTTGCTATCTTTTTTTTTTTTCCCATCAGATAAATTTAAAACATGTTCTATTTTTTCACACCGATGGAAAAAAGACTGATGGGGCCCATACACGATCGGTTCATCCGATGAAAACAGTCCATCGGACTGTTTTCATTGGTGAAACCGATCGTGTGTACACGGCTTCAAAGTCAGAAATTGCTCATTGCTCAAGGAACCTTGGTTAAGAAAGGCTGCCCTAGTAAGATCTGAACGCAGGGCACCAGCACTGGAAAGCTAGATTGCTAATGAGAAAAGCTGTTTTAATTGGAAAAATTTCTGTGCTTATAAAAAACATTCAATATCATTCGCTCAGGCAATTTTCAGCCAATGATTCTGACCATAATGCCCTCCAGATACCCACTAGAAGTCCACATTTGCCCCAGGTTTGAAATTTGCACCCAACTCTACAGAGTGTTGTTACTCCTGAAAATATTGCGGATGAATGCCATCAAACCTGGCCAAATCCAGTTACAGGATTCAAGTATTTGTATTTAAAAAAAAAAAAAATATATATATATATATATATATATTAGGGCTGTGGAAATTAACTATCAATTCCTCGATTAATCGATTAATTGCTTTGATCGATCAAATTTCTTTGGGCTTGCCGTGTCCATCTGAAGGGCTCCTTTGCTGTGCCTTCATATCTGCATGCCGGCGGGACCTTACTATCTGCCACACGCAAGGGCTGTTACACTTCCCTCTATCACTTCCCTCTATCAACCTGGGATTCTACAGCCATCCACTGGGAGTTGTGATAGTTCCCTTCATGGGACATCTACATGCCGATGGACTGATGTTAACCCCTCCTCATCTGGATTCAGCAGTGGTATCATTGTACACATTTTTATACCAGTATCATACTTAGCTACATGTTTTTATGACTGCTTTTACTACCGTTTGGTATTACTCGCACCATTTTTACAGTTTATGTAGCTAGATCGATTTTATCTCCAGTGCAATATTTATTTTGTTACCTACTTGAAGACTATACAAGTTTTAATGCTATTCCAATCGAGCGCTGCCTTTGTGTGTTTTTTGTATCCTGCTATCGATTTTTCCATTGATTGGTAGCTGCACTGGGAATCAGCCTGCAAGGAGATCAGCTAAAAGTAGTTGGATATCCATGTGCGTTATAATTAATCGAAATTAGTCGATTTAATCGATTTAAAAAAAAACGATTAATCGAACACGAAAATTTTAATCAGTAACAGCCCTAATGTATATATCTCCTATAGCAAGGCGCTATACTAATCTGCTGGTTTCTTTTCCCAATTACAGTGGGAGAATTCAGTAGAATTGTATTATGTTATATTATGACATCGTGCTATAAATGTATTAGACTGTCTGTCTCTGAGGCAGCTTCAGTTCTATTCCTAGTTGTAGTTTCTTTATCTTTTGTGTCAAGCTGTCGGAGGAATCAAATCAGTGGTTGACTGTAATGGAAGCACGGTAATCTCTTCTACAGCTTCCGTCTTTTTGCTGCTCTTGCGCTCTCCACTGCCAAAGTCACTGAGCCCTATGGGAGGCTGCGTTATTAAAGCAAGATGTGTTCTGTTATCATTGGGAACAATGTAGCTAGATACAACTGTGCGCTGCAGAGCATATTTGATTTCAGGCTTACCATTAACCTTCTTTATTGTGTTTGGCACACCAACTGGTACGTGCTGGACAGAAGAAAAGAAAGAAGAGAGCACAGTGAATAAATGAATTAACTACCTAAACATGTGTTCTCTATTAATAGAAGTTAGCTCTTCTTGGTTTTAAATATAGATGTTTTCACACTCATACACACATATGGGTTTTAAGATTAAAAGCACTTTTAAGGGCCATACACAAGATCAGAAAATCATACAAAAAATACCTCTTTCTAATCAATCATATGATAATCTGATCGTTAGAATACAGTTTTTTGTCCAAAATTATCCAAAGGCATAAACACAATTTTTTATTTTGTCGTACGATATCAGATCCTACGATTTTCATTTAATCAGTACAGTTTTCATCCAACAATACAAATACATTACATTACTTTCAAATTTGTATTCTGTCAAACGAAAATTTTCGTTTAGTAACCGCTTCATTTTTGATCTGGAGACTAGCATGCAAAAAAAAAAAAAGACGATCATTCGTCTGATCAGCTCATTATGTGTACTATGCTTTAGTTTGCGCTGTGCTTACCAAAGGTCCTACTTTTTTAAACTTCCTTCTTATTTTTTCTAATAAAGTCATCTGCCAGCACATGGTTTATGTGCCATTGTATCAGCACCCCTATAGCTGTACCTATTCCCTAGGCTGGTCCATTTTTGGCTGGCACAACAGACTAATGCCGCGTACACACGGCCGTTTTTAATGTCATTGAAAAAAACGACATTTTTCTTGACGTGATTTTTCGTGTTTCCTCTCAAGCCTGCCTTGCCTACACACTATCGTGAAAAAAAATGCTCGAGCAAAGCGCGATGACGTACAACACGTACGACGGCACTATAAAGGGGAAGTTCCATTCGGATGGCGCCACCCTTTGGACTGCTTTTGCTGATCCTCATATTAGTAAAGTTTGGTGAGAGACGATTCGCGCTTTTCAGCCTTATGCTCTTCAGTCCGTTACAGCGTGACGAATGTGCTATCTCCATTACGAACGCTAGTTTTACCAGAAGGAGCGCTCCTGTCTCATACTTGATTCTGAGCGTGCGCATTTTTTTTTCCCCTCGTAAAAGCCTACACACTACCGTTTTTCAGGACGTTAAAAAGAACAACGTGAAAAAATAGAGCAGGTTCTAATTTTTTTTTAGGCCATTTTTGACATTGTTAAAAATGCTCTGGAGCCTACACAAGATCGTTTTTAATGACCAATTTAAAAAATGGCATTTTTCACGCCATGAAAAACGGTCGTGTGTACGCGGCATAAGAAGTGTGTGAAGTTAAAGTGATGACGAGGATGTCTTCTTGCTCATTACACTGAAACATATTGAAGTCGCTTTCTTTCATCTGTGCTTAGCACAATTCCTTTTGTTCCTCGTTTTGCCATCTGTTTTCCATTGAGGAGATTTCCCGTCACTACCTGTCCTATATGCAAAGCAGTGAGTGGAAACCCTCAAAAGTGAAAGACATCCCTGGTTGCCACCAAGGTCACAAGAACTAGTGTCCCCATTGAAAATTTTCCTCTCTATTTCTGTTTTGGTGTTAACCCAAAATTTGGGATTTCTGTTCATTTTCACTCTTGGTAAACAGGATAAATAAATAGAGGGGATAAATCTCTAATGGGCACAGACAGCAATAAAAATCTGACAGGTCTTCTATTCCCTCTCCAGTCTATGCAAAGCTAAAACAAAAAGTTTTGCCTTTAGTTACAGTTGTGCTCATAAGTTTACATACCCTTGGACATTTTTCAATGAATATGAATGATAACACAAAAACATTTCTTTCACTCATGGTTAGTGTTTGGCTGAAGCCATTTATTATCAATCAACTGTGTTTACTCTTTTTAACCACTTAAGCCCCGGACCATTTGGTAGCTAAAGGACCAGAGGTGATTTCAGAATTTTGCACTGCGCTGCTTTAACTGTAAATTGTGCGGACATGCAATGTTGTACCCAAACAAAATTTGCGTCCTTTTTTTCCCACAAATAGAGCTTTCTTTTAATGGTATTTGATTGCCTCTGCGATTTTTATTTTTTGCGATATAAACGGAAAAAGACAGAAAATTTCGAAAAAAAATGATATTTTCTACTTTTTGTTATAAGAAAAATCGAATAAACTCAATTTTAGTCATACATTTAGGCCAAAATGTATTCAGCCACATGTCTTTAGTAAAAAAAATGTCAATAAGCGTATATTTATTGGTTTGCGCAAAAGTTATAGCGTTTACAAACTAGGGTACATTTTCTGGAATTTACACAGCTTTAAATTTATGACTGCCTATCTCATTTCTTGAGGTGCTAAAATGGCAGGGCAATACAAAACCCCCAAAATGACCACATTTTGGAAAGTAGACACCCCAAGGAAATTGCTGAGAGGCATGTTGAGCCCATTGAATTATTTTTTTTTTGTCCCAAGTGATTGAATAATGACAAAAAAAAATTTAAAATTACAAAAAGTTGTCACTAAATGATATATTGCTCACACATGCCATGGGCATATGTGAAATTACACCCCAAAATACATTCTGCTGCTTCTCCTGAGTACGGCGATACCACATGTGTGGGACTTTTTGGAAGCCTAGTTGCGTACGGGACCCCAAAAACCAAGCACCGCCTTCAAGGTTTCTAAGGGCATAAATTTTTGATTTCACTCCTCACTACCTATCACAGTTTTGAAGGCCATAAAATGCCAAGATGGCACAAAATCCCCCCAAATGACCCCATTTTGGAAAGTAGACACCCCAAGCTATTTGCTGAGAGGCATGTTGAGCCCATTGAATATTTTATTTTTTTGTCCCAAATGATTGAATAATGACAAAAAGAAAAAAAAATTTACAAAAAGTTGTCACTAAATGACATATTGCTCACACATGCCATGGTTATATGTGGAATTGCACCCCAAAATACATTCTGCTGCTTCTCCTGAGTACGGGAATACCACATGTGTGGGACTTTTTGGGAGCCTAGCCACGTACGGGGCCCCAAAAACCAAGCACCGCCTTCAGGCTTTCTAAGGGTGTAAATTTTTGATTTCACTCCTCACTACTTATCACAGTTTTGAAGCCCATAAAATGCCAAAATAGCACAAAACCCCCCCAAATGACCCCATTTTGGAAAGTAGACACCCCATGCTATTTACTGAGAGGCATGTTGGGTTCATGGAATATTTTATATTTTGCCACAAGTTGCGGGAATATGACAAACTTTTATTTTTTGCACAAAGTTGTCACTAAATGATATATTGCTCACACATGCCATGGGCATATGTGAAAATACACCCCAAAATACATTCTGCTGCTTCTCCTGAGTACGGGGATACCACATGTGTGGGACTTTTTGGGAGCCTAGTCGCGTACGGGACCCCAAAAACCAAGCACCGCCTTCAAGGTTTCTAAGGGCATAAATTTTTGATTTCACTCTTCACTACCTATCACAGTTTCGAAGGCCATAAAATGCCAAGATAGCACAAAACCCCCCAAAATGACCCCATTTTGGAAAGTAGACACCCCAAGGAAATTGCTGAGAGGCCTGTTGAGCTCATTGAATTTTTTTTTTTTGTCCCAAGTGATTGAATAATGACAAAAAGAAAAAAAAAATGTACAAAAAGTTGTCACTAAATGATATATTGCTCAAACATGCCATGGTTATATGCGGAATTTCACCCCAAAATACATTTGGCTGCTTCTCCTGAGTACGGGGATACCACATGTGTGGGACTTTTTGAGAGCCTATCCGCGTACGGGGCCCTGAAAACCAAGCACCGCCTTCAGGATTTCTTAGGGCACAAATTTTTGATTTCACTCCTCACTACCTATCACAGTTTTGAAGGCCATAAAATGCCAAGATAGCCCAAAACCCCCACAAATGACCCCATTTTGGAAAGTAGACACCCCAAGCTATTTGCTGAGAAGCATGGTGAGTATTTTACAGCTCTCATTTGTTTTTGAAAATTAAGAAAGACATTTTTTTTTCTTTTTTCAATTTTAAAAACTTTGTGACAAAAAGCGAGATCTGCAAAATACTCAACATACCTCTCAGCAAATAGCTTGGGGTGTCTACTTTCCAAAATGGGGTCATTTGGGGGGGTTTGTGCCATCTGGGCATTCCATGGCCTCCGAAACTGTGATAGGCAGTGAGGAGTGAAATCAAAAATTTACACCCATAGAAATCCTGAAGGCGGTGCTTGGTTTTTGGGGTCCTGTACGCGGCTAGGCTCCCAAAATGTCTCACACATGTGGTATCCCCGTACTCAGGAGAAGCAACAGAATGTATTTTGGGGTGCAATTCCACATATGCCCATGGCATGTTTGAGCAATATATAATTTAGTGACAACTTTTTGTACATTTTTTTTTTCTTTTTGTCATTATTCAATCACAAAAAAAAAAATATTCAATGGGCTCAACATGCCTCTCAGCAAATAGCTTGAGGTGTCTACTTTCCAAAATGGGGTCATTTGGGGGGGTTTTGAACTGTCCTGGCATTTTATGCACAACATTAGGAAGCTTATGTCACACATCATCCACTCTTCTAACCACTTGAAGACAAAGCCCTTTCAGACACTTTTTGTTTACATGAAAACATTTTTTTTTTTGCAAGAAAATTATGTTGAACCCCCAAACATTATATATTTTTTTAAAGCAAAGGCCCTACAGATTAAAATAGTGGGTGTTGCATTTTTTTTTCCACACAGTATTTGCGCAGCGATTTTTCAAACGCATTTTTTGGGGTAAAAACACACTTTTTTTATTTTTAATGCACTAAAAAACACTATATTGCCCAAATGTTTGATGAAATAAAAAAGATGATCTTAGGCCGAGTACATGGATACAAAACACGACATGCTTTAAAATTGCGCACAAACGCGCAGCGGCGACAAACTACATTCATTTTTAAAAGCATTTAAAAGCCTTTACAGGTTACCACGTTAGATTTACAGAGGGGGTCTACTGCTAAAATTACTGCCCTCAATCTGACCTTCGCAGTGATACCTCACATGCATGATGCAATTGCTGTTTACATATGACGCTAGATCGACGCTTGCGTTCGCCTTTGCGCAAGAGCAGGGGGGGACAGCAGTGCTTTTTTTTTATTATTATTATTTATTTTGCTTTTTTATTTTATTTTTAAACTGTTCGTTCCATATTTTTTTTTTTTTTACCATTTTTATTGTTATCTCAGGGAATGTAAATATCCCCTATGATAGCAATAAGTAGTGACAGGTACTCTTTTTTTGAAAAAAATTGGGGGGTTAGACCCTAGATCTTTCCTCTGCCCTCAAAGCATCTGACCACACCAAGATCGGTGTGATAAAATGCTTTCCCAATTTCCCAATGGCGCTGTTTATATCCGGGGGGGGGCATTCCCTCCCACTGCTTGTAAAAGCAGTCTAGAGGCTAATTATCTGCTAGAATTGCTTTTACATGAAAGCCGGCCACTGGCTGAAAAGAATGATACCAAGATGATACCTAAACCTGCAGGCATCATTCTGGTATAAACATTCAAAGTCCAGCAACATATCAGTACGTTGCTGGTCCTTGTTGGACATGTATTGTAATCTTTTTTTCCATGCAGCCTGTTGGCTGAACGAAAAAAAGAGATTGATCGGTGGGTATGCCCACCATTAGAATACCTCCCTTCATCCACCCACTTCTAATGATGGGCATACATGCACCATTTATATATGCCGAAGCATGGGGGCATCCTCCCGCAAAAAAGTTATGCCGCGTACACACGGTCGGACTTTTCCACGGGCAAGCCTCCGTCGGAATTTCGACCGTATGTACACGGCATTAGGAGCAAAATCACTCCTCCGCCCCTGCTGCCCCAATGCTTCGGCATACATGCTCTTTTTTTTAACTGTGGTGGTGAAATCACCTCCTACAGCACTGGAGTCATGGCTTTATGTATCGTGGGAGCAAACGCTGTTGCTGTCAAGATAAATAATTCCGCGCTGCAGTTGAATGGCGCACCTGAAAACAAAAAATTACATACCTGAAAAGCAAGCATGATAAAACATTGCAGAATAGAATACAGTAAAAAAGAGCAGAACAATAGAGAGAAAATAGAGAGAGAGAGAGAGAGAGAACAATAAAACGACAACTATTGTTTTTATTTTATTTTTATTTATTTTTTTGTGTTTAGTTTTTTTTTTTTCTTTTTTACACTTTTTTTTGTAACTTTAACAACTGTAATGGTTTGGGTCTCTCAAAATGTAATGGCATCTTGGGAGACCCTGTGTAAGTGTGTCCTAGTCTGTGAAATGCTGTACCCTACGCTAAAACTTCACTTTTGAGTGGAAGCGTTCAAAACATTCACCAAGGCAAAGACCAGGCTTGTCAGGACAGAGTGGACAATAATGACGGGTGTCACGCCTAAATCCACGCTTGCTACAGACACGACATCTTTTTTGGGGGGCTCGTTGGGTAGGGGTACTCGGGAGGACATACGTATAATGCCTCTTATGCAGCCGGCTTACTGCTTTTGGTAGGGGATGGTGAGGTGCAGAACCGCCTGGATACAGGAGTTCTGTGACTATCTCATTCTGGAATTTTAGGAGAGATAAAGTCCCGCCTGAAGCTCTGTATAGCACATGAGCGTTCAGCAAAGCCAATTGGAATAAGGATAGAGACACTTTTTTGTACCAGCGTCTCGCCTTACGGTCAATTAGATACGGCGCCAACAACTGGTCGTTGAGGTCCACCCTTCCCATATTTTTGTTCTATTCGTGGACACAGAGGGGTTTCTCCACAACACCAGTCGCCGTACGAATTTGGACTGTCGTGTCTGCATGAAGGGAGGTAAGAAGGAAAACATTATTTTTGTCCCTCCACTTCATAGCGAGCAAGTTATTACACTTCACGCAGGCTCTCTCCCCCAGCCTAACACGGGCATCTACAAGCCGCTGGGGAAAGCCCCGGCGATTAGGTCGCACGGTGCCACATGCTCCAATCTGATGATCAAACAAGTGACTAAACAGTGGCACGCTCGTGTAATAATTGTCCACATACAAGTGGTACCCCTTTCCGAATAAGGGTGACACCAATTTCCACACTATCTTGCCAGCGCTCCCTATGTAATCCGGGCAGTTGACCGGCTCAACCTGACTATCTTTTCCCTCATAAACCATAAAGCTCCATACATAGCCTGTTGCCCTGTCACAGAACTTATAGAGCTTGACCCCGTATCTGTCATGCTTGCTGGGAAGGTACTGCTTGAAAGCCAAGCGGCCAGAAAATTTTATCAGGGACTCATCAATGCAGACAGCTTGATTGGGAATAAACAAGGCTGCAAAAGGTTTGTTGAAGTGGTTTATGAGGGGCCGAATTTTAAAGAGCCGGTCGTATTCAGGGTCCCCACGTGGACGACAAAGTTCATTGTCGTTGAAGTGCATGAACCGCAAAATCTGCTCGTATCGTTTCCTGGGCATGGAGGCAGAGAACACGGGCATGTGGTCAATTGGGTGCGTGGACCAATAAGCACGCAATGACGGGAATTTATGTGTGCCCATGTTGAGGGAAATGCCCAGAAAGGTCTTAAATTCGGAAACCGTAATTGGTTTCCAATCTTTGGCAATTTTAGGCAACTGGGGATTAGCGGCGATGAATTGACCAGCATATAAATTACTCTGGTCCACAATAGATCTATAGAGATCTTCAGTGAAAAACAGCGAATAATAATCAATTGGCATAAAATCAGCTGTATCCACCTGAATACTGGGTTGGGCAGTGAATGGGGGAAGTACGGGTTCTGCAGAAGTGGTGGGGACCCAATCAGGATAGGCGAATTCTGCAGGAAGAGCACTATGGGTACGAGGGGCCTGCCTTTGTCTTCTTATTGGTGGCAGCGGGACACTACTTGTGCTTGCCACCTCGCCAGCTTGAACTGCACTTATGGGATTTGCCACGTCACCACGTGATACTGCAGTGCTGGATGTACGCCCAGGCTGTACTAGGCCACTGGTGCTTGCCAATTCACCAGAAGGAATAGCGGCGCTAGTACTACTCTGCTCCATGATACGAGAGCCCTGCGGTTCTTGCTCCTCAACAACCTCAGAAGATCGGGATCGGGTACGCCTGACCTTAGCAGGGACCTCAACTTCGTCGTCAGAGCTATCTGACGTGGGGCCGCTGACGTCACTGTCTTCTACGGGAAGATATTCTGAGCCTGAATCTGACAGATACGTGACCTCCTTTTCACTATCTGTCATGCTCAGAATCTCGTAGGCCTCTTTACTAGTGTACCTTCGACTTGCCATTTTGGGCTCTAAATTTAGGGGTACACTAGTAAGATTCACAGGAAAAAAAGCACCTGACTGTCGTCAGCAAATATATCAAACGCTACAAAAAAAACTGTTAGCGATCGCAGGGATCAGGCCTGTCTCTGCGAACGCTGCAGTTATGTGTTTTGTGTTTGGTAAGTGACAGTGATCGATCGATACTGCACTTGGGTGGGCTGGGCTGGGCTGGGCTGGGCGGAGGGGCTAAACGCAGGTGCTAGCAGGTATCTGGGCTGATCCCGCTAACACTGCGTTTTTGTTAACCCTAAACCGCTGGGGACACTAGTATAGATCTGATCAGATCAGATATTGATCTGTTCAGATACTATACCACTAAGGGAGGTGTATGCTTTGCGCGTGGGTGTTAGCGTTACTGGCACTAACCTAACGCTGCCTGGGGCGATGCAGACCCTCTCTGACGCTAAAATCAAATTGATCTCACCCGCCGGGCGATCAGGGGGTTAAACCTTTATTGGGTTATATACGGCGGGTGCCCTGATGCTATAAAAAGCAAACTAACCAACCAGCGTCACCCGTAATCTTTATATGGTGATCACTGGTGAAAGGGTTAACTAGGGGCAATCAGGGGGTTAAAACCTTTATTAGGTTAAATATGGGGGTACCCGACGCTATATAAAAACCTGACGGGTTACCTAAATAACTAAATAACTAACTGGGTAACCAGTGTCACCAGTGACGCTTATACGGTGATCACTGGTGAAAGGGTTAACTCTAGGGGCAATCAGGGGGTTAAAATAATATATGGGTGTACCTGACGCTAATAAAAACCTGTGGCGAACCTAAAAATAAATAACTGGCTATCTAGGACACCAGCGACACGAATACAGCGATCGGAAAAACGATCGCTTAGTGACGCTGGAGTTAGGGGGTGAAAGGGTTACCTGGTGGGCGATCAAGGGGTTAAACCTTTATTAGGGGGGGTTAGAGGGCTACCCTTGACCTAAAGGGGCCTAAACCTAACTGCCCTGCAACTTTTTACTGTCACAGATGACACTAAATGCAGTGATCAGTAAAATAAATGATCACTGCAATCAGTGACACTGTGATTGGGGGCTGGGGGGTGACCTGGGGGGTGATCTGGGGGTGACTGGGGGGTGAAATGTGTGCCTATGTGTACCTAAGTGTCAGTGGACTGTTGGTGCACTAACCTGCTTCTTCTCTCCTCGGCGCCGGGAAGGAAAAGACCGCCACGAGGGAGATGACATCACTTCCTCTGCCTGTGTTTACATTACACGGGCAGAGGAAGCATTTTCATTCGCCGGGAGCGATCGTGAGGGGGTGGCCGGAATCGAACGGCCGTCCCCTCATCTCGGATCGCTCCCCAACGATAAACGGCCGCTCACTGTATAGGAGGGGGGTCCGATCGGACCCCCCAACTGTACAAAGGCGATCACGTACACTGTACGTGATTGTGCCTGTCGGTGCTATTCTGCCGACGTACATATACAGTGAGCGGTCGTTAAGTGGTTAAATCATAATCACAACAGAAATTACCCAAATGACTCTAATCAAAAGTTTACATACCCTGATAATATGCACACAAGTTGACACAAAGGGGTATGAATGGCTATTAAAGGTAACCATCCTCACCTGTGATCAGTTTGCTTGTAATTAGTGTGTGTGTATAAAAGGTCAATGAGTTTCTGGATTCCTGACAGACCCTTGCATCTTTCATCCAGTGCTGCACTGACGTTTCTGGATTCTGAGTCATGGGGAAAGCAAAAGAATTATCAAAGGGTCTGCGGGAAAAGGTAGTTGAACTGTATAAAACAGGAACGACATATAAAAAGATATCCAAGGAATTGAGAATGCCAATCAGCAGTGTTCAAACTCTAATTAATAAGTGGAAAATGAGGGGTTCTGTTGAAACCAAACAACAGTCAGGTAGACCAACTAAAATTTCAGCCACAACTGCCAGGAAAATTGTTTGGGATGCAAAGAAAAACCCACAAATAACTTCAGGTGAAATACAGGACTCTCTGAAAACATGCGGTGTGTCTGTTTCAAGATGCACAATAAGGAGGCACTTGAAGAAAGATGGGCTGCGTGGTCGAGTCGCCAGAAGAAAGCCATTACTACGCGAATGCTACAAAGTATCCCGCTTACAATACGCCAAACAGCACAGAGACAAGCCTCAAACCTTCTGGCACAAAGTCATTTGGAGTGATGAGACCAAAATTTAGCCTTTTGGCCACAACCATAAACACTACATTTGGAGAGGCGTCAACAAGGCCTATGATGAAAGGTACACCATTCCTACTGTGAAACACGGACGTGGGTCGCTGATGTTTTGGGGATGTGGCACAGGCACAGGAAATTTGGTCAAAATTTATGGTAAGATGAATGCAGTTTGTTATCAAAAAATACTGGAGGAACATTTGCATTCATCAGCCAAGAAGCTGTGCATGGGACGTACTTGGACATTCCAACGTGACAATGATCCAAAACACAAGGCCAAGCAACCTGTCATTGGCTACAGCAGAATAAAGTGAAGGTTCTGGAGTGGCCATCTCAGTCTCCTGACCTCAATATCATTGAGCCACTTTGGGGAGATCTCAAACCTGCAGTTCATGCAAGACAGCCCAAGAATTTACAGGAACTGGAGGCTTTTTTCCAAGAGGAATAGGCAGCTTTACCATCTGAGAAGATAAAGAGCCTCATCCACAAATACCACAAAAGACTTCAAGTCAACGTCATTGATGTTAAAGGGGGCAATGCACAGTATTACAGCGGAGTTCCACCCAAAAGTGGCTTTAAGTACTCCTCGCCCCCTGACATGCCACATTTTGCATGTCATTTTTTTTGGGGGGGGTGTACCTGGTTTAAAGTGGGACTTCCGGTCCCACTTCCTCCTTCCTGCTCTTGGCCGCCTAGGAGACTCCTCCTCTCCCCTTAGGCGGCCCCTCCCTCTCTGCAATCTTCTGGGACAGGTCACAGGATAGCAATCTTCGCAGCTGGAGGTGTAAATGACATTTTAACACAAACAAGACACTGTTATACAATGTGACTTCTAATGAAATATACATCCAATATATATACTTAATCATAAATACCGGTAAATGTTGGTTAAATAAAATGGTTATTCCATTTACCCTATGAACTCTTTTACTGCTGCCGCTTGAACACTGCTCGGCATCAATTAATTTTACTGTGGAGCAGACAGTCTCCATTACAGCAAACACACGGACAGCAACTTCACCTGTCCCTGCCCGAGTCCCAGTCTGAACTTGAAAATGTGATGCTGTTACTGACTGTACAGCAGACATTTTCTTCTGTAGCACATGTACTGATACAATCCCTGGAGCACTGATCCCTGCGTCCCGTGTTACCGCTTTCTTGACCATGACTTGAAAGCACACTGGCACTGATTGCTGTGAAGCAGACACTACTTTCTTTACTGACACTGCTTGAAAATGTCCCGTTACTAATGACTGTGTAGCAGACATTTTTTTCTGTAGCGCACGTGCTGATGTGGCCCTTGGTGTCCGCCATCTTGCACCCTGAGTTAACTTTTTCTTGCCCATCAGTTACTTCAGTATTAATGAGCCAATGAGCCGTGCTGTAAAACCTTTTCTGCCTTTTGCAAGCTGTGTTGAAATGCAGATAGTAACATGCTCTCTGGTAAAACTTCTGCCTCTTCCCAGGCAGCTTCCAACTCTCTTCATGCCATCACTTGGAAATGCATATGCACTGATAACTGTAGAGCAGATATTCCCTTCCATGACACAACAGAATTTCTCTTCGATTGCGGTCCCGCAATCCACACAGCAAGACATGACAATTTCTCAAACACTTTACTTGACCGTTGCCAATAGCAACCACTGCTGCTGCTAATATTTCAAGGGAATTTTATCCCGGACTATGCCCCCAAATGTATCACTGTCCCCGCAGGAACTGCTGGAATACTTGTCCCTGGGCTTCTCACTGATTATCCTGCAGCCAGTTACACAGTATTTGACATGTGCAAACTCTCTTCCGCTCGGTATCTCCAATGACCAGTCTATGGGATTTGTTTTTATGTTTTATTTTGAGAACTTGGATAGGAGAAGGGAATTAGTAGGATATTCCAAATAAACTATGCACAGGTAAGGACAAGTCTCTCTGTAGAACTGTGGAAGCAGATAATCTGCTGAACCATACAGGATCTGTATGGAAGAATAAGTCCCTCTATAGCAGAAAAGACTCAGTGGACATTGTCATTAGACTCAAGTCTTCAAAACACTAGCCAGTGTCTCCTTTCGCTCACACACCCAGTATGCTGACTTCTAGGACCAAGAGAGGGATTTCAGCAGCACTCACAGTCTCAGGGATCCCTTCAGGGTCTGTACTCACAAAATGTCCAGGGACAGCTGGTAGCCTCCTTCCAACTTCCAAGCGACACTCTATACCAGTGACACACGACCATCTCCTCCAGGCAGCTTGCTCAGAAACCCTGGGTTGTAGTTTGCAGTTTTCAGGCCCTCAGATCTGCAATTTGAAGCTGTACGGCCTTCCACCCTGGGGAGAGTCAGCTGCCCCCCCCCCTGAACCTCTCTCCTGAGAGGTGGGCTAGACTGGAACCCCCAAGCCCATGTGCTCCTCAGACTTAAATACAGGCGCCCAGCATTCCTTTGGGCACATGCCCTTCTAATTGGCCAGGGCTGTATATCCATGCTCTCATCTGCCAGGGTTTCCTCCCACTCTCCAATATACCTTCTTGCTAATGGATCAGTGCAAAACATCAAGACAGCATGAGCCCCACCCAGAGCACACAGAGCAGACAGTCAATCACTGCTCAATCACTGCTCTCTGTTAAGCAGACAGCACCCAAATGTGCCTGTCTGCTTCTCTGTTAAGCAGAAAAACACTATCTAGCACCTAGCTAGGAGGGTGCCACACAGGCTATGCTAAAGTAAATAAAACCAGTATATTAGCACCAAGCAAAATAAATGGCAATACACAGAAATCAATAAACAGGTAAAGGAGTCTGTTTGAATGCAATAAACTATCTGACAAGAATACTAGGCTAATATGACAGTTAAAGTGGTTGTAAAGGCTTGTTTTTTTCTAAAATAACAAACATGTTATACTTACCTGCTCTGTGCAATGGTATTGTATAGAGCCGCCCAAACCTCCTCTTCTGGGCTCCCCCACCAATGCTCTAGGCTCCTCTTCCTCTGTGTGCATCACAAAAGCAAGCCACTTGCTATGGGGGCGCACGTGCCGGCTCGCCACTCCCTCCTCAGTATTTGATTGACAGGAGCAGGAGCCAATGGCTCCTGCTGCTGCATCTGTGTCCTATTAGGAGAGAGAATGAGAGGCCAGCACTACTGCAGATGGGCACAGCGCTGGATTGAGATAGGACTCAGGTAAGTAAAAGTGAACCGAATAAACAAATGAACACCATAATAGGTAAAGAAAAGTCTCACAATACTCCTCTGCAACAAGTGGTAAAAAGTGCCCAAGAGTGCACTCTGTGTATGTCCCACTGAGTCTAGGTGTATGTATATCTCCCAAAAAAGCGTACCCCTGGGAGGCAATTGTACAGTATCTGGAGCCTGGTTTGAAAACTGCAGCTGGCTAATGTTAAGGTCCAGTCTATATGGTGGTGAACTTATTACCATCACTTTTAGTCTGCATGAAGTGATTCATTTTGGAGCTGTTAGCAAATAGACATTCTCTGGTTGTACTGAATTGGTAGACGATGGTGATACAAGCACAGCTGCAACCACTCACCAGTCCCGGTAGCCACCGAACCTTTTCCTGGACAGTCTTTTGTCTCTGGTCCTCAGGAACCTGATCCTTGGTGGCTCAGTCCTTGCACTTGGGTTCTCAAATTTCAGTCCCAGCACTCCAGTCATCACAGGTTTGATTCTCTGCATCTGCAGCAACAGGTCTTTTCAATTCCAGCAAGACCCCAGTCTTCCTCTCTAAACAGTGGCGGCCACTCATTAGGAGCGCAGGGGCGCCGCCCCCCCCCCCTAATCAATGCACCTGGCCCCTAATCTACATGCAGGCCGCCTGAGGCATGGATTCCAATGGAGGTTTTTTTATATATTTTTTGAAGCACGTGATTAGAGTCGGGAGGAGTAGCAAGGGCGGGGACACGGAGGAGACAGAGGGGGAAAGCCGCCGCCACAGCCTTGACCTGCGTATGGTAAGTGTAGGGCTGAGCGAGCAAGCTGGCAACCGGGGCGGGGAGGGGGGATATGTGGGTATGTTGTGCGGTGGCAGGCTCGAGAGATGGGGGAGGGTTAGAGTGGGATGGCAGGCTGGCGGACTGGAGCGCCGGGGGGATGTCTGTGGTCAGGTATGTCTGTCGCCCCTCCGTCCAATGGAGCACCAGCCGACACTGTCTCTGAGCCCAGGAATACTCTCCAATAGTGAGGAGCCGAACACCCCCGGGTTCGGTTCGCACCAGAACCCGCGAACGGACCGAAAGTTCGCACGAACATTAGAACCCTATTAAATACAATGGATGCGAACGTTCGGATTCTAAAGTGCTAATTATAACGACTATTATCCATGTTATTGTCCGAAACAGAGTTTGGGAACCCGGGTTCTGCACCAGGGGACATGTATCAATGCAAAAAGACGTTTTAAAAACGGACGTTTTCCGGGAGCAGTCATTTTAATGATGCATAAAGTGAAAAAAAACCCGTCAAATATTCCTTTAAATATTGTACCTGGGGGGTGTCTAAAGTATGCCTGTGAAGTGCCACGTGTTTCCCGTGTTTAGAACTGTCCCTGCACAAAATAACATTTCTAAAGGAAAAAAAGCCATTTAAAACTGCTTGCGGCTTTAATGCAATGTCTGGTCCCGGTAATATGGATGAAAATCTTTAGGAAAAATGGCATAGCTACCCCATCAAACCCCCCCCCCCCCTACCCCAGCCCATTACCAGCCCCTTTGGGTCTTGTATGGATATTAAGGGGAACCCCGCACACAAAATAAAAAAGGCCCTATATACTCTGAACAGCCGTATACAGGCGGTGCATACAAGACAGGGACTGTAGGTTTGTTCTTATGTAGAATCTGTTTGTAATTTTGAACAGCTGCATTGTTTAAGTGTAGCTCCATGCCAAATTCCTTTTTTTTAGCTTTTTGGAAAACATAGGGAACGGTTATCACCCCTGTCACATTTTTTTTGCTGTCTGTGCCCCTGTTCAGAACATTTCA
This sequence comes from Rana muscosa, assembly GCA_029206835.1. Classification (NCBI taxonomy): domain Eukaryota; kingdom Metazoa; phylum Chordata; class Amphibia; order Anura; family Ranidae; genus Rana; species Rana muscosa. The sequence continues at coordinate 1,139,865,371 of CM055116.1, read as the reverse complement.
CCTCACTTTGCGTCCCAATGACAACTGTGGTGTTTGTATTGAAACAAGGATTGGTGATAAAGCATCAGTACAGATGAGACCCCTTTCTCCCATATTAATTCTTACAGGAGAGAATTTTCCTTCCAAGGGGTAGATTTCCTCTCACTTCCTGTTGTCTTCTTCCGTTTGCAAGTAGTAGTCGTTTGTAAGTTGGATGTTTGAAAGTAGGGACCTGCCGTATATACTCTGCAGAAATTGGCCCCTTAGGTGTTGGTGTTGGCACAACACTGAAAGCACTCACAGTTATTCTTGGTGGGTGCTGGAACGCCCTGCTGTCAACTATTATATCAGGAATTGTAATAACATATAATTGTTGATCAGTGGTACTAAAAATTGGGCCTTTGATGGTGGTGCTGGTGCCACAACACTGTAAGGCCTGACAGTTACTCTTGGTGGGCGCAGCAATGGGCCCTGCTGTGAATTATTAGATCAATAATTATAATTGCATGCCCCTGTTGAATAGGAGCTGAAAAATTGGGCCTTTGGTGGTGGTGGTGGTGGTGATGGTGGTGCTGGTGCCACAACACTGTAAGGCCTGACAGTTACTCTTGGTGGGCGCAGCAATGGGCCCTGCTGTGAATTATTCGTTCAATAATTATAATTGCATGCCCCTGTTGAACAGGGGCTGAAAAATTGGGCCTTTGGTGGTGGTGGTGGGGGTGATGGTGGTGCTGGTGCCACAACACTGTAAGGCCTGACAGTTACTCTTGGTCGGCGCAGCAATGGGCCCTGCTGTGAATTATTAGATCAATAATTATAATTGCATGCCCCTGTTGAACAGGGGCTGAAAAATTGGGCCTTAGGCACTGGTGGCACAACACTGCAACCCCTCACAGATACTGTACTTGGAGCACAGCAATGAGACCTGTTGAAAAGTATTGCATCCAAAATTTTAATTACACGCCCCTGTTAAACAGGGGCTGAAAAATTGGGCCTTAGCCACTGGTGGCGTCACCCATAAACCAAAATGATCTTCCAAGCTATCATCATTAATCGTATCATTAAGGAGGAGGAGGAGGATAGCCAGTCAACATAACAGCACAGGCACTCAGCATCAGCATCAGTCTTGAAGGGATGTGACATTTTAAAATCAATTAGTCTGTTATAGCAGCATCAGGTGTGTGGTAGCTGGTGGTGATCCAAGACTGGTTCATCTTGATGAAAGTCAGTCGATCAACCGAGTCGGTGGACAGGCGCACCCTGTGATCCGTGACAAATCCTCCAGCAGCACTGAATGTGCGTTCTGAAAGAACGCTGGATGCAGGATAGGCCAGTAGCTCAATTGCATACTGTGCAAGCTCTGGCCAGTGATCCATCCTCAAGACCCAGTAAGCCAGAGGATTTTCGGTGGGGAAGGTGTCCAAGTCTGACCTTGCCCCTAGGTATTCCTGGACCATGTATATCAGACGCTGGCGATGGTTGCTGGAACCGATCATACTTTGGGGCTGCGGACTAAAGAATTGTCTGAACGCATCGGTCAGACGGCCACCTTCCCCACCGCTCCTTCTTTGACTGCCCGAAGCCTCAGCAACTCATTGTCCAGGACCAGGAGTTTGTAACCTCCCAGTCTCTGGGAACGCGTTGCACAGACCTTTCTGCAAGGCCTCCCGGAGTTGTCTCATCCTCTGCTCCCTCTGCGACGGTAAGATAAGGTCCGCAACCTTACCCTTGTACCGTGGATCAAGGAGAGTGGCCAGCCAGTAATGGTCCCTCTCCTTGATCCGAAGAATACGAGGATCCTTCCGCAGACTTTGCAGGATCAGGGAGGCCATGCAGCGTAGGTTAGCTGAGGCATTCAGTCCGGAGTCCTCTGGGTCACTAAGGACGACATGATCCCCAGCCACCTCCTCCCAGCCACGTACAAGTCCACTGGTTTCTTGGGACTGTAAATCATCCCTAAAAGACTGCTGCTGATGATGCTGAGTGCCAGCCTCCACCTCCATGCTGACACAATCCTCCTCCTCCTCCTCCTCTTCCTGTGCGATGGGTGGGACAGAAGGAACACTGTCTGGGTAAAGGGGGCCTTGAGAGGCAAGGAAGTCCTCCTCTTCCTGCCTCTGTTCTGCCTCAAGTGCCCTGTCCATTATTCCACGCAGCGTGTGCTCCAACAGGTGGACAAGAGGTACAGTGTCACTGATGCATGCACTGTCACTGCTCACCATCCTCGTGGCCTCCTCAAATGGTGCCAGGACAGTGCATGCATCCCTGATCATGCCCCACTGGCGTGGTGAAAAAAACCAGAGCTCCCCTGACCCTGTCCTGGTGCCGTAGTCGCACAGGTACTCATTGATGGCCCTCTGCTGCGTGTGCAGCCGCTGTAGCATGGCCAACGTTGAGTTCCACCTGGTGGGCATGTCACATATAAGGCGGTTCTTGGGCAGGTTCAACTCCTTTTGCAGCTCAGCCAGGCGAGCACTGGCATTATAAGATCTGCGGAAATGCACACAGACTTTCCTGGCCTGCCTTAGGACATCCTGTAAGCCCGGGTACCTGCCCAAGAACCGCTGCACCACCAGGTTAAGGACGTGAGCCATACAGGGCACATGGGTCAGTTGTCCCTGTCGGAGGGCGGAGAGGAGGTTGGTGCCATTGTCGCAAACCACCATTCCTGGCTTAAGCTGGCGTGGCGTCAACCACCTCTCGGCCTGCCCCTGCAGAGCAGACAGGACCTCTGCCCCAGTGTGGCTCCTGTCCCCCAAACACACCAGTGCAAGCACGGCATGGCATCTTTTTGCCTGCGTACTTGCGTAGCCCCTTGAACGCCTACGGAGCACCGCTGGTTCCGAGGACAAACCACAGGAAGAGGCCATGGAGGAAGAAGAAGAGGAGGGGGTGGAGGAGAGAGGTGTGTCACAACCAGTAGTAGCATTTTGGAGGCGTGGCGGTGGAACAACCTCCAACACTACTGCACCTTGTCCTGCATCCTTCCCAGCTGCCAAAAGAGTGACCCAATGGGCCGTGAAAGAAAGGTAACGTCCCTGTCCATGCCTGCTGGACCATGAGTCAGCGGTAATATGCACCTTACCGCTGACCGCCCTGTCCAGCGAGGCCAAGACATTGCCTTCCACATGCCTGTAGAGAGCCGGAATCGCCTTCCGTGCGAAAAAGTGGCGTTTGGGAACCTGCCACTGAGGAACCGCACATTGCACAAACTCACGGAAGGGGGCCGAGTCTACCAACTGAAAAGGCAGCAGTTGAAGCGCTAGCAATTTAGCCAAGCTAGCATTCAACCGCTGGGCATGTGGATGGCTGGGAGTGAACTTCTTTCGACGGTCCAGCAGCTGGGACAGGGAAATTTGCCTGCTAGAATCGGACGTTGGTGTACTGCTAGCAGAGTGCCCGCAAGTACTTGGCTGTGACACACCTAATTCTACACCTTCATTCCTCTCAGTGCAGGTTTCAGAGAGGACTGAAGGTATACTGGGGTTGGAGATCCCAGCTGATGCGGTGCACGAAGAGGTCAGCTTTGTTCTTTGGTGTGGGTCTTTAAGGTAGGCTTGCCAACGAGCTGCATGGCAGGTCAACATATGTCTGATCAAGCATGTGGTGCCCAAGCGGCTGATGTTTTGGCCACGCGATATACGCTTGAGACATATGTTGCAAACAGCAGCTGTGCGATCTGATGCACTCGCCTCAAAAAAGGCCCACACCAAAGAACTTTTTGAATGACGGGCAGAGGCAGCGCCCTGCACAGGCGGAGCTCTGCGGTGTGATTCCGTCGGTGTGCTGCCCATACGCTGGCCACTCAAGGGCATCCTGCCTCGTTGGAGATGTGCCTCCTCCTCATCCTCCTCCTCCTCCTCTCTCCTATTAGGCACCCACGTGGAGTCAGTGACCTCATCATCCCCTCCCTCCTCATCACTGGAGCCAATCGTGCAGTATGCTGCAGCTGCTGGAGCATGACTGCCAGATTTGTGTCCTTCTTGAGCATCCCCTCTCTCTGCTCTCACGCTACTGCCTTCCTCTAGCTGGGTATCATCATCAGATCCTTCGAAACGCTGGGCATCCTCCTGGAGCATGTACCCAACACTGTGCTCAAACAGTTCGGGGGACTCCTCAGGAGGAGGACATGGTGGGTCTAGGGAAGGATTGACTAATGAAGATAATGATACCAGAGAAGAGGACGCTTTGGCAGCTGCTTTGCCAGTACCCTGAGCCTGGGTGAGAGAGGATGAGGAGGATGAGGTGGGCTTGGTCATCCACTCTACCAAGTCTTCGGCATGATGTGGCTCAACATGTCCAGCTGCCGAAAAGAAGGACAAGCGTGTCCCATGGCCATGTGCTGATGACAATGCACCGCGTCCACGACCAGCACTGTTGCCCCCAGACACAGAGCCTGCTTGCCCTCTTTTTTTGCCTCCTGACTGTCTGCCTCTCCTTGTTTGCCTTCCAGACATTTTAATGGATGGCCTGCAGGGAGATGGGAAAAAGAGCAATAAGGGCTACCTTCAGGTGTATACTGTGCAGGAGGCTTAGCAACAATGACACTGACACTGTCCCCTGCCTATCCTTCTCTGTCCCTAAACACAAGGATTTGCAATATGCTTCAGCAAGATTGGTTTAGCACAGAACAGCACACTGACAGTTTCCCTCACTGTCCTTCTCTGTCCCTACAAACAAGATTTAGCACAGAATAGCACACTGATAGTTTCCACGAGTGTCCTTCTCTGTCCCTAAACTCAAGGATTTCAAATATGGTTCAGCAAAATTGGTTTAGAACAGAATAGCACACTGACACTTTCCCTCACTGTCCTACTCTGTCCCTCCCTACAAACAAGATTTAGCACAGAATAGCACACTGATAGTTTCCACGAGTGTCCTTCTCTGTCCCTAAACTCAAGGATTTCAAATATGGAACAGCAAAATTGGTTTAGAACAGAATAGCACACTGACACTTTCCCTCACTGTCCTACTCTGTCCTTCCCTACAAACAAGATTTAGCACAGAATAGCACACTGATAGTTTCCACGAGTGTCCTTCTCTGTCCCTAAACTCAAGGATTTCAAATATGGAACAGCAAAATTGGTTTAGAACAGAATAGCACACTGACACTTTCCCTCACTGTCCTACTCTGTCCCTCCCTACAAACAAGATTTAGCACAGAATAGCACACTGATAGTTTCCACGAGTGTCCTTCTCTGTCCCTAAACTCAAGGATTTCAAATATGGAACAGCAAAATAGGTTTAGAACAGAATAGCACACTGACACTTTCCCTCACTGTCCTACTCTGTCCCTCCCTACAAACAAGATTTAGCACAGAATAGCACACTGATAGTTTCCACGAGTGTCCTTCTCTGTCCCTAAACTCAAGGATTTCAAATATGGAACAGCAAAATTGGTTTAGAACAGAATAGCACACTGTCAGTTTCACTCACTGTACCTCTCTGTCCCTAAACTGAAGGATTTCAAATATGGTTCAGCAAAATAGGTTTAGAACAGAATAGCACACTGACACTTTCCCTCACTGTCCTACTCTGTCCCTCCCTACAAACAAGATTTAGCACAGAATAGCACACTGATAGTTTCCACGAGTGTCCTTCTCTGTCCCTAAACTCAAGGATTTCAAATATGCAACAGCAAAATAGGTTTAGAACAGAATAGCACACTGACACTTTCCCTCACTGTCCTACTCTGTCCCTCCCTACAAACAAGATTTAGCACAGAATAGCACACTGATAGTTTCCACGAGTGTCCTTCTCTGTCCCTAAACTCAAGGATTTCAAATATGGAACAGCAAAATTGGTTTAGAACAGAATAGCACACTGTCAGTTTCACTCACTGTACCTCTCTGTCCCTAAACTCAAGGATTTCAAATATGGTTCAGCAAAATTGGTTTAGAACAGAATAGCACACTGACACTTTCCTTTACTGTACCTCTCTGTCCCTAAACTCAAGGATTTCAAATATGGTTCAGCAAGATTGGTTTAGAACAGAATAGCACACTGTCAGTTTCACTCACTGTCCTACTCTGTCCCTACAAACAAGATTTAGCACAGAATAGCACACTGATAGTTTCCACGAGTGTCCTTCTCTGTCCCTAAACTCAAGGATTTCAAATATGGTTCAGCAAGATTGGTTTAGAACAGAATAGCACACTGTTAGTTTCACTCACTGTCCTACTCTGTCCCTACAAACAAGATTTAGCACAGAATAGCACACTGACACTTTCCCTCACTGTACCTCTCTGTCCCTAAACTCAAGGATTGAAAATATGGTTCAGCAAGATTGGTTTAGAACAGAATAGCACACTGACACTTTCCCTCACTGTACCTCTCTGTCCCTACAAACAAGGTTTAGCACAGAATAACACACTGACACTCTCCCTACCTATCCTTATTTGTCCCTAAACACAAGGAATCCAGGATTAGTAAAGGAAAAAAATGACACTGTCCCTGCCTATGCTTCTCTTTCCCTGCTCCGGAACACACTACACAAGGCCGCCGCGCTGGCGGCCTTTTATAGTGTGGGGCGTGTACTAAACCCCCTCAGCAATAATTGGCCACAGGCATCCTGCCTGTGGCCAATCATTGCTCTCCTCGCTGCCGGCGCTGTGATTGGCCAAGCATGCGGGGTCACAGTGCATGCTTGGCCAATCACAGCGCCTGGATGACACTGCGATGGCGTAGTGCATTGTGGGCCATTCGCGTCACTCGAATTTGGCGCGAACGGCCCAAATCGTTCGATCTTCATCGAACAGCCGATGTTCGAGTCGAACGTATGTTCGACTCGAACACGAAGCTCATCCCTACTCTCCAATCACCTCCACTCTTTGCAGGGACGTGTTGACGTCTGCAGTCTCAGTCACCTTTATAGTGCAGCACTCCCCGTTGTCTCCACTTCGCATGGTCCTGTACGGATGCATCATAAAATCCTCTACTGATGCTGTAGACAACTCTGGGCAGGGGGAGGAGCAACAGCCGCACACATTACATAGCAAATTCAGCGCTTGTCTAACCGGCTGAGTACCCGGCTACACAGCAGTTTGACAGAGATGATACTGTACATTGCCTCCTGAATGCCTGTTTAACCAGTGACAGCCCACTGCACCACAACACAACCACAGGCATCACACATGTTTGCTAAATTCTCCAAAAACACTCCAGCTTTAAATGCAGGGGTTTTCCAAATTCATGCTTCAATCCACAATGCCTCTTAGAGGTGCAGCCCTCCTCAGACTGGGGAATCTTCAATACACTGCAAAAACACACAGGAGGGGGCAAACACCTTGTGCATTACCATAGACAATATTATTGAATCCACCAAGACAAATGGATACTTAAAAACAACAAATATAAAACTGGTGTACTTAATTGGAACGTGGTGTACCTGTCCTAGGACCAAACGATTGGATGACTGACGCATTTTGGGGGACAGACCCCCTTCCTCAGAGCTACACCGCATTCTGCTGAAGTACACCAGTTTTATTTTTGCTGTTTTTATCTGTTTGTGAGTATCCATTTGACTTGGCGGATTCAATAAAATTGTCTATGGTAATGCACAAGTTGTTGGTCATTGGGAAAAAGGGATATCAGCTTCCCCAAAATGTTGTTTCCATCTGTTTTTACTTAACAGGATGTTGGTATGCTCTGTGTGCTACTTATACGGTATGCAGTTTTTTGCTACTAGGGAATATGACTGGGGTCACTTGGTATATGTACAGAATATAAAACTGGTGTACTTAATTGGAACGTGGTGTACCTGTCCTAGGACCAAACGATTGGATGACTGACGCATTTCGGGGGACAGACCCCCTTCCTCAGAGCTACACCGCATTCTGCTGAAGTACACCAGTTTTATGCATGCTGTTTTTATCTGTTTGTGAGTATCCATTCGACTTGGTGGATTCAATAAAATTGTCTATGGCAGTGATGGCGAACGCGTGGCACGCGTGCCACAGCTGGCACGCCAAGCCATCTCTGTCGGCACGCCAGGGGAATCTCTCAGCCAGACAGTCACTTGCACTGACGTGTGGCACGGAGGAGCCGGCTCCCTAGCTTGTATCAGTGCCAGTGACGTCGGCAGCTCCCCCTGCTCCAGGATGACTTTGGTTCAGTCTGCCCTAAGAGGAGGGGGAGGGTCGGTGCTTGGAGCAGGTCATCCATGAGGGGAGGTGCAGTGATTGCTAGCTGACCTCCGATGGGCAGGGATATTGAGGGGCAGCTGGATGGCGGGATATCGAGGGGAAGCTGGATGGCGGGATATCGAGGGGAAGCTGGATGGCGGGATATCGAGGAGCAGCTGGATGGCGGGGATTCCTACAATACTGCCCGGTGAGAGCTGGACGATGAGGCCATGAAAAGGTAAGAAGAAGGATGCCTCCTCCGATCTACATTGTACTGTGTGTGTGTGTGGGGGGGGGGGGTGTGGGGATGTGAGTAGTCAGGAAACATGTGTCATGTAGGTGAGTGTAATGTCATGTAGGTCAGTGCATGTCACATGTGTCATGTAGGTCAGTGCATGTGTCATGTAGGTGAGTGCAATGTCATGTAGGTCAGTGCATGTGTTATGTAGGTCAGTGCATGTGTCATGTAGGTCAGTGCATGTGTCACGTAGGTCAGTGCATGTGTCACGTAGGTCAGTGCATGTGTCACGTAGGTCAGTGCATGTGTCACGTAGGTCAGTGCATGTGTCACGTAGGTCAGTGCATGTGTCATGTAGGTCAGTGCATGTGTCAGGTAGGTGAGTGTAATGTCAGGTAGGTGACTTCATGTGTAATGTAAGTGAGTGCAATGTCATGTAGGTGAGTGTAATGTCATGTAGGTGACTGCATGTGTAATGTAGGTGAGTTAAATGTCAGGTAGGTGAGTTAAATGTCAGGTAGGTGAGTGTAATGTCAGGTAGGTGACTGCATGTGTAATGTAGGTGAGTTAAATGTCAGGTAGGTGAGTTAAATGTCAGGTAGGTGACTGCATGTGTAATGTAGGTGAGTGCAATGTCATGTAGGTGAGTGCATGTGTCAGGTAGGTGAGTGTAATGTCAGGTAGGTGAGTATAATGTCAAGTAGGTGAGTGTAATGTCAGGTAGGTGACTGCATGTGTCAGGTAGGTGAGTTAAATGTCAGGTAGGTGAGTGTAATGTCAGGTAGGTGACTGCATGTGTAATGTAGGTGAGTGCAATGTCATGTAGGTGAGTGCATGTGTCAGGTAGGTGAGTGTCATGTCAGGTAGGTGAGTGTCATGTCAGGTAGGTGAGTGTCATGTCAGGTAGGTGAGTGTCATGGTTAGGTAGGTCAGTCTATGTGTCAGGTAGGTCAGTGTATGTTGCACAATGCATTCCTAAACCCTGCATTCTGAGCGAATCTGGCAGAATTGTACGTTTTTGGTCCCTTAGGGCTTATTCAGAGGGATGACCAGTCCCATCCTCTGTACAGAGACGCTGGCAGGTTTAATTCTGTGTTGGCACTTTGAAAGAAATAAGTTGGTTTTGCGTCGCGGTTTGGGCACTCGGGGTCAAAAAGGTTCGCCATCACTGCTATAGGGCATGAATATGAAATTAGGCGTCCAGCTCACATTAAAGTTCACACTTTGCCCTTGGAAAGCAAGCAGCGGGTGCTGTGATCTCATACATAGGGCCAGATAAACAAAGATAAACCAACTCAAATAAAAATTATTAGCGTACATTACAAAGAGAATGCCAACATCATTGTGTATTAAAAAATGACTTTGTTAAAGAAGAACTCCAGTTACGCAATGCAGGGCTTTCCCTTACTTTGGAGAGATTTCTCATCATTGTGCTTCAGAAAAGTAATAAAAATAAAAAAAACTGACAAAGGTTTTAGCCCTTCCATACACTATCCAAAATAAAAAAAAAGGTTTGGGTTATCAATATACAGTATTTTGAAGTACAGTATATCAAAAACCAGACCAATGTAGTATAGAATAAATCATTGCATAAGCAAAAGTTAAAGCAGACCTTCACCCAAAAAACACATTTTGATCCATTGTCCTCTTCTCTTCAGCCAGATTTAAAAAAGTAGACTTTTTGATTCACTTGTTTTATTTCATTTACCCCACCGCCCCACGTCCATTGTGGCCTAGACATCAATCAGCCTTGCTCATGGAGCCTCCTGGAACATGTACATCACACATCACAGGGGGCATTAAAGTGTACCTGTTGCTTTACCCTACTTTAAAATAGGGCTGTGGAAATTAACTATTAATTCCTCAATTAATCGAATAATTCCTTTGAGCGATCAAAATTCTTTGGGCTTGCCGTGTCCATCTGAAGGGCTCCTTTGCTGTGCCTTCATATCTGCATGCCGGCGGGACCTTACTATCTGCCACACGCAAGGGCTGTTGCACTTCCCTCTATCAACCTGGGATTCTACAGCCATCCACTGGGAGTTGTGATAGTTCCCTTCACGGGACATCTACATGCCGACGGACTGATGTTAGCCCCTCCTCATCTGGATTCAGTAGTGGTATCGTTGTACACATTTTTATACCAGTATCATACTTAGCTACATGTTTTTATGACTGCTTTTGCTACCGTTTGGTATTACTGCCACTATTTTTACAGCTTATGTAGCTACATTGATTTTATCTCCAGTGCAATATTTATTTTGTTACCTACTTGAAGACTATAAAAGTTTTAATGCTATTCCCATCGAGCGCTGCCTTTGTGTGTTTTTTGTATCCTGCTATCAATTTTTCCAGTGGTTGGTAGCTGCACTGGGAATCAGCCTGCAAGGAGATCAGCTAAAAGTAGTTGGATCTCTGTGCATTATAATTAATCGAAATTAGTCGATTAATCGATAAAAAGAAAACGATTAATCGAACACGAAAATTTTAATCAGTAACAGCCCTACTTTAAAACCATTCTTCCCCTGACATTCACCTCAGCTGAGAATTGTGGAAGGTGAAATTTTCCTGAAAGCGGACTGTAGACAGCATTGGCAACTTGGCTGGGCTGACTTGGTTGCAATAGCTGATTAAAATAATTTCACAATAAATATAAAAATACTGGACAGCACCGAAAAACTTTCTTTTAGAGAGAGACTAGGAACTTTGTATGGTAATACGAGATATACAGCTTGCAATAATAAAAATGGAACCAAATCAATTTTAAAAATATGACACAATAAACATTAATAAGAACAATAAATCTATTTGGCATAACACAGTATTGATCTTCTGGCTGGTATTTAGAGTGGTTATAAAGTCAAATAAAGATTACTGCCAGCCCCTCTGTTCTACTAAGCTATACTTCACTGTGTACATGTTTTTATAAAATTGTGCCAATAAATACATTATTTCAAGTGGAGTTCCGTCTGGGATTTTTTTAAAAGTCAGCAGCTACAAATACTGCAGCTGCTGACTTTTAATATAAGGACACTTACCTGTCCAGGGCGCCCACGATGTCCTCACCCGAAGCCGACCCGTCCTTCGGCTCCAGGTGGAGGTGCCTACTAAGGGAAACAGGAAATTAAGCCTTTTCTACTGCTCATACACGAGTTGCGCTGCACGATCTGAATGGTCCTGCTGTCTTCTGGGACCTGTGTGTCTCCCAGAAGACAATGGGGGGAGGAGGGGCTGGACATGGCGTAGTTCGCCGCAGAAAGTGCAGTGATCTATTCCCGGAAGTGGGAGCAAATACCTGGATTTGACAGGTATCTGGTCCCCCCTCCCCCTGAAAGGTGCAAAATGTGGCACCAGAGGGGGGGGGAATCCAATCAGGGGAAGTTCCATTTATGGATGGAACTCTGCTTTCAGTTTGTTTCTGGTCAGTCATGTAACCTCCGGCCACTCTCCTCCCCTGATCTAAGGGCTAAAGCAGGAGGTCACGTCAGCCGGGAGGTCACGTGACCGCTGTGCTATCCACTCTGCCCCTCCCACTGTAGCCCTTAGATCGGGGAGAAGAGCGGCCAGAGGTCATATGACAGGCCAAAAACAAACTGAAAATAGGTATTTACAGGCACAATTTTATACAAACATGTACACAGGGTAGTATAGCTTAGTAGAACAGAGGGGCTGGCAGTAATCTTTTTTAACTTTACTGCTAGCTACTAATAGCAGCAGGAGGGGAGGGGAGGGGTGGGGAAGAGATCAGCTCACACAAACAGGAGCTGACAGGCAGGGAGGGAGGGGAGGGGGAGAGGGAGGAGAGCAGCCAGATGACGGAAGCATGTAAGCTGACCACGATATCATGGATCAGCAGCCATGATTACCATGGTCAGCACACTAAGGGGGACACAGGAACAGGCAGAATCAACCAGGATTTTCACATCATAGAGAGGGAAAGATTGGACAGCACAAGCACTGTGCTGTTTAACCTCCTATAATCTCTTTTTATTTTTATTTTTTTAGGGTTACAACCTCTTTAAGTCTCAGAAGCCTTTAAAATAAGCTAACTCCCCCCCCCCAAAAAAAAAAAAAATTAAAAGTCAGCAGATACAATTACTTTAGCTGCTGACTTTTAATATAAGGACACTTACCTGCCCCTGGATCCAACGCTGTACTTATCCGAGCAGATTCTTCAATCGGCTTCAGGTAATGGCACCAGCATCTTGACTAAGGGAAACCAGCAGTGAAGCTTGCGACTTTATAGCCAGTTTCCAAGTGCGCATGTGCGAGACACGCTGTGCTTTGTGAATGGTCCTGCAGTTTTCTGGGACCTGTTATGTGTCCCAGAAGGCTGCGGGGGAAGGAGGGGGGCCGAACTTACGCTCAGATCGCCAGAAGTGTGGGGGGGAGTGGGGGGGCGGGTATCTGCCAAAATCAGGTATCTGCCCTCTGGGAAGGTAAGACTTACAAATAAAGCTGTGACAATAAATAAAAAAAAGGAAGAGATGGTGGGAACTTGCTGGGAGACTGCAGGAAGCTCAAGAGCATGAATCCACACTAGTTCTATTATTACATACGATCACAATTTAATCGTCTGGCCAATAAAGTCCCCCTCTGCATTACTTGAAGTGCACTTGTGCCCAGACTATAGACAATTCATTATTTACATATTCTTAAGAAGCAGTAAAACAACTTTTAACCGAATCCCGCCCAGCCTAAGGCAGAATGACGGCCGGGGCGGTGGTTCAGAGTTCCTGACTGGGCATCATATGACGTCCAGCAGGATAACATGCCGGGGCTTGCCCGCCGCGGGCGCGAATCACGGCGATCAGTGGTGCTGTGCGCCACTCTGACACACTGCATCTCCATACGTAGTAAGGAGCCTCTGACGGAGGCTCCTTGCCACGTGATCAGCTGTGACCAATCACAGATGATCACAGCGTGAACCAGGAAGTGCCGGTAAAGGGCTTTCCTCAGTTCACGCTGACAGGGAGAGCTGTTCGGTGTCTCTCCCTGTCAGAGGGGGGGTATCCCAATCAGTGCCCATCAGCTGCCAGTCAGTGCCCCACCAGAAACGCATGTCAGTGCCCATCAAAGTGCCAATCATTCACACAACAGTGCCAATCAGTGCCCATTAGTAACACCTGTCAGTACCTCATCATCAGTACTGTCCCGCAGTGCCGCCTATAAGTGCCCATCAGTGCTGCATATCAGTGCCACCTATCAGTGCCCATCAACTCCAAAGACATGCGGGTAGGTTAATTGGATCTTGTCCAATTTGGCCCAGTATATATGTATATATGTGTGTACGACTGTGTGTCCCAAGCGTGTCGAGATTCTACGGGGTAAAATGACCGCACCAGCCAAGCAGACACTGGCTGCAAAAAGCGCCCAGAGGCGATTCAGTTCGCATGTGAGCGCTATACAAGTCACTCATTCATTCATTCATTCAATTCTACATATCAGTGCCTCCTCTTCAGTGCCCATCAGTGCCACCTTATCAGTGCAAACTCATCAGTGCCCATCAGTGCCGCCTCATCAATGCCCAACTTTTTTTTTCAAAAATGTTGTTTTTTTTGTTTATTTAGCAAAAAATAAAAACCTCAGAAGTTATCAAATGCCACCAAAAGAAAGCTCTATTTGTGGGAAGAAAATTATGAAAATTTTGTTTGTGTACTGTGTTGCATGACCGCGCAATTGTCATTCAAAGTGCGACAGCACTGAAAGCTGGAAATTGTCCTGGGCAGGAAGGAGGTAAAGTGCCGGTATTGAAGTGGTTAAACACCATCCCTAAACTCTATAGCTGCTAATAATGTGGAGTTATTTGTTCTCAGAAATCCTCCAAGATCACAATAAAGACTCTAAAGTCCGGTTTCAGGGCCAATTCACATCAAGACGTGGTACAGGAAAGGTGTGTTCTGTGTGCGTTTCCCACACCACAGGTGAATGCGATGCCCTTGTGAGATGCGTGTGGTTGCCAATTAATTGTTAATGGCACCCCAAAAGCTCACAAACACAGCTTGTTTACGGCAGCCAAATAGCATGGTACCACAGTACCACAGTTTGGTGTGATCTGAAAAAGTAGTGCTTGCGCTACTTTTTTATGTTACAGTGCATTCTGCAGCCCCTTCAAATTAATGGGCTGTCAAAACCGGGCTGCATGAGAATGCATGTGTTCCAATGTGAACTGACCCTTAAACTGGGCATACATTATACAATTTTCTTATTCAATTGCCTTTAGATTTACCTTCAACTATGTAGTGCAAGGGCTTACCTGATTGCATACACATTGAAAGTGTTTAGGTTTGATCGCATATTATGTGGTTTTGGTAAATCCAAAGGAAAAATGTACAAGAAAATTGTATAATGTATGGCGAGCCGTCAGTTTCTAACAGCTTAATAACATCTGCCAGTTATTTATATTAGAGAGATGGCAGGCTGCCAAGATTCTGCTCTTATTTTAAAAAAAGCTGAGGTTTTAATGCCTGCATTGTGAACTTTGAAAATTAATTACTCCATGACGCTTATAGGTACAGAAGTGTATGAGGGCTTGTTTTAAAGTGCTTTTACTGACTGTTCAGAATATGTAAAAAGCTTAGTGTGCGTAATCTGGGTACAAGTTTACTTTAAGGTTAATAAATCAACCTAATACTTTATCAGCCAAGTTTCCCTTTCATTATACCTCAAGGGGCCTTTCATTCTGTGTTTGGTTTCCTACATAAAAGTTATAAATAAGCATGTTTCTATACTGTATATTCCTTGTTGAATCCTTTCCTTACATTGCTTCTCATTGCCAGGAAAAAAACACATTTTAAGATTGTGCATTATACTTTTATGTTTCAATGATTTTTATTCAAGTTTTAACCGAACAAAACAGAGAACAATGATCTCGGCATCTCATTGAACATCATACAGTGTCTTTAGTGAGTAATACAGACAATATACACAAGGAACCCTCCTCTTATAACAAGCATGGTCTACTGTCTTATCCCTTATGCAATCCGGTGTTATGGTGTACATACCACTCACAGGAGAACCATGTCTCGCCGAGGATGTAAAAGATTAACAAAATATAAGAAATAAAAATGTAGAAAGGGGGGTGGAACAGGGAAGAGATAAGAAGCAAGGGGGAGAGCAAAGAAGGGACATCGGGGGTGGGGGGGGGGGTGTGGCTCCACGCTCAGTGACTTATCCTTCAGGAAGGATTCTTGTTTGTGATTGTCCTGGGATCATTTGTCAGGTATTTGATCCATGGATCCCATACTTTGTTAAACAACTTCATCTTATCCTGTACAATTGCTGTTAATCTTTCATTTAACATGAGCCAAGACATATTGTGTTTAAGTTGGTCAAATGGTAGGGCTGCAGACTTCCAGTTTCTGGCTATAGTAATTTTGGCTGATATGAATATGAATGTGAGGAGTCTTCTTTGGTTTTTCGAGGCTTCAGCTACCCTGCCACCCAGGAGTGCATGTTTCGCGGACTTCACTAGGTTAATCTGGGTGAGGGTATATATAAAGTTGTAGACCCTGATCCAAAATCTCCTGAACTTAGGGCATGTCCACCATATGTGAAATGTAGTTCCCACCTGGCCGCATCCCCGAAAGCACCCCGAGGTGGCTCCGGGCACAAAAGTGGCTAGTCTGGCAGGTTCCATATACCATCTTAATAAAACCTTTTAGTTAGCCTCTATAATGGAGGTATTGGTAAGCAATCGAGACGCCGTCTCTGATATCGAGTGCCATTCCTCAAGATCTAGGGTTTCCTGGAGATCTTGTTCCCATTGGACCATATAGGTCAGTTTTGACAACACATACGTCAAGATTGTATATATAACTGAAATGTGGCCCCTGAGTTTATCGTATTGTCTACATAGGTGCTCCATGGGAGTCATTGTCGCTAAATCGCCCTTACGTGCTAAAGCTTGTACATAATGCCGTATTTGGGTGAATCTATAGATATTTTTCTACCAGAGATCTTTCGGTTAGCATGCCTTTATGATCGCATTATACTTTTAAATACCTTTATGAGTCAATGCACTGCACGTATTCATTATTCTGTTCAGGCCCAGAATGATAAACTGGCTGAGCTAGCAGGAATGGCTGATATGTCTGAAAATATCTGTGGAGGACATGGTACAAGTTCCTGTGGGCTGCCAAAAATGAATATGTTTTTTTTAAAACAGGACCAGTACTGTTTGTATCAAATTTGAAAACATTGGGGGACATTTATCAAAACTGGAGCAAATAGAATCTGAAGCAGTTGTACATGGCAACCAATCAGATTGTTCAGTTAAGCTTTGAATAAAAAAAAGCTAGAAGCTGATAGGTTGCCATGCACAGCTGCTCCAGATTCTGTGTGCTCAAATTCCCCTCATTGTGTTACACCAGTTGAAAGAAAAACTGCAACCATTTTCATTAAATCTTACATTTTGGGGGTCCCTATGTCTCTATCAGTCAAAAACACATGGACACTGCTTGGCAGTCCTTAAATGCTCTAGATAATGTTATTCAGAGCTCAGAGAACTGGTGTTTTTTTTAAATACCGTAAGCCTAGCAGGATTTTAGATTTCCCTTCAGCTGTATGGGCTGCAGTCTGATGGGCTGATTTACTAAAGGCAAATGAATAGGGGGGGAGTTTTGGGACTTTATATGAGGCAATTGCAATGCGGAGGTAAGAAAAATTTAAATGTTTTATTCATGACATGGATTAATGTCCAATAAAGAAATGATTCCATATATATACACACACATATCTAGCACCACATATGAACAATATACAGTAAATAGTTATACACATAAATACATGGTCAATAGCGATGCATAAAATGGTGTAAATAAATACATAGGTGGAAAGACAAACTAAAAACTAACAGCAGCGTGCCCAATACTTGTATCAGTAGTCACATGGTGTGTCAAAGTATGCTGGGTCTTGATGGCATCGTCAAAGTAGGATACTGTATGGATAGCATTCCATATATAATATAACTGTGGCATCAAGTGTAGCTCGACGCGTTTCGTGGAAAACTCCACTCATCAGGAGCAGATGCGACAGGAATTCCTATGGAATATATAATTATAATAATAAACCACACGCAGTATAGAGAGGGATATATGACAGAAAAATTACTATATATGAGTAATTAATGGAAAACACTCACCAAACAGTACAGTGCATGCTGCATGCGGTGACCGTCAACTAAAGGCAAATAGACTATGCACTTTGCAAGTGCAGTTGCACCAGAGCACCAGAGCTTAGTAAATGAGCAGACTTTTATACATTTTATCTTCTCAAAGGAAAATATCCCACTTTTCACAATCACACCTTATTCATGTCATTCGTTTTCGGCAGCACCTATATTTGTGAGCAACAATTTTCAAGGATGAAGCACACAAAACCAAATATCTGATGAGCACCTTTTGAGAATTAATTGGGAATTTCTACTACATCCATTCAACCAGATATTGATGCGTTAGTTGATCAAAAACAGTGTCAAATATTGCACTAGTATTACAGTGTTGCCCTCTTTTACTTTTATAGTAAAAAATATTACAAAAAAATGAAGTTTTATTACTCAGATAGGTACATTATCTCTATTAGTGATCATTAACTTGTGATCTGCCCATTTGTTTCTGCTCATCAGTTAACCTTATTGTTAGTGTATTTTAGATGTGGCCCAAGCCAATTCTTCTTCCATTGTGGCCCAGAAAGGTCAAAATTTTGGACATCCCTGGTCTACACCTTCTTTCATGATAATATTGAAGTTGAAGTTCTAACCATATATAAGATGCAGGGGTTTAGAATTGGGTAAGGGGATGGATTCAGATGAGGTTATGTAAGGGATAGATGCAGTGTGATTGTTGGGGGATGGTGTTAGTTGGATAATGGGATAATTCCGTCTCATGCACTGGGTCCAGGATCAACAAACACCCGGATCTTCAACCAATACCTCCTTTATTGATATTAGTGACAACGTTTTAAACACATGTATGAAGACAATGGTAATGTTTGTGTCCATAGATGTCCAATGATCAGTATAAAATAGAAGACTACAACTAATTTTCATGTCTATGTCTCTGCCTCTTCCAGATGGCCTCTGTACAGGATGCCAGATTTGGACAAAAAGAGTCTTCCGATCAGAACTTTGATTACATGTTCAAGCTGCTCATTATTGGAAACAGCAGCGTCGGCAAAACATCATTCTTGTTTCGCTATGCTGACGATTCCTTCACATCTGCATTCGTGAGCACGGTTGGAATTGATTTCAAGGTTAAGACAGTCTTCAAAAATGAAAAAAGAATTAAACTGCAAATCTGGGTGAGTTATTGGATTTATCTTCTATAAAATGTTGCTTGGTTTATCTACTAGTTGTTACGAGGACACAAAAACTCATCCCAGGGAGCACATAAACATAAATGTTCTGTGTTAAACAAATCGGCGAAATCCATAAATCATCTTCTCAGATTAGACTCAATAGTGTCTTTCAATAAGAATAAATAATGCATGTGGCTATTGCTCATATTTCATCAGGTAATGCAGGTCTCAAAGCGTAGGGATGATAAGAATCACAATTACTACCGAGGACACTCAGACAGATAGATTTTGTTAAACAACAAATAGCCATAAAGATGTTCAGCTATTTCAGTGTCTGAATTGTAAATTGCATGGCTAGTTGATGTCTGAATTTATGGAAAGTCGCTGTACATTACAGTGGCTTGGAGGGAGGATTTCAATGTCACGGCACTCTGATTCACGTCCTAAATGTCCTACTAAAAAAATTGTTGCATACTAATTGAGAATGAAGGTGGACCTGTCTCTTGTGGTGAGCTAGTCATAGATGTAGAATAGCAGTCACCCCATTCAGCCATTTTTTTACTGGAAGAGCTGATGATTCCATATCTATCTCACTTGTAGATGCCCACCATTCATCCCTTGCCAGAGGTTATGACCATTCAGGGTGGGAAACTACATGGAGCTAGGAACATCCTTCTTCCTCTTGTCCCCTTCCTTGTCCATAAATATGTATTCTCAGCCAAGACAAGTAAATATGTTCATGAAGAACTGTGCAACATTCCACAGGGAGTTTAGTCTTAGGACTGTTGGATAATGCTTACATGTCTGAATGACCTCTAAAATCTGTGTACTCTTATTATTTAAAGTAGCGGAGAGTGCACAAGATGATGGTATCCAATCAATTTCTATCAATCCAATTTACTGTTATAAAGGTTAATTTGAGGTATCAAGTAAAATTAATCAGTGCACTGGGAATGCTACGTAGAGAACATTGCAACTGTTAAGTCAAAAAGTCCAACAATGGAAGAAGGTGCCTCCAGTAAAGAACAAATGTAATACTCACCGCTCCTGCTGCCTTTTCTACCTGTCACTGCTTTTTTTGCATTTGCACCATGGCCCCATTTACTTGAATGAGTCACATTTGAATCTGCTGTACTGTATACAGGCAAACTCCCACGCCCCACTTTTAAGTACACAGTGGGGTTTATTTACTAAAGCTGGAAAGTGCAAAATCAGGCTCACTTTTGCATAGAAACCAATGAGCTTCCAGGTTTTGTTACCAATGCTTAATAGGACAAGCTGGTGTTAGAAGCTAATTGGTTTCTATGCAGAAGTGAGCCTGATTTTGCACTTTCCAACTTTAGTAAATAAACTCCATTGTGTACTTGAAAGTGGGGTATTCCTGTAGACACTGTAAGCTACAGGTTATTTTGTATTACTGTGAAACAAAATACTTGTCTGATACTGGTGCATTGCTCAATATGCTTAATAAAAAAATGTATTAAAACAGAATGGCTCACATTTAGCAGTGGTACTGCCAGCCAAATGCAACCTGTTGTATAAAATGTAATTTTCCATGCCACACTGCAACCGTTGCAGTTTGTACTAACGTGGCCACTGGCCATGTTAACTTGGGAGTCAGGGAGGTGGTAAAAACCCCAGCTAAACCACCGATGTTTAACACCACCCATCCCAGAAAGCAAGGCCTTAGTTTGAGCCAAATTACCCTTTTCACATTTCTGTTGAAACTGCTGCCTCCTATTGTATGGTCAAGATTGTAGTGGGATCAGTCACACAATTGAATTTGGAACCAAAGATCACTTTAGAGTACTCCTGAGTATAACCCAATCCAGTATTTTTATTATTGGGCATTTTTCTCTATCCTATTTTCATGAATGAAAAGTATTTTATGCGCGTTCGTCACCCAAAAGAAGCTCTTTCTCCTTTTTGGGCGACAAGCCTTATGTCATTTTTATTGGCACGTTTTGCTGTGATTGCAGCACAATTCTGTTGCAGCAAAATTTCACCACACTTGGAGTGCCATTTAGAATGAATGCCACCCAAAGGCGCGTCATGCATTTTTCAGGCATTCTGTCCACTAATCCAAATCGCCACGTGTCAATAGAACACGTGGCGTATTATTGCACGCATTCTGATGTGCTAAAACCCTTGTATCATAGTTCACTATAATAAAGACGGAGTCTATTCCCATCTCTGTGCTCCAGTGCGGTGCATTTGTTAAAATACATGTCTTGTTTTTCTGCGTTTTAGTGTGTTGAGAGGCCCATAGAAGTACTGTAAATGCAATGCATCAAAAATCAGATAACATGCATTTTGAAACATGCATTTTTCATTGGCTGTAAATGGCAGTTAACCCTATTCACTCCAAATTCTAAATTCGGAAATATACTGAAAATGCTGGTAACATACATCAAAATGCAAGTCACATTGATGCATGACAACACAAACTACCTAACACTACAAAAAACACACTTCTACACACACACAAATAGGGTTTGATTTACTAAAGGCATATAGACTGTGCACTTTGCAAAGTGAAAATATAAAAAAAAAAAAACAATGCGCTACCAGGTGTAACCAAAAGAAAAAAGTATTTAAATACAGAGTATGATAACAAAACTAACAAATAACAACAAATACAGCTGCCACTCCCTGTCACCACATACAAATTAGTGGAAAAATAGAAATATGGGACGGCGCTATATCTGATGACGTAAGTTAAATATATCTATATATATGTATGTAGCGGCCTCACCCTCTCTCTCTTCTTTAGCGGTTACTCTGGCACCGGTCTAGGGGTACCTTGAAGGGGAGAGCGAGGTGCGCCACGGCCCATGTCCTCTAGATTACAGCATGTAGAGGTGAAGGCCAGCACCAGATTACCTTCGGCTGTGTATACGCTCAGAGCCAAGTCTGTTCTGCTGATAACCCCCTTTGCTCCCAGTAATTGGAGTACCACACACTGAAAAGGTCCAACACTTATTTATTCCATAACGGCAACAAATAGTCCTTTGCGAGCAGACAGTTTGAGACCCATAGAACAGTCCAGTATTGGTGGGGAGTAGGTCAAGGCACAATCCTCAAAGAAACTAAACCGTTGAGGTTTCACCAATGGTTGCTAAGCACAGTGGCTGTTAAATTGACTTTTTGGCTTCAGAGTCTCTTCCAGCGACTCTAGTGAACAGGAACTGGAGTTACCTTCACTACGTTGCAGACCCTGTCAGGGGGAAGACATCCCTCCAAGAGAGTTACCAGAGGCCCCGCCGTAACCGTATTAATGCTGTACCGGGCTATTCGGAAGGGTTACACTCCCGGCCTCCTCATCTCAGATACGGGTTCCAACACCTTAGGGCCCCTCGGACTCCTCCACCCTCGTGGAACCCAGTCGAAGTTACTGGGCCCCAGGCCTTGGTCATAGTACCTCACCCCAGGCTTAAGGTGCCTGGGATGGACTCCATCCCTCGCTCCGGCCAGGTCAAGGGCACCTGGGCCTGGAACTCCGGAACGCCAGCACCCAGGCTGAAGGTGCCTGGGCGCGGCTGCGTCCTCCAACTCTGAACCCCAAGGTCAGGGCGTCCGCCCCTTTTATCTCCTCTCCCTTTGCGTCACAGCGGGTTCCCCGCCCCGCTGTACCAGCGCCAGGAAAGGACAAAAAGGAACAGTCTTGCGGTGCGGGTTCAACTCTGGCCCAAGGCGACAACGCCACCTGCAGGCCGCAGGGAACCTTGCACCACCAGAGTCCTCCAAGAACCACAAAAGGGATTCTCAGACTCCCTAACAATTAGTACATCCATATGCTCCCCCCCAAATTTAAATGCCCGCTACATGTATATACATATATATAGATATATATAGTGCTAACAAAAGTAAAAACATAATTGTGAAAAATAACACTATATAAGAAACAAATCTGCAAACATAAATATCAAATAATATACAAAATCCACATATGATGCATAAAGGTCCAGTAATAATAAGATAAAAAATGATAAAGAATATTAGTGTGATAAATCCAAGTCCAATGCAAAGATGGTGGTAAGACAAAAAAAAAGTCTCTATCGATATATAATGTGATCCAATAAAACTCAAATGGTGATTCAAACAGTGCTGAATCTCAACAATACACCACTGTGTGCAGTGGCCGCTCACCTTATAATAAATAGTATTGCACTTTCAATAAGCTCAATCATCAACTGGTGGAGATGATCTCATGGCAGATGGAATTAAACTCGCACATGGAATACAAATAAGATTCTCCATAGTGTAGTAAATTAAAAGCAACTTTAAAAAAAAAATATAGTCACATACATATAAAATAGTTGAAGTATACGTAAAGCACCATGACCAAGGGGTCAGGCAGTAATACAGTGTAGAAAATTCCAAACTTCCGGTCACAGCCGTAAGTGACTTCACCCGACTCCTCCCGATGCGCTGCGTCACTGACACGTGACTTTATCAAAGGCTGGGATTTTTGGGACTTGGGTTTATCACACTAATATTCTTTTTCATCTTTTATCTTATTATTATTGGACCTTTATGCATCATATGTGGATTTTGTACATTATTTGATATTTATGTTTGCACATTTTTTACTTATATAGTGTTGTTTTTCACAATTAAGAATGAATTATGTTTTTACTTTTGTTAGCACTATATATATATATATATATATATATATATATATATATATATATATATATATATATTTAACTTACGTCATCAGATATAGCACCGTCCCATATTTCTATTTTTGCACTTTGGAAAGTGCAGTTGCCTTCAGGGCTTAGTAAATGAGCAGAAGCTCTGCTGACTTCCATCATCCAATCATGTACAAGCAAAAATGCTGTTTTTTTTTCATTTTCCTTGCATGTGATTGGGTATTCTTTGCAAAGTGAATCTTTAACTCATTTACTAAGCTCTGGAGCAACTGCGCTTGCAGGGTGCAATTGCTAAGTGCACAGTCTATTTCCCTTTAGTAAATTAACCCTATAGATCTAAATGGGCTCTAACATTGAGCCAGGCTTGGGCAACATAAATTATACTTGTGGTTGCTTTCCATTGTATAAAATGCTTATCTTTAGGTTTTTAATTTATTAACAAGTGACATTTCAAAGGCAAAACTAATTTTAGGAATAAATCTAAACATTTTATTATGCTATTAATGTAAATTCACTAATTAGTTTCTCCATATCTTAAAAATGAATTGGCATATTGCTGCCCTTTGTAATGATGTCACTACTCTGTGATTGTAACCCCTGCTCTCTGGTGACAGTAAGGTCACAGCTTCATAGTATTTCACAGCCAATACTCTGTGCACCACTGACAGTTGTAGTTTCCAACCACGATGCAGAAAAAAGATCATTGGCTTCCAAGGCCTTAATGGTTTTACTTTTGCCACCTGCAAACACAGTATTCTTGATTACTCAAATTATGGGTACAGAGAGAAAAAGGAATGATGCTTTTATGAGATGTTCCTTTGTGAGTTTTGGTAGGCAGGTGGTACCTAAATAAAACTACAGCTGCAGTCAAATTTGTCTTAAACTTTTTCTGTTTTAGTGGAAGCAAATGTTTCTTAACACCTTTGCTAATATTAATTTCTTTATTTATTTCAACAAAATATATCAACCAATATATAAATGAGCTTCAATGGTTTTTAATTATCTAGGCTGATGAAAGGTGACGTAAAGTTGGCTGTAGCAACCTGGTAGTAGTTATTGTCAAAACTTTGCATTCTCATACCATAGACAGAATATTAATATACTTTATATTAAAGTATATGCATAAATATGTATGGTCCATTTATCTTATAGACACCCAAAGTACAGTGTTGCCAACCTTCAGTATTTTTACTGGCAGCCAGTAAAAAATGGGCACTTTTCTCCTGCCAGTAAATGCCAGTAAGAAGAAAAGGTTGCCAGTTAAAAATATGGCTGTGACACTCGGCTCAGAACTGCGCATGCAGACTCGTGTGCGGGTCTGAGGGACAGGAGCAAAGCAAGCCAGGAACAAGACTGTCAATGCTATTTGGAGTAGAGGGACCACCTGGTGTGGAGAGAGACTGTCACTGTGACTCCGGAGGGGGCGTGTCGTGTCGTGATCTGTGCTGCCGCTTACTACTGTCAATGTCACCGTGAGAGTCAGTTTCATCTTTGTGTGCCGCCCATTCTAATTTTTACTTACTATATCGAAAATAAAATAAGAAATATGTTTTTTGCATTAATAGCTACCTTAAATCTCATTTTTTAATAGCATATTGTACTTGTTTGTAGCCTAAATACAAAATTTGTAGATAAAACTGTAATTTTGAAACTTTTGAAAATGCCAGTAAAAACTTGGCTGTGCAAGTACATTTTGGGTGTTGTGTTAGTAAATTTCAACCTGGTAGGTTGGCAACACTGCCGCAGCATACTGTGTGTATATATATATATATATATATATATATATATATATATATATATATACACTGTAAACAAGAGATATTCACCTTATACCCTGATTTCTGCCCACTTTGAGGATAAAATTATTCAGTTTTCTGGCTGGATCTAGGAGAGCTGAGGATCCCAGATTGGTGTGAATGTGCTCCAGCACAGGGGCGTCATCTCCTGATATTTGGGATCTTCAGGTTCTCAGGGTCCAACCAGAAGGCCAAATAATGTCACTCTCACCTAGACCCAGTGAATTTTTACATGGAAGGTGGGGGCAGGGCTGGACTGGGACAAAAATTTGGCCCTGGACTTCATCCAGACCAGCCCACTTTGACAGGTCTCTCCCATGTCGGCCAGACAAACCCGCCCCCCCCCCCCCCGACCAACCCTGATGGCCACCCAAGCCCCCCCTCCCCCTTCACTAGCCATTAGCCGTTTTACTTTATTAGAGTAGAACGGCTGGTACTGGTACTCTTATAGGCAGTACCAGTGGGGAAGCTAGACATTATTTCACCCGGGGCAAAGAATCAGTTCGGTGCCCTCCCTAATGGGACAAGATTAGGCAGAAGTGAGAAACTCCCAGGCCATAGCTGTTGAGTCAGCTGTCTGTCCCCTCCCCTGTGCTCCTTCTGGTCCCCCCATGCTCCTCCCCCCCCCCCTGCTCCTCTGGTCCTCCCCCTGCTTCTCTGTGCCCCCACATGCTTCTCTGTTCCCCCGCATGCTCCTCTGTTCCCTCCCATGCTCCTCTGTACCCTCGTGCTTCTCTGGTCCCCCCCTGTGCTCCACTGGTACCCCCCTGCATCTCTGGTCCCCCACATGCTTCTCTGGTCCCCACATGCTTCTCTGTTCCCCCACATGCTTCTCTGTTCCTCTCCTTCTCCTCTGTTCCCTCCTCTGTTCCCCCATGCTCCTCTGCACCCTTGTGCTTCTCTTGTCCTCCCCTGTGCTCCACTGGTACCCCCTTGCTTCTCTGGCCCCCCACATGCTTCTCTGATCCCCCACATGCTTCTCTTTTCCCCCACATGCTTCTCTGTTCCTCTCCTGCTCCTCTTTTCCCCCATGCTCCTCTGTACCCTCGTGCTTCTCTGGTCGCCCCTGTGCTCCACTGGTACCCCCTCTGCTTCTCTGGTCCCCCACATGCTTCTGCATTCCTCTCGTGATCTTCTGTTCCCCCCCATGCTCATCTGGTCCCCCCTGCTCATCTGTTCCCTCGTGCTCCTCTGGTCCCCCCATGCTATTCTATTCCCCCCCTGCTGCTCTGGCCTCCCCGCTTCTCTGGTTCCCCCATGCTTTTCTGGTCCCCCCATGCTCCTCTATTCCCCTCCATGCTCCTCTATTCCCCCCCATGCTGCTCTGGTCCCCCGTGCTCCTCTATTTTCCCCCCATGCTGCGCTTGTTCCCATGCGCTGCGCTGGTCCCTTGCGTGCTGCGCTGGTCCCTCGCATACTGCGCTGATCCCCGCATGCCGCTCTGGTCCCCCATGTGCTCCGCTGGTCCCCCACCTGCTCCTATGGTCCTCCATGTGCTCTGCTGGTCCAACCAATATGCTCTGGTCCCCGTGCTCCTCTATTCCCCCCCATGCTGCTCTGGTCCCCCGTGCTCCTCTATTCCCCCCCCCCCCCTTTGCTGCTCTGGTCCCCCATGCTCTATCTCCCCCCTCCATGCTGCTCTGGTCAAATTCGTCAAAGTGCCAATTGCTCTAGGTATTCGGTAACAAAACTTTGTGAATTTCTATAATTGCTGCAGGGGGAAACAATGGAACAAATTGGTTAGATAGGTCTGGTGTTGTCTGTTAGTCATGTCAGAACTGTTTCTCTCAACCTGATATCAGATGCTCTTGAAAGTAAGCTGAATTTGCCCATCAACAGAAGCCCATACAAAGTATCTGTGCAAAGCCATGCAGCAGCGAGATGTGGCAACCATCTTTGCGAGTCTTTGGATACTTGCTTTTTATATTGGCTTGTTGAGCCCAGTTTTAAAAAAAATACTACACTATATGAGCATTTTTATCTCCTGTGGTAAGCACTTCTTTTACACAGCTGCACTACATATCTGTTGGTCCTGGAAAGTGACGGCCTTATAGATACCATCACCAAAGGGTTACTACACTTAAAGGGGTCGCTTCTAAGAACAAGATTCTAGGATCCATCCTTCTTGGGAAAATATCAAAATGCCTATGCCCATAATTTAAGCAGCCACATCTTCTGGTGAGTGTGGTGTGTTTGTGGTGGTTATCACTGTGGAGAAGTGCAAAAGTGGACTAGAATCATCCAGATATATATGTTTAAAGGAGACACATCCACATTTTTTATAGGTTTCAAATTTACTTTAGTTCTTTTCAGCCTGGTCACGTGATGTATAGATTAACTGAATTATATATTACTTACACACTAATGCTTTTATGTTATGTAAAGGGACAGAAATAATTTATTTGTTTTGATTTTGAATTGTACATATACCATTCACACATTATTGTCCCATGTCATTTTAAAGGACAGTAACCATTTATTCACTTGGATTCTTCACTGGTTATATTTACTGTATATTTTGTGACATTGTTTTTGTTGATTTTAGTTTTTGTGGTGTTTCAAGCGCAGCACTGTTTTTACTATTTCACTGGGAAGGTTTGGTTTATTGATCTTTTAGTGCTAGTTGTTGTTTTATTTACTTTTCCCGCTGACTTGTGTAAATGGACACACAGAGCACAGCACAGGAGCGAGCCTGATCTAGTGCCGCCATAGCAAAAGGCTTGCTATTGGGGGCACTTGGCAGGGGGGAGGAGCAAGGACCGCCGGCCAGGGGCCACAAAAAGAATAGGATTGGGGCTGCTCTGTGCAAAACCATTGCACAGAGCAGGTAAGTATAACATGATTGTTATTATTATTTAATTTTTTATATTCTTTCCTTTCAAATCAATTTAATTAGTGGATGTATATAGATGTTTGAAGAATAAGGATATTGTTTAGTTTCACTTTAACCACTTCTCCACTGAAGACGTCATATGACGTCCTCGACTTTGTGCGGTGATATCTGAATGACGCCTGCAGCTACAGGCATCATTCAGATATCACTGTTTTATCACTGTTTTCTGCCGGCGATTCTGTGCACAATAAGAATGATCATAGCGGCAGTTCCACCGCTTGATCGTTCTTCTAGGCAGCGGGAGGGGACGCCCTCCCCTTCCCACCACCATCCGGTGCTTCTCCGGGATCTCCCGTGCCATCGGGGGCCCGGAGAACGAATCGGCCGGCGCCGGCTCACGACGATACAGATTTCCAGTCATCTCTATGATCATCGGAGACCCGGGCGCGACGTTGTGACGTCACGCCCGGGTACCCGGAAGTAAACAAAGCCGCTATCGCGACTGTCGGCATGAGATCGGTGAATATTTTTCATGATCTCATGCTTTCAAGCCTGGAGGAGAGATGTGGGGTCTTATTGACCCCACATCTCTCCATAAAGAGGACCTGTCACAATGATTCCTATTACAAGGGATGTTTACATCCCTTGTAATAGGAATAAAAGTGATCAAAAAAAAAAAAATGTAAGAAAGTGTAAAAATAAAAAAAATTGAGGAAAAAAAAAATTTTTTTTTTTTTTTTTTTTAAAACGCCCCTGTCCCCAGTAGCTCGCGCTCTGAAGCGAATGCGCATGTAAGTCCTTCCCACATATGTAAACACTGTTCAAACCCCACATGTGAGGTATCGCCGCGTGTGCAACAATTCTAGCACTAGACCTCCTCTGTAACTCGAAAATAGTAACCTGTAAAAAAATGTAAAGTGTCGTTTATGGAGATCTTTAAGTACCAAAGTTTTGCGCCATTCCATGAGTGTGCGCAATTTTTAAACATGACATGTTAGGTAGGTTGCAATGACGGCCATTTTATTCCCTAGGGTGTCTGCTAAAAAAAATACCAAAAAATATAATGTTTGGGGGTTCTGATTAATTTTCTAGCAAAAAAATTATGATTTTTACATGAAGGAGAGAAGTGCCAGAATAGGCCCGGTGGAGAAGTGGTTAAGTATTGTTTACAATCTACTTGAATTATTGTTATTCAGGTGACAGGTCCTCTTTCATATTCTTTCCTCACCAAGAATTCTAGTTGTCATTGTTAATTTTTGAGTAATGCCGCGTACACACGATTGGAAATTCCGACAAGAAAAGTCCGATGTGAGCTTTTGGTCGGAAATTCCGACCGTGTGTATGCTCCATCAGACTTTTGCTGTCGGAATTTCCGCCAACAAAAGATTGAGAGCAGGTTCTCTATTTTTCAGACGGAAAAAGTGCCTACCGGAAATTCCGATCGTCTGTAGCAATTCCGACGTGCAAAATTCCTACCCATGCTCGGAAACAATTCGACGCATGCTCGGAAGCATTGAACTTAATTTTCTCGGCTCATCGTAGTGTGGTACATCACCGTGTTCTTGACGGTCGAAAGTTCAGAGAACTTTTGTGACCGTGTGTATGCAAGCCAAGCTTTTTTTTTTATATTCCGTCGGAAAAACCATCCAAGGTTTTTCCAACGGAAATTCCGATCGTGTGTACGCGGCATAAGAAGTGGGTTGGGTGAAAGTGTATAAGGATTACGAAAGGATGTAAAGCAAGACCGGGGAAATCATGTTGCTCCAGTCTGTGCTGGGTCAAAGCAGGCTCGACGAGGACAATCAGAATAAAGTGTTTGGGACAGATTCCAGGCTTGTTGTAAGAGGGAGATTCAATTACACAGTGACAAACAATCTGCTTAATAAATCTCTATACAACAGAATGTAAGGAGATTGATAATGCTTCTGTACAGAGGTCAGACCGGCGGGGCCTATTTCATAGAGTGACTCATTGTAGCACTTGATGGGGAATTAAAGTTTTATGATGTGCACAGTATGATGAAAGCTGGTCTGGAGTATGATTGTATACTGGGCTATGTGCGCTGATCAGGACGTAGATCCATCACAAAGGTGACATTGCTGTAGTAGGCAGTATATTGCCTTCAAAATGTGCTTTCAGGTAATATTTTTGTTTATTATCAGTTTATTTATTTCTTTGTAAAAAAGAAATATCCTGCTATCTGTGTTCCACTGATGAGCAAAGAGGGGGCGAGGCTTGTCACAATGACCCCTCTAATTCCCTCTGTAAACCAGATTGGTAATAATCACTGCCATCTATCAATGCAGACCAAACATGGCAGGAATGTGGCTTTCTTTACAGCTCAGAAATATACATGCATATAAATATATAAAATAATATATACATATATATATATATATATGTATATATATATATATATATATATATATATATATATATATACTCACCGGCCACTTTATTAGGTACAGTTGGCTAGTATCGGGTTAGACCCCTTTTGCCTTCAGAACTGCCTTCATTCTTCATGGCATAGATTCAACAAGGTGTTGGAAACATTCCTCAGATTTTGGTCCATAGTGACATGATAGCATCACACAGTTTCTGCAGATTTGTCGGCTGCACATCCATTATGCAAATCTTCTGTTCCATCGCATCCCAAAGGTGCTCTATTGGATTGAGATCTGGTGACTGTGGAGGTCATTGGAGTACAGTGACCTCATTGTCATGTTCAAGTAGAGAGGATTTGAGCTTTGTGACATGGTGTATTATCCTGCTGGAAGGAGTCATCAGAAGATGGGTACACTGTAGTCATAAAGGGATGGACATGGTCAGCAACAATACTCAGGTAGGCCGTGGAGTTTAATTAACCCTTTCCATACAGGGCTTTTTATACCACTTCCATACCGGGCCTATTCTGGCACTTCTCTCCTACATGTACAAATCATCATTCTTTTGCTAGAAAATTACTCAGAACCCCCAAATATTATATATGGTTTTTTAAGCAGACACCCTAGGGAATAAAATGACGGTCGTTGCAACTTTTTATCTTGTACGGTATTTGCGCAATAATTTTTTAAACGCCTTTTTTTGGGGAAAAAAAAATGGTTTCATGAATTAAAAAATAACAAAACAGTAAAGTTAGCCCAATTTTTTTGTAAAATATGAAAGCTTATGTTACGCCGAGTAAAAAGATACCTAACATGTCACGCTTTAAAATTGCGCACACTCATGGAATGGTGCCAAACTTCGGTACTTAAAAATCTCCATAGGCGACGCTTTGAACATTTTTACAGGTTACCAGGTTAGAGTTACAGAGGAGGTCTAGTGCTAGAATTGTTGCACGCTCTTTAACGCACGCGGCGATATCTCATATATGTGGTTTGAACGGCGTTTACATATGCAGGCGGGACTTACGTGTGTGTTCGCTTCTAAGCGCGAGCTATTGGGGACGGGCGTTTTAAAAAAATATATTTTTTTTTTACTTATTTTTATTATTTTTTTACTTTTTTTTTACACTTTTTTTTTTTTTGATCACTTTTATTCCTATTACAAGGAATGTAAACATCCCTTGTAATAGGAATGTGTGTGACAGGTCCTCTTTATGGAGAGATGCGGGGTCAATAAGACCCCACATCTCTCCTCCAGGCTGGAAAGCATGAGATTGTGAAAAAAAATTCACTGATCTCATACTTACTAGCCGCAATGGCGGCTTTGTTTACATTTGAGGACCCGGGCGTGACGTCATCACATCGCGCCCGGGCCTCCGACGGTCATAGAGATGACTGGTGACCATCTGGTCACCAGTCATCTCTAGGCTCGTCACGTGACCCACCAACGGCGCCGGACGATTCTCTCCGGGTCCCCGATGGCACGGGAGAGCCCGGAGAAGCACCGGATGGCGGTGGGAGGGGGGGAATGTCCCCTCCCGCCGCCTATAAGAACGATCAAGCGGCGGAACCGCCGCTATGATCGTTCTTATGGTGCGCAGGAACGCCGGCAGAAAAAACGGATATCTGAATGATGCCTCTAGCTGCAGGCATCATTCAGATATCCCCCCTCAAACCCAGGACGTCATATGTCGTCCACCCGGAGGGAGAGAGGGTTCCTGCCGGCGTCATTTTACAATGGCCCGGTATGGAAGTGGTTAAACGATGCTCAATTGGTACTAAGGGACCCAAAGTGTGCCAAGAAAATATCCCCCACACCATTACACCACCACCACCAGCCTGAACCATTGATACAAGGCAGGATGGATCCATGCTTTCATGTTGCTTTTGCCAAATTCTGACCCTACCATCTAAATGTCACAGCTGAAATTGGGATTGAGATCCTCAGACCTGGCAACGTTTTTCCAATCTTCTATTGTCCAATTTTGGTGAGCCTGTGCAAATTATAGCCTCAGTTTCCTGTTCTTAGCTGGCAGGAGTGGCACCAAAGGCGGTGTTCTGCTGCTGTACCCCATCTTCTGCAAAGTTTGATGTGTTGTGCATTCAGAGATGGTATTCTGCATACCTTGGTTGTAGCGAGTGGTTATTTGATTTACTGTTGCCTTTCTATCATCTCAAACCAGTCTGCCCATTCTCCTCTGACCTCTGACATCAGCAAGGCTTTTTCCCCCACACAACTGCCGCTCACTGGATATTTTCTCTTTTTCTGACCATCCTCTGTAAACCCTAGAGATGGTTGTGTGTGAAAATCACAGTAGATCAGCAGTTTTTGAAATACTCAGACCAGTCCGTCTGGCACCAACAACCATGCCACGTTCAAAGTCACTTAAATCCCCTTTCTTCCCCATTCTGATGCTCGGTTTGAACTTCGACAAGTCGTCTTCACCACATCTAGATGCCTAAATGCATTGAGTTGCTGCCATGTGATTGGCTGATTAGCAATTTGTGTTACCAAGCATAATATATTTATTTATTTAGACTGTATGTGCATACACAGCTCAGTGTATAGGGGTGGACAGGTAGACATAGCATGTCTCTTCTGCATTAAAAATCCTACCTGTTCCCTAACTTTATTTTTTACTTAAAGTTCCATTTGAAGGATACATAATTGGATAGTTTTTTTAAAACCAGAGTTTAGTGTAATTTCAGGAGTTGTCCCCAGAAGATGAGGTAAGGAAAAAACTTCCAATGGGGACAAGTGTCTAAAGCAGTCCATAGATGAGTAGATTCCCCCATCCATATAGGATGAGGGAATCCTTTCACTGAGCTATTGTATTCTGACAGTGGAGAGACTTCCCCGCCATTATGAATACACTGATCAGCGCTGCCGGTCATAGCCTGGAGCGCTGACTAAATCCGACAGGCTGGTTGTACAGAAGTTGATCAGTAGACTTCTGTTCAACCAGCCTTCCCATACATGGATTGAGGCTACATGCGTGGGGATGCGTTTTCTCACAGCAGTGTGTTTTCACTGTGGGTGGTTGTGGATGCGGAAATCGCAGCAATTTCCGCACCCGTAGCCATCCACATAGATGTGAACCGAGCGTCAAATTTGGCCGGTCCCTTCTCAACCAGCTGAATTTTGATCCATGTATGGCCGGCTTAAAGTGGTTGTAAAGCCTCAAGGTGTTTTACCTTAATGTATTCTATGCATTAAGGTGAAAAACCTTCTGTGCTGCAGCTTCCCCCCAGACCTCCCCTTTTTCTTACCTGAGCCCGATCCGATCCAGCGATGTGCACGAGCGCAGTGGCTCTAGCTGCTGTCGCTCTTCTCATTGGACAGATTAATAGCAGCAGAAGCCATTGGCTGTGACTTGGGAGCGTGTACAACTGTCTGTGTCAACAGGCACATCATCGGGACTCGATAGCGAGCCCGCATGTGTGCCCCTATGGAAAGCGGCTCTCCGTGGGAGCACCCGATGAAGAGGAGCGGCCTGGAGCACCAGCGGGGGACCCCAGAAGATAAGAAGTGATCGGGGCTGCTCTGTGCAAAACCCTTGTACAGAGCAGGTAAGTATGGCTTGTTTGTTTGGCATGTTTGTTATTAAAAAAAAAAAAAAATCTAATGTTTACAACCACTTTAAGAGGGAAATCCCCTCTAACGTCAAAGGCCCCTTTCACACTGAGGCGTTGCAATAACGCGCTAAAAACGATTAGCGTTATTACCGCGTTTTTACCGCATTAGTGCTAAAAATAACGCTAACACCTATGCGTTTTTAGCACGTTCTTACCGTGTTTTGCGGTAAAAAGGATTATTTGGTATCCCACAATCCTCCACTCTACTGCGGTCATGTGACCTTCCCACAGCTTCTGGGTGTTTTTACCGCGTTTTACCGCGTTTTTACAGCGGTACTCATTCATTTCAATGGGGATAGGCGTTTTTACAGCGCTATTTTATGCGCCCCAAAGATGCTCCAAAAAAGCTGTTTGCAGGATTTTTTCCAACGCACTGCCAGCACAACGCCTCAGTGTGAAAGCCCTCACGGCTTTCACATTGAGAATGCTGGGGCAGGATTATTTCAGGCGTTTTTACAGCGCTATTTTTATCGCTAAAACGCCTGAAAAACGCCTCAGTGTGAAAGGGGCACAAGAACGTTCCCCAACGGTACACAAACAGAAAGGAAAAAAAAACTAGCAGGGGTTTTACTTTTAACCCTTCCCTAGAAGGGGTTTTAATAAAGTTAAAGTGGATGTAAACCCTCCATACACCCAGTGAAGTGAACAGCCTCAGATGATACACAGGGATGAAACACATCTCCCTACATAGGTTTTACATGTATATCTGCTGTCTTCACATTTATATACTGTTTAGAAAGTTGAGATCATGTTAGGAGATTTTTTCTTCCTATTTAACAAAGAGTGTGATGTCTGGGCATACAGCCAAGATAGCTAACATTGCTGATTGGAGGAAACGCACACACCCCCTCTCATCATAGGCAGAGACTCTCAGAGGTGTTTTGTAATAGGACCTGCTCTCTGCTAATCTATTTAAGCAACCTCCCCGGACAGAAGATTCAGGCTGCTTTTGTCTAAAAAGTCTGAGAATTTGTCAGGAGTTACTAGGCTGATGACAGAGGAACTGTTCAGAAGAGAGCTATAGGACTTAGCTCATTGAAGAGGGATAACAAAATACTGCAGATATATGTATCCAGCTCAAATTTCAGGAATCGGGTTAATACATATATTTCATTTCAGGGGGTTCAGCTGAGATCAAGGGTCTCATGGAAAACTGCGGCACCACCTTTTTATAGACTATGCATTCAGATATACCCTTGTCCTTATATCCATTTTCTGTCTTCTGTCTGGTGCTGGAGCTTATAATGTCATTGAAAAAAACAAAGTTTTTCTCGTCGTGATTCTTCTCAAGCCTGCCTTGCCTACACACGATCATGAAAAAAAATGCTCAAGCAAAGCGCGGTGACGTGCGAAATGTACGACGGCACTATAAAGCGGAAGTTCCATTCGGATGGCGCCACCCTTTGGGCTGCTTTTGCTGATTCTTGTGTTAGTAAAGTTGGTGAGAGACGATTCGCGCTTTTCAGCCTCATGCTTTTCAGTCCGTTACAGCGTGACAAATGTACCATCTCCATTACGAAAGCTAGTTTTACCAGAACGAGCGCTCCCGTCTCATCACTGCGCGTTTTTTTCACGTCGTTAAAGCCAACACACGGCCGTTTTTCATGACGAGAAAAACGACGACGTGAAAAACGACGAGAAAAATTAGAGCATGTTCCAAATTTTTAATGCCCATTTTTCAGGTCGTGAAAAATGCTCTGAAGCCCACACGCGATCGTTTTTAATGACCAAATAAAAAAATGGCATTGTGTGTACGCGGCATAAGTCTGAAAAAAAAAATCAGCACCCTGCATTCAGGGAAAAGTTGAGCACATGACCCTGTAACTTTTATTTCTGCTTCTAAACATAACTATTTTCTTATGACAGAAGAAAATATCTGCTCTGACCTCATCTGAGGCAGAAGGATAGTAGATGACAATTTGAGTGCAATTGACAAAGCCGACATTTAATTAGTATGGTAAACGCTAATTATTTTGAGACAATCTTACAGGAAGAACTTCTCTTCTTTAGTTGGTGAGGTCACATGTCCACACTGGTTGATAAGCTGTTGCCTAGCAACCTGTAATCTCTAAGAAAACAATGATAATAGGAAGTAATTGTTTACTTACTGTACTTGCTATTTTTCCTCTAAGATTTGCAGCTTATGCAGTGGAATGGAATTAGACATCGATCACTGGGCTCAGTCATCATACTGAACTTTTGGAAGAGCCATAAGCCGATCATACCTAGATGAAAATTTGTTTAGTTCAGCAGGGACCAGCTGAATTTCGTTCCATGTATGGGCAAGGAAGGTTGAACAGAACTCGATCTACCAACTAACTTCTGTAAAACCACCCTGTTGGATTTTCCCCACTCGATCAGTGTCTCAGGCTATAGCTGGCAGCGCAGATCAATGTATTCTGATGGCAGGGAAGTCTCGCTGCAAAATCACAATACAATAGTGCAGCTGGGAGGATTCCCCCATCCACAACGAATGTGTGAATGTGGGAATCTAGTCATTTTTTTCTGTTCATCCCACTGGTTGAACAAAAAAAAACAACCTTATCTATAGGCTGCTTTACCTAATTGCCGACCAACTGCGGCAGTTATACTGCGGCAGGCTGGCTCGGCTATGCGAATCGCCGTACCGGTATGGCGGCCCCTTTAATGGCTATAGCATTCACGCGCACGATGCCGGAGCCGATTCGTGTGGCCGGCGGCCTCGATGTCCGCCGGCCACCCGTGACCGCTCCACAGAGAGCCAGAATGGGGATCTGTCAATGTAAACATTGTGTCAGGGGAGCAAAGAGAAATCGACTGTTCCTAGTGATCAGGAACAGCAATCTCTCTGTACTCCTAGTCAGTCCCCTCCCCCCACAGTTAGAAACACCTCCCTAGGACACACTTAACCCCTTGGTCCCCCATTAGTGTTAACCCCTTCCATGCCAATGTCATTTATACAGTAATCAGTGGCTACTTTTAGATCTGATCACTGTAAGACCCCTTTCACACTGTGCCACCCATAGCGTCGGCGGTAAAACGCCGCTATTTTTAGCGGTGTTTTACCGTCAAATTTGCGGCACATTTCGGCCGCAAGCTGGGCGCTTTTAACCCCCGCTAGCGGCCAAGAAAGGGTTAAAACCGGTACGGCGGCACTGCCCATTGATTTCAATGGGCAGGAGCGCATTAGGAGCGGTGAGTTTGCCGCTCTTAATGCGCTCCAAAGAAGCTGCTGGCAGGACTTTTTCTGATGCCCTGCCAGCGCACCACTCCAGTGTTAAAAGCCCTCGGGCTTTCACACTGGAGTGAATAGAGCAGCTGTTTTAGGGCGGATTGCAGGCGCTATTTTTAACACTATAGCGCCTGCAAAACGCCCTCAGTGTGAAAGGGGTCTAATAATGTCACTGGTCCCAAAAAAGTGTCTGATCTGTCTGCCACAATGTCGCAGTCCCGCTAAAAATCACTGATCACCGCCAATACTAGTAAAAAATAAAAATTAACAATCCAAATCTTATAAATAAATCCCCTATTTTGTAGACGCTATAACTTTTGCGCAGACCAATCAATATACGCTTATTGTGATTTTTTTTTAAACAAAAATATGTAGAAGAATACATATCGGCCTGATGAAGAAACTTGTTTATGTTTTAGGGGGGATTTTTATTATAGCAAAATGTAAAAAATATAGATTTGTTTTCAAAAGTTTCGCTCTTTTTTTGTTTATAGCGCAAAAAAGAAAAACCACAGAGGTGATCAAATACCACCAAAAGCATGTTCTATCTGCGGGGAAAAAAAGGACCTAAATTTTGTTCGGGTATAGCGTCACAATTATCAGTTGAAGCGACGCAGTGCCGTATTGCAAAAAATGGCCTGGTCATTAAGGGGGTAAATTCTTCCGGGGCTGAAGTGGTTACTGTAAACCTTAGTTTCAATAAAATGCTTTCTAAACTTCTTGTTGCCAACATATTGCATACATGTGGCTCGAAGAGAGTGGGCTTTGACTCCAACACGCCACACACTTGTATCCATGGGCTTTCTGTGCTAAGAGTGTGCTCAGTGCATCCTCCCAGCACAGTGATCGAGCTGTCAAAGACAGTTCTCATTCTCTTCTCATGATCGGCAATCAGAAGAACCGCCTCCAGGTTGCCATATTGCATTGAATTTGGAAGGAAATTGAAAAAGAAAGGTCATTTTAATAACATTAAATTGCAGCAATTGAATATAATTTTTTTTATTCGCAATTTTGTCCTCCACAAAAGTGGTGTTGCCCCTTAAGGCATTAGTCCCCCACAAGTGAGAGAAAATTTCTGTAAGAGACACCAAAGATGCAGTAAAACAAGACGGTTGAGCTGCAGTTTTACAGCCCCCTGAAATGCAGTCCAAACGTGGATCGCACTTTAGAGGACACTGCATGTGTGTACAAGCCCATACTTAGTAAAGGTTCAGGTGCTTCCATTAGTGAAGGGCTAATGCACATGGCGGTTTTGCCTGTACAGCGTACAGTGCTTTTTTGGGTGAAAAGGAAGCACAGTTGCAGCATACAGCCCACTGCAAGCCGCCTTGTCAAAAATCAATGACAGGCTGAAATACATGGCGGCTGTACTCTGTTCCAAGCAGGACGTGTGTTTAGGGCCATATGCGTTCAGGGATTTATGCCCCAAATGCAGGCATTCCACATCCCTGAATGCATATGGCCCTAAACACAGGTACCACCACTTCGTATTTCCCATGTCCCACCACAGAAAAAAAAGGGTGTCCACTGGATCAAGCTGTTCATCAGTTCTTGCAAGGCCTTCCATTGGCCACACTGATGCTGGGTCATTCTTATCCTGCTGACCACTGGCTGGGTTATTATTCAGCCCACTGACCACAGACATTGGGGTACTTATCACCGCAAGAGCTAAAGTGGAGATTTCTTTTTTTTTTTTCATAACTAAACAATTTAAACCAAATCTGTCACTTAAAGTGTTACTAAACCCAGGACCCTGCATTCACTATATCTGGTTTCCCACATTACACAGGACATGGAAATGCAATTATTTTTAATAAATATAAACTGCTAAATACCTTTTCTCATCAGCAGTATATAGCAGTCTTGTGACTTTTATACGTGTCTGGTTAAAGCTTGTAGGAGGAGTTTTCATTCTCCTCTGACTGACCTATGAGGCTGCAGGACTGTCTGGACAGTGCTGATTGGCCCTGTGCTGATCACATGCACCCTCCCAAGAAAAAAATAAAAATACTCACCAAACTGAGCATGTGCAGGGTGACTCCAAAGGCTCTGTTCTATCAGGAGATGGATTGGGGACAGCGGAAGAAGGGGAGGATCAGAGAAGACAGGATCAAACAGCCATTTTACACAATGCAGATGATTATCCACAGTGAGTAAAACAAGCATGCTTTACTGCATATACAGACTGATTTTACTGTTGTGGGTTTAGTAATACTTTAACCACTCAAGGACAGGAAGGATTTGCCCCCTTAATGACCAGGCCATTTTTTGCAATACGGCACTGCGTCGCTTTAACTGACAATTGTGCAGTCGTGCGACGTTGCACCCAAACAAACGTTATGTCCTTTTTTCCCCACAAAGAGATCTTTCTTTTGCTGGTATCTGATCACCTCTGCGGTTTTTATTTTTTGCGCTATAAACAAAAAAATGAGCGACACTTTTGAAAAAAAAAATATTGTGTTTTTTACTATTTGCTATAATAAATATCCCAAAACTTTTTTTTTAAAGAACAAATTTCTTCATCAGTTTAGGCCAATATGTATTATTCTACATAAAGAAACAGGAAAAAGGAGATGGGACTATAGCGGTGCTTGGATAAATTGGTACCATGACAATGGAAGACTTGAATTCTATATATTTTTGGTTAAAAAAAAATCGCAATAAGCATGTATTGATTGGTTTGCACAAAAGTTATAGCGTCTACAAAATAGGGGATAGATTTATGGCATTTTTATTTTAATTAGCTGCGATTTTTAGCGGGAATGCGACATTGCGACGGACAGATCAGACATTTTGGGACCATTGACATTTATACAGCGATCAGTGCTATAAAAATGCACTGATTACTGTGTAAATGTCACTGGCAGGGAAGGGGTTAACACTAGGGGGCGATCAAGGGGTTAAATGTGTTCCCTGGGAAGTGTTTCTAACTGTGGGGGGAGGGGACTGACTGGAGGAGGAGAGAGATCGCTGTTCCTAATCACTAGGCACAGCAGATCTGTCTCTCCTCTCCTGTCAGAACGGGGATCTGTCTGCTTACATTGACAGATACCCGTTCTGGCTCTCTGTGGATCGATCGCGGGTGCCGCATGCGTGTTCCCCTCCTATCGCTCTTAAAGCGTCCGGCGTACACCTACGACGATTTGCCCAGGAGAGCCAACCTGCCGCAGTATAATGACGGCGGCTGGTCCTTAAGCGGTTAAATAAAATGGCCAATAAGCGTGCCTCTGCAAAGAAGAAAGTAAACACTTTCCTCCTTGGATGCCCGCACCTCGGGGTACTGATGTGATGCAGACAAATTGACGCCTGAAGCTGACACT
This sequence comes from Rana muscosa, assembly GCA_029206835.1. Taxonomy (NCBI): domain Eukaryota; kingdom Metazoa; phylum Chordata; class Amphibia; order Anura; family Ranidae; genus Rana; species Rana muscosa. The sequence continues at coordinate 1,139,824,897 of CM055116.1, read as the reverse complement.
TCTAGGAGTGTTAATTTCCTGGTTTACCACAGAACTCAATGGTTCTTACTACTGGCTGAGTAACCAGGGGTCATCAGAAGGACTCAGTGAAAGTAGTGGGGGGCTGGGAATCTAACACTCCTGAAAGTGCTAAATTCTGAAGATTATTTAGGTGGTGATTGCTCTGCATTGAGCAGCATGTGTATGTATGTGTCTAGGATGTATGTAGGAACATATATACTTTATGTACTGTATATTCATATATCTTTGTGCATTATACAGTGGGGCAAAAAAGTATTTAGTCAGCCACTAATTGTGCAAGTTCTCCCACTCAAAAAGATGAGAGAGGCCTGTAATTGTCATCATAGGTATACCTCAACTATGAGAGACAAAATGTGGAAACAAATCCAGTCAACCACATTGTCTGATTTGGAAAGAATTTATTTGCAAATTATGGTGGAAAATAAATATTTGGTCACCTACAAACAAGCAAGATTTCTGGCTCTCACATACCTGTATCTTCTTCTTTAAGAGGCTCCTCTGTCCTCATCTCAATTCCTGTATTAATGGCACCTTTTTTAACTTGTTATCAGTATAAAAGACACCTGTCCACAACCTCAAACAGTCACACTCCAAACTCCACTATGGTGAAGACCAAAGAGCTGTCAAAGGACACCAGAAACAAAATTGTAGACCTGCACCAGGCTGGGAAGACTGAATCTGCAATAGGCAAGCAGCTTGGTGTGAAGAAATCAACTGTGGAATCAATAATTAGAAAATGTAAGACATACAAGACAACTGATAATCTCCATCGATCTGGGGCTCCACGCAAGATCTCACCCCGTGGGGTCAAAATGATCATAAGAACGGTGAGCAAAAATCCCAGAACCACACGGGGGGATCTAGTGAATGACCTGCAGAGAGCTGGGACCAATGTAACAAAGGCTACCATCAGTAACACACTAGGCCGCCACGGACTCAGATCCTGCAGTGCCAGACGTGTCCGCCTGCTTAAGCCAGTACATGACCGGGCCCATCTGAGGTTTAATAGAGAGCATTTGGATGATCCAGAAGAGGACTGGGAGAATGTCATATGGTCAGATAAAACCAAAGTAGAACTGTTTGCTAGAAACACAACTCGTCGTGTTTTGGAGGAGAGAGAATGCTGAGTTGCAACCAAAGAACATCATACCTACTGTGAAGCATGGGGGTGGCAACATCAAGCTTTGGAGCTGTTTCTCTGCAAAGGGAACAGGACGACTGATCCGTGTACATGAAAGAATGAATGGGGCCATGTATCGTGAGATTTTGAGTGCAAACCTCCTCCCATCAGCAAGGGCATTGAAGATGAAACGTGGCTGGGTCTTTCAGCATGACAATGATCCCAAACACACCGCCCCGGGCAACGAAGGAGTGGCTTCATAGGAAGCATTTCAAGGTCCTGGAGTGGCCTAACCAGTCTCCAGATCTCAACCCCATAGAAAACCTTTGGAGGGAGTTGAAAGTCTGTGTTGCCCAGCAACAGCCCCAAAACATCACTGCTCTAGAGGAGATCTGCATGGAGGAATGGGCCAACATACCAGCAACAGTGTGTGAAAACCTTGTGAAGACTTACAGAAAACGTTTGACCTCTGTCATTGCCAACAAAGGATATATAACAAAGTATTGAGATGAACTTTTAATATTGACCAAATTCTTATTTTCCACCATAATTTGCAAATAAATTCTTTCCAAATCAGACAATGTGATTGTCTGGATTTGTTTCCACATTTTGTCTCTCATAGTTGAGGTATACCTATGATGACAATTACAGGCCTCTCTCATCTTTTTAAGTGGGAGAACTTGCACAATTGGTGGCTGACTAAATACTTTTTTGCCCCACTGTAAGTAGCTTTTTCACAGAAAGTTTTACATCAGAGTTGCTGGTCCATGAGACAATCAAGATGGAAAAAAATGCACTTATAGCAAGTACAGGTTAGGGGAATTAGCTCAACCACCTCTGAATTATTAAGATCGTTATTGTGGAATCTCATTAAGCCGCGATGGTGCATTGAGGATTTCCCTGAGTTTGGCGAGCCATGTGTCAGAAGTCTCCATTAATGTGACGTGTGTGAGTCAGACTTCTTGGGAGCCTCATTCATATTTAACAGTATTGACTGCGGTGGGGGAGAGTAGAGAAGATCATTGTGGATTCGAGTTGTGTATCTGCCATAATGTGCGCCGGAGATTGATGACGCTACACGTGTGGCAGATACATTGACATTTAGAAAGTGGAAGCCTGGATAACATTGATTCCTACATGTGTTCTTCAATGGCAGACGCAGGAAGTACTACATCAAACATCATAAGATTTATATAAGGTACTTCTGTATTATCACTGGCCCCAAAACTCAGCTATATCTTCAGCTTGTATCATGTTTGGACTGCGTCATCCTCAGAGTCTTAGCCTGGAAGGCCATTTATCAGCATAACAAACAGTAAAAGCTTGCCTAACCTGATCTGATAATTGGAGAAAAGCATGGTGAGCAAATAAATTCGTTTTTTTGTCTGTAGCAACCAGGCTGTGTTCAGTTGTTGTGAACAATAGTCCCATTTTTGCTTCATTTTTTTCCAGTTTTCCTAACTCAGATCTAAGATCACATTTATGTTATCATACAGTTGATTTTGGGTGTACACTGGTTCCGAGGAACTGAACATATGTAGGTATACACATATTCCCAGGAACTAAATGTACACTATATTGTCAAAAGTTTTGGGACACCTGCCTTTACACTCACATGAACTTTAATGGCATCCCAGTCTTAAGCCTCGTACACACGACCGGTTTTCTCGGCAAGAAACTACAAGAAAACTGTTGGGAGAGCTTTCTTGCCGAGAAAAGCGTGCGTGTGTACGAGGCTTTCAGGTTTCTCGTCAAGAAAACTGCCCAGAATCTCGACGAGAAAAAAAGAAGACCTGCTTTCTTTTTTCTCGTCGGGAGTCTCAGTTTTCTCGTTGTGATTCTCGTCAGACTGTATTTGGACGAGAAAACCGTTCGTGTGTATGCTTTTCCGAGTCTTCAAAAACCGCGCATTGTCAGAATCAAGTATAAGACGGGAGCGCTCCTTCTGGTAAAACTAGCGTTCATAATGGAGATAGCACATTCGTCACGCTGTAACGAACTGAAAGCACGAAGACTGAAAAGCGCGAATCGTCTCTCCTCAAACATTTGCTAACACGCGGTAACACGAGATCAACAAAAGCAGCCCAAGGGGTGGCGCCATTGGAATAGAACTTCCCCTTTATACTGCCGTCGTACGTGTTGTACGTGACCGCGCTTTACAACGACGAGATTTTGGATTGACAGTGTGTATGCAAGGAAAGCTTGACAAGAATCTCGTTAAGCTTGACAAGAAACCCGTCGAGAAAAACAATGTTTTTTTTGCGAGGAGATTCTCGGCCGTGTGTACTAGGCTTTAGTCTGTAGGGTTCAATATTAAGTTGGCCCACTCTTTGCAGCTATAACAGCTTCAACTCTTCTGGGAAGGCTGTCCACAAGGTTTAGGAGTGTGTCTATGGGAATGTTTGACCATTCTTCCAGAAGCGCATTTGTGAGGTCAGGCACTGATGTGGACGTGAACAAAGGTGTTCTATTGGGTTGAGGTCAGAACTCTGTGCAGGCCAGTCAAGTTCCTCCCCCTCAAACTCGCTCATCCATGCCTTTATGGACAAGGATTAAAAAAATAAAAAATAAATAAGATATGTGGAAAAAGTCTGGTATTTTGCTTCTTAGCCAACTTTATAAAAATTATGTTTTGCAATCATTTGATAAATTGAAAGCGAAATATAATTTGTCTAATAAATTATTTTTTTAGTATTTACAGCTACAACATGCTTTGCAGAGCCAAGCAAAGACCGTTTTATTAAAATACAATCCTTCATCAATTCTAGGTTTGGCAGTAACTACAAGACGTGCTAAACAAGGACTATATACTCTTTTATACAAACAATAGCTAGAATTAATTCACAAGAGGGTAGTTTTGGAGGGTGGCGTAGAGATCTAGAGACACTTATACCGCGTACACACAATCGGAATTTCCGACACCAAATGTTCGATGTGAGCTTTTGGTCGGATATTCCGACCGTGTGTAGGCTCCATCGGACATTTGCTGTCGGAATTTCCAACAACAAACAAATGATTGAGAGCTGGTTCTCATTTTTTCCGACCGCAAAAGTTCTTGTCGGAAATTCCGGCCGTGTGTATCCAATTCCGACGCACAAAAACTCTACGCATGCTTGGAATCAATTTGACGCATGCTCGGAATCATTGAAATTCATTTTTCTCGGCTCGTTGTAGTGTTGTACGTCACCGCGTTCTTGGCAATCTAAATTTCCGAGCAACATTTGTGTGACCGTGTGTATGCAAGACAAGTTTGATCGGAAATCCATTGGAAAAAAATCCACGGTTTTGTTTTTGGAAATTCCGATCATGTGTACGCGGCATTAGTGATGAGGAATAGGAGCAAGCTTTGAAGAATGTATTCAAGGTATCTTTATCCTCCACACAGTGTTTGACTCCATTATTTATCATCCATAGAGCCCATTACACTCCTTTAAAACTGTACTCCTGGGGTAAAGCAACTACATCAAATCGTCCAAGATGCATTGGTACAAGTAAACTAATACCGCGTACAAGCGACCGTTTTTCATGACGAGAAAAATGCAATTTTTAAAAATGGTCGTGAAAAAGGGTTGTGTGTATGCTCCAGAGCATTTTTGTTGATGAGAAAAATGCCCGAAAAAAAAATTAGAACCTGCTCTATTTTTTTCTCGTTGTTTTTCACGTTGTTATTTTTAACATCGTGAAAAACGGTCGTGTGTATGCTTTTACGAAGGGAAAAAAAACCCTGCATGCTCAGAATCAAGTATGAGACGGGAGCGCTCGTTCTGGTAAAACTAGCGTTCGTAATGGAGATAGCACATTCGCCACGCTGTAATGGACTGAAAAGTATGAAGACTGAAAAGCGCAAATCGTCTCTCACCAAAATTTATTAACACGAGGATCAGCAAAAGCGTCCCAAAGGGTGGCGCCATTCGAATGGAACTTCCCCTTTATAGTGCCGTCGTACGTGTTGTACGTCACTGCGCTTTGCTCGAGCGTTTTTTTTCATGAACGTGTGTATGCAAGGCAGGCTTGAGAGGAAACACGAAAAATCACGTTTTTTTTCATGACATGAATAACGGTCGTGTGTACGCGGCATTAGACATATACTGTGGCCATGTCCCAAATTGCATTGCTACTGGAAGTCTGTATTTGATATTTTCAATTCCATGTGCTCTACACAAGTACAGCCTGATCCAAAAATAGCATTACTAGGGATTATATCGGAAGATATCCTCCCAGTTGAAGTGCATGTGATGTGGTTGAGAACTATGTATACGGATCGAAAACTTATACTACAAAAATGGATATCAAACTATCCACCAATGATAGATCAATGGATCAAAGCAATTCATCTTAATTTAAGACGAGAGGAACTGACATATAAACATAGGAGATGTCCTAAAAAATTTGGAAAGATCTGGCATTGGTGGTTAGTCTTCAATCCTCAGTTGAGTATATTAATGACATGGAAAATTAATAAAGAGATATAATCTTGGAGGGAAATAATTACATAATTATTGTATAATAATACAATGTGAAAATGTAATAAAATGTATTTGATTGAAAAAAAAAAGAGCCTGGACTGGATTTGTGACATCAGCCATCAGCGCTCTTTAGGATAGAAATAAAACTAAGTGCAGGTCTGTGATTCTCAGGAGAAGTTTGGCCAAAAGTGCTTTGGCCATACTTCTACTTTGAACAATTTGCTAAGCAGCCCTATGAATTGTAGTTATGCCCCTGGCATTATTGTGTTCCTCAAAACTTAACATTTTTGTACACTTGTTCCCAGGAAATCATTTGATCCCTACTCAGAGCATCACTGGTAAATTTGCCATTCATCCAATCAATCTGCATGTAAATTCACTTTGTGCGAATTGGGCAAAAATAATTGTTCCTTATGCCACGTACACACGCTCGGAATTTCCAATAGTAAAAAGTAAGACGAAATTTTTTCATCGTATGCCCCATCTGACTTTTTCCGTCGGTAATTCCGACGGAATTAGATAGAGAACATGTTCTCTTTTTTTCCGTTCGTCTGGATGCAATTCCGACGGACTATGAACCACGCATGCTCGGAAACAATTTGACCCATGCTCGGAAGCATAGAACTTAATTTTCTCGACTCGTCGTAGTGTTTTACGTCACCGCGTTCTTGACAGTCGGATTTTAGTGTGACCGTGTGTATGCAAGACAGCTTGAGTGGAATTCCGTCGGAACTCCGTCGGAAAAACCCGTTGGAGTTTATTCCAACGGAAATTCCCCTTGTGTCTACAAGGCATTAGGCTATTTTTTCTTTCCTGCCAAATGGTCTTTTTTTTTGGGCAGTAGTAAAATACTGTGTTACTGCCATGGATGTAGCTGAAGAGCATAGGAGATATATATGTAACTGTAACAAGAGATACAATGTAACAGTTCAAGAGAATGCTAGAGGGAATTGGCAAATAAATGTAACAAATGGTTACTTTTATTTGAAAATGCCCTCTTGAAAGGTTATATTTATTTGCTAATTCCCTTGATTGTTCTCTAGAACCAGGTTCTTGGTGCCATTTAAATAAGCCTTGTTATTTAATATTTATTGCAGGACTAGGATTTTCTTAAGGACAAGGAAGCCCAAAATCATGTATTTTATATAGTTAGTTCTACAATCTTAATTACCGTATGCTTGGGGGTTATGGTGATTGCCATGAACTGTAGTTGCTTGAACCCCCTCTTGGCCATTCAGGGATTGCGAGGAGGCCGAGTTCATGCTACGCAAAGCAGAATTACCAGAGTAGAATATACCGTACTAGATCATTTGATCTAGTATGGTACAATATAATATAATTATTGAAATATAATATGTATGTAGCACACAGACCCCACTTTTCTTCGCCAATAGCGGGGCACACCTGCTACTTGCCCGGTATCCCCTCCCTGTGTATAGAGAGGAGCGAGCGGTGTTATTGTTGGGTCTTGCAGCAATTACCTCTCTAGAGTGGATCCCTTCTCTCCGTTGTCTAGGCAGAAATCTTTCAGAATAAGGCCAATGTCCACACAGGAGTAAAACCCAATCAGCAAGGTTTTATTCTTTATACTTGCGGTAAACTTGAAAAGAGAGAGTAGGAAGTTGAGAAAGTAGGGGAAGGTTCAGGCACGCAACACTTAGAGCTCAGTGTCAGTCTTTTTGTCGCCACTCAAGCCTGAGTGGGTATTGCTCACCCAGATACTCCCTTTAAGAGCGGTCCTAGCAGCTGGGATGGAACACGGACAATAGAGACGATGAATCCCTCTTTAGGCGAGTTTCCAGGCCTCTTCCCGAGACAGCAGTATCGTCGCTAATCTCCTCTGGGACTGATCCTCCCCTGGACTCCTTTCCTAAAGGTGGGCTCCCTACAAGTGGGCAGCCTGGGGTTCTTCTCTGAGGTGTAGGCCCTTGCCAGCAGAGCCGGGCCTACATTGCAGCATCGAAACCTCGGGCTGAAGGTGCCCGAGGCCCAAACACACTCGCGCACCTCGTGCCACGCGGGCCACGAGGCACACTTACAGGACCGAAGGTCCCCTGGAACGCCCCACGCCTAATGGCGTCTGCTCCTTATGTATCCTCTCCCAGCATGCACAGCGGGTTGACCACGCCCACTGCACGGCTGCCGAGAGAGGACACCCAAGGTGCTGTGATACCCCTTGTAGTTCAATCTTTACCAGCGGTGACAGTGCCACCTACATGCAACAGAGAACACTACAGCCAGGCAGTATCACACCCAGAGCAGAAGCAATAATGAATCAGTGATTGGTCTGAGCCCAACTACCGGCTCAGACTACCCCTAAATTTCCACATAGCGACCCCAAATATTGGGGGGCGCCACATGTATAATAAAATTAGGATTTTTTGTAGTGAATTTTGTTTTCCCCTAATACAATTTATGGGTAGAGCAGTAAATGTTTTAAGATGCAATACTTTTGGGTATTGCCGGGATTTTTTTTGCTCTCTGTTTTCCCCGAACAAAGACACATTTAGGCACTATTCAGGATCGGCATCTAGTTCCTGCTCCAAGATGTTGGCACAATCAGGTAAATCCCGATGCCTGTGCAGCTTTCATTGGTATTCACAAATGTTTCCCACAGATTGGATCCCGCTGTAGCCTCTTACCTTGTGAGTTGCTACCATTTTGCAGTCTAATCACTGGAGGAGAGGAAATTGAGAAAACTCTTGTTCCTGCCTGTTTCTGAGCTATGATATCGCTTAGGTCAGCTGTGTCAAGCTCAATTTCACTGCGAATCGCATCAGCAGTGTGGTTGCCCTCAAAAGGCTGGTTGTATCAGAGTTCAGGATTACGCTAGGTACAGAGTGCAGAGTTCAGGAGTGCGCTATGTACAGAGTGCAGAGTTTAGGGCTGTGCTATATATGGAGTACAGAGTTCAGAAAAACTGGGTTCAAGGGCCACATGACAAGACCCGGTGGGCCGGATCGGCCCGTGGGGCTTGTGGTTAACACAAATGGCTTAGACCACTTATCTGGAACTCAAGGGTGGCTTTTAATTATAAAAAAAGTTAATTTCTTATTCATTAATGGCAAATTCCACATTCAGTTATGGGGCTAGAGTTAGTATACAATGGACTACAAGTGTGGTGATGTCACTGCATGTGTGCTCTATTGAAAATTCTTAGTCCCTCTGCCCTGGTGGCAGATGGAACTTGTGGTCCCTCCATTCACAGATCTATATGAATGGATGATGCAGCTGTGTGGGTGGAGCCACGCACATCTTCACTAAATTCAGAAAATAAACAGAAGCATATTTATGTGTGTATGTATGTGTGTGGTGGTGGGGGTGTGATGTTGGGGAGGTAGTGGGCTGGGGAATGTCACCATATTCTATGCTATAGGTACAACATGAAACATGGTCCTAAAAATGATACTGTTGCTGATTTTTGTGATATGCCAGGAAGTATTAGGTAGACTTGTAAAGTTACTAAGAGGTTTACTTTAAAATCATGTTATAGTAAAATAAAAATAATAAAAACAACAAAAAACAGCATCAAACAGTACTATGACCAGAGCCTCAGCAAAAAGGGCAGTATAAAGGGCAGGGGCGGATCCCTGCCTATGCAAATAGTGACAGCAAGAAAGTCGTTATTTGCATAATTTGCATATGTTCTTCTGGAAGAGTTCTTGGCAGCCTTGCTTTGACATACCATATAAAAACTACGTGCTACAACATGCTTGCATATAATCCATGTGTGCCACAGGTTTACATTACGTTGTATATAATTAGAGGACTGAATGTGGGGCACTTCAAATCTAGCTGGAAATCGCAGTCTTGTAAAAGGATAAATGAATGAAAAGGATTTACAGCAGTGGCTATCGTAATTGCTTGAAAAGTGTTTTTCCTTTTTGGCCTGGGGTCCCTCTTTAACTTTTCCACTTGCATATCTGGGTGATGTTGAATCGTCATGTTATGATAAAGTGGAAAACAAACTGCAGGCAAACGCACCCACTCAGTAATTCGCATACCGTGCTGAGTATTCTCTAATGCTGTTTACTCTTTGGTGTCTAACCATGATGAATCTGCAATTGCAGAATCTAAGCTGCTTATCCCTAATTCACTTGAAAAACAAAATGTTGGAAAATCCCCTCGTAAGCACATTGTCAATTCCTTGCTGCAGAATTCCATAGCTTTGCACTCGGATACACTGTGTAATGTCAACATTGACATTAATCTGTTCAAGTGCTGGCCTAAGCCATAAAAATATTCCCTTAAAGCTGAATTCCAGGCAAATAACTAAATACAACTATAAAGGAGCCATTTTACCTGCCAGATGATTTCTATTTCTGTCCATCCACTCCTGAGATTTACACATTCCCGTCATGCAGAACAGTCTGCTGGTGACAGCACTTACAGCAAAGGAACGCAGTGATGTCATCTTCCCACCCCCTGCCTGCTGAATGGACAGTGAAAGCGCAGCAGGAGACAGATGGGCTTATCCTTCTGCTCACTCTGCCGGTTCATTCTCAATATATTTTCATACAACCTGCCAGATTGGCTCCCAGTCTTGCCCCACCCTCTCCCAGTCTAAGCCTCACTATATAGGGTAATGTAACGCTGACAGCATGTTAAATGCTGGTACTTACACTAGTTGCATTAATAATAATAATATTTAAATGAACATAGAGCTAAATGAATGTTTACCTTTTATATCTGCCTGGAGTTCAGAACTTCATGGTGTTGGCGCTATTACTTTTAGTACTCAATAAGGTTAGTGGTTTGTTTTTTTTTGCTTTAAAACTGAAGTCTAGGTATGATGTTTGTTGCATATTTACATTGATCCAGCTAGGACCAATGAAGGTATTGATATTTTTTTCTTGAGGGACCACCATGGAAGGTGACAATTACTGTAGTAGTCAGTGCTGCCACAGTGATTCCCACAACTTACCCCCTTCCCGACCAGCCACCGCAGTTTTACTGCGGCTGGTTGGCTCCCCTTGGCGAAACAACGTTAACTTATGTCGCTTTGCCTTTTGACCACTAGGGGGCGTGCGCATGCGGCTTGCTGCCAGAGCTGATGCGAGTGCCCGGCGGGCGCAATGACCGCTGGGCACCTGCGATCGCTCGTGACAGAGCGAGAACCCGGATCTGTGTGTGTTCTCTCAGGGGAGAGGAGACTGATCGTGTGTTCATACTAAAGCCTTGTACACACGATCGGATTTCCGTCGGACAAAGTGTAGGACTTTTGTCCGAAGGACATTGGCCGTGAACTTGTTCTGCATACAGACGGTAAAACGTTGTCAGCCAACAAATACGAAACTACGTGTTTTTTCAGCTTTTTAGCGCCACCCTTTGGGCAACTTCTGCTAATGTTGTGCTATAGTTAGCATTGCTTCTGAGCATGCGTGTTTGTACTTATTGTATTGTATTGTACTATGATTATGTTTCAACGGACACACGATCGGATAATCCGACATCACACATTTGTTGTCGGAAAATCCGACAACAATTGTCCGATGGAGCATACAAACAGTCGGATTTTCCGACAAAACCCTTCCATCACACAATTCCCATCGGAAAATCCGATCGTGTGTACAGGCCTTAAAGTGGTTGTAAACCCAACCACACAGCTTGCACCTACAGGTAAGCCTAGATTAAGGCTTACCTGTAGGTGCAAGAAATATCTCCTTAACCTACACGGTTAAGGAGATATTTACTATAAAGCGATGCGCCGATGACGTCACGCGCATGCACACTAGCGGGCTGGCTTCGTTGCCGGTTTTCTGAATGGATCTTGCGTGACGTCATCGCCGCTCCGGGCGATAACAGAAAGAAGATCGTCGGAGAGATGGCGGCGGCGGGGAAGGCACGGAGGAGAACTTCAGGGGCTTCGATCTCAGGTAAGTCGATCATAATGAGCTAGTATGCTATACATACTAGCTCATTCTGAAATTCTCTTGCAGGGTCGATTAAAAAAAAAAAAATGAGAAAGGGTTTACTTCCTCTTTAAGTATGAACACCGATCTCTCTCTCCTCCTAGTAAGTCCCATCCCCCCATAGTTAGATCACACCTAGGTAACACAGTCAACCCCCTTAATTGCCCCCTAGTGTTAACCCCTTCCCTGCCAGTGACATTTATACAGTAATCAGTGCATTTTTATAGCACTAATCGCTGTATAATTGTCACTGGTCCCAAAAATGTGTCAAAAGTGTCCGATTTGTCCGCAATAATATCGCAGTCCCGATTAAAAACCGCTGATTACCGCCGTTACTAGTAAAAAAAAAGAAATAAATCTTCCCGGAAAACAAGCATTGGGTCAGCAGCTGCAGCCAATGGCTGCAGCACTGATCAGTGTATTTTGATGGGGAGGAGCCCCTGCTGTCAGAATACAATAACACAATAGGAGAGATTGCTGCATCTACATCGCTTGTATGGATAGAGTCATCTGTGAGGTTGTTTTCAATCAGTCACTGGTGTGTACTCAGTTTTAGGTTGAGATTGGATTATTGGTTTGGGTGTTTAAAGTTAATAGTATTTAACGCCCAAACTGCTTTTTTCGTTTTGTAGAAGACAGAAAGTAGGGAATTTTCCTTTACTTCACCTTTTATCTGGCATCCACTGTATGGAAAAGAAATAAAGGGAAATCACCTTAATGGGTAAAGATTATGTGTCAGGGATCAGGTTGTGGTCAGATTTAGTGTTTGGGTCGAGGTAAGTATTTGGTATATGTTTGAGGTAGCGGTCATCAAAGACTACCTGGAGGAGCAGGAGTTAAAGAATATGTACAGTAAACAACAATTCTAATTCCTGATATGTGTCTGCTGTACCATGTACTTGTATGAAAAAGTCTCCTGTTCTCTTTGTATTGCTTCCTTTGTGTGAAATGCCAGTCCCTCTGCTTTTCTATTAAAAAAACTGACCACACTAAGCAAGAGAACATACCATGGTCAGTTCTCTAGCTGTGCTGGGAACTCAGCCTGCTCTCCTCCAATCATCAGACTTGTCCTGACACCCCCCCCCCCCCTGCACAGCTATTCACTGGGAAGACCCTCTCTGAGCTTCTTATGCAGCTGAGAACAGAGGGAATGTGATCACTTATAAAAAAAGGGGGAAAAAATGTTGTTATATATATATTTTTATATCTATGCACAAATGTTTTGCCTTTCATTTCTATTTTAAACTGAATGGGTTGTTTGACAAGGTATTTATATACTTTAAATCATGGATATGCAATTAGCGGACCTCCAGCTGTTGCAAAACTACAATTCCCATCATGCCTCTGCCTCTGGGTGTCATGCTTGCTGCTGTCAGAGTCTCGCTATGCCTCATGGGACTTGTAGTTTGGCAACAGCTGGAGGTCCGCTAATTGCATATCCCTGCTTTAAATGATCTGTCCATCCAAAATTATTTCAGTTGAAGAGGAACTTCACCCTCCCCCCAATATATTTTTTCCCCTGATTACCTGATGCGGTGTTCTGCACAGGAAAGATACTCACTCCTCGGTGGATCCAGCATTGTCCTGCTGAGATCCTATTGTCGGCAGTGGGCGCTCAGGTCCCGCACCTCCATCTTCTTCTGGGACATAATCGGGAGGCTCTTCCGGGTTCAGCCATCATCACCTCTCAATGACATACCGCTGGACCTGCCTTCTCCTGCTTTGATGAATGGAATTAAATGTAGTGCTCCTGGTACCTCCTGGGATATACACCTTACATATCCCACCGAGAGCGCTGACATCAATTGCCTAGACGAACGCCAGAGGATGGGGGGGGGGGGACCATAAAACAGTAGGGGGCGTGGGATGGAGATGAGGAAAGTATTCTGAAAGGGTGAAAATCCGCTTTAACCACTTCCATACCAGGCCCATTCTGGCACTCCACACCTACATATAGAAATCATAATTGTTTTGCTAGAAAGTTACTCATAACCCCTAAATATTATATATATTTTTAACAGAGACCCTGGGGAATAAAATGGCGGTCGTTGCAACTTTTTATGTCACACGGTATTTGCGCAGCAATTTTTCAAGCGCAAAAAAAAAATGAATAAAAAAGAAAAAAACACTAAAGTTAGCCCAATTTTTTTGTATAATGTGAAACATGATGTTGCGCCGAGTAAATAGATACCTAACATGTCACTCGTGGAATGGCGCCAAACTTCAGTACTTAAAAATCTCCATAGGAGATGTTTTAAAAAAAATGACATGTTACCTGTTTAGAGTTACAGAGGCGGTCTTGGGCTAGAATTGTTGCTCTCACTCTAATGTTCCCGGCCACACCTCACATGTGTGGTTTAAACGGCATTTACATATGTGGGCGCAACGTACATATGTGTTAGCTTCTGCGGGGACGAGGGGCACGTTAATTTATTTTTTTTTATTGTTTATTTTTTTTTAGTTTTTATTTTTACACTTTACCTTTGAATTCTTTTTTTTTACCACTTCAATACCGGGCACTTTCACCCCCTTCCTGCCCATGCCATTTTTCAGCTTTCAGCGCTGTCACATTTTGAATGACAATTGCGCAGTCATGCAACACTGTACCCAAATACATTTTTTATAATTTTTTCCCCACAAATAGAGCTTTCTTTTGGTGGTATTTGATCACCTCTACAGTTTTTATTTCTTGCGCTATAAACAAAAGAAGAGGGACAAGTTTGAAAAAAACACAATATTTTTTACTTTTTGCAATAATAAATATCCATTTTTTTTTTTTTAACTAATTTTTTCCTCAGTTTAGGACGATATGTATTCTTCTATGGCGATCATCGATTTTTATTGTGACTGCGATATTGCAGCGGACACATCGGACACTTTTGACACATTTTTGGGACCATTCACATTTATACAGCGATCCCTGCTATAAAAATGCATTGATTACTGTATAAATATGACTGACAGGGAAGGGGTTAACACTAGCGGGCGATCAAGGGGTTAAATGTGTTCCCTTGGAAGTGATTCTTACTGTTGGGGGATGGGACTGACTGGGGGAGGTGACGGATCGGTGTCCCGATGTACAAGGGACACACCATCGGTCTCCTTTCCCTGACAGGATTTGGATCACACACAGATCCACGGTCCTGCTCAGTTACTGGGCAATCACGGGTGCCCGGCGGCAATCGTGCGCGCCCCCTAGTGGCTCGGGAAGGCGCGACGTCATATGACGTCTGCCCAGAACGAGAGGCTCTTCGTCCCGCCGTCATTTGACGGCGGGCGGTAGAGTAGTGGTTAAACACTTTTATTCCTTTTACAAGAAATGTAAACACCCCTTGTAATAGGAATACGGCATGACAGGTCCTCTTTACAGAGAGATGTGGGGTCTATAAGACCCCACATCTCTCATCTAGCCTGGAAAGACTGAGATTAAAAAAAAACAATCTTCCTTCCAGTGTTTACAACTGCCAGGGCCGGACGCGACATCATAAAGTCGCACCCGGCCTCCGAAGGTCATAGAGACTGCCGCGGACCATCTGGTAAACTTCTGTCGCTGGCGGATTCCTTCTCCAGAGGGCACCAGAAACACCAGAGAGGGCGGCGGGGGGAACATCCCCTCCTGCCACCTGAAAAAAGTAGCTATGGTTGTTTTTATGGTGCAGGGAATCACCGGTGGAATGATATCCGAATGATATCCGAATGATGACTGCAGCTGCATGTCCCTCTGTCCCTCATTCCTCCTCATTTGTCCCTCATTTTGGTCTGATCTTTATAGATGTATATAAAATGCACTTTTTATATATCAAAAAGTGTTTTCCAGCGCTAAACCTTTCATCCCATTTCTAAATTGCTGCATTTGTAAATTACAAAAGCCAATATTAAAGGAATAATAATGGTAAAAAAAGCACTTGTAGGTTTAACCAATCTTGTTTTCTTTGTACAATTCTCCTTTAAGGGGGCGTGGCAAGGGGTGTGTCCTATGCCTGCATACTTTTGCTGATGGGTGTCCCTCATTCCCATCTCAAAAAGTTGGGAGGTATGCCCATGTAGCCCTTGAAATTCCTGATCTTCTCCCTCCTCATTGTGCAGCACTTCCAGGACGAATCAGAGCGATGCTCTGTGCTGGCGCTGACCAATCAGGATCTCTCAGATCTTTCTCACAAGTGCTGCACAGAGAAAAGAGAAGAGCGGGGATTTAAATTTCTGGACTGCTACATGGGCTGTGTGGGCGTGTTTATTTCCTGTAGTGCAGCTCCCTAAAAAGAGGGTTCAAGAAATACACTGCAACGTAAAATGCATTGCAGTACATCGCTAAGTAGGTTAAAAATAAACGTGTGTGCCATGTGTGGAATAAGCTGTACACTTTTCATTTAAACTCTAAATTGTTATTTTGAGCCCTAATGGAAATGTAAAACATTGGTATAAAAAGCTATTGTTGGTTTTACCAATTATACTTTGAATATTGAGTCTTTGCGGTCTCTGTAAATAAAACTGTGGCAGGAATTTGCCCTTTGCTGATGCACTTTGTGCTAAAAGTTGTCCCTTCTTCTCAGAAAGAGGTATGGAGGTATAATGATGACATGGGCATCTGAGAACTCCAATATGGAGACCTCATTGGCAGAATCCCTGTAAAATGTAAGGAACCGTATAGCACAATAATAAACATGGGAAAACAACCAGCAGATTGCATTTTTCTGTTTCAAATATTTTATTGAATTTTATCATTATCAACAAAATTCCATTAACAGAGCATGTACAATAGTATAGTAGAAAAAGGCGTAATCATTCAGGAAAGTAACTCTTATAAATGTAAATGAAAATAGAGAACCTAGCGGATTGTGGGATAAGATTATGTAACATGAAGTGTCAAAATCATAGCTTCATGGCAGCTATTTGACGACAAGTAATTGAGAAATTAAGTTGATTGAATTAATATAATATAATTATGTCATCTATGAAGAGAATAGAATTGAATGAACCTATAAAGAAATATAAAGTTAATGTGTTGTAGAATAGCTGGGGGAATAAATTAGGCTAAACGAGGTCTTGGCTTGGCTTCATCTGGTGCGAAGGTCAAAAATCCCAACCATTCAAAGCATCTTCTATTACAGTTGGTATATGAGATAATTAACAAGAATAAACCTAGTAGAGGGGATAGGGCACAGAGGGGAGAGAGAAAAAAATGTCCAGGTGGACAAATGGTTAGAGAATCAGGTGAAGGTAATCATAGTGGGGTAGATATTATAATCTCTCAGGGAGAAATTAGTGAACAGTCCAAACCAGGGGGTAAATATTGTTTGATTCAAGGTCTCCATAAAGATTCAAAATTAGAAACTTTATCTAGCAGTATAGCTTCAGTTTTAGCATGTATCATAGATTGTGTGACTCTTTGTTTGACTGATTCTATGCAGAGAGTTTGATTTCCACGCTTTTGCTACAGTTTGTTTAGCTGCCGTGGTTATAAATAAAGTGATTTGAATTGGCGGTGTGTTAGACTCCATTCACACAGGGGCAACACGACTTCCAGCGCGACTTTGGGAGGCAACTTAGACACGACTTGAGTATGAATCACAGCGCGACATGAAGCTACTTACAAGGCAACTTCAAGTTGCCTCCAGGACAGGAGACATTCCAGTGGCCAATCAAACAAGAATCAGCTCTGTGGGAGGGAGGGGTTTGCCTGAGAAATGTATGTTCTCTTCCTGGAAAGTTGCTCCTGTTAAGACAGGGGATCCGACTTCTGAGGCGACTTCCATTGAAATCAATGAGTACAGGTTGCCTAGCAGTCGCCTAGAAGTCGGATTGAAGTAGTACAGGAACCTTTTCTGAAGTCGGAGTGACTGCAGTAGTGTGCATTAAGACGGCTCCATTCACTTACATTGATTTTCTCATGCAGCGCGACTTGAGGCGACTTGAAGTCGGATCCAAAGTTGCCCCTGTGTGAATGGGCTCTTATGATTTGTGGTTTTACAAATTGCATTTTTCACATCGTACTTATTTGATATCGTGCTCAACTATTCCAGATACATTTCTGATTTTTTTTTCACCCCGTGTACGCCATCTGTGTCAGAGCCCCAAGCGGGTTATTCCCTTTGCTCATCATAATCAAGTCCCGCTTCTCATTCCAACTTTGAGGGGGCATTTTTCATTAAGTCACCCCTCACAGGCAGAACAAGAAATCGTGACTGTGTCCTCCATTTTTTCCTCCTACATTGTAACAGAGTTCTTACTGCCTAAGGAAATCTAATCAAATATTAAATCACAAACACTTTTATTTTTGAGAAACAACAGGCCTGATAAAAGAGCTTAAAAGAAAAGTAGTGACCAAGCTGCAGTTTGGTTGTCACCGCAGCGGTTGAATTTTTCATGTGCCGTTAGGTGACGGCTGCCTTTTTATTGTACAGCGTGACATCTCCTGAGCTGCCATTTAATGTAATAAGTCGGAACAGTTTGCTGCTCAGCTTTTAACTGTCATTTTAGTTCTGGGTAATGTGCAGAGTAAATTATTCAATATAAATATGTTCATCATTAAGTTGAATAGTTTAGAAAAAGCAGTTAAAGGGCAGCTGTACTTTCTACAAAACTGCTGAATACAGATAAAGGAGAAGTCAGATGCCTTTGGAGATTAACGTGACACTAAACAATATCCTTATAATCCATACACATCCACTACTAAATACTAAACAATATCAATAGTGACAATAGTGACACTAAACAATATCCGTATAATCCATACACATCCACTACTTAATGGCCCTGTAATCTATTTTTTATGATTTTTTTTTTTACTGTTTTGAAGGCTGTATGGCACAGGGGTCTTGGTTGAAGGCAGAGGCCAGGAAGTCATCCAACTGGTGGGAATTGAAGGCCATTTTTCTAGGTCTCCTGTTTTTTTAGCAAGTAGTCAGGGGCAGCATGTACAGCAGGGGGTAATGAGGAGCAGAGGTTTGTTGGAATTGGCCATGCAGATCTTTACACGGGCAGAGGGAAACGTAGCTTCTCTGACCATGATCCACCTGAAAGGGTCCCAAAATCAACTAGTGCATCTTTTATATAGAAGAAAGATAGTGGAGTCAGAGTGGAGCCTGAACCAGAAGGTCTTCCTGATGGTTACAGAGGTCTGGGGTCGTCCAATGGTCAACTTATTCCTAGTCAACGAAATGCAAAGACTCCAATATTCTTTTATCTTCACAGAGAAGATCACACCGTTGGGTTAGATGCTTTTGCCCATCCATGGAGGTACCCCTTGTGCTATGCTCCCCCCCCCCCCAATTGATTCCTCTGGTGCTCAGGAAATTCAAGGAAGAGGCCACAGATTTGATCTTGACCTCTTTTTGGCCAAAAAGACCATGGTTCGCGACGCTACTAAATCTAGCCACAAAGCCCCCCTGGGGGCTACCGTGCAGGAGGGACTTATTAGTGCAGGGTGCCCTGAACCATCCGGAGATGGATCGGCTAAAGTTTGGTATCTGAGGAGGGCCTCTTAAGGACCAAAGGGCCCCCCCACACCTCCCCTCTTTCTTACCTGAACCCGATCGTTCTAGCGATGAGAACGAGCTCAGCAGCTCCAGCCACTGTCTCGTTTCCTCATTGGATAGATTGATAGTAGCAGGAGACATTGGCTCCCGCCACTCTCAATCAAATCCATTGACATTGGAGCGGGGGCAGGACTGAGTCCTGCTGTTTGTGTCAATGGATGCAGCAGCAAGACTCGGGAGCACGCCCGCACAAGTTCCCCTATAGAAAGCGGCTCTCCGTGGGGGCACTCGATGAAGAGGAGGAGCCAGGAGCACCGCTGGGGGACCCCAGAAAAGGAGGCTCAGGACGTCCCCCCCTCCCGCCGCCCTCCGGTGCTTCTACCGACTCACCGCTGCGATCGGTGAGTCAGAGAACAGATACGCTGGCCCCGGGTTCCTACAATAGAGATTTTCCGTGGACCAGATGGTCACCGGAGTCTCTTTGGTCGTTCGGAGGCCGGGCGCGATGTTATGACGTCACGCCCGGCCTCTGCATTAAAAAAAAACGGCGCCGCTTCGGCTAGGAAGCGGTGATCTTTTTTTTTATTATCATTTTAGGCTTCCCAGCCTAGTGGTGAGATGTGGGATCTTATTGACCCCATATCTCACTGTAAAGAGGTCCTGTCATGTCATATTCCTATTACAAGGGATGTTTATTCGCAATATGGAAACGCGTCGGAAGACTCCACTGCTGCCACTGATTATATCTTAAGCGATTATCTACTGATGTAATGTAAGTGTTCCTACCTACATTCATTAAAGTTCTTTAGACTGTATCATGCTATGTGCCCTCTTTATTTTTTCCGATTTTGATACGGTTTCACCATTGGTTTACCATCACCATGCTATCTGGCTTGGAGATTCAGTTCAATCAGTTTGTTTTGAGTCATGGAATATCTGTCTGTGGGATTCCCAGTCGAGGATCCAACCTCTACAGGGGACACATACTAAGCCTGAGTTGACCCCATAGACATATGTTTATCGGGTCCACTCATTCCGGTAAGCCTCTAATTTATCCGGTGGTGGTCATCCTATATTCACTTTATCAAAATTCGTTGGAAGATTATATTTCTTCACCAGAGAATCATTTATCAGAGACTCTTTGTCTTCATTATTCACATATTATGTGTTGAATTTTGGACTGACACTCATTATTGTTTTTTTCATCCATTCACTTGGGTGTCATGCACTTTTGATGTATTATCTATAGCGCTGCATTTTTTTGTTATTTTGTATTCACCTTTTGTTCACTGGGTTTGTATCCGCTTATACACATGAGCAGCGCAAGAATTTTTGTATCCAGGGATATTTATTATAGCAAAAAGTAAAAAATATTGAATTTTTTTCAAAATTGTCGCTCTATTTTTGTTTATAGCGCAAAAAATAAAAACCGCAGAGGTGATCAAATACCACAAAAAGAAAGCTCTACTTGTGGGAAAAAAAGGACATCAATTGTGTTTGGGAGTCACGTCGCACGACCGCGCAATTGTCAGTTAAAGTGATGCAGTGCCGAATCGCAAAAAGGGGCCTAGTCCTTTAGCAACAAAATGGTCCGGAGCGTTTGAAAAACGCGTTTGAAAAATTTCTGCGCAAATACCGTGCAAGATAAAAAGTTGCAATGACCGCCATTGTATTCTCTAGGGTCTCTGCTAAAAAAACATATATTGTGTTCTATGTAATTTTCTAGCCAAAAAATTATGATTTTTACATGTAGGAGCGACGTGTCAGAATTGGCCTGGGCTTGAAGTGGTTAAAGGAACCTTTACAATCACTTACATATTGAGACACAGACTGGAGAAACACTTAAACATGGGAATAATCTATCCATGGGCAGGCTGGTTGTGCTGAAATCGATTGACTTCAGTACAACCAGCCTGTGGGATTTTTTTCAGGCGATCACTGCCGGCAGCTATAGCCACCAGCAGTGATCATTCAGTCCTGCCAGCAGGGAAAGCTCCCCGGGCAAAATACAATAGCACTATGTGTTGATGGGGGAAATCAAGCAATTTTTTTTTCCGTCCACACATTTTGGACGGAAGGAAAATTGCATAATCTATGTGCTGCTAAAGTCCCTAAGGTTGGCCATAGAAGAGTTTTTTTATTTTTTTCAATCTGCCAGTGGGCGGATTGGAAAAACCAAATGGAATCCCCACCCCCATCTGTTCACATAAATCAAACACCCTAAAGATCATAGTTATTCAGAAATGTAACAGTACCACATCAACAAGTATTGTTAAGTAAAAGTAGTCAAATTTTATTACAATATCCAATAAAAAATCCCACAGATGGGACTATATTGCAAATGTAGAAAACACTATACATTAAAAGGCATTGCCACTCTTGGTGGTAGATGAGTGAGTGTAGCTGAGCCTGAGAGGCATTGCCACCCTTGGTGGTACAAAAAAAGTGGTTATTGCCCCCACTTGTATCTGGTCACTGCAGCAAGGGGCATTGGAAAGGCAAACACATAAAAATAACAAAGACATTTTCACGCTCAACTTACCGACCAGCCTGCGACCAACGTAATTGATCTGTCGAGAAGTATGTGTCCAAGACAGGGGTTTAGTTGCACACATTACAAATACATGCATGCGTAAGCCACAGAGCCACGGCAAGGCACCCCGTGTTCTGTGGGTGTGTTGGGTTGTGAGGCAGTTGATCCAGAGGAAGGCAAAAAACCCAGCAGAGCATGATCCAATGTGCTCCAGCTGGGAAAAAAATTCCTTCCTGATCCCCCGAGAGGCAATCAAATATTTCCTGGATCAGCCCTGTGTGTGGGGTGGGGGCAGGGGGTATTACCAGTATGCTGGGTGTGGGGGAGTGAGGGAAGATGAAACTTGGGTGGAAGTTCCACTGGCCACACAACCCTATACCCAGTGTGGTAGCATCCCCTCTTGGTGGTAGATGAGTGCATATCCCTTCTTGGTGGTAGATGAGTGCATGCAGGTGGGGGCAGGGGTATTACCAGTACGCTGGGTGTGGGGGAGTGAGGGAAGATGAAACTTGGGGGGAAGTTCCACTGGCCACACAACCCTATACCCAGTGTGGTAGCATCCCCTCTTGGTGGTAGATGAGTGCATATCCCTTCTTGGTGGTAGATGAGTGCATGCAGGTGGGGGCAGGGGTATTACCAGTACGCTGGGTGTGGGGGAGTGAGGGCAGATGAAACTTGGGGGGGGGAAGTTCCACTGGCCACACAACCCTATACCCAGGGTGGTAGCATCCCCTCTTGGTAGTAGATGAGTGCATGTAGGTTGGGGTAGGGGGTATTACCAGTACGCTGGGCATGGGAGAGAGTGGGCAGATGAAACTTGGGGGGAAGTTTCACTGGCCACACTCACCCCATACCCAGGGTGGTAGCGTCCTCTCTTGGTGGTAGATGAGTGGGTGTATTGGGTTGTGAAGCAGTTGATCCAGAGGAAGGCGAAAAGCCCCAGCAAAGCATAATCCAATGTGCTTCAGCTGGGGAAAAAATTCCTTCCTGATCCCTCGAGAGGCAATCGAATATTTCCTGGATCAGCCCTGTGTGTGGGGGAGGGCGGGCAATTGGAGCCCCACCCTCGGTGGTAGGTGAGTGGAGGTGTGAGTGTCAGTGTATGGAGAGCGGGGGAGGAGGGACCAATCCCCACACAGAGTTCCGGAGGAAGGAGCCAATGTCCGGACTACAGGCGGGTGACGGCGTGTCTGTGTAATCTGCTGCCTCTGCTCAGGCTCTGAGGAACTGCAACTCCCAGCAATCTCTGTCCGCATGAGGAACTACAACTCCCAGCATGCACTGTGTAAGTAATGGGGGTTCAGCTCCCAGCCTGGAATAAGATGCTGTGGGACTACATATCCCAGCATGATTTTTTCTATGGAGACATTACAGATCCCAGTGATCTCTACATAACCCAGTCTGCTCCCCTCCCCCTCCTATGGGGGAATTGCACCCCCCCCGCCACCCCACTCATCTCCCACTGCCCTATACCCCACCCCCGCAGGCCCGACCGGCCCACCCATATCCTGGGGGGGAGGAGACCCACCACCCGTGAGAGAGGAGTGTGGGGTGCAATTACCCCTGAGGAGGGGAAGGGGAGCAGGCTGGGGTATGTAGAGATTGCTGGGACCTGTAGTACATCTATAGGAAATTAAATCATGCTGGGATTTGTAGTCCTGTAACAGCTTATTCCAGGCTGTGAGCTGAAGCCCCATTACATACACAGTGCATGCTGAGAGATGTAGTTGCCCATGCGGACAGATTGCTGGGAGTTGTAGTTCCTCAGAGCCTGAACAGAGGAGGCAGATCCCCAGACACAAGACACGCTGTGACCCGCCTGTAGTCCGGACAATGGCTCTTCCCTCCGGAGCTCTGTGCTGGAGATGCTTCCTCTTCTCTGCTCTCCTCAGACTGACGCTCTACCTCCTCCGCTCGGCTATTTATATGCTCAAGCCACGCCTACTCCTGACGTCACTGTCTAACGGCTGTATTTCTTGTTCATACATCACGGGACACAGAGCAGCATAGTCATTACTATGTGGGTTATATAGAATTACCTTCAGGTGCTGGCACTGGCAACTTCCAAAACAGGAAGTACCCTCCCCTATATAAGCCCCTCCCATCCGGGAGTACCTCAGTTTTTTGCCAGTGTCTAAGGTGTTGGCCAAGGTTAACATGTATTCATCTGGGCTTGTGTACAGGTTCTCTGGGCCTTAGCAAGCTATTCCGGATCCGACCAAAAAAAGCTTCATAGCTAAACGGTCGGTACCCGGGCCTTGCAGAGAAGAGCAGGGTTTTGCCTGTAATGCCTCTCTTAGGAGGGCTGGACCCTGGGATCCAGAGCTCTGGTCATACCCAAAACCAAGAGGCTATCTGTGCAGGGTGCTATACAGGTCCAGGGGAGTGGAATCCTTGGGAACCCGGTCCCTGAAGGTCTAGTACAATGCCTGCCGTGAGAGGTGAAGTTTGGGCTTCTGTGGACCAAACAAAGTCCTGCGGCGGGGAAAAGGTAAGTGGGGGCCCCTCAGGAACTTGGTTCTATTGAGGGGACCCCCAAGCCTAATATGTCTTTCTGCCTGTTACCTAAAGGGTATTCCCGCTAATAGCTGTATATGCCTAAGAAATCCTAGAAATGTTTTTTCATAAGGGAAATTTTAAAAAAACTGTAAACCTGGAAATGTTTTTTCATAAAGGAGGTTTTAAAAAAAAAAAAAAAAAAAAGACAAAGGTGCGGTACCTGTGTTTGTCCACTAGAGGCCGCTGTGGAACGTCTTTTTTCTTGGGACTATTCCTTCCATGGTGAAAGTCCAGGCAGATGAGTGAGCTCTCTATCAGGGAAGCTGCATTCCTCTGTCATGCTGCCAAGTAGTTTCCTTCCATCCCTGAGTCCTGGTGAAACAGGGACCCTGGCTCCTCTCCCTACATGGCGCCAAGAGCGCACACGTGCACGCGCGCGCGCGCGCACACATGCTTTCCTTTTATAAGGTTTAGCTTCAAAAAAGGGGGCGGAGCCTGGCGGATGACACGCTCTGTGCGCCCAGCGCTTCTGCGCATGTGCGGGCGTCCCAGCAAGATAAAAGGACTCAGTCCACGCTGCTTGCTATGGACACAGAGCATGAAGAGGAGCTGGTAGCATGGTATAGGGACTTACAGCGGGCGGTTGATACAGGCATCCCCAGAAAGACGCATTAGTAGACACCCACTGATGTACATAGCAGCAAATTGCATTAGACTATTTCAGTAAGGGGTGTATTGCGGCTGGAATACCTCAGCTTTGAACTAAGGAATATGCCGCCTAAAAAACTCCGAGATATACCTCTCAGGAAGTGTAGGGGGTCTCCATCGGGCTCTGAGGATCTGGAGCAGTCATCTGCACCCTCCTCCCCTGAGAAATCAGAGGTTAATACCCATAAGGAACCCCCGGGAGTGCCAGGTACTGCGGCTGTCCTCAGTCCACCTGCTCCTGCATATATAACAGAGGAGGTTTTTTCCTCAACTCTGGAAGGATTGGAGCAGAGATTGGCTGCATTGATCGCTTCTTCTCTACAGGAAAGAAAGCGCGCCAGATCTCCATCACCTCCATTAGAGTGCCTGTTGGCAGAGCAACAGTCCCAGGAAGGGACCGACCTACCTGAAGGGGATCAGGAGGAGGTTAGCTCTGTTTTTGAGGAATCGACAGTAGATGAACCATTTTCAGCATCACAGACTGAAAGATTGTGGGTCCAGACCCTAACTGACATGGTTCGATCTGCATTTAAAATGCCTCTTGTTGAACCATCAACTACTGCTGTCTCCTCATTGGGGTCGCTAAAAGCTCCCCAGGTTAATTGCTCCTTTCCAATACATCCATTATTGGAAGGACTTATATACCAGGACTGGGAACATCCTGATAAACTATTTGTTCCGCCTAAAAGGTTTCCGGTGATCTATCCCATGGAGGGAAAGTTCACCCAGAGATGGAATGTTCCTACGGTGGATGCAGCCAACAAATCACTGACATGTCCAGTAGATAATGTTCAAATGTTCAAAGATCCAGTGGATAAAAAATTGGAATCTTTATTAAAATCTGCTTTTTCCACAGCAGGGGCTGTTACACAGCCAGCAGTGGCAGCTATTGGGGTCTGCCAAGCTTTAAAGGATCAAATGAAAATGGTCCTGAGGGATTTGCCAGACCAGCAGGCCCAGGCTCTGGCTGATCTGCCTAGAGCATTATGCTTTGCGGTTGACGCCATCAAGGATTCTATCCATCAGGCCTCCCGCCTCACGCTGTCTTTGGTACATATGCGTAGGCTTCTGTGGCTCAAAAACTGGTCTGCTGAAGCTCCCTGTAAGAAGCTCTTAGTTAGCTTCCCATTTCATGGGGAACGCCTTTTTGGCGAAGACCTGGATAAGTATATCCAGAAGATTTCCAGTGGTAAAAGTACTCTCTTACCGAGTAAAAAGAGGTCTAGGGGTCCATCTTTTAAGAGGACTACCTCTCCTATCCCTGCGACGTCTGCTACTAAGCAGTTCCGACGGCCTCCTCGGTCAAACTCAGGAGGTAAAAATCAGGGACAGCCACAGGGTAATAAAAAGCCCTGGATCCGAAGAGGTACTAAACCAGCCTCCAAGTCAAGCCTATGAAGGGCTGCCCCCACTCAAACGGGTGGGGGGAAGACTTCAGTTGTTCGCAGAGACCTGGCGGGAGACGATCAAAGACAGATGGGTGCTCTCCGCAGTAACTCTGGGATACAAGTTGGAGTTAAAAGAGTCTCCTCCGTCCCATTTTATGTGGTCAGGCATGCCAAGAGACCCTCTGAAAAGAGGGTCTCTCCTATTGGCGTTAGAACAACTATTGCTCCAAGGAGTAATTATGGAGGTTCCTATGGAAGAGTGGGGGTTGGGTTTCTACTCAAACCTTTTCACAGTCCCGAAGCCAAACGGGGACATAAGACCCATATTGGACCTAAAGAGTCTAAACAAATTTCTAAACGTCCGGTCTTTCCGGATGGAGTCGATCCGATCGGTCACCGCTGCCCTACAAGGGGAGGAATGGTTAGCCTCGATCGACATCAAAGATGCTTACTTGCATGTTCCCATCTTTCCAGGTCATCAAAAATTCCTACGCTTTGCAGTAGAAGGGCGCCATTTTCAGTTCAGAGCCTTACCATTCGGTCTGGCCACAGCACCACGAGTGTTCACAAAAATTCTGGCCCCACTGTTGGCCGATCTAAGAACACGGGGTGTAACGATAATGGCATACCTAGACGACCTGTTGTTGATGGACCACTCAGTTGCCAAGCTAGAAGTGGTAATTGTCGATACAATCAAGTATCTAGAATCTCACGGTTGGGTCATCAACCTGGACAAGTCAGCCCTACAGCCAGTGAAAAACCTGGTATATCTAGGGCTACGGCTGGATTCAGACCAGAGGAAGATTTTCTTACCTCTAGACAAGGTATCCTCTTTGAGGTCCTTGGTCCGTCTGCTTTGTGCAAAAAGACAGCCGTCCATACGCCTGTGCATGAGGCTGCTAGGAAAGATGGTAGCATCATTCGAAGCTGTGCCATACGCCCAATTCCACTCAAGGAATTTACAAAGGGCCATATTGTCAGCCTGGAACGGAAAAGTTCAGGCTCTAGACTTCCCGATGGCTTTGTCCCCTTCCGTTCGGAAGAGTCTCTGCTGGTGGTTGATCCCCCAGAATCTCCAGAAGGGAAAACCCTTCAGCCCGATATCTTGGAAGGTGGTCACTACAGATGCCAGCCTTATAGGCTGGGGGGCAGTACTGGAGCAATGGTCTCTCCAGGGCAGATGGTCAAATGTAGTAAAAACCCTGCCCATCAATCTCTTAGAGATACGAGCAGCCCGGTACGCTCTAGTAGCCTGGACATCCAGACTCCAAGGGTCCCCTGTCAGAATTCAATCAGACAATGCCACAGCAGTGGCATATATCAATCATCAGGGAGGCACCAGGAGTCGTGCAGCCCAGAGGGAAGTAAGTCACATCCTGGAATGGGCAGAAAAGCATGTCCCATGTATATCAGCTGTCTTCATTCCAGGGGTGGAGAATTGGAAGGCGGACTTTCTGAGTCGCCAACAGTTATGCCCAGGGGAATGGTCCCTTCATCCCGAGGTCTTCCGAGCAATATGTCAGCGGTGGGGAACACCGGATGTAGATCTGCTAGCATCCAGATTCAACGCAAAGGTGGACAGATTTGTCTCCCGGACAAGGGATCCCCTCGCTTGCGGCTCGGATGCTCTGGTGTTCCCTTGGGATCAGTTCAGACTGATATATGCATTCCCTCCGCTACAATTGTTGCCTCGACTCCTTCGCAGAGTCAGGTTGGAGAAGAAGCCGGTGATCCTGGTGGCTCCAGCGTGGCCCCGAAGGGCCTGGTACGCGGAGATCATCAAAATGTCTGTGGGGAGTCCTTGGACCCTTCCACGTCGTCCGGACCTGCTTTCGCAAGGACCGATATACCACCCTTCCTTACTAACTCTAAGTTTAACGGCCTGGCTATTGAATCCCACATCCTAAAGAAGAGAGGTCTCTCTAACTCTGTGGTATCAACTATAATCAATGCCAGGAAGCCTGTATCCAGGCAGATCTACTATAGAGTTTGGAAGGCGTACATCACTTGGTGCGAGGCCAGAAAATGGCATCCACGTAAGTACGTTATAGGCAGAATTCTGGACTTCCTGCAGTGGGCTGTAGACAGGAAGTTTGCCTTAGGTACTATCAAGGGCCAGGTTTCGGCCTTGTCAATACTATTTCAAAGGCCCCTGGCTATGCATTCACTTGTCAAATCCTTTATGCAAGGTGTGACTCGTATTATTCCACCGATTAAGGCTCCCATATGCCCATGGGATCTAAATTTGGTTCTGTCGGTTCTGCAGAAGCAGCCATTTGAACCTTTGCGGCACATTTCCTTGGTTCTACTCACCAGGAAATTGATATTTTTAGTAGCCATATGCTCGGCTAGAAGAGTGTCGGAATTAGCCGCCATGTCCTGTAAAGAGCCATATCTGGTTATCCATAAGGACAGAGTAGTATTACGTCCTCACCCAGCCTTTCTTCCTAAGGTGGTATCGAGGTTTCACTTGAACCAGGATGTGGTTCTTCCTTCTTTTTTCCCCAAACCAAGCTCGGTAGAGGAAAAGTTATTGCATTCTTTGGATGTAGTAAGAGCAGTTAAAGCTTATCTAAAAGCCACTGCTCAGATTCGTAGAACGGATTCTTTGTTTGTTCTGCCGGAAGGCCCCAGAAAGGGTCAGGCAGCATCAAAATCTACTTTAGCCAAGTGGATTCGACAGGTCATAATACAAGCCTATGGCTTGAGAAGTAGACCGCCTCCGTTCAAAGTTAGGGCGCACTCCACGAGAGCAGTTGGAACTTCATGGGCAGTGCATCACCAGGCCTCCCTGGCGCAAATTTGTAAGGCCGCAACATGGTCTTCAGTACACACGTTTACTAGGTTCTACCAGGTGGACGTTAGAAGTCAGGAGGATGTCGCCTTTGGGCGCAGTGTGTTGCAGGCCGCAAAAGATCCTCATGCCTGATGGCGCCCAGCTTATGTATGGTGTATCCCCCCCCTCATGTGGCATTGCTTTGGGACGTCCCACATAGTAATGACTATGCTGCTCTGTGTCCCGTGATGTATGAACAAGAAAGTAGGATTTTTAAAACAGCTTACCTGTAAAATCCTTTTCTTGGAGTACATCACGGGACACAGAGCTCCCACCCCTCTTTTGGGGACACGTATTGCTTTGCTACAAAACTGAGGTACTCCCGGATGGGAGGGGCTTATATAGGGGAGGGTACTTCCTGTTTTGGAAGTTGCCAGTGCCAGCACCTGAAGGTAATTCTATATAACACACATAGTAATGACTATGCTGCTCTGTGTCCCGTGATGTACTCCAAGAAAAGGATTTTACAGGTAAGCTGTTTTAAAAATCCTACTATCAGGTAGAACTAAGTCACGTGTCATGTCCACGTGATGCCAGCGTGAGAAGACATTTCTTCCTCCCCGCTCTTCCCTTCTCCCGATTGGCTGTTTACTGGGCTCAGGTCACTCCCACTCCCACCTGAGCAGTTGTTCTGTCGAGAAGCACTGTCAACATGGACAAATCCGCACAATCTGACTCAAAAATTTCTTCCGTCACCTATTGTACGCAGGCGCAGTCTAGCCGACACAACAGCTGATCGTAAACTCAGCTGTTGTGCTGTTACGTACGGCGCATGCACAATTCGTCCTGGGCACTATTCGCTAGCCCCCCGGGCACTTCTCGACAGAACTGACAGGAGCGCTTTCTGAGTACTTTTATGTACTTGTAGATTTGATACTATCCTTTACCAATCATTAGATAATGTTATTGTAACCCTCTTCATATTCTTCCATACAGGAACACACACTAGAGATCGGCTGCTGTCATTGGCTGACATTACATTCTACAAAAAACTGTTACTCCTGATATTGTTACACAAGTCTTACAGGCCCCGCCATGTGCCTCTAAAGTCTCCACCTGCCCCACCCCTTCTCCTCACAGGCTCCGCCCACCATCTTTCACATTGCAGGAGTCTTTCTCCATTCACAAGTTTGACATTTCAACTCGTCTACAACCCACCTTGATTAGGTCCGCAAGCCGAAGCGTGTCCTGTGTGTGCATGCGCTATAGGAGATCGCAGTGGCGTCGCTATGGGGTGGCTTTTGGGGCTATAGCCCCGAATCTAGCGCCCATAGCCCCGAGTCCCAGGGGTCCCCCAACCACAGGCCCGCGGCCCACTACAGGCAGCACGGGAGAGCCGGGCGGGCGAGAGAACAGAGAGATGACATTATCTGTCACCGCCCGCCAATGCATCATTACTGTTCCGCCCTCACTGTGCAGCCGCGGGCAGCAGAGAGATTACATCATCTCTCACTGCCTACCCTCACTCTGGTGACCCTGATGTAAGGAGCGGCTCTCTGGTGACTCTGGGGTAAGGAGCGGCTCTCTAGTGACTCTGAGGTAAGGAGGGGCTCTCTGGGGACCCTAATGCAAGTGGGGGGGCTCTCTAAGGACCCTGATGCAATGATATACTGTATATATATATATATATATATATATATATATATATCTAATATATAATGTAATATATATATATATATATATATATATATATATATATATATATATATATATATATATATGAAAATTGGGGGAAAAAAATCGCGCTAACTCGTGACCAAACACTATGACAGTGATGGGGTGAATGAAAATTAACCAATGAAACACACAAAAATCTATTAAAACTAATGAATGAAATCCAAAATATATATACAAAAAATAAACTATAAATATATAGTGTA
The DNA here is from genome assembly GCA_029206835.1 of Rana muscosa. Taxonomy (NCBI): domain Eukaryota; kingdom Metazoa; phylum Chordata; class Amphibia; order Anura; family Ranidae; genus Rana; species Rana muscosa. Next base: position 1,139,794,059 of record CM055116.1, on the reverse strand, counting down.
CTGTGATCTACATCAAATATATATAATAGTCCATCAAAAAAATCCTTGAATGAAATCCAAATAAATAACACCAGTGCTTCATGTGAAAATCATATAAAGTGTTGTGTCCACATTCATCTGTGACGTTCCACCACCAAATAGCAGGATTTCTCCTTACCAGCTGTACACGACCCCCCGTGACAGAGGGTCAATATATGCAGTAATCAAGTAGTTTCTCCCACGAATCACCGCAGCACACAGCACATAAGATTCCTAGAGCACCGACCTCCGATTTTCATCAATAGGCACATATATATGAAAAGAATGGAACACACTCCACATAGTGCATTAAACTTTTAAAATTTATTCCATTAAAATTAAGTTGCACTTACGCTTATGCAGTTTAAAATCGCCTGTTTACGTCTGGTGTATATATTGACCCTAGGGATTGGTCAAGTTCCCTCAAGTATGCAGATCAGCCCTTCTGGCCTCTGCCCACTAACTTCTAGAGGTTTCTCCAAACTTCCGGACTCAGGGGGAGGTGCCAGAGACCTGCCTGTATGAGTCATCCACCCTGATCTGCAATAAACCCTGCCAGTGTTGCCAACCTACCATATTAAAACTTACTGGCACAGCCAAGGTTTTACCTTCATCATTGAGCTAATGCCATTTTTAAATGTTTTTATTACATACCTTATTTTAGACCCAGTGATATCATAATCGTGCCTCTGCCTTTCTCTATGCAATGCAGGTAGATCATGGCCGATGGGAGGGGCTGGCAGGGTGCTGTACGTAGCTTCCTGACAACATCGCAGCACTTTACCCCATTACTCCTATTAGGTGTGCTCAGCAATAATGAAAGCAGCGGGGTGGCTCTTGGGAGGAGTTATTCAGCCAAAGCAGCTTAGGGGGGCTCCAGCCAGGGCCGTCGGAACAGGACAGGCAAACCAAACAGCAATTTCGTTGTCAATTCTGCTTGGGGCCCCCAAATTCCTTCAAACGGCCCAGGCTCCAGTCATGGTTGGGGCCTGGGCATCCGGGCCCCTCAGGACACTCGGGCCCCCTACATGCGTATGTGCTGTCCCCCCTGATGGCGGCCCTGCCTTTTTGTTGTTGTTCTTTGCCTCCAGTTGGGCATCACATAAATCCCTTCATCCAAATTGTTACCCCTAATATAACACCAAAAACAAAGGCAAGGAACTGATTTCTTGTGTTTGGATGCAATCGAAGAATGCGTGTTGCCTGACTGTGCAGGAGAAGGAGAACAAGTTACCAGCGGTCACTGCAGGGGTAGCGCTATATATGTCAAACCTCTATATCTTTACATTCCACCTTCTGTGTAATTTTTAGGTTCAGAACTATAAACTAAACCATGTTCAGTAGTCATTGATGTTCTTGCTTTTATCCTGGTGGATTTATTGGATTAGGAAACTTCAAATGATGATGTTAAACCTTTATATAACCTCTGCAGAGCTTGGCAGCCCTTGTTCTTCTCTGCTATAGAATTCTATTCCTCATGTAAGCTAAAAGCTTATTTAATTAATGCATTAGGTTCAATATTGCAGGTCCTCATAGTACGTATGAGTAACATCCCATCCTAATAATATATATGAAAAGCAGGCTGAAGCTAGTGCTAATGTATAGTTATAATACTGTGTTGTTTGCATTTCATTAAAAATGGCAAATCATTTATCTCAGAGGGAATCATATATAGGTGACATGATTCCCGTTTTAGTGCTGCAGTGCAGGCACCAAATGGCAAACGTACATAACTTTTAATTAATTGTTTTGTAGCCAGGCTGCTATACCCAGCAAGGGTTATAACTTCCCCGTAGTGTTGAACTGTACAAGGGATTCAGTGGCGTCTTCCCTTCACCCCAACTTTCAGTCTGGACAGCAAAGGATAAACAGCAGACTGATGAGGTTATTCTGCTGCTCACATTGCCCTATATTCCTATCAGCATTTTTCCTGCCAGTGCCTTTGCATGCAGTATACCTGACTGGCTACTGGTCCTGCCCTTGCATAAATACATTTATTGGCCTAATACTGAATACATTTGGCCTAATACTGAATTACATCTTTTATATCTGCCTAGAATTCAGCTAAAGCCCCGTACACACGGTCAGACTTTTGCCCAACAAGCTTCGTTTTAAGCAAGTTGGACCAACAATCCCACCGTGTGTACGCTCCATCGGACAAACTTTTTTTCGTTTGGTTATGTTTTATCGGACAAAAGTTGGGTTTGCAAACGTACAAACTTTTGCCCAACAAAAGTCTGATGGAGCAAAGTCCTACCGTGTGTACAGAAAACCATAGGACTTTTGTCCAATGGACAAAACAACTAATGTTAAAATCAACCAACAATAGCAGAAGTTGACCAAAGGGTGGCGGTAAAGAGCAGAAAAGAGCAGAAAAACCATGTGATGTTGCAAAAAGTTCTGGGAAAGTTTGCAGAAAAGTCCTGTGGTGTGTATGCTATGGGTGTGCCCGGCCAACTCCGTTCGGACAAAAATCCACGGAAAAGTCCGATGGAAGTCCGACCGTGTGTACGAGGCTTTAGGCTTCATGTACACGGGACATTTAAAACCTCTCCTGAACGATTTAACTTGACAGATAGTAACTGACGTTTAAAAACGTCTGTTTTGCCACGTTTACATGCGTTTTTTACATTTAAAATAGTAAAAAAATAATCTCCAATAAAAGCGCCAGTAAATGAAACGCGGCTAAACGCGAGTTACCACGTTTACAAGCTGTTACAGGCATTTCAATTGCCTCTGAACATCCGCCCTGAACACATTTTTTTGCTTTCAAAAAAATGCTTCTAAACGCAACTGCCTGGAAACAACTATAAATGACCCTGTGTACATTATTATTATTATTATACAGGGTTTATATAGCGCCAACAGTTTGCGTGGCGCTTAACAAAATAAAGGCAGACATTACAATTACATTTCAATTTGGTACAAGAGGAATCAGAGGGGCCTGCTCATTAGAGCTTTCAATCTAAAAAGGGAGGGTCAATTGATACAAAAGGTAATAGCTGTGGGGGATGAGCTGATGGAGGAAGTAAGGCCTCATGCCCACTGGCGTTTTTACAGCTGCGTTTTTTGCAGCTTAAAAACGCCTGTCCATGTTATTGTAAATATTATTATTTTTTTATTTTTTTTTTAAAAACGTCGGAGCTAAAAACGCAACCACGCGTTAGTGCGCGTTTTTTGCGCGTTAGTGCGCGTTTTTGCGCGTTTTTTGACGCTCGCGTTTTTTCCTGCCTAATTCTGACGCTGAGGAACGCACTGGCCCTGGGTTTTTTTTACAGCTTACAAACGCCTATGCTCTTTACAGCTCAAAAACGCCTAGGTGGACATGAAGCTATAGACTAACATGGACAGGCGTTTTTAAGCTGTAAAAAACGCTCAAAAACGCGGCTGAAAAAACGCCCGTGGGCATGAGGCCTTAAAGTGTTAGTTAGAAGCAGGATAAGCTTCTTTAACAGCTTAACGGCCGCTCACGGCATATATATACGTCGGCAGAATGGCTCGTACAGGCACAATCACGTACCTGTACACTATAAAGGGATATGCTTTGTTCATATACTATATTACCAAAAGTATTGGGACACCTGCCTTTACACGCACATGAACTTTAATGGCATCCCAGTCTTAGTCCGTAGGGTTCAATATTGAGTTGGCCCACCCTTTGCAGCTATAACAGCTTCAACTCTTCTAGGAAGGCTGTCCACAAGGTTTAGGAGTCTATGGGAATGTTTGACCATTCTTCTAGAAGCACATTTGTGAGGTCAGGCACTGATGTTGGACAAGAAGGCCTTGCTTGCAGTCTTCGCTCTAATTCATCCCAAAGGTGTTCTATCGGGTTAGAGCCCGAGGCTCTAATTGGCTTCAAAAAGGGCGAGCCCACCCACTTGTGACATGAGCGAATTAATATTCGCTATTGTTTTCCTGCTTCTCCTCCCAGCCAATCAGGACAAGAAGCGGGTCCTAAGACCGGATTGGCCGGGAGAAGAAGTGAACGGATTGGCCAGGAGGAGAAGCCGGGGATTCCGCCTGCGACCTGAATGGGGTAAGTGCGGGGCGGGCGGGCATGGAGGGTTTGTTTGGGGCCCCCACAAAAAAATGGAGCACCAACCACCACTGGGCTGTACACAAGCTGCGGCTTGTTGAGATGACAGTCTGCATCATCTGTCACACTTGCCTATTTAAAGTGATGGGGCCACATCATATTAGTACTATTTAAAACTTAAATTTAACAAAGAAAAAACTAAAACTAAGAAAAACAGGCACCTGGAATCTACTGCTATGCTCTCCCTCTGATCAATTTTCAGAGACTACTGTACTATGAAATGATTCCCAGCGGTCGGTCCCACTTGTTGCGAGTCTCAGACCATAGTTTGTCCGTGGCTGGCTTTACTTCAGATAATTAGTCGGCCCAACAGCATAACTAGATCTGTATCTATTTCTCTGTTGTAAGAGCTGTTTAAATCTAATTAAATGCATCTGTGAAATCTCAGCGTTTTTAATTACATTTTGTCTGCTGCCTTCCCGGCTAATCTTTGTTAAACATGACTTGTTAATGCAGAGAGCACACCTGTTCCCTGACACGTTTAAGACGAGAACATTAAAAACAGAACAGCAGATAAGGAAGGGAGGTGCTATTGCTATCACTTTTATGATGTTGAGGATGTGCGTTCAAATGACCAAAGACAAAATAAGTCATATGCTGGCCATACATGGATCAGTGCTATTGTTCTCAGCCAATCATTTCATATTTTAATTAGATCGAAGCAAATACGGATTACTCTTCATCACTATTTCAGTGCTTTAAAGAGCAAAATTATGGTTTTGAATCATAGATGGAAACAAATATCTTTTCCTGGTATCATGATACTTAAGTTCCTTTCAGAAGAACCACCATTTGGGTAATTTTGGTTAGAGAAATCAACCAATCAAAACAAAATGTCACCAATCGGCACAGCGCCTTGGCATGCAGTGAGCTCCTCTTAATAAAACATGACTTCAACTTGGTCTCCTACCCATGGGAGTACCCTCTCTAGCATGGTTCACCCAGTAGGGGCTTAATCGTAGAGGTGCCTACTGGGGAGCGAAGTATGTAGCACAAGCAGTGTGCAGATGGGAGCCATTTTGTTGTAGCCCTCGATGTGTCTGACGAGCCAGTATTCAACCTGACCAGGACCTCCAAACCTCATGGCCTGTCGGCTGGGATAACAGATTGGGGCATTCAAGCTGTATCAATTGTATTTGCTTTTTGGTCTACTAACTAATCAAAACAGTCTTGTCATTAAACGTAATTGGTCAATGTGTACATCTTTTTTTTTTTTTTTTTTAAAGATGTTTATTTTGAATTTTCAACATGAAATGACAGATATCAATAAGAGAGCATTTAGTATTCAGAGTACAAAAGTATGAATACAGGCAGTCCCCGGGTTACAAACAAGATAGGGTTTGTAGGTCTGTTTTCATAACCTGTGCCTGGGGCAGAGGGGTTAGAGAGTGCAACACCAGATCTTAAAATTTGATTCTTGTTTTCTTATTTTGTTTGCCTTGTTTGGACACTTAGAACTTTTGAGATTAAAGTTAGTAAGAGAACCCATAGAGGAAGATAGTTCATAGTATCATAGTAGGTAAGGTCAAATAAAGACAATAGTCCATCAAGTTCAATTTGTGTAGGTTCACGTGTGTCAGTGTCTATATTTCCCATATCACTGTATGTCGTGTTCCTTAAGATGCACATCTAATGCCCCATACACACGATCGTTTTTCATGCCGTTAAAAATGCAATTTTTAAAAATGGCCATTAAAACCGTTCGTGTGTAGGCTCCAGAGCATTTTTAACGCCGTGAAAAACGGCCATTAAAAATTTCGAACATGCTCTATTTTTTCACGTCGTTTTTCATGTCGTTTTTTTTAACGACGTGAAAAACGATGGTGTGTATGCTTTGACGAGGTGAAAAAAAACGCGCATGCTCAGAATCAAGTATGAGACGGGAGCGCTCGTTCTGGTAAAACTAGCATTTGTAATGGAGATAGCACATTCGTCACGCTGTAACGGACTGAAAAGCAAGAGGCTGAAAAGCACGAATCGTCGCTCAACAAAGTTTACTAACATGAAGTGTGGCACCATCCGAACGGAACTTCCCCTTTATAGTGCCGTCGTACGTGTTGTACGTCACTGCGCTTTGCTTGAACGTTTTTTAAAATGATCGTGTGTACGCAAGACAGGCTTGAGAGGAAACATGAAAAAAAAAACGACGAGAAAAACATCGGTTTAAAAAATGGCATGAAAAACGATCGTGTGTGTACGCCGCATAAGAGTCTCTTAAAACTATCAATACTCCCCGCTGCCACCACCATTTGTGGAAGAGAGTTCCACATCCCTATTGCCCTGACAGTGAAAAACCCCCTGCGCAGTTTAAAGCCTCGTACACACAATCGGATTATCCGTCGGGAATTGTGTGATGACAGGCTGTTGTTGGAAAATCCGACCGTTTGTATGCTCCATCGGAGAATTGTTGTCGGATTTTTCCCAGACAAATATGGGATAGCATGGTTTAAAATTGTCTGCCAACAATTGTGTGTTGTCGGATTTTCCAATCGTGTGTACACAAGTCCTTTGGACAAAACTCCAAATTACAAACACGCATGCTCAGAAGCAATGCTCACCATAACACAACATTAGCAGAAGTTGCCCAAAGGGTGGCACTAAAGAGCTGAAAAACCACGTCGTTTCATGTTTGCTTTGCCGTTTTGTAAGCAAAGTTCCTGGCCAACGCCCTTCAGACAAAAGTCCTATGCTTTGTCCGCAGAAAATCCAATCGCGTGTATGAGGCTGAAGGTTAAACCGCTTCTCTTCCAATCTCAATACACTCCTTGTGACTGAATATTTTTTTTTTCTATGCTGGGATTGCCATGGAAGTATTTGTAAATCGCTATCACGTCCCCTCGCAATTGTCTTTTCTCCAGCGAGGATAAATCTAGTGTTTGCAGTCTTTCCTCGTAATTGAGGTCCTCCAGTCCCCTTATTAGTTTTGTTGCCCTTCTTTGGACTCTCTCCAGCTCCAGCACATCCCTTCTGAGGACTGGTGACCAGAACTGGACAGAATACTCCAGATGTGGTCTAAATAATGTTTTATACAGTGGTAGGATTATTGTTTTATCTCTGGAGTATATCCCTTTTTTATGCATGCTAATATTCCACCTGCTTTGGTAGCTGCAGCTTGACATTGCATGCTATTGCTCAATCTGTCATCTAAAATGACCCCCAGATCTTTCTCCATCCTTGATCCCCCATCGGTTCTCCCCCTGGGGAGTATTTTGCATTTGTGTTTTTTGCCCCCAAGTGCATTACTTTACATTTCTCCACATCAAACCTCATTTGCCATGTAGTTGCCCACTCCATTATTTTGTTCAGGTCTTTCTGGAAGATTTCTATATCCTGATGTGAAGGTATTGCCCTGCTTAATTTTGTGTCATCTGCAAAAACTGAGATTGAGCTATTTATCCCGTTCTCTATATTACTTAAGAATAAATTGAATAAAATCGGTCCCAAGACAGAATTGGTCCCAAGTTCAATGGATGTTGAGGGTGTAAAGCATCTTTACAGGTCAGGAAACCTCTTCTTTTTTTAATCTGGTCCATATAGTGTACATATAAAACAAATTATGCTTCCTGAAACAGCTTTTTGAAAATAGTTCTTACTAAAATAATCAGATGACATACGGGCCGGGGCTTGTAAAAAGTGGTCTCATTATTCAGATGTGGCTAGTGCAGTTCGATGTGTATAGTAAATACAGCCCTAAGTATAGGCTTCCATTAAACTTTAAGCCCTGGTTCACACTGGAGCATTAAGAAGCATGTCAAATCGGCAGCAATTGCCGTCAATAGCACTGTCCTAATCGCATATGCGGCTCTGCACCGATTTCAAAATGTAATTTCTGTACTATTTTTGCGATTTCGGGCTGCGATTTACTTTCTGCACAGATGTCTCTGAAATGGCGGCAGAAATCGGGACTGACATGCGGGAGTGAAATCAGCTGAACTCGCACAGCTTCATTCCCACAGCTCAGCGTAAACCTGGGCTAAGGCCCCATTCTCACCTGAGCATTTTGTAGCTCAAAGCTCCCCAATGCTTACCATCAAAAATCCCATGTATTTCGGTGGTGCCTGTTCAATTGTAGCAAATGGGGGCGGCCTGTCCATTAGGGGCGCAGAAATGCCGCCCCCCCCCCCCATCCATGCATCCGGCTCCCTGATCTGCATACGCCGACCATGGATTCCAATGAGGAGTTATTTTTTAAGCACGTGATTAGAGCCAGAGGCTCTAATAGGCTTAAAAAGGGTGGGCTCGGGGCGCAGAGCACGGTTCTCCGAGACCACCCAGTTGTGTGATAATAGTGAATGCGACGCCACTGTTAATCCAGGGATGGCTCACCATCCAGTACTCAGCTCAGCCATCCAGCACTCCCTAGCTTGGACAGGGGAGAGAGAAGTAGGGGAGATCAGAGTCTGGGCAGGACATCTGCCTCCCAAGGTAAGGAGGCCATCCGTCTCCTGCAGCGGCGCGGGGAGGGGGTGTTTCCGTGTTCCCCATATTTCCCGTGTTCCCAGTGTTCATGTTCGTCTCCCGCAGAGGACACAAATTATCAAGCACCAGCCGCCACTGAGACTACCCTTACAGGGGCCGCTGGTGTTAACTGGTTCTCCCCCAAACAGTACAGAAACCACCAGCTACCCAAGCAATAGTCCATTCAATCCAGCTCTAATAAACAGTCTAGGCTCTAGGGGTTGTTTTTTTGTGATTTATTGCTGGTAAAACATTTAACAGGAGAGGGATTAGGGCACGGGATAAACAGTTAGTACTTAGCAATTAGAGGACAATCTTCTCCTTAAGCAACTGTAAATATTGGACAGTCTAAGGTCTCACAGCTGGTGACCATAAGGCAAGTCTCTTTGGCATCTGGTTACCCTGCACCACTGCACAGCTATTGGTACCCAGTGTAATCTCATGAACATGACACAGTACAAAAGGACACTCTTCTCCAAGGCTGCATTCACACTACAGCGTTTCGAATCGCGGGCAGATTTGCTGTGAATCTGCCTACGATTTGACAATGCCGATGTGTGAATGACAATTTGCAGGACTCGCATTTGAGATGCCATTCATTTGAATGACACCTCAAATCGCGAAAATTCGCGCTGCAAGTGCGGCAATCAGCAGTTAGCAGTTGAAACGTTTTAAAATTCACTGCTACCCACCCAACACTGTGCACTGCTTTGCGACTGCTACCCAACAAATAACAGTGTGCACAACGTCCCGCCCCCACAACAACTAACAGTTTGCACACCGAACACTGTGCACTGCTCTGCTACCTACCCACCCAACACTGCTTTCCTTGCCTCAATATTTTCCCTCAGTGTTTGCACTGCTTTGTGGTTTCAGGATGGTTCCTTTACTATGAAAGGTGCCATGGAGTCACTTTTTGCATGCGCATTCCAAGCTGAGACTAGTGCTGAATCAACAAGCATCCATACAAGCACATACTGTATGTCAATGCAATCAGCTCCCCTGCGTCCTCATCCTCTAATCCAGGGGTCTCCAAACTTTCTAAATGAAGAGCCAGTCTACTGTCCTTCAGACTTTAGGAGGGCCAGAATGTGACCAGTGGGAGTAGAAAATGTCTTGGAGTCAGTGGGAGCAAACAATGTTTCATCATTGATGGCATTGGGAGGAATAATGACCCATCATTAGTATTAGTGGAAGGAATAGTGCCCCATTGTTGGTGTCATTGATATTAATAGTGTCCCATCATTGCTGTCAATGGAAGGAATTGTGCCCCATCATTGGTGTCAGTGGGAGGAATAGTGTGTCATCACTTTTTCATTGGAAGGAATAGTGTTGTCTCCTTAGCAGGAATTATGTCCCCATCTTTGATGTCATTGGTAATAATAGTGTCCCATCATTGGTGTCAATGGGAGGAATAGTATCCCATCATTGGTGTCAATGGGAGGAATAGTGTCCCATCATTTGTGTCATGAGGAGAAATAGTGTCCCATCATTGTTGTCAATGGAAGGAATTGTGCCCCATTGCTGGTGTCATTGGAAGGAATAGTATCCCATCATTGGTGTCAGTGGGTGGAAAAGTGCCCCATTGTTGGTAATAGTGCCCAAAGAGCTATATCCAAGCAAACAAAGGGCCGCATCCAGCCCCTGGGCCACAGTTTGGAGACCACTTCTGTAATCTGTTGCTGCTGGCGCCTGTGTGGTTCCCCATGACCTGATAGTGTAGACTTTTATCCAAAGGGAAGTTCAGGGAAGCTGTGCTGAGCGACCTGAAGCCAGCGGCTGTAAATAGGACCTATGGTAAATGTTTGTGCCGCATATTAAATAGTGGGCAATGCTTGGATTCAAATGAGTGTAGCATTTAATGCTACATTACCTAAATCATATGTATGCTGCTGAATTTGGCCTAGGCATCACTGAACCCTAGTCACAAAAGGGTTAAACACTACTCTAAAAACACACTAATACTTTCATAGTTGAAGAATTCAGGTACAGTAAGTAGATCGTTACCCTCCCAACACAATAACAGGTCCATTGTGGCATTTTCTCTCTGAACATCGGAGTGGAACAACAAGGCAGAAGCCTCCAATACCGACCAATCAGACCAAGAAATATCCATATCTCTTGTCTAAACCCCCAGACTTTCCGAGGTTTCCCCGGCACTTGTGCATGCCAGCCCAGATGTGCACAGCTAATCCGGGAAAATGTGCCAGAGCAAAAGTAGGTCAAGAAATAAATAGATGACAAATTTGTCTTCTCTCTTAATTAACACCTTTTGTCTTGACGCCAGAAATCTGCCACATGCCTTCCAGCTTGGCTTCTCATTCACAGGTTTAAAGTGAATAATTTGCCAAACTTACCCTAAAGAATTGAAGATTTCTCTAACACATTTTTCACTTTGTATGTCACGTTTTTCCCATGATATTTTCATCCAGATTGCTGTGAATACAGTGCAAACTCTTCAAAACGACGTGAGATACTTGATAGGCCTAGTGAAGTATATATATTTGTATTGTGCCCTTTAATGTGCACCTACCATTTTCATACATAATAATGCTTTATGCTTTAGTTATTGGCTAACTATGTGCACATATTTACTGTTCATCCTGTTTAGTAATGCAGCAGAATAACTTTGCTTTACTACTTTTATCTCGGTGTAAGCGAGAAGACCTGGCTCGCAGTCTCCGCTCTAATTCATCCCAAAGGTGTTCTATCTGGTTGACAGGACCCTGTGCAGGCCATTCAAGTTCCTCCACCCCAAACTCGCTCATCCACACTATATTGCCAAATGTATTGGGCCACCCCTCCAAATCATTTGTTGGAGGGGGGATTATGGTTTGGGGTTGATTTTCAGGGGTTGGGCTTGGCCCCACTAGTTCCAGTGAAGGAACTCTTAATACGTCAGCACACCAAGACATTTTGGACAATTTCAACTCCCCAACTTTGTGGGAACAATTTGGGGATGGCCCCTTCCTGTTCCAACATGACTGCGTGCCAGTGCAAAAAGCAAGGTCTATAAATACATGGATGAGCAATTTTGGGGTGGAGGAACTTGACTGGCCTGCACAGAATCCTGACCTCAACCCAATAGAACACCTTTGGGAGGAATTAGAGCAGAGACTGGGAAGCCAGGCCTTCTTGTCCAACATCAGGGCCTGACCTCACAAATTCGCTTCTGGAAGAATGGTCAAACATTCCCATAGACACTCTCCTAAACCTTGTGGACAGCCTTCCCAGAAGAGTTGAAGCTGTTATAGCTGCAAAGGGTGGGCCAACTCAATATTGAATTCTACGGACTAAGACTGGGATGCCAATAACCTTCCTGGCGGTAATCCCGAGTGTGGATCGGGGTTAATTTTCAGTACCAAAAGCGGTAACCCCGAGCCACACTCAGGATTACTTACCTTGTCCCTGCGTTCCCTTATGTCCTCCGCCACTGCCTGTGTTACATCAGATTAGGCGACCCATCATATCTTGTAACGGCAGTGACGTTCCGATATCTTATTACACCCACCGGAGGTTTGCATTTCACACTTATTTGTAACAATAAACTGAGCTTATATACTTAAATACAGTATTTAAAAATACGTGACACTCTTTTGATGTTGAATTGAGGCTGATCTCAGAGGTTTGCTGATCTGACAGAACACAGTTGCTTTGATAATTAAACACCAAAACAGTTTGATGGATTTGAAAATACTGTATTTCACTATATAAGCTCCGTTTACTGTTCCATGCAAAACAATGTACCGCTGTGACATTCAAAAACACTGACATAATCAGACCGCCAGAGAGGTTACAGTTCATGTGTATGTAAAGGCAGGTGTCCCAATACTTTTGGCAATATAGTGTATAATATTCGGATTCGTCACTGTATTGGTTTAAGTGAGTCCAGTTTGCTGCAGTTTCTATTCTTCAAAGAAATGTCCCGCTCTTAGTATCATTGTATTTAAATATGAGTACTATTCTGCCCCCTCCGGTGAATTTCTGCCCCCCCTTCCTCCATTCATATATCTGTACTATAGCTTCTGTGACTGAAAGATGATCTGTTCATGGAAAATGTGCAGATGAATGACAGGTCTGCTTCCTATCATTCATAGAAGCTATAGTACAGCATTCATGAATGGAGGAGGTGAGCTTAAAGTGATTGTAAAATCTCGTTTTTTTTTCTATAAAAATAATAAACATGTTATACTCACCTGCTCTGTGTAGTGTTTTTGCACAGGGCCGCCTGGATCCTCCTCTTCTCGGGTGCCTCTTCAGTACTCCTGGCCCCTCCCTCCTGTTGAGTGCCCCCACAGCAAGCAGCTTGCTGTGGGGGCACCCGAGCTGAGCCATAGTTCTGTGTGTCCATTCAGACACGGAGCTGTGCCTAGGCCCTGCCTCCTCTCTCTCCTCATTGGCTAACTGTGTTTGATTTGACAGGAGCGGGAGCCAATGGCACCGCTGTTGTGTCTCAGCCAATCAGGGGGGAGAATCCCAGATGGCCCTAGGCATTCGTGGACACCGCTGGATGGAGAGGGGGCTCAGGTGGGGGACTGAGGGAGGCCACTGCACACAGAAGGCTTTTTATCTTAATGCATAGAATGCATAAGATAAAAAACCTTCTGCCTTTACAATCACTTTTATAAGCACCATCATTGGCATTTTCGATGAGTACCTCAGCTCTAATAACTCCAACCACACCAGAAGATTATGGTGGGGGTGTGGATTTGGAGGATGGAAGATTTTAACGAATTCTGCAGCCATCCGCATAGGGGACACATCATACTGACTGTAAGAAATCTGTAGTGTTGGCTGGTGCTCAAAATTTTTATGGGGGCACAAACGATTTGAAAAATTCTGAAAAATACTGAAACAAAAACATCAAATGCAGCCTCACTGTGCCCATCATATGCAGCCAACTGTGCCCATCATATGCAGCCAACTGTGCCCATCATATGCAGCCAATTGTACCAATTATATGCAGCCACTGTGCCCATCATATGCAGCCACTGTGCCCATCATATACAGCCAACTTTGCCCCATCATATGCAGCCACTGTGCCCATCATATGCAGCCAACTGTGCCCATCATATGCAGCCAATTGTACCAATTATATGCAGCCACTGTGTCCATCATGTGCAGACACTGTGCCCATCATATACAGACAACTTTGCCCCATCATATGTGGCCACTGTGGCGCACCCCCCACCCGCCCGCTGTCTGTCTGGCACTTACCCCATCGCGGTGGCGGGTCAGGCAGCGAGTGACAGCGACGAGCTGTGGGACGGGTAGCACGGGTTAGGCAGCCAATAGAATCGCTTGTGCCTTCAGTCAATTACGTGATGGGGATTAGTCCCGCGTCTCCTGATTGGCTGAGAGGTGGTTCAGTGTTAGAAACAGTGGCGGTGCGTCCATAGAGGGCGCCGGAGCGCCGCCCCTCTCGCTCCCGCACCGCCACTGAAAGACAATACACAGATTCATGCATTGCATGAATCTGTGTATTGTCACCGCTGCCCACTATACATATGGCCGGCCTCCTGGTGAGCGCCGGCCATATGAATTAGAGCGGCGGCCGGCGGTGGGTGTAACTTGGAAGTGCCTATCAGAGCCAGCGGCTCTGATAGGCTTTCCGAATACAGCTCTCACGCTGTATTCGGCTTCCAAAAACTCCTCCCAGGTACGCACGGGGGTGCGTTCCTGGAAGAAGACTGTGTGGAGGTTTCAGCCAATCAGGTTCACCGGATCTGGTTACCGGTAACCTGATTGGCTGAAGCGACATCGAGGGCGGGAGAACACATCGAGGACGGCGCGGACAGAGGAAGGTAAGTGCAGGGCTGGGGGGGGGACAGGCTGCATTTGGGGGACAAACTGGCTGAATATGGGGCACAAACTGGCTGAATATGGGGGACAAACTGGCTGCATTTGGGGGGAACTGGCTGTATATGGGGGACAAACTGGCTGTATATGGGGGACAAACTGGCTGAATATGGGGGACAAACTGGCTGAATATGGGGGACAAACTTTCTGAATATGGGGGACAAACTGGCTGAATATGGGGGGAACTGGCTGTATATGGGGGACAAAATGGCTGAATATGGGGGGAACTGGCTGAATATGGGGGGAACTGGCTGAATATGGGGGGCAAACTGGCTGAATATGGGGGGAACTGGCTGTATATGGGGGACAAACTGGCTGAATATGGGGGGAACTGGCTGTATATGGGGGACACGCTGGCTGCATTTGGGGGGAACTGGCTGTATATGGGGGACAAACTGGCTGCATTTGGGGGGAACTGGGTGTATATGGGGGACACGCTGGCTGCATTTGGGGGGAACTGGCTGTATATGGGGGACAAACTGGCTGCATATGGGGGACAAACTGGCTGCATTTGGGGGAACTGGCTGTATATGGGGGACACGCTGGCTGCATTTGGGGGGAACTGGCTGTATATGGGGGACAAACTGGCTGCATTTGGGGGAACTGGCTGTATATGGGGGACAAACTGGCTGTATAGGGGGGGGAACTGGCTGTATATGGGGACAAACTGGCTGTATATGGGGACAAACTGGCTGTATATGGGGACAAACTGGCTGTATATGGGGGCACACTGGCTATATATATATATGGGGACACACTGGCTGTATATGGGGGCACACTGGCTATATATATGGGGACAAACTGGCTGTATATGGGGGCACACTGGCTATATATATATATATATATGGGGGCACACTGGCTGTATATGGGGGCACACTGGCTGTATATGGGGGCACACTGGCTGTATATATATGGGGGTACACTGGCTGTATATGGAAACAAACTGGCTGTATTTGAGGGGGCAAACTGGTGGCGTTTGGGCACAGTGGCTGCGTTTAATGGGCACAGTGGCGGCAATTGATTTTTTTTTTCAGTTTGTTTGCGCCCCCCCAAAAATTTTGAGCACCAGCCGCCACTGGTTAGAAAAGTGAATGTTCATTCGCTTTTCTAACACACCTGGGTGGGACTGCAAGCGCAATGCTTTGCGCTCCGAGTTCATCTTTTTTGAAGCCTCAGGTGCTTCAAAAAAACACCCCAGCCGCTGGAATTCAGGCGCCCGGTGTCCGAAAAGGGCCCGGACGCCTGACTAGGGGGTGGCAGCTGTGGCCATGGATAGATTCATGTATCAAAAGTCCTCCGAACATCAGGTTGAACAGAGACCATAGGCAGCCTCTGTTGACCTGATTCCCCAGTCTATGCACAAGAAGGATTTATCACTGACCCTAGCTGTGGGCTGGACAACATCTTGCAGTGGATCAGGTCTAGCCAATGGGCCATAGTTTGGAGTACCCTGTTATAGAGCCAAACACAGTAATCCCAAGCCGAATCACCAGTGATCAGTACACTGTCTCCAACATTTCCTTCTTGTACAACTGCTATAACTGATATTCTGTCCGCCACTGGCCCCACTGGGCGTCATCGGGGAAAGCAATGCTATATAAGAGCACTGAACACAATACACTTTACTGGCTTTTTTTTTTCTCTTGATGATACTGGGAAATGCGACATGATAAGTAGGGATGGGGGATGAGAATATTAGATCGAAGACAGAAGAATATAAAACCGAATGGAGAAAAGATGGTATAAATGAGAAAATGAGTTCATCTCAATTGACAAAGGAATAGATTTTCTAAGGAATAGAGGAGATCAGTTAAGATATACAGTTGAAAGAACAAGATACAGAAATTAAGTATATGGAGAAGATATAATAATTTATATAAAAAAAAGGAAGATCAGGTTTGCTAAACTGTATGGGGTGTTATACATATTAAATGTACACAGGTTGATTGTGTATAATTTTATTGCGATATTATTTAAAGAAAAAATAATTTATTTTAATAAACATTTAAAAACAGGAACAGCCATGCAATGCAGTTAATGTATGTCACATATATTAACAAATACGATTTCTTTAAATCCCTGGACACAATGGCATTAAGGCAGAATGGAATCAGAATTTTTTTTTTAGACTGAAATCGTTATAAGTGTAGCGGGTATATACTTTTAAATCTGGTGAGGACACCAGTGATGCATAGTTCCCTGCGGCCCACTTTGGGCCAGGGTTGAACCATCGCTGCAGTGCCATACCCTTTGTGGCCTCTCGCAGCGATTGTACGGCGGGGCGGGGAACCCGCCGTGCATCCTGGGAGAGGGTATAAAGGGGCCGGACATCTTCACCACGAGGTTCGAGTCCAGGGCACCTTCAGCCTAAGGGCTGTGGTTGCGGTCGGTGTCCAGGCGGCCTAGGCCTGGACACCTGGAGTTCGTGTTCCATCCCAGACACCTTCAGTCTGGGGTGAGGTACTCAGCCGGAGGCCTGGGGCCCTGTACCTTCGGCTGGGTCCCGCGAGGGAGGGATCATCCTAGGGGGCCCCGGGAGTGGGGCACCCGAATCCAGAGACGTAAGGGACCGGAGGAGGGACTCACCCGAAGACCTGGTGTAGCAGACTGCCAGTGCCGGGTGTACCTCTGGAGACCGCCCGGAGGGATATCTTTCCCGAACAGGGGCCTAATTCTAAGAGGAAGTTCTGTCCACGTTCAATGACCGGTCGCAGCGGTCCAACTATTCCAACCAGGTCAGTGGCAGGGGTCTGCTATTAGGCCTGTGGCAGGGGCCTCAACAGTTCATCCGGTCTGTGGCAGAGACCAACCTCACGGTCGGTGGCAGAGACCGTGCGCCAGGCCTATTCGCTAAAAAGGAATAGGAGAGCTTGGTTGTGCCTGAGCTTTCTCGTTCCCACACCCCCATGTTCGTCTGTTAATGAAGGTTCAACTGAGTGTGTTCACCGTACTGTATGTAGCGCTACCCCCAGTTAAGAGAGCCGCTGGTATTGATTTGGGCCCTGTAGTGCACCGCTGTCAACCCCTGGCAATCGGCTCTAACCTCCCGTGGCACAGCTAGTGAGGGGAGATAGGACCGCGTGACCGCAACTCTAGGTGACGCAGTCCTATGGCAAACACACACAGTGATATACTTTAAAACTTCTATTAAAGTAAGTGAAACTGACACCAATGTACTTGACCCAGATATTTTACTGAGGCTAATGGGCAAGTAATAAACAACAGTATAACAAGTTGCAGATCCCTGCAATAAACAGTAATAAAGATAAACAGAGTAATCAGAATAATAAAGTATTGCTATGCAACTCTAGCGCTGCCCTTTTACAGCTACTTCCCCTCATGGGTAAACTAACACCCAGCAATGTCTACCTATGCAGTCAGGCCTGACTGATCTAAATGGAAGTTCAGTGAAACAATATTCACTAGCAATCTTTTCGGTGGTGCACTTGAAGAACAACTTTGTAATCCCAACGAATAGTAAAGATAAAGGATCTGTCTTTAAACAGCTCTCACCACCTGGACAAGTCCAAGTCCGTTTCCTCCATCGATTCGTCTAGGAACAGGAATCCACCGACATCCAAGTCTTCAATCCTTCTGGTGTACTGCAGCAAGGAGGATTAGGTGTCTCTAAGGCTCTGCTAGGCTGGCAGAGGGCTCTTTGGAAAGGGGCACACGGCCCAGGCTTCAGGCCTTGTGCACACAGCAGTTCAGCACAGAGATCCTCTTGCTAGGAGAGGGGTGTCCAAAGAGGCCGACCAAAACTCCGCCTCCCCTTTATAAAGTCTGCCCCAGCAGTCTCTGTTCTGGAGCAATGCACCCTGGGTGCTGCAAGATGTACTGGGAGATGTAGTCTCTCTCTATTAAAGGGGAATACCCCGCTACACACTCCCCCCACTTTAAATCTTTGGTCCCCAAAGACAGCATCAACAATATGTATATAAAAGATAGTTCACGGTTGTAAAGGAACCTGGCAGGGGAATCTCCCACCTAGCATGGTGAGGAAGATTGTCCTGCTCACAGGCCATATTATTGGAAGTGGCCTGCCTAACTGTGCCAGAGAGTGAGTTGGGGTTGCCCTCCACCAAATGTACAGTGGAGGGACCAGATGTGGGCATGGTGCTTCTTGAGGTTAGGACCGTGTCTTCGGAACTTTCTCCCATCTGATCATGAGTTAGTTTCCGGGGAGGATCAATGACTCTCTTCCTTCTCTTCTCCCTGGGAGTCACAGTCTCAGCTACTCTTGGTTCTTCCTCTGGTACTGAAGCAGGAACCTCTTCCGGTAGTGAGGGTATGGGATCACATCTGGGGACAGCAGGGGCTAAAAGCCGTTTCACCAGATCGGTATTGGTCCCAATGATGAGAGAGCTTCTTGAGGGCCCTGGCAGCCAGGGACAGACAATGGCCAGTGTCTCAAAGTTCTGGGGCTCCCCAGCCCTCAATGGATCACACGACAACTTGATCCGCACACATCCATCACAAGAGTACTCTTCTGCTAGGATACCCTGAATCTTGGTGTCTCCCATCTCTTCCAGGGGCAGGTATGATAGGTACTTCTTGTAAAAGTCTCTGGTTATTAGGGTAACCTGAGCACCTGTATCAAGGATGGCTCTGGTGTAGATCCCTTCGATCAGAACAGGCACTACAGGCAGAGGACCTACCAATTGGGTAGCAGTCCTTTTGGAAACACCTGTAACAGCAGGCTGGCATACTTGTGCTCTCTTCAGCTTCCGGCGCTGGGAATGCCGTTTCTGGCGCTGTTTGGAAGGCTGATAAGCGTTGTTCACTGAGACGGCATAAACTGCAGGTGTCCTCCACCGTTCCCTCGCAGGTTCAGCGAAAGTTCTCTTTGAAGGCCTGGATCTTCTCTCCATTCTTGGGTCACTTCTCTGAGGCCTCCGCCAGCCTTCTGTCTCCATTCGTGGACTTGGACATACTCGCTGGTTGTGGCCTACACCTCCACAGTTGAAACAGACAATCTCTCTTCTCTTCTGTGGGGAGGTTGGTGTTGAACTGCTCTGGCGTGGTTCATTCTTAATTTCCTCGGGTTCCTTCATTCCTGAGTTTTCAGACAGGAGTGTGGTCAAAAGATCCAGCACCTGGGTCATTTGGGACTTCAGGATCTCCACTTCTGAGTCCCGTTCAGTAGCCACAGCTGATCTGACTCCCACCGCAGGGAGGGTAGTTGGTTCGGTATGTTGACTCCTCCTTTTCTCTTCCAACACAGCCTCCTCCTCCCTGACTATCCGGATCAAGTCGGGGTATTCCAGGCTCTTCCCATCCTGTCGGGTGCGTAGCGCCAATGCAATAGGATCCAGGGGCTGAGCTCCCCTCAATACCTGTTGAGCACGGGCCTCGTCTACTTTCCCTGGGTCGATCCCCTTCTTCAAAATGATCCTATGCAGGATCTTGTCTAGACGTCCCATATATTCTGATAGTTTCTCGCCTGTCTTCTGGTAGCAGTGCTCCAGTTGATAGGTAAGCTCAGTGATTTTTTCTGTCCCACCGAACACATTCTGCAGGATGTCTAAGTAATCCTGTGCAGTACAGTCTTTCCTGCTTATCTTCAGGTTACGTATGGCATCCAGAGCAGGCCCCTTTAAACTTTCAACAATCCTCTGCTTCTTTTGTCGCTCCGGGACCTCCCATTCTTCTAGGGCCTGAGTGGCGCCGTGTAGCCACTCTTCAAATCCCTCTTCTTCCGAAGGTACAGGTTTCCTTCCAGAAAATATCCTGAGTTTCCTGTATCCTGACATTGGGTAGTCTGTGGGGTCTCTTTTACACTGGGCCACAATTTCCTGCAAGACAGCGCACAGTTCTGCACTAAGGGTGGCCGGTGATGATCTGGGACTCTCTGTATCCTTCTGCTTTTCCGCCTTAGGGGATGGCGGGGGAGATATCTGTGGAGATGATGGTTTTGGTGTCTGGAACCGTTCTCCCTTCACTGGCAGCGTATGTATCAAGTGATAGATCTGATTATCTATGGCTCGTATACTCTGACTTTTAAAATGCTCTGGGATTTTGTTTTTCCATTCTACCAGTGCGTATGTAAACGAGATCACTGGATCTGGCCTAAAATCCATCACCCATGCTTTGTGGCTCGGAGACAGTAAGAATACGAGCTGTTTTATCTCCTCTTCCTTCCATCTTTCCCCTGGGAGTACAATGACTACCGCCACGGTTGGATCGGCGCCAATCGCTGCGCACCACTGTGACATTGCTAGCGGGTCCATGCTGGTACTTCTGACCGGCTTGATTGCAGCGTGCAACGTACAAGGATCCCGGACGAGCCCCCACGTGTAGCGCTATCCCCAGTTAAGAGAGCCGCTGGTATTGATTTGGGCCCTGTAGTGCACCGCTGTCAACCCCTGGCAATCGGCTCTAACCTCCCGTGGCACAGCTAGTAAGGGGAGATAGGACCGCGTGACCGCAACTCTAGGTGACGCAGTCCTATGGCAAACACACACAGTGATATACTTTAAAACTTCTATTAAAGTAAGTGAAACTGACACCAATGTACTTGACCCAGATATTTTACTGAGGCTAATGGGCAAGTAATAAACAACAGTATAACAAGTTGCAGATCCCTGCAATAAACAGTAATAAAGATAAACAGAGTAATCAGAATAATAAAGTATTGCTATGCAACAGCTAGCGCTGCCCTTTTACAGCTACTTCCCCTCATGGGTAAACTAACACCCAGCAATGTCTACCTATGCAGTCAGGCCTGACTGATCTAAATGGAAGTTCAGTGAAACAATATTCACTAGCAATCTTTTCGGTGGTGCACTTGAAGAACAACTTTGTAATCCCAACGAATAGTAAAGATAAAGGATCTGTCTTTAAACAGCTCTCACCACCTGGACAAGTCCAAGTCCGTTTCCTCCATCGATTCGTCTAGGAACAGGAATCCACCGACATCCAAGTCTTCAATCCTTCTGGTGTACTGCAGCAAGGAGGATTAGGTGTCTCTAAGGCTCTGCTAGGCTGGCAGAGGGCTCTTTGGAAAGGAGCACACGGCCCAGGCTTCAGGCCTTGTGCACACAGCAGTTCAGCACAGAGATCCTCTTGCTAGGAGAGGGGTGTCCAAAGAGGCCGACCAAAACTCTGCCTCCCCTTTATAAAGTCTGCCCCAGCAGTCTCTGTTCTGGAGCAATGCACCCTGGGTGCTGCAAGATGTACTGGGAGATGTAGTCTCTCTCTATTAAAGGGGAATACCCCGCTACATGTATGAGAAATAAAGGAGTGTTGGATTTTCGATTGGTGTGGGACTCTACTATTGGCAGACACATCTCCATGGGACAACTGAGGCTTCGTATGCAGTGAACAGACCCAGAGGTAATTCAAATAACTTTGCTCGACCCTCTTATACACATGAGGGGAGAGCTTGGCGTAGTGTTCCTGGACTCTCCTCTCCCAGGTACCCCTAGACGCAAGCCATTCACCATAGGAAAGAGGGAGAGTGAGGTGACCGCTACATAAGCATATGCTGGACTTTGCCCCCTATAGCCAGTGCGACAAAATTTGGGGCAGCAATTGATGGAAAATATATCCAACTAGGATACAGACAATAACACAACTTTAATAGAGTGAGGAAGAGATACAATATAGAAAGTTGTAATGCCGCTTGTACATTCCTGCCCTGCTGACAACAGCTCTTCACATTTTTTTGTCCTGGAGTTACGGGGAGTGAAGCCTCGTACACACGACCGAGTTTCTCGGCAAAAACCAGCAAGAAACTTGCTGGCAGAGATTTCTTGCCGAGAAATTCGTTCGTGTGTATGGTTTCTCGTCAAGAAAAGCGACAAGAATCTCGACGAGAAAATAGAGAACCTGCTCTCTATTTTCTCGTCGAGATTCTCGTCAGCCTGTTTCTCGACGAGAAAAGTGTGTGTGTGTGTACACTTACCTGTTCGCCGGGAAGCCCGCGCATGCTCGAAATGGCTGACGCATGCGCGGTAGCTTTCTAGGCATAGGTAGGGTCAACCAAGATGGCGGCGACGGCATTGAATGTGACGAGCGCATGCTCGTCGTATTCGATGACGTCACCGCGTACGCTCCATTCAAAGAACCGCGGGTTCTTTGAAATGAGCGTGTGTACTCTCGGCCGGGACAAGTTTCTTGTCCAAGGATCTCGTCGAAAAAAACGACGTGTTTTTTACGACGAGATTCTCGGCCGTGTGTACGAGGCTTCAGGGAAAATCTCCCCAATGGGGTCACAGACCAAAAGGAATACCTTCATAGCTCTCCCCCATTCTGTTCAAAAGTAAAAGAATAAATAAAAATTAGCTGGGGCTTAAAGCGGTTGTATAGTAATTTTTTACACTTTTACCTACAGGTAAGCCTATAATAAGGCTTACCTGTAGGTAAAAAAAAAATCTCCTAAACCTTTACAGTTTAGGAGATATTGACCTCGCAATGAGCCGCTGACTGCAGCGGCGCATGCGCAAAGGGGATTCTCGGCTGAAGGCCCGGCAGACGCCGGAGCTTTCCGGGAAGTGACGACATTGCGGAAGTGACAACATCGCGGCTCCAACCACTCACAGCGCTGGAGCCGCTATACCCGGAAGACACACCGAGGCAACATGTCATCTCCCTCGGCGTGGACCAGGTGAGTTACCGACGCCTCGTTCTAAGGTAAGTATTTCATAATGAGCTAGTATGCGGTGCATACTAGCTCATTATGCCTTTTGCCTTACAGGTGACTTAAAAAAAAAAAAACATTTTTGGGGGCTACAAAACCGCTTTAAACTGATTATAGATGGCTTGAATATTTTCTAGTTCTTGCTGAATCAGTCAAAATATGAGCTGTGGGTGGCCTTATCGGCACCACCTGGCTTTTCAAAAGACCATTTAAAAACAGCTAAGCTAGGTGGAAAATTATAGACCGAACAGTGACTCCATCCCATCAGATGCAGTCACTGTTCAACTATAGCAGAAAGAGTAAAAGTGGAGTTGCTCGACTTCTAAAAGTACAAAGTAAGTTTAATGATGTTATCCATTTAACTCTATATAGAGGAGCAATGGATTTTCCCCGTATTAGATAACAAGATTATTCAATATTTATTTTGGAAAATGAGTGGCTCCAATTTTGCTCTTTGTGCTACAATTATTTAGCTGATCATGGACCGCCCAGAGCCAGCCTTGTTCAGTTGGTGGAGCAGTGGTGGTAAGCTTGAAGCTGAGTGGTTGGGATTGTTTGCAGCACTGTTCAAGTAGTCGGCACTGTTTAGCATGGATGGGGGAAATTAAATGATTTTCTTACCTTTAGCCCATAGGCTGAATGAGAAAAATGCTAGCTGTACAGTGGGGAAAATAATTATTTAATCCCCTGCGGATTTTGTAAGTTTGCCCACTTACAAAGAAATGAAGGGTCTATAATTTTCATCATAGGTGTATTTTAAATAACAGAGATAGAATATTCAGAACAAATCCAGAAAAAAACACATAAAACAAATGCTATCAATTAAGTTGCTATCAATTAAGAGTTTGATCAACAAGCAAAACATGACTTACTACTTGGTGGAGAAAACCTTGATGGCAAGCACAGAGGTTAAGACGTTTCTTGTAGTTGGTTCCCAGGTTTGCACACATCTCAGAAGAGATTTTGGTCCATTCTTCTTTACAGATCTTCTCTAAATCCTTAGGGTTTCTTGGCTGTCTCTTGGGAACTCGAAGTTTCAGCTCCCTTCATAAATTTTCTATAGGATTAAGGTCTTGAGACTGACTAGACCGCTCCATGACCCTAATGTGCTTCTTTCTGAGCCACTCCTTTGTTGCCTTGGCGGTAGGTTTTGGGTCATTTTCATGCTGAAGGACACATCCACGACCCATTTTCAGTATTCTGGCTGAGGGAAGAAGGTTCTCATCCAAGATTTTACAATACATGGCCCCCATCCATTGGCCCCTCAATGGGGCAAAGTCGGCCTGTACCTTTAGCAGAGGAACAGCCCCAAAGTATACTTTGACGCATTGAGGGGCCAATGGATGGGGCCATGTATTGTAAAGTCTTGGGTGAGAATTTTCTTCCCTCAGCCAGAACACTAAAGATGGGTCATGGATGGGTCTTTCAGCATGACAATCACCCAAAACATACCACCAAGGAATCAAAGGAGTGGATCAAGAAGAAGCATAATAAGGCCATGGAGTGGCCTAGTCAGTCCCTAGACCTAAACCCTATAGAAGATTTATAGAGGGAGCCGAAACTTCAAGTTGTCAAGCGACAGCAAAGAAACCTTAAGGATTTAGAGAAGATCTGTAAAGTCCCTGCTGAGATGTGTGCAAGTCTGGTCACTAACTACAAAAAACGTCTTACTTCTGTGCTTGCCAACAAGGGTTTCCCCACCAATAGGGATGAGCTTCGTGTTCGAGTCGAACATACGTTCGACTCGAACATCGGCTGTTCGATCGTTCGACGAAGATCGAACGATTTGGGCCGTTCGCGCCAAATTCGAGTGACGCGAACGGCCCACAATGCACTACGCCATCGCAGTGTCATCCAGGCGCTGTGATTGGCCAAGCATGCACTGTGACCCCGCATGCTTGGCCAATCACAGCGCCGGCAGCGAGGAGAGCAATGATTGGCCACAGGCAGGATGCCTGTGGCCAATTATTGCTGAGGGTGTTTAGTACACGCCCCACACTATAAAAGGCCGCCAGCACGGCGGCCTAGTGTAGTGTGTTCCGGAGCAGGGATAGAGCAGCATAGGCAGGGACAGTGACTGTTATTTCTTTCTTGCTTAACCTGGATTCCTTTAGTTTAGGGAAAGAGAAGGATAGGTAGGGAGAGTGTCAGTGTGTTTTGTGCTTGTGCTATAGTGTGCTTAAAAAAAACATTTATTCTAGGGACAGAAAACTGTAGGTAGGGACAGTGTCAGTTTCTTTCACTCTGCAAGTCCTTGTTTCCAGGGACCTGGAAGGACAGTGAGTGAATTGTCCTTGTGCTATATTGTGCTTAAAAAAACATTTATTCTAGGGACAGAAAACTGTAGGTAGGGAGAGTGTCAGTTTCTTTCACTCTGCAAGTCCTTGTTTCCAGGGACCTGGAAGGACAGTGAGTGAATTGTCCTTGTGCTATATTGTGCTTAAAAAAAACATTTATTCTAGGGACAGAAAACTGTAGGTAGGGAGAGTGTCAGTTTATTTCACTCTGCAAGTCCTTGTTTCCAGGGACCTGGAAGGACAGTGACTGAATTGTCCTTGTGCTATATTGTGATTAAAAAAAACATTTATTCTAGGGACAGAAAACTGTAGGTAGGGAGAGTGTCAGTTTATTTCACTCTGCAAGTCCTTGTTTCCAGGGACCTGGAAGGACAGTGACTGAATTGTCCTTGTGCTATATTGTGATTAAAAAAAACATTTATTCTAGGGACAGAAAACTGTAGGTAGGGAGAGTGTCAGTTTATTTCACTCTGCAAGTCCTTGTTTCCAGGGACCTGGAAGGACAGTGACTGAATTGTCCTGGTGCTATATTGTGATTAAAAAAAACATTTATTCTAGGGACAGAAAACTGTAGGTAGGGAGAGTGTCAGTTTATTTCACTCTGCAAGTCCTTGTTTCCAGGGACCTGGAAGGACAGTGACTGAAGTGTCCTTGTGCTATATTGTGATTAAAAAAAACATTTATTCTAGGGACAGAAAACTGTAGGTAGGGAGAGTGTCAGTTTATTTCACTCTGCAAGTCCTTGTTTCCAGGGACCTGGAAGGACAGTGAGTGAATTGTCCTTGTGTTATATTGTGATTAAAAAAAACATTTTTTCTAGGGACAGAAAACTGTAGGTAGGGAGAGTGTTTTTTTTCTTTCACTCTGCAAGTCCTTGTTTCCAGGGACCTGTAAGGACAGTGAGTGAATTGTCCTTGTGCTATATTGTGCTTAAAAAAAACATTTATTCTAGGGACAGAAAACTGTAGGTAGGGAGAGTGTCAGTTTATTTCACTCTGCAAGTCCTTGTTTCCAGGGACCTGGAAGGACAGTGAGTGAATTGTCCTTGTGTTATATTGTGATTAAAAAAAACATTTTTTCTAGGGACAGAAAACTGTAGGTAGGGAGAGTGTTTTTTTTCTTTCACTCTGCAAGTCCTTGTTTCCAGGGACCTGGAAGGACAGTGAGTGAATTGTCCTTGTGTTATATTGTGATTAAAAAAAAACATTTTTTCTAGGGACAGAAAACTGTAGGTAGGGAGAGTGTTTTTTTTCTTTCACTCTGCAAGTCCTTGTTTCCAGGGACCTGTAAGGACAGTGAGTGAATTGTCCTTGTGCTATATTGTGCTTAAAAAAAACATTTATTCTAGGGACAGAAAACTGTAGGTAGGGAGAGTGTCAGTTTATTTCACTCTGCAAGTCCTTGTTTCCAGGGACCTGGAAGGACAGTGACTGAATTGTCCTTGTGCTATATTGTGATTAAAAAAAACATTTATTCTAGGGACAGAAAACTGTAGGTAGGGAGAGTGTCAGTTTATTTCACTCTGCAAGTCCTTGTTTCCAGGGACCTGGAAGGACAGTGACTGAATTGTCCTGGTGCTATATTGTGATTAAAAAAAACATTTATTCTAGGGACAGAAAACTGTAGGTAGGGAGAGTGTCAGTTTATTTCACTCTGCAGGTCCTTGTTTCCAGGGACCTGGAAGGACAGTGACTGAAGTGTCCTTGTGCTATATTGTGATTAAAAAAAACATTTATTCTAGGGACAGAAAACTGTAGGTAGGGAGAGTGTCAGTTTATTTCACTCTGCAAGTCCTTGTTTCCAGGGACCTGGAAGGACAGTGAGTGAATTGTCCTTGTGTTATATTGTGATTAAAAAAAACATTTTTTCTAGGGACAGAAAACTGTAGGTAGGGAGAGTGTTTTTTTTCTTTCACTCTGCAAGTCCTTGTTTCCAGGGACCTGTAAGGACAGTGAGTGAATTGTCCTTGTGCTATATTGTGCTTAAAAAAAAACATTTATTCTAGGGACAGAAAACTGTAGGTAGGGAGAGTGTCAGTTTATTTCACTCTGCAAGTCCTTGTTTCCAGGGACCTGGAAGGACAGTGAGTGAATTGTCCTTGTGTTATATTGTGATTAAAAAAAACATTTTTTCTAGGGACAGAAAACTGTAGGTAGGGAGAGTGTTTTTTTTCTTTCACTCTGCAAGTCCTTGTTTCCAGGGACCTGTAAGGACAGTGAGTGAATTGTCCTTGTGCTATATTGTGCTTAAAAAAAACATTTATTCTAGGGACAGAAAACTGTAGGTAGGGAGAGTGTCAGTTTATTTCACTCTGCAAGTCCTTGTTTCCAGGGACCTGGAAGGACAGTGACTGAATTGTCCTTGTGCTATATTGTGATTAAAAAAAACATTTATTCTAGGGACAGAAAACTGTAGGTAGGGAGAGTGTCAGTTTATTTCACTCTGCAAGTCCTTGTTTCAAGGGACAGAGAAGGACACCTGAAGGTAGCCCTTATTGCTTTTTTCCCATCTCCCTGCAGGCCATCTATTAGAATGTCTGGAAGGCAAACAAGGAGAGGCAGACAGTCAGGAGGCAATAAAAGAGGGCAAGCAGGCTCTGTGTCTGGGGGCAACAGTGCTGGTCGTGGACGCGGTGCATTGTCATCAGCACATGGCCATGGGACACGCTTGTCCTTCTTTTCGGCAGCTGGACATGTTGAGCCACATCATGCCGAAGACTTGGTAGAGTGGATGACCAAGCCCTCCTCCTCCTCCTCATCCTCTCTCACCCAGGCTCAGGGTACTGGAAAAGCAGCTGCCAAAGCGTCGTCTTCCCTGGTATCAATGTCAGACAAATCATCAGTCACTCCTTCCCTAGACCCACCATGTCCTCCTCCTGAGGAGTCCCCCGAACTGTTTCAGCACAGTGTTGGGTACATGCTCCAGGAGGATGCCCAGCGTTTCGAAGGGTCTGATGATGAAACCCAGCTAGAGGAAGGCAGTAGCGTGAGAGCAGACAGAGGGGATGCTCAAGAAGGACACCAATCTGGCAGTCATGTTCCAGCAGCTGCAGCATACTGCCAGATTGGCTCCAGTGATGAGGAGGGAGGGGATGATGAGGTCACTGACTCCACGTGGGTGCCTAATAGGAGAGAGGAGGAGGAGGAGGATGAGGAGGAGGCACATCTCCAACGAGGCAGGATGCCCTTTGGTGGCCAGCGTAAGGGCAGTACACCGACGGAATCACACCGCAGAGCTCCGCCTGTGCAGGGCGCTGCCTCTGCCCGTCATTCAAAAAGTTCTTTGGTGTGGGCCTTTTTTGAGGCTAGTGCATCAGATCGCACAGCTGCTGTTTGCAACATATGTCTCAAGCGTATATCGCGTGGCCAAAACATCAGCCGCTTGGGTACCACATGCCTGACCAGACATATGTTGACCTGCCATGCAGCTCGTTGGCAAGCCTACCTCAAAGACCCACACCAAAGAACAAAGCGGACCTCTCCTTGCACCGCATCAGCTGGGATCTCCAACCCCACTATAACTTCAGTCCTCTCTGAAACATGCACTGAGAGGAATGAAGGTGTAGAATTAGGTGTGTCACAGCCAAGTACTTGCGCCCACTCTGCTAGCAGTACACCGACGTCCGATTCTAGCAGGCAAATTTCCCTGCCCCAGCTGCTGGACCGTCGAAAGAAGTTCACTCCCAGCCATCCACATGCCCAGCGGTTGAATGCTAGCTTGGCTAAATTGCTAGCGCTTCAACTGCTGCCTTTTCAGTTGGTAGACTCGGCCCCCTTCCGTGAGTTTGTGCAATGTGCAGTTCCTCAGTGGCAGGTTCCCAAACGCCACTTTTTCTCACGGAAGGCTATTCCGGCTCTCTACCGGCATGTGGAAGGCAATGTCTTGGCCTCGCTGGACAGGGCGGTCAGCGGTAAGGTGCATATTACCGCTGACTCATGGTCCAGCAGGCATGGACAGGGACGTTACCTTTCTTTCACGGCCCATTGGGTCACTCTTTTGGCAGCTGGGAAGGATTCAGGACAAGGTGCAGTAGTGTTGGAGGTTGTCCCACCGCCACGCCTCCAAAATGCTACTACTGGTTGTGACACACCTCTCTCCTCCACCCCCTCCTCTTCTTCTTCCTCCATGGCCTCTTCCTGTGGTTTGTCCTATGAACCAGCGGTGCTCCGTAGCCGTTCACGGGGCTACGCAAGTACGCAGGCAAAAAGATGCCATGCCGTGCTTGCGCTGGTGTGTTTGGGGGACAGAAGCCACACTGGGGCAGAGGTCCTGTCTGCTCTGCAGGGCCAGGCCGAGAGGTGGTTGACGCCACGCCAGCTTAAGCCAGGAATGGTGGTTTGCGACAATGGCACCAACCTCCTCTCCGCCCTCCGACAGGGACAACTGACCCATGTGCCCTGTGTGGCTCACGTCCTTAACCTGGTGGTGCAGCGCTTCTTGGGCAGGTACCCGGGCTTACAGGATGTCCTGAGGCAGGCCAGGAAAGTCTGTGTGCATTTCCGCAGATCTTATAATGCCAGTGCTCGCCTGGCTGAGCTGCAAAAGGAGTTGAACCTGCCCAAGAACCGCCTTATATGTGACATGCCCACCAGGTGGAACTCAACGTTGGCCATGCTGCAGCGGCTGCACACGCAGCAGAGGGCCATCAATGAGTACCTGTGCGACTACGGCACCAGGACAGGGTCAGGGGAGCTTGGTTTTTTTTCTCCACGCCAGTGGGGCATGATCAGGGATGCATGCACTGTCCTGGCACCATTTGAGGAGGCCACGAGGATGGTGAGCAGTGACAGTGCATGCATCAGTGACACTGTACCTCTTGTCCACCTGTTGGAGCACACGCTGCGTGGAATAATGGACAGGGCACTTGAGGCAGAACAGAGGCAGGAAGAGGAGGACTTCCTTGCCTCTCAAGGCCCCCTTTACCCAGACAGTGTTCCTTCTGTCCCACCCATCGCACAGGAAGAGGAGGAGGAGGAGGAGGAGGAGGAGGAGGAGGAGGATTGTGTCAGCATGGAGGTGGAGGCTGGCACTCAGCATCATCAGCAGCAGTCTTTTAGGGATGATTTACAGTCCCAAGAAACCAGTGGACTTGTACGTGGCTGGGAGGAGGTGGCTGCGGATCATGTCGTCCTTAGTGACCCAGAGGACTCCGGAGCGAATGCCTCAGCAAACCTACGCTGCATGGCCTCCCTGATCCTGCAAAGTCTGCGGAAGGATCCTCGTATTCTTCGGATCAAGGAGAGGGACCATTACTGGCTGGCCACTCTCCTTGATCCACGGTACAAGGGTAAGGTTGCGGACCTTATGTTACCGTCGCAGAGGGAGCAGAGGATGAGACAACTCCGGGAGGCCTTGCAGAAAGGTCTGTGCAACGCGTTCCCAGAGACTGGGAGGTTGCAAACTCCTGGTCCTGGACAACGAGTTGCTGAGGCTTCGGCCAGTCAAAGAAGGAGCGGTGGGGAAGGTGGCCGTCTGACCGATGCGTTCAGACAATTCTTTAGTCCGCAGCCCCAAAGTATGATCGGTTCCAGCAACCATCGCCAGCGTCTGATAAACATGGTGCAGGAATATCTAGGGGCAAGGTCAGACTTGGACACCTTCCCCACCGAAAATCCTCTGGCTTACTGGGTCTTGAGGATGGATCACTGGCCAGAGCTTGCACAGTATGCAATTGAGCTACTGGCCTGTCCTGCATCCAGCGTTCTTTCGGAACGCACATTCAGTGCTGCTGGAGGATTTGTCACGGATCACAGGGTGCGCCTGTCCACCGACTCGGTTGATCGACTGACTTTCATCAAGATGAACCAGTCTTGGATCACCACCAGCTACCACACACCTGATGCTGATATAACAGACTAATTGATTTTAACATGTCACATCCCTTCAAGACTGATGCTGATGCTGAGTGCCTGTGCTGTTATGTTGACTGGCTATCCTCCTCCTCCGAGTCCTCAATGATACGATTGATGATGATAGCTTGTAAGATCATTTTTGTTTATGGGTGCCGCCACCAGTGCCTAACGCCCAATTTTTCAGCCCCTGTTTAACAGGGGCGTGTAATTACAATTTTTGAAGCAATACTTTGCAACAGGGCTCATTGCTGTGCTCCAAGTACAGTATCTGTGAGGAGTTGCAGTGTTGTGCCACCAGTGCCTAACGCCCAATTTTTCAGCCCCTGTTTAACAGGGGCGTGTAATTACAATTTTTGAAGCAATACTTTGCAACAGGGCTCATTGCTGTGCTCCAAGTACAGTATCTGTGAGGAGTTGCAGTGTTGTGCCACCAGTGCCTAAGGCCCAATTTTTCAGCCCCTGTTTAACAGGGGCGTGTCATTACAATTTTTGAAGCAATACTTTGCAACAGGGCTCATTGGTGTGCTCCAAGTACAGTATCTGTGAGGAGTTGCAGTGTTGTGCCACCAGTGCCTAAGGCCCAATTTTTCAGCCCCTGTTTAACAGGGGCGTGTCATTACAATTTTTGAAGCAATACTTTGCAACAGGGCTCATTGCTGTGCTCCAAGTACAGTTGCTGTGAGGGGTTGCAGTGTTGTGCCACCAGTGCCTAAGGCCCAATTTTTCAGCCCCTGTTCAACAGGGGCATGTAATTACAATTCTTGATCTAATAATTCACAGCAGGGCCCATTGCTGCACCCACCAAGAGTAACTGTCAGGGCTTACAGTGTTGTGGCACCAGCACCACCATCAAAGGCCCAATTTTTACTACCACTGTTCAACAATTATATGTAATTAAAATTCCTGATATAATAGTTGACAGCAGGGCGTTCCAGCACCAACCAAGAGTAACTGTGAGTGCTTACAGTGTTGTGCCAACACCAACAACTAAGGGGCCTATTTCTGCAGAGTATATACGGCAGGTCCCTACTTTCAAACATCCAACTTACAAACGACTCCTACTTGCAAACGCAAGAAGACAACAGGAAGTGAGAGGAAATCTACCACTAGGAAGGAAAATTCTCTCCTGTAAGAATAAATATGGGAGAAAGGTGTCTCCTCTGTACTGATGCTTTATCAGCAATCCTTGTTTCAAGAAAAACACCACATTTCAAAAACAGTTGTCATTGGGACGGAAAGTGAGGTGAAATGTTCTGAACAGGGGCACAGACAGCAAAACAAATGTTACAGGGGTGATAACCCTTACCTATGTTTTCCAAAAAGTTTAAAAATAGATTTTTGGTCTGGAGCTACACTTCAACAATGTACCTGTTCAAAATTACAAACAGACTCTACATAAGAACAAACCTACAGTCCCTGTCTTGTATGCACCGCCTGTATAGGGCTGTTCAGAGTATATAGGGCCTTTTTTATTTTATGTGCGGGGTTCCCCTTAATATCCATACAAGACCCAAAGGGGCTGGTAATGGGCTGGGGTAGGGGGGGGGTCATGGGGTAGCTATGCCATTTTTCTTAAAGAATTTCATCCATATTACCGGGACCAGACATTACATTAAAGCCGCAAGCAGTTTTAAATGGCTTTTTTTTCCTTTAGAAGTGTCATTTTGTGCAGGGACAGTTCTAAACACGGGAAACACGTGGCACTTCACAGGCATACTTTAGACACCCCCCAGGTACGATATTTAAAGGAATATTTGACTTTTTTTTTTCACTTTATGCATCATTAAAATGACTGCTCCCGAAAAACGACCGTTTTTAAAACTTCTTTTTGCATTGATACATGTCCCCTGGTGCAGAACCCGGGTTCCCAAACCCTTTTTAGGACAATAACATGCATAATAGTTGTTATAATTAGCACTTTAGAATTCGAACGTTCGCATCCATTGTATTTAATAGGGTTCTAATGTTCGTTCGAACTTTCGGTCCGTTCGCGGGTTCTGGTGCGAACCGAACCCGGGGGTGTTCGGCTCATCACTACCCACCAAGTACTAAGCCATGTTTTGCTTGGAGATCAAATACTTATTTTACTCACTGAACTGAACTCCATTTATAACATTTGTACGATGTGTTGTTTTTTTTTTTTTTGATTGATTGATATTCTCTCTCCATCCTTTTAAATACACCTATGATAAAAGTTATAGACCCTTCATTTCTTTGTAAGTGGACAAACTTACAAAATCTGCAGGGGATCAAATAATTATTTTCCCCACTGTATATGACTTAGCATTAGGCTTTCATTTTTAATTATGTGGATGCCATGGCAAATGGGTTTGCATAGACGGAAAAAAAATCTAAATTCGATTTTATGTGGCAGTCCAGGCCTTTCTACACAACAGCATGCTGCTTTGCTAACATACATTACAGTGAACATGTGCTATTGTCAAATACTAAGCTCACTACACCTCTGTTTAACTTACTTCTCCATGAACTGTAAGGTTGTTTTCTGCAGCCTCAACCTTCTGTCTTTTTGATTGTAATGCCTTGGGTCTGATTTACTAAAGTGTGACACTTTGATACCTCATTTCACACTACAGTAAATCAGGCCATTATATCAGTGCCACTAGCAGAATTAGCAGAAAAACGCATTGGTGATTGACGGGTGTGTAAACCATGAAAAACAGGAAAACTCCACTTTTGATACTAATCCTCCCTGGGTTAATTTTATACATTCTAAGAATTTGAAGATGTTCTTTTTTGGGACCCCTCCTGGCACTTTTGGGATTCCCACCCAGGCAAGTTGTCCTGGTCGATCACATCCTCCTGGAATACTGACATCATGCATCCCAGGAGGCCTTGAGTTAATCATCAGCATATGTGCCACTGTGTGTCATCAGGGGACCAGTGTTCTGATGAAATAGCTAACATCAAAAACTCCAACCACTTCACCATTGGTGAGATCGAATCACGATCAGCTGGCGTGACGTCAACACTGCTTATGCGCAGATCGTCGGAGGTTGAGGAAAATTTTAGAGCACCGCCATGTTGGTACACCTAAAACATTTCTGATTCCCCATCGGGTAAACAGCGGCCGCTCATTGGAATTTTATTATAACATGGCGGCCTGTTGGCAAAGACCCTTTCATAGAAATATAGAGGAAGATCAGCTGGTCCAGAGTTTTTCAATAAGATGGGAAATCATAAATGTTTTAGGTGTACCGCCATGTTAGTTCCCCTAAAACATTTCTGTTTTCCCCTCCTATTCGTAAACTTGGGAGCAGCTGATCTTTTTTCATAGTTCTATGAAAGTGTCTTTGCCGACAGGCCTCCATGTTATAATAAAATACCAGTGAGCGGTCGCTGTTTACCTGAGTTTACCAATAGGACGGGGAATCAGAAATGTTTTAGATGTGCCAACATGGCGGTGTTCTATAATTTTCCTCGACCTCCGACGATTTGCGCATGCACAGTGGTGACTCGGCCGCACCAGAAGTGATGTGGTTGGAGATTTTGACGGGTTGGCTCTTCCTGGTTCTTATGCCCCATACACACGATCGTTTTTCATGCCGTTAAAAATGGCATTAAAAAAATGGCCATTAAAAATGATCGTGTGTAGGCTCCAGAGCATTTTTAACGACGTGAAAAACGGGCATTAAAAATTTCGAACATGCTCTCTTTTTTCACGTCGTTTTTCATGACGTTTTTTTTAACGACGTGAAAAACGATAGTGTGTATGCTTTAACGACGTGAAAAAAAATGCGCATGCTCAGAATCAAGTATGAGACAGGAGCGCTCGTTCTGGTAAAACTAGCGTTCGTAATGGAGATAGCACATTCGTCACGCAGTCACGGACTGAAAAGCTCGAGACTGAAAAGAGCGAATCGTCGCTCAACAAACTTTACTAACATGAAGGGTGGCGCCATTCGAACGGAACTTCCCCTTTATAGTGCCGTTGTACGTGTTGTACGTCACTGCGCTTTGCTTGATCGTTTTTTTAAATGATCGTGTGTACGCAAGACAGGCTTGAGAGGAAACATGAAAAAAAACGACGTGAAAAACGGCAAGAAAAAAAATGGCAAGAAAAACGATCGTGTGTATGGGGCATTACAGTCAGCCCCCTAATGATGCACTGCAGCACATGAGCATCATCAGGGGCCAGCTACAAGAACCCCGCAGAGACCACTTGCCCCTTGATGATGTATGTAAAGAAGATGGCAACTCGGGATGTGACAGATTGGCAGGTTGCAGCAGGACAATGCTTGATATGCTGGAGACGGGAACATGTATTGTGATAAAAACTCATGCCGCGTACACACGACCATTTTTAATGTTTAATGTTTTTCTCGACGTGATTCTTCTCAAGCCTGCCTTGCCTACACACGATCGTGAAAAAAAATGCTCGAGCAAAGCGCAGTGACGTACGAAACGTACGACGGCACTATAAAGGGGAAGTTCCATTTGAATGGCGCCACCCTTTGGGCTGCTTTTGCTGATCCTCGTGTTAGTAAAGTTTGGTGAGAGACGATACGCGCTTTTCAGCCTCGTGCTCTTCAGTCCGTTACAGCGTGACGAATGTGCTATCTCCATTATGAATGCTAGTTTTACCAGAACGAGCGCTCCCATCTCATCACTTGCTTCTGAGCATGCGTGTTTTTTTCACGTCTTTAAAGCCTACACACGGCCATTTTTCACGACGAGAAAAACTAGTACATGAAAAACGACGAGAAAAAATAGAGCATGTTCCAAATTTTTAATGCCCATTTTTCACGTCGTGAAAAATGCTCTGGAGCCTACACACAATCGTTTTTAATGACCAAATTAAAAAATGGCATTTTTCTCGTCATGAAAAACGGTCGTGTGTTCGCGGCATTGGGGTACAAGCTTGGAGAGGATTAATAAAAAAGATAATAAAAAATAATAGTAATAAATGTACAGTTTTTTTCCTGCAAAGTCATGTGCATTTATTATATTTTTTAAGGTAAATTCACCCTCCAAATAGGATAGCAACTGCTGGAAAATGCAGTGAGTTAACCGTACGAGCAAATAACCATTCTACAGATTTTCTATACAGAAAATGCCCCCATTTGTCGTGGAAGAGACTTTCTAAATCTAGTCAGTTTCGGAAATCATATAGCTGGTTGTAGACAGAAATGGAAAGGCAATTAAGTCATTGTTATTAATGTAGCGGGGTGTTCCCCTTTAATGCAGAGAGACAAGAAGTTCCAGGTGAGTCGGGAGGAAGTAAAGAGACATTATGGAAGTGAAAGCAGAGGAGAGAGAGACTACATCTCCCAGTACATCTTGCAGCACCCAGGGTGCATTGCTCCAGAACAGAGACTGCTGGGGCAGACTTTATAAAGGGGAGGCGGAGTTTTGGTCGGCCTCTTTGGACCCCCCCTCTCCTAGCAAGAGGATGTCTGTGCTGAACTGCTGTGTGCACAAGGCCTGAAGCCCGGGCCGTGTGCTCCTTTCCAAAGAGCCCTCTGCCAGCCTAGCAGAGCCTTAGAGACATCTAATCCTCCTTGCTGCAGTACACCAGAAGGATTGAAGACTTGGATGTCGGTGGATTCCTGTTCCTAGACGAATCGATGGAGGAAACGGACTTGGACTTGTCCAGGTGGTGAGAGCTGTTTAAAGACAGATACTTTATCTTTACTATTCGTTGGGATTACAAAGTTGTTCTTCAAGTGCACCACCGAGAGATTGCTAGCAAATATTGTTTCACTGAACTTCCATTTAGATCAGTCAGGCCTGACTGCATAGGTAGACATTGCTGGGTGTTAGTCTACCCATGAGGGGAAGTAGCTGTAAAAGGGCAGCGCTAGAGTTGCATAGCAATACTTAATTATTCTGATTACTCTGTTTATCTTTATTACTGTTTATTGCAGGGATCTGCAACTTGTTATACTGTTGTTTATTACTTGCCCATTAGCCTCAGTAAAATATCTGGGTAAAGTACATTTGGTGTCAGTTCCGCTTACTTTAATAGGAGTTTTAAAGTATATTCTGTGTATGTTTGTTATAGGACTGCGTCACCAACAGTTGCGGTCACGCGGTCCTATCCCTCTATCACCAGCTGTGCCACGGGAGGTTAGAGCCGATTGCCAGGGCTTGACAGCAGTGCACTACAGGGCCCAAATCAATATCAGCGGCTCTCTTAACTGGGGGTAGCGCTACACGTGGGGGCTCGAGTCCGGGATCCTTGTACGTTGCACGCTGCAATCAAGCCGGTCAGAAGTACCAGCATGGACCCGCTGGCAATGTCACAGTGGTGCGCAGCGATTGGCGCCGATCCAACCGTGGCGGTAGTCATTGTACTCCCGGGGGAAAGATGGAAGGAAGAGGAGATAAAACAGCTCGTATTGTTACTGTCTCCGAGCCACAAAGCATGGGTGATGGATTTTAGGCCAGATCCAGTGATCTCGTTTACATACGCACTGGTAGAATGGAAAAACGAAATCCCAGAGCATTTTAAAAGTCAGAGTATACAAGCCATAGATAATCAGATCTATCACTTGATACATACGCTGCCAGTGAAGGAAGAATGGTTTCAGACACCAAAGCCATCACTCCCACAATTATCTCCACCACTATCCCCTAAAGCAGAAAAGCTTAAGGAACTATTAAGCCCGGGATCACCGCTGGCCGCTATAGGGCCTGAATTGTTGAATGCTCTAGGAGACCTTGTAATTAAGTGCCAGAAAAGCAGTACGGTGCATGTGGAGGCCGGTTACCGGAAGCTTAGCACCTTCTCAGGGAAGCTCCCCGTCCCTGCGGGGGAGGAAGATTTTGACACTTGGGTGGAACAGGCATTGCAGGCAGTAGAAGCATGGGAGGTGCCTGAGGCACAGAAGAGACAGCGAGTCTTAGAAAGTCTGAAAGGTGCCGCGGCAGAAGCGGTGAAGAGCTTCCGGTTTGGAAATGAAAACTGTACAGCTCAAGATTGCCTGGCCATGCTGCAGGAAGAGTTTGGTCAGCTGGAGAAGGTGTCAGAGATGATTTATCAAATTGAACACACTCTCCAGCAGCCGAATGAGAAACTGTCAGAATATGTTAGAAGGCTGAACAGGCAGTTATGCAAGATTGTACTGAAGAAGGGAATGCTGCCCAAAGATGCAGATGAAGCACGCATGAAGCAGATCATGAGGGGAGAGCGGCGCTCAGACCCGGTCTGGCTGCACCTGAAAACCTCAGGAGGAGGAATGTCACTAACCTACTCTGATCTAATAAAAATTATTAGGGACGAAGAGGCGCTGGAGGAAGATCAGCAGGTGGCCAAGGCGAATGTCACACCTGTACCAGTGTTGGTCCATTCGGTCAAGAGCCCAGAAAGAGATGCGGAGGTTGACACTCTGAAATCGCAAATGGCCCAAGTGTTGGAGATGCTGACCTCTTTGATGGAGAAAGATCAGAGAAGACGAGAGAAACCAAGCCCAAGAAAGGAGTTGTTCCCGAACACCTCAGCACCGGCCTCCCTACAGGACCGAGAAGAGGTGATTTGCTATAACTGCGGAGGGAGTGGCCACTTTGCTAACGTATGCTCCAGCCCAAAGAAGTAGAGAACAGATAATTGCAAGCCGGCGGGAAACTCCAAAGGGCCCTGGTGAAGGAGTCAACCGGGTGCCCATCATCTTCAGTGCGCTCCAAACTAAAAAAAAAAGGCCAAGAATGGAGGAGACAAAACTCCTAGGAGGAGGTATAGTACACCCCCACCAAGATGTACCCCAGAGGGAGGGGGCAAGACCCCTCAGTGGAAGTACAGCACCCCAAAGAAGGAACATCCACCTAAAAGGAACAATAACATCCCTCAGCGGGTTTGTGCCCCCATTGAGAGGGAGAAAGTCAATGCATGCCAGGCTCAGGAAAAATTAAAGTCCAAAAGGAGCAGGGCAAGGGTCGAAAGCCAAAAAAAAGAGGTGACCCCAGTCCGGCCATACCCAAAGGAACTGGTGGGCCCGTCTCCTACTGTGCCCATTCAAGTGGAAGGAGTCTATACTAAAGCTCTTTTGGACACCGGAGCACAGGTGACTTTACTATACCGGGACTTCTATGATAGGCACTTGAGTCATCTGCCTATCCAGAAGATAGAAGAGCTGGAGATATGGGGACTTGGAACCCAGAGTTTCCCTTATGATGGGTACCTGCCCATAAAGATGACTTTCGACCCATCCGTGGCTGGGAAGGCTGAAGTGTTTGACACCCTGGCAGTTGTGTGTCCCCGGCCGCCTGGAGCCAGCAAGATTTCCCTGATCATTGGGACAAACACGGATCTAGTCAGGAGACTCCTGACCCCTCTAGTGAAAGAGAGAAACCATTCAGCCACCAAAATCCATCCCATGCTAAAGACGGCCTACCAACGACTGGTCTTAGAGCAGAAGACCCCGGGAGAGGGGATAGGGAAGGTGTGGAGACTTGGCAGAGAAGGAGTAGTGCTACAGCCCGGAGAAGTAACCTGTCTTAGGGCCACTGTGAAGCTTTCGTGGGAACAACCTGGCCCCTTTGTCATGCTGGAATCAGACCGAAGGGAAGAGTCCTCAGGCCTGGAAGTGATACCAGAAGTGATTCCGTTCAAGGCCCTGAAGAAGGCCCATGGCAGAGTTCCGGTGAGTGTTAGGAACACTACGGGAGGACCCATGGAGATCCCTGCCAGAGTGTTGCTTGGTCAGGTGAGCCCTGCTGCCCCGGTCACTTGGTCCGAAGTCAAGGGGACGGGTGACGGAGGAGATGTTTGGGAGAAACTGTCCGTGGAAAACCCGAACCTACCCAGGGCTTGGAAAGAAAGAGCCAAGGCCCAGCTGTCCAGGTGGGAGAAGATCTTTTCCGAAGATGAATTCGATGTGGGGTGTGCAAGAAGTGCCACCCATCGGATCCGCCTCCAAGAAGATAAGCCCTTCCGAGAGAGGGTCAGGCGGGTCCCCCTGGCAGATCTGGAGGATCTGAGGGAACAACTTGTAGAACTAAAGAAGACTGGTGTGATCCGGGAGTCTAGAAGTCCCTATGCCTCCCCAATCGTGGTGGTCAGAAAGAAGAATGGGTCGTTGAGGCTTTGTATCGATTACAGGACT
The DNA here is from genome assembly GCA_029206835.1 of Rana muscosa. Classification (NCBI taxonomy): domain Eukaryota; kingdom Metazoa; phylum Chordata; class Amphibia; order Anura; family Ranidae; genus Rana; species Rana muscosa. The sequence goes on along the minus strand of CM055116.1, from coordinate 1,139,753,773 downwards.
CTCAACAGGAGAACCATCCCTGACCAATACACCACGCCAAGGATAGAAGATGCCCTACAAAGTTTGTCTGGAGCCAAATGGTTCAGTGTGATGGACCTCAAGAGTGGGTACTATCAAATCCCTATGCACCCAGAAGACAGGGAGAAGACAGCCTTCATAACCCCGGTGGGATTCTTCGAATTCAATAGGATGCCTCAGGGTCTGTCTGGAGCTCCTGCTACCTTTCAACGCCTTATGGAGAAGACTGTTGGAGACATGAATCTTATAGAAGTCCTTGTGTACTTGGACGATGTCATTGTCTTTGGAAGAACCTTGGAAGAACATGAAGCCAGGTTGGAGAAAGTATTGAGAAGACTCAGCGAAGAGGGACTTAAGCTTTCCCCCGAGAAGTGTCGGTTCTACCAGTCTTCTGTGAACTATCTGGGGCACATAGTGTCTGAAGAAGGGGTGGCCACAGATCCTGAGAAGTTGGAAGCAGTCACTTCCTGGCCACGACCCACCACAGTAACAGAGCTCAGATCCTTCCTGGGGTTCTGCTCCTATTATAGGAGGTTTGTGGAGGGGTTTGCTCGGATTGCCCGCCCGTTGAATGAATTGCTAAAGGCAGAAGGGGAAGAGGATGACTCAGGGCCCAGGAGGCCTGGTGAGTCAGTTCAAGATCAGTGGAACCCAAGGTGTGAAGAGGCCTTTCATGCTCTGAAGAGGAGCTTAACCACTGCCCCAGTCCTGGCCTACGCCGACCCTACCAGACCTTATGAATTACATGTGGATGCCAGCCATGAGGGTCTAGGTGGTGTACTCTACCAAGAACATGAAGGACAACTGCGACCAGTGGCCTATGTGAGCAGGGGCCTGACCCCCTCAGAAAAGAATTACCCCACTCATAAGCTGGAATTCCTGGCCCTCAAATGGGCGGTAGTAGACAAGCTAAAAGACTACTTGTATGGGGCAGAGTTTACTGTGAAGACAGACAACAACCCCCTGACCTACCTCTTCACCACCGCGAAACTAGATGCCACCGGACACAGGTGGTTGGCCGCATTGTCTGGATTCAACTTCAGTCTGAAGTACAGACCAGGAGCCGGAAATAGGGATGCAGATGCCCTGTCCCGGAGGTCTCATGCCACGACAAATGACTGGGAAGATTGGACCCAAGTGGCACCGGACGGGGTGCGGGCCCTTTGTCAAGGGGCTGAATTCCAAGCCAGAGGAGGCTCCAGAGCAGAAGAAATAGGGGTTACCATGGTAGGAGTCCCCAAACACTATTGTGGGGTAACTCAACTGGAGGAAGACAACCTACCGAGACTGTCCAAGAAGGAGTTGAGGTGTGACCAATTGGAAGACCCCATGGGGAGATTGGTCCTCGAAGCCCTGGAGAATCAGGATCCCAACAAATTCCTACATCACCCCTCAAAGGAGGCTTGCCTGTTGAGGAAGGAATTGGACAGGCTACAGGTACATCAGGGAGTGGTCTACCGAAGGGGCCCCTCTGATGACTCAGAAGATAAGTGGCAGTTATTTCTTCCAGAGAAGCACCGAGAGACTGTACTAATTGCCCTGCATGACCATCATGGTCACCTAGGGGCAGAAAGGACCTTCCAGCTTGTCAGAAATCGGTTCTATTGGCCCTGCATGAGGGCAGAAGTAGAGGAGTATTGCCATTCCTGTGCACGATGCATTCAGAGAAAGACCCTACCCCATCAAGCTGCCCCAATGGGCCACTTACAGAGTCAAGGCCCAATGGATCTGGTATGCATTGACTTTCTCTGCCTCGAACCCGACCTGAGTGGATTGGGGAATGTTCTGGTAATAACCGACCATTTCACCCGCTATGCTCAAGCTTTCCCAACCAAAGACCAGAAGGCATCCACCGTGGCCAAGATACTTATGGAGAAGTATTTTGTCCATTACGGACTACCACAGAGACTCCACTCAGATCAAGGAAGGGACTTTGAGAGTCGGTTGATCCGAAGACTTTTGGATTCATTAGGAATAAAGAAGACCAGAACCACGCCTTACCACCCACAAGGAGATGCTCAGCCGGAGAGATTTAACCGGACCCTGCTCAACATGTTGGGAACCTTAGAAACAGAGAAGAAGCAACACTGGAGTCAGCACATATCAGCCCTAGTACATGCCTATAACTGTACCACAAGTGACGCCACTGGCTACTCCCCTTATCGACTTATGTTTGGGAGAGAAGCAAGGCTACCTGTGGACCTGGCCTTTGGCACTTCTATAGACAATACCTCAGCTACATCCCACAAGGGATACGTGGACAGACTTAGACGTAGCTTGCAGGTGGCCTATGAACAAGCCCAGGCGGCTTCGGATCAAAGGGGGGCCCGCAACAAGAGAAATTTTGATCTGAAGGTTCGAGTGCAAGATCTGCAGCCCGGGGACCGAGTACTGCTACGCAATCTGGGGGTCCCTGGAAAACACAAGCTTGCCGACAGGTGGAGATCTGAGCCCTATGTTGTCTGTAGGAAGTTGCCCGGTTTGCCTGTCTACAAACTAAAGCCAGAAGGAAAGGTGGGTCCACTGAAGACGTGGCATCGGAACCACCTGCTCCCACTTGCTGAGGCAGTCAGAATACCTCCCGTGAGAGACTCCCCTGAACCGGCCTCTATCCTGGATATTCCTAGGCCGAACACTCGGTCCCAGACCTCTCGAGCCAAAGATGGGGAGGCCTCCCAATTGAGTACAGAAGAAGGTGGAGAACTGGACTGGCTGTGGCCTCCCTCGACTCTGGGAACGTCCGCCATAGATCTCCCAAATGGAGGGGATACCCCAGATGCAACGCTGAATCCGGAGGCTACTGAATTCATACCCTTCAGTCCCTCAGCTGATTACTGGGAAGATGTTCCTGACACTTGCGCAGAGGAGGACTCTAGAGATTCCATACGTCAGTCGACTTCTGAATCAGAGGTTCCAGAACCAGCAATGTTACCTGAACTTACTCCTGAAGAAGAGCCTGTGGTGCCAGAGTCAGAAGCACCAAGAGAGCAGAGGGCTCGCAGAGTCATCAGGCCTCCCAAGAAACTAACTTACCCCCAAATGGGGACGAGCTCAGAGGACTCTGTTGTAACGGCTAGGAGAAGTGTTGAACAACCTGATCCTTCCACCGTCCATTTGGTGGAGGGCAACCCCAGCTCACTCTCTGGCACAGTTAGGCAGGCCACTCATGGTAGTGTGACCTGTGGGCAAGAGAGTTCCATCCCAAAGTTTTGGTGGGAATTCCCTATGCCAACATCATGCTCGACATTGTCCAAAATGGTAAACAGTATTTGTTGAAGTTTATCTTTGGGGACCAAAGAGTTCAAGTGGGGGGAGTGTGTAGCGGGGTGTTCCCCTTTAATGCAGAGAGACAAGAAGTTCCAGGTGAGTCGGGAGGAAGTAAAGAGACATTATGGAAGTGAAAGCAGAGGAGAGAGAGACTACATCTCCCAGTACATCTTGCAGCACCCAGGGTGCATTGCTCCAGAACAGAGACTGCTGGGGCAGACTTTATAAAGGGGAGGCGGAGTTTTGGTCGGCCTCTTTGGACCCCCCCTCTCCTAGCAAGAGGATGTCTGTGCTGAACTGCTGTGTGCACAAGGCCTGAAGCCCGGGCCGTGTGCTCCTTTCCAAAGAGCCCTCTGCCAGCCTAGCAGAGCCTTAGAGACATCTAATCCTCCTTGCTGCAGTACACCAGAAGGATTGAAGACTTGGATGTCGGTGGATTCCTGTTCCTAGACGAATCGATGGAGGAAACGGACTTGGACTTGTCCAGGTGGTGAGAGCTGTTTAAAGACAGATACTTTATCTTTACTATTCGTTGGGATTACAAAGTTGTTCTTCAAGTGCACCACCGAGAGATTGCTAGCAAATATTGTTTCACTGAACTTCCATTTAGATCAGTCAGGCCTGACTGCATAGGTAGACATTGCTGGGTGTTAGTCTACCCATGAGGGGAAGTAGCTGTAAAAGGGCAGCGCTAGAGTTGCATAGCAATACTTAATTATTCTGATTACTCTGTTTATCTTTATTACTGTTTATTGCAGGGATCTGCAACTTGTTATACTGTTGTTTATTACTTGCCCATTAGCCTCAGTAAAATATCTGGGTAAAGTACATTTGGTGTCAGTTCCGCTTACTTTAATAGGAGTTTTAAAGTATATTCTGTGTATGTTTGTTATAGGACTGCGTCACCAACAGTTGCGGTCACGCGGTCCTATCCCTCTATCACCAGCTGTGCCACGGGAGGTTAGAGCCGATTGCCAGGGCTTGACAGCAGTGCACTACAGGGCCCAAATCAATATCAGCGGCTCTCTTAACTGGGGGTAGCGCTACACGTGGGGGCTCGAGTCCGGGATCCTTGTACGTTGCACGCTGCAATCAAGCCGGTCAGAAGTACCAGCATGGACCCGCTGGCAATGTCACAGTGGTGCGCAGCGATTGGCGCCGATCCAACCGTGGCGGTAGTCATTGTACTCCCGGGGGAAAGATGGAAGGAAGAGGAGATAAAACAGCTCGTATTGTTACTGTCTCCGAGCCACAAAGCATGGGTGATGGATTTTAGGCCAGATCCAGTGATCTCGTTTACATACGCACTGGTAGAATGGAAAAACGAAATCCCAGAGCATTTTAAAAGTCAAAGTATACAAGCCATAGATAATCAGATCTATCACTTGATACATACGCTGCCAGTGAAGGAAGAATGGTTTCAGACACCAAAGCCATCACTCCCACAATTATCTCCACCACTATCCCCTAAAGCAGAAAAGCTTAAGGAACTATTAAGCCCGGGATCACCGCTGGCCGCTATAGGGCCTGAATTGTTAAATGCTCTAGGAGACCTTGTAATTAAGTGCCGCTACATTAACATTAAATCTGTACTCAGGACACAAAGCCTTTCATTTAAATCCATTCTCAATAGTCATAAATGATATAAATCCACTCTGTGCAGCAAATGCCTTTGCAGACCCAGTTATAACCTTGTAAAAGTAGCGGTGAAATCATCACTGTGCTGTAGACAGCCTGTGCATAGGGCAGATCTGTGGGAGGGACCCAACAGGCTCCACCCACTGCAGGCTGCCTGCAGAAAACTACAGGAGGGGGGCGGAGACAAGACCAGTCACCCTGCACAAGGAGAGAGAGCAGAAGTGACCAGTCTTTATTACAGGAAGTTCCTGCACAAAGGCAAAGTTTTTACACTAGATTACTGCACAGACCTGGAGGAAATACACAAAGCTCACCAAGAATCAAGTAATACACATACGTCTTGTCAGGGCCGATCCGCCCTATAGGCTTGCTAGGCAAGCTGCATAGGGCCCCGAGTAATTACTAGGGGCCCCCGAATCTTCGCCGCCGCCACTAGAGGTCCGCAGGCCGGGCGGAGACAATTTTCATTTTCTTGTAGACCAAGAGGAGGGTCAGGGTGGCTGCCAATAGGAATTGAGCTGCGGCACCGCCCACCTCCCGCCCCGCTAATGTCTGTCTGTGTGTGAGTGAAATGTGGGAAGGGGCGGGGGTGGGCGGCGGCGTCGCAGCTTAATTCCTATTGCCAGCCACCCGGCCGGCTCCTCCACTGTCCCCTCTGCGTAATGGCGGCGGAGAGAGTCTCTGCTGCTGGGGCATCACACCTGGTGTAAGGGGGGCCTCTGCTGGGAATGCCTGGTGTAAGGGGGGCCTCCGCTGGGAATGCCTGGTGTAAGGGGGGCCTACCCTGGTGTAAGGCCTCCGCTGGGAATGCCTGGTGTAAGGCAGGCCTCCACTGGGAATGCCTGGTGTAAGGGGGGCCTCCGCTGGGGAGGCCTGGTGTATAGGGGGGCCTCCACTGGGAATGCCTGGTGTAAAGGGGGCCTCCGCTGGGGAGGCCTGGTGTAAGGGGGGCCTCCGCTGGGGAGGCCTGGTGTAAGGGGGGCCTCCGCTGGGAATGCCTGGTGTAAGGAGGGACTCGGGGCTTCCACTGATTCTGCATTATGGTGAGTTGAATAATTTCATTCTATATTACAATGTAATAATAGAAATAATGCGCTTCAGTTATCCTGACACCATAACAACCATGGTGCCGGGATGATTGAAGCGCTAACACCAGGTGTTTGGAGTATCTTTATCTGCTGATTTGTTAAACTTTCTGGAATACACATATTTCTATTGTGGTGTAGGATCTGGGCCTGCTGTCCCTCCACCCCTCTTTCTTTCTATCTCTCCCTCTTTCTTTCTCTCTTTCTTCCTCCATCCCTCATTCATCTCCGACTCTAACCACACCCCTCCGAGCCACGCCCACGTAAACCACACCCACCATTCCATGTAAACCACACCCATTTTTTGCCACCGTAAAGGGCCCCTTAGCAGAATTTTGCTTAGGGCCCCAGGGAGGTCAGGATTGGCACTGCGTCTTGTATTGAGACAATATTTGTTTTTTGTTTTTTTTTGCCAATAGAATTTTCATTGATTGATTCTAACGATTATCTTGTAAAACAAGCTATTCAGTTTAAAATAGAAACGAAAAACAAAACATTTGTGTATAGACATAAAAAAAAAAAAACATTATGAATACATTTTTCCCTTTGTTATAAGTGATCACATTCCCTCTGTTGTCAACTGTATAAGAGCTGGAGGAGGAAAAGCAGTACCCTGAGCTTCCCAGTGAAAAGCTGTGCAGGGAACGGGGGGAGGGGAGTGTCAGGACAAGTCTGATCATTGGAGGAGAGCAGGATGAGTTCCCAGCACAGCTAGAAGGTGTGTTCTCCTGGTTAGTGTGGTCAGTTTTTAATAGAAAAGCAGAGGAGCTGGTAGGAACACCAGGGATTTCACATAAAGGAAGCAATACAAAGAGGACAGGATACTTTTTCATACAAGTACATGGTACAGCAGGAACATATCAGGAATATGAAATTTTGGGTGTACATACTCTAAGGATGTAACCCACATAGTTGGCCATGTTGGTAACCCTTAGCAATTCCATGGTAGTATTTTATATTAGGCATTCACAACCCCTTCAATGTTCTACAGAGGCAGAATAACATCTGCATGATAGGACTTTACATCTACTGGTTCATCGCTCTCCACGAAGAGCTCACATTTATTATTCCTACTACAGCTAAAGATTCAAATTACTGCTTTGTGTGGCATCAATATTTCATGATTGTCTTTTAGCCATTTTCTATGTTAAATTACAAACCACTATGTGATTATATTTCCATGAGATAATGTCATATTGCAGTTCTCCAGCTCCAGCAGGTGTTTGTGTCACACACCCTTCTCTACACATACAGTGCCTTGAAAAAGTATTCATACCTCTTGAAATTGTCTACATTTTGTAATGTACAACCAAAAACGTAAATTTAATTTATTGGGATTTTATGTGATAGACCAATAAATGATTTTCAAATTTTTACAAATAAATATGTGAAAAGTGTGGTGTGTATTTGTATTCAGCCCCCCTGAGTCAATACTTTGTAGAACCACCTTTCTCTGCAATTACAGCTGCAAGTCTTTTTGGGAGTGTCTCTACCAGCTCTGCACGTCTAGAGAGTAAAAAAGCTCACGCTCTGTCAGATTGGATGGAGAGCGTCTGTGAACAGCAATTTTCAAGTCTTGCCACAGATTCTCAATTGGATTTAGGTCTGAACTTTGACTGGGACATTCTAACACATGAATATGCTTTGATCTAAACCATTCCATTGTAGCTCTGACTATATGTTTAGGGTTGTTGTCCTGCTGAAAGGTGAACCTTCTGCCCCAGTCTTAAGTCTTTTGCAGACTGTAACAGGTTTTCTTCTAAGATTGCCCTGTATTCGGCTCCATCCATCTTCCCATCAACTCTGACCAACTTCCCTGTCCCTGCTGAAGAAAAGCATCCCCACAACATGATGCTGCCACCACCATGTTTCACGGTGGGGATGGGGTGTTCAGGGTGATGTGCAGTGTTAGTTTTCTGCCACACATAGCGTTTTGCTTTTAGTCCAAAATTTTAATTTTGGTCTCATCTGACCAGAGCACCTTCTTCCACATGTATGCTGTGTTCCCCACATGGCTTCTTGCAAACTGCAATTGGGACTTCTTATGGCTTTTCTTCAACATTGGCTTTCTTCTTGCCACTCTTCCATAAAGGGCAGATTTGTGAAGTGCACGACTAATAGTTGTCCTGTGGACAGATTCTCCCACCTGAGCTGTGGATCTCTGCAGCTCCTCCAGAGTTATCATGGGCCTCTTGGCTGCTTCGTTAAAAAATGCTCTCCTTGCCCGGCCTGTCAGTTTAGATGGACAGCCATGTCTTGGTATGTTTGCAGTTGTGCCATACTCTTTCCATTTTCTGATTATGGATTGAACAGTGCTCCGTGAGATGTTCAAAGCTTGGTGTATTTTTTTATAACCTAACCCTGCTTTAAACTTCTCCACAACTTTATCCCTGACCTGTCTGGTGTGTTCCCTGGCCTTCATGATGCTGTTTGTTCACTGAGGTTCTCTAACAAACCTCAGAGGGCTTCACAGAACAGCTGTATTTATACTGAGATTAAATTACACACAGATGGACTCTGTTTACTAATTAGGTGACTTCTGAAGGCAATTGGTTGCACTAGATTGTAGTTGGGGGTATCAGAGTAATGGGGCTGAATATAAATGCACACCACACTTTTCAGATATTTTTTTATAAAAAATATTAAAACCATTTAACATTTTCCTCCCACTTCACAATTATGTGCCACTTTGTGTTGGTCTATCACATAAAATTCCAATAAAATACATTTAAGTTTTTGGTTGTAACATGACAAAATGTGGAAAATTTCAAGGGGTATAAATACTTTTTCAAAGCACTGAAGATTGCTGGGACATTGTCTTAGTTTAGTATCTATAAAAAAGTGAATTTTCATGTGTGCAGCTTATAAACTATCCCTAACAGTGCTCCACACACTGCAAACGTAACCTCTTTTCAGCTGAACTCCAGGCAGATAAAAAAAACACACACCAGTTAATGCAGTAATCTATTTATTTCCAAACATAGGATACATTTTATATGTTACTGGTGTACATACCTGTAATCCCCTGTGCAGCAGCATTCAAAGCACAGGGGCACACTGGAAGAGGGTGGGCAATTTTTGTACTGAGAATGAATATGCTGACAGTAGGAGAGAACAGAAGGATGATTTCATCAGTCTGTTGCTGCTCCTTTACTGTCCATTCACAGGCTGGGGAATCAGTCGCCTAGACATGTGACTTAACTGCAGCAGACAAAATCAGCTCACCAACTTGGCTTTACTGTGTACCAGAGTGTAAATCAGGAATATGTGGACAGAAATACAAATTCTTAAAGCGGTAGTAAACCCGCAGATTTTTTTTCAAACCTGTAAGGCAAAAGGCATAATGAGCTAGTTTGCACCGCATACTAGCTCATTATGAAATACTTACCTTAGAACGAGGCGTCGCAGGTGATCTCGGTCCACGGCGAGGGAGCAGACATTTTCCCTCGACGTGTCTTCCGGGTATCGCGGCTCCGGCGCTGTGAGTGGCCGGAGCCGCGATGTCGTCACTCCTGCGCAGACTTCTTTCCGGCAAGGTCCGGCGTCTGCCGGACTTTCAGCCGAGAAACTCAGAGCATGCGCCACTGAAGTCAGCGGCTGCATACAAGGGGAATATCTCCTAAACCGTACAGGCCAGCCATAGATGGATCAAAATTTGACTGGTTCAGCAAGGCTTGAGCAGGGCTGCCGGCTAAACCGGTAGTTTTGATAAAAGTATTCTGGTAGTGGGGAAGTCTCCATACTGTCAGAACACAATAGCTACGCGGGAGAGATTCCCCCATCCACCTCCAGTGGTTCACTCGCTGGTTGAGCAAAATAAAATGAATCGTGTATGGCAGTGGTTCTCAACCTTACTAGTGCCGTGACCCCTTCATAAGTTGTGGGGACCCCTCACAGTAAAATTATTTTTGTAGCGTGGGTTGTCAGCACCAAAGGCAAGACAAGTAATTTGCGCCCCTAATCCACGGTCGTTTAGCGCTCCCTGAGTCCCTTCCACTCGTATAGTAATAAAAACCCTTATGGTACATTTTAGGATGTTCCACTCTTTCCCTTTGTTCCTTTCTTTCCCTTTTATCTCTCTCTATGCTAATTTTGTGTTTTTCCCCCCTTATCTCTCTAGCCCTCTTTCTTGTTCTTTCTCTTATTCTTTCTCTCCCTTTTCTTTGTTCCTCCCCCTCTTTTCCTCTCCCTTCTATGTATTCTTTATTTCTACTCCTTGGTGGTGGGGGGCGCATAATGGGATGAGTGGCAGTGCTGGCGGGAGTTGGGATAAGTGGCAGTGCTGGTGGGGGTGGGGTGGGGTGAGTGGCAGTTCTGGGGGGAGTTCTGATCAGCCAACTTAGGTGCTCTTAATCAAGGTCATCTGCTGATCTGAAAACTGTAGTGGGGACTTTTAATGGCAACTATAATCGCAGATAGTGTTACTCATTGTGTCAGCAGTGACACCTATGCTGAAATCAGGAGATATGGTCTCCTCCAGCCCCTCCCACTTCACATTCCTCAGCTTACCTCTAATCTCTGCCCCCCAGCCATGCCGTGAACTAAATGGGCAGCTGCAAAGAGGCTGAGTGGGCGGCCACGAGCTCCAGGAACAGCCCAGCTGGGCGGCCTCAAAAAGTCTGGGAGAGCGTAGCGGGCTTCAGGAACAGCCCAGGATTCGGTGACCCCTGGCAAATTGTCATTTGACCCCCGAGGGGGTCCCGACACCCAGGTTGAGAACCACTGGTGTATGGCCTGCCTTAGAAAGGGAAAACCACTCCCATACAGTATAAGTATATCTTTTTTTTTTTCCAAATATGTATATCATGTGTGTATGTAGCTGTTTGCCTGGAATTCAACTTTGTATTTACATGTTTGCAGTCAAATTTGTTTGTTCGGTTTGTCCATTCACAAAGCATACCTAAAAAAAAAAAAAGATATATAAATATATACTGCTTAAAAAAATGAAAGGAACACTTTTTAATCAGAGTATAGCATCAAGTCAATTAAACTCCTGTGATATTGATCTGGTCAGTTAAGCAGTTAAGTAGCAGAGGGGGTTGTTACCGTATATACTCAAGTATAAGCCGAGTTTTTCCGCACATTTTTTTGTGCTGAAAATGCCCCCCTCGGCTTATACTCGAGTCACCTCTTTGCGCCTGATCTCCCGGACTTTGGGGACCCAGGACCAGCCGGCCATTGGTCTCCTGGACCCCAAACATGGCACACATGTAGCCCCACTCTTCCTCTACAAGTGTGCAAAGTTTTTTTGTCTGGGGGACCTACGGCCAAGGAGCACCGTTTTTCAAAGCCGGGCACCCCTTCCATAGACTCCCATGTTAAACGTCAGTCTAGTCATGGGCACAGTGAGGCATGGGCACAGTGAGGCATGGGCACAGTGAGGCATGGGCACAGTGAGGCATGGACACAGTGAGGAATGCACATGGACACAGTGAGGCAAAGTGAGGCATGCATAGACACCCTAGGCTTATAATCGAGTCAATACGTTTTCCCAGTTTTTTGTGGTAAAATTAGCTGCCTCGGCTTATATTCGGGTCGGCTTATACTCAAGTATATACGGTAATCAGTTTTAGCTGCTTTGGTGTTAGTGAAATTAACAGGTGCACTAGATGGGCAACAATGAGACGACCTCCAAAACCTGGACCCTATAAAGGTTGCACAGGCAGTCCAACTCCTCCAGGATGGCACATCAATACGTGTCATTGCCAGAAGGTTTGCCGTGTCTCCCAGCACAGTCTCAAGAGCATGGAGGAGATTACAGGAGACAGGCAGTTACTCTAGGAGAGCTGGACAGAGCCGTAGAAGGTCCTTAACCCATCAGCAGAACCAATATCTGTTCTTTTGTGCATGGAGGAACAGGATGAGCACTGCCAGAGCCCTTCAAAATGACCTCCAGCAGGCCACTGGTGTGAATGTCTCTGACCAAACAATCAGAAACAGACTTTATGGGGGTGGCCTGAGGGCCCGACGTCCTCTAGTGGGCCCTGAGCTCACTGCCCGGCACCCTGGAGCTCGATTGGCATTTTCCATTAAACACCAGAATGGACAGGTCCACCATTGGCGCCCTGTGCTTTTCACAGATGAGAGCAGGTTCACCCTGAGCACATTGTCAGACCCTACGCTGGTGCAGTGGGTCCTGGGTTCCTCCTGGTGCACGACAATGCCCAGGCTCATGTGGCGAGAGCATGGAGCCAGTTTCTGGGGGATGAAGAAATGTATACCATTGATGGGCCCCCACGCTCCCCTGACCTAAATCCAAAAGAACACCTCTGGGACATTATGTTTCGGTCCATCTGGAGCCGCCAGGTTGCACCTCAGTCTGTTCAGGAGCTCAGTGATGCTCTGGTCCAGATCTGGGAGGAAATACCCCAGGACACCATCCGTCGTCTCATTAGGAGCATGCCCTGATGTTGTCAGGCATGCATACAAGCACTTGGGGGCCATACAAACTACTGAGGACCATTTTGAGTTGTTGCAATGTGATTTCAGCAAAATGGACTAACTTGCTGCATCATTTTTTCACTTTGATTTTCGGGGCGTCTTTGAATTCAGCCCTCTGTAGGTGGATAATTTTCATTTCCATCAAATGATGATGTGCCATCCTTTCATTCCTAACACATTACCAAGTCCATATCAGTATAGATATCCAGCATGAGATTTTGCCCCGTTGAGATCTGGTGTGTTTTCAAAGTGTTCCTTTAATTTTTCTGAGCAGTGTATATATATATATATATATATATATATGTGTGTGTGTATACACTTTATTAGGTACACCTGTTCAATTGCTTAGTAACACAAATTGCTAATTAGCTGATCACATGGCAGCAACTCAATGCATTTAGGCATCTAGACATAGTGAAGACGACTTGCTGAAGTTCACACCGAGCATCAGAATGGGGAAGAAAGGGAATTGATTGACTTTGAATGTGGCATGATTGTTGGTGCCAGACGGGCTTGTCTGAGTATTTAAAAAACTGCTGATATACTGGGGATTTTCACACACAACCATCTCTAGGGTTTACAGAGAATGGACCGAAAAAGACAAAATATCCAGTGAGCGGCAGTTGTGTGGATGAAAATGCCTTGCTGATGTCAGATTAGAATGGGCAGACTGGTTTGAGATGATAGAAAGGCAACAGTAACTTAAATAACCACTTGTTACAACCAAGGTATGCAGAATACCATCTCTGAACACACTACACATCGAACCTTGAAGCAGATGGGCTACAGCAGCAGAAGACCACATCGTGTGCCACTCCTGTCAAATGAGAACAGGAAACTGAGGCTACAATTCGCACAGACTCTCCAAAATTGGACAATAGAAAATTGGAAAAACATTGCCTGGTCTGAGGAGTCTCAATTTCAGCTGCGACATTCAGATGGTAGGGTCAGAATTTGGTGTAAACATGAAAGCATGGATCCATCCTGCCGTGTATCAACAGTTCAGGCTGGTGGTGGTGTAATGGTGTGGGGGGATATTTTCTTGCCACACTTTGGGCCCCTTAGTACCAATTGAGAATTGTTTAAATGCCACGGCCTACCTGAGTATTGTTGCTGACCATGTCCATCCCTTTAGGACTACAGTGTACCCATCTTCTGATGGCTCCTTCCAGTAGGATAATACACCATGTCACAAAGATCAAATCATCTCACCACTGGTTTCTTGAACATGACAATGAGGTCTCTGTACTTCAATGACCTCCACAGTCACCAGATCTCAATCCAATAGAGCACCTTTGGGATGTGATGGAACGGGAGATTTGCATCATGGATGTGCAGCCGACAAATCTGCAGCAACTGTGTGATGCCATCATGTCAATATGGACCAAAATCTCTGAGGAATGTTTCCAACACCTTGTTGAATCTATGCCATGAAGCTTAACTCATAGCTTAACTGCTAACCCTCCTCCTAAACCATCTAAAAAGAGAATACTACTGTACTTCTCATTGAAAGTATCAGCTAACATCCCCATGTTCAGATCTTTATGCTGTATTACCCTGTACACACGATCAGTTTTTCCGACAGGAAAACCGTGGATTTGTTTCCTACGGAAAACGCCTCAAACTTGTGCTGCATACACACGGTCACACAAATCTTGTCTGAAATTCCGACCGTCAAGAACGCGGTGACATACAACACGTACGACGAGCTGAGATCAATGAAGTTCAATAGGCAGTTCGGCTCTTCTGCTTGATTCTGAGCATGCGTGTTTTTTTCACGTCGTAATTGCATACAGACGACCGCGATTCCCGATAGGAATTTTTCCTGTCACGAAAATAGAGCTCCTGCTCTCAATCTTTATTTGGCAGGAATTCTCACAGAAAAAGTGTGATGGAGCATACACACGGTCAGAATTTGCGACAAAAATCTCCCATCGCACTTTTCCTGTCGGAAAAACTGATCGTGTGTACGAGGCGTAACTCTAGTTCCATAGATGTCACTGTGTATCCCTACCGTATCACAGAGTGCACAGTATGCACTAATGATGTTTCTCACATTGGCTCTAGATCATTAGCTGATGAAGGTTCCAATGCTAAAAATAATGAAAGCAGTGATGGATAAGGAAGAGATAATTAATGCATAGCTTCATTTCAGCATTACAAATGTTGCAGGTTTCCAGAAGATGAAAACCGCTCCAAAAACATATGTTATAAAAAATTATTATTTTTTTAAAACCTTTTGGAAGTAATAAACAGATTTTTTTCCATTATGCCTAAAGAGAAACGTCATTACTCCCCCCCCCCCCTTTTATTTTTCCATTCACCTCTTAATTTTGCAGGTCTTTGCTCAATAAGAATACTTACTCAGCCAGTAAACCCATCAGTATCCCGTAGTAATTCACCATTCTGCTGCTGTCACCCAGGTTATTGCTGAAAATGTACTCTCAGGCATCATTGGGAGCTGACTCTCTCTTCCTGGTTATTGTAATAGTCCCCCTAATGAGGCACGTGCACCATTTTCAATTCCTGTTCTAAAGCCTCCTGGGATGCATGACATGCATATCCCAAGAGGCTACAGGGGCTACATCATTCTCGCCTAACCAAGGAATCTGGAAGTGGTGGGCCGCATGCAGAAAAATTGTATTCATATTTACATTGAATAAGGTTGAATAAAGAGGCCAGTCCATCCAGCTCAACCTGTGTGGGTGTGTGTATATGTCTCAACCACTTTTCATATCCTTGTACATTGTGTTCACTAAGATGCTCATCTAAAAGTTTTTTTATAATTATCGACACTTTCCACTGACACCACCAATTGTGGAAGGGAGTTCCACATCCTTACTGCTCTAACCATAAAGAACCACCTGCGCAGTCTAAGGCTAAACTATTTCTCGTCCTACTATATTGAGTGTGTGTTTTCTAAAATGACCTGAGATTGCATAGTTTTCTCCTTAGGCTTTAATCACCATTTAGATAACTGTACAGGGGAACCTCGGATTGCGAGTAACGCGGTTAACAAGCGTTTCGCAATACGTGCACTGTATTTTAAAAAATCGTGACTCGGTTTGCGAGTGTTGTCTCGCAAAACGAGCACGATTCAGGCCAAAGCGGTGTGCAGTACCGCTTTTGGCCTGAGGTGGGGGGCGCCGGAGCTGAGCAGAGCCGAATGTCGCCGATCGCACCATTCGGAAATGCACGGAAAGGCCCGAGGACAGCACGGCTGACCTCAGCAAATCTCTGGTAGGAAGTCTTTCGCTGATTTGCCGAGGTCAGCCGAAGTGTCCTCGGGCCTTTTCGGACGTTTCCGAGGCTCTCCGGCGCCCCTCCCCCCGCCTCTGCCCGCATGCGGTATTGCATCCCATTGAAATCAAGGCGGAACAAATTCTTTTAGTTTCCATTGACTTCAATGGGGAAACTCGCTTTGATATGCGAGTACTTTGGATTACGAGCATTCTCCTGGAACGTATTATGCTCGTAATCTGAGGTTCCACTGTATATTGCGATCATGTCTCCGCTCAAGCTTCCCTTCTCCAAAGAAAATAGGTTCAGTGTATGTGGCCATTCCTCATGACTGACATCCTCCAGCCCTTTTATTAGCTTTGTTACCCTTTTCTGGACTTTCTCCAGTTTCGGCACATCCTTCCTGAGGACTGGTGATCAGAACTGGACAGCATACTCAAAATATAGTTTCATCTCTTGCATAAATACCCTTTTTAATGCATGCTAATAGCCTGCTAGTCTTGCTTGCTGCAGATTGGCATTGCATGCTATTGCTGAGTCTGTCATCTACTAGGACCCCCAGATCCTTTCCCATCCTAGATTCCCCCAGAGGTTCTCCCTTAGTGTCTAATTTGCATTCATATTTTTAGCCCCGAGGTCCATTACTTTACATTTTCCTACATTGAACCTCATTTTCCCCTCTATTTTATCAAGGGCTTTTTGTGCGTTGTGAGGTTATTAGCCTGCTTAACTTTGTATTGTCTGCTGAGAATGAACTCTTTATACCAACCTCTATGTCGTTTATGAAGGAGTTAAACAGAATTGGTTTTAGGACAGAGCCTTGGGGTACCCCACTTACAACTCCAGACCGTTTAAAAGATACGCTTTTTATCAAGACCCTTTGTATGTGCTTCTGTAACCAGTTTCCTATCCAGCTACATACACCATTGTCATTGCCAACAGATTTCAGTTTGTAAATTAAGCATTTATGAGGTCTGCTTCCTCCATTTATAGCGTTCTTTTCACTGCAAGAAGTAATAGTAAGTACAGCTTCTGTGAATGGAACAGGGCGGCTGAAAAGGCAGGCATAGTGGGCACTTTGGGTGAGTGCCTGTGACAGGCCCAGGTGCTCGTATTAACCCCAAAAGCACCGAACGATCACAGCTGTGGGGTGTCGGGGTGGGCAGAGGAATAAAAAAGAAAATAAAAATAGCAGCCACCAGCACAAAGGACGTATTTGTAATGTAAGTATTGTCCCTGGTGCTGATTAACCTCTTCAGGTCCGCCCTATAGCAGATTTACTGCTACAGGGCGGCACCTGTGCGCCTGATCAGGTAAATAAATATATACATGATCTGGCTCTTCCGGGTAGGGCGCGCACATGCACGCTGCCAGCGAATCGCTCCCGCTGTGATCACACACACAGCAGGAGCCCAGTGGCAGGTACCGCAGACTCGATGTAAGCCGGCACCCAACGATTGTTCAGTACAAAGGCAGAACGACGATCTGCCTATCAGTAGGGGAGGCATTGATTCATCCCTTAGTAAAAGTACCTCCCACAGTACACAAAATCATTAGCTAGGCACACAGTTAATCCTTTGATCGCCCTTGTTGTTAATTCCTTCCCAGCCAGTGTCATTAGTACAGTGACAGAGCATAATTTTTAGCACTGATTACTGTAGTAGTGTCACTGGTCCCCAAAAAAGTGTTCTAGAATTGGTGTCCAAATTGTCGGCCGCAATATCGCAGTCCCGCTATAAAAATATCCCATAGTTTGTAGAGGCTATAACTTTTGCGCAAACCAATCGATATATGCTTATTGGGATTTCTTTTTACCAAAAATATGTAGCAGATTAGGTACATTTTGGCCTAAAATTTTGGAAGAAATTAGATTTTTTTTTAAATTTTATTGGATGATTTTATAGCAGAAAGTAAAAAATATTGTTTTTTTTTTTTTTCAAAATTGTCGGTCTTTTTTTTTGTAGCGCAAAAAAATAAAAAAAGCAGAGGTGATCAAATACCACCAAAAGAAAGCTCAATTTCTGGGGGGCAAAAAAAAAAACATAAATACATTTTATTTGGGTATAGCGTTGCATGATTGCACAATTGTCCCTTAAAGTTTATGTAAACCTAATTCATGAAATTTGACCTAGACACATATATCTGTAGTGTTTTCTTATCTCTATCCAAAGCCCTGAGTCCCATGTCTTTCTGCTGTTTCCTTCCTCTGTTTGATAACTTCTGACAAGTTCTCCAAGATGGGAGATGAAAGCAGCTGAAAAATTTGTGCCGGGGTGGGTGCTCTAAATAGATTAGCAGAGAGCTTGTCTTCTTACAGCACAGCTCTGCCCATTACTTCCTTCCTGTGCCTATGTGGAGTGGGGGTGTGTGCCTTTCCTCCAATCAGCTGTCACACAGTGTATGCCAAGAATCCACTCCTACTGCCGAATGAGGAAGTAAAAGTTCTAACAGGATGTTAGAATTCTAAAGAATATAGAAAGCTGAAGACAGCAGATATACATGTAAAACTTATGTAGGAAGATTTGTTTAATCTCTGTGTATCATCTGAGGCTGTTCACTTCACTGGGTATAGGAGAGGGTTTACATCTACTTTAAAGTAATGCAGTGCCGCATCGCAAAAAATGGCCTGATCAGGAAGTGGGGAATTTTTTTTTTCCGAAGGTCAAGTAGTTAAAAAAATATATATGTATCTAACGGAGATTCTTCCCCTCTCGCTTTTTTTGCAGATACCAGTCACTGAGATGGATTTAGGGAAATAAAATCTCTCCATCATTAGAGTGAAGGGCAATCTTGCCAATGGAGATAAAAAAGCAGCAGTAGAATTTGGACATTTCTCTTTTAATTGAAAAATGAAACAAAAAGTTTTGTCTTGAGTTGGAGATTAATGTATCTATGAATGTTGTGAGATTTTTAAGTTCATGGACTATAGTAGAGCCCACAGACTAAGTATTGCCCGGGGCCCTGAACAGTTTCCAGTCCCTTTTCTTCCTTGGAGGCACTTTTCATGTATAAATCTGATTGATTGCCCTTCCAGTCAACAGAACTCTCAAACAAAAATGTGCTTTTGACTATAGCAAGCAGATGCTATCTTTTATCGGTGTGCTGTAAATGTATGTACCTAGCGGTGTTAGTGAAAGCAGATGGGTGATAAGGCTAAGCATGTTTATTTTATGTGTGCAGTACATTCAACTGTGGTGCTTTTATTTCTGTCTAGGGATTGAATTAATGATTAATAGGTCAGTACAGGCAGAACAGCAACAATAAAACAATCTAATTTAGGAAATACAGATTACATTGAGTGATTGCATATTATGGGTAAAGGTGGCCTTTGACATTAAAGAATGGTCAGATGTGTAAGCAACCGTAAAGTATATATTTTTTTTTGCATAAGTGTGCACATTTGGAGTGCCCAAGAATACATGTTCATGCTTATTGAGATAAGAGCATAGCCAGGAACTCTCCAGTATATCTAACATATCCCACACAAAGTTCAACTATAAAATATCTGACAAAGCAGATTGCTATTTCTTACAGTATGGTCCCCAGGGGTGTCTCTAGAGTGCTGATGAATTACGTAAACATGAGGATTGTCTGCCAAACTCCACCAAAATTGTTAGGATCGTGAAATGATTACACCCCCCAGTGACTGACTGTTTTTCTTTTGACAGATATGTCTGAAAGAATGGAAAAATATTTAAGAATAAATCCAGGTATTATGTTATGCATAGGTACAGCTGGGACTAATGTAACCATGTCAGTGCCAGGACAAGGTCACCCAGCGCCCAGGGCAAAGATGCCAAACTGTGCCCCCCTCATTATATGCAAGCTTAGGGGATTCTACCCCCAGCAGTCTTCCGCTTGTCAATAGGAGGAAGTCATCGCAAGAACTGAAGCTGTGCCTGGTGGGAGACCCCTGAGGCAGAGAGGAGATGAAGAGCACAGTCTCTGGCTTTCTACTGCTCTCTTCACTGCTTCTAGTGCTTGGCTGACAGGAGTAGTGATGCCGCTGTCACTACTGCTGTCAGACATATAGTCAGAATGGTGGCGCCCCCATCCCTGCAGTATTTAACTGCGCCCTGGACAGCCGCCCCACCCTGCCCACTCCTTGTCCTGGCCCTGAACTATATGTATACCATACCTGACCAATGCCCCTGGAAGCTGGAAATCACTGAAGTAGACACTGCTACTCCTGTGATCCTTTCTTCCGGGTCCCGTGCTGAACAGCCGACCTGATGCATTCTGAACACACAAGGTTGGCCGCTCAGCTGGGTACCATTCAGAGAATGTTTTGCATTTCTTTAATCCGCCTTGTCCAGTCAGAGAATGCTTTGCATTGGTTCAGAAAATGCAAAGTATTCTGTGAATGGTGCCCATGCCAAGAAGCCAACCTTCTGTGTTTACAATGCAGGAGGACAACCACTAAGGGACCTAGGAGCAAGTAGAGATCACTGGAGTAGCAATGTCTACTTCAGGGACTGCACTAATTTCCAGCTTCCAAAGGGCATCAGCCCTGTATGTCATATTCATAGTTACTTTGGTCTAAGCTGGACCAATGTAACTGTATAACATGCTGGTGTCTGTAATTATTCTTTAAGAAAAAAATATTGACGAGACTCTTGTCTACTGTCATCATAGCTGAATCATGAAGACACTCTGGCATTTCATATTAAGTTTACTAACCTATTGGTGCTGGATATACTGTAGAGCAGTGGTCCCCAACCTTTTTGGCACCGAGGACCGGCGTTGTGTAATAGAATCGTGCCAAGGCCCGGGGGGGGGGGGGGGGGGACGGGGGGGGGGGGGTTGGGTTATGTAGCTTTTCGCGGGCAGTTTGTCGGGGAAATGGCTAGTGTTAGCACCTCAATCATCACAGAACAATGGCTGATATGGTGTTGGGATGATTGCAGCGCATTATTTCTGTCATTGCATTGTAATATAAAATGAAATAGTTCAAACTCACCATAATGCAGAATCTGCCACCAGATGCGGTTTGTCACTTGCCACGTCGCCTTCCACCAGGTGTGGATTGTTGCTTGCGACGTCACCTGCCACCAGGTGTGGATTGTTGCTTGCCACGTCACCTGCCACCAGGTGTGGATTGTTGCTTGCCACATCACCTGCCACCAGGTGTGGATTGTTGCTTGCCACATCACCTGCCACCAGGTGTGGATTGTTGCTTGCCACATCACCTGCCACCAGGTGTGGATTGTTGCTTGCCACGTCACCTGCAACCAGGTGTGGATTGCCACGTCGCCTGCCACCAGGTGCGGATTGCCACGTCGCCTGCCACCAGGTGCGGATTGCCACGTCGCCTGCCACCAGATGTGGATTGTCGCTTGCCACCTCGCCTGCCACCAGATGTGGATTGTCGCTTGCCACAACACCTGCCACCAGGTGCGGATTGCCACGTCGCCTGCCACCAGATGTGGATTGTCGCTTGCCACCTCGCCTGCCACCAGATGTGGATTGTCGCTTGCCACAACACCTGCCACCAGGTGCGGATTGCCACGTCGCCTGCCACCAGGTGCGGATTGCCACGTCGCCTGCCACCAGGTGCGGATTGCCACGTCGCCTGCCACGTCACCTGCCACCAGGTGTGGATTGCCACATCGCCTGCCACCAGGTGTGGATTGCCACGTCACCTGCCACCAGGTGTGGATTGCTACTTGCCATGTCACCTGCCACCAGGTGTGGATTGCCACCTGCCAGTAGATTTTTTTTGTCACCTGCCGTGGTGGCAGCACAGACAGGTGAGGGAGAACAGTGGTAATGCGGAGCGGGCGGTGAGAGATGATCTCTCTGCTCCCACGCCTCGCTGCAGTATAGCAGCCCCGCTGTGTGGGCGGAAGTGCCGCGTTATGGGCGGGCGCCGAGAGATGATCTCATCTCTCTGCTCCCGCGCCTCACCGCAGTATAGGAGCCCTGCTGTGTGGGCGGAAGTGCCGCTTTCCAGGCGGGCGGCGAGAGATGATCTCATCTCTCTGCTCCCGCGCCTCACCGCAGTAGGAGCCCCGCTGTGTGGGCGGAAGTGCCGTGATCCGGGCGGGCGGTGAGAGATGTCATCTCTCTGCTTGCCCGCTGCCGCACCTCACACAGTGCAGCCTTCGCGGCCCATCTGCAAATAGGCCACGGCCCGGCAGTGGGCCGCGGACCGGGGGTTGGGGAACCCTGCTGTAGAGTACATGCAAAGCAGGGTTTATTTAGAGTGCCTCTTGAACCTCCCTGGCGGCACGATTCTGTCTGGAATTTTGTACCAAAAGCGGTACAATTATTTTGCATGGAAATTTGGTGTTATGTATTGTAGGCCTGCGATTCTTAGGAATAACTCACTTAAACCTGACCAAACAAGAGTCTAGTAGACATCCCGGGTATGATCAAATTTGAAACACAAAATCATAAATTATAATATAATAAATAACTATAAATAATTATAACAAATAGTAATGTAATTATAATAAAAATTATTCAATAATGTAATCAAATCAAAAACTCTGAAATTTGCTCAGTTGCAGAATTGTCGCTGTCATTACTATCAGTGTTTGATGACGAATTTCCCCACAAATCGCTATCGCTCAATTCTGCGAGTGATTCTAATTTATTATCGATGTTTTCTAGCTGGTCTAAAACCACTTTTGACATAAATGGACACTTTTTGGTTGCTATGGACAATCTCCAGTTTCCAGGCAGAAAGAACAGTTTTTATAATATAAAAGTGCATGCAGGGCACTGGACAGACCACTAGGGACAAAGGGGATGTGTATTTATTTGATACAGTACTGTATCTATACTCATACCTCCCAACTTTTCAAAATTGCACTGCGGGACCACTCATTCACACGCCATCAGAGTTGTTGAGCGGGGGGGGGGGGGGGGGGGGGTTGCTTTATGGCATTTTTAGCATTGTCTAAAAATGCGCTGAGTGACACTGGCAGTGCAGGGGTTAACCAGTAGGTGGCGCTGTAGGGGTTAAGTGTGCCCTGATGAGTGTTTCTAACTGTAGGGGGGGATGGGCTGTGTGTGACATGACACTGGTCTCCACGGAGCGGAGATCAGTGTCTTTGTCACTAGGCATAAGCATCTCCCCGCTGTATCTCTCCGTGAGACGATCGCGGGTATCCCCGCGGCGATCGAGTCCGCGGGACCCACGGTCGGTCTCACGGAGAAGGCGGCAGGGTCACGAGCGCGCTGCCGGTGGCACGCGTGCGACCACACGGCGGCATCTTAAAGGGGACGTACAGGTACGTGGTTATGCCTGTCCGTGCCGCTCTGCCAACATATATGTACAGGCGGCGGTCCTTAAGCGGTTAAAGAGAACGTCACACCTGAGCTTCTGCAAGAATTTGAATATTCAAGATCAAATTATTAATTTGATATATAATTTTGCAGGCTTTGGTATGAAAGATTTGTATTTGTCTCCTTATCAAAGAGACCCACTAGCCATTAATTTCAGCAACAATTGTCCCATAAGAATATATGTGTATTCAATTTATTTTATGCATGTTATTTACCTGTAAAAGCATCTATTGTGTAGACCAGTCTTTTTCAGCCAGGGTGTCTTGAAGTTTCTTCAGGGGTGCCTTGGCAAAATGTCTAAAAATTGCCCAAAATTGGTATACAAGCTGGCGTATGGATGAGGCCTTCCTTTAAGTTACACAAAGCCACAGGTTTTCATTGTGTAACATTACAACCTTCTAGCTGCCGGTGTCCTAACAACCAATGGCATCATCAGTTGATAAGGAGGATGTCAGTTGTCTGCATGGCATCCTTGTTTGCCCCTCCCCTGCCCCTCTCCATCAGCTTTGGGGTCACTTTAGCTGAGTGATGGAGAAAAACTGAAGGAGAAGAGAAACATTAACTTTGCAACACCAGTTTGCAAAAGTCTATTTGCTTTGGAAGAATAAATAACTTCTAACGTTGGGTGTCCTAAGTGTGGATGTTGCTGCATTATGTATATCTATTAGCAGGGCTTTTTTCAGGGGGAACTTGGTGGAACTCAGTTCCCCTACCTCTGGCTCAGACCTTTTGGTGCCTGCTCACCACAATCACTTGTAAACACAGAAGTCTGGTTTCTGTGTTTACAAGTGACAGCTCTGCACTCTGTATGTAATGCAATCCTGGTATTTAACCACTTGCCGCCCGCTATGTAGCAGAATGACGGCGGCAAAGTGGTTGTGATATCCTGACTGGACGTCATATGATGTGATCAGGATATCACTGCCGGCGCGTGCCCATGGGGGCGCGCATCGCGGCGATCGGGGGTGCTGTGTGTCAGTCTGACACACAGCAACTCCGATCGTGATATGAAGCCTCTGACAGTGCCTATCAGTGCCTATCAGTACCCATCAGTGCCGCCTATCAGTACCCATCAGTGCCGCCCATCAGTGCCCATCAGCTCTTTCGTTTATAGCGCAAAATTTAAAACCGCAGAGGTGATCAAATACCACCAAAAGAAAGCTCTATTTGTTGGAAAAAAATGATAAAAATTTCATTTGGGTACAGTGTAGCATGACCGCACAATTGTCATTTAAAGTGCGACAGCGCTGAAAGATAAAAATTGTCCTGGGCAGGAAGGGGGGAAAGTGCCCGGTATGGAAGTGGTTAATGCCCCTTTAAGACCCTCCTACTGTTTTCATGAAATTTGACTGACCACACCCACTATTTGATGTGATTTGGAGGGTGTATGTAGGGGAGGGGTTTTGTGGGGCCGTGGTTAATTTCCAACACCTATTGTTTGAGAAAAAAATCCCTGTCTATTAGAATAGTTTTTACATTTTAGAATGAGCTGCCTCGAGATTGTCCATATATTTGAAAGGGTTTTGACTGAGAAAAAGTTGAGAAACACTGGTGTAGACAGTGGCAGCTCATCCATTAGGGGCGCACGGGCGCTGCCTCCGGCCCCCTGATCTACATATCAGGGGCTCTAATAGGCATCAAAAAAGGGTGGACTCGGAGCGCAGAGCATTGCAAACCCACCCAGTTGTGTGACCATAACAAATTAATTTTCGCTATTATCACACTAAAGTTCCTCTCCGCCAATCAGGAGGCAGGTCTGTGAGACCTGTTTCCCGATTGGCCAAAGCGTAAGGCGATCCTATTGGATGCCTAGCGCTTTGGCGGAAGAGGAGACACATGGCAGAGGAAGCTGAAAGAGTGGACACCGGAGCCACCACGGCCACTGCCTGCACTCCAGGAGAGGACACCACAGCCCTGACACACGAGCGGGAAACTGCCGGACCGCACATGGGGGGTGCTGTTTCATTGCCGTGCCACGCTGGTCGGGAGGGGTGTTGTTTGTTTGCCGCCCCCCCCCCCCAAAAGAACCCACCAGCTGCCATTGGCTGTAGAAAACCAAAAAAAGACTGCTATTTGGCATCTTTGATTATACTTGTCACTCTAGCTTTGAAAGGGAGGTGAGGGGAAAGGTGGAGGTGCTGGCCCACACCTTGGACAGTAATTAGACACTTCTGGAAGAAGATCAAAATGATATGACATAGCAGAAGGATGGAGGAACTGTGGCTGTTCTAGGGAATCGACTTTCACTGGAGTGGTCAAATTCCCTAGCAAGTTAAAAGTTTCCATTGTTTAGAGCAGGGGGCTCCAAACTTTTCAAACAAAGGGCCAGTTTATTGTCCTTCAGAGTTTAGGAGGGCCGGATTGTGGCCAGCAGGGGCAGAAAATGTCATGGGCTTGGCATGAGTTAGAATAAATATGGCCTCAAGGTTGGTGGTAAATAGGAGTAGTGTCCCTATTAATAGGAGAAATAGTATCCCATCATTGGTATCGGTGGAAGAAATAGTGCCCCATTGTTGGTGTCAGTGGGAGGAATAGTGCCCCAAGGGCCTGATAAAGGCTAGCAAAGGGCCACATCTGGCCCTCGGGCCGCAGTTTGGAGACCCCTGGTTTAGAGAAAGGGAAAACACTGCAAGTATGCATATAATATCCAATTTTTCTGTCCTTTTGCCTGCATGTTTTAAGCTTTTGACAGGGTCTCTTTAAGTTTTAGCTAGAATCACAACAAGGGCCCAAGAGGTATAATAGCTGCTGGCATATCAACTGCTTGACTTCATGCTGATAAATTCTGCTGTATCCCAGCTCTTGAGTGTTTGTAACATTATTCATCAAGCCACATAGTTGTTTGCATGTGAATAAAAATGTAGCGCTAAAATTAAGAGAGACCCAATCCCACTTAATGAGACTGGCCTCAAGGTACAACAAAGGTGAAAATAAAAATAAATAAGTCCACATAAACATCCATTCAAATATCCATAGAATGGAATGCTGGAACCAGACGTGAAACAATATGGGTCATCAACATAAACCTTCTTGCAAAGGAGTAAGGTAGAATACTCTTACCGGAACCGGTGGATCTACTTATTAGGCAGATTGTTAGAGCGTATGAAATCCTAATGGCAAGTCACGTCTGCTTGTCTGAAGACTCGAGGTGGACCAAACGGATCACAGATGACAACTCTTTGGAAGGTATCCCGACCTCAAAGGAGACTCTGGATTCACCGGGTGTCCACGTGGTCCTCAGGCGATGAAGAAACAACTTCCAATCGAAGAATCCTTTTCAGGATTAGGAGATGGCAAAGCGAAAAGGGCTCCAAACAGCAACTCAATCAACCACAACATGGAAGAAAAAAGATGAAGGAGGTGCTCCGATAGTGCAGGTCAAATGTGGGTTTATTGAAAAACCAACAGATATAAAAGTGATCACAGTACAAAATATAAAAGTTTTAAAAGGGCAATAAGTGGAGTGGCGTACCAAGCCCGACGCATTTTGTACGCAAGTACTTCAACAGGGGCATCGCAATAGCAATGATCAAATATTCACTATTATGTTGAGCGCAGCGTACGGCCAGAACATCAGATTCAAAATATAAAAAGTCACGCTGGCAAGATGAAGGTTTCTTCCACTTTCCATGTGACTTCTTCCTTCACCCACATATAGAGATCTAAGTTACATTTCAGCCGGCTTATTTACACAGTGTTGGGATTCTGATGTGCTGAGGCCAGCTGTGACAGATTGAAAATGGCAGAGATAAAAAGGATGGTAAAGGCTTTAGTAAAATGATTTGAAGTGTGCTCATTCTGCCATTGAAGGTGATGCGGATCCCAATATATTTTTCTAGATATGTGATAGGATTCGAATAGGCTTACTGACGCAATACCAGGAGTTTAAAAA
This sequence comes from Rana muscosa, assembly GCA_029206835.1. Taxonomy (NCBI): domain Eukaryota; kingdom Metazoa; phylum Chordata; class Amphibia; order Anura; family Ranidae; genus Rana; species Rana muscosa. The sequence goes on along the minus strand of CM055116.1, from coordinate 1,139,726,899 downwards.
TAACCCCAAAAAAAACACATTTAGTTTAAATCCAGGTACAAACAAAAAGGTTGCAAATTACTTTTGCTACTCTTTCACGCACATGGAAATGCAATCGTTCAATTCAAATTTTGATTTGGTTTCCTATGGAGTCTAAAATGAAGCCAGAAACTTTGATCAAACCCTGCTCAGACTTCTTTTCAATCAATTTCTATTCAATTGTAATTATTCTTTTGGTGTATTAAATCTACTTTAATCCATAAAGTTGATTGAAGTTTACTGTTTAATAAAAATGAATTATTTGAAGGTTGCCGTAGCCTCCCTGGCAGTATGATTATGTCAGATTTTTGAATCTCAAAGCAGTATCATTGTTTTGCATAGAAATTTGGCGTTTTATATTGTAGGTCTGTAATTCTTGGGAATAACTCACTTAAATCGTTCCAAACAAGAGTCTAGTAGATATCCCGGGTATGATAACGTTTGAAACACAAAATCATAAATTATAATATACAGTGGATCCTCGGATTGCGAGTAACGCGGTTAACGAGCGTTTCGCAATACGAGCAATATTTTTTTTTAAACCCTGACTCGGTTTGCAAATGTTGTCTTGCTAAACGAGCAGGATTCAAGCCTCTGCGGTGTGCAGTACCGCATTTGGCCATAGGTGCGGTGGCGCTGGAGCCAATCGGAGCTGTTCGGAAACACTCGAATACTCGGAAACACTCAGTTCCTGAGTGTTTCCGAGCCTTTCCGAGGGCAGCTGAATGATCTCCAAGCATTTCCGAGTCTCTCCGGCGCCCCCCCACCTCTGGCCACATGCGGTATTGCATGCCATAGAAGTCAATGTGGAACAAATTATTTTCGTTTCCATTGACTTCTATGGGGAAACTCGCTTTGATATGCGAGTGCTTTGGATTACAAGAATTCTCCTGGAACGGATTATGCTCGTAATCCAAGGTTCCACTGTAATAAATAACTATAAGTAATTATATAAAATATATATATAATTATGATAAAATGAATTTCCCCACAAATCACTATCGCTCAATTCTGCAAGTGTTCTAATTTATTATCGCTGTTTTCTAGCTGGTCTAAAACCACTTTTGACATAAAGGGACACTTTTTGGTTGCTATGGACAATCTCAAGTTTCCAGGCAGAAAGAACAGTATAAATAATATAAAAGTGCATGCAGGGCACTGGACAAAGCATTAGGGACAAAAGGGAGGTGAAATGATTTGATACAGTAATGTAATCTTATAGATTACAGTGTACTGTATGTGTTATGTATTTTGGACTTTTTGAATTTGCCGCCGGGCTCCACCCCACATGTGTCGCAACGGAAGGGAACAGAGCCCGGCACACAGAGCATCAGGCTGAGGATCCAGCGGGGGGGACATTGCAGGATCCTGATGACAAGGTAAGTCACCTGTCACCGCTAATGGTACTGAAGTTTAACCCAGATCCACACTCGGGATTACCGCCAGGAGGATTAAACTTTCAAACTTTTCCAGTTGTATTCGTAAATGTAAAAAAAGGCAGATTGAAGGTGATTAAAAAAATTGAATTGTTAGTAAATATATATTTTGAATATAATTGTAATCTTTATGTGAGATAATTTTTTCTCTGTGACTTTCACCTTTTGTATGTGTTTTCATGTGTTTGCAGATTATTGCAATTCGTTGACGGTTGTCTGTAATAAATGATGAATCTCTGTTTTAAGCGTATTTAAACTCAAACACAAAAATGTACTTCTTTTTGGTCCCTTAAAGGGGTTGTAAAGGCACATGTTTTTTCACCTTAATGCATTCTATGCATTAAGGTGAAAAAACATTTGAGGATTAGCGGCCCCCCAGCCCCCCCGTTTACTTACCTGACCCCTCGAAAGTCCCGCGCCGTAAACGCGCTGGCTTCTCGGCTCATTCATTGGTTGATTGAAAGCAGCGCAGCCATTGGCTCATGCTGCTGTCAATCACATCCAATGACGCGGCGCGCCAGGGGGGGGGGGCCGAGTGATACAGTCGGCGGCTGCATCATGGGAGCGAGCCCGCAAGAACTAACCCCCATGGGAGAGAGCTCGCATTGAAGGGGGTTAGTTCTTGCAGGGAGGAGCCGAGACAGCCGCCGAGGGACTCCAGAAGACCAGGTTCGGGGGTCACTCTGTGCAAAACGAGCTGCACAGTGGAGGTAAGTATAACATGTTTGTTATTTAAAAAAAAAAAAATATCCTTTACAACCCCTTTAAACATTTTATTGAAAGCGTTTTGATACTTTACAGACTGTTGATGGGGGAATCCCTCCCCCGGCGCCATTGTGTTGTCACGGCAGGGAGAGCGGGGGAGCCATCTCTGCTAGGAGAAATTAGTGATCATTGCTAGTGGCCATAACAGCCGCTAGCAATAATCGCATGTAAAATCAGACAGGCTGATTGTACCCAAGTTGATCGATCAACTTGGGTACATTCAACCTGCCCATTCATGGCTCTAATCTCAGCCGGTCCCTGCTGAAGCAGCCAAGACTCGAACCATTTGTGGCTGGCTTTTCTCTCTGCCTGTGCTGATCTCTGAGAACCACGCCTCTCTATGGTATGCAGGCCCTCCGCTAAGGGGATACCTTCAGCCCCATCGGATTAGCAGGGGAGCCAGGGCAGCAAGGGGAATTGAAAAGTGGACAGGAGGATAATCAGCCTGGTGTGGGGACAATTACAGGACCTGATCTCCCTGTATAGCTCTACCTGCAGCAGCTGAAAGCCGGCTTCTCTTCCTCTCCTTTCCAGTTTTACCAATAAATACTACACTATATACCACTTTTCTGGCTCCAGGTGGTGAGCATTTCCCTAGCAGGATGGATGTTTTTGCAGCACTTTACACCTAATGGAGCGGATAACCATGGAGTCCCTGTGAAGGTGGATTGCTATTACAGGCTAATATCCGAAAATTAGATTAGTCTTCTGGTGAGTGCATGGTGGTGGAGGATTCGCACCAGAAGATGAGTGGATGTGTCACACATTTTTCTTTTGAATTCTGTACCAAGGCACTTTATGATTGGCAACTTGGAGCGATAGACACATTTTAGGACTATCTCATTCTGGAATATTTAAAGCATCAGAACCTTTAGATGCTTTTCTGAGAATTTTTTTTTTTTTAGGAATGTTTTTCATTTTGACATATATTTTTTTGATGTAATACATACATTGTATGTGATAAATATATATGCACTTTATGCACTATACTATTCATAAGGTATATTTTATGCTTTATAAGCACTGCACTTCCTGTTTGATTTATTGTTTGTTAGGGTGGTCACCTATTTAGTGCAAGCTGCGCCTTTTGTTTTTAAACGCTCACTGTTTCTTTACTGCTTAAAAGTTTAAAGCGGCGTTCCGCCGAAAAAAAATAATATTAAAAGTCAGCAGCTACAAATACTGCAGCTGCTCACTTTTAATATATGGACACTTACCTGTCCAGGGCGCCCCCGCGATGTCGGGTCCCGAAGTCGATTTGTCCCTCGGCTCTCGGGTGGAGGTGCCGCCATCTTCGGTAAGGGAATCAGGAAGTTCCCTACTGCACATGCGTGAGTCGCGCTGCGCGTCCTCACTGGTCCCTGCTGTCTTCTGGGACCTGTGTGTCTCCCAGAAGACAGAGGGGGGGCGGAGTAGGCGCCCGACATGGAGTAGGTCACCGCAGTGATCTATGCCCGGAAGTGGGAGAAAATACCTGTATTATACAGGTATCTGCTCCCTCCTCCCCCCTGAAAGTGCCAAATGTGACACCGGAGGGGAGGAGGATTCCAAAAAGCAAAAGTTCAATTTTTGAGTGGAACTCCGCTTTAAGTGTTTTTTGTTTTTTTTAAATATCATTTAAAAATGTTGGGGTGGGGCGTGTCAGGTAAGCTAGATCCCTCTAGAATAGTAATATCTTCTTTCTGTGGAGCTGTATAGTACAGTGAATGAGTGTTCACACTTATGCATTTTTTAGAGCGTTTTGCAGAAATGCACTACAGTCCATTTAACATGGTTTCCTATGGTACACGTTCACTTTTAGATATACTTAAAAGTATGGAGTGCAGGGGCAGATTTGGGATGTGACTGTGCTTAAAGAGGAACTGCAGTCTGCTCACATAATTTGTAATAAAAACATCTTTGCCATTCTGAAGCTTCTCTGCAACCACTTTGCATATTATTTTATATATATATGATTGTGTACTTGCCAAATATGCTGCAGAAATCTCCCTCCACTGAGTCTGGCTGCAATCATTTTAACTGTGGGCAGCTGAAGCTGCTGCCTGTTCACTTCCTGGATTTACACAGACCCACAGAGGCACACCCCCAGCTCTGCAGCTCTCATTGGCCCTATTATGACTCTTCCCTCCTCCCTTCCTGGCAAACTCTCAGGAAGAGTGAGAGAGAGCACTGTGCATGGTGTCATAAGCCTAGGCTTTTTACCAGACAAACAGGAAGTGGGCTGTATAAGGTTTTTACTGGCAGAAAAAAAATGTTTTACTATCCAAAGTTAAAGCAACAAGGGCAGAAGATTTAATAGATGCACATTTGAAAAACTGACTAAAGTTCCGCTTTAAGTGTGATAGACGGAACGTTTTTTAAATTGTGACAGCGGATGCAGGGAGGCTTGAGGTGTCACTAGAGCAGGAATAGAGTGGAAATCTTCCAAATGGGGACATTTATTCCTGTGACAACTGTTGTGTATAAAACGTAATTGAATAAAACATTTGTGGCTTCAGGCATACTAAAGTCTTCTGCCTGTCTGCATTGGGTTAAAATGTACATTGATCGGGTAGGTGGAAAGACCAAAACTATTATTCTTTATGTTCGCAAAGATATTACATTGACAGAATTTCACATTTTGTCAGTGTCAGTCTTTTGCTAATTGCTGACTCATAAAGCATTTGTAAAGTTGCCATTAAACTATTTAGGAACGAATCTTCATTGTGCAAAAACCTGAATTGCTGAACATACAGTACCTGTTTACATTTCTTTTACATTTCTTTTAATTTACTTGATTGGCTTTTGCCTGTCCTAAATTGATAAGGATTTCAATACATCAGCGTGACTGAGTGGAATTTGTACACTTAATTAATTGCTATTACCGTGTTAACCCTTTCTAGCAAGGAAAGCCTAGACCAGGGGTGTCCAAACTTTTTTCAAAGAGGGCCAGATTTGATGAAGTGAACATGCTTGAGGGCTGACCATTTTGCCTGACATTCTTTAAACCATTAATTATTGTTATTTGGATATACCGTATTTATCGGCTTAAAACACGCACCTTAACTTTTAAAGAGGAAGTTTCAGGAAGAAATCTTACATTTTAAATAAAGAACTGTGAAGCAAAATAAGGGTCAGTGCCCATCAATGCAGCCTAATCAGTGGCCATCTGCAGCCTCACAAGTGCCATGAATGCAGCACCCATCGTATTGCCATGATTGCAGCACCCACCATATTGCCATGATTGCAGCACCCACCATATTGCCATGATTGCAGCACCCACCATATTGCCATAATTGCAGAACCCACCATATTGCCATAATTGCCATGATTGCAGCACCCACCATATTACCATAATTGCAGCACCCACCACATTGCCATGATTGCAGCACCCACCATATTACCATAATTGCAGCACCCACCACATTGCCATGATTGCAGCACTCACCATATTGCCATGATTGCAGCACTCACCATATTGCCATGATTGCAGCACCCACCATATTGCCATAATTGCAGCACCCACCATATTGCCATAATTTCAGCACCCACCATATTGCCATAATTGCAGCACCCACCATATTGCCATAATTGCAGCACCCACCATATTGCCATGATTGCAGCACCCACCATATTGCCATGATTGCAGCACCCACCATATTGCCATGATTGCAGCACCCACCATATTGCCATAATTGCAGCACCCACCATATTGCCATAATTGCAGCACCCACCGTATTGCCATGAATGCCACACTCCATTGCCATTAATGCAACACCCACTGTGCCATGAATGCAGCACCAACCATATTACCATTAATTCAGCACCCACATTGACATGAATGCAGACTCATCATTCGTCAGTGCAGCCTGATTCATGTCCATCTGCAGCCAGCCTTGAGGAGACAGGGAGGGGGCGGGACGGGCGCTGACAGACATACAGGAGAAATTGCTGTTTTCTCGGCTGCCTCTTTAATTGAAAGTCCCGCCTCCTGTGATGGACAGAACAGTTGTCCAATTTCTCCTCCAAGGCAGCAAGCATTTATATCTTTTGTGGCCCCCGGCGCTCGGGGATTCGTTGGGGGCCACAAAAGATATATATGTCAAAATTATCAGGCGGGCCGTCCGAAACCAGATCGCGGGCCGTGATTGGCCTGTTGGCCAGACTTTGGACATGCCTGGCCTAGGCAGTGTTGGTTGCATTGTATATTTGGATGATAACATTTCTGTGTATCACATCCCTGTTATAAAATATATATATATATATATATATATATATATATATATATAATGTGTAGCGGGGTGTTCCCCTTTAATGCAGAGAGACTACATTACCCAGAACCCTGTTCGGCGATGTTTCCACCGCAGAGACTCATGGGAGGGGTTATAAAGGGAGGAGGAGAGGCTGGGCTTGGCCTCTTTGGGACACGAGACTTCAGAGACTGATCCTCCTGTGCGGATGTGTCGGAGTGCAAGGCCTGAAGCCTGAGGCCTTGCGCAGCACCAAAGAGCCTTCCACCCCTCTGCGAGCCTGGGTGGCATCTGACTTCGCTCGACTACAGCCTTGTTGGGTCGGGGACCCGATCGCTGAAGAGACTGAGCGTGTGTGGGACACAGTTGGTGGAAGTTCCCGGACTGGAACCGTAGTCCGGGCGGGTGAGAGGGCATATGCCCAACCGATATACTGTTACTGCATATAGGCCTATAGACTGCCGTGGCCTACGAGTTATTCTTGGTATTCTTATTGAAGGCCCTTGTCGGAGCTGAACCTACTGTTCGTATAACCGAGTTTCTACCCCATCTTTACCTACCCCATTGGATTACAAAGTTTGTACTCTGTTAATGTGCACCACCGTTAAAGATCTGCCGGTGAAGAAAAAGGACTAAGTTGTAGACATCAGAACCAGGCCTGGTGGGGTTTCTAAGGTGTTTTGGTTACTGCGCCACAGGGCACTTAGCTAACGGTCACCCGCGTGGCGCACTTGTTGTGTGTTAAACCTATAGTGTGTTAGTGTGGATGGGCTCTGCATTACTAATGATTATTCTGTAAACTGTTATTGATGTTACCCCTTTTCTTACCAAGAGCTTAAGTAAAATCTTATACTTATTTCAATTTAGTATTGTGTCAATGCTCAGTTATTCATACAGTATAAGATATACAATTTACTGTCAGTACTAGCTGTGCCGGAACGGGGTAGAGCATATTGCCGGGGGTTGGCGGAGCTGTCTTCAGGGCCCAAACTAAATCTGCGGCCTTCTTAGTTGGAGGTATCGCTGCACAGTAAGTGAACGCCAGAGGTGCCGGCATGGACCCCATGGATCCACGAGCGGTAGAAGAGTGGTGCAAAGCCGCTAACACAGAGCCAAAGCAGTCGATAGCTATTAGCCTCCCTGGGGAGAAATGGTCGAGTGAGACGGTAGAGGAATTAATGAAATCAGTGACTCCAGATCACACACCCTGGGTGATGGACATAAAGACAGACCCAGACATCTCATATCAATATGCATTAGTGGAGTACTGGGGCGTGATGCCAGAGGCCTGTAGGCGCAAGTGTGTGCGGACGCCAGACAACAGAACATATAGGTTGGCGCACGCAGTAACTGTAGAGAAGGAACCATCCCCTACGGGATCACCGCAGGCTGCGGCCCGTACCCCCCTGGAAAGAGAAGACAGGGTGACACCCCCGGTGGCGCCTGCACCTGTCACTGCTATATCACCAGAACTGATAAATGCAATAGGGGATCTGCTGACCAAATGTCAGAAGACGAATACGGTGCATGTAGAAACCAGCTACCGGAGACTAAAGACTTTCTCAGGGAAGCTCCCTGTCCCCGCAGGGGAAGAAGACTTTGACACCTGGGTGGAGCAGGCATTGCAGGCAGTAGAGGCATGGGAGGTGCCTGAAGCGCAGAAGAGGCAACGGGTGATGGAAAGCCCTAAAGGCGCAGCAGCAGAAGCAGTGAAAAGTTTTCGGTTTGGGAATGCAGATTGCACGGCTCAAGACTGTCTAGCCATGCTGCAGGAAGAGTTTGGTCAATTAGAAAAGGTGACAGAAATGGTCTACCAATTTGAACACACTTTCCAAAAACCAGAGGAGAAACTTTCCGAGTATGTTAGGAGACTGAACAGGTTGCTGTGCAAGATTGTGTTGAAGAAGGGGATGAGGCCCCAAGATACAGATGCGGCAAGAATGAAGCAAGTCTTAAAGGGAGCGCTGCGCTCGGATCCAGTCTGGCTGCACCTGAAAACCTCAGGAGGAGGAACGTTGCTGACTTATGCTGACTTGATAAAAATCATCAGAGATGAGGAGGCACTACAACAGGACTAGCAGATGATTAAGGAAAATGTTGTACCCGCACAGGTGCTAGTCAATCCAGTAATGACCCCTGAAAGAGATTCGGAGATAGACACCCTGAAAGCTCAAATGTCCAAGGTGTTAGAGATGTTGACCTCTCTGATGGAAAAAGACACAGAGGGTCCCAAGAGAGAAGTACCAAGGAAGGAATTATTCCCAGTTGCCTCAGCACCCGCATCTTTACAAGAATGGGGAGATATAGTCTGCTTTAACTGTGGAGGAATTGGACATATTGCGGCTACATGCTCCAGTCCCAAGAAGAAGAAAATAGACAACCGCAAGCCAGCGGGAAACTTCAGAGGGCCCCGGTGAAGGAGTCAACCGGGTGCCCATCACCTTCAGTGAGCTCCCAGCTGAAAGCAAAGCAGAAAACAAAAGGAGATAAAACGCCTCGGGGGAAACACAACATTCCTCAACAGAGATACACCCCAGAGAAAGGGGGTAAGACCCCTCAGAAGAGGCACAGCACTCCCCAGAGAGGGTGCACACCTAAGAAAAACAATAGTATCCCTCAGCGGGTCCCTACACCCAATAAAGGGAGGGAAGTCAATGCATACCAGACTCAAGAAAGACTGAAGTCCAAAGGGGATTGGACGAGAGGAGGTTCAAAGAGAAAAAGTCTGAAGAAAGCGACCCCTGCCGGGCCATATCCGGAGAAGCTGGTAGGCCCATCTCCTATAGTGTTCATTTAAGTGGAGGGAGTCTACACCAGAGCAATCTTGGATACTGGGGCGCAAGTAACCCTGCTATACAGAGACTTTTATGATAAGCACTTGAGTCACCTACCCATCCGGAAAATAGAGGGACTAGAGATATGTGGGATTGGAACCCAGAACTTCCCCTACGATGGCTATCTGCCTGTCAGGATAACCTTTGACCCATCTGTGGCTGGAAAAGCCGAAGTGTTTGACACCCTGGCAGTTGTGTGCCCTCGGCCACCAGGAGCCAACAAGAGTTCCCTGATAATAGGGACAAACACAGACCTGGTCCGAAGACTTCTGACCCCTCTAGTGAAAGAGAAAGGGGCAGCTCACCAAGATCCACCCCATGCTGAAGACAGCTTACCAAAGGCTGGTCTTAGAGCAGATGACCCCAGGAGAGGGGATAGGGAAGGTGTGGAGACTTGGAAGAGGAGGGATAGTGCTGCAGCCCGGCGAAGTAACCTGTCTCAGAGGCACTGTGAAGCTTACTTGGGAGCAGCCTGGACCCTTTGTCATGTTGGAATCTGATCCAAGGGAAGGGTCCCACGGTCTGGAAGTGATACCAGAAGTGATTCCGCTGAAGGCCCTAAAGAAGGCCCATTGTAGAGTCCCAGTGAGTGTTAGGAACAATACGGATGGCCCCATGGAGGTCCCAGCCAGGATGCTGCTAGGCCAGGTGAGCCCTGCTGCCCCTGTCAACCTGTCAGAGGTGGGCGAAGGAGGAGATGCTTGGGAGAAGATATCCATGGAAAACCCGAATCTGCCCAGGGCTTGGAAAGAGAGAGCCAAGGCCCAGCTGAACAGATGGGAGAAGATCTTCTCTAAAGATGAGTTCGATGTGGGGTGTGCAAGGAGTGCCACCCATCGGATCCGCCTCCAGGAAGATAAGCCCTTCAGAGAGAGAGTCAGGCGGGTCCCCCTAGCAGATCTGGAGGATCTAAGGGAACAACTCTCAGAACTCAAGAGGACTGGAGTGATATGGGAATCTAGAAGCCCCTATGCATCCCCGATAGTGGTGGTCAGGAAGAAGAATGGGTCATTGAGGCTCTGTATCGACTACAGGACTCTCAACAGGAGAACCATACCCGACCAGTATACCACTCCAAGGATAGAGGATGCCCTACAGAGCTTGTCTGGAGCCAAGTGGTTCAGCGTTATGGATCTCAAAAGCGGGTACTATCAGATCCCTATGCACCCAGAAGACAAGGAGAAGACAGCTTTCATAACCCCAGTGGGGTTCTTTGAATTCGACCGGATGCCCCAAGGTCTGTCTGGAGCCCCAGCTACTTTCCAGCGTCTCATGGAGAAGACTGTAGGAGACATGAACCTTATTGAAGTCCTTGTATACCTGGACGATGTCATAGTCTTTGGAAGAACCCTGGAGGAACATGAGGAGAGGCTGGAAAAAGTCTTGAGGAGACTCAGTGAGGAGGGACTCAAACTTTTGCCTGAAAAGTGTCGGTTCTACCAGTCTTCTGTGAACTATCTGGGGCACATAGTGTCCGAAGAAGGGGTGGCCACAGACTCCGAGAAATTGGAGGCAGTTACCTCCTGGCCACGGCCCACCACAGTAACAGAACTCAGATCCTTCTTGGGTTTCTGCTCCTACTATAGGAGGTTTGTGGAGGGATTCGCCCGAATTGCTAGACCATTGAATGAACTGCTCAAGACTGAGGGAGAAGAGGATGACTCAGGGCCCAGGAAGCCGGGAGAGTCCATCAGAGATCAGTGGAATCAGAAGTGTGAAGATGCCTTCCAGGCCTTGAAGAAGAGCCTGACCACTGCTCCAGTCTTGGCCTACGCAGACCCAACCAAACCCTATGAACTACACGTAGATGCTAGTCATGACGGTCTGGGAGGAGTACTTTATCAAGAACACGAAGGGCAACAACGGCCTGTTGCCTATGTGAGCAGGAGCCTGACCCCCTCTGAGAAGAACTACCCCACTCACAAGCTGGAGTTCCTGGCCCTCAAGTGGGCGGTAGTAGACAAGCTCAAAGACTACCTGTATGGGGCGGAGTTCACTGTGAAGACCGACAACAACCCCCTTACCTACCTTTTCACCATGGCCAAGCTGGACGCCACTGGACACAGGTGGCTGGCCGCACTGTCTGGATTCAACTTCAGCCTAAAGTATAGGCCAGGGGCTGGGAATAGAGACGCAGACGCTCTGTCCAGGAGATCTCATGCCCCCACCAGTAATATAGAGGATTGGACCCAAGTGGCAACGGACGGGGTGCGGGCCCTTTGTCAAGGGGCTGAATTCCAGGCCAGAGGAGGCTCCAGAGCAGAAGAAATAGGAGTTACCATGGTGGGAGTCCCAAAACACTACTGTGGAGTGACTCAATTGGACGAAGACAACCTGCCGAGATTGTCCAAGAAGGAGTTGAGGTGTGACCAATTGGAAGACCCCATGGGGAGATTGGTCCTGGAGGCCCTGGAGAATCAGGATCCAAACAAACTCCTGCGTCATCCCTCAAAGGAAGCTCGCCTGTTGAGGAAAGAATGGGACAGGTTGCAGGTGCATCAGGGAGTGGTCTACCGAAGGGGCCCCTCTGATGACTCAAAGATAAGTGGCAACTGTTCCTCCCAGAGAAACATCGAGAAACTGTTCTGATTGCCCTGCATGACAATCATGGCCATCTAGGGGCTGAAAGGACCTTTCAACTTGTCAGAAGTTGGTTCTATTGGCCCTGCATGAGGGCAGAGGTAGAAGAGTACTGCCACTCATGTGCACTATGCATCCAGAGGAAGACTTTACCCCATCAAGCTGCCCCAATGGGCCATCTACAAAGTCAAGGCCCAATGGATCTGGTATGCATTGATTTTCTCTGCCTTGAACCCGACCTGAGTGGACTAGGAAATGTTCTGGTGATAACCGATCATTTCACCCAGTATGCCCAAGCTTTCCCAACCAAAGATCAGAAGGCCTCCACCGTAGCCAAGGTACTTATGGAGAAGTACTTTGTTCATTATGGGCTGCAACAGCGACTTCATTCAGATAAAGGAAGGGACTTTGAGAGTAAACTGATCCGGAAACTCCTGGATTCGTTGGGAATCAAGAAGACTCGAACTACACCTTACCACCCACAAGGAGATGCTCAGCCGGAAAGGTTTAACCGAACCTTGCTCAACATGTTGGGGACTCTGGAAAGTGAGAAAAAGCAACATTGGAGCAAACACATAGCAGCCCTAGTACATGCTTACAACTGCACCATCAGTGATGCTACAGGCTACTCCCCATATCGACTCATGTTTGGGAGAGAAGCGAGAATACCTGTGGACTTGGCCTTTGGCACCTCTCTGGACCATTCCTCAGCCACATCCCACAAAGGATATGTGGACAGGCTCAGACACAGCCTGAAAGTAGCCTATGAACAAGCTCAAGCGGCCTCAGATCAAAGGGGAGCTCGAAACAAAAGAAACTCCGACTTGAAGGTCCGGGTACAAGACCTACAGCCCGGGGATCGAGTACTGTTACGCAATCTGGGGGTCCCTGGGAAGCACAAACTTGCAGATAGATGGAGATCTGAACCTTATGTCATCTGTAGGAAGTTGCCGGGCCTGCCTGTCTACAAGTTGAAGCCGGAAGGAAAGGTGGGTCCCCTGAAGACGTGGCATCGAAACCACCTGCTCCCACTTGCTGAGGCAGTTAGAATACCTCCCGTGGGAGACTCCCCTGAACCGGCCTCTATCCTGGATACTCCTAGGCCGAACACTCGGTCGCAGGCCTCCCGAGCTGAAGACGGAGAGGCCTCTCAACTTAGTGGAAATGAGGAGGGAGAACTTAATTAGCTGTGGCCTTCCCCAACTCCAGGAACTTCTACCATAGACCTTCCAACCACTGAAGACACCACAGATGAAACACTGAACCCAGAAGCCACAGAGTTCATCCCCTCTAGTCCTTCAGCAGATTACTGGAAAGATGCCCATGATGGTTGCTCAGAGGAAGAGGAGCCTGTGGCACCAGAGCTAGAAATCCCAAGAGAGCAAAGGGCTCGAAGAGTCATCCGGCCTCCTAGGAAGCTGACCTACCCACAAATGGGGAATAGCTCAGAGGACTCTGTAGTTACCGCTAGGAGGAATGCTGAAAATCCGGATCCCTCCACTGTCCATTTAGTGGAGGGCAACCCCAGCTCACTCTCTGGCACAGCTAGGCAGGCCACCCATGATAATGTGACCTGTGGGCAAGGGAATTCTACCCCTCAGTTTTGGTGGGAATTCCCTATGCCAACATCGTTTGTAGAATTGTCTAGAGTTGTACATAGTCTTTGTTAAGGTTTATCTTTGGGGACCAAAGAGTTCAAGTGGGGGGAGTGTGTAACGGGGTGTTCCCCTTTAATGCAGAGAGACTACATTACCCAGAACCCTGTTCGGCAATGTTTCCACCGAAGAGACTCATGGGAGGGGTTATAAAGGGAGGAGGAGAGGCTGGGCTCGGCCTCTTTGGGACACGAGACTTCAGAGACTGATCCTCCTGTGCGGATGTGTCGGAGTGCAAGGCCTGAAGCCTGAGGCCTTGCGCAGCACCAAAGAGCCTTCCACCCCTCTGCGAGCCTGGGTGGCATCTGACTTCGCTCGACTACAGCCTTGTTGGGTCGGGGACCCGATCGCTGAAGAGACTGAGCGTATGTGGGACACAGTTGGTGGAAGTTCCCGGACTGGAACCGTAGTCCGGGCGGGTGAGAGGGCATATGCCCAACCGATATACTGTTACTGCATATAGGCCTATAGACTGCCATGGCCTACGAGTTTTTCTTGTATTCTTATTGAAGGCCCTTGTCGGAGCTGAACCTACTGTTCGTATAACCAAGTTTCTACCCCATCTTTACCTACCCCATTGGATTACAAAGTTTGTACTCTGTTAATGTGCACCACCGTTAAAGATCTGCTGGTGAAGAAAAAGGACTAAGTTGTAGACATCAGAACCAGGCCTGGTGGGGTTTCTAAGGTGTTTTGGTTACTGCGCCACAGGGCACTTAGCTAACGGTCGCCCGCGTGGCGCACTTGTTGTGTGTTAACCCTATAGTGTGTTAGTGTGGCTGGGCTCTGCATTACTAATGATTATTCTGTAAACTGGTATTGATGTTACCCCTTTTCTTACCAAGAGCTTAAGTAAAATCTTATACTTATTTCAATTTAGTATTGTGTCAATGCTCAGTTATTCATACAGTATAAGATATACAATTTACTGTCAGTACTAGCTGTGCCAGAAGGGGGTAGAGTATATTGCCGGGGGTTGGCGGAGCTGTCTTCAGGGCCCAAACTAAATCTGCGGCCTTCTTAGTTGGAGGTATCGCTACATATATATATATATATATCACACAAACCTTTTTCTCACCTGGCTCACGTGCGAGTCAAGGCACACCGTGCTATATGCCCGTACCCTCCTGTTTGAAGAGGTTTAGCGGTGTTTATTAGTTTGGGTCTTTCAGCGAATCACCCCTCCCACTGGTTCTCTTCTCCAGAGTATGGGGTCAAGTCTCTGTTTCTTCCCCCAAAGAAAACAATGCCCAGAAGTACTTTAACTCCAACAGAGAGTTTGTTTTCTATTTGCTGCATGATAGATAGAGACAGGTGGGTGAAAGAAGAAATAGTGTGGAGAATAGGTCCAGGCACAACCAACAATCTCGTCGCCACTCGATCCTGAGTGGGTTTAGCTCACCCGGATAGTCCTCTCTCACAGTCCTAGCAGCCGGTGTGGAATTCAAACAGTTCCGCCACCCTATCCCCTCCTGGGACGGGCGTTGCAAATCCTCTAACCTCTGTAGACTTCAAAAACAAGACGATGCCAATGGGCACTCTACAGGTTAGCTTCCCCAAATAACAAATCCTTCCCTCTGACAGGTCACCAGACTTCTCCCGAGACAGCAATCTTCTATTACTCATCTGAATAGGACCGATCCTCCCCTGGCTTCCTCTTGGTCAGATACCCTTCCCCGGTCTCCCTGGGACTCTTCTTTCGGGGACATGCCCTAGCTGAAGGTGCTAGGCCCACTAGTAGAGTTGCAGGCCCCAGGCTAAAGGTGCCTGGGCCTGATCACGCCCACACGTACCCCCGGCTATGAGGGCCACAGGAGGTGGGGTACGTGTCTACTACTCCGACTCTGACGGGGACCACCCCACCGAACACCACCCAACCTCTATCGCATCTGCCCCTTACGTACCCTCTCCCAGCATGCACAGCAGGTTGACCACGCCCACTGTACCGCTGCTGAGAGAGGACACCCCAAGGCGTAGCAATGCCACCCCTGGCTCAACCCTGACCTGATGTGACAGCGCCACCTACAGGCTGCAGGGAACCATACACCAGGCAGCATCACATAGGCAGAAGCAAAACCTAGCAATTAGAATGGTCTGGGCCTGACTAATAGCTCAGACCAGCCCCTAAATTTAGGCACATAACACCCCTAAAAGTAAAGACCCGCTACATACACCCCCTCCTAAAATAGACACTGTCCCCAGTGTCTGCAATAAATGCACAACCCCTCAAGCCTGAGCGAGCGTGAATTTATTCCAAAGAAAACTAACTATGTACAATTTGTTATGTTATGTGCCTTTACCAACACAAGGAACATGGGACAGGAGAAAGGAAATAGAGGAGAAAAACATAGAAGACCAAACACAAACATTGACATCCATTCTCAATGTCACATTTTCATATTTAAACTGTACATATTCCACCCCCTCCTAAATAACTACTCCACCCATTCTCCGGCAGAATTGCTTGTAGTTCACCTGCAGAGGGAGAGAAAAACACAACACACAAAAGAAATCAAACATCCTAACTTCTGGTAACAGAAACAAACCATTTCCCCTGGGAGAAATGATCGGTTTCTGTAGCATAATTTCCTGAAGAATACTACCACCTAGTGGCAGCACATTTAACTACACTAGCCTTAGTGCGCATAGGCATGGATCCATACACGAAGACACCCCTTGATCATGACGGCTTCCTGCTTTGGCCCTGACTAAATCTACCCAGAGTTCAGTTATTTTCTTGGGAAGTAAAAAAACCTTCTCCTCTGCGGAACTGAAAAGGGAGAAAACACAGACAGTCCCCCGATTCCTCAACTGAGTAAGTTCCCTCTTGAGCAGAGAGTTAGATCAGCAGTTCAAGGCAAGTTCCCCGAAGTGGGAGTAAACAAAAAACAAAGTTCCCACTTCAAAGATAATACTTGGGATCAGGGAGAACAAGGGTTTTCCACTGCTTGTCCAGTGTAAACAGCATCGTCTCTGTCCCTGCTGCAGATGACCACACGGCCCGCGTGAATGTGCCGACCATAAGTCCAGTCCTTGTGGCAGCCTTTGTACCGATCAACCATTACAGCAGAACACTTTAAATATCGGTAGCCTCTTGGTACTTTCACATGGTCCCATACAAAGTCAGCGTACCAACGTTCACGAGAGGCCTCAAACTCGTAAAGCAGTTCTTTTGGAACATAAGGATATTCCCAACCATAGTCAGCGGCAACCTTCTTGTGCAGGAGCCGTTGCAACCGGGCTAGGGGTGGCATGGTGGCCCGATCTCCTGCTCCCGGGAAAACAATAGCATCTGGAGACCTTCTCAATGGCACAAGCTCCAGCAGCGGCAAAGGTGGCCGCAATGGTGCCCGGGCATCCTCAACAGCAGGCACAGAGAACGCCGGAGCTGGCAAAGCGGGCGTGGGAACAGTCTCTTCCCTTGCAGTAGAGACTTCCACTCGGGGTGTAGTTTTCCCAGAGCCCATCAATGAAACTCCACCTAAACTGCGGGGTGAAGTTGCCGGAATTCTATCCCAACCCTTTCTTTCAAATACTTCATCCATATCACGATGATCTCCCACATCTGAAGATGAGTCTAACTCAGAAGTATTATACTCCTCCGCCGGTAGATAGCTGGCGGTGGAGACAGACACAACGTCTCTGAAAATGGAGGGTCTTTGTGGGCTGGCTGTCCACACATCCCCTGTAGCGTGGGGTGTGGGCCTCCCTTCCCTCTCCAACAAAGTTAATGTCCCTTTTCTCCCAGCCTCCTTACCTTGCCCTGACGCGGGTCTCCTGGAGGTCCCCTCAGGTTGGAAGATCCAATTCAGGCAGGCGCTGGGGCAGGCTTCGACCGCGGGAGGCCTTTACGTATCCCACCTTCCGCTTGGCGGGTGGGATAGAGTTCTCTGTGGTAATGGAGACAGCATCCGCGATGACCTCCGTTGCAAGCTCCGCAATGGTCGGAGCTCCATCCTCCATAAGAGCTTTTTTTTACTCATCCCATGGTAAAGAAGGTGAATTAACAAGAAAAAATATAAATTTATGTTAAAAAGAAATCTGTAATAAAATTGCAAGATATTATAAAGCGCTAAGAAACCCAAAAGAAAACGAGAATAATTATCAACTCGTCAACTGCATTGATTGGCACCACATCCCTTGTAAGGTGAAAATGGGATTTTGAAGGTGCAAAAATACACAGAAAATATATTTAAAAAAATTATTAAATAGGCATAAAGTAGACATGTGCACTGCCGAAAAATTATTTTTTTTTGCTTTTCGTTTTTTTTGCTTTTTTCAGAAATTCGGAGATTCGGAAATTCAAAAAATTTGTTTTTTTGCTTTTTTCGGAAATTCTGGAAATTCAAAAAATTTGTTGTTTTCGTTTTCGTTTTTTTGCTTTTTTCGGGAAATTCGGAATTCCGAATTTCTGAATTTCGAATTTCCGAATTTCCAAAAAAACGAAAAAAAAACACATTTTTGAATTTCAGAAAAAAGCAAAAAAAAACGAATTTGCGAATTACGAATTTCCTGAATTTCCGAAAAAAGCAAAAACACGAAAAAAACAAAGTTTCGAATTTTAGATTTTCGAATCTCGAATTTTCGAATCTCGAAATTTCGAATTTCGGAAATTCGAAATTTCGGAAATCCAAAAATTCGGAAATTGAAAAATTCGGAAATCTGAAAATTCGTAAATTCAAAACATTCGTAAATTCAAAATTTTGGAAATCATAAAATCCGAAAATTCGGAAATTGAAAAATTCTGAAATTCTGAAATTTCGGAATTAACGAATTTCTCAAAATTCGTGAAAAACGAATTAGAAACTAAACGAATTGCACATGTCCAGCATAAAGTAGAAAAGCATAATATAGAAAGATAAAAATCCATCCAGTATACAAAACAATTGATTAGAGGTGCAGACTTGGAACAATTTCTCTACATATGTTTCGCCAATTGATTTGGCTTCTTCAGGAAAATGAATCAGTCAAGCACTATCTACTAGAACAGAAAAACAAAATATCAAAAACACATACAAATCAAAAATATACAGAATTAAATTACTGAACAAATACAAAAATAGATCAAGTACCTTGTTGGCTGAGACACGAATATAAGACCAATAAGGAAATAGACAATTACCTGTAGGTGAAATCAATCACGCCCAGAGCGTTTTTTCATTGCTGTCATTTAATTGGGCATCAATGGATAACGCCATGCGTCCTTCAACTATGACCATTTTTTTTTTTCCCCCTCTAATTTTTTAGATGTGGAGAGTTAGCTCTCAATAACATCTATCTGACGTTTGTTTTCCAGCGGCGATTTTTCCATCTCAGCAAAGCAATTGCTTTTCTACTTTATGCCTATTTAATAAATTTATATTTTTTATATATTTTCTGTGTATTTTTGCACCTTCAAAATCCCATATTTACCTTATAATAATTTATTATATCACAGTTTACCAATTCTTAGATGTGATGGCTGCATTCGTTTTCTTTTTAGACTTTCGGGAAGCCGGCCGCCACGTCTTTAACAATCGATGAGTCATCAGCTGTCAACAGGGTTCTCCGCTGACAGCTAAATGTAAAAAAAAAAAAATTGGCAGCAAAATAATTTGTGAAAAAAAGGCATGAGGTCCCCCCCCAAATCCATACCAGGGCCTTCAGGTCTGGTATGGATTTTGAGGGGAACCCCACACCAAAGCACCTTGTCTCCATGTTGATTGCCGATGGATGGACAATGGACGATGAATCGGGGGACATTATTTTTAAATTTATTAAAAAAGGAATTGTTAAATCTGTGTTTGTGTTTTTTTTTCTATGTGACACATTTTTGGTGAATGAATAGGGGTACAATGTTCCCCTACTCATTCACATAGGGGGGGCAGGATCCTTGTTAAAGGGGGCCTCCAGATTCTGATAAGCCCCCACGCGCAGACCTCCACAACCCCATGCTGAGGGCATACGGCCTGGTATGGTTCGGAGGGGGGCACTCGCTCGTCCCCTCCCTTTCCTGACCTGCCGGGCTGCATGCTCGGATAAGGGTGGCATGGGGTACCCCGAAGGGGCTGGTAGGGATGTGAGGGGGACCCTGCGCCGTTTTGTTCACAAATTTTTTTGCCGGCTAACAACTGATGACTCACCTGTTGTTGAGGACTCGGCAGCATCCCAACCTCCTTAGCAACCAGCTGTATATACAGTGTTTTTTAAGTGAAAAAAAACCCTGCAACACTAAAAATGCATCAAAAACGCAACACTTGCATTTCTGGTGCGACTCCATTGAAGTCTATTACATGCAAAACGCAATCTGCTGAGGGGAAAAAAGCTCCTGCCCCTTTCCAAAAATGCACCGAAAAGCGCACAGGTGTGAACGTAGGGTTAAATCCCCAAAAATGAGGATAATTTAGCCCTTGATTGCGCTAAATGTTAGTACCATTTGGTGCACCATCTTACCCCATCCAGCTGCTGCAGCTTTCAGCCTCTCATATGGGGCTAAATGTATTTGAATCCAGGTTAAAAACTCACCTGTTCTATATAATATTTAAGGGTTAATAAGTGCCCTCCTCCCTCAGTTTGGAGACAAACAATAGTTTATAACATTTAGCCAGCAGTAAATATGGACTGTTATCTCCTACTGGATGAAAAGTACATTATAAGTGTTTGCTGTAGTTGCCACTTTAAACTGATGCCAGATTTTTCCCAGTGAAATATTAACTAAAGTCCGGCAGTAATTGGGTCAACTCATTGTTAATTTAATAAAGGATTTTTTATTTTTTTTGCTGTGGACAGCACAGCACATCTGACATTAGCTGATATCAGTTGCTTACACTTTTATCACCAGCAATTAATTAGCTTTCTTTAAGACTCTGAGGTGAGATAACTATCTGTCTCCAGCTGGCCGCTGCTGTAGGGTGGAATTGATCAGACAGGCTAAAAAACATGTTTTAATTAGTATTATTCACCCCTGACATAATCTGGATTGGCAGCACCCACGTACTCATCTCCCTAAAACTAAAGAGGAAACTCTGAATCAAGCTGAACACTCTTTTTTGTGGCCCACCGCCAGGCTGGAAGGCCTGAGAATGGTCTGATCATGCCTGCAGGACCAACTGCACTCATATTCTTCAAGAGGGCAAATCATTGTGCCCACGACATGTCAACAATTCACTTCCAGCTGCCTTGTTGGCCTTTTAGGCTTTTGGGGGGCTGTAAAAACACAGCCAAAACGCCTGTTTTTACCACCTAAGTGAATGAGGACTTTATTTGTAACAGGCAGCCATAACTTCATCTTGTATCTTAGGTATATGTATAGTGGTTTTGTATATAATTTATTTCTTTATTATGTTTAGGATGTTTTGGTCAACTAAATATATAATAAAGAATAATATTAAGCATTGCCTTTTTAAACCAGTAGGTGGAGCCTTAGGCTTGTTTTTACATGTACTTTTCTATCTCTCTTGAAAAATTCCTACTGTTCACAGTCTCTGTAGCTCAAGCTGCAAATTACACAACTACTCATCAGCAGTACCTTAAAACAAAACACTAGTTTTTCTTTGAGTCTTGATGAGCTTTTTCACAGGAAATTGTTTTAACTAACTAAAAGTGTTTTAACTAAACATGCAACAATACCTTTTCTTTTTTTTTTTTTTTTTTATTAAAAAGTTATGTAGCGCACTCACCCCGTTCACCTGCCTTTGGCTCCCCGCAGGTAGAGAGGGCACACCACGCCACAAGCCCGTACCCTCTTGTGTAAAGAGGTTGAGCGGTGTTGTTGGCGGGTCTCCACAACCAGAAACCAGAATCCTCCAGAGAATGGTTCTCACCTCTACAATTGACAGAGATAAGTCCTTGTCCCCCCAGTGACTTGAATGTCCACACCAGCTGCAACTCCAACGTAGAGTTTATTTCTCTTGAATAACACAGTCTGATAAGTAAAGGTTGGAGCAAGAAGACCGGACAGCATAAGGTGTGGGAGAGGTCCAGGCACAAACGTAATCACTTCACTGCTCAGCTTCTCAAGCAGACTCAGCCCAGATGGATAGTCTCCCCAGATAGGGACTAGCAGCCAAATGGTACTCTAACTTAACCCACAGTCTCTGCCACAGACTTGGTGAACTTGGTCTCTGCCACAGACCTGGTGAACTTGGTGTTTCAAAGCGGGACCTTTTTTGTAAGGAGAAGACATCCCTCCAGAGTTACCGGGACCCTTCCTTCACCGTGACTTCTCACCGGTCCCTCGGAACAGTTCCCCCCCCCCGGCCTCCTCGTCTAAGATGCGGGTCCCCTCGCAAGGCGGCACCCTGGGATTCCTCGATCCTTGATGGGCCCCAGCCGGAGGTGCTGGGCCCAAGGCCTCTGCCACAGTCCTAGGGCTAAAGGTGCCTGGCGACCTCCGCCCCTGGGCCAAAGGTGCCCAGGGCGGACAGGAACACACTCCTGGGGTAGGACCCCCGAACCACGATAGAACGGACAGAACCCCCGAACAGGCAGCGTCTGCCCCTTTTATACCCTCTCCCAGCACGCACAGCAGGCCTGCCACACCCACTGTACGGCTACCGAGAGGGGACACACAAGGCACAGCACTGTGTCAGTGGTTTAACCCTGGCCTACCATGGCAGCACCACCTGTAAGCCACAGGGAACTACACACCAATACTCTCCCTGCGGAGAAAAGTGGTTGATAGAATCCTGACAATTGGGGTGTTTGAGCATAACTACCACTCAAACACTTCCCCTAAATTTAGGACCCCGCTATAGTTAAATTGTACAAGTGTAGCGGGTATTTGAATTTAGGGGAGGCATCTGGGTGGTAGTGTAACCCAGATGCACTGATTGTTAGGGAATTTGGGACCATTTGTTGTTTATGGAGGACTCTAGTGGTGTGAGGTTCCCTTCGGCCTGTGGGTGGCGCTGTCGCACTGGGCCGGGGTTGAACCCTCCCTGCGGTACTGTGCCCTTTTTGTCCTCTTCCGGTGGTTGTGCGGCGGGGCGGGGAACCTGCTGTGACGCTGGGGAGAGGAGATAAGAGGGGGCGGACGCCCTGAACACGGGGCTCAGAGTCGGAGGTCAGAGTCGCACCTTCAGCCTGGGTGCCGGCATTCCGGAGTTCTGGGCCCAGGTGCCCTTGACCTGGCCGGAGCGGGAGATGGAGTCCATTCCAGGCACCTTTAGCCTGGGGTGATGTACTATTGAGGAGGCCTGGGGCCCAGTACCTTCGACTGGGTCCCGCAGGGGTGGAGGAATCCGAGGGGGCCCTAAAGCCTTGGGTGCCCGAATCTGAGACGAGGGGGCCAGTGAGCAGAACTTCTCCGGATAGTCCGGTGCAGCATTCGCCGGTGACGGAGGGGCCTCTGGTGACTCTCTTGGACGGATGTCTTCCCTCTGACAGGGGCTGCGCTTAGCGAAGGTAATTCACTTTCTGTTCTACACAGTCGGTGGCAGCGGCTGTGCGCCATAACTGTTGGTGACACTACAATGGTTAGTTCTATCTAGGGATTGTGCCTCGACCTACTCCCCACCTATACTGAACTTTATTGCTATTGGAGAATAAATACGAGTTGGACCTTTTCAGTGGTGTGGAACTCCAGTTACTGGGAGCAGAGGGGGTCATTTACAGAAAAGACTTGGCTCTGGGTTATGCACACGACACCATGGTAAAATTGGTTCTGGCCTTCACCTCTACCCAAAAGAGGACATGGGCTGTGGTGTATCGCATCCCTCCTCCCATACTCCCCCCTAGATGAGAGAACAAGCCGAGAAGAAGAAGGGGTGAGAGGGGTGAGGTCGCTACACAAGTTTACCAGTTCAAACAGAAGACAGCAGCAACATGAAGAAGAAAAAAAAAAAAAAATATATGGACAGCCGCACTCCAAAAACCTTTGACGGTCGCCTTTATTATAAAGGATGGAAAATTACACCAAAAATCATCACAGCATAGCCGGGGTAACTGCTTACATGTTTCGCACTGCAAGTCAGTGCTTACTCATAGCATAGAAGACAGCAGCAACATACTTGCCCCCTACAGGAGGGAGCACAGCAGCATTGCATCTGGCAAGACAATTCAGCACACTATGGGAACACTGAAAGTTTAAAGGAAACCTTTCCTTAGTGAAAATGGATGCTTCTGTTGCCGTCTTGTCATTCTGGAAATTCTAGTTGCATGCTGCCATGCTTACCCTTTGGGTTGAATACTTACAGTCATCAACGCAGAATAAGCATATAGACTTCTGATATGCATATTTATTCTGGGTCAGGGATTTAAAATAGAGAAAAAAAGATAGGCAACTAGCATTTTTGGAAGAAGATCAGCAACCGCAGCTTTTACCTTAACCACTTCTTGTCCACCCCATAGCAGTTTTACTGCCACAGGGCGGCTCTTCTGTGCAGAATCACATATATATACGTGATTCTGAACATCCGCCTGCAGGGGGCGTGCCGCTTCTGCTGTGAATATTCACAGCAGAAGCCAATCTGCTGGTGCCGGGCACTCAATGTCCTCAGGCACCCGCTGATAATCGGCAATACACAGAGAATTGAGATATAACTATGTAAACAAGGCATATGTTAGTTCTGACAGGGGGGAGGAATGGATTCTGTGTTCCTGTAAAGCAAGGACTAGTATCCATCTATTCCCCCAGTGAAAGCAGCACACTGTACACACAAAAACACTGGCTAGGCACACAGTTAACTCGTTGATCACCCTAGATGTTTAATCCCTTCCCAGCCAGTGTCATTAGTACAGTAACAGTGCATATTTTTAGCACTGATGACTGTATTAGTGTCAATGATTCCCACAAAGTGTCAGTTAGTGTCCGATTGTCCACTGCAATATCGCAGTCCCGCTATAAGTGGCTGATCGTCGCCATTACTAGTATAGAAAAAAAAAGTTCCATAAATATATCCCATAGTTTGTGGACCAATCAATATACACTTATTGGGAATTTGTTTACCAAAAACATATAGCAAAATACATATTGGCCTACATTTTTGAAGAACTTTTTTTTATTATTCTTTATATTATTATTATTTGATATGTTTTATAGCAGAAAATAAAGAATATATATATATATTTTTTTTTTTCAAAATTGTTGGTCTTTTTTTGTTTATAGCGCAAAAAAATAAAAAAACACAGTGGTGATCAAATATCACCAAAAGAAAGCTCTATTTGTGGGAAAAAAAATGACATAAATTTTATTTGAATACATTGTCACATGACTGCAATTGTCAGCTAAAGTAATAAAGTAATGCAGTGTCGTATCGCAAAAAAATTCCTGGTCATGACCATTACACACAATAACAAAGGAACAGAAGTAATTGGGGTACGCAACCAAACTGCGATGTACTGAGATTGTGTTGAGACAGCTTTTTCTTTTGTTTGTTTTGGATAGAATGTAGAATGGGAAAGAACCCTTATTCAAAATGAATAAAAACAGTTTTGGCATTATATACACTTTGCAGCTTTGAAGGCTGATATTGATTTTTCACTGAACCTGTCGATCACCATAATCCTTTGTATAATGATGAGTGAACCGGACAAAATTTGGCGAACCCCAGCGGGACGTCTGCAAACATAATGCTGAACCCAGAGGTGTAACTAGAACCTTCAGGGCCCCAGTGCAAGAAACCATGGAGGGCCCTCCCTGACCCCCGGCCGGGGCTCTTCACTCCGAGCCCGGGGCCTGGTGGTGGAATGCCAGGGCCCAGTCTCAGGTGTGATCTTTATGACCCAGCTAGTTCCACCACTGGTGTCAGTAGTGTTTTTCTTTTTTTTTTTTCATGATTTTGTACCATTTTATTTTTTTCAATACTATTTTTTATTATCTTTTTCATTTTTTTTAACAGTATGATGGGGGGGCTTTGGTGAGATGTCAGGGGTCTAAACAGACCTCTGATGTTTCACCTTTGAGACAGAGAAAGGAGTTTGAGGACACAGCCCTCATCTGCCACTGCTCTCACTGAGGCCTCAGCAGCACGGAATGAATGGAAAGAATTAGTTCTGTGCAGCGCTTCCCATTCTTTCACAAACTGTAGCATAGAAAGCACAGTTTATTATGCCTCAGGTATGAATGAACAGAGTCAGTGATTGGTACGGATCACTGACTCTATTCATTAAGACAAGAAAGGGACTGGTAAATTACATGTTTACCGGCCCATTCCCCACTCTCCACCCTGACAGCATCCTCTGCTGCAGCCAGCGGGAGAGGGGTGAGGGGAACCTGGCAAAGCTGTGGGTGACAGGACAGTGCACACGGGGTCAGGATAGAGCACAGGGCCCAGGGACAGCAGAGGGAAGCTGAATAGGAGGGGCAGTGTTGGCAGCGGCATATAGAGGAACCAATCTTTTCCGTGTTCCCCCTGCAGCTGCTGAATGCCTGTGGGAGGGAGAGGAGGAGAAGCGAGCATTCAGCGGCTGCAGGAGGAACATGGAGAGGATAAGTTCCTCTATATGTTGCTGCCCCTGCCGCCCCCCCCATCCAGGTGTACAGAGGGGCCGCACAGGCCCCCTAAAGGATGGGGCTGGGTCGCAATTGTGACCACTGCGACCCCTGTACTTACGCCCCTAGCTGAACTCTATTGAAGTCTATGTGAGTAAAATTATGTAAGTTTGTTCTGGCCTTTTACAATGCTAATTTACAATCTGGGTATGGGTAGCTTGGCACTGCCATGAGGAAATGCACCACTGCAAAAAAAACAAAGTTTTTTTTAAATATCATTCAGCAGGGAGAGGGTGTTTTCGTGCATTAAACTTAGCCACGGATTTTTGCCTAGGACCCCTGGCTGCTAACAAGAAATTAGGCGGGCAAACTGGCCAAATATTGTCAGATTGTTCAACGGTTCACTAAACCACATATACCTGGGTTTAGGTAAAACAAGCCCAAAATCCATGCAGAGCCCTATCAAAGCAGTGGTACTGTTAGAACTAACTGCAGTAGAAAAAAAGGTCACCAACCTGGCTGAGTTGTCTGGCAGAACTGTGTAAATTATCACTACTGGGTGGACAGAAATAAATGCTCTGTCAGGCAAAACAGCACATGCACTCATCAGCCTCACAGACAGCAGCTATCAGCTAGGAAGATCCAATCAAACTAGCTGGCAATCGCCCTCCATGTTTATTCATCAGCATTGATCTGCCCATGTGGTAGTGTTCTCCAGGCAAAACTCTGACTATCATGAAATGTCCATGGGTACATTTATTTTCTGTTCCCTTGAATTTCTTTAAAGTAGTAATAAACCCAAAAGCAACATTTATTATATTGCAGCTTCCTTTCTTTTTTAGAAATTCTTTCTTTTATTTTCACCTGGTGATCTGGTCAGTAAGTCTGTTATTTTTTTCAACAGAGCAAGCTACCCTGCAGATGTAGCAGTTAGAGTGTTGAGACAAACCATTTACCATTGACGGGTGCTTATAATGATCAGCTTTTATTCCAAAAGAAAATAAACTGTTTGCTGTAACTGCAGCGTGAACTGGAGTTTGGCTTCAATTAGTTAGTTTATCTAGATCAGCCAGTACATCTAATGCTCCCCTTCCCCCTCAGACTGACAATGCTGCAGTCCAAAGGTGTCCCTGTACTCCTTCATACAGAATGAAGGCACTCTAATACAGGAGGTGTGTTACTGGCCATTTCACCAGGTGAAAAAGAAAATCCCAAAAAGGGGAACGCATGCAACCACCACATCTAATGGTTGGTAAGCTGCAATATACAGTGGAACCTCGGATTGCCAGTAACGCGGTTAACGAGCGTTTCGCAATATGAGTGTAGCGGGGTATTGCCCTTTAATCTCCCAGAGACTATAGTACCCAGTGCGCAACAGGACACCCAGGGTGCATTGCCCTGTGTAAGGACTGCTGGGGTGGGTTATTTAACTGAAGGGCGGGGCTAAATTTGGTCTCTTTGGACACCGCCCGCCCAGCAAATGGAACTCTCTATCGAGCCTGCTGAGATACAAGGCCTGAAGCCTGGGCCTTTCTCCAAAGAGCCTTCCGCTCTCACTGAGGAACCAGAGGGACGCCTTTTCCTACTGTTGCTGTATCATCGCCAGGAGGACCGAAGACCCGAAGGTCGTGAGATCTGTGTACCAAGACACAGCAGCAGAAGACAAGGACACGGACTGGTCCGGTTGGGTGAGAGAGCACCTGCTCAGAGAACTATATAGGATCTCTAGGCCCAATAACTGTTATCCGGAGTTATCACCAGTTGTTTGCCACTGCACGCCGGAGAGACAGTGCATCGGAGTAACTTTAGAGATTTGTTCTTAATTCACCAAGTTATCCAAACTCCTTTTACCCTGTTGATTACAGTTTATTTCTTCAACAAGTGCACCACCGTTTTGCTAGCGAAGATTTTCCCCTACAGAACTTCTACACAGTACAGTCAAGCCTGACTTAGCGTAGACATTTCTGGGCGCCATTTTGTCCACGAGGGAGGATAGCTGCAGCGAGGACCGTTAGTGTTATGCATAGTACTGTATATCTATCTGTTTGTTGAGATACTCTTTTATTGCAGGGCTGTGCACATGATATGTACACTGTTGATTATATGCTTACCCAACAATCTGAGTAAAGTGCCAGAGTTAAGTATACTGGTGTTTGTGTCATTTACTTTGCAGAAGAGATGGTTAAGGATAGCTATACTCTATTGCTGTGTGTTTTATTATAGGATTGTGTCTCCGTGAGTTGCAGGCCACACAGTCCTATCATCCCCTACTAACTGTGCCAAGGGAGGTTAGTGCTAATTACCTGGGGTTGACAGCGGTGCACTACAGGGCCCAAAATTTATACTGGTGGACTTCTTAGCTGGGGGTATCGCTACACAAGCAATATTTTTTTTAAAATCCTGACTCGGTTTGCAAGTGTTGTCTCTCAAAACAAGCAGGATTCAAGCCTCTGCGGTGTGCAGTACCGCATTTGGCCAGATGTGTGGGGGTGCTGGAGCTGTTCGGAAACACTCGGAAATATTTGGAAATACTCCATTTGTGAGCCTTTCCGGGGGTTTCCGATGGCAGACGAACGATCACCGAGCATTTCTGAGTCTCTCCGGCGCCCCCCCCCCCCCCCAACTGCATGCCATTGAAGTCAATGTGGAACAAATTATTTTCCTTTCCATTGACTTCTATAGGGAAACTCGCTTTGATATGCGAGTGCTTTGGATTACAAGCATTCTCCTGGAACGGATTATGCTCGTAATCCAAGGTTCCACTGTATTCCATTTTTAGTTTTGGGTTTAATAGGTTTAATACCGCTTTAAGATAACATAAACTGATATCTCCTATGCCTGCTGTGCGGCAATAAAGTGAGTGCAGTATTCTGTTGTTGCTTCATTAACATACATCCATTATATTTCACTTGATTAACCTACCCAGGTGTACAGTACGATTAGCATTCATCTGTATAATTACTATGTTCACTGACCTGCTCCCTGAAGTTTCACACTATTGTATGTGCTCTTATCTCTCTAATTGCTTCAGAAGTTTTTAAGGCCATTCACTTCCAGCAGAGTCCTCCACTACCTGCTGCCCGCGTCTGATAACAAACTAGAACATCCTGAACATTTATCACCCGTGCTGCATGCTGTGGGCAGTGAATACATGACTTTGTACATGGTGTGTGGGTTATTCTTTAGTATTTCCAAGGGGAATATTGAGCAATATAAAAAATCTTTGGACTTCCAATACTTTTGCTATAGCTGCAAGAAAAGTTGGAGGAATCAGCAAAATAATATCTTCCCTTAAAGAGAACCTGCCACCTCGATACAAAAAGAGAAACCACAGTTCCTGTGAAAGAATTATTTTATTACTTACCTTTTCAACTGCCAAATTCACCCTTCTTCTAAGATATCTCTGATGGAAGTGTCTTTTTGTATCCAACATTTCCAGAATTGTCAAGTTTCTGTGCCCCCTCTGCACTCTGTGGTTCCTCCCACCATCCCCCTTCGTCACTATAGGATTCAGCAGTGATTTAGATTTGGCACAAGGAGCCACAGAGTACAAGAGGGAAAGGGCACCTGGCACTCTCTGAAAAAATTTAAGGGGGGGGGGGGTCAGGAATGCAGAAGAGAAGGGTGGCATTTGCAGCAAGAATGCTGAATATTAACCACTTAAGCCCCAGACCAATACGCAGCATAAAGACCAGGCCCCTTTTTGCAATTCGGCACGGCGTCGCTTTAACTGACAATTGCGCGGTCGTGCGACGTGGCTCCCAAAATTGGCGTCCTTTTTTTCCCACAAATAGAGCTTTCTTTTGGTGGTATTTGATCACCTCTGCGGTTTTTATTTTTTGCGCTATAAACAAAAATAGAGCTACAATTTTGAAAAAAATGCAACATCTTTTACTTTTTGCTATAATAAATATCCCCAAAAAATATATAAAAAAACATTTTTTTTCCTCAGTTTAGGACGATACGTATTCTTCTACATATTTTTGGTAAAAAAAAATCGCAATCAGCGTTTATTGATTGGTTTGCGCAAAAGTTATAGTGTTTACAAAATAGGGGGTAGTTTTATGGCATTTTTATAAAAAAAACTTTTTTTTTACTAGTAATGGCGGCGATCAGCAATACATAATTTCCATGTGTAGCGGTACCGTAGGGGCTGATAAGTGATGTGGCCCGCCTGTCACCCTGTCCGGCCCGGCATTTACTTCCCAGACACTCCAAGACAATGAACAGTCTGTTGGCTTTGTTTTGTTGAGGGAATGTAACTTGGATGGGGTATGGGAAATATGGGATGCCCAGTAGAATAATAGCAAAACTGCTAGTGACAACTATGTACACTTCTCCAGACTTCTCCTGCACAACTCTTGCTTTCAGTCTCACTCTCTCTCTCACTCTCACTCTCACTCTCACTCTCACATGGTTAGGCCTGACACTGGCTCAGACAGGCTTTAGGAATTGCCCTTTGAAGGCAGAGACCGTGGGTCCCTATAGTGTAGCAGAAAATATGGAAAGTCTCCTTAGTGCTAGCTGTCCTAAGAGATGGACTACTGCCCCCAGTCAGCCCTCCTCAGGCCCTGTCAGTCCTCCTGGCTGCAGCTGCCTGACTCCACAGCCCGCAACATTACAGTCCACACTACTGGCTCTGCACCAATCCCAGACTTGGAAAACATGGGGAACAACTTGTCATGCAACTTTGATGTCCAATGTTTTTTTTTTTTCTTCCATTTTCGAAAGAATAAGAAAGAGTTATATCCTCTGTCAACACAAGGAGGGTGGGTGGGAAACCGCTTCCTCTGTCTTTTCTCAGCCTCTGCTGCCTGGAAGTCCCGCCTCCCCCTTAAATACCGCCCCTCCCCCTCAGACTATTTTCCTCCGAATCCTCCCACTCATACCTCTCCTGTTTTAACCTCTTGTTGTCTCCCCTTTCCACCTAGTCATGCCCGGCCCTGCACTACTTTTCCTTTCTCTCCGTTCCGGGCCTCACTAAATCAGTGTCCCCCATCTGAAGATTTTTCCCCTATTACTGTTCTTGGGATTTTCTCACTTTGGGTGATAAATGTTTTATCACCCGGGAATATGGAGTGCACATGGCTGAATCCAACTCATAGGGAAAACAAAACCATAGGAAACCGCATAGGGTAATACTGTTTATTTAAAAGATATACATATAAAATAAGGATGTCCACTCACAAAACAGATTCCGTGTCTCGTCACCAGGAATGATCTGCTGATTTGTTCAATGTTAAACCGCCGCTGCTCCGCAATCCCCTGGAGCCAGCGTGCGTTCCTTTAGGTGAAAGTGACGTAGTACGGGACCAATGTGCCCACCCCATGGGGCGATGGTTTAACTTTAAACAAAACGGTAGATCATTCGTGGTGACGGGACACAGCACCAATTTTGTGAGTGGACATCCTTATTTTATATGTATATCTTTTAAATAAATGGTATTATGCTATGCTATTTCCTATGGTTTTGTTTTCCCTATGAGTTGGATTCAACAATGTGGCCTCCGGGCTGATAAAGCATTTTTACAGAAGCCTTGTAGACCTTCCTCGGTGTAAGGCTAGGGGTTCACACTTGCAGGTGAGTGCACACCCTGGTGAAAGCATACACAGTGATTTGCAGTGGCATATTGCATGTGCGATGAGCACTTTAGTTTCAAATCCTTTTGATGAATTACTTTTCACTGATTCCAAGTCTATGCACTTTAAATTTTTTTAATTTTTGATAATTCTTCACAAAGTTACTTATCATATGAATATCACTGTATTAGTATGTATCTATTAGCACTTTGTTCATGAGTTGTTTTTTGCAGTTATTGTAATCTGATTATTGCAATGCACTTATAGCACTTTATATTGCATATTGATTCAAGGTGTATCTAAATAGCGTAGTGCAATTATCATAAGTCATTGTGTTCATGGTTTTTACAGTGCATCCGCAAAGTATTCACAGCGCTTCACTTTTTCCACATTTTGTTATGTTACAGCCTTATTCCAAAATTGGTTAAATTCATTATTTTCCTCAAAATTCTACAAACAATACCCCATAATGAGAACATGAAATAAGTTTGTTTGAAATCTTTGCAAATTTATTAAAAATAAAAAACGTAAAAATCACATGTAAATAAGTATTCACAGCCTTTGCCATGATACTCAATATTGAGCCCAGGTACATCCTGTTTCCACTGATCATCCTTGAGATGTTTCTATAACTTGATTGGGGTCCACCTGTGGAAAAATCAGTTGATTGGACCAACGCTGTATCCTGGCCTAGGCCAACAAGGCCCTGGCTTAGGGCAGCACTTTGCAGGGGGGCAGCACAGAAAGAGACCCCGCCAGGTTGTGCTACACTGTTAGTGTAACGCAAGCTGCTTCTAATTTTGACTGTCCTATCAGCCTGGACCACAAACCTTCCTCACTGTGCTATGTTTTCTGCTGCACCATTGGCATGGTTATCTCTTCTTAGTCCTCTCCATAAAATTATCGGAAATTTGTGCTTAAAGTATAGAACTATAGGCAACAGGTTTTTCTTTTCATTTTGGTAGGAGTAAGGGAGGGTTATAGCCCCTGACAGTAAATTTTTTACCATCCCTGACCCATTGCAGATATTTTCCTTCACTTCCTGCCCCATAGCCAAACAGGAAGTGAGAGGAAATCTATGCAAATTAAGGGAATCCATTGCACCCCTCCAGGCCCTCAGAACTAGTGTCCCCACTCGAAAATTTCAGGGTGGATCTTAAACAAAAAGGGGTGTGGCCGTGACAGGAAGGGGTGGGTCATATTTAAATTAGGGGGTGCATGAGTTTAGTCAGGCCTAGGGCAGCACAAAACCTAAATACACTACTGGATTGGACATGATTTGGAAAAGCACACACCTGTCTTTATAAGGTTCCACAGTTGACAGAGCATGTCAGAACACAAACCAAATCATGACGTCCAAGGAATTGTCTGTAGACCTCCGAGACAGGATTGTATTGAGGCACAGATCTGGGGAAGGGTACAGAAAAATTTCTGCAGCATTGAAGGTCCCAATGAGCACAGTGGGCTCCATCATCCATAAATGGAAGAAGTTGGAACCAACAGGACTCTTCCTAGAGCGGGCCCCCTTCAAACTGAGTGATAGGGGGGAGAAGAGCCTTAGTCAGGGTGACCAAGAACCCGATGGTCACTCTGACAAAGCTCCAGCATTTATCTGTGGAGAGAGGAGAACCTTCCAGAAGAACAACCATCTCTGCAGCACTCCACCAATCAGGCCTGTATGGTGGAGTGGCCAGACGGAAGCCACTCCTCAGTTAAAGGCTCATGACAGCCCGCCTGGAGTTTGCCAAAAGGCACCTGAAGGACTCTCGAACCATGAGAAACAAAATTATTTGGCCTGATGAAACAAAGATTGAACTGTTTGGCCTGAATGGCAAGCGTCAGAAACCAGGCACCGCTCATCACCTGGCCAATACCATCCCTACAGTGAAGCATGGTGGTGGCAGCATCATGTTTTTTAGTGGCAGGAACTGGGAAACTAGTCAGAATCGAGGGAAAGATGAATGCAGCAATGTACAGAGACATCCTTGATAAAAACCTGCTCCAGAGCGCTCTGGACCTCAGACTGCGGCGCAGGTTTATCTTCCAACAGGACAACAACCCTAAGCACACAGCCAAGATAACAAAGGAGTGGCTACAGGACAACTCTGTGAATGTCCTTGAGTGGCCCCGCCAGAGCCCAGACTTGAACATCTCTGGAGAGATCTGAAAATGTAGCATTATACTCACAAAGACTTGGGGCTGTAATTGGTGCCAAAGGTCCTTCAACAAAGTATTGAGCAAAGGCTATGAATACTTATGTACATGTGATTTTTTTTTTTTTATAAATTTTCAAAGATTTCAAAAAACTTTTTTCACTTTGTCAGTATGGGGTATTCTTCGTAGAGTTTTGAGGACATGACAAAATGTGGAAAACGTGAAGCGCTGTTAATACTTTCCAGATGCACTGTGTATGCCATTAAGCTACAGTTTTTGTTTTGTTCTGACACTTTGCGTGAGTAAAATATTTAAATTCTAATTCAACGCTATGACATAATCAAAACCCTGCATTGTACCAACAAAAAACATGGACAACATAAGGATTCAAATTCATTTTACACTGACCATTCCTAATTTCTACACCTTTGCAAATATACTACCTCTGTCTTCTCATTCTCTGTGCTTTTATTGCTGTCTTATGCTCAGGCTAATGTAAACAATTCCATTCAGCTTGCCTGTGGCTGCATTGTATAACCAAGGTGACATATGCTCCACATAGCTGTTTACTGAAATGTATTTACAGCCAGGAGCCAAAGGTTGATTTTTTATGCTGCAGTGCACTCATGTAGTCACTGAAGATCACAGAATGCTAGAAAAAGAAAAGCCCTGCATTAGTAAATGGAACATTATTTATTGTTTATGGCAACAAAGACATTGAATCAAACAGGTATGTAAAACAGATACCCTTCTTGTTGGCCAAACCAAGTCAGACACAGACAAGATAAATGTAAGCAAAGCATGTGTACATTGGGTCTGACCCTGTGACAACGGCTCTCAAGGCAAAAGAGAAAAAGGCTAATGCCGCGTACACACGATCGTTTTTAATGTCATTTTCAAAAACGACGTTTTTCTCGACGTGATTTTTCTTGTTTCCTCTCAAGCCTGTCTTGCATACACACGATCATTAAAAAAAACGCTCGAGCAAAGCGCAGTGACGTACAACATGTACGACGGCACTATAAAGGGGAAGTTCCGTTCAAATGGCGCCACCCTTCATGTTAGTAAAGTTTGTTGAGCGACGATTCGCGCTTTTCAGCCTCGTGCTTTTCAGTCCGTTACAGCGTGACAAATGTGCTATCTCCATTACGAACGCTAGTTTTACCAGAACGAGTGCTCCTGTCTCATACTTGATTCTGAGCATGCGCGTTTTATTTCCCCTCGTAAAAGCATACACACTACCATTTTTCACGTCGTTAAAAAAAACGACGTGAAAAACGACGTGAAAAAATAGAGCAGGTTCTCATTGTTTTTAGGCCATTTTTCACGTCGTTAAAAATGCTCTGGAGCCTACACACGATCGTTTTTAATGCCCAATTTAAAAAATTGCATTTTTAACGACGTGAAAAACGATTGTGTGTACGCGGCATTAGAAAAGAGGTTTTCACTTACGAATTTGCCTGCTATCCCTGAATGTGTTAGAAGAGCTAATGTGTTTTAAAATGAGTTGTCATTATACAAGATGAAGCTGTAGGAAGATAAAAGTGGGTAACTCATGAAATATGTTTATTATTCTTATCTGGATCCTTGTTTTATCCACTCGATCCTTTGACACAGTGCTGAGAATGGTTCTTCATGTATGTACGGCTCTTTTTACAGTGCAGCTATACTGCTTCCATTAGGATGGAGTAATTGTATTACAAGCTCATACCCTCTAACCACTTTAAGTTTAGGACTGTGAATAAGGTTTATTAAAGACATTAGAGGTTATTACTCCATCAGTGATTCACAAAGGACCACACTGAAATCATTAATAATAATCACAGCCAAAGTAATACTTTTTTAGAAAAGAGAGAGAATAGTTGAATTATACAGTATATCTATTTCTATAACACTTTTCGTGGCAATTTTACACCATTTATGACAAAATTTGATTGGTTATATATAACATGTTCTGCTGAATAGTGTATAGCTGCTGTATGAAATTATTTAAGTTTTTATAAAGGAAACTTGTAATAAGAAATGTATGAAAGTTGCCACTCCTGGCCTCCTTTTGAAAATGCTAGCTGCCTGGCAGTTTCTTAGGAATTGGCCTGAAATAAGTACACAGAGCAGAAAAGTGTATTTTAGAAATAACAGTCTCTCTAGCATTTTCATGGACTTCTTCCATAAGTACCTGGGTGATCATGACAGTCACCTTTCTTCCTTCGTCTAAACTGGCCACACAAAGCACTGAACCAGTGACATAGGTGTGCGCAGCCTATTGCATTAGGGCAGGGATCCTCAATCTACGGCCCTCCAGCTGTTGCGGAACTACAAATCCCAGGAGGCATTGTAAAACTCTGACATTCACAGACATGACTAGGCATGATGGGAATTGTAGTTCCTGAACACCTGGAGGGCCGTAGTTTGAAGACCCCTGCATTAGGGTGTACACCCCAAAGCTCAAACACACATGCCTTTCTTTGCAGCCTTAAGATGTTCCTAAACCCACAACAGTAAAATCAATCTGTATATGCAGTAAAGCATGCTTGTTATACCCCCTGTGTAGGGATGAGCTTCGAGTTCGAGTCAAACTCATGTTCGACTCGAACATTGCCTGTTCGCCCGTTCGCCGAACAGCGAACAAATTGGGGTGTTCGCGGCAAATTCGAAAAGTCTATGGGAGAAATCTAAAGTGCTAATTATAAAGGCTTATATGCAAGTTATTGTCCTAAAAAGTGTTTGGGGACCCGGGTCCTGCCCCAGGGGACAATTTTTTTTTTTTTAAACGGCCGTTTTTTCGGGAGCAGTGATTTTAATAATGCTTAAAGTGAAACAAAAGTGAAATATTCCTTTAAGTTTCGTACCTGGGGGGTGTGTATGATATGCATGTAAAGTGGCGCATGTTTCCCGTGCTTAGAACTGTCCCTGCAAAAAATGTCATTTTTGAAGGAAAAAAAGTCATTTAAAACTCACTCGCGGCTATTAATGAATTGTTGGCTTTTATCAATACATACAAAAGTCATTGGTAAAAAAAAAAAAAAGTGTGGGGGTCCCCCAGAATTCAATTACCAGGCCCTTCAGGTCTGGAATGGATATTAAGGGGAACCCCGCCGCAAATTTTAAAAAAAAATGGCGTGGGGTACCCCCAAATATCCATACCAGGCCCTTCGGATCTGGTATGGATTTTAAGGGGAACTCCACCCCAAATGTAAAAAAAATGGCGTGGAGTCCCCCCAAAAAATCCATACCAGACCCTTATCCGAGCACACAACCTGGCCGGCCGCAGGGGAAAAGGGGGGGACGAGAGAGCGGCCCCCCCTCCCTCCTGAACCGTACCAAGCCACATGCCCTCAACATGGGGAGGATGTCCCCATGTTGATGGGGACAAGGGCCTCATCCCCACAACCCTTGCCCGGTGGTTGTGGGGGTCTGCGGGCATGGGGGCTTATCGGAATCTGGAAGACCCCTTTAACAAAGGGGACCCCCAGATCCCGGCCCCCCCTATGTGAATTGGTAAGGGGTACATTGTACCCCTACCATTTCACGAAGAAAGCGTAAAAAAATGTCAAAAAAAAAACACACAAACACCTTGAAAAAGTCCTTTATTAAAAAAAAACAAAAAAACATTCCAGCGGTGAAATCCAGTGTCCCGCGGCGATCCGATGTCCAGCGCTGTCCGTCATTGGTTTTGCCTCAGCGGACCTGGTGGGGAACTTCCTCCTCAGTGTTTTAAATGTATAGACCCGCCCCTTCTAAAGTTCCCCATCAGGGCCGCTCAGCGGACCAGATGCGGAACATGAAAAGGGGCGGGTCTATACATGTATTACCACAGTGAGAGAAGTTCCCCATCAGGTCCGCCCCCTCGGTATGTCGGACCCGCCTACGTCATTGGCCTGAGCGGGGAACTTCCTTCACTGTGTAATTTAAATTTACACAGTGAAGGAAGTTTCCCGCTCAAGCCAATAACGTAGGCGGGTCCGACATACCGAGGGGGCGGACCTGATGGGGAACTTCTCTCACTGTGGTAATACATGTATAGACCCGCCCCTTCTCATGTTCCCCATCAGGTCCGCTGAGGCAAAACCAATGACGGACAGCGCTGGACATCGGATCGCCGCGGGACACTGGTTTTTACCGCTGGAATGTTTTTTTTTATTAGTTTTTTTTTTTAATAAAGGACTTTTTCAAGGTGTTTGTGTGTTTTTTTTTTTTTATTTTTTTTACGCTTTCTTCGTGAAATGGTAGGGGTACAATGTACCCCCTTACCAATTCACATAGGGGGGGGCCGGGATCTGGGGGTCCCCTTTGTTAAAGGGGTCTTCCAGATTCCGATAAGCCCCCTGCCCGCAGACCCCCACAACCACCTGGCAAGGGATAAGGGTCTGGTATGGATTTTTGGGGGGACTCCACGCCATTTTTTTTTTAATTTGGGGTGGAGTTCCCCTTAAAATTCATGCCAGATCTGAAGGGCCTGGTATGGATATTTAGGGGGAACCCCACGCCATTTTTTTTTTAATTTGCGGCGGGGTTCCCCTTAATATCCATTCCAGACCTGAAGGGCCTGGTAATTGAATTCTGGGGGACCCCCACGCTTTTTTTTATTTTTTATCAATGACTTTTCTATGTATTGCCGGGAGCCGACAATTCATTAATAGCCGCGAGTCAGTTTTAAATGACTTTTTTACCTTCAAAAATGACACTTTGTGCAGGGACAGTTCTAAGCACGGGAAACATGCGCCACTTTACATGCATATCATACACACCCCCCAGGTACGAAATTTAAAGGAATATTTCACTTTTATTTTTTCATTTTGTATAAAGGCTGTGTGATCCTATCTTCTCTGTTCCTCCCCTTCTTTAACTGACTTCAACACATCTCTTGATAGAACAGAGCATAAGGAGTCAGGCTGCATATGCTCAGTTTGGTGTGTATAACTAAAGAGTGTTTTTTTCTCTTGGGGGAGTGCATGTGATCAGCACACGGCCAATCAGTACTGTCCAGACAGAGGGTCAGAGGAGAATGAAAACCCCTCCTACAAG
Organism: Rana muscosa; assembly: GCA_029206835.1. Lineage (NCBI taxonomy): Eukaryota > Metazoa > Chordata > Amphibia > Anura > Ranidae > Rana > Rana muscosa. Next base: position 1,139,688,211 of record CM055116.1, on the reverse strand, counting down.
CATAAGCAGACACTGATACAAGTCACAAGACTGCTATATACTGCTGATGAAAAAAGGTAATTAGCAGTTTATAGTTACTAAAACGATTGCATTTCCGTGTTCTGTGTACTGTGGGAGACCAGATATAGTGAATGCAGGGTCCTGGGTTTAGTAACACTTTAACTGCACGGGGCACGGAATGAATGGGAAGTGCTCTGTGCTGAGTGGCTTCCTGTACATTCACACACTGAAGCATAGTAAACTATGCTTTATTTATGAATGAACACAGTGAGTGAGTGTGTTTACTGTGTTCATTTAGAGAAGGAAGGCATCGGGAAATTGCATATTTACTAGCCCCTAAACAAACATCCCTCGCAGCAGCCGGGGGAGGAGGGAAGCCAGCAGCACTGTGGGGCGGGAGGCCAACATGGGGGGGAGGCCCAGGCAGTAGGGGGAATCGGCACTGCGCAAAGTGATTAGGGTGTGCCCAGGCACACCTGGCACACGCATGCCATTGGAAGCTGATCTGTGTTAGTGTGGTCAGTTTTCATCCTTTGGCCAGCCAGTCAGAGGTACAGGACACTGTGCAGACACACAGCATGCCTGTATTGGGTAGTTTGTTCAGCCACCACACTCCACTGACCAATCACAGCCTGCTTCTGGCACAAACCCCTGCTCAAACACAGCCAGCATCTTGCCTCAGGCTGAGCAGACTATGGAATACAGGTGCACTTGGTGTCTGCACAGTGTCATGTAATCCCACCCCCCACTATCAGGAAGAAGACATGCATTCTCACATGACAGAACTTTTTAACCTTCTAAAAAAGTAACAAAGATCATTTCTAAAACTAAGCAGAAGCAGCTATGGTGCTGGCATAGTTATAACTGTATCAGAAAGAGTTTAAAACATTGTATGTTCAAAACTACTTTAACCACTTCAATACCGGGCATTTTCACCCCCTTCCTGCCCAGGCCAATTTTCAGCTTTCAGCGCTGTCACGTCCTTTATTTCCCCACAAATAGAGCTTTCTTTTGGTGGTATTTGATCATCTCATCATCATTTGATCATCTCTGCGGTTTTTATTTTTTGCGTTATAAACAAAAAAAGAGCAACAATTTTGAAAAAATAACAATATTTTTTACTTTTTGCTATAATAAATATCCCAATTTAAAAAAAAAAATAAACTTTTTTTTTCTCAGTTTAGGCCGATACGTATTCTTCTACATATTTTTGGTAAAAAAATTGCAATAAGCGTATATTGATTGGTGTGCGCAAAAGTTATAGCGCCTACAAAATAGGGGATAGATTTATGACATTTATTTTTATGATGGGCCGTGCCCCTGATTATGTCATGAGGACTAAACATATAGGGCGGAGCTTCACTGATCCAGGAGAGAGAGTGTCCACGAGTGAGCTGCCGGCTTCTGCTACCTTCCCCCACAGAAAAACTCTGTCTACGCTGATTTAAAGTGTGAGGAGAAGTGGTGGCTTGCTACTTCTTTGTGAAGTTACTCTAGCTCTTTAATGTAAGTGCAATTTATGATTTTAATCAATAAAATTTGTTTTATGGGTTACACTATCAGGCTTTCTTCAGATTTTTGAGTCGAGCTTTGGTTTGAGGTGGAATATCCCATCACCTGCTGTAAATACCTGCATATCCGTCAAGTTCACACCTGAAGCAGCTATCTCGGGTCCCAGATTGCTTTGAGGCTTCATTTGCCCTTGTAACAAGGGCCTAGTTTTGATGTGAGCATGCACCCATTGGGGATCCCTGGTGGCAGTCCTGTGTGTGTCTTTCTGAATTATTATTTCTCTTTGGAATTTTAAATCCAACACTGGTCACGTATAGGTTTGCATGGATTAACAGTGAATATGAACTTATATGGAGTCAATGTTTTTTTTACTTGCTGAGTTTTTTATTGATTGGTTGTGCACATTGATCGCACTTTTTATTGATTGTTCATGGATAAGTGTACATGGATCATGAGTGAATATGAATTTATATGTTCTTTATCTATTTATGTTTATTGCCATTTAATTATTATTATTATACACGATTTATATAGCGCCAACAGTTTACACAGCGATTTACAATGTATAGGGGGGACAACCCAATTACAGTACAGTTCAATACAAAAGGTACAGGAGGACCCTGCTCATAGAACTTACATTCTAAAGGGAGGGTGGTGGTACAAAAGTTAATAGCTGCAGAGAATTTGACGGGGGATGATCGGTTGTGCATATTGATCACACTGCGTGTCATTTTTTTATCAATTTTACTTTGCATTTGCATTGACTGCAATTTTTACACAGTGTCTGCATTTTTTGGTCAGTTTGGACCCTAATACAGTTCATTTGTTTGGAGACACATGACTTTTGACACATTTATAAGGTAATTTTTTTTTTTTGCGTAGCATGTTTTATACATGTAGCGACCTCACCCTCTCTCTCTTCTTTAACGGTTACTTTGGCTTCGGTCTAGGGGTACCTTGAAGGGGAGAGCGAGGTGCGGCATGGCCCATGTCCTCTAGATTACTGCATGTAGAGGTTAAGGCCAGAATCAGATTATATTCGGGCTGTGTATACATTCAGAGCCAAGTCTGTTCTGCTGATAACCCCCTTTGCTCCCAGTAATTGGAGTACCACACACTGAAAAGGTCCAACACTTATTTATTCCATAACGGCAAACAAATAGTCCTTTGCGAGCAGACAGTTTGAGACCCATAGAACAGTTTAGTATTGGTGGGGAGTAGGTCAAGGCACAATCCTCATAGAAAATGAAACCGTTGAGGTTTCACCAACGGTTGCTAAGCACAGTGGCTGTTAAATGGACTTTTGGCTTCAGAGTCTCTTCCAGCGACTCTAGTGAACAGGAACTGGAGTTACCTTCGCTACGTTGCAGCCCCTGTCAGGGGGAAGACATCCCTCCAAGGGAGTTACCAGAGACCCCTCCGTCACCGGATTAATGCTGTACCGGGCTATTCGGAAGGGTTACACTCCCCGGCCTCCTCACCTCAGATATGGGTCCCAACACCTTAGGGCCCCTCGGACTCCTCCACCCTTGTGGAACCCAGTCGAAGTAACTGGGCTCCAGGCCTCGACCATAGTACCACACCCCAGGCTTAAGGTGCCTGAGATGGACTCTATCCCTCGCTCCGGCCAGGTCAAGGGCACCTGGGCCCAGAACTCCGGGAACGCCAGCACCCAGGCCGAAGTTGCCCGGGCGCGGCCGCGTTCTCCAACTCTGAACCCCAAGGTCAGGGCGTCCGCCCCTTTTATCTCTTCTCCCTTTGCGTCACAGCGGGTTCCTGTACCGGCGCCAGGAAAGGACAAAAAGGTACAGTCTTTCGGTGCAGGTTCAATTCCGACCCAGGGCGACAACGCCACCTGCAGGCCACAGGGAACCTTGCACCACCAGAGTCCTCCAAGAACCAGAAAAGGGATTCTCAGATTCCCTAACAATTAGAACATCTGGGTTAAATAACCCAGATGCTCCCCCCCAAATTTAAATACCCACTACATACACAATATTTAGTAAACACACTAATGCCCTGTACACAGGATCAGAATTTCCTATGGGATAAAATCTGATGGAATTTTCCATAGGAATTCCGTTCAAGCTGTCTTGCATACACACTGTCAGACCAAATACAAAATGCGGTGACGTAAAAAACACTACGAAGAGCCGAGAAAAATTAAGTTCAATGCTTCCGAGCATGCGTCGACTTGATTCTGAGCATGCATGTTTTTTTTCTCCTTCGGAGTTCCATAAAGACGATCGGAACTTCCATAGGGCAAAAATAAAACATGTTCTGTTTCTAAACTCCTAAGGAAAAAAGTCTGATGGGGCCCACACACAAAATTCCGTCAGACTTTTTTCATAGGAAATTCTGATCGTGTGTACAAGGCATAAGTGTGTTTGCAACTTATTATTGCTATTGATGTATAACATTTGAGATAATTGGCTTACTTTGGGGGTATCTCATCTAAATGTACATGTAAAAAAAAAAAATCCTACTTAGGACTTTACTGGTACCAGAGAGAGACGGCCACACAAAACGTATAAAATATATAAAGTTTATTACAAATTTCCATAAATTTTTTTGAAATAGTATTCTTATATGCAATGTAAGCCATATCAAATATACTGTAACTAATTATCTTTGCTGTGTGATCCAAGAGGTCAACGCATTTCATAATTATCAGCTTCCTCCTTAGCTTGGCAGCAAAGAAAAATAGCCTACTTAAATGAAAAATACAAATAATCAACATGTCAGATAACATATAGAGTCTATATATATATATATATATATATTTTTTTTTTTTGTTTGTTTCACAATAGAGTCTATATCTTATCTCTTAGAGGTGTTATGTCAACCTTACGCATCACTTTAAGAATATAGTTTAAGATGGTGAAAGAGTGTGCAGTATGGATGCAACTCGTGATTTAAGCTGCCGCAGATAGAAGATGGTAAATTTCAAGACCATATACCATATATGCCTATTGGTGACAGAGAGATAGCAGCCTATTACATAGGATGGTATATAGAAGGGATATTCAAAACCTACGACTTACTTCCATATAAGTTATCAACACAAGCCCCTCAGAATAAATGTGTCGATATTATGTTATATCATAGTGTCTATCCAAAATTGAAAATGGTATTCAACAGCAACTGAGGTCAATATAGGAAAACAGCCTGCAACAATAGTCACTAGATTAGAAACCATCTGGCATGCTGAACCAATCTCAGCCATAGATACTTATGAATATGTTAACAACACAATTACCTGCAAATACCACATCTGCCCAACTACTCTCCTAGGACATATACCCAGAAAGGAGAAGGGTATCAGAACTTTAAAAGTTCAAGTGTTGCAAGGAAGACAATTGGTCAGTGTCTATAAAACAGTAAATTACACTAGATGTATCCATCGTCACATGAAAAAAGGGAAGATTTTTTTCTACCATCAACCAATCTTACTCTCATACCTTAAACCATCCAGCATCTCCAAACCACCATCTTCAAGAGATAATGGCCACCCAGGTCAACTATAAAGCCCAATCCTCAGGTGATCAACCAATAGGAGAAGAGTTACCAAGTGATGTCATCATTCTGCTTCCTGTTTTTATTTTGTATCACAGCTATAAGTCTATTATCCATCAAAAGTCAAACAATAATGCAGTTGCACATATAGTTGCCATTTCCACTAAAAATGTCTGATAAAGGAGGTAATGTGGCGGGGGTGGACAAACAAATGTGCCTTGATATTCTTTCTAACAGGGTTTGGTACAAAAGGATCCCTGCAGATAGAATTTTGGAGTTTAATACCTAATTTGATACTCTAATTACTGAAGCGTATAGTAGTGGGATCATTGATAAAGACATTTATGAAGCCCTGCAGGTTCCGTATGCAAGAATTCCATCATTGTATGCATTACCAAAAAAACATAAAAATCTAACAAGGCCACCTGGCCAACCTATCATCTCAGGAATTGGGGCAAAAACAGAGAAAGGGAGTCGCCTGGTGTACGTTTTTTTACGTCCCCACGTATTAGACCTCCCGTCTTATATCCAAGACACTGAATTTATTGAGGAAATTGCATGAGCTTACAATACCATCGGAAAGTCTTTTGATATCGATAGATGTGGAGGCCCTCTACTGCAGTATTCCCCACAATTTGGGGATATCTGCAATAGGAAAATAGATGAAAAAGATCTGTCGGCCAGCCCATACAATGTATTCATCCTGCGGATTTTACATCATATACTTACCAAGAATGTGTTTATTTTGATGGCTCCCAACACCTCCAGGTGCAGGGGGTTGGGATGGGGATATGATCCACTAACATTTCCATTCCTTGATATTAACATATACAGACAGGAGGATGGCACATCTCTATACAGAAAGCCCGCTGCTGGAAATACCGCACAGAATACTATTTCATGATTTTTAAATATTTTTGGGGGAAATTTGTAATAAACTTTATATATTTTATACGTTTTGTGCGGCCATCTCTCTCTGGTACCAGTAAAGTCCTAAGTAGGAGTTTTTTTTTTTATATACATGTACATATGGTTCTTGATGCGCAAACTTTACATTTATATTTTAGTAAAAAGAGAATTTCCATTTTATTCTATGGGGCACATCTGAGCAATGTGCTCTCACTTATTGCGCCAAAGAAGTAAAAGGGCTGTGCAATGTTGGCGCAGAGATTTTAGTAGGAGCAACTGAAAAATGTGCATAACACGTATTTTTCAAGCCTAACAGCCAGTCTCATTCTCCTAGTAACATGATTGGCTGAAAATGCACATAAAAAATGCTTAAAAAACGGCTGAAGAAGCTGACATTCATATGTTAACCTAGCCTTAGGAAAATCAAATCCTAACTTAGGGAATGAGTGTAGCCTGCTGGAAATATAATTAGGTTCCTTCTCTAGCTACCACACAGACCATGACTGTTTCTTAGGTAAAAAAAAAATATATAAAATGCAATCAATATTTTGAAACTAACATATATACTTCATGCGACTACTTTTATTTCCAGATAATTACGTTCAATGTGGAAAGTGAGAAAAAGCTTTCTCTGAATTTCATGACATAGGTATCTGTTTTGCAGTCACAATGTCAATATATTTACATTTTTAATCAAGGGCATTGACATATAATATTGTAACCAGATGACTCTCCGGTCTTGTGACATTATATCATGAAATGCAACGCTGGACAGATATCATGTAGATGCACATACATTATAAAATACCCATAAATCATCTCTGTGCGGTTTTCCCCTGACTTCAACCGTCACCCGAGTGTACAAAGCAAGGTCCATAAAGACATGGATAAGTGAGTTTGGGGTGGAGGAACTTGCCTGGCCTGCAACCCAATAGCACATCCTTGGGATGAATTATCGTCCAACATAACCTGTCCGGCTATCCTCTACTCTTGCTACCTTCAGGCGATCCTTAAAAAATCATCTCTTTAGGGAAGCCTATCATGCCTGCAACTAATCTTTTACCACTTGCATCAGCTCATTCCCCACAGTTACAACCTTTTGTACCACCTGCCCCACCCTATTAGATTGTAAGCTTTTCTGAGCAGGGCCCTCTTAATCCTTTTGTTTTTTAGGCCTCATGCCCACGGGCGTTTTTTCAGCCGCGTTTTTGAGCGTTTTTTACAGCTTAAAAACGCCTGTCCATGTTAGTCTATAGCTTCATGCCCACCTAGGCGTTTTTGAGCTGTAAAGAGCATAGGCGTTTGTAAGCTGTAAAAAAAACCCAGGGCCAGTGCGTTCCTCAGCGTCAGAACTAGGCAGGAAAAAACGCGAGCGTCAAAAAACGCGCACTAACGCGCAAAAAACGCGCACTAACGCGCGGTCGCGTTTTTAGCTCCGACGTTTTTTTTTTTTTCAAAAAAAAAAAAAAATATTTACAATAACATAGACAGGCGTTTTTAAGCTGTAAAAAACGCTCAAAAACGCAGCTGTAAAAACGCCAGTGGGCATGAGGCCTAATTGTATTATAACTGTGTTGTCTCCCTTTTATATTGTAAAGCGCTGCGTAAACTGTTGGGGCTATATAAATCCTATATAATAATAAAAATAATAATTAGTGCCTGAACTCACAAATGCGCTTCTGGAAGAATGGTCAAACATTACCATAGACACACTTCTAAACCTTGTGGACAGCCTTCCCAGAAAAGTTAAAGCTGTTATAGCTGCAAAGGGTGGGCCAACTCAATATTGAACCCTACGGATTTAAGCCTCGTACACACGACCGGTTTTCTCGGCAAGAACCAGCAAGAAACTTGCTGGCAGAGCTTTCTTGCCGAGTAAATCGGTCGTGTGTACGCGGCTTTCAGGTTTCTCGTCAAGAAAACAGGCAAGAATCTCGACGAGAAAAATAGAGAACCTGCTCTCTATTTTCTCGTCGGGATTCTCGTCGGCCTGTTTCTCGACGAGAAACCCGAGTGTGTGTACACTTACCTGTCGCCGTGGAAACCCGTGCATGCTCATAATTACTTTGACGCATGTGTGGTAGCTTCCTAGGCATAGGTAGGGTGTAGCAAGATGGCGGCGACGGCATCGAATGTGACGAGCGCACGCTCGTCGTAGTCTATGACGTCACCGCGTTCGTGCCATTCAAAAGAACGGCGGCTCTTTTGAAAGGTACGTGTGTACACTCGGCCGGGACAAGATTCTTGTCCAAGAATCTCATCAGGAAAAACGACAAGTTTTTTCCTGACGAGATTCTCGGCCGTGTGTACGAGGCTTAAGACTGGGATGCCATTAAAATGTATGTGCGTGTAAAGGCAGGTGTCCCAATACTTTTGGTAATATAGTGTACATGGATTTCAATTGTGTATTTAGCGGTTTGCCCGGACTTCCATGTTAACAGAATATAACCATTACTACAGAAGCAACTGGAAATCCTTCTGGAACCAATAAAGACTGTGACTGCTCTTGGTTCTGAACTGACTCTCTGTCATATCTTGTGTTGAAATTGATATGGTAATTATTTTAGTACTGATAATAATTAAAAAGTATTTTGCAATTTACTTGCAATAGTAAACTGGAAAGGGAATCATTCCCTATTTTCTTATTGTTTTTCGTTGTAACGTCAGAGATATTATCAGGTCTAATCTACAAACTACAAATCCCATGAGGTATTGCAAAACTCTGACATTCACAGACATGACTAGGCATGATGGGAATTGTAGTTCCTGAACACCTGGAGGGCCGTAGTTTGAAGACCCCTGATCTATTGCATACTTACATTGGTCCAACTTGGTACAATGTTACTATGGATATCTCATACCTGATAGGCTGCTGGGGAAACTGCAGTAGTCGGCATGGCTGCAATTTTCTGGGTCCTGCTGGAGTTTTGTGCAAGGGGCTTCCCCTGCACACTGAGCACAGAGGGTCACTAACTCAATGCCGCCGCGATTCATAGAATGAATTCATAGAATCACATTCATCACTGTAATAGTGTTGACTACTGCAGTGATTTACAGATTCCCTAGCAATTTATTGGGTATGAGATAAGCAAATTTACTTTGTGCCAAGCTATTATGTAGTAAAGATCATTCCTTGAATCCAGCTGTAATCTCTCCCAGGAAAATACCTTCTGCCCGTCATATAGACAAATGATGGTGGGCGGGGTGCTCTGTTCTGGGACGACGTCATATGATGTCGCCTCAGTCTCACATCACTTGCGTGCCCTTGGGGTGTACAGCACGGCGATCGTGGGTGCGTTGTGTCACTGGGCCACAGCGCAACCCTGATCTCGGTAAAGAGCCGATGACGTGGATCTTTACCCATGTGATTAGCTGTGTCCAATCACAGCTGATCACATGCAGCTGATCAAATACCGGTTAATGGCTCTCCTCGCCTCACACAGAGTGTGAGGCGAGGAGAGCCGATCAGCGGCATCTCCTCACAGGGGAGACCTGTACAGATAATCAGAGCACTGATCATCAGTGTAGCCCCAACAGTGCCCAGCTGTGATGCCAGTCAGTACCCACCAGTGATGCCAATTTGTGGCCATCAGTGATGCCAGTTTGTGCCCATCAGTGAGGCAAATCTGTTCCCATCAGTGATGCAAGTCAGTGCTGCCTTTTAGTGCCAATCAGTGCCGCTTTTCATTGCCCATCAGTGCCGCCTATCAGTACTCATCAGTGCTGCATATTAGTGCTGCCTATCAGTGCCCATCAGTGCTGCATATTAGTGCCTCCTCATCAGTGCCGCCTCATCAGTGCCCATCAGTGCAGCCTCATCAGTGCCCATCAGTGCAGCCTCATCAGTGCCCATCAGTGCAGCCTCATCAGCGCACATCAGCGAAGGTGAAAAAATACTTAGTTCCTGTCAGAAAATTTTATAAATAAGAAAAACTTTTTGTTTCAAAATTGACGGTCTTTTTTTAATTTTTTTTAGCAAAAAATAAAAAACCCAGCAGTGATTATATACCACCAAATGAAAGCTCTATAGGTGTGAAAACAATGCAAAAAAATTATTTTGGGTACAGCGTTGCCCAGTATTGAAGCGGTTAAAAAATGTAAAACTAGATTTTACTATATAAAACAAAACTGTCAGTATATAGATTTAATTTTAAAAGGTGAAATATGAATGATGATCTTTACAAATAAGCCCTTGTTTGATAGTTACATTAGATGGAAAGCCCCCACTGACCTTTGTAGCTGCAATCACTGTGGAACCATTCATTGTTAACCTTGTCCGCCAGTTTCCTCTCACAGCAGTGACTCAGTTGCCATCCAGCATTCTAATCTCTAATGTAAACACAGGGAGAGCTGAGCTGCTGAATAGAAGATGTGAACCACTTCTGTCTATCTTCTACGACCTTTGAAGATGAATTGCTCCACAGTAGCTGCAGCCACAAAGGTCACTTAGGGCTTATTTAGGTGGTGTAAGGGTTAGAACCTCTGCCATGCTTTATTGCCATCAATGTACAGTATCTTCACTTCATTTCCTAGTGAATAGTACTATTAAGTAAAGAAAAGAAAGTAAAGAAAAATTTCCCCAGTGGGGAACCTGGCTGGTCTTAAACCTTTCCAACTTTATCCAAAACTAAAAAAAAGTTTTGACTGCTGTTCTACTTTAAAATTAAATTAAAAAGGTGAATATTTTCTACACAGGCCTTCCATTATGTCTTTTCATCTATCTAATAGAAGAGAGGCACATTACATTTATGGTATCATTAGTACCGTGGAGCTTAGCGGTTGGGGGAACTTTCCAGATCAGTTGCCATAGTAACATTCCTATTCCTCCTGGTAAAGGTCAGACTCAAAGTTTATCCTTTTGTTGCTGATGTCTCTTCAAAACACTTGGCTGAAAATTACAGCTTGTGTTCCTAGAATAGAATGAAGAAACGAAACAATTACAATGACCTTTCTCGGGCTGAACACATCTGCTATAGAACCATATAGTTTTCATCACCAGACGATACTATACGTTACAAAACCTTCCTAGAAAAAAAGAGGAGTATCAAAGTGAGCATTATCATACTACATCCACAGCATGAAATGCACTTCAACACTGGCACACTTTTTTAATAAAACAGTCCAAGAAGCTAACTGAAAAGTTCAAGACCTATGGCAACCAATCAGAGTGTTCTGCTATTAAACAGAAGATCCTAATTTAGGCAAGTACTTTACAGTAGGTTCACTTTACTTAAGAAAAGGTTAGTGTTAGGTTTAGGAATACAAGGAGGGTTATGTTAAGGGTAAATGTATTGTCAAGCTTAATGTTCAGTTTACAGGGATGGTTAGTGTTAGGGTTAAAAGGAGAGGGTAAATGTCAAAGTCAGTGTTGAGGTTACAAGGATGTTTAGTGCCAGGGCTGCAGGGAAGGTTAGTGTTAGCATTACATAAAGGGTTAGTGTTACTGAGAAGGTTAGTGCTATGGTTACAGGAAAAGTTAGTGTTAGGGTTACAGGGAAGTTAAGCTTAGTGTTAGTGTTAGGGTATAGGAAAGGCTAGTGACAAGCTTAGAGTTAGGGTTTTCAGGAAACATTAGTGTTGGAGTAGCAGGAAAGGTTAGGGTTACATGGAGGAAGTTAGTGACAAGCTTAGTGTTAGGGTTTTAGGGAAGGTTAGTGTTAGAGTTACACAGAAGGTTACTTTTAGGATTATACACAAGGGTTACAAGGAATGTTAGGGTTACACGGTAGATTAGTGTTGGAGTTATAAACAATGTTAGTGTTGAGGTTAAGGAAGGTTGATGTTAGGATTACAATGAATGTAAGTGTTAGGGTTACACTGAAGCTTAGTGTTAGGGTTACAAGGAAGGTTGGTGTTAGGGTTACAAAGAAGGTTAGTGTTATGGTTAGAAGGAATGTTAATGTTATGATTACACCAAAGCTTAGTGTTAGGGTTACATGGAAGGTTAGTGATAAAATTAGAAGGGATGTTAATGTTATGGCTACACAGAAGCTTAGTGTTAGCGTTACAAGTAAGGTTTGTGTTAGGGTTACAAAAAAGGCTAGTGTTAGGAATACAAGGAAGGTTAGTTTTAATGTTACAAGGAATGTTAATGTTAGGGTTACAGGATATGTTAATGCTACACCAAAGCTTATCGTTAAGGCTACAAAGAAGGTTGGTGTTAAGGTTACAATAAATATTAATATTAGGGTTGCACCAAAGCTTAGTGTTGGGGTTACATGGAAGGTTAGTGATAAGGTTACAAGGAATGTTAATATTAGGGTACATAGAAGCTTAGTTGTTAGGGTTACAAAAAAGGTTAGTGTTACAAAGAAGGTTACTGTTAGGGTTACAAGGAATGTTAGTGTTATCGATACACCAAAGCTTAGTGTTAATGTTACAAGGAATGTTAAAGCGGTTGTAAACCCAGACGAAATTTTTTTTTTTCAAATCACCTGCAAGAAAAAGCCATAATGAGCTAGTATGACTAGCATACTAGCTCATTATGAATCACTTACCTTAGATCGGGACCCCCGAAGCCATCCTCGTCCCCCGCTCCGACCACAGCAATCGCTCCTCAGATACCCGGAACCTTACTTCCGGGTATCGCCGCTCCAGCCAATCACAGCGCCGCTCCGGCGCTGTGATTGGCCGGAGCAGCGAAGACGTCACTCCGCGCTGGAGCTTTCTATTCCGGCAGCGCCGGAATTCTGAATGGGATTAACCCTGTGAATGCACCGTTGTCTACGGCGCGCATGCGCCGTAGACATCGGTGCATGTCTTTTTTTGCAAATATCTCCTAAACCGTGTAGGTTTAGGAGATATTTCTTTTACCTACAGGTGAGCCTTAGTATAGGCTTACCTGTAGGTAAAAGTAAAAAAAAAACTATACAACCACTTTAATATTATGGTTACAAAGAAAGTTAGTGTTTGCGTTACAAGGAAGGTTAATGTTGCAAGGGGCTTGATTTACTAAAGACAAATAGACTCCCCACTGTGCAAGTGCAGTTGCATTCTGCAAGGAAATTTGCTTCAGAGCTTAGTAAATGAGGGGAAGCTCTGCTAATGACAATCACCCAAGCACATGCAAACAAAAATGTTTTTTTTTTGTTCCTTCCTTGAATGTGATTGGGTATTCTTTGCAAAGTGTAGCTTCACCTCATTTACCACGCTAATGCCCTGGAAGGGTGCAACTGCACTTGCAAAATGAAGTTGATTTGCCTTTAGTAATTCAACCCCCATGAATGTTAGTGTTAGGGTTACAAGGGATGTTAATGTTCTGGTTACACCGAAGAACAGTGTTGGGGATATAAGGAAGGTTGATGGTTACAAGCAATGTTAATATTAGGGTTACACAGAAGCTTAGCGTTAAAGGAGAAGTATAGCCAAAGCTTGTTTGGTTGTACTTCTATGGATCGCAGGAGTGCAATTTGTTTTGCACTTCTGTGACCCATTTTAAGCATAGAACAGACTGAAGTCCACTCTCTGCTGATGTCACCAATGTCAGTCCAGGCACTGCGTCATCCCGACTGACACCCAGCTCGGTCTCTCCGCGAACCGTTGAGAGCCTGAGACGGCCACACCCGCCTCCTCCACAGCTCTAAAGAGTCCAGCTGGACTGTGAAAGTGATTTAATTTTGTAAAGTAAATTAGTACGTTTTAAACTTTACGCCCTTAAAAAAAAACAGTGTGAAGAATATATAAACAAGTTCAGCATTTTCCAAAGCCTATCTTTGACCAAAAAAGGTGTTTGAGGCTGGGTTCACACTATTGCGAATTGGATGCGGGTTTCCCTGCATCCAATTCGCATAGCAGGAGATTGTGACCGGCTCTCTATGGAGCCGGTTCACACATCTTCGCAGCGGCTCCGGAGCGAATTGCACAGGAGTAATGTGCGTCTTTTGGTCCATTTCAGGCTCAAATTTAGCCCAAAATTCGGTGTGAAATTGGACCTGAAACAGTGAATGGAGATGCACCGGTGTGAACCCAGCCTAAAACTTGCACTCAATTGCAACTGTCTGTACCCTCTTTTTAGTGAGCTTGAGAGAGAGAGTTTTCCTCTCCGTTAGTGCAGGTAAATTGTTCAGGCTTGGCTGGCAGCCAAGCCTATGTGTTTTTTCTGGGTCAGGGTTTGAGTGACTCAGGGAGGACTGGATGACCCACAGGCAGCATCTCTGAGACATCCCCCTACTTCTAGAAACATGCAGAAGACACTAGAAGCAGGGGAGTGGAGGTGAGGAGGAGCTGCCTGGAGTATTCATGAGGGCCCTGACCAATCCCCAACAGATGGGTTGGCAGGCGGCAGGCCCCCTCAAATACCCAGGGTCAGCCCAGCTGGGAGTTCTGGGCTTGGGTGCAGAAGGGACCCTCTTCACGACACACAGAGGTGTCCTGACCAGGAGGCACGGGAGCAAGGTTGAGGACAGCAGGAGAATACTGCGGGGCAAATCACCACGGAGGAAGACAGCCAGGAGGGCTGGTGTGTGTTACAGTCAGAAGACTGAGAGGCATGCCTAAAAGGACTGGGTGCAAGCAGTCTGGGATGGATACAGCGTCAGTCTGGGAGGACTGTGGAGAAGTAGCCTGAAGGGCTAGTGAAAGGGGCAACTGCAGCCAGGTGGGCTGGCAGTGCCTGAAGAGGTGGTGCTGGGATCAGTAGCCACAGGAGTAGAACAGCTGGGCAATAGGACTTTTTTTTTCTACACTATCAAAGGGGCCCACATTCCCTGCCTGCAAAGGGCATTTGCTTCAGGACTGATTGTGCTGTTATCAGACTATCCATTCAGTGCCAGCTGGTCCTAGGGCCACAGTAACATCACACTGAAGACTAGACATGTGCATTCGTTTTCGTCCGAATGCATTTTCGTCCGAATTTCAGGTATTTTCGTTATCGTTTTAACAAACTAAAACGAAAATGCAGAATCCGAAAACCGAAAGATCCGACATAAACAAATGCTTAATTTTCGTTTTCATTGCAACAACAGTTCGATATAGATAGGAGATTCGACATGAGGCTGACAATAACAATCTGTGTCCATCGAACCTGTGGTCGAATGTGCCTAACCTTAACTCTATTAGTCCAAGATTATTCTACATAGAGAGAAAAGATTCGACATTATAGAGAGAAAAGATTCGACATAGAGAGAAAAGATTCTACATAGAGAGAAAAGATTCGACATAGAGAGAAAAGATTCGACATTATAGAGAGAAAAGATTCGACATAGAGAGAAAAGATCGCTGCTGGAATTGGGTGGGGGAAGTAAAATAAAAAAATGATGATGATGAATGTTATTGGCTGATTGTAACCAAAGAGGAGGAGCGGTAAAATAGCTAGAACTAACTTGACAATTCAACATGAACGACGAAGATTTGACAAAGCATCGAAAAACATACAAACGTCGAATCTGTCATTGAAGGCTTATGGTGTCTGTTGAAAGTTCTAAGAAGATTCGACTGAGCAGATAAACTGTACGACGCTGCAATCGTACATTTCCGGTCAAATGCTCAGCCCATAGGCTATAGAAGATATCTAATGTTGGTTGGTAATAATAATTAATAAATATAATTATTACTAGTCATACAACATTATAATTCTACTATAGCTAGCTTGTAGGTGGAACATTCGTCCGGAAATGTATGATTGCAGCGCCGTACAGTTTCGCTGCTCCGTCGAGTCTTCTTTGAACATTCGACAGACACCATAAGCCTTCAATGACAGATTCGACCCTAATTCAGATTTTCGGACGAATGCAATTTGTAACGAAAAACTAAATAAATAAAAACGAATTTCGGGAGTAACTAAATAAATTTATTTTTCTAACGAAAACGAAATTCCGAAACAAAATATTTCAGTGTGCACATGTCTACTGAAGACTGAATAATATTAGCATGTATCCCCCTAAAGTAGAACTCTACCCATATATTCTGATTCCTAAACCCCTTTAGACTTGCATTCATGGACTTTTTTTGACTTTTTATCAGCTCCTTCTACAGTATATTTTAAGTGGAACTGCACTGATCCTCTTTTAAGGTTTCATTGAAACCTCCGGGCACCATGCCTGTTGTGTACACGTGGGCAGCCAAACTACAGTTAATTCTGTGAAGTGAAGAGGAGTGCTATCCGCTTACATGAACCTGTCTTTGGCAGTGCCTGTGTACACAACAGACTCTGTGCCTAGAGGTTTTTACAAAATGTGTAATTGCTAAAATAATTTTGAAACGCTGAAGTGCTCACAGAAAGCTATAGAGATGCTCTCTGCATCTTCATATAAAACACTAGAATTTCTAGACAACTTTCTCAACAGAATGAAGACTTATGCCGCGTACACACGATCTATTTTTTCGACGGTGAAAACACCGTCGAGAAAATCGACGTTAAAAACGAGGAACAGCTTGTTCCCCCCACACACGGCCGTTTTAAATGTCATTTTTTTTTTGGTCGAAAAAAACGACCGTGTGTGGGCTCCGCGGCAGTGTTTCCCTATGGGAAACACTGCCGCGGAAAACATGTCGAAAAAAACGACGAGAAAAATTAGAACATGTTCTAATTTTTCTCGTCGTTTTTAATGCAGTTTTTCTCGTCGAAAAAAACGACAGAAAGCCCACAGACTATCGTTTTTCTCGTCGAATGGGAAAAATGTCTTTTTTTTCGACGAGAAAAACGGCCGTGTGTACGCGGCATTAGACTCTTTGCATGCTTTGCTCAATAGCAAAGTGCAGTTAAAGACTCCCTGTCACAGACAGTGACTGGGTAGCCTTACATGATTGCAAACATTGTCATTGCAAATCACTCAAGGCATTCCTAAGCACTGCCAAAACTTTGGCTGACATTAGGGCCAGGGAAGGAGAGGAGCTGTGTCTTTTTCAATCTCAGAGCCCCTAAGATTCTCTGAAGTGTAAGAGATGATTAAAATATAAGGTCTGTTCCCAGCATTACAGAGGAGTTAAACTGATAAATAAAGCCAGCCTGACTTACGAATGTCAACTTATGTAAGTGCCTTTACTTATTATGTTTATCTGTGCTTGCATAAAAATATGACAGGGTGTCTTTGTAATGGGCCTTCCGTTAACAATGCCATACTCATTGCTAGGTTTTGTATACATTTATTTACATCAAGAAAAAATATTCCTATAAACTGGAATGCCAGCCAGCATGTAGTTTAGAAGACAAACAGGTCAATTGCAGTCTCCAAGGGCTCCCATAAAGCAGTGTTGTTCTTAGTATCTGCTACATTTTTCCACGTGCCCTCAGTTCCATATTGAAACAAGAGCCACTTATCTTTGTTCTGCAGCTAACAGATCCTTTGCTGCTCCTTGTCTGTGTCTGATGTGCCTGCTTAGACCTCTGACTGCCATTTTGCTGAAGCCAAATAAGGAGGCATAATACCGTATTTTTTGCTCTATAAGACGCACCTGACCATAAGACGCACCTAGGTTTTAGAGGAGGAAAACAAGAAAAAATAATTTTTTAACCAAATGATGTACTAAAATATTTACCAGTGCCCATGAAATGCAGCCTGACCATTGCCAGAGAAATGCAGCCTGACCATTGCCAAAGAAATGCAGCCTGACCATTGCCAAAGAAATGCAGCCCGACCATTGCCAAAGAAATGCAGCCCGACCATTGCCAAAGAAATGCAGCCCGATCATTGCCAAAGAAATGCAGCCCGACCATTGCCAAAGAAATGCAGCACGACCATTGCCAATAAAATGCAGCCCGACCATTGTAGCGCTCCTCTGACCTTAACTATGGGTACTGTAGCTGTGGCTGGCTGGCTCCCACGTCCTCTGTGGCTGGCTCCTGTGACTGGCTGGCACCCTGGCCCTGCTGTGGATGGGTCACTGTGGCTAGATGGCTCCCTGCTGTGGTTGGGTCAGCATGGCTGACTGGCTCCTGTGTGTGGCTGGCTGGTTTCCTGGTGTGGATGGGTCACCCTGGGTTGCTGGCTGGCACCCAGACCCTGCTGTGGGTATGTCACTCTAGGTGGCTGGCTGGCACCCTGCTGCGGGTGGCTGGCCTGGCTCCCTGCTGCGGGTCAGTGGGAGGCTGCTGCGGGTCAGTGGATGGCTGGCATGGTGCACCCTGCTGTGGGTGGCTGGCCTGGCTCCCTACTGTGAGTCAGTGAGTGGGTGGCTGGCACAATGCACCCTGCTGTGGCTGACAGAGGGGTAGGCTAACAGAGGTGGGCTGACAGAGGTGGGGTGACTGACGGGGGGTGGCTGACAGAGAGGGAGTAGCTGACAGAGAGGTGGGCTGGCTGACAGAGGGGGAGGGGGGCTGACAGAGGGGAGCGGACGCTGATAGAGAGGGGGCTGACAAAGGTGGGCTGACTGACAGAGGGGGAGGGGGTGCTGACAGAGAGGGGGGCTGACTGACAGAGGGGGAGGGGGCGCTGATAGAGAGGGGGGCTGATAGAGGGGGGCTGACAAAGGTGGGCTGACTGACAGAGAGGGAGGGGGCGCTGACAGAGAGGGGGGCTGATAGAGAGGGGGGGCTGACTGACAGTAAGGGAGGGGGCGCTGACAGGGAGGGGTGGGCTGACAGAGGGGGAGGAGGCACAGACATAGGGGGAGGGGCCACTGACAGAGGGGAGGGGCACTGACAGAGAGGGGTGGGCTGATAAAGAGAGGTGGTCTGACTGACAGAGGGGGAGGGGGTGCTGATAGAGAGGGGGGCTGACAGGGGGCTGACTGACAGAGGGGGAGCGATGACAGAGAGGGGGTGCTGACAGAGAGGGGGGCTGATAGAGAGAGGTGGGCTGACTGACAGAGGGGGAGGGGGCTGACAGATAGGGGGGGCGCTGATAGAGAGTGGGGGCTGATAGAGAGGGGGGCTG
Source organism: Rana muscosa (assembly GCA_029206835.1). Taxonomy (NCBI): domain Eukaryota; kingdom Metazoa; phylum Chordata; class Amphibia; order Anura; family Ranidae; genus Rana; species Rana muscosa. The sequence continues at coordinate 1,139,669,459 of CM055116.1, read as the reverse complement.
ACTGACAGAGGGATAGGGGGGTTGATAGAGTGGGGGACTGACAGAGGTGGGCTGACTGACAGAGGGGGAGGGGCGCTGATAGAGAGGGGGGGCTGACAGAGGTGGGCTGACTGACAGAGGGGTGGGCTGATAGACAGAGGGGGAGGGGGGCTGACAGAGTGATCAGAAGGAGACCTCAGGAGACACACAGAGTGCCAGGCAGAGAGGCGGGACTCACACGTGCAGCTGTTCCGGTCGCTATATCTGACGGAACACCATGGTCACGCACAGACCAGTCCCGCCTCCACATCCACCACCGGGGCCAATCGCAGACGCCCATGTCGGCAGCCCACACATGACCCCATTCGGCCAATCACAGGGCGCTCTTTGCCCATCGCTAAGCAGCGTTCAGTGTGTGAAATGTGAAACAGCGCAGGTGTTCTGTCGATTCCGGTCAGTCCGCCCCTGCAAGTGCCGCTGTATTTGTGCGGGAGGCGGCCGCGGGAAGACGGGTGGGGGGCTTGGCTTTTTTTCATGCCTAGGTCAAAACACAGCACTGAGAGGGGGGCGTTGCTGGCAGTGGCGGGGGGCATTCCTGGCAGTGGCGGGGGCGTTGCCGCCGGCGGCAGGGGGCGATGCCTGATGCACATTCGCTCCATAAGACGCAGAGACATTTTCCCCCATATTTTTTGGGGAAAAAAGTGCGTCTTATGGTCCGAAAAATACGGTATATACAATATGTCATTGTGTGTTTACAGTTTAACAAAAATGCTCATATAGTTTTATACCGCAACAAAAAAACCTCCCTAAAAAAACTAGCTCCGCTACTTACTTTGAGTTTACCCACAACGTGCATTACCCTTTAAGCCCAATCTGGAATTCACCACGTGTGAGGTGTTCCACCCACTCCCTCCACGCACCTTACCAAATTTCTAAAATTAATTTGCATATCCAATCAATCCCTTCTGATGAATATTCCTCCCACTTAGTTCCAAAGATATAAATTCAAAAATCCTCAGAAAAATAAAAATATACTGTGATACCGCTATAAATATCATTCATTATAGTGACATAACCACTCTCATTATTATACTAACCCTTGTACATCCCTTGAATCCCTGTGAAATGTGCATCAAGTCCCAATCTCTAACAAAGAGTTGCTCCATGCACCTTACTGTGCTTACTTACCATTAAATTATTTCATTTAAAAACAAACATATGTAAAAGCATGTAAACCTCACTGAAGATGGCCGCCTCAGCATTTCCAGCGTGTGTGATGACATCGCTTCTAATGCATTTTCCTAGGATGTAATTTTGAGTGTTTTGTAAGGTGCATGGAATGACTAGTGAATATTCCTCAGCAACTAATCACTAAATTGAACTCACTGGGCCTCAACCTGCCCCTCTGTAATTGGATCTTGGACTTTTTAACCAGAAGACCTCAGTCAGTCTGTGTTGGCTGCAGCACCTCGAGCACTACCACACTGAGCACGGGTGCCCCACAGGGCCACAGGGATGTGTGCTCAGCCTGCTGCTCTTCACCCTGCTGACCCATGACTGGACTGCCAAGTTCAGCTCCAACCATATCATCAAGTTTGCGGATGACACAACTGTGGTAGGTCTCATCAGCAACAATGATGAAACACTCTACAGAGAGGAAGTGGCACAACTGGTTAAATGGTGTAGTACAAACAACCTGTCCCTTAATGTAAGCAAAACAAAGGAGGTTGTCATGGATTTCAGGAGAAATTCTGTTGATCACCCGACACTGACCATCGACAACTTGACTGTGGAGAGAGTCAGCAGTACTAAATTCCTGGGAGTGCACATCTCAGAGGATCTTACCTGGACAACCAACATCACGTCACTAACCAAGAAGGCACAACAGCACCTATATTTTCTCTGCCATTATAAAAAAGTCAGTTTCTCTACACCCTTTCTTACTACATTCTATAGGGGAACCATTGAGAGCGTGCTGACCAGCTGCATCATTGTCTGGTATGGGAACTGCAGTTCTGCTGACCGCAAGACCCTGCTGCGGCTAGTGAAGACGGCTGAAAAGATTATTGGTGTCTCTCTCCCCTCCATCCTGGCTATTAGTATCGCGAAGAATCCTACCTATCCCTCCCACAGTCTCTCCCAGCTCTTGCCATCAGGTAGAAGGTACCGGAGTATCAAAACCCGGACTGTCAGACTGCTCAACTGTTTTTTCCCCCAGGCTGTGAGAGCCCTCAACTCCAATCATCTTTGAAACCTCTTCTACAACCTATATTTTGTGGCCAGGAACGTCCCCTTCTTTTACTCTTGTTGAATATACACTAGACACTTTTATAAACACTTGCTGCTACAAAGACTCTTAGGCCTCATGCCCACTGGCGTTTTTACAGCTGCGTTTTTGAGCGTTTTTTACAGCTTAAAAACGCCTGTCCATGTTATTGTAAATATTTTTTTTTTTTTTTTTGAAAAAAAACAAAAAAAAAAAAAAAAAAAAACGTCGGAGCTAAAAACGCGACCGCGCGTTAGTGCGCGTTTTTTGCGCGTTAGTGCGCGTTAGTGCGCGTTTTTGCGCGTTTTTTGACGCTCGCGTTTTTTCCTGCCTAGTTCTGACGCTGAGGAACGCACTGGCCCTGGGGTTTTTTTACAGCTTACAAACGCCTATGCTCTTTACAGCTCAAAAACGCCTAGGTGGGCATGAAGCTATAGACTAACATGGACAGGCGTTTTTAAGCTGTAAAAAACGCTCAAAAACGCGGCTGAAAAAACGCCCGTGGGCATGAGGCCTAAGAAATACACATATGTACAGTTACGTAGTTCCCAGATGTGTATAGGTTTATCTTTTTTTTCCTTTTTTTTTTCTTTTTTTTTAAGTTCTTCGCTGTGTTTTATTCTTTGCATATTTATAATAATGTTTAATTCGTATGTAGCACCGTGACCCTGTGAGATACGACATTTTGTTATATCGTATGTCTTCACATGTAGTAGAACGTCAAAGCTTCACTTGACTTGACTTGGATTGACTGTATATGCGCATTAATTTTTGAAATTTGGTAATGTGCATGGAGTTAATGGATGGAACACATAACACATGGTGAATTCCAGATTGAGCTTAAATGGATATGCATGCTGTGGGTTAAAGTGGTTGTATACCCAAATTTTGTACAAGCACCTACAGGTAAGCCTACAAAAGTTTTGCGGTATACAACCGCTTTAACTCATTGTGAGTAGTGAAGTTCTTTGTTTAGAGATGTTTTTTGTTGCAGTATTACACTGTATGTGCATTTTTGTTTTTGGGAACATTCAACATCCACTTTGGAGTGAGTGAGGAGGATTTTCTTTAAGAAGGACACCATATATAGAGGAGTGTGAAGACTAAAAAAAGATTCAGCAGTTGTGTATAGAAGGCCCAGGTTTGGTGTTGGAGGGTAAGAGGAAAAACAAATATATAAAATAAAAATATAAAAATATAAAGGGCCAAATGATCAGGCTATAAGGGTGTTGATACATATTATTATTTAAATGTGAGCACATTTAATGTTATTTTGAGCACAAATATTTTGGAGTAGAGCTTACTAAACTATATAGGTTTTATGAGATTATATTTTTATGAGATTGATTAAACTGCCGATTGGATTTCCATCAAAGACACCCCAAGCTATTTGCCGAGAGGCATGGTGAGTATTTTACAGCTCTCATTTGTTTTTGAAAATGAAGAAAGACATATTTTTTTTTTTTTTTTCTTTTTTCAATTTTTAAAACTTTGTGACAAAAAGCGAGATCTGCAAAATACTCAACATACCTCTCAGCAAATAGCTTGGGGTGTCTACTTTCCAAAATGGGGTCATTTGGGGGGGGGGGGGGTTTTGTGCCATCTGGGCATTCCATGGCCTCCGAAACTGTGATAGGCAGTGAGGAGTGAAATCAAAAATTTACACCCATAGAAATCCTGAAGGCAGTGCTTGGTTTTCGGGGTCCTGTACGCGGCTAGGCTCCCAAAATGTCTCACACATGTGGTATCCCCGTACTCAGGAGAAGCAACAGAATGTATTTTGGGGTGCAATTCCACATATAACCATGACATGTTTGAGCAATATATAATTTAGTTACAACTTTTTGTAAATTTTTTTTTTTTCTTTTTGTCATTATTCAATCACTTGGGACAAAAAAAAAAATATTCAATGGGCTCAGCATGCCTCTCAGCAAATAGCTTGAGGTGTCTAATTTCCAAAATGGGGTCATTTGGGGGGGGTTTTGAACTGTCCTGGCATTTTATGCACAACATTAGGAAGCTTATGTCACACATCATCCACTCTTCTAACCACTTGAAGACAAAGCCCTTTCTGACACTTTTTGTTTACATGAAAACATTTTTTTTTGCAAGAAAATTATGTTGAACCCCCAAACATTATATATATTTTTAAAGCAAAGGCCCTACAGATTAAAATAGTGGGTGTTGCATTTTTTTTTTCCACAAAGTATCTGCGCAGCGATTTTTCAAACGCATTTTTTGGGGGGAAAACACACTTTTTTTATTTTTAATGCACTAAAAAACACTATATTGCCCAAATGTTTGATGAAATAAAAAAGATGATCTTAGGCCGAGTACATGGATACCAAACACGACATGCTTTAAAATTGCGCACAAACGCGCAGCGGCGAGAAACTACATTCATTTTTAAAAGCATTTAAGAGCCTTTACAGGTTACCACGTTAGATTTACAGAGGAGGTCTACTGCTAAAATTACTGCCCTCGATCTGACCTTCGCGGTGATACCTCACATTTATTTTGCTTTTTTATTTTATTTTTAAACTGTTCCTTCCATATTTTTTTTTTATCATTTTTATTGTTATCTCAGGGAATGTAATAAGTAGTGACAGGTACTCTTTTTTTGAAAAAAAATGGGGGGTTAGACCCTAGATCTTTCCTCTGCCCTCAAAGCATCTGACCACACCAAGATCGGTGTGATAAAATGCTTTCCCAATTTCCCAATGGCGCTGTTTATATCCGAGGGGGGGGGGGCATTCCCTCCCACTGCTTGTAAAAGCAGTCTAGAGGCTAATTATCTGCTAGGATTGCTTTTACATGAAAGCCGGCCGCTGGCTGAAAAGAATGATACCAAGATGATACCTAAACCTGCAGGCATCTTTCTGGTATAAACATTCAAAGTCCAGCAACATACCAGTACGTTGCTGGTCCTTGTTGGACATGTATTGTAATCTTTTTTTTCATGCAGCCAGTTGGCTGAACGAAAAAAAGAGATTGATCGGTGGGTATGCCCACCATTAGAATACCGCCCTTCATCCACCCACTTCTAATGATGGGCATATATGCCGAAGCATGGGGGCATCCTCCCGTAAAAAAGTTATGCCGCGTACACACGGTCGGACTTTTCCACGGGTAAGCCTTCGTCGGAATTTCGACCGTATATACGCGGCATTAGGAGCAAAATCGCTCCTCCGCCCCTGCTGCCCCCATGCTTCGGCATATATGCTCTTTTTTTAACTGTGGTGGTGAAATCACCTCCTACAGCACTGGAGTCACGGCTTTATGTATCGTGGGAGCAAACGCTGTTGCTGTCAAGATAAATAATTCCGCGCTGCAGTTGAATGGCGCACCTGAAAACAAAAAATTACATACCTGAAAAGCAAGCATGATAAAACATTGCAGAATAGAATACAGTAAAAAAGAGCAGAACAATAGAGAGAAAATAGAGAGAGAGAGAACAATAAAACGACAACTATTTTTGGTTTTTTATTTTATATTTTTTTGTGTTTTTGTTTTTTACGTTTTTTTTTCTTTCTTTTTTACACTTTTTTTTTTAAACTTTAACAACTGTAATGGTTCGGGTATCTCAAAATTTAATGGCATCTTGGGAGACCCTGTGTAAGTGTGTCCTAGTCTGTGAAATGCTGTACCCTACGCTAAAACTTCACTTTTGAGTGGTAGCGTTCAAAACATTCACCAAGGCAAAGACCAGGTTTGTCAGGACAGAGTGGACAATAATAACGGGTGTCACACCTAAATCCGCGCTTGCTACAGACACAACATCTTTTTTGGGGGGCTCGTTGGGTAGGGGTACTCGGGAGGGCATACGGATAATTCCTCTCATGCAGCCGGCTTACTGCATTTGGTAGGGGATGGTGAGGTGCAGAACCGCCTGGATACAGGAGTTCTGTGACTATCTCATTCTGGAATTTTAGAAGAGATAAAGTCCCGCCTGAAGCTCTGTATAGCACATGAGCATTCAGCAAAGCCAATTGGAATAAGGATAGAGACACTTTTTTGTACCAGCGTCTCGCCTTACGGTCAATTAGATACGGCGCCATCAACTGGTCGTTGAGGTCCACCCCTCCCATATTTTTGTTATATTCGTGGACACAGAGGGGTTTCTCCACAACACCAGTCGCCGTAGGAATTTGGACTGTCGTGTCTGCATGAAGGGAGGTAAGAAGGAAAACATTCTTATTGTCCCTCCACTTCATAGCGAGCAAGTTATTACACTTCACGCAGGCTCTCTCCCCCAGCCTAAGACGGGCATCTACAAGCCGCTGGGGAAAGCCCCGGCGATTAGGTCGCACGGTGCCACATGCTCCAATCTGATGATCAAACAAGTGACTAAACAGTGGCACGCTCGTGTAATAATTGTCCACATACAAGTGGTACCCCTTTCCGAATAAGGGTGACACCAATTTCCACACTATCTTGCCAACGCTCCCTATGTAATCTGGGCAGTTGAGCGGCTCAACCTGACTATCTTTTCCCTCATAAACCATAAAGCTCCATACATAGCCTGTTGCCCTGTCACAGCACTTATAGAGCTTGACCCCGTATCTACTGTCTCTGCGAACGCTGCAGTTATGTGTTTTGTGTTTGGTAAGTGACAGTGATCGATCGATACTGCACTTGGGTGGGCTGGGCTGGGCGGAGGGGCTAAACGCAGGTGCTAGCAGGTATCTGGGCTGATCCCGCTAACACTGCGTTTTTGGGAACCCTAAACCGCTGGGGACGCTAGTATAGATCTGATCAGATACTATACCACTAAGGGAGGTGTATGCTTTGCGCGTGGGTGTTAGCGTTACTGGCACTAACCTAACGCTGCCTGGGGCGACGCAGACCCTCTCTGGCGCTAAAACCTAATTGATCTCACCCGCCGGGCGATCAGGGGGTTAAACCTTTATTGGGTTATATACGGCGGGTGCCCTGATGCTATAAAAAGCAAACTAAACAACCAGCGTCACCCGTAACCTTTATATGGTGATCACTGGTGAAAGGGTTAACTAGGGGCAATCAGGGGGTTAAAACCTTTATTAGGTTAAATATGGGGGTACCCGACGCTATATAAAAACCTGACGGGTTACCTAAATAACTAAATAACTTACTGGCTAACCAGTGACACCAGTGACGCTTATACGGCGATCACTGGTGAAAGGGTTAACTCTAGGGGCAATCAGGGGGTTAAAATAATATATGGGGGTACCTGACGCTCTAAAAACCTGCGGCGAAACTCAAAATAAATAACTGGCTATCTAGGGCACCACCGGCACTAAATACAGCGATCGAAAATACGATCGCTTAGTGACGCTGGCGTTAGGGGGTGAAAGGGTTACCTGGGGGGCGATCAAGGGGTTAAACCTTTATTAGGGGGGGTTAGGGGGCTACCCTGGACCTATAGGGGCCTAATCCTAACTGCCCTGCAACTTTTTACTATCACAGATGACACTAAATGCAGTGATCAGTAAAATAAATGATCACTGCAATCAGTGACACTGTGATTGGGGGCTGGGGGGTGATCTGGGGGGTGAAATGTGTGCCTATGTGTACCTATGTGTCAGTGGACTGTTGGTGCACTAACCTGCTTCCTCTCTCCTCGGCGCCGGAATCGAAAAGACCGCCGCGAGGAAGATGACATCACTTCCTCCTGCCTGTGTTTACATCACATGGCGGAGGAAGCATTTTCATTCGCCTGGAGCGATCGCGAGGGGGTGGCCGAAATCGAATGGTCACCCCCTCATCTCTGATCGCTCCCCAACGATAAACGGCCGCTCACTGTATAGAAGGGGGGTCCGATCGGACCCCCCAACTGTACAAAGGCGATCACGTATGCTCTACGTGATTGTGCCTGTCGGTGCCATTCTGCCGACGTATATATACAGTGAGCGGTCGTTAAGTGGTTAAAAAAAATTATGAATACCTTTTTTTAAGTGATCACATGACCTCTGTTCTCAGCTGCATAAGGGCTTGGAGAGGAGGGGGTGGAGACTGCAGGGAGGCGTGTCAGCAGGAGGCAGAGAAACAGCAGGACACTTATCTTCCCAGTGAAGAGCTGTGCAGTGGGGCATGTCAGCACAAGTCTGACAATTGGACCATCTGACCATTATTCTCCCAGCAAAACCGGGAAACTGACCACCCTGGTTTGAATGAGTTTTAATGCCTAGCATGGTCAATTTGAAATAAGAAAGGGGACTGGCCGGATCACCAGGTATTTCACACAAAGGAAGCAACACAAAGTCAGCAGGATACTGTATTACACAAGTACATGGTACAACAGACACATATCAGGAATATAAAATGTTGGAGTAACATACACTTCAACAGGGATGAGCCGAACACCCCCCTGTTCGGTTCGCACCAGAACCTGCGAACAGACAAAATGTTTGTGTAAACTTTAGAACCCTATTAAATACAATGGACTCGAACGTTCGAAATCTAAAGTGTTAATTATAAAGGCTAATATGCAAGTTATTGTCCTAAAAAAGTGTTTGGGGACCCGGGTCCTGCCCCAGGGGACATGTATCAATGCAAAAAGAAGTTTTAAAAACGGCCGTTTTTTTGGGAGCAGTGATTTTAATAATGCTTAAAATGAAAAAATAAAAGTGAAATATTCCTTTAAATTTCGTACCTGGGGGGTGTGTATGATATGCATGTAAAGTGGCACATGTTTCCCGTGCTTAGAACTGTCCCTGCAAAAAATGTCATTTTTGAAAGAAAAAAATGCATTTAAAACTGACTCGCGGCTATTAATGAATTGTCGGCTCCCGGCAATACATACAAAAGTCATTGATAAAAAAAAAAAAAAAGCGTGGGTGTTCCCCAGAATTCAATTACCAGGCCCTTCAGGTCTGGAATGGATATTAAGGGGAACCCTGCCGCAAATTAAAAAAAAAATTGACGTGGGGTTCCCCCAAATATCCATTCCAGGCCCTTCAGATCTGGCATGGATTTTAAGGGGAACTCCACCCCAAATTTAAAAAAAAAATGGCGTGGAGTCCCCCTAAAAATCCATACCAGACCCATTATCCGAGCACGCAACCTGGCCGGCCGCAGGGGAAAAGGGGGGGACGAGAGAGCGGCCCCCCCTCCCTCCTGAACTGTACCAGGCCACATGCCCTCAACATGGGGAGGATGTCCCCATGTTGATGGGGACAAGGGCCTCATCCCCACAACCCTTGCCCGGTGGTTGTGGGGGTCTGCGGGCGGGGGGCTTATCGGAATCTGGAAGACCCCTTTAACAAAGGGGACCCCCAGATCCCGGCCCCCCCCTATGTGAATTGGTAAGGGGTACATTGTACCCCTACCATTTCACGAAGAAAGCGTAAAAAAATGTTTAAAAAAACACACAAACACCTTGAAAAAGTCCTTTATTTAAAAAAAAACAAAAACATTCCAGCGGTGAAATCCAGTGTCCCGCGGCGATCCCGATGTCCAGCGCTGTCCTTCATTGGTTGTGCCTGAGCGGACCTGATGGGGAACTCCCTCTCAGTATTTTAAATGTATAGACCCGCCCCTTCTAAAGTTCCCCATCAGGTCCGCTCAGCGGACCAGATGCGGAACATGAGAAGGGGCGGGTCTATACATGTATTACCAAAGTGAGAGCAGTCCCCCATCAGGTCCGCCCCCTCGGTATGTCAGACCCGCCTACGTCATTGGCTTGAGCGGGGAACTTCCTTCACTATGTAAATTTAAATTACACAGTGAAGGAAGTTCCCCGCTCAAGCTAATGACGTAGGCGGGTCCGACATACCGAGGGAGCGGACCTGATGGGGAACTTTAGAAGGGGCGGGTCTATACATTTAAAATACTGAGAGGGAGTTCCCCATCAGGTCCGCTCAGGCACAACCAATGAAGGACAGCGCTGGACATCGGGATCGCCGCGGGACACTGGATTTCACCGCTGGAATGTTTTTTTTTTTTTGTTTTTTTTTTAATAAAGGACTTTTTCAAGGTGTTTATGTGTTTTTTTAAACATTTTTTTACGCTTTCTTCGTGAAATGGTAGGGGTACAACGTACCCCTTACCAATTCACATGGGGGGGGGGCGGGATCTGGGGGTCCCCTTTGTTAAAGGGGTCTTCCAGATTCCGATAAGCCCCCCGCCCGCAGACCCCCACAACCACCGGGCAAGGGTTGTGGGGATGAGGCCCTTGTCCCTATCAACATGGGGACATCCTCCCCATGTTGAGGGCATGTGGCCTGGTACGGTTCAGGAGGGAGGGGGGGCCGCTCTCTCGTCCCCCCCTTTTCCCCTGCGGCCGGCCAGGTTGCGTGCTCGGATAAGGGGTCTGGTATGGATTTTTAGGGGGACTCCACGCCATTTTTTTTTCAATTTGGGGTGGAGTTCCCCTTAAAATCCATGCCAGATCTGAAGGGCCTGGAATGGATATTTGGGGGAACCCCATGTCAATTTTTTTTTAATTTGCGGCGGGGTTCCCCTTAATATCCATTCCAGACCTGAAGGGCCTGGTAATTGAATTCTGGGGAACTCCCACGTTTTTTTTTTTTTTTTATCAATGACTTTTGTATGTATTGCCGGGAGCCGACAATTCATTAATAGCCGCGAGTCAGTTTTAAAAGACTTTTTTTCTTTCAAAAATGACATTTTTTGCAGGGACAGTTCTAAGCACGGGAAACATGCGCCACTTCACATGCATATCATACACACCCCCCAGGTACGAAATTTAAAGGAATATTTCACTTTTATTTTTTCATTTTAAGCATTATTAAAATCACTGCTCCCGAAAAAACGGCCGTTTTTAAAACTTCTTTTTGCATTGATACATGTCCCCTGGGACAGGACCCCGGTCCCCAAACACTTTTTAGGACAATAACTTGCATATTAGCCTTTATAATTAACACTTTAGATTTCTCCCATAGATTTTTCGAATTTGCCTCGAACACCCCAATTTGTTCGCTGTTTGGCGAACGGGCGAACAGGCAATGTTCGAGTCGAACATGAGTTCGACTCGAACTCGAAGCTCATCCCTACACTTCAACAACAGCCGCTGCTACTGAGAATAGTTGCGGTTCAGCCTGCCCCTTTCTGCCCTCTCTGTCATTCACTGAACTCCTAATAATACACTCCCACAATGTATCACGTTCTGTGAATGTAGGAACAGTTGAATGAACCTGATGCACTGTGGCATATTAGTAATAAAAGGATAATTATACTTGAATGAAATCTCTTAGCAATATGCTTGACCAACATGGGAGAGCTCAAAGGGGGGCTGCAGACTTGTTTGTGCTTTATTTTTCAGATGTAACATAAAAGTAGCGGTTTCCCTGGGCAGTAACAGCCGTGGAATTGGTTATCTATAACAGCAGCTCATTGGTGGGTCTACGGCAAATGAGAAAGCCTGCGCGGAAGAAGCTTATATAAGATGCTGCGTGAGGGGTCTGCAGACCGTTTAGACCGGACCAAGACGCCCACCCTCCCTCCCTACCCTTAAAGTCATGGTGTTGTCCAGTGGGGGTGTAGTTGTCCAGCATGTCTGGATGGACACCGTTTAATCTGAATTTTAGTTATTAGCCAGGATGGCTTTACATATTTATTTTAAATAAATTATTATGAGGTTACCCCTTGGATACACCGTGGCCATTTGTAATCCAAAGAAGATATTTTAATAAATATATATTTGTTCTTATGAATGTGTTTGTCTACTTATTAAAGTCCCTTTGTGCGAGCCCATGTGTAGTTTCAGCCATAGATGGATAAACCACAGGCCTCAGGATTGTAAACTAGTTACAAAGAAAACTGGGTATTCTATGAAAAAATAATTTAATTAAATTTTTTTTTATAAATACGTTGCAAAACAGAAGCAGTAGTAAATCACTCACTGAATTTAGAGATACAAAGGAATTCAGCTATGGATAATGAGTCCGTTGAAACTGTGCAGGGATGTCTAAAACGGGTTTAAGGACTTTGCACCCGTGAAACTAGCAATCTTATCTATGTTGTATTTTGTTCTTTTGGTTATTTCAATTTTGGAACAAATTTGAATCATGACCAGGACCGAGTACAGGAATATTAAATATCTGCACTGGCAACAAAATCTAATTTTCATTCCTTATAGCCCGGAACTCCTTGCAGATAGATGTAATTCCCTGATATATGCAGGCTTGGAGATGGTGCTAGTTTTGAACCAAGGGGAGAAACAAAATAGTATTTTCCTTCACAGAGAAGCCCAGTTAGTCTCCTAATGGCAGCTTATGGACCTGTATTAGAAAATAAAATGACAAATTTGTTTTCTGGCAGGGATGTTAACATTTGTCTGTGACTGTCTGCACCATTCTAACCCACATGGTTCCTGCTGATAGTGGTCATTTCCCTGATAGTCTGCATGGGCTGCCAACAGAGAACACTGCAAGTGATTAAATATATGTAGCACTATCCCCGTAGGAGCTGCTGGTTATTCGTTTTGGGTCTGCACTCTGCCTGTCAACCCCAGAAATTTGGCTTGAACCCCCCTTGGCACAACTGGATAACAATATGGATGTGGGACCCCATGGCAAAAAGGACCACAACAACATCACACTGTAATATGTATAGTTACCGTTACCTTGGCACTGGTCACCTGACTCTCAGCTGCAATAGATAGAGTTCCAGACAAGATGTAACTTAACCAGTTGTAAAATGTTTACTTGGAAAAGAGTAGAACAATGGTTATACAGATGAAATTGACTGTACACAGATCCCTGCAAAGTCAATGAATATAACTGGTTCAAGGTTTCTAAATCACAAAACCCAATTACCATAACCTGGGTCAGATGTGAGTAAGTGTATGGTGGAGGAATCTCCCAATGCTATGATACCGGCACTGGTACACTTCCCCACCAAGTCTCACACACACTCACTATAACAGCAAAACAACAAAGGCAATATAAACAGTTACATCAAGCATTAGAGTTCTTATGGCTATATGGCTCCCTCTAGCGGACAGTTCAAACTGGTGCGTATCCCTTTGTAGTAAACGTTGCAGAGAAATAAAGTGATGACTGTTCCTTTTAAGTTCAACTTGTCTTCTGCTAGCTCTGTTGGTGCACTTAATTGTATTCCAACAATATGTAAAGAGGAAAGTAATCACTCGGTGAATGTAAAGTAGAAGTAAAGGAAACGCTGGTTCTCCCAAGCCGCTGTCCCACTCTCGGGTGCAATGGATCCCTATCTGTGGCACTGCAAGTGTCAGCAAGTACAAGTGGGACTATAGGGACCACTCTCTTGCAACTCAGTTAACTATGTTGGTAGGCAAGTGCCTTCTCACCACTAAGAGTCCTCTCCTCACTGGTATCTCCGTCAGGCAAGATGTCCCCCATTCACCGCGCGGCCGCTCACAAGATGCAGGTGGATGGATGGCGTCAGATGCTGTGGAGCGTAGGATGGTCCCTTCTCTGGCACAGTCAGCAATGCTGTCCACAAGGATCCCTCTGTCGGCGATCCGCTCTCCAACTTTAGGCCCAGGCTTCTCCGGCCTAGGCACGCTCACAGCAGGCCTCTTGCCTGTTGAAAGATGGCGTCCAGAGAGAGCGTGCTGAGGCCTTGCTTGTCCTTATATAAGATTCCCCAGCAGGACTTGCGGTGGCGTACTGCATTCTGGTAGCACAGTTACAGTGTGGGTTTGTAGTTCTCCCTGTGTACCAGTCTATGGGGCCGTTTGGTGTGAGAACTTCATGTCCCAGAATCCATTGCTGCTCTCCTCAGTTCTGTACAATCTCCTCCATTGGCTGTTGTAACTGCTGTTAATTGGTTTTGCTCTCCAGGAATAGGAACACAATAAAAGTCACTGAATCCAGAGCTGTGTGTGTGTCAGCTCATATTACACTCCCTCAAGTCTGTGAAAAGAGGAAGGAGGAGGGGTGGAAAAAAAAAACAGACATGACAGGCAACTTCTCCCTAACTGAAGCTGGAAAGCCTGTGTACATTGCTCTGGCCAACTTGGCGAGATTTTGCGGGTTATATTGTGAGACACCCGCTACATATACAAAGCCATGGAATTCAAATAAATTAACATAACTGGGCAACACAAATTTCTACAACATTACGGAAAATGATCATCATTTGTGAACATTTATGTTGTGTATCTAAAATGAAAGCTGAACTTGGGAAATTAACAGAAATATCCATGCAGTGGGCCCCCCTCTCTCATTTTTGCCTAGGGTACCAGTAAAAGCACATTTACTTGCTGTGCCCTAGCACCTGGTCACCCGCAGCTTCTTCTCTTCAAATTCTGGCCAGCGGTCATCAGTAAAGGACCATCAGTCCGGCATTGTGAGAATGCTGAGGTTCTACCCAGAAGTTGGTGCATCAGAGATAAGAGGTGAGCGCCAACTGCTACGGAAGCAAAGTAAGTACCGTATTTATCGGCGTATAACACGCACTTTTTTCCCCTGAAAATCAGGGGAAAATCGTGGGTGCGTGTTATACGCCGATACCCACATCCCTGAGCTGTCTCCGCTGTCTGTGAGCGGAGCGGAGCGAGATACACATAGCCGAATGTACTCGGCTATACTCGGCTTTTCTCGGCTCCGCTCACAGTCACGCCCAGTCCCGCCATTGGACCTGTGTTATGTCCATCATAGGGCGGGACTCGGCGTGACTGTGAGCGGAGCCGAGAAAAGCCGAGTATAGCCGAGTACACTCGGCTATGGGTATCTCGGCGGCGGCTCCGCCCAGTCCCTGCGTTCTCGGCGGCGTCCGCACAGTCTCGGCGCCAATTTTAAAATGCTGCACGGCGACTCTGGGGCAAGGCTGCACGGCGACTCTGGGGCAAGGCTGCACGGCGACTCTGGGGCAAGGCTGCACGGCGACTCTGGGGCAAGGCTGCAATGGACACTGACAAGGCTGCACTGTGACAAGGCTGCAATGGACACTGACAAGGCTGCACTGTGACGAGGCTGCAATGGACACTGACAAGGCTGCATTTAAATGTAAGTTATTTTTCCTTAAACTTCCCTCCTAAAAGTTTTTTTCCCTAAAATTTCCTCCTAAACTTGGGGTGCGTGTTATACGCCGGTGCGTGTTATACGCCGATAAATACGGTAAGTAATAATTCTTATTAGTTGTATATAGTATTTGAGTTTATTTTTTATTTTTCATATTCCCAGGGTTGAGATTAAAACACACTGGGGGTTATTTACGAAAGGCAAATCCACTTTGCACTACAAGTGAACTGCAAGTGCACTTGAAAGTGCAGTCGCTGTAGATCTGAAAATAAAGGAAAATAAAAAAACAGCATCTTTGCTTGTACATGTGTAGCGACCTCACCCCTCTCACCCCTTCTCATTCTCGGCTTGTCTGTCTCTGTCTAGGGGTGTCAGTACCGGGGGGGAGGGATGAGATACACCACGACCCATGTCCTCCATAGTGAAGAGGTGAAGGCCAAAAAGATCGGGCTTTGTGTAGGTGTTCTAGGGTCAAATCCTTTCCTCGGATCCACTCCCCTTTGCTCCTAGTACCCTCGCGGAACTCAGTCGAAGGTACTGAGCCCCAGGCATCCGCCATAGTACCTCACCCCAGGCTAAAGGTGCCTGAGATGGACTCGCTCCGGCCAGGTCAAGGGCACCTGGGCCCGGAACTCCGGAACGCCAGCACCCAAGCTGAAGGTGCCTGGGTGCGGCCGCGTCCTCCGACTCTGAACCCCAAGGTCAGGGCATCCGCCCCTTTTATCCCCTCGCCTTTTGCGTCACAGCAGGTTCCCCGCCCCGCTGTACCAGCGTCAGGAAAGGACAAAAAGTTACAGTCTTGCGGTGTGAGTTCAACTCCGGCCAGGGCGACAATGCCACCTGCAGGCCGCAGGGAACCTCACACCACCAGAGTCCTCCAAGAACCACAAAAAAGGGTCTCGGATTCCCTAGCAATCAGTGCATCTGGGTTACACTACCACCCAGATGCTTCCCCTAAATTCAAATATCCGCTACACATGATTGGATGATAAAATCAGCAGAGCTTCCCCTAATTTCAGAGATTCCCCTCAGATCTACAGCGATCTACAGCGACTGTACTTACAAGTGCACTTGTAAGTGCACTTGTAGTGCAGAGTGGATTTCCCTTTAATAAATCAACCCCTTTGACCGATCCTCTTGTTGTAGTTTCCACATTTTATTTTGGAAATGCTTCACATTCATAAAATGCAAGTTTATTCCGGTACATGTTATTTTTGGATAATGAGAAAAAAAATATAGTTATCTTTTCCTGAGGTTATCAAGACAATCTGGTCATAGATCTATTTTTCTTTGCTCATAATAATTCTTCTAATTAATTGGCCCCACATGCCAAAAATAATTAATGTCCATTCCATGCTATTATTTTCATCTTTTTCTAGACTTTGGATGACACAGGCCATTTTACATTTATGTCTAGTTTGATAAGATCAGAGTATCTTGATACTTGGTAATTTTCTATTGTATGGAAATCCATTTTGTAGTTGAAAAAAATTGCATTTTTTTTTTCAAATAAACAGAGGATTATTTCTAAATTAGTTACATCCTCTAACATATAGACTAACCTTTCTCAGTCTTTTCACCCCAGATGAACTTGTAAAATAATTTTCAGGTGTCCAGGAACCCCTGCCTCTATTAGTATATCAGGGGTCATAAGAAAAATGACCATTACATCGGTGGTCAATTGAAGAAATTACCCCTTAAGCCGGGTACACACGATCGGAATTTCCGACAACAAAACCGTGTTTTTTTTTCCGACGGATGTTGGCTCAAACTTGTTTTGCATACACACGGTCGCACAAATGTTGCTCGGAAATTCCGATGGTCAAGAACGCGGTGTCGTACAACACTATGACGAGCTGAGAAAAATGAAGTACAATGATTCCGAGCATGCGTGGAATTGGTTCTGAGCATGCGCAGCACACTTTTATGCGTCGGAAATGGCTACACACAGTCGGAATTTCCGACAAGAACTTTTGCCGTCGGAAAAATAGAGAACCTGCTCTCAAACATTTGTTGTCGGAAATTCCGACAGCAAATGTCCGATGGAGCCTACACACGGCCCGAATATCCGACCAAAAGCTCACATCGAACATTTGTTGTCGGAAATTCCGATCGTGTGTATGCGGCATTACAGTGATGGTCAGAATGCCACCCATACAGTTAGCTGGAAAGATCATTGGTGTCATGCTTCTGGCTCTAACAAGTAGCAGTGGACCTGGAACTATGAAGGCACCATCGTATGGAAGGTCAACTATCCATAGATCAAGGAACCTCTAGCAACTTCTGGAGGAACCCTTGGGTTCCATTATAGAACCTTGGTTAAGAATGCCTGATATAGACTAAAACAATTATGTTACCTTTTAGTCTAGGATATAGCTTAAATCTGAACAATTGTTATCAGAAATTCATGCCATCTTAGTAAGCAGAACATTATGTGCTGAAGCTAGATACTGGATGAACAAATCAGTATGAGTCATGTGACTTTGTGAAAGTTTTAATTTCTCCAGGTCATAGTATACTTAGTGGTGTTAAGTCAAATTATTGTTTCGACCCTGGAGGTCTGACAATAATTAACACCTTTAGTAATGCAACTTGAACAATTAACACCTGTCCAAGATGTTGTGGCACCATGGTAACTACATTAAGTAACCTAAACAAGGCAGATTTACAAACTTTCACCCCTTTAACACTTCCCATCATGATCTTAGACAATAAACGTGTTTCTTGACAACATTTCATGACAATTAGATTAAGGTGGCTGAGTTACTCATGTGGCTATATATGCCGGGTTATGGTATTGACACTCATTAGAGCTAAGGAAGCTACTTGGATGAGTATTGAAATGTCCTCAACGTTACAGAATAAGTCCAAATTATTGTGATGAACTACTGCTATATTTCGGACTATGGTTATGGTTACCAACAAAATGGCAGAAGTGTGGTTATTTGTATGAAGTCCTACTTGAAGGCAACCATGATTGATGCACAAGTGAAAAACAGAAAGCTGTATGGTTTGCAGTATTTTTATTTTATTTTTATATTCGGGTCAGGTCCTTGGATTTGGTTTAAGGTTTGTCTGGTAGTCTCCTTCTCTCCCATCTTACTTCCTAACAATCCAAGCACCTGAAAATGTGTTATCCCACAAGTGATAGCTGCAATCAGAAAATAATAATAGTCTTTGTTACCATGTAGTAAAATAAAGACTGTTTGCTGCAAAATGGTTAATCAGTGCCGTTTACAGCTCAATTTAAAGATGAAGTAAACCCTCAAAAATGTTAACTTCAACCTTCCAGTGATGCCAGCAGTTACATCCCTCGCCGGCTGTTATCATCTTCGCCCCGGCTTCTTCTGGGTGCTGTGTTTTCGAGGAGGATTGCCGCTCTAAGCCCCAGTCCTCTGAAGCACATGCCCTTTTAGGAATTTACAGGTGCTGGCTCTGCAACGAACTAGGAAGGAAGAAAAAATCCTGGACGGCCGCACATCGTGTGGTTACAGTGTGAGGCCGTCCAGGATTTTTTCTTCCTTGTAGCGGGGGGTACCAAATTTAGGGACTTCTATGCCAAATTTAAGGGTGATTTGAGTGGTAGTTGGCTCGAATCTTTCAATTTGTTGGACTCTGCCTTGCTGTTTTGCCTGGTGTGCAGTTCCCCTTAGAAGTGTGGGTGGCGTTTTCACCTATGCTCTGGGTTGAACCACAGGTGATAGGGCAGCGATTTGGTGTCCTCTCTCGGCAGCCTTACGGTGGATGTGGTTGACCTGCTGGGCATGCCGGGAGAGGATACATAAGGGGCAGACGCCGCCTGGGAGGGGTCGGTTCCTTTTTGGTTCCAGAGTCGGAGTCGTGGTGCGTGGCCCTCCAGGCCATGGAGCCACGTGCACTTCAGTCCCAGGCACCTTTAGTCCTGGGACTGCAACTTCAGCACTGGGCCCAGCACCTTTAGCTGGAGCCCACTTCGGGAGGAAGAATCCCAGGGTGCCGCCTTGCGAGGGGACCCGTTTCTAGAAGAGGAGGCTGGGGAAGGACCGTTCCGAAGGACTGGTGAGAGATCACAGTGAAGGAAGGGGCCCAGTAACTCTCTGGAGGGATGTCATCCATCCGGAAAAAGGGGATCTAAACAACAGGACCAGTAGGAGGTTTAGGACACTATAGATTCTGTGGTAGAGAATCTCCTGAATGCATCCATTAGGGAATCTAATAGACTGTTCGAGTTACACGCTGGCTGCTAGTGCCTTCGAGTGACTATCCAGGTGAGCTGTACCCACTCAGGATCGAGTGGCGGAAGAAAACAAGAGTGCCTGAACTGATCTGTCTTCCTAACACCTTTCTCTTCTTCTTATTGTGGATGTTCATGCATAAAGAAATAAACTCTATGTTGGAGTTGATGCTGGTGTGGACCTTGGAGTTACTTGGGACTGAGACTTTTTGTCCTTATATTCTAGGGACAGAAGCCAACTCTAAGGGGAGTTTCGCCGCAAAGACCCGTAGGTGAAAAACAAGTGTGCTTAACCTCTGCAAACCAGGGGGTACGGGCATGGTGGAGACTATGCGCCTTCCTCTCCAGTGAACGAGCCAAAGAGTGGAGAAGGAGGGTGGCGTCGTTGCTACATCCTTGCTGGATTTTCGAACTCTAGGTTCACCAGTGGGGAAATGACGTCATCCCATGCATGTGCATAGCTCCCAACAAACACGGATTCTGCGGGTTTTTCCCGCATAGACTCCTCTTTCCTGCGGTCCCGCAAGAGTGCATGTTTTCCCGCACAGCAGGAAGAAGAGCCAGTGGATGCAGCAGGAGGTAAGACCCCCCCCCTGCGTTCGGCGGCCTCCCCCCTATCCACCCCCACGATCCACGACAAAAACTGTCATGTCAGCGGTAACCCCCCCGCTCAACAACTTTTGTTTGGTGTAAAAAATAAGCACCCCGCCCACCCCCGCTCAACAACTTTAGTTCAGGGAAGAAAAATTAAAATTTGACTGAATGTCCCGCGGCAGGACTTTTAGTTGGGAGGTATGCATGTGCATAGAAGTAAATCACTCCGACACAGCCAGAGTGTGCCGGGATTGCATGCAGTGCTGCACATGTGACTTTCAGTGTACATTTGATAGAAGATGGCAAGCAAACAGGTACTGCAAGTGCTTATTTTTGCAGAAGAGACATAGCAAGCCTCTTCTGCAATAAAGAGGGATGAAGGCAGATAAATGTTGTTTTATTTTAAAGGCGTACAGATAAAAATATTATTGAAATTCATATATTTAAAGGAGCTGTTTACTTCTAAAAGGATAGGCAATACAGCTACAATCGATTGCCTGTTGACCACTGCCAGTGATTGGTCGATGATGTTAAAGCAGCAGACTGATAAGATAATCGATCACTTTGGTCTCACCTCCTGTCAGCATATTCCTTGTCAGCAAACCTAATTTCTACAAGCTATCCAATCACGGCTCAGATTGAGCTCTACTGTACAATGGATTACAAGCAGATACTGAGTCGCATGTATGTACTTAAAATGGTGGATTTGAAAAATACATGTAATGGTTTTTAATTAATACTAGTGTTAATACATAGTGTATCCAATGGTGTTTTTTTTTTTATATCTGCATGGAATTTCACTTAAAAACATACACACAAAATGAGTAACTCCAACACAAAATAATAAATCAAATCTCAATAGGAACAAAATTATAATGTGTTTGCCTGTCTCTCAAAGTTTGCGATACCAAAAAATGGGAAATACCGCCGTAGATGTATATATTATAACCAACAGGATCACACATCATGCATGTAGAAGTACAGTATATCTCAGTCATTTATCTTTCAGTTACTATCAACAATTCCATCTAACATCATTTGTCCTCTGTTAGAGGTCTAACCTGGAAGGGGGAGGAGGGAATTTTGAACAGGGGCACCTGTGCTGTGCCATTTTATTTTTGGACTGTGATGTCATGGAAAATGGTTTCTGGTAGCGTTTTGCAAGGTTGCGTTTAGGTCATTTCATCTCGTAAATTCCCCCATCACTCCAGCTTCCTTCTGCTCCTGGGAGATCACTAGATTAATGTTACCATGACAATGTTTTTTTCCCTCTCCATACCTATTTTATACTGCTTATCCTAGTTCCTCATCATTTTGCTTGTCTTACCATTGCCTAGCCAGTCCAACATCTAAATGACTTTTTAATAGATAAAACAAATTTATTTCAGTTAAAGTCCAGAGATCCCAATCAGAACAGCTAAGTCTAGAAACTGCTTATCTTTATTGGATTTCAACTAAATATGATTGTGGCTTTGAAATGACTTTCTTCCTTCTTTCCCACTTTCTGCCTTTCTTCTTTATCTCCTTCCTTCCTTCCTTGTATGCCTTGAGCTCTGCTATTATTAACGAATATGTAAACCCAACATTTCACATTGCTGATATGCACCTGCTGTACCGTGTACATGTATGACAAAGTATCCTGTTCTCTTTGTATTACTTCCTTTATGGGAAAGCCCTGGTGTTCCTGCTAGTCCCTCTGCTTTCCGTTTAAAAACTGACCACACTAAGCAGGAACACACACCGTGGTCAGTTCACTAGCTATGTTGGGAACTCAGTCTACTCACTTCCAATTCTCAGACTAGTCCTGACATCAACCCCACCCTGTCAAGCCCCCCCAAGCAATGCCACTCACGCGGAAGCTCAGTATGCTGTTGTTTCTTTCTCCTCATCCCAGCTTATGCTGCTGAGAACAGAGGGAATGTGATCAATTATAAAAAAGGGAAAAAAGGTATTTACGGTATATATTTGTTTTATGTCTTACAAATTACTTTAAGGACAAATTAGACTTTCAGATGTTTTCAAGCTGAACATTACAAACCTAGTTTTTTAAAGTGGATGTAAACCCTCACATATACCCAGTGAAGTGAACAGCCTCAGATGATACACAGAGATGAAATAAATCTCCCTACATAAGTTTTACATCTATATCTGCTGTCTTCATCATTATGTACTGTTTAGAAAGTGCTCATCGTGTTAGAAGATTTCCTCTTCCTGGTTAGCACTGCAGTGAAGCCTGGGCATACAGCCAAGACACCTGATTGGAGGAAAGGCACACACCCACTCTCCTCATAGAGACTTTCAGCTCTGTTTGTTGAATCGTTCAGGGTTCTGCTAATCTATCTATTTGTAGCTCCCAGGGTGGGTTTTTGCGTTTCCCTCTTTACTCTTCCCCTGCGGCTATGCCGGATCCACACTTTGTTAAGTATGAAAATCCACAGTTTAATTACCTTTGGGTCTGCAGCGAGTTACCTCACATGAGTGGATCCTTCAGCTCCGTTGTCTAGGTACACCAATGTATTCGGGAAAAAGGCCAATGTGCACACACGAGTAAAACCTGATCAGCAAGGCTTTATTCTTTTTGTTACTTTTGAGTCAACTTGAAGAAAGCGAAGGCAGGAAAGTTGAAGATGTAGGGGAAGGTTCAGGCACGCAACACTTAGATCCCAAATATATATATTCGTCGCCACTCAAGCCTGAGTGGGTATTTCTCACAAGGGTAGTCACTATAAGAGTGGTCCTAGCAGCCTGGATGGAGCACGGATGTCAGAGATGATTAGTTTCCCCCTTTAGGTAGGCCTCTCCCCGAGACAGCAGTACCGTCGATATCTCCGCCGGGACTGATCTTCCCCTGGAACTCCTTTCCTAAAGATGGGCCCCCTTACAAACGGGCAGCCTGGGGTCCTTCTCCGAAGCGTAGGCCCTTGTTAAAAGAGCTGGGCCTACGATGCAGCAGCAGAGCCTCGGGCTAAAGGTGCCCGAGGCCTAAACACACCCGTGCACCTCGTGCCATGCGGGCCACGAGGCACGCTCACTGAACCAGAGGTCCCCCCTGAACGCCTTGGGGTCCCCCTGGAATCGCCTCACGCCAAATGGTGTTTGCCCCTTTTGTACCCTCTCCCAGCATGCACAGCGGGTAGACCACGTCAATTGCACGGCTGCCGAGAGAGGACACCCAAGGTGCTGTGATACCCCCGTGATCCAGCCTGTGCCGGCGGTGACAGTGCCACCTGCAGACAAAGGAGAATAACACTGCTGGGCAGTATCACACCCAGAGCAGAGTAAACAATTTGAACTATAATGGTCTGAGCCCAACTACTGGCTCAGACTGCCCCTAAATTTCCATATAGCACCCCCAAATATTGGGGGTGGCGCTACATATTTATAGCATCCTCCCCAACACAAAACTCCGGCTGCTTTTATCATGTGTCGGAGAAGAACAGAGCAGGACAAAGCTATGGGACATAGTGCTTTGAAGAGAGATAAGAAAACACTGCAGATATCTGTGCCCAGCTCAAATTTCATGAATCAGGTTTACATCCACTTTAAATGTTTCATCGCCCAGGTGAAAATTCACACCTCCCTAAAGATACCCCAGCTGCTGAAGATCCATGTCCCCTGGACAACTGCAATAAATCTAAATTTAAAAAAAAACAGTTCTTATCTATAAGTCTCTGTAAATAAGTCCCTGTGAGTACTTTTGGGTTGATTTACTAAAGGCAAATAGACTGTGCACTTTGCAAGTGCAGTCACTTCAGAATTTTGTAAATAAGGGAGAGCTCAGCTGACTACAATCCAATTATGTGCACGCACAAATGCAGTTCTCTTATTTTCCTTCTTCTATCAAATAAATAAATATTAGAGCTTACAAAAGGATATTAGATACTATTGCCCCCTTACTTTATAAAGTTCCTAAATCATTGTTGATAATATTTTAATCCAGATAAGAATTCCAGAATGGTGTCTAATTAAAAACCAATTTCACATTTTATATATATTTTTTCAATCAAATCATTTTTATTGAATTTTTTCATTGTACAACTAAAAACACATGAAACATTCCCATCCCATATCCCCACACAACATTAATACATCAACAAAAAAAAAAAAAAAACTTCCATATCTGCGCTTTACCAAACTATTTTTCAATTGTTACTCAAACCCAGATCACATCTATATATAGATGTGGAAATTCTTGCTAACTACATTGGGACCAGGTTAGCTTTGTGCATGATCAGCAAGCCAGCATCATTATCAAAGGAGTTCTCTGACTCATTTAGCATGCGGTGCTCCCAGGAATAGTTGCTCCTGTCTGTAGACATTCAAAATGCTCTGACATTGCTAATGTACTATATGTTCTTTTGCCACTGGGGTTTCAGAAATAATATTTTGCCTTGGGTCACGGCACTTTATACATAGCAATGGACCACTGTAAAGTACTTTGACTTCAAATTCCCCCCTTTTGAAATTGTGAGAGAAATGCGTCAGCGAGGCCCCCTGTCCCCAGTGCTTTTTATCCTTGGCATGGATCCCCTGGCTATATATATATATATATATATGTCAGCACATTGGTATAAAAGGAATAGAAATATCAAAGATAGAGAATAAAAAAGGCTCTTTTTTTCTATAACATCCCTTTGATTGCTGTCACACAGCAAGCCAAGTCTAAATCTATCGATGTCTTTATAACTGAACTATAATAACAATATACCGGTCCAATCTCATGACTTGTATAGCCTCTTTGCTATACATGAAACCCTTAAAGTCAGTTTTAAAAAAAAAAATACTCCTAAAAGAAATACATTTTAGAATGTTGTAGATAGGATTAGGATACATTCCATTTTTTTTATATTTTATTGTACTTCCAGTTGCTGTCCCAGTCCTATTCCCATGATAGTACAGAGTAAAATCGTTTATGTGAATTATATGTGATTCCACTAAATCTAGAGGGAAAATGCATATAGACACAATGTAGGTTATTTTCCAAAACCAGAGTGCAAAATCTGGTGCAGCGCTACATAGAAACCAATCAGGGTTTAGGTTTTAGCCCAGGTTCACATTGGGCTGCGGGAGTGAAGCCGTGCGAGTTTAGCTGAACTCGCACGATTTCACTCTCGCTGGCAGTCCCGATTTCAGCCGCAATTACAAAGATATCTGACACAGATGTCTATGTAAATCGCGGCCGAAATCGCAAAAAGTAGTACAGAAACTACTTTTTGAAATTGGTGCAGCGCCGCAGATGCGGCGTCGCACCGATTAGGACGGTGCTATTGCCCGCAATTTGCGGCAAATATCGCCGATTTGACATGTCAAATCGCATGTCAAATCGCACCAGTGTGAACCAGGGCTAATTGCCAAAGCTTAATTGAACAAGCTGATTGGCTACCATGCACAGCTGTACCAGCATTTGAGTGCTCCAGTTTTAATAAATCTCCCCCATACTGTCTAGAGTAGAAGGGTTAGAAGCACCTGCCGCCCTATAGAAAGAGTGCAGACATCACAATCTTATTTCTTCTGTATGCCGTATTAGAGTGTCTTCCTTCCCAGCAGGGCCGTCTTTAATATGGTTTGGGCCCTGGGCAAACATTTTTTTGGGGCCCCCCCTCCAGCTTATTTTGGGCCTGGCTGGTTCACATGTATGTGTTTTGGCGGCCCTCATTTGCGCAGGCATAGCATCCCATTCATTTGAATGGGCTGCCGTGCCTTTGTTTCCTGCAGAAAAAAAGGTGCATGCAGCATTTTAAAAATGCAGTTGCCTTGAAATCCATTCTGCTTTTGCACCATGCAACTTACCTGCAGTTCCTGCACACACAAACTCACTGTGTTTTTAAAAGCGTGACCTAAACATCTAAAAATGCAGTAAGTTTGCCGGTGCAGGAACTGCAGATAAGTCACATGGTGCAAAAGCAGAATGGACAGACAGTGCTGTATTTCATTGCTTGGTGGGCATAGGTGTGCCGTGTGCGCAGCCTATTACATGAAGCATGCACTTTTTTTATTGCAGGAAACGCAGGCATGGCAGGCCATTCAAATGAAAGCAGTATACTAGGAGGGGTGTTAGTGGAGGGCAGTATAATGGGAGGGGTGTTAGTGGAGGGCAGTATAATGGGGGGGGTGTTAGTGGAGGGCAGTATAATGGGAGGGGTGGTAGTGGAGGGTAGTATAATGGGAGGGGTGGTAGTGGAGGGCAGTATAATGGGAGGGGTGTTAGTGGTGGGCATTTTAATGGGAGGGGGTAGTGGAGGGCAGTATAATGGGGGGGGTAGTGGAGGGCAGTATGGGGGGACTGTACAGCATGACTGTTTATGGGAGGGAGCAGAGTGACCATGAGCTACTCAGGGCAGTGCAGGGAGCATTTCTCCTACCTTTCTTCCAGTGGCAGGAACAGCCTTCACCTTCAGGGAAGACCCAGAGTCGGGGGGCAGAGCTTAACCGTGAGGAGGAGGAATCCGAATGTTGGGGCTCTGCTCTCCTCGTCGTAATGTCACCAGGCAGGCAGCAGTGACTGGAAGGTGCACGCATAGCAAGGGCCGGGGCCAGAGCGTCACTGGCGCTTAAGGCCCCGCCCACCCGCGGCCAGCTCCTCCATTGAAAAAATGCAGCACTGGCACTCAGTGCTTGGACAAGGCCATTTGGTCCCAGGGCGAAGATGGCAAACTGCGCCGCCCCCCCCTGTTTTTAAGAAAGAATCAATGTCCCCATCAGAGTGTCCCTTTACATCAGGGGTCCCCATTACAGTGCCCCTTTACATCAGGTGTCCCCATCAGAGTGTCCCTTTACCTTAGGGGTCCCCTTTAGAGTGCCCCTTCACATCAGGGTTCCCCATCAGAGTGCCCCCTTACATCAGGTGTCCCCATCAGTGTCCCTTTACATCAGGGGTCCCCATTACAGTGACCCTTTACATCAGGTGTCCCCACCAGAGTGTCCCTTTACCTCAGGGGTCCCCTTTAGAGTGCCCCTTCACATCAGGGTTCCCCATCAGAGTGCCCTCTTACATCAGGTGTCCCCATCAGAGTGCCCCTTTACATTAGGTATTCCCGTTAGAGTGCCCCCTTACATCAGGTGTCCCCATCACTTCAGGTGTCCCCGTCAGAGTGCCCCCTTAACATAATATGTGCCCATCAGCGTACCCCCACTAACATAATATGTGCCCATGGGTGTGTCCCCTTAAAATAAAATGTGCCCATCAGCATGACCCTTATTTTATGTTAGGAGGCACTCTGATGTGTACATTTTACGTTAAGGGGCATGCTGATGGGCACATTTTGTTGTGCCCATCACCGTGCCACTTAACATAAAATGTGCCCATCGGCGTGCCCCTTAACATAAAATGTGCCCATCGGCGTGCCCCTTAAAATAAAATGTGCCCATCAGAGTGACCCTTAACATAAAATGTGCCTATCAGCATGTCCCTTAACATAAAATGAGGGGCATTCTGATGGGCACAATTTATGTTAAGGGGCACTCTGATGAGCCCATCTGTGTGTCCCTTAACATAAAATGTGCCTATCGGTGTTGCTCTTAAAATAAAATATGCCCAACAAAGTGCCCCTTAACATAAAATATGCCCATCAGAGTGCCCCTTACAATGTGCCCATCAGCATGACCCTTAACATAAAATAAGTAGCATGCTGATGGGCACATTTCATGTTAAGGGGCACTCTGATGGGCACATTTCATGGTAAGGGGCACCCTGATGGGCACAATTTGTGTTAAGGGGCACTCTGATGGGCACAACAAAATGTGTGCCCCACTGCACCTTAACAAAATATCCCCATCAGTGTGCACCTTAACTAATTCTGCCCATCGGGATGCACCTTAACAGATTATGCCCCACGTACCTTGAGGGCAGGAGAGAGCACATTTGGCAAGCTGCAGGAGGGCAGAAGATGTGAGATATACCTCACAGAGCCAGGAGCAGGGAGCCGGGAGCCGCCAGCAGCAGGGGGCGGGGCGCGCGCGACGTCACGCACGGCCGAGAGAGAGCGAGAGCCGCGGTGAGGAACAGGAGGCAGGGCGCACACACGTGACGTCATTGGTTGCTGGGAAACCCGCGGTCCCAGCAAACAAATGACTGATACTACACTGGCTGCCTGGCGGTCTGGGCAGAAGCGTCCCGCCCTCACCCCTTGTATCGGCTCTGCTGGCACTGCTGCACTATGAGCGCATCGCAGTACTGTGTGTGTGGGGGTTTTCAGCACCAATTTGCGGGCAGAACGTGGGCTTAATGGCAGCTCTGCCTTGGGCCCCAAACATAGGATGCATTAAGGTGAAAAAAACATGTACCTTTACAACCCCTTTAAATCTGTAATAAACCCAAAAGCAAACATTTTTTATATTGCAGCTTGAAAATTCTTAGTTGTGATGGCTGCATTTTTTTTTCTTTTTTAGGCTTTTTTTCTCTTTTATTTTCACCTGGTGCCATTAAGGCCCCTTTCACACTGGTGAAATTTCAGATGCAACTTGAGTTGTGCAAAATTGCATGACAAAAGAAATCACATTATTGTCAGTGGTGCCTGTTCACATCAATGCAACTCTGTGCGGCGCGTTCTTGGAAAAGGTTCCTGTACTATTTTGCTGCGATTCCAGCATAATTTTGACCCCATAGAATATGCAAAGCACTATCAAAGTAGCATCTAAGTTCAACAACAAACTCAGCCTTGGCTCCTCCCAGGTCACGCCTCTGACACGTTTCACCCCAGTATGACTAAGCCCTGTGGGTGGGGCAAAAAGTGTCAGGGGGTGTGGCCTAGGGGTAGCTGAGGCTGTTCTTGATCTTTACCTAACACATGAGCTGATTGGAGTGCAGCATTCTTCTGCTTCAGTATCATCTATTGGGTTTGGATGGGCTCTGTAAATGCCGGCTTCCAGATCACAGTAGATTGTCGGAGAATTACCATCTGTGCTTGGAGTGGTGCTCTAAGTTACTTTATAAGGTCAACGTAGCATCCAAGTTGCACCACATAATCTCATTGAAAGTCGGATCAAAATCAGACCAAAGCAGTGTGAACCTAGCCTAAGTCTGTTGTTTCTCAAAAGAACAAGCTGTCCTGCAAATGTAACAGCTGAGAGGGTTAAAACAAACCATTTAACACTGACAGGGTGCTTACAATGATCAGCTTTTATTTTTATGTAAAACCTTTATATTTTATAAATTATATATTTTTGCTATATTTAAGGATGGGTATGTGGGCATGTGTTAGAAAGTATGCTTGTGTGGTCGTGATGAAAAATGATCTTAAAGTGACAAAACTGTTGCTGTAACTGCTTAGTATGTGTTAGCTGGAGTTATGCCACGTACACACGATCGAAAATTCTGACAAGAAAACCGTGGATTTTTTTCGGACGGAATGTTGGCTCAAACTTGTGTTGCATACACACGGTCACACAAAATTCCGAACGTCAAGAACGCGGTGACGTACAACACTACAACGAGCCGAGAAAAATTAAGTTCAATGATTCCGAGCATGCGTCTAATTGATTCAGAGCATGCATTTTTTTTGTGCGTCAGAATTGTATACAGACGATTGGAATTTCCGACAAGAACTTTTCTTGTCGGAAAAATTGAGAACCAGCTCTCAAATTTTTGTTGTCGGAAATTGCGGCAGAAAAAGTCAGATGGAGCCTACACACGGTCGGAATTTCCGACCAAAAGCTCACATCAAACTTTTCTTGTCGGAATTTCCGATCGTGTGTACGCGACATAAGGCTCCATGTACACAGAAGCTGATAAACTGCAGCTTATTGGCGTTTTGGCGTTTTTTTTAACCACTTCCCGACCGCGCCATGTACAAAAGACGTCCACAGCGCGGTTGAGTTATCCTGAGTGGATGTCCCAGGGACGTCCTCACAGAATCTTGCTCCCGCGCGCCCCCCGGGGCGCGCTCCAGGATATGTCCGTGACCGCCGGGTCCGGAAGACCCGGCGCATCACGGATCACGGTAGATGGCCGCTAATCGCGGCCGTTTACCACGTGATCGCTCCGTCAAATGACGGAGCGATCACTTGTAAACAGACCAGCGTCATGTGATGACGCCGGTTCCTCCCTCCCCTCTCTGTACCGATCGGTACAGTGTGAGAGGAGAGGGGAGGGAGCGGATCATGTCCGCTCCCTCCCCCATGTCAGCTGTGGGCTGGATCTGTGACAATTGCAGTCACAGATCCAGCCATCCATCCATCCCTGCTCAGCCATCCCTGTGCAATACTCTGCCAATACTCTGCAATACACCCTGTGCAATACTCTGCAATACACCCTGTGCAATACTCTGCAATACCCTGTGCAATACTCTGCAATACACCCTGTGCAATACTCTGCAATACACCCTGTGCAATACTCTGCAATACACCCTGTGCAATACTCTGCAATACCCTGCAAAATACTCTGCAATACACCCTGCCAATACTCTGCAATACCCTGTGCAATACTCTGCAATACACCCTGCCAATACTCTGCAATACACCCTGTGCAATACTCTGCAATACACCCTGTGCAATACTCTGCAATACACCCTGTGCAATACTCTGCAATACACCCTGTGCAATACCCTGCCCATACTCTGCAATACCCTGTGCAATACCCTGCCCATACTGTACAATACCCTGCCCATACCCTGCCATACTCCGCAATACTCCACAATACCCGGCAATACTCCACAATACCCGGCAATACTCCACAATACCCGGCAATACTCCACAATACCCTGCAATACTCCACAATACCCTGCAATACTCCACAATACCCTGCAATACCCCGCAATACTCCTCAATACCCGGCAATACTCCTCAATACCCGGCAATACTCCTCAATACCCGGCAATACTCCTCAATACCCGGCAATACTCCTCAATACCCGGCAATACTCCACAATACCCGGCAATACTCCACAATACCCGGCAATACTCCACAATACCCTGCAATACTCCACAATACCCGGCAATACTCCACAATACCCGGCAATACTCCACAATACCCGGCAATACTCCACAATACCCTGCAATACCCCGCAATACTCCTCAATACCCGGCAATACTCCTCAATACCCGGCAATACTCCTCAATACCCGGCAATACTCCACAATACCCGGCAATACTCCACAATACCCGGCAATACTCCACAATACCCTGCAATACTCCACAATACCCTGCAATACCCCGCAATACTCCTCAATACCCGGCAATACTCCTCAATACCCGGCAATACTCCTCAATACCCGGCAATACTCCTCAATACCCGGCAATACTCTGCAATAACCACTTCCCGCCCGCCGGCCGTCATATGACGTCCTTGACTTTGTGCGGAGATATCTGAATGATGGGTGCAGCTACAGGCATCATTCAGATATTAGCTTTTTCAGCCGGCGATTCCCTACACCATAAGAACAATCATAGCGGCTGTTCCACTGCTTGATCGCTCTTACGGAAGGTGAGAGGGGATGCCCCCCCCTCCCGCTGCCCTCCGGTGCTTCTACCGACTCACCGCTACGATCAAAGCCAAGATTGTTTTTTTTTTTTGTTTTTTTTAGGCTTCCCAGCCTAGAGGTGAGATGTGGGGTCTTATTGACCCCATATCTCACTGTAAAGAGGACCTGTCATGCCATATTTCTATTACAAGGGATGTTTACATTCCTTGTAATAGGAATAAAAGTGCTAAAAAAAAAATTTGGGGCGGAAAAACATGTCAAACTAAAATAAATAAAGTAAAATGAACAATAAAATATATATATTTTTTTTAAAGCGCCCCTGCCCCCGTGAGCTCGCATGCAGAAGTGAACGCATACGTAAGCCCCGCCCACATATGAAAACGGTGTTCAAGCCACACATGTGAGGTATCGTTGCGAACGTTAGAGCGAGAGCAATAATTTTGGCCCTAGACCTCCTCTGTAACTCAAAACATATAACCAGTAAAAATATTTAAAGCGTTGCCTATGGGGATTTTTAAGTAGCGAAGTTTGGCGCCATTCCACGAGCGTGTGCAATTTTGAAGGGTGACATGTAGGGTATCTATTTACTCGGCGTAACTTCATCTTTCACATTATGCAAAAACACTGGGCTAACTTTACTGTTTTTTTTTTTCTTTTAGGCACAAAACAGTTTTTTTCCGTAAAAAACGCGTTAGAAAAATTTCTGCGCAAATACCGTGCAAGATAAAAAGTTGCAATGACCACCATTATATTCTTTAAGGTCTTTGCTAAAAAAACATATATAATGTTTTGGGGTTCTATGTAATTTTCTAGCAAATAAATGATGATTTTTACATGTAGGAGAGAAATGTCAGAATTGGCCTGGGTGCTCCGGAACGCCTGAAGGTGCTCCCTGCATGTTGGGCCTCTGTATGTGGCCACGCTGTGTAAAAGTCTCACACATGTGGTATCGCCATACTCGGGAGGAATAGCAGAATGTGTTTTGGGGTGTAATTTGTGGTATGCATATGCTGTGTGTGAGAAATAACCTGCTAATATGACAATTTTGTGGAAAAAAAAAAAAAGAAAAAAAAATCTTGATTTTTGCAAAGAATTGTGGGAAAAAATGACAACTTCAAAAAACTCACAATGACTCTTTCTAAATACCTTGGAATGTCTTCTTTCCAAAAAGGGGTCATTTGGGGGGTATTTGTACTTTTCTGGCATGTTAGGGTCTCAAGAAATGAGATAGGCCGTCAGTACTTCAGGTGTGATCAATTTTCAGATATTGGCACCATAGCTTGTGGACTCTATAACTTTCACAAAGACCAAAAAATATCCACCAATTTGTACTTATTTTTACCAAAGATATGTAGCAGTATAAATTTTGGCCAAAATGTATGAAGAAAAAATACTAATTTGCAAAATTTTATAACGGAAACAAAGAAAAATTCATTTTTTTACAAAATTTTCAGTCTTTTTTCTCTTATAGCGCAAAAAATAAAAAACCCAACAGTGATTAAATACCACCAAAAGAAAGCTCTATTTGTGTGAAAAAAAGGACAAAAATTTCATATGGGTACAGTGTTGTATGACTGAGTAATTGTCATTCAAAATGTGAGAGCACCGAAAGCTGAAAATTCGTCTGGTTAGGAAGGGGGTTTAAGTGCCCAGTTGTCAAGTGGTTAAAAAGCCCATTAACTGCACTCTATGTTAGCCTATGTGTTCATGTACACATAGCGTTTTTTAGCTTTAATGAGCAGTGGAGTTAATGGGCTTTTTTCTGAACGCAAGAAATTTGCGTTCAAAGTGCAGTTTTTCGGCAGAAAAAAACACGAAACGCCGAAAAACGCTCAAACGCTGGCCGCTAGCGTCTTTTATCGTTTTTTGGTTCATTGAAAAAAAAAATTGAAAAAAAAAAACGAAAAAACACTACACTGAAAAACGCTAATAAAAGCTAGCTTTTTCTGCTGGTTTAAAAACGACCGTTTTTGAGCTTCTGTGTACATGGAGCCTTAGGCTTCAGTGTGTGTGTGGGGGGGGGGGGGGGGGGTGCACTCCAATACAGCAGGTGAGTTACTGACCAGATCACGAGGTAAAAACAGGGAAAAATGCCTAAAAAAGAAAACGAATGCAGTCCCCACATCTAATGATTGGTACGCTGCAGTGTATATATTTTTTTTAATACCACTTTAATGAATGCCCCACCATGGTAGCTATAAACAGCTGGTGGGGCACCATGAAAAAAACAATTCCACCAGCTGCTTATAAAAGCGTTACTCAAAATTCACACAATCTCCACCTAATGCCATGCACACATGGTCGGAATTTCCGATGAAAAAAGTCAGACGGAATTTTTCATCAGATATTCCGACCATGTGTGTGCCCCATCAGACTTTTTCCGTCGGAAATTCCGGCGGAGTTAGAAAGAGAACATGTTCGGAAATTCCATTCGTCTGTATGGAACTCCGATGGAGAAAAAAACACACCTGCTCAGAATCAAGTCGACGCATGCTCTGAAGCATTGAACTTAATTTTTCTTGGCTCGTCGTAGTGTTGTATGTCACCGCGTTCTTGACAGTCGGAATTTGGTGTTATGCAAGACAGCTTGAACAGAATTCCGTCGGAAAAATCCGTCAGAGTTTATCCAGACGGAAAATCCGTTCGTGTGTACAAGGCATAAGATTCAATTAGAAAATAGTATGAATTTTGGGTAAAAGGTATGTGAATCTTGCATGAAAACAATGACAAATAAATCCCAAAATTTTTTCATAAATCAACATGGTTTGATCTAATGTGGAAGTGTAAAAACAATATGACAGCAGTTAAAACTAAGGATTTAACCTCTTAAAGGAAACATGTACACTGAAAATCAGCATCCTTGATGTCAGTGCAGCCCCAACAGTGCCCTTCAGTGCTGCCAATTAGTACCCATCAGTGCTGCCAATCAGTGCCCATCAGTCCTCTCTGTCAGTGCCGTCTATCCCTGCTGCCTATCAGTGCCCATCATTGTCGTCTATCAGTGCCACATATCAGTGCAGCCTCGTTAGCGCACATCAGTGAAGGAGAAAAATTATTATTTCGAAAATTTTATAACAGAAACCCTTTTTTTTCAATTTTTTTTTTTACTTTTTTTAATTTGTTTAACAAAATATTTAATAACCAATGGTGATTAAATACCACCAAAAGAAAGCTCTATTTTTGTCTCAAATATTGTAAAAATTTTGTTTGGGTACAGCATTGCATGACCGCGCAATTATCATTCAAAATGCGACAGCACTGAAAGTTGAAAATTGGCCTGGGCAGGAAGGGGGTGAAAGTAGGCAAGTGGTTGAAGAACAAGAATACCGTATTTCCCGGTGTATAAGACGACCCCCTAATTTTAAATTTTTTAATTTTTTTTTGCCTGTACTCACCTTATAAGACGACCCCCCTTCCGAGGCTTCCGACGCTTCATATTTCTTCCTTCTTGCTGGACGCGGAGCCATATTCTTCTTCCTTCTTGCTGGAGCCAATCACGGCGAGCGATGTATTCTATTAATGAATACAAAGCCTGCTTGGATTGGCAGAGGCTGTGACATCATCAGCCCGCGCCTCTCTGACTCTCAAATCCAATCCGAGCAGGCTACTGTATGTAGAGCCTGCTTGGATTGGCAGAGGTTGTTACTCAAATCTGAGCAGGCTCTGTATTCATTTGAATACATCGCTCACTGGGATTTGCTAAACGGTATATACTGTATGTAGCCGAAGCTACATACAGTATTACCGCACATCCATCAGGCATCCAAGCTGCTGACCCGGCGTATAAGACGACCCCTGCTTTTTGGCCATTTTTTAACTACTTGCTTACTGGGCACTTAAACCCCCTTCCTGCCCAGGCCAATTTTCAGCTTTCAGCGCTGTCACGCTTTGAATGACAATTGCGCGGTCGTGCGACGTGGCTCCCAAACAAAATTGACGTCCTTTTTTCCCCACAAATAGAGCTTTCTTTTGGTGGTATTTGATCACCTCTGTGGTTTTTATTTTTTGCGCTATAAACAAAAATAGAGCGACGATTTTGAAAAAAACACTATTTTTTACTTTTTGCTATAATAAATATCCCAATTTAAAAAAAAAAAAAATTTTTTCCTCAGTTTAGTCTGATACGTATTCTTCTACATATTTTTGGTAAAAAAAAAAATCGCAATAAGCGCTTATTGATTGGTTTGCGCAAAAGTTATAGCGTCTACAAAATAGGGCATAGTTTTATAGCATTTTTATTAATAATTATTTTTTTACTAGTAATGGCGGCGATCAGCGATTTTTATTGTGACTGCGACATTATGGCGGACACATGGGACACTTTTGACACCATTTTTGGGACCATTGTCATTTTTACAGCGACCAGTGCTATAAAAATGCACTGGTTACTGTAAAAATTACACTGGCAGGGAAGGGGTTAACACTAGGGGGCGAGGAAGGAGTTAAGTGTGTAACCTGGGAGTGATTGCTACTGTGTGGGGGAGGGGACTGACTGGGGGAGGTGACCGATCTGTGTCCCTATGTACAAGGGACACAGCATCGGTCCCCTCTCCCTGACAGGACGTGGATCTCTGTGTTTACACACAGAGATCCACATCCTTGTCTGTGTACCGGCCGATCGCGGGTACCTGGCGGACATCGCGGCCGCCAGGAACGCGCATCGGCATCTCAGTGATGTGCCGGCGGCGCTCGCGCGCCCCCCAGTGGCCGGAATAGCCGAGGCCGTCTATTGGCGGCCTCCCAGGTTTATAGAGCCACCTTGAGGCCGTCATTTGTACATGGCCCGGCTCTCAAGTGGTTAAAGTGTAAAAGGTTGTATTATTATTCGACAGAAAATACGGTATGCACAAATAGTGAGGAAGAACAGCAAATATTGGCAGATTAGGAACCTTTTGCTGCATTTCAAACTATAATTCAAGTATCCGACTCTCCTATTAATAGATACCGCACAGCAAGCTTGTGAAAACTTGTGCAAATTTCATAGGCGTTGGAAATCACCTGTGCGTTATCTAACTGCACACAATTCAAATCATAAGTGCGTAATTCACACAATCAACAGAAATGACTTTCATCAACAAGCTTCCAATCAAATTCCCCCAAGAGTTCCATTTCTTCCTTCCTGTGCTCTGTGATTATACACGGCTGATTGCAGCAATGAGAGGACAGGTGTATTTCCTGTGTTCATTGAATTTATATCTGGTCTTCTCATTTATCTCAGTTTACTGCTGTCTATGGCTGTCCTTTGATAGACTGAAATGTGACGGTTGCATGCTCGATTTTTTGGTCGTAAACGGAATGAGCTTATCAAGAGTAAATTGTCGGAATGCATTCTAATTATGGGCAAGGTTTGGTTAAATGAATGGTGGTGATTATTAGGCCTCGTTTTAGTGCCCAATACAAAAGCTAAGTTGTCCAGATGGCACCATTAAGATCCCAGTCTGCAATGTAATCTGACATTAGAGAACATTTGGAATTTGTTCGCTATAGATCTTACTTACCTACTGCATCTACAGCTTGTAAAGGTCTTGGTTGCAGGACATGCGCCCATTATTCTCCATATCTTGCCTCCTTCTCCAGCTTTGGGTTATCATCATTACCATATAGCATCATTATCTCCCATGGCACTGTGCAAAGTAATAGATGGGTATAAAAGAAAGCTTTGTACAGGTAGTTTTACAAAAAAGCTTAGCAGAGGTGATACAATATCTAAAATGATGCAAAGACTAAGCAGCCCATAGATAAGTCTTTTTTTTTCCATTGAACCAGCGGATTAAACAGAAAAAAAAGGAACCTGATTTCCAGGGCTGTCTTAATGCATGGGCACTCCTGGCCACTGCCCAGGAGCCCCAAGTGCATGGGGCCCCCAAGATAATCTTATATATGCCAACTGTTCCGGATTTTCAATCTTTTTATTAAGCTGTCCTGGGATGGCCGTGTCCTTGGCCGCATCGCAGAACTGTGCCCTCCTGATCCCAGTATTGTGCCCTCCTGATTCCCCCCATACTGTGACCACCTGACCCCTCTAGTACTGTGCCCTTTGTGTCCACCTGAATGCCATTGGAATTGACCTTTGGCAGCTGGGTTTACAGAATGGCATCCAACGGGAACTCCGTTTGTGTTGGGCGACACGAACATAAGGTGTCATGTTCGTGTGCTGTGGCGGGAGGTCTATGGGGTCTTTGAAGGCGGTGCCAAAAAAGAATGGAGGTTTAGGGGGGGTTGGGCCCATCTGGAGGTATGGGTGCCCTTCCCTTACTAACAAGACAATGGGAACAATGGTTTTTGGTAGTTGGTTGTATCTGAAGGAGGTTAATGGAAATTGTCCCTTGAGCTGGCGTAATATGCGGCGAGGGGCCTTCATGGGGTGTACAGATACAACCAGTGATAGAATAGTTGCCCTTCAAAGATCTCTAGACTGGGCAGGTTGTTAAACTGAAGTTTTATTAGGTTTAATTGGCTATAAAAATTTATTATATGCATTACATTGGATGTTTGAGAATTTTTTGTATTTTCATTGTTGTTTGTTATAATAAAAAAGCTGCTATGGCCATTTGACTCCAAAAAGGAATGTGTCGTCTGGTCAATTTATAGAGTTTAAGGAATAGGTTTAGATAGTTTTTGGGATAAATAAACGGAGCCTCAGTAATCTGCACATCCATTAGTCATGTATTTTATTGAAAAGTACTAACAAATTTATGATTAATTCTATCAACTATTTGTACATTAATTCTTGAGAGTAGGTGCATAAATTGGGGCAGGCTGATAAGGATCCTAATGCATTACTTTGCCCAGCGGCCCATGATGCTATTAAGACAGCCCTGCTGATTCCCCTATCCACAAGTGGATGGGGGAATCCTCCTCTGTTTTTTTTTTTGGTATTCTGAGAGCAAGGAGACTTCCCCACTGGCAAAATACACTGATCAGCACTGCAGGCTATGGTCTGTTCACACCCCAGAGTAGTACAGTGTTACTATGGTGACACTGAACTACTCTGATGAAAGTATGCAAAAAAAAATAGGGAAAAATACAAAAAAATGGTTAAAAAAAAAGTTATAAAAATTCAATAACTATAATAAACATTTTTTTTTTAACATACTGTCACCAGTGTCCCTGATCACCACCACACCTGTCGTATGATGATGCTGCACTGCACTGGTGACAGTATATAAAAGAAAATTGGGAAAAAAAACACATATTATTCAATTTCTTTATTTTCCAAAAAAATAGTGACAAAGAAATACAACTTCAAAACTTGCCATGCCTCTTACTAAATACATTTGACTGTCTATTTTCCAAAAAATGGGGAATTTGTACTGTCCTGGCATTTTAAGGACCTCAACCCTGAGATGACTTGATGAACTCATCAATATTCAATTATATATTTTAGTTTGCAGACGCTCTAACTTTCAGCCCTGGTTCACATTAATGCAATTTGGCATGCGATTTGACATGTCAAATCGCATGTCGAATCGGCAGCAATTGCCAGCAATGGCAGCATCCGAATCGTGCGACGCATTTGCAGTGCCGCACTGATTCCCAAAAGTAGTTTCTGTACTATTTTTGCCGATTTCGGGGGGCGATTTCCATTGACATCTGTGCAGAAACCTGCACAGATGTCTCTGAAATCACCCTCCCGAAGTCGGGACTGACATGCAGGAATTTCATTCCCGCAGTCAGTGTGAACCTAGACTTACAGAAACCAATTACCGGTAATATACACTTATTGGGATTTTTTTTTACCAAACACATGTAGCAGAATAGATTTTGGGCTAAATTTATGAATAAATTTGATTTTATGGATAGATTTTATAACAGAAATTAGAAATTAGAAAATATTGTTGGAAAATAGCTAGAGCAGGGAAGGGTTAGACCCACTATTAGGTTTTTATTGCTGTTTAAGAGTCGAAAACCACCCCAACCATTGTCACCGAGACAGAAAGAAATAGGAATTCCAAAATGTTACAGGGGCCACACTGTTCTGGAACTATTTCAACTTTGTCAAGATTTAAACTTGATATTTGATATCCCGGACAGGAAGTGAAGGTAAATTCTTGGAATGGGACACAGACCGCAAAAAAATAGATAATAGGGGTGTAGCACATGGACCCTTTTCCCTACCTTTGGCTCACTTGCAGGAAAAAGGCACACCGTACTATATGCCCGTACCCTCCTGGTTGAGGAGGTTAAGCGGTGTTATGTATTTGGGTCCCACAGCTAGGTTCTTACGTCAGTTGGTTCTCATCTCCTAGGACAGTGATGGCGAACCTTGGCACCCCAGATGTTTTGGAACTACATTTCCCATGATGCTCCTGCACTCTGCAGTGTAGTTGAGCATCATGGGAAACATAGTTCCAAAACATCTGGGGTGCCAAGGTTCACCATCACTGTCCTAGGATATAGGGACAAGTCTCTGTTTCCCCCCAAGTAATTCCAATGTCCACGCCACTCTAAACTCCAACATTGAGTTTATTTTCTCAATGTTCAGCAGATAGGAAAAGGTGGATGAGAGACAGGACAGCAAGGTTTTGGGAGGTTAGTCCAAGCACAATGGATAGCACAATCACTACTCTATCCCTGAGTAGGTTTAGCTCACCCGGATAGGCTCCTGCAAAGGGGATCCTAGCAGCCGAAGTGATGCTCGAACGATTAATCAGGTTCTTTTCCTAGATACGATCGAGAGACCCTCTGCCACAGAATCTATCAGACCCCGAACCTCTCAGCTTTTGGTACATAAGTACAGGTGCCAGCAACAGCACATTACTAGGCCCTTAGTGGATAGATGAATCCCTCCAGAAAGTTACCGGGCCCCTTCCTTCACCGTGAACTCTCACCGGTCCATCAGAAAGGCCCTCCCCCGGCCTCCTTTTCTTAGAAGCGGGCTCCCTCGCGAGGGACACCCTGGGATTCCTCTTCCCAGAAGTGGGCTCCAGCTAAAGGTGCTGGGCCCAGTGTTGAAGATGCAGCCCCAGGACTAAAGGTGCCTGGGACTGATGCACACGTGGCCCTATGGCCTGGAGGGCCATGCGCCACGCACTTGGACTCTAACTTCTCTCCTCCTCCGAAAACCCCTCCCAGGCGGCGTCTGCCCCTTATGTATCCTCTCCCAGCATGCACAGCGGGCCAAACACGCCCACTGTACCACTGCCGAGAGAGGACACCCCAAGGCACAGCACTAGTACTGATGGTTCAACCCTGACCCGTCATGGCAGTGCCACCTACAGGCCACAGGGAACTGCACACCAGTATACCACCTGGAGAAATAAAATAGCGCAACCTATAAATTGAGAACGGTCTGAGCCTAACTACTATCTCAGACCAGCCCCTAAATGTGGGTATATAGCACCCCTAAATGGGGTGGGCGCTACAGGAGTATTAACCTTTCTCTATTCTATCCAAAATTAAAGCAATAAACTTCCATTCCAATAAACTTCCATTTCTCTTTTTCACATCAGGCTTGTAGGCCACTATATTTAACCACTTGCCGCCCGCCCTATAGAGGATTGACGGCGGGAAAGTGGTTTCAAAATCCTGACTGGACGTCATATGACGTCCTCAGGATTTTGAGCCGCTGCGCGCCCCCGGGGGCGTGCATCGTGGCGATCGTTGCTGCGGGGTGTCAGTCTGACACCCCGCAACACCGATCTAGGTAAAGAGTCTCCGACGGAGACTCTTTACCACGTGATCAGCCGTGTCCAATCACGGCTGATCACAGTGTAAACAGGAAAAGCCGGTCGTCGGCTTTTCCTCACTCGCATCTGTTAGACGCGAGTAGAGGAGAGCCGATCGGCTGCTCCTCTGACAGGAGGGGGTTTGTGCTGATCCATTATCAGCACAGCCCCCCCGAGGATGCCCACTGGACCACTAGGGATGCCACTGGACCACCAGGGATGCCACTAGACCACCAGGGATGCCCACCATAAGGTATGCCACCCTAGACCACCAGGGATAATGGATGCCAATGCCAAATGGATGCCAATCAGTGCCACAATGGATACCAATCAGTGCCCACAATGGGCACCACTGATTGGCAGGCATTATTGTTTGGCACTGATTGGCATCCATTAGTACAGTACAGTGCCACCTATCAGTGCCCATCCGTGCCACCTATCAGTGCCCATCCGTGCCACCTATCAGTGCCCATCCATGCCACCTATCCGTGCCCATCAGTGCCCACCCGTGCCGCCTATCTGTGCCCACCCGTGCCGCCTATCTGTGCCCACCCGTGCCGCCGATCGTTGCCCACCCGTGCCGCCGAACGTTGCCCATCCGTGCCGCCGATCGTTGCCCATCCGTGCCACCTCATCGGTGCCCATCCATGCCGCCTTATCCGTGCCCGTCAGTGCAGCCCCATCAGTGCCCATTAGTGAAGGAGAAAACTAACTTATTTACAGAGTTTTGTAACTGAAAAAAAAAATTTGGTCTTTTTTTTATTTTTTTTCAGAAAATAAAAATCGCAGAGGTGATCAAATACCACCAAAAGAAAGCTCTATTTGTGGGAACAAAATGATAAAAATTTAGTTTGGGTACAGTGTTGTATGACCGCGCAATTGTCATTCAAAGTGCAACAGCGCAGAAAGCTGAAAATTGGTCTGGGCAGGAAGGTGTATAAGTGCCCAGTATGGAAGTGGTTAAGCAGTCAAATATAAAATCCTCCCTGGGCATTTCACAGTAGGAAAACCTGCTTAATGTTTTATCAATGTTATATTCATTAATTCTGCAGCTAACTTAAACCCCTTATCCACCTATACAGTATTTATTACGTTTTTTTTATCTAATACAATTTAAAAAAAAATCTAATTTCTTCATAAATTAAGGCCAATATGTATTCTGCTACATATTTTTGGTAAAAAAATCCCAATAAGTGTATATTGATTGGTTTACACAAACGTTATAGCGTCTACAAACGATGGGATAGATTTATGTAGTTTTTATTTATTTATTTATGTATTTGTACTTGTAATGGCGATCAGCGACTTAAAGCGGGACTGCAACATCGCGGCAGACAAAATGGACACTAAGTGACACCTTTGACACTTTTTTGGGGACCAGTGACACTAATACATTGATCAGTGTTAAAAATATGCACTGTCACTGTAATAATGACACTGGCTGGGAAGAGGATAACACAGGGGCGATCAAAAAGTTAAATGTGTTACTAGGGAGCGCATGCTAACTGTGTGGGGGATGTTTTTACTAATGGTAAGGCAGGGATCCAAGTTCCTTCTTAGCAGAAACACAAGATCTCTACCTTCCCTACTGACAGAACAGCGATCTGCCTTGTTTACATAAGCAGACCGCAGTGCTGCCTCTCTCAGGAATGACCGCCGGTAGCGCACCCCAGACCTAGAAGTGCGCAATCATGTACCTGTACGTGGTTTTGCA
The DNA here is from genome assembly GCA_029206835.1 of Rana muscosa. NCBI lineage: Eukaryota > Metazoa > Chordata > Amphibia > Anura > Ranidae > Rana > Rana muscosa. The sequence continues at coordinate 1,139,626,665 of CM055116.1, read as the reverse complement.
CAGGAGAGCTGCCTTGCTGTCATATATGTACAGTATAAGGTTGGCAAGCGGCTAATTAAAAAGCTGTCTTTGAGCTCCAGTTAAAGTATTAAATACAAAAATGTAATGTATTGCAGCTTAATAATTCCCAGATGTGGTGGCTTTATTTGTTTTCTTTTTTGTTGTCTTTCCCTTATTTTCTGCTGTGCACTGGTTCAAATAATGTGGTGAGGGGGGGCTTATGGTGTGTGGTTTTTATTCAGGGGTTGGGCTTGGCCCCTTAGTTCCAGTGAAGGGAACTCTTAAGGCGTCAGCATACCAAGACATTTTGGACAATTTCATGCTCCCAACTTTGTGGGAACAGTTTGGGGATGGCCCCTTCCTGTTCCAATATGACTGTGTGCCAGTGCACAAACAAGGTCCATAAAGACATGGATGAGCGAGTTTGGGGTGGAGGAACTTGACTGGCCTGCACCTCATCCCGATAGAACACCTTTGGGATGATTTACAGCGGAGACTGCGAGCCAAGCCTTCTCATCCAACATCAGTGCCTGACCTCACAAATTCGCTTCTGGAAGAATAATCAAACATTCCCATAGACACTCCTAAACCTTGTGGACAGCCTTCCCAGAAGAGTGGAGGCTGTTATAGCTGCAAAGAGTGTGTCAACTCAATATTGAACCCTACGGACTAACACTGGGATGTCATTAAAGTTCATGTGCGTGTAAAGGCAGGCGTCCTAATACTTTTGGTAATATAGTGTATCTTCAGACATCTCTTAGCATGCAAGCTACATAAAAAGTAATATCTGGTGCTAACTCCACTATAAGGAGGATCTGTCACTGTTAAAATACCTTGATCATTAATCTGTTTGATAAAAGTTCTTACATTTGTAGAGCTCTATTTTTTAGTTTACCAGTCTATGGTGTGGTTTTGTAATTCTTCTTTGTTCCTCCGTTCAGCAAGGACTTTTCTACCCTCCCTCATTCCTCCTAAGGGAACCAACTCCTCCTCCTGTCCACTCCGCCTCCGCACAGCATTCATTTATTTAATGATGGGCAGCGAAGTATCATGCCGCGTACACACGATCATTATTCACGGCGGTTTATAAACCGCCGTGAATAATGACATTTTAAACGAGGGAACAGCTTGTTCCCCACACACGGTCATTTTTCCCGTCATTTTTTAAAATGACGAGAAAAACGATCGTCTATGGGCTCCATAGGGAAACACTGCCGCGGAAGAAATGTCAGGAAAAACGACGAGAAAAATTAGAACATGTTCTAATTTTTCTCGTAGTTTTTAATGCCGTTTTTCACGTCGAGAAAAACGACATAAAGCCCACAGACGATCGTTTTTCTCGGCGAAAGGAAAAAATGCAGTTTTTCTCGTCGAGAAAAACGGTCGTGTGTACGCGGCATCAGAGTGATGAGAGAAGTTGTAAAAATGCCTCTTTCTGCACAGGCTATTTATAAGTGATGTCTATAATTCTGTGACAGGTCCTCTTTAATATTGCATGGATCTATACAGATGGAATATAAGAATAGAGCAGATGACAGCTCAGTATAAGACTATAGCCTCCATCTTTGTGTTTACTCATGGACTGCGCTGTGTAAATATTACATCAATGCCTTTAATCTCCGGGAGCCATTTGGTTTGACTGACAGCTAGCATACAATAGATCAACCTGCTTACTGACTCCATTGTGTTATAGGGATGTCCTGCTGAGTGCATGTTATGTTCTGTAGGCAGGTAAAAGTAGAAATAGGTGGGTGTGTAATGGATACAAACATTGATTAATTGTAATATGGCTAGGACACCCTGGAATATAAAATATGTCAGCGTTGGTCATTGTGACCTTACATCGATCGAATTCTGAATGTGCGTTTTGTGATCCGATGGTGTCACCATTGATTTTGAAATGCGATCAACCAAGCCTTCAATTTCACCTACAGAAAAAGACATTTTCATGGCCAGGAATATTCTTCTTTTCTTTCCAGGTCACAGCTCATGCGCATTTCTTTTTCGATTACCGTATATACTTGAGTATAAGCCGAGTTTTTCAGCACATTTTTTTGTGCTGAAAATGCCCCCCTTGGATTATACTCGAGTCACCTTTTTGCCTCTGATCTCCCGGATTTTGGGGAACCCGTAGCGGCCAGCCGTAAGTCCCATGGACCCCAAACTTGTCACACATGTAGCCGCACTCTTTCTCTACAACTGTGCAAAGTTTGTTGTCCGCGGGACCTACGGCCGGGCAGCAGCGATTTTTCAAAGCTGGGCACCCCTTCCATAGACTCCCATGTTAAACGGTAATTTCTCCTGTGATTTTGGGGACCCGGTACTGGCCGGCCCTAGGTCCCCTGGACCCCAAACTTGGCACACATATAGCCCCATGTCTCCTCTACAATTGTGCAAAGTTTGTTGTCTGGGGGGCCTACGGCCAAGGAGCACAGATTTTTCAAAGCCGGCGCCCCATCCATAGACTCCCATGTTAAACGTCAGTCTAGTCATGGGCACAGTGAGGCATGGGCACAGTGAGGCACAGTGAGGCATGCACATGGACACAGTGAGGCATGCAGATGGACACCCTAGGCTTATACTCGAGTCAATACGTTTTCCCAGTTTTTTGTGGTAAAATTAGGTGCCTCGGCTTATATTCAGGTCGGCTTATACTCGAGTATATACGGTATATTTCTTGCATGATTCTCCCATCATTGATTAGAAATTCATACATTTTTCCCATAAATTTGCAACATCCCCGATCACTCAAATTTGATGGCCACACGAAAACTGGCCGTTGCTGCAGCCCACTTATAGTGCGAAATTCAAAAGAAAATTCTTAGTTACGATTTTCGTAAGAATATTCTTCTGGAATTCGACCCATGTATGGCCGGCTTTAGAAAAACTGAAAGCAGTTTATAAAAGTCTCAAAAATATTGGGTTTTCATGTCTGATCATTTTGCTGAATATCAACAGTCAAATCTTATCCTCATTTTAAAGCAGATGAGTGAAATCTAAGCTCATTGCAACATTTGAGTGGATGAACAAGGCAAAATTAAGCCTTTTGTCTGGTATAATCAATTAAAGCTGAACTCCAAAAAGCTTGAAAACTCGCCTATGCATTGGGGTTTCCCCACACTTGAAAGGTTATCTGGTCGTTTAGGTCTAGGATAAGGTCTCTCAACATTTTTACCTTGGAGGAACCCTTGGCAAAGATTTTTGAGATTTCAGGGAACCCCTATCACTATCACTATTCAATGTCCCTTTTGTTTTAGCAAGAGCCATGTTATTAGCCTCCCTTGGGCATCACCCTTGGTCTTTTGACCGCCCACGGAAGTGGGAGGGTTTTCCAAGCCCTTCTGGGAGGTCCCTGTTTGCTTGATTAGTGGTGCATGTGTGTATGTGTGTGTATGTGTATATATATATATATATATATATATATATATATATATATATATATATACACATATATATATACACACACATGGACAGCTGAGGGAGGCAACACTGCTGGGCTCTGAGGAAGAAGGTAATCCTTCGAAACGCGTCAGAGGGCAGTGGCCCTCGTCATTTCCTCTGACCATTTGGAGTGTATCCGGTTCTGACTAATTGCTGCTACTTGTGGAAACTATTTACATTGTGAGCCATTCACCTACGTTTGTGGGTAGTTTTCTTTTATATCCATTTTTAATAAAATCCATCCAAAGGATAATGCACTAGGCTGGTGCGCCCTTTCTTTCTTTTTCTCGGTAAACCCTGAAATAATTTAAGATCTACAGTTCACGGAGCATCTGTGTGTTCCGTGAAGCCCTGGTTGAAAAACCCTGGTCTAGGGGAATAGAAAAGTAGATTTACTACCCAATCCTCCTTTCCTCTGCACTGCTAGACCAGTCCACACAGCACCTTCTCCCCAATGCTCCGACGGTCTAAGGTCCTGACTTTATCAGGGTCAATAGTCCTACAGAACGTGAGGATGTCAAGGGACAGTTCACCACTGGAGCATGGGGACCACCATCTGTTGAAGAGCCAAAGATATCAAATAAGTAAAAATACAGAACAAGCTGGTATCTTCAAGGCTGGAGGACCATAAAGTGTGGGCACCCCCCCCCCCCATTTTGTTCAATTGTTTTTATAAACATTTATTCAAAGAATGGTTTATGGGGCCTATAACTTATAAAGGAAATAATGTAAAACGAATTCTTGTTATTTCAGGATACAGCGGGACAGGAGAGATATCGCACTATTACAACAGCATATTACCGAGGAGCAATGGGGTTTATTTTAATGTATGACATCACCAATGAAGAATCATTCAATGCAGTACAGGACTGGTAGGTTTACCAAATCCATTTCTAAATGTATTTTTAGTTTCTGTTTTTTCGCATTCTGCCTGGCTTATACTCAATTCAAATGACCAACGGCTCAATTTATGAAGCTTTACAAGGATCTATATTTTTTATGACTGTAAGTTTCAAATCTCATTGGACCCAGCTGAAAATAACTGTCGCTTTTTTTGTAAGTAAGGCTCCTTATCCTAATGTTTTAGCTTTATGAACTGAGCCTAAAGAGCTTTTTCCTCTGACACTTTGAGGATTATTTACAAGACCCCTTTCACACTGGGGCGGCGGTAAAGCGGTGCTAGTCTTAGCGGCGTTTTACCGTTGTTTTAGCGTGCTTTTCGCCCGCTAGCAGGGCGCTTTTAACCCCCGCTAGTGGCCGAAGAAGGGGTTAAAAGCGCCAGTGTTGCGGCGCTTCCAAAGCGCTTTTCAAGAACTTCGGAAGCCCTGCCCATTTTTTTCAATGGGCAGTGGCGGTGTAGGAGCACTGTATACAACGCTCCCGCACCTCCCCAAAGATGCTGCTTGCAGGACTTTTTTTCCCGTCCCACAAGCGCATCGCCCCAGTGTGAAAGCACTTTGGCTTTCACACTGGGGAGGCATGAGAGGAGCTTCTTTAGGCACTTTAAAGGCGCAATGTTTAGCACAAAAACGCCTGAAAAGTGCCTCAGTGTGAAAGGGGTCTAAAGGAATGTTTGGCGGCTAGCCTTTTCTAGGTTCACACTGCCCTGCTGTGCTTTGGGCAAGGCACGGCCATCCTGTGGTTTTCGTGCAGGCAATAGATTTCAATTATGTCCTGCGGTTTTCGTGAGCTTTCAGAAGTGCACCAAATCCGTGGGTCAGAATGCACAGCTAACCTGCACAAAAACTGTGGGTGAGCAGCAGTTTGCCAAACAGCGGGGCCATGTGACGCAACCCTAAAGCAGCGAGCATCCTAACAGGTGACATGGAAAAGCAGTGAAAGCGGATCTTCGCCCTAAATATTGTCATGTTGTCCTGCCTCCTCCCCACTCCACTTCTCATAATCGGACATTTAAACTAATTTCTTTTATTTGTACTGCAAGGCAGCAGTTCTGCTTTTCTCACCTAGACACGAATTGCTTCCCCCCCAGGGTCCTGTGTGTGTGCAGATGTGTCAGAGGTTTTCCTGACCATCTTTGCATGCGCAGGGTTTCCCACGCATGCGCAAAGACGACTATTAGGGAAAACCCAAACTTTTACTATCTTTTTTTTTTTACTTTCAAAATATTTTATTTTCATAAGATAAATAATACAGAACATTACATCATGTTATATAAAAATAAATTAAAGTAAAAAAAAAAGATTATGTTTAGGAATAAACAAACATTAGTCAATAAATGGATAAAATAATAAAAACATCCTAGAAAAAAGGATAGATTCATGTAAGCAATCAAAAGTTTGTCAGGGGGAGATCTCTTCATCCTTATAATATAATGGAAGGGAAACCCTCTCTCCTTGGTAACCTGGAGCCCCTTATCGGGAACTAACTGCTCCAGGCATAGAAACCTCCTTCTGACTCTTAGGCCCCGAGAAGATTATCAGGGCCACAAGGCCGAACAAAACATTTGATAGTATCCCATTAAATCTAAATAAAAGAGACATTAATATGTAATGGGAATCTAGAATTCCCAGAAAAAGAGTTTCCATAAATCCTTTTTAGAAGGAAGAAAAGAAGAGGAAAATGAAGACAGTGGGTAAAAAAGAGGACGGAGGGAAAGGGATGGGTATGTGTCCAACTTAATGTTGAATAGAAGGTAAAAGAGCATCTTCACCAATCGAAATCCCCATATATTTGGCCCAAGGTTCCCATATTTTTTCGAATTTGGGAATGGTATTAGATAAGATGCTAGCTAATTTTTCCTGAGTTAGTATCCAAGATATTTTGGTTTTGGCATCTGACAGGAAAGGTTTTGTTTTTTTTCCATGATTTGGCAATTGTGATTTTGGCGCCTGTAAAGATAAAGTGTATCAATTTTTGTGTAACCTTTGGTATGTGAGGAATATGAGCGTTCAAAATGGCTACTGGTAGGGACCTAGGGACTTGAAAACCTGTTACCTTAAAAATTAATAAAAATATTTTTCTCCAGAAGGGGTGAACTCTGGGGCACTCCCACCAAATATGAGGCATAGAGCCGTAAAGTTGGCAACCTCTGAAACACGTTGGATCTGATGCTGGATGCCAGTCTGGAAGGAGTTAGATACCATCTGGTTATAACTTTAATATTTGCCTCCATAAAGAGACATTAAGAATCCCTTTGAAAGATTTAGAGAAGGCTAAGTGCCAGGTATCCAAATTCCAACAAAACTGGGCGTCTTTTTCCCAAGCACCTGTACTATCTTTATGCGTGCACAGATGTGCCAAAGGGCTCTGCCAGAACCCAAAGGCCAAGCAAAATTGCCAATGCACACCTTCCTTGAAATGGCTGAAGAGTAAATGGGTGCTGCCCATCCACCGGCTGGGGACTGGAATGTCTCAAAGCAAGAAATATGTTGCCAAGCACACCAAGGAACTCCATTAAAAAGAGTCCAACACTTTATTGAAGCCCACATCAAAGCAGACGATAGCAAGAGGTCCTGCGTGACTCTGAAACGTCACTATATTCCGCTGTGATGTGATTGTTCAATAAAGCGTTGTACCCATTTTTATGGCGTTCCCTGGTGTGCTGACGACATATTTCTTGCAATGGCCAAGCAGAACCCTTCAGCACATCTGTACAGCTGCCAATATGGCGGTGCTGGGGGAGGGGCAGAGCCTACTGAGACATGAACTGAAGGTCTGCTATAACTGGATTGTGTTGAATAGCTAACAAAGCAAGAGGGATAATAAGTAAATAACATTCACCGCTATTGCAAAGGCAAACTAATCAAATTGTTTCTTCTATAATTCTAATTTCTTAGGTTTCTTGCAGTAAAAATTGTCCTGCACCAGTGACTTGAAGAAGTACTTTGTGTAAAAATAGCTGTTTTGTTTCCTACTCAAAAAGATCAGCAGCACAGAGAAAAAAAAAAAATGAAATAATGGCAGATTTTCAAGTCCGCACACACGCTTTTTCAAACCAAACAAGTACAAATAAAAGAACTAGCGTGGACTCAAAAAGTCGCCATTTCTTCATATTTTTTGCTGTGCCGCTGCTTTGGAGGAGGAAATAAAAGAGCAATTTATACACAAAGTACTTTTTGAAGTCCTTGGCGCGGGACACCTTTTGCTGGTTAACCCTGTGGATGCTGGAAGGTTGGTGACAACAGTACCAGGCACTTTAATGGGACTGCTGTGCACTCTGCAATTCAGTGATTTTCTCAGCTTTATAAATACACAAAACTGTGGTAATAGCAACAAAACACTGGCAGGTAGGATTTTTTTTCACAGGAGTGATGCTGTTGGTGTCTTCTGTCATAAAACCATCTCCTTCCCTGTCAGTATTTATGTACACTGAACCACACATGCTCAGCTCACCGTACGTTTATGACACATGATCTTGTGACTTCTATGGGCATTTGTGGGAGTGATGTCATTACATAAGTGTGCGCAAGGGGTGTGCCTGGGCACACACTAATCACTACATGTGGTGCCCCCCACCCCACAATGCTGCTGGCTCCCCTCCTCCCCCCCCCCCAGCTGCTGTGGGGAATTTTTCAGGATGGAGAGTGGAGGAAATGGCTAGTAAATATGTAATTTAACAGCAACTTTCTTTTCTAAATGAACACAGTAAACACACTCACTCACTGTGGTCATTCATACCTGAAGCATAGTAAGCTGCGTTTATTATGCTTCAGTTTGTGAATGAACAGGAAGCCTCTCAGCACAGAGCACTTCCCATTCATTCAATGTCCAGTGCAGCTGAGACGGCAGAGAAAGACATATGTGTTTGAGCTTTGGGGTGCACACCCTAAAGCAATAGGCTGCCCACATCTATGCTTCATTACGACCCAGCCAACCAAGCGGCTGAAGAATTGAAACCCGGAAGGAAGATCAAGAGAAGATGGCAGCACCTGTGAGTGAGGAGAGCACTGACAGTGCAGCGCTGGAGGGACTCACTTGCCAGGTAAGTGTGTCATATTGGGCTAATATGCACTGCATAGTAGCAAATTATGGCTAAAAACTCCTAGGGCCCAATTAGAAAAAAAAAATTGTCAGAGGTTTAAATCCGCTTTAACAGCAGCTGCAAGCATTTATGTATCAGCTGATTCCACTGTTCTTTGATGAGAGCGTGCTCACTGCGTACACTCAGCACAGTGAATGAGCTTTCACCGATCAGCTCCCATTCACCGTTAACAATCAGGAGTTGGTGGCCAGGTCTCCCAATTATGTGACTGCCGCAACAGTCAATCACAGTGGTCACGTGATCAGGAAATCTATCTCCACCAGGGATGTGCAGTGAGGTCAGTGGCTGATGGGACACTGTTGTAAACGGCATTCAAACCTCACATGTGAGGTATTGCCGTGATCGTTAGAGTGAGAGCAATAATTCTAGCACTAGACCTCTGTAATTCTAAACATATAACCTGGAAAAAAAATTCAGCAGCAGCAGCAAATTCTCCCTCTTAACTGTGTGAGAAAAACATGGGATTATGGGTAAACCTTATACCCATAAACCCATCTTTTTTCCTTGTAGTTAAGAGGGCTGGGCTGGAAGGGAGCATGTGTCTTTTAGACACATGCCCCCTTCTATGACACTGCAGTGAGAGGAGAGCCTCCACTGCCTCATTTTTATTGGAACGCTTAGACCAATGGTGCTTTACCATTAGTCCAAGGCTCCAAGCTATCCATTGAGCTCAGTGCTTCTGACAAGAAGTCACTGTGAGCTCATCCTCTCAGTATGCTGCAAACAGTGTGTGCCAGCTTGTATTTAAACTGGCTGCTTTGTATGTAGCTTTTGACAGGCTGCGCAAGGAGCCCTGTATCTCCAGAACCATAGGTCCTAGGAGCCCCACATTTAACCAGTGACGGGGTAGGACTTTGGCTACCTGCGACCTCTGTGTCTCTGTGACCCCAGGTCACCGCACTACGACCCAAAAAAGCTCAATAGTTTTTTGTTTTTTTTAGGTTCATGGTAGGTGAGGCTCTGCCTCACCTGCCTCCCCTGACTGCACGTCCCTGATCTCCATCTCCTATCATTCAGAACCCCTTAAAGGGTTGGAGGGAGCCCAGGACCAAGTGGTTAACAAAACAGGAGAAAAAATAAACAAAATAATGTGGAAAATATATGCAGTCCTTTGTGGACTGAACCACTAAACAGTTCAGGCAAACAATTTGTAACCAAAATGGCAGTACAACTTTATGCTATTTTTGACTGAAGTGACAAGGTAATTTGAAGTAGCAGGATGGACAATTTTTCCAAAAAGAACAAATTGCTTACACTAATGCTGCGTACACATGATCAGGCATTCCGACAACAAAACCGTGTTTTTTTTCCGACAGATGTTCGCTCAAACTTGTCTTGCATACACACGGGCACACAAATGTTGTCGGAAATTCCGACCGTCAAGAACGCGGTGACGTACAACACTACGACGAGCCGAAGTTCAATGATTCCGAGCGTGCGTCAAATTGATTCCGACCATGCGTAGAACTTTTGTGCGTTGAATTGTGTACACGCGGTCGGAATTTGCGACCACAACTTTTGTTGTCGGAAAAATTGAGAACCAGCTCTCAAATTTTTGTTGTCGGAAATTCCAACAGCAAATGCCCGATGGAGCATACACATGGTCAGATTTTCCGACAACAAGCTCACATCGAACATTTATTGTCGGAAATTCCGACCGTGTGTACGCGGCATTAGTGTGCTTTTCGGGAAAGTCAATTCACTCCAGAATTAAAAGTAAACTGTTTTTTATTAATTTTAAAAGGACACTTGTCAGGCCATTGAAAGTACTGATGAAAATTTCTGTACGAATGTTAATTCAAAAATCTACTAGTGTCGATAGAGTCCTAAAGCAAGTGTAGCGGGGTCTCCTTTAAGACTCTTGGAACTACATCTCCCAGAGTCCTGTTTGGCACCCAGGGTGCAGTGTTGCCACCGCAGAGACTCATGGGAGGGGCTATTTAAGAAGGAGGCGAGGCGGAGCTCGGCCTCTTTGGACACCGCGCTGCAAGCAACAGCTTCTTCCTGTGCGGATCTGCTGCAGTGCAAGGCCTGAAGCCTGGGGCCTTGCGCAACTTCCGAAGAGCCTTCCATCCCACTGCAGAGCCTGGGTGGCACCTGACTTTGTTTGCTGCGGACATCAGTTGGATCGGGGACCCGATCGTTGCAGACGCTGTGTGTGGAGACACAGCAGGTGGAGGTCCCGGACTGGGAATGCGTCCGGAGTGGTGAGCGAGCGCCTGCTCAATCAAATAGGCTGTACTGTGTTTAGGCCTATAGACTGCCTTGGCCCACCGATCATTTATTTGCTGTTTCCGCTGGAGACCGGTTGCAGGACAGAGTTAAAGGGTCTCCAGCATAGTGTTCCTTGTGACTGCCTATTTTTACAATACTATTCCTGAACATGCACCACCATTTCAAGTTTGCATGCGAAGAAATCTTTATTCAAAAGACTGAGTTTGATTCTATGTCAGGCCTGACCAGGGAGGGGAGATAGAATATTGTTTAGTGCGCCATAGCGCGCATAGATAGCAATAGCTGCACGTGGTGGATTACCGCGCTGTGCTATTGCTATATATATATATATATATTACATCTATTGCTGCAGGGCTATGTAAGCCAGTTATATGTTATGTTTTAACCCATGCCCTTTTAACCTAAAGTAAAGCTGTTATACCTTGCCACTTGCTATCACTGTGTTATCATTACCCATAGTGCTTATACTTAATCTGGGGTTAAAGTGTGTATGTTACCAGGTGTAGATTGCGATAGAAAACATCCCTAGACTAACTGTGCCACAGGGCACTATACAAGATTGCCGGGGGTTGGTGGAGCTGTACTCAGGGCCCGAAAATCAAACCAGCGGCTCTCTTAACTGGGGGTAGCGCTACACAAGTGTAGCGCCCTCCTCACTCCCCTCTCTGCATCAGCTCGTTTCTCTTCTTGTCTAGGGGTACCTTAGAGGGGAGGAAGCGGGGACACCACGCCTGGCCTTCACCACAGGTGTCAGTGCGGTATAAGCAAAGTTCTTTCTATACCTTCGGGTCAGTGTTGTGCACCTAAAACCTCCACGTGAGATTACCTTGAACAATGTCCACCAGAAAAGAGCCCCACACCATTAAAGTCCAACACTCCTTTATTCTTCTCGAGTGAACAGCATAATCAGTTAGACTCCCTTAGAAAACAGAACAGAAAACGAGGTGTGGATGCGAGTAGGCCCAGACACAATGAACTCTCCACTTTCCTCCCTGAAAGTGGGTTGCGGTCTCCGAGTGAGGGGGAATTTCCTTCCAGGCGGTCTCCGGTGGGAGGCTCACCTGTCACTGGCAATCTGCTGCACCGGGTCTTCAAGTGAGGAGCTCCCCCCGGTCCATTACGCCTTCCGGATTCGGGTACCCAATCCCTGGGTTCCCTAGGACCTCCGTCCCTCGCGGAACTCAGTGTTGGGCACTGAGCTCCAGACCTCCATCCGAGTACCTCACCCCAGGCCAAAGGTGCCTGGGATGGAACACGACCTCCGGCTGTCCTCTAGGCCTAGGTCGCCTAGAGGACCGACACGAACCACCGCCCACAGGCTGAAGGTGCCTGGGACTCGACCCCGTGACAAAGATGGCCGGCCTCTTTATACCCTCTCCCAGCAAGCACGGCGGGTTCCCCACCCCACCATAACACTGCCGAGAGAGGACAAAAAGGAGGCCCAGGCACACAGCAATGGCTCAACCTCCAGCCCATGGCGACAGCGCCACCTGCTGGGCTGCAGGGAATTACACATCACTGGTGTCTCTGCCAGTTAAATTTACACCCGGGAAAGTACATACCCGCTACACAAGCAAAGCTGAAAAGCATATTTGCAAAGCACACAGCTCTGCTTCATAAATGTGGCAGGTGACTTTTTTTTTTTAAAGCAGCTTTATGGTTATGATTAGGCCATACTATTGCTTTATAAATAGGCCTACGGGTGTCCTACTGGACATATCTTTGCTGTCAGGTCTTCATGGGTAATTTGAAGCCAAGGGAGTATGAAGTAGTTAATTTCCCTGCTTTGCTCAATAGACACTTATTGAAATAGCTATCACTAGCCGGAAGCTAATGTTATTTTAAGACACAATAGCCTGTGCGATGATCTTTGTGAGTTGATTTTATCATAACAGCCTTTACAATATACTGACGGTATTATGATAGCACCAGTAATGACAGAACACCACCATGTACAGATCAGGCTAAATAAAGTGTGTGCACCTTTGTGAGCGGAGTTATCAGCAGTTCAAAGTGTGATATCCAGAAAATAAGAGCTGAAAAAGAAAAGCATCTGTATGAATTGAGTCTAGTGACTCATAACCTTGTGTAAGCAACCCAAAGCCAGGAGTAATAGGGTGTACGTAGACATCTTTTACCCTTCCTCTAAATATGTTTGCTGGTTACCTTAGGAAAAAGCCAAAGGATGCTATAAAACACAAAGCTGCATGAGTTGGTATTGTTGTCTCATGTTAGCTTTTGTATTAACCGATTCAGGACCTTGGGTGTACCAGGCATGTCTGAGGTGCTCTGTTGATCTTTTTAGGATGAACCTGGCCCCATTCCAGATTTCTCCGAGACTCTCGGGGTCCACGTCTGACTTACAGGAATTCTGAATTTATGATAAAATGAAGCCTGCAAATGTTGTCTGCAAGCTTCATTTATAAATACACTGTACCATTATTATTGTTACAGGGTATTTAGACTTTATTTGCACGTCTAAGAACTTTACTTTGATCTTCAGAAAATGTCAGTTAAAGCAACCTTGCAAATTAAAATAATATGTTTTTATTTAATTAAAACAAATCACAGATTTAACCACTTATTTATTCTTAAAATGAAAACTATGATATAAAAAAAAAAAAATAAACAGAGGAAAAATATCCATCCTTGCTGTGGCCCTCACCTTGCTGCACTGCTCGTTAAGATTAAATTCTCCTTATGTCTAGACTCTAGGGGTTACTGTACAAGTACAAGCAGCTTTACTTCCCTTAGGGCTCCGCACTGGCTGGCTCCAGCGCTCTCCCTCTACACCAATGCTCCAGTCTGTGAAATGAGTCTTGGCGCCATCACATACAATACAGGGACAGTAAACATGTGTTGTATGCTGAGGAGGTTGAACTGTGGCTGGAGGAGTCTGGAGTAGGGGATTTATCACAATACTGGAGATAGCCTGCTGTAGCAAGGAGCAAGGTACCGTATATACTCAAGTATAAACCGAGTTTTTCAGACCTTTTTTTTTTTTAGGGTGAAAATGCCCCCCTCGGCTTATACTCGAGTCAGTGTACCTGAACGGTGCGACACTCCTCCGCACGGTGGCAGCCACTACTATAGGCCGTGGCTTTGGCCTAGTCTTCGGATCCGGCGGCCATCTTGCTCCTCCCGGCCTCTCCACCAGCACTGTATACTGGCCTCCCTGGTGTCTGGCTCCCTCACCGCACGCAGATCCTGCTCCACGGGCTTCCAACCGGGCGGGGGTCTGAATGGAGCGGTGCCCTCCCGCACGGCGGCAGCCCCAAATCCAGACCGCGGCTTCGGCCTAGTCCCGAGCTCCGGCGGCCATCTTGGTACTCTCGGCCTCTCCACCAGCGCTGCATCCCTCCTTTCCTGGCTTCTGCACTCGGGCCTACGGACACTTCCTGCATCCTCCAGGTGAGTGGCGCACAGTGAGGTTGCAATGGGCACAGTGAAGTTGCAACAGGCACAGTGAGGTTGCAATGGGCACAGTGAGGTTGGTCACAGTGAGGTTGCAATGAGCACAGTGAGGTTGCAATGGGCACAGTGAGGCTGCAATGGGCACAGTGAGGCTGCAATGGGCACATTGAGGTGTGCAAATGGGCACAGTGAAGCTGCAAATGGGCATTGTTGACCCTCTTTTCGGCTTATACTCGAGTATATATGGTAAGTATTTACTCCTTAATCCTCTGTCCCTAGACTATACAAACAATAAACCCTATCAGTGCAGGGAGGCCCACTGCAAGGGTGGATTTTTAAAATTTTCCTGGAGTTGGGCTTTAACTACTTCAATACCAGGCACTTTCACCCCCTTTCTCCCCAGGCCAATTTTCAACTCTCAGCGCTGTCACAGTTTGAATCACAATTGCGCGGTCACACAATACTGTACCTAAATAAAATTTTTATAATTTTTTTCACACAAATAGCGCTTAGTTTTGGTGGTCTTTAATCACCGCTGTTTTTTTTTTATTTCCGTATTATTATTATTGTTTGCTAAATAAACTAAAAAAGGCAGAAGATTTAAAAAAAAAAAATATGTGTTTTTCTTTGTTTCTGTTATAACATTTTGGAAATAAATAATCTTTCTTCATAAATTTAGCCCAAAATGTATTTTGCTACATATCTTTGGTGAAAATAACCCAAATCAGTGTATATTATTTAGTCTGTAGGAGAGTTATGCCGCGTACACACGATCAGAATTCCGATGGGCTAAAATCCGATGGAATTTTTCGTCAGAATTCCGATCAAAGCTGTCTTGCATACACACCATCAGAACAAATTCCGACCGTCCAAAACGCGGTGACGTACAACACGTACGACGTCACTATAAAGGGGAAGTTCAAATCCAATGGAGCCACCCTTTGGGCTGCTTTTGCTGATTTCGTGTTACCGCGTGT
Organism: Rana muscosa; assembly: GCA_029206835.1. NCBI lineage: Eukaryota > Metazoa > Chordata > Amphibia > Anura > Ranidae > Rana > Rana muscosa. The sequence continues at coordinate 1,139,611,596 of CM055116.1, read as the reverse complement.
TAGTAAAAGTTTGGTGTTAGCCGATTTGCGCTTAAAATAAATATTACGATATTTTGGAGACCTGGCTTTAAAATAAAATACGAAGATTCATGAGATCACAAGAAACAAAGAAATAAGTTTGTCAGAACTCGGTGCGAATATCCGAAGCAAAAAATTAAATTTGTTCTAGCATTAGAAAGAAGAAAAGAATGCGCTACATTTAACGATGCAATAATTTGCAGCATGACGAATGTGCTATCACCATTACGAATGCTAGCTTTACCAGAACGAGCGCTCCCGTCTCCTAATTTAGTCTAAGCATCCGTGGATTTTTCTCTGATGGAGTTCCACACAGACGATCGGAATTTCCTATCATTTTTTTTTCCATCGGAAAAATTTAAAACAAGTTCTATTTTTTTACACCAATGGAAAAAAGTCAGATGGGGCCCACACACGATTGGAATTTCCAATGAAACAAGACCATCGGACTTGTTTCATCGGAAATTCAGATCGTGTGTACAGGGCATTAGAGAGTCCACAAACTATGGTATATAGAGATGAAAATCGATCACTCCTGATTACTATTCCTATACTAATGGCCTATTTAATTTCTGACCCAAAATACCAGAACAGTATAAATATCCCAAAATGAACCCTTTTTGGAAAGTAGACATTCCAAAGTATTTATTAAGAGGCATGGTGAGTTTCTTACTAGTGACAGTGTGTAAAAAAATAAAGAAGGTTAGTTACATTTTTGTAATTTTTTTTTATTACATTTGTTTTTTTTAAACTATTTTTTCTACATACTGTGACCAGAGTAATTCCGTGCTACCATAGTAACACTGTACTACTCTGGGGAGGTGCTCATGATTGTATTTTATTTTTTTACACACTATGATTGCTTATCAGTAAATATCATGGTTGTAAACAACATTTTTTACTGAATGAAATAGATTCAGTGTGTATTGTTGTAATTAGCTGTGATTGGCCACAGATAATCACATGGTACAGATGGCTGTGATTGACCTTGTCTATACTAGACTTGTACGCAGTGGAAAATTTTATTTCATTTTCATTCGTAAAATACATAATTTTGTTCTGTTATATTCGTTATGTTACGTTAATTTGTTTTCTGACCATTTGTTATTTCTGTCGAGTATAGATATTCGTTATAATGAATCGATTCATTTCATTGTTTAATTGTTTCATTTTTGGATAATAAGTTATTTATGTATATATATTTGTGATAACGAATTGTAATTCAGAAAGTCTTTTTTGTTTATTGAATCTATTAACACACACACAATAACAATATCTCCTTTGCTGCTTTTTAAAACTCATCTCCTCTGCTCAAATGCAATACAAAACCCTTCTCAGGAATGCACTTTGCCAGTGGTTGCGCTTTGTCACTGCTGGTACCAGGATGAACCTGATGTTTAGAGTTTGAAACCATTAACCACTTCAGGACCGCCTATATACTGCGGCAGGGCGACTCTATTACGCGAAACAACGTACTATGTTGTTTCATGCAATAGATATCGGGGGCTCGCGTGTCCTCTGCACGGAGGAGGAGCCGGTGCGCGTGTTCGGCGGCCCCGATGTCTACCGGCCAATCGCTTCACAGAGAGGCAGAACGGGGATCTGCCTATGTAAACAGGGCAGATCCCCATTCTGACAGAGGAGAACATGGAGATAGTCTGTTCCTAGTAATCAGAAACAGCAACCTCAGTGTTGTTCCTGTCAGTACTTCCCCCACACAGCTAGAAACACACTTAACCCTTTGATCACCCCTGATGTTAACCCCTTCCCTGACAGTGTCATTTTATACAGTGATAATTTTTTTAGCACTGATTACTGTATTGGTGTTACTGGTCCCCAAAAAGTGTCCATCAATCTATCCCATAGTTTGTTTTGCGCAAAAGTTATAGCATCTACAATCAATATACGCTTACTGGGATTTTTTTTAACCAAAAATATGTATGTAGCACACAGATCCTTTACCCTGCTTACCTCCACAAGCAGAATGGGACACACCATGCCACAAGCCCAAAATCCTCCTAATAAAAGAGGGTGAGCGGTGTTATCTGTTTTGGGTCCTGCAGCGAGTTACCTCCTTCCGTTGGTTCTTCACCCCTAGAGTGTAGGTAGAAGTCTATTCTCTCTCTCAAGGAAAGCCAATGTCCAGACTGTATCAAACCCAATAAAAGAGGTTTATTTTTCTTGCGTAGAAACTTGATAGGAAAGTTGGAGATAGAGAATTTAACAGGGAGGCAGGTTCAGGCACGCAGCACTTAACAGTCATTTATCTCCACTCAGTCCTGAGTGGGCTTTGCTCACCCGGATAGTCCCCTCTCACGGTCCTAGCAGCCGGTGTGGTGCACAGAACATTCACTTTAAATTTCCTAAGGATACGATCAGGATATGAACTTCTGAATCCCGAACTTCCCAGCACTTGTAACACTTAAGACCTTAGGTGCCAGTGGGCAGGTTACAAGGCTTTTGGCGGATTATGGAATCCTTCCCTCTGATAGGCAACCAGGCCTCTCCCGAGACAGTGACTTCCCTCACCGATCCCCACGGACAGGTCCTCCCCTGGTTTCCTCTCCTTCAGAGCAGGTCACCCCGACTTGGGCACCCTGGGACTCCTCTTCTGGTGTAGACCTCAGCTAAAGGTGCTGGGCCTACCTGGAATGATGCAGCCTCGGGCCGAAGGTGCCCGGGACTGAATACACATACACGTACCCCTGCCCATGAGGGCCACCGAAGGTGAGGTACGTGCCTAGGACCAAGGGGTCCTCTGGATCACCTCCGAACCCCGGACCTAATGGCGTCCGCCCCTTAAGTACCCTCTCCCGGCATGCACAGCGGGTAGACCACGCCCACTGCACGGCCACCAAGAGAGGACACCCAATCACACTGCAATGCTACCTGTGGTTCAACCTGAGACCTGGGTGACAGCGCCACCCACAGGTCAAAGGGAACTGTACTGCCAGGCAACACCACAACAAAGCAGAAACCAATTTAAAGAATTCAAACAGCCTGAGCCCAACTATTTGCTCAGGCTACCCCTTAAATTTAGGCATAGCGACCCCAATTATGGGGGGTCCGCTACACATACCCCCTCCTAAATGAGACACTGTCCCAGTGGCTAGAGTAAATCAAAGACCCCCTCAATCCTGAGTAGGTGTTTATTTACTCATAACTATACACAGAATTTTGAAATGGTGCCTGAACCAAATATTTTTTGGAAATTAAAAGGGAAAAGAAGAAAGGAAAGTACAGAGAAAAATATACAACAAAAAAAAAACATATACATTACACATCCCACCCTCTCCTAAATAATCTACCCCACCCCACCCCACGTGCCTAGGACCAAGGGGTCCTCTGGATCACCTCCGAACTCCGGACCTAATGGCGTTCCGCCCCTTAAGTACCCTCTCCCGGCATGCACAGTGGGTAGACCACGCCCACTGCACGGCCGTCAAGAGAGGACACCCAATCATGCTGTAATGCTACCTGTGGTTCAACCTGAGACCTGGGCGACAGCGCCACCCACAGGGCAAAGGGAACTGTACTGTACAGGGGCCTCCACACAGAAACACTACTGCTCCATCTTCTTTCCTCTCACAACTCCTCCCAGTGGCATGTTACCTCAGCTTATATAGGAGGCCCGCCCCCTGCCAATCCTAGTTGGGGATTGGTCAGAGCTCTTACACAAGCTGCCTGTCACTCAGAACCTCAAGTCCAACCCCAGCGGGCCCAGCAGGCTTTAGCTAGTCACAGGAGTGTAGAAATAAGTGCACTCCTATGTTTCAGAAGAGAAGCATGGCCAAAAACTTTTTGTTGTTTTCATTTCAAAATAACAAATGCAAATTTATTTCCAAATAATGTTGCTATGTCTTGTGCCAGTAATTTGGAATATCATTTTAAACAGCAAAAATTATACAATACAGTTTACACTTTTTATATACAGGTACACTAAATAATTTAAATTTAGCACGGGTCTAACTAGAACAAAGCATATTTCTTTGTTTTGTTACACAATTTTGTCTTTAGATTGCAAAGAAAATAAAACAACATTTTTTAACAACTTAAGCCCCGGACCATTACGCAGCTTAATGACCAGAGGTGTTTTTACAATTTGGCACTGCGCTGCTTTAACTGGAAATTGCACGGACGTGCAATGTTGTACCCAAACTAAATTTGCGTCCTTTTCTTCCCACAAATAGAGCTTTCTTTTAATGGTATTTGATTGCCTCTGCGATTTTTTTATTTTTTTGCGATATAAACAGAAAAAGACAGAAAATTTTGAAAAAAAAAGATATTTTCTACTTTTTGTTATAAGAAGAATTGAATAAACTCAATTTTATTCATACATTTAGGCCAAAATGTATTCAGCCACATGTCTTTAGTAAAAGAAATGTCAATAAGCGTATATTTATTGGTTTGCGCAAAAGTTATAGCGTCTACAAACTAGGGTACATTTTCTGGAATTTACACAGCTTTTAATTTATGACTGCCTATCTCATTTCTTGAGGTGCTAAAATGTCAGGGCAGTATAAAAACCCCCCAAATGACCCCATTTTGGAAAGTAGACACCCCAAGGAAATTTCTGAGAGGCATGTTGAGCCCATTGAATATTTTTTTTTCTCCCAAGTGATTGAATAATGACAAAAAATTTATAAAAAATTACAAAAAGTTGTCACTAAATGATATATTGCTCACACATGCCATGGTTATATGTGGAATTGCACCCCAAAATAAATTTTGCTGCTTCTCCTGAGTATGGGGATACCACATGAGTGGGACTTTTTAGGAGCCTACCCGCGTACGGGACCCCGAAAACCAAGCACCGCCTTCGGGATTTCTAAGGGCGCAAATTTTTGATTTCCCTCCTCACTACCTATCGCAGTTTCGAAGGCCATAAAATGCCAAAATAGCACAAAACCCCCCCAAATGACCCCATTTTGCAAAGTAGACACCCCAAGCTATTTGCTGAGAGGCATGGTGAGTATTTTACAGCTCTCATTTGTTTTTGAAAATGAAGAAAGAAAATAATTTTTTTTATTTATTTTAAATTTTTTCAATTTTCAAAACTTTGTGACAAAAAGCGAGATCTGTAAATACTCACCATACCTCCCAGCAAATAGCTTGGGGTGTCTACTTTCCAAAATGGGGTCATTTGGGGGGGTTTTGTGCCATCTGGGCATCCCATGGCCTCCGAAACTGTGATAGGTAGTGAGGAGTGAAATCAAAAATTTACACCCTTAGAAAGCCTGAAGGCGGTGCTTGGTTTTTGGGGTCCCGTACGCGGCTAGGCTCCCAAAAAGTCTCAAACATGTGGTATCCCCGTACTCAGGAGAAGCAACAGAATGTATTTTGGGGTGTAAGTCCACATATGCTCGTGGCATGTTTGAGCAATATATCATTTAGTGACAACTTTGTGCAAAAAAATAAAAATAAAAATAAAAATTAATTTTTTCCGCATCGTCTGTCAACATATAAAATATTCCATGGACTCAACATGCCTCTCAGCAAATAGCTTGGGGTGTCTACTTTCCAAAATGGGGTCATTTGGGGGGGTTTTGAACTGTCCTGGCATTTTATACACAACATTAGGAAGCTTATGTCACACATCATCCACTCTTGAAGACAAAGCCCTTTCTGACACTTTTTGTTTACATGAAAACATTTTTTTTTTTTTGCAAGAAAATTACGTTGAACCCCCAAACATTATATATTTTTTTAACGCAAAGGCCCTACAGATTAAAATGGTGGGTGTTGCATTTTTTTTTCACACAGTATTTGCGCAGCGATTTTCAAACACATTTTTTGGGGAAAAAATACACTTTTTTAATTTTAATGCACTAAAACACACTATATTGCCCAAATGTTTGATAAAATAAAAAAGATGATCTTAGGCCGAGTACATGGATACCAAACACGACATGCTTTAAAATTTCGCACAAACGCGCAGTGGCGACAAACTACATACATTTTTAAGAGCCTTTAAAAGCCTTTACAGGTTACCACACTAGATTTACATTCTACTGCTAAAATTACTGCCCTCGATCTGACCTTCGCGGTGATACCTCACATGCATGGTGCAATTGCTGTTTACATATGACGCCAGACCGACGCTTGCGTTCACCTTTGCGTAAGAACAGGGCGGGACAGGGGTGTTTTTTTTTTATTATTATTAATTTTGCTTTTTTATTTAATTTTTAAACTGTTCCTTCCATATTTTTTTTTTATCATTTTTATTGTTATCTCAGGGAATGTAAATATCCCCTATAATAGCAATAGGTAGTGACAGGTACTCTTTTTTTGAAAAAACTGGGGTCTATTAGACCCTAGATCTTTCCTCTGCCCTCAAAGCATCTGACCACACCAAGATCGGTGTGATAAAAGGCTTTCCCAATTTCCCAATGGCGCTTTATATATCTGGGGGGGGGGGACATTCCCTCCCACTGCTTGTAAAAGCAGTCCAGAGGCTAATTAGCCGATAGGATTGCTTTTACATGAAAGCCGGCCGCTGGCTGAAAAGAATGATACCAAGATGATACCTAAACCCGCAGGCATCATTCTGGTATAACCATTCAAAGTCCAGCAACATACCAGTACGTTGCTGGTCCTTGTTGGACATGTATTGTAATCTTTTTTTTCATGCAGCCTGTTGGCTGAACGAAAAAAGAGATTGATCGGTGGGTATGCCCACCATTAGAATACCTCTCTTCATTCACCCACTTCTAATGATGGGCATACATGCACCATTTATATATGCCGAAGCATGGGGGCATCCTCCCGCAAAAGTTATGCCGCGTACACACGGTCGGACTTTTCCACGGGCAAGCCTCCATCGGAATTTCGACCATATGTACGAGGCATTAGGAGCAAAATCGCTCCTCCGCCCCTGCTGCCCCCAGGCTTCGGCATATATGCTCTTTTTTTTAACTGTGGTGGTGAAATCACCTCCTACAGCACTGGAGTCGCAGGGATCAGGCCTGTCTCTGCGAACGCTGCAGTTATGTGTGTTGTGTTTTGTAAGTGACAGTGATCGATCAATACTGCACTTGGGTGGCCTGGGCTGGACAGAGGGGCAAAACACAGGTGCTAGCAGGTATCTGGGCTGATCCCGCTAACACTGCGTTTTTGGGAACCCTAAACTGCTGGGGACGCTAGTATAGATCTGATCAGATCAGATCAAATATTGATCTGTTCAGATACTATACCACTAAGGGAGGTGTATGCTTCACACGTGGGTGTTATCGCTACTGGCACTAACCTGACGCTGCCTGGGGTGTGACATAGACCCTCTCTGACGCTAAAACCTAATTGATATCACCCGCCGGGCGATCAGGGGGTTAAACCTTTATTGGGTTATATACGGCGGGTGCCCTGACACTATAAAAAGCAAACTAACTAACCAGCGTCACCCGTAACACTTATACTGTGATTACTGGTGAAAGAGTTAACTAGGGGCAATCAGGGGGTTAAAACCTTTATTAGGTAATATATGGGGGTACCTGACGCTATATAAAAACCTGAAGGGGAACCTAAATAACGAAATAACTAACTGGCTAACCAGTGTCACCAGTGACACTTATACGGTGATCACTGGTGAAAGGGTTAACTAGGGGCAATCAGGGGGTTAAAACCTTTATTAGATAATATATGGGGGTACCTGACGCTATAAAAACCTGGCGGCAAACCTAAAAAAATGACAGACTACCTAGCGGCACCAGCATACCTAATACAGCGATCAGAAAAACGATCGCTTAGTGACACTGGCAAAAGGGGGTGAAAGGGTTACCTGGGGGGCGATCAAGGGGTTAAACCTTTATTAGGGGGGGTTAGGGGGCTACCCTGGACCTAAAGGGACCTAACACTAACTGCCCTGACACTTTTACAGTTACAAATGTCACTGTTTGCAGGGATCAGTAAATAAATGATCACTGCAATCAGTGACACTGTGACTGGGGGCTGGGGGGTGATCTGGGGGTGACTGGGGGGGGGGGGCGATCGTGTTCCTATGTGTGCCTATGTGTCAGTGTAGTGTTTGTGCACTAACCTGACATCTTTCTCCACAGTGCTTGGTATATGTGAGCGCCGCAGGGAGAGATGACATCACTTCCTCTGCCTGTGTTTACATTACACAGGCAGAGGAAGCATTTCATTCGCCGGGAGCGATCATGAGGGGGTGGCCGGAAACCAATGGCCGTCCCCTCATCACTGATCGCTCCCGGAGCGATACGACCACTCACTGTACCGGAGGGGGGTCCGATCGGACCCCCCACCCATACGGAGTCAGTCACGTACAGGTACGTGATTGTGCATCCAGGTGCCATTTTGCCGACGTATATATACAGTGAGCGGTCGTTAAGTGGTTAAAAAATTGTTGTCCAAAAAATTATATGTGTGTTGCCCTGTTATCTTAGCCACTTGCCGCCAAATCACATACATGGTACATCATTTTTCTTCAAGTGGTTGTACCGGAATAATGCCTGCAGCTGTCATCCTGGTCCATTTTTTAGAGCCAACACTTGGCTTTCTTGTAATAACAACCAGATTATTACAAACAGCGGCTTCCACAGCTCACTTGGGCTATCCCGTCCCACCAGGAATCCCTACCTACTACCTTTGATTGGGACTCCGCTATGGTAACCCAGAAGGGATGACGTGACATCACTTCTGGTTTACTGGCATCTTAGCAGCGCCATTTTTTGAAAATCAAAAGTATTCAAACATGCCAGTCTTGGCATTTTGAATGCTTTTTAGTGCAAACAAGGTATTTGTAATCCAGATCCCTCTATAAAGAGTACCTGTCACATGTCTACTGCTGTCACAAGGATGTTTACATTCCTTGTTACAGCAATAACAGTAATAAAAAAAGCAACAGTGTAAAAACAAACAAAAACAAATTAATTAATAACTAAAAAAACATTTTTAAAGTGTTTTTTTGCATAAACATTTTAAAAAGTGTATTTTTTCCCAAAAATTTGGTTTGAAAAACCGCTGCACAAATAGCGTGTGACATAAAAAATTGCAAAACCCACCAATTTATTCTCTAGGGCCTCTGCTTTAAAAAATATATATATAATGTTTGGGGGTTCTAACTAATTTTCTAGCAAAAAACATAAACAGATTTTCACATAACTGGTCCTTAAGTGGTTAAATAATGACAAAGTTATTGCTAAATAGCGAAAATGTAGAAAATTGCTGTGCTGAAACTAAAGTTCATTGTACAAACAAATGAGATGGAATTGTTATTTTTCCACAATAATGATTTATCGCTGTGATAAACATGTTGGATCATGTTGCCCCCCCCCCCCTCCCGCCAGAACACACCGGTCAGCGCTTGCTGCCATTGGCTGAGAGTGCTAATCAGATGTCGATTGGCCACTGGTTCTCCAGTAAGCATGTTCAACAGAGATCGGCATCTGTCAAACAAGGACCTGTACACACGGGACAAATGTTGGCCGGAATCTACTGTATTTTTTTCAAAGAATTGAAAGGATTTATTTAAAAATTTGTTCATAATGACACTAAACTTAGTCCAGGACATGTATGACACCTTTCCAAGAAGTGCCCCAGCTGTTGTAAAGGAAAATAGCAGCTGCACTCTGTTATAGGCTCTTTATGTTACTATAGCTAGAAAATATGTGCCTATTCATGAACAGTTGGATTTAAGAGAAAAGGCAGATTTTTTTTTTTTTTTACCGTATGAGTGTTTCATAATACATTGGTAGGGAGGTAGAATGGCAATTGATTTTGAACCAGTGGAGGGCATAAAGCAGAGTGAAAAGTGATCATGGTAAAGGGTGTAGAGAGGAGGGACAGCTGATCATAGAACCATGAGGGTAGAATGGAAACTGTCCAGGGAGGAAACTGAGATGACGCTGAGCGAGAGCTAATTAAGAAAAATGGGGTGTGAAAGAGAGCTGGCAGAAGTGACTGTGAACTGAGTGAGGACAGAATAAGATGATTGTGGCTGGTGGTTGGGGGGTCTACTGATAGTCGACACAAAATAGAAGAGCTAAAGTGAGATCTGAATGGTCTGTGTGGTGGAAAGAAAAGAGAAGCGGTAGCTTAATGTGTTCCACCACGAAAGTAGTCAAGTCGAGGATTATAGAGGAAGAAAATATAGGAGGCTACATGATTATGCACTGAGGAGAGGCAATATTTGAACAGTCATTTCTCTCTGCTGGAGGAATGAACGGCGATTCATACCTACCTACCATTAGTGCCAGCCTGGGTCTGTTCCATCCTTACAGGCCTAGCAGCCTCCATACTTCCTGCTTATACATTCATTTAAGTCTCTACTAGAGAACTTTGTATATTATTCTATATAAACAACTACAGTATCTTTCAAAAGTGAGTACACCCCTCACATTTTTGTAAATATTTTATTATATCTTTTTATGTGACAACACTGAAGAAATTACACTTTGCTACAATGTAAAGTAGTGAGTGTACTGCTTGTATAACAGTGTAAATTTGCTGTCCCCTCAAAATAACTCAACACACAGCCAATGATGTCTAAACCACTGGTAACAAAAGTGAGTAAACCCCTAAGTGAAAATATCCAAATTGGGTCCAAAGTGTCAATATTTTGTGTGGCCACCATTATTTTCCAGCACTGCCTTAACCCTCTTGGGCATGGAGTTCACCAGAACTTCATAGGTTGCCACTGGAGTCCTCTTCCACTCCTCCATGATGACATCACAGAGCTGGTGGATGTTAGAGACCTTGCGTTCCTCCACCTTCTGTTTGAGGATGCCCCACAGATGCTCAATAGGGTTTAGGTCTGGAGGCATGCTTGGCCAGTCCATCACCTTTAACCTCAGCTTCTTTAGCAAGGCAGTGGTCATCTTGGAGGTGTGTTTGGGGTCGTTATCATGTTGGAATACTGCTTTGCGGCCTAGTCTCCGAAGGGAGGGGATCATGCTCTGCTTCTGTATGTCACAGTACATGTTGGAACTCATGGTTCCCTCAATGAGTTGTAGCTCCCCAGTTCCGGTAGCACTAATGCAGCCACAGACCATGACACTCCCACCACCATGCTTGACTGTAGGCAGGACACACTTGTCTTTGTACTCCTCACCTGGTTGCACCCACACACGCTTGAAACCATCAGAACCAAATAAGTTTATCTTGGTCTCATCAGACCACAGGACATGGTTCCAGTAATCCATGTCCTTAGTCTGCTTGTCTTCAGCAAACTGTTTGTGGGCTTTCTTGTGCATCATATTTAGAAGAGGCTTCCTTCTGGGACCACAGCCATGCAGACCAATTTGATGCATATGGTCTGAGCACTGACAGGCTGATCCCCCACCCCTTCAACCTCTGCAGCAATGCTGGCAGCACTCATTTCCCAAAGACAACCTCTGGATATGACGCTGAGCACGTGCACTCAACTTCTTTGGTAGACCATGGCGAGGCCTGTTCTGAGTGGAACCAGTCCTGTTAAACTGCTGTATGGTCTTGGACACCATTCTACAGCTCAGTTTCAGGGTCTTGGCAATCTTCTTATAGCCTAGGCCATCTTCACGTAGAACAATTCTTTTTTTTAGATCCTCAGAGAGTTCTTTGCCATGAGGTGCCATGTTGAACTTCCAGTGACCAGTATAAGAGAGTAATGCCGCGTACACACGACCGTCTTTAATGTCATTGAAAAAAACTGCATTTTTCTCTACGTGGATTTTCGTGTTTGCTCTCAAGCCTGCCTTGCCTACACACTATCATGGAAAAAAATGTTCGAGTAAAGCGCGGTGACGTACAACACGTACGACGGCACTATAAAGGGGAAGTTCCATTCGGATGGCGCCACCCTTCATGTTAGTAAAGTTTGTTGAGCGACGATTCACGCTTTTCAGCCTCGTGCTTTTCAGTCCGTTACAGCGTGCCAAATGTGCTATCTCCATTACGAACGCTAGTTTTACCAGAACGAGCGCTCCCGTCTCATACTTGATTCTGAGCATGCACATTTTTTTTTCACGTCGTTAAAGCCCACACACGGACGTTTTTCATGACGAGAAAAACGACGATGTAAAAAACGACGTGAAAAATTAGAGCATGTTCCAATTTTTTCGTGGCCGTTTTTCACGTCATGAAAAATGCTCTGAAGCCCACACACAATCATTTTTAATGACCATTTTAAAAAATTTCATTTTTCTCGTCATTAAAAACGGTCGTGTGTACAAGGCATGAGAGCGATAACACCAAATTTAACACACCTGCTCCCCATTCACACCTGAGACCTTGTAACACTAACGAGTTACATGACATCGGGGAGGGAAAATGGCTAATTGGGCCTAATTTGGACATTTTCACTTAGGGATGTACTCACTTTTGTTGGCAAAGGTTTAGACATTAATGGCTGTGTGTTGAGTTATTTTGAGGGAACAGCAAATTTACACTGTTATACAAGCTGTACACTCACTACTTTACATTGTAACAAAGTGTAATTTCTTCAGTGTTGTCACATGAAAAGATATAATAAAATATATACAAATATGTGAGGGGTGTACAAAATGTGCTGAATTAGACTTGGGGGCTACTGTGTGCTCCCTCATCAGTTCTCCTACCGATTCCTAATTGAATTGTTGAGTCAGGCAGGATAACATCTCTACATCTTGTTGGAAAATATCCAACATACTTCATATTCTTTTGCTTTTATTTGCAACTTTAAATCGCCCATTACTGATAGAGTGCCAATAACAAAGGATAAGGTGGATTTAAATGTGCCAATTATAAAGACAAGTCAAAAGAGGGGATTTTCCAAGCCTTTTGAATGAAAGCTAGGCTGATCTAACATTTGTAAAACAAAGTAAATACATAGGTCTATGTTCTGCATCTTTGTCTATGATGATATTGAGAGAGACAGTTTCCATGGGAACCAGGGCTTGTCTTTCTCAGCATCTATGAAACATCTGATGTATTCTTTGTGCGGCTCTGTCTGTTTCTCATACTAACCCAGTCATCATATCTACGCTCAATGCTGGTAAATGTGCTTCTGTATACCATTTTAAATGATGTTAATAAATCAGCTACGTATTCAACTTTTCAGAAGTCTTTATTGCGTACTATAACTGTTTCATTCATCTTCCTCTGCTGAGGATAATAAATTGAACTAATTTAGTTCATGCGTTTTAACATCTTTAAAGAGCACATGTATCCAGACTATGTACATTAAAGCTAAACTCTGGCTTTAGAAAAAAATACAATTTGAAACAGAGTTAATATATAAAAAAAAGTGCCCCTCAATCTGGAGCTGTCCCCGCTTCTTTTCCACCACAAGATATCCTCAGTCTTTCAGATTAAATGAAGTTAAGCCTAGGCTGTCTTGGAACCACCCCTGAGGGACAACCCATGACATTACCCAAAGAGCTGTAAGACCCTTGAAAAAAGGAATGTGTACTTGGATTGGGGGGGCTTCGTGAAGGTGTGTGTGTGGGGGGGGATACAGGGCACAGGGGGTTCTAAAGCCCAGACTTCAGCTTCATAGGATTTACTTATTCTTAGCAAGCAATAAAGTGCTTTAAATGAAGTCCCCACCTGAGCTCTGTAGCTGCAGGTACTTTGGAGTAATTTATCTTCAAAGATCATAGCAGAAACTCTTAAGTTAGGCTTCAGTTGTTTTCTAACAAATTCCTGAACCTGAAGTTTGCTTACATTAGAAGGCTGGCAGGCTGCCAAGACCCTATTGCTAGAGAGGAAGGGACACCGTAATCTCAATTTTTAAGTTTGAGGATGGATTTCTCCACAGTACATGCAGCTAAAAGGGTCATAGGAGGCTTTTTTAAAGCTATTTTACTGGGTAAAAAGCTTTAGGTCAATCGTCGGGGCACAGGTGCACGCAACACCTAACAACTATGCAATAGTCGTAGTCTTTACCTATACAAACCATTCCAAGTATAACCAGTCAGGTAGGCCTTATGAGTACACAGTTGTTTGCTACTTTGGATGAACGGGTCACATCTAAGAAAACACGAATGTGTGACTAGTTCAGTGCATTCCAGCTTCTTAGGAACTTCTTTTTTTCTCTCCCACAATGTGTTGAAGGAACAAATATTTTTTGCAGTAAAGCTGCTATTTTATAGTTTACCCGTCCCATTGCTGTATCATTCTTCCATTGGCAACCCGCATAATAGATGTTGCCACACAGACTGTGAGAGAGTAGACTTTACTGCGGCATAATGCCACTTAAAGGTTCCCTGACAAATGCTGCGGACTGCACAGGGAGGTTGTAGCAGGGCCGGCCCTATGATGGGACCGGGTGGTACCATGGTACCAGGCGGCACTTTTAGGGGGGCGGCAAACTGACGCCCGCCAGCCAGCCTGTTCCGCCCGATCCGCTGCCTGTGAGGAACCCGACGCCGCTGCCTGTGAGGACAGTCGCAGCCCAGGGGCGGGGGGGGGGGGGCAGTCAGCGAGTGAGCGGGCAGGCGCCGCTGCTTGTGAGGACACTCGCATCCCGGGGACGGGGGGGGCAGTCAGCGAGCAGGCGCCGCTGCCTGTGTGAGGACACTCACAGCCCGGGAGGTGGGGGCTGTCAGTGAGTGAGCGGGCAGGCGCCGCTGCCTGTGAGGAGCCCAGCGCCGCTGCTGTTAGTGGTGACAGGGGCAGCCGCGGGCAGAACACTCGCAGCCCGGGGGGGGGGGCTAGGAGCAGTCAGTGAGTGAGCGCGCAGCGGAGCAGAGAGATGATGTCATCTCTCACCGCCCGCCCTGAATCACCACAATTCCACCCTCACTGTGCAGCCGTGTGCACTCTGGGACACAGCAAGTGACAACGCGCAACGTGTGGCAGGTGACGTTGTGACAATCCGCAACGTGTGGCAAGTGACAATACGCAACGTGTGGCACGTGACTATCTGCATCGTGTGGCAGGTGATGTCGTGGCAAGTGACAATCCGCAACGTGTGGCATGTGATGTGGCAAGTGACAACCCGCAACGTGTGGCATGTGACGCAAGTGACCATGCGCAACGTGTGGCAGGTGACAATCCGCAACGTATGGCAGTAGACAATCCGCAACGTGTGGCAGGTGACAATCCGCAACGTGTGGCAGGTGACAATCCGCAACGTGTGGCAGGTGACAATCCGCAACGTGTGGCAGGTGACAATCAGCAACGTGTGGCAGGTGACAATCAGCAACGTGTGGCAGGTGACAATCAGCAACGTGTGGCAGGTGACAACCCGCAACGTGTGGCAGGTGACAACCCGCAACGTGTGGCAGGTGACAACCCGCATCTGGTGGTGGAGTCCAAAGCAAAACTGTAAGTACAAACACACATCACAAGTTGTATGAGACATGAGAGCCTGAGAGGGACTTGCCTTGCCCAGCCCTGATTAACCACTTAAGGACCGGAAGGATTCGCCCACTTAAAGCGATTGTATGGCTTTGTTTTTTATTTATTTTTAAATAAAAAACATGCTATACTTACCTCCACTGTGCAGTTAGTTTGGAAAAGAGTGGCCCCGATCCTCTTGTTCTCGGGTCCCTCGGCGGCTGTCTCGGCTCCTCCCTGCATCAGATAACCCCCTTCTGGGAAGCGCTCTCCCAAGGAGGTTAGCTTGTGGGCGCGCTCCCTGTTATACACGCTGCGTCCATAGACACAGCGTGTACGACTCATTCCCGCCCCCCCACGGGCCGCGTCATTGGATGTGATTGACAGCAGCGCGAGCCAATGGCTGCGCTGCTATCAATCTATCCAATCTAGCCAATAAACGGCCAGCCTCCGTGGAGAAGAGGACGCCGGGGGACGCGCACAGCAGGTGAACGGGCTCAGGTAAGTAAAACGGGGGGCCTGGGGGGCAGTACTTGCCAGGTGTTTTTTCACCTTAATGCATAGGATGCATTAAGGTGAAAAAAAAACAAATCTTTACAACCCCTTTTAATGACCAGGCCATTTTTTGCGATACGGCACTGTGTCGCTTTAACTGACAATTGCGCGGTCATGCGACACTGTACCCAAATAAAATTGATGTCCTTTTTTTCCCACAAATAGAGCTTTCTTTTGGTGATATTTGACAATATGTTTTACTTTTTGCTATGATAAATATCCAAAAAAATTATAAAAAAAAAAATATTTCTTCATCAGTTTAGGCCAATATGTATTCTTCTACATATTTTTGGTACCAAAAAAACACAATTAGCGTACATTGATTAGTTTGCGCAAAAGACATTGCGGCCGCCCGCCATGCACAGGTCCCTTCATACTCCTATATACACGTATAGAGCCATGACAGGTCCTCTTTATACTCCTGTTGACATGTATAGAGCATGACGGGTCCCCTTTAGTTATCATGATATAAAATAATGAATGTGGGGGCCTTTTGGTGGGCGTGATTTTTTTTTTTGGGGGGGGGGGGGGCAGCATTTAATTCTTGGTCCCAGGCAGCACAATGTCTTGGGCCGGCCCTGGGTTGTAGGAATAACTGATCTACCTTGTGACAGTGTTCAAACTACTAGACACATTTAACTGAAGCAGAACAATAATATAAGATAAAAAAACATGTATAAATGGCTTGGAACACATTTAACCAAAGGATTGCAGTCCAACTGCTTGAGGGATGGGAAGGAGTTCAGGATATTACTGGAAGGGAATTCAGCCACACCTATCTCATCAGTGGAACATTGCAGCTCAGCAACACACAGACTGGGTTGTGTTTGAAGTTGACCTTTAGCCCTTGTTCACACTGGTGCGATTTGACATGCGATTTGACATGTCAAATCGCATGTCAAATCGGCAAAATTTGCCACAAATTGCGGCCAATGGCACCGTCCTAATCGGTGCGACGCCGCATCTGCGGCGCTGCACCGATTACAAAAAGTAGTTTCTGTACTACTTTTTGCGATTTCAGCCGCGATTTACATTGACATCTGTTTCAGATGTCTTTGAAATCATGGCTGAAATCGTGACTGCCAGCGGAAGTGAAATCGTGCGAGTTCAGCTGAACTCGCAGGCTTCACTCCCGCAGCCCCAGTGTGAACGTGGGCTTAGGCTGGGTTCACATACACCATATTAGACAAAAACAAAAATGCAGCGCTGAACAAAGGTGAAAAGTGAAAAACACCCTGTGCAATAAAATATAATATCCAATTAAGGTGACAAAAGTTCATGAAAATAGTGAAAAAGTCTTGGATGAATGAAACGATTAATGAATACACCATACACCATATTACCAAAAGTATTGGGACTGCAAGTATAGGAAAACACATATGGTGCGTAGGTCTATGCATCATCTGTGTTTTTCCAATACTTGCAGTCAACTTGGACATCCCCAGTCTTTAGAAGGCAGCGAGAAGTGCATTATCCACATACATAAACATTCAAGATATGAGTTTGACACCACGTGGGGACTTATTGCACAGCGCAGGAGAGTGATCATTGTGGTATCTTCAAAAGTATTAGGACACCTGCCTTTACATGAACCGTAGGGCTCATTATTAAGTTGGCCCACCCTTTGCAACTAGAAAAGCTTTAGCTCTTCTGGGAAAGCTGTTCACAAGGTTTAGGAGTGTGTCTATGGAAATGTTTGACCATTCTTCCAAGAGTGCATTTGTGAGGTCAGGCACTGATGTTGGATGAGAAGGCCTGGCTCGCATGCTCCGCTCTAATTCATCCCAAAGGTGTTCTATCAGGTTGAGGTCAGGACTTTGTGCAGGCCAGTCATTTTTCTCCACCCCTAACTCGCTCATCCATGTCTTTATGGACCTTGCTTTGTGCACTGGTCCAAATCATTTGGTGGAGGGGGGACTATGGTGTGGGGTTGTCTTCAGGGGTTGGGCTTGGCCCCTTAGTTCCAGTGAAGGGAACTCCTGAGGCGTCAGCATACCAAGACATTTTGGACAATTTCATGCTCCCTATTTTGTGGGAACAGTTCGGGGATGGCCCCTTCCTGTTCCAACATGACTTCGCACCAGTGCACAAAGCAAGGTCCATAAAGACATGGTTGAGTGAGTTTAGGGTGGAGGAACTTTACTGGCCTGCACAGAGTCCTGACCTCAACCCGCTCGGATTAATTAGAGCGGAGACTGTGAGCCAGGCCCTCTCGTCCACATCAGTGCCTGAACTCACAAATGCGTTTCTGGAATAATGGTCAAACATTCCCTTAGACACTCTCTTAAACCTTGTGGACAGCCTTCACAGAAGAGTTTAAGCTGTTATAGCTGCAAAGGGTGGGCCAACTCAACTTGACTGCAGGAGTCCCAATACTTTTAGTAATATAGTGTATGGGAACCCCGGCCTGAAAGGTGTTCCTGTAATACTGAATGTATAAACGACTACACCTTGCTGTGCTTGGTCCTCACACAACCAAGTGTGCTTCCAGCTGAACACTGCCATGAGCAGCTGTCTAAAAAAACACATTAAACATGCCCAACACCCTGCATCTCCCAATCAGAAAACTGAAATTTTCCAAGAAAGTCCTTTGTGAGAGGAAACTATACCCTATATATATATAAAAAAAAAAAAAAAAAAAAGCAAGAATGTATTTTTCTTGAATTCCATTTTGTGATTTTTTTTTTTTTTTATATAGGTTTGGTATATATTTAATCAGTAACAAAAAAATGGCCCATGCTCCCACCTATAACTGGCATTCACAACAAGGAGCACATGGAAGGGCAATGCATGCAAAACAAAACCAAAGAAAATTTGCAGCCCAACTAACCAGCCAGTCTGCTACCAACCGAATTATCCTGTCTAACAGTTTGCATTAAAAATAGGGGTTTAGTTAGCACACATTTGCAAATACATGAGTAAGCTGCAGAACCGCTCCAAGGCCCACTGGACACCTTTGCTGCCCCTGTGCTATGTGCTCGGTGTCCAGTGTGCCCTTGTTACTTTAGGGAGGGATGGCCTACCTGCAGGCTCATCTGCCCTCAATCTATTCATTGTAATGCGTGTGCTTCCACTATGGAGGCTCTCATAAATTTACAAGAGTTAGGACTGCAGATAGTATTGGGGTGCCTTGGAGCGGCTCCGCAGCTTACGCATGTATTTGCAAATGTGTACTAACTAAACACCTGTTTTTAATGCAAACTGTTAGGTCTACCAACTGAATTATCCTGTCTATCAGTTAGGTTTGTAGAAGCCTTTTTAGATTAGGTTATTTCCCCTCGCGCTGTATGAATACTGTATTGAACTGGAAGGCTCCGGACCATTTTTTGAGGAGTTGGAGAGCATATATGTGCTCATCTTCTATTCTTACAATACCGTGTAGTGGCCTCACCCTCTCTCTTCTTCTTTAGCGGTTACTCTGGCTCCGGTCTAGGGGTACCTTGAAGGGGAGAGCGAGGTGCGCCACGGCCCATGTCCTCTAGATTACAGCATGTAGAGGTGAAGGCCAGCACCAGATTACCTTCGGGCTGTGTATACGCTCAGAGCCAAGTCTGTTCTGCTGATAACCCTCTTTGCTCCCAGTAATTGGAGTACCACACACCGAAAAGGTCCAACACTTATTTATTCCATAACGGCAAACAAATAGTCCTTTGCGAGCAGACATTTTGAGACCCATAGAACAGTTCAGTATTGGTGGGGAGTAGGTCAAGGCACAATCCTCAAAGAAACGAAACCGTTGAGGTTTCACCAACGGTTGCTAAGCACAGTGGCTGTAAAACGTACTTACTCTTTCGTCCATGGACCGACACAGCTTCTCTATTGACAAAGTGGGTATTATCCGTTAATTAGGAGTGACTAGACAGAAAAACTTGTAAAAAGTGTTGCATCACACCTTCTACAGTACCGCCCAGGGGCAGACCCTCTGGGTATACCCTCTCAGTCTGCATCTTCACAGATCAGTTTTTTTCTGTCTAGCAAGGAGTAGGACATGGCTCCCTTCGGGCCCATTGGTCCGGGGAAAAAAGATATATATATATATATATATTTTTTTGCTACATTTGTTGTTTCCTGCGATCTTCGATCAACTGCTGACTGGGTGACAGGCTGGATCCTCGATCCTTGTAGTCTCCCCAGTTTCGGACATCGAGCGTGTGCCGACCCTAGCTACGCGCTGGGTTTTCCACGACATGCCCGTCGCTCCACGGGTGGCCGGTGAGCCTACGCTCCAGGGCCTGCATCGGACCGCTCAGCTTCGGCTGACCTTACGGCCGAGTCGCAGCAGCCTGGCCGGTGAGCTTACGCTCCAAGGCTTGCATCGGACCGCTCAGCTTCGGCTGACCTTACGGCCGAGTCACAGCAGCCTGTCCGGTGAGCGTCATGCTCCAGGGCATACATATGATCGTCCCTTCTGGGTCCAATCACAGCATGCCTGGCCAACAGTCACCTTCCGTGCGCGGACGATGATCTGTTTGGAATGTCTTCCAGCAGAATACATGCAGGATAGGTAAGTAAAACTCCCCTGCCTCGGCTGGGTGATTTAGCTGGACATTCCTGGAGAGATCAAGTAAGTGGTTGTGGCCCCTTTCTTCCCTCTCTCCCTGCCTTTCCCTCCTCCCTGGGCTTCTAGCTAAAGGTTGCTGGGTGCTGGGGGTCACCTAGGGGGTCCCACTGGAGCGGGGCTGGCTGTAACTAACATTTAAAAGAAATGTCATTTTTTCTTACCTGTGTTTGTGTCCTTCCTCCTCCATGCTGTCGGCGGCCATTTTGAGGTGGTCCATGCCAAGTTTGGCCTCTTGTGACTGCCCGGCGGCCATCTTCCTGTGGTTCGGCCACACCCACTGGCCCCTATCAGCTGATCGGCGGCCATGTTTGTCCACCCTGTATGCAGATATTGCCGTTCGGCGGCCATCTTTTTGTGGGATTCAACACCTCCAATCTCCAGCTACTACCGACCCGTCGGGAGGCCCTGTATGGGGCGGTCCAGGGTCTACTGGAACGCGGGGTAGTTATTCCAGTTCCAGAACTGGAACGGGGTTTTTACTCAAATCTGTTCATTGTGCCGAAGAAGGAGGGGGTTCGTCCAAGCTTGGATCTCAGAGCCCTCAATTGCTTTGTGAAGGTACAAAGTTTTCGGATGGAGTCGGTTCGATCTGTAGTCACGGCTCTCCATCCGGGGGACTTTCTGGCCTCCTTGGACATCAAGGACGCATACCTGCATGTCCCCATATACTCCAGACACCAGAGGTTTCTGCGATTTGCTATCGGGAAGGACCACTACCAGTTTGTGGCCCTCCCGTTGGGCCTTGCCTCAGCACCCAGGACGTTCACCAAGGTGCTCGCTCTGATTCTGACACTTCTAAGACAGCGGGGTATCGCTATCACAGGCTACTTATACGACCTTCTGCTGAAGGCCCCTTCAAGCTCAGAATTAGAGGTAAGCGTGTCCATTACCTGTCAGACTCTTCGAGACTGTGGTTGGATACTAAACACGCAAAAGTCAGTATTGGTGCCCACTCAACGCCTAGTGTACCTGGGGTTGATTCTGGATTCCTCAGAGGCAAAGGTATTCCTCCCTGTGGAGAAGTTGCAGACCCTCCGGGCTGCAGTACGGCAGCTGACTTCCAGGAATTGGTCGTCACTCCGTTTTTTGCATGCGAGTGTTGGGCCTCATGGTAGCCTCCTTCGAGGCGGTCCCATATGTTCAATACCACACTCGAGTGTTACAGAAGGAAGTTCTGTCCAGATGGAACAGATGCCCTTCATCTCTGGATTATCAAATCCGAGTGAGCCACCTAGTCAGGAGATCCCTGGTATGGTGGCTGACAGCACCGGCTGTAATGGCCGGGAAGTCATTTCTTCCGGTTTACTGGATAGTGATCACGACGGACGCCAGCCTTACAGGTTGGGGGGGAGTCTGGGGTGTCCAGTCGGCGCAGGGTCGCTGGATCCCAGAGGAAGCCCTCCTGCCGATCAATGTCCTGGAGATCCGGGCGATCAAGCTGTGCCTCTTCAAATGGTCTCAGAGACTGCAAGGGCGTCCAGTCAGGATCCAGTCAGACAACGCCACAGCAGTGGCATATGTCAATCATCTAGGAGGAACAAGAAGCTCAGCTGCAGCATCGGAGATCGCTCGCATCCTGAAGTGGGCAGAGAGGAGCGTACCGGCACTGTCGCCGTGTACATTCCGGGTGTGGAAAACTGTCAGGCGGACTACCTGAGCCGCCAGATGCTGGACCAGGGAGAATGGTCCTTACACCCGGAGGTGTTCCAACTCCTCTGCCAAAGATGGGGCACACCAGACGTAGATCTTCTGGCTTCCCGACTCAATCGGAAGGTATTGAGATTTGTGGCCCGGTCAAGAGACCCATGGGCAGACGCAACGGACGTGTTGGTAGCATCGTGGGGTCAGTATCGGCTAATCTATGCCTTCCCTCCCTTAAGGCTTCTTCCTCTTCTGCTCCGCAGAGTGGAGGCAGAGGGAATTCCAATGATCCTAATCGCTCCAGATTGGCCTCAGCGTCCCTGGTACGACGATCTAGTACGTCTGGTAGCAGACGTCCCCTGGCGCCTACCACTACGGAAGGACCTGCTATCGCAAGGTCCCATATTCCATCCTGCTTTACAGTCATTGGCTTTAACGGCATGGCTGTTGAGAACCGGGTACTGAGAGACCGGGGCCTGTCAGACTCAGTAATCTCTACTATGAGAAGTGCTCGAAAACCGTCCTCTAGGAAGGTCTATCACCGCACTTGGAGGGCCTACATCTCCAGGTGTGAGGAAATGAAATGGCATCCGCGTACCTATTTGGTTTCCAGAATCCTGCTGTTTTTACAGCATGGGGTGGACCAAGGGCTTGCCCTAAGTACGATTTAAGGGACAGATATCTGCCCTGGCTGTCTTTTTTCAGCGACCCCTGGCGACTCACTCTCTTGTGAGTACATTTGTGCAGGGGGTCCGACAGGTGGCCCCTCCGGTCCGTCCCCCGTTACCTTCGTGGGACTTGAACCTGGTCCTCTCGGTGCTTCAGAAGGCACCGTTTGAGAATATTAGAGATATTCCCCTGTTGACACTTTCTCAGAAAGTGGTCTTTTTGGTGGCTGTTACGTCAGTTAGACGAGTCTCTGAGCTGGCAGCCTTGTCCTGCAAGGCTCCCTATTTGATTTTCCACAAGGATAAGGTGGTGCTGCGGCCGCAGCCTTCCTTTCTTCCGAAAGTCGTTTCGGCTTTTCATCTCAACGAAGACATTGTACTTCCATCCTTGTGTCCTCAGCCGTCGAATCCTAAGGAGTCGGCGTTGCATTCCTTGGACGTTGTCCGAGCTTTGAGAGTATACCTATCTGCTACTTCCCTGTTCCGGAAGTCAGACTCACTGTTTGTTTCGGTGGCTGGTCCCAAGAAGGGCCAAGCAGTCTCATCGGCCACCATCTCTAGGTGGATCCGACAGATAGTAATCCAGGCTTACGCCTTAAAGGGTCAGGCCCCCCCCTTCCTGTCACGGCGCATTCGACCAGGGCAATAGGTGCCTCTTGGGCTTTCCGACATCAAGCGTCTGTTTCCCAATTATGTAAAGCGGCGACTTGGTCGTCCGCTCACCCTTTCACAAAATTCTACAAAATTTATGTAGGTGCATCTTTGGATGCCTCTTTTGGCCGCAAGGTTTTGCAAGCGGCTGTTTAGAGTTGCAACTCCTCCGTTGGAGGAGTGCTGTTTTGTGTTTGGGGTGAAGTTTATTTTTATGCTGTTACCACCCCTCGTTTTTTCTCTGACACTGCTTTGGGACGTCCCACTTTGTCAATAGAGAAGCTGTGTCGGTCCATGGACGAAAGAGTAAATAGGATTTTTTACTCACCGTAAAATCCTTTTCTCTGAGTCCATGGACCGACACAGCACCCACCCCTCCTTTTAAGTTTGTACTGCTTTTTGACGAACTGATCTGCGAAGATGCAGACTGAGAGGGTATACCCAGAGGGTCTGCCCCCTGGGCGGTACTGTAGAAGGTGTGATGCAACACTTTTTACAAGTTTTTCTGCCTAGTCACTCCTAATTAACGGATAATACCCACTTTGTCAATAGAGAAGCTGTGTCGGTCCATGGACTCAGAGAAAAGGATTTTACGGTGAGTAAAAAATCCTATTTTTTGGCTTCAGAGTCTCTTCCAGCGACCCTAATGAACAGGAACTGGAGTTACCTTCGCTACGCTGCAGCCCCTGTCAGGGGGAAGACATCCCTCCAAGAGAGTTACCACAGGCCCCGCCATCACCGGAATAATGCTGTACCGGGCTATTCGGAAGGGTTACACTCCCCGGCCTCCTCACCTCAGATACGGGTCCCAACACCTTAGGGCCCCTCGTACTCCTCCACCCTCGCGGAACCCAGTTGAAGTTACTGGGCCCTAGGCCTTGGCCATAGTACTTCACCCCAGGCTTAAGGTGCCTGGGATAGACTCCATCTCTCGCTCCAGCCAGGTCAAGGGCACCTGGGCGCGGAACTCCGGAACGCCAGCACCCAGGCTGAAGGTGCCTGGGTGCGGCCGCGTCCTCCAACTCTGAACTCTGAACCCTCGGACCACCACTCCGGACAACCACGTGGTCAGGGCGTCTGCCCCTTTTATCCCCTCTCCCTCTGTGTCACAGCGGGTTCCCCGCCCCGCTGTACCAGCACCAGGAAAGGACAAATAGGGAGCAGTCTAGCGGTGCGGGTTCAACTCCGGCCCAGGCGACAACATCACCTGCAGGCCGCAGGGAACCTTGCACACCAGAGTCCTCCAAGAACCACAAAAGAGGTTCTCAGACTCCCTAACAATTAGTGCATCCAGGTTGAATAACCCAGATGCTCCCCCCCCAAATTTAAATGCTTGCTACACTCTCCCCCTGGTGATTTGACACTGGTCCCCAGTGTCTGGTCCAAACTCACATCCCACAAAGGTGGTGACATAAGCTCCGCCCAGAAACTAAACTACACAATTTAGTCCTGAATTGTGCCAAGACCTAGAATGGGAAAACACGAAACAGTAAAACTATAAAACTTTCAACAAAACACTTCTGACATTTACACATGCACAATCCCCCCCCCCCCTTGCTATCTAAGGACCACCCATTCTCAGCAGCCTTGACAGACGAATCTCCTGCAGAAGGGGAAAAAAACAAACATCCTACCACAATGTGTGTTTTCTTGGAATGAACGGGTCTGTCCTTGAAGAGGCCCATTCGCTCCAATGAGTATGGTGGTGCAAGTGTAAAAAACAAACAGTCGTTGCGCAGCACTGCCACCTGGTGACAGTGCCACGGTCATGACACTTAGCCGAATCCTCCAGACAACTTTCCTTCTTCTCTTACTGTGTCTACACTAACTACACCCCAAAGTCATTATCTTCTTTGCAGTGCAGGGAGAAAGAGGGAGAACAAACAGTAACAGCTCCCATTTCTCCAAAGAGTAAAACGCCCAAATACAAAAAAAAAAAACTAGGGCACAGTCCTTGTGTTCCCGCAAGTTCAGCAGTGAACGACAAACAGAGCATACAGGAGTCTTTTCCTCCTAAAGGTAGAACTTTGGGTGCGGCAGGAACAGGGGCTTCAAGTGCTTATCGAAAGTCTCCACATTATATTCAATGTTCTCTCCATCTTTGCGACAAATAAGCACCCTGTCCGCATGGATGTGCCGACCTAACATCCACTCCGCCTTACAGTCTTTGAATTTCTTAGACACGGGGGATGAGCACGAAAGGTATGGGTGAGCATGGGGCACTTTGAGCTTTTCCAAAAACAAACTCATCATACCATCGCTGCCGCAGGACCTCCACTTCAAAAAGCAAGTCCCGGGGTAGGTATGGGTACTCCCACCCATATTCACGGGCAACTCTCTGACAGAAGAGCCGCTGTAACCGGGCCAAAGGTGGCATCGTCGCCCGCTCTCCTTCTCCAGGCGGGACGATGGACTCAGGATGCCAAGGTACGTTAACTACCTCCGTTGGCTTGGGCCTAGGAGCCCGCAGTGATGAACGTTGCGTTCCCGTCACCAGAACGGATGAAGCAGTAGGTGATACAGAGGATGGAAGGGTAGGCAGGAGACCATATTTCTCCCCGGGCTCCGGGGCCTCCACCCGGGGTGTACTATCCCCTGTAAACATGGGTAGATCCCTTGGCGCACGGAGCGCGAGTAATGGCATCCTGTCCCAACCCTTGCAGGGAAAGATCTCATCGATCTCACCATCATCGCCGGCATCTGACCGCGACTCTAGGTCGGAGGTGTCATAACATTTCTGCCGGAAGGTAATTCCCAGTAGATACGGAATCACCCTCCCTTACGGGCTCCACCGACAGTGGACTCCCGACACCTCCAACCACACACACAGTCCCAACCCCTGGCTCACCTGGGCCTTTAGCAGAACAGGGATGTCCAGGGCTCTTCCCTCCGGGTTCAGCCAGGCCAAGCAAGCGGCGGGACGAAGCTCTTTCACGACCATAGGATGCCTGTACAAGGCCGACTTTCCTCTTTGAAGGTGGGAGCAGGGAGCTTGTGGTGACCGAAGCAGCATCCTTGGATTTTTCTCTCTCAGTCTCTGGTTGGGCACACTCTTTGCCCTGGTCAGTGCGCACAGAAATCTCTGCAAAGGCCTGGATCAACCCTTCCGGAGTGGCGGTACCTGTGAGGCAGTTGAGGTGGAAGGTTCGGGGCCTTTCTGTGGATGGCTCCACCTCAAAAAGAAACTCCTTGCAGGCCTCACATCGCCCGAATGGCTTCAAGTTGACCACCAGTCCCGAGCAGCCGGGACAGATCACACCGAGGGCCTCTATGTCTCTGCATACATACAGAGCCAAACGTCCTCGGGGCCTAAGTCTTATTCCTGTATCCGTTATGGAAGCAGCAAAGGAAGTCATCTTCGTGGGGTAAGGAACCGGAATCCACGGGGTACTTGAGGTCATCCCGACTGTCTGCTGCTCCATTGCGCACTGACCATCTCGCGCCGGAATCCCCACGTGACTACTTCCACATAGCCAGAATCCTCCCATACTCTGCACTTTTTTGCGGGCTTTCCCTTCTCCCCGCCCACGAACTGCGCAGTTATGGTGTGCCTCATGGCGCGCTTGCCAACATGGCCGACCTACTCGAAACTCCACCGGGCAGCAAAGTTCAAACACAGACGTTCTTAGCTCCATACACGAAACACACATCCCGGACTTACGAGCCCCCACGTGTAGCCGCCTCACCCTCTCTCTTCTTCTTTAGCGGTTACTCTGGCTCCGGTCTAGGGGTACCTTGAAGGGGAGAGCGAGGTGCGCCACGGCCTATGTCCTCTAGATTACAGCATGTAGAGGTGAAGGCCAGCACCAGATTACCTTCGGGCTGTGTATACGCTCAGAGCCAAGTCTGTTCTGCTGATAACCCCCTTTGCTCCCAGTAATTGGAGTACCACACACTGAAAAGGTCCAACACTTATTTATTCCATAACGGCAAACAAATAGTCCTTTGCGAGCAGACAGTTTGAGACCCATAGAACAGTTCAGTATTGGTGGGGAGTAGGTCAAGGCACAATCCTCAAAGAAACTAAACCGTTGAGGTTTCACCAACGGTTGCTAAGCAGAGTGGCTGTAAAACATACTTTTTGGCTTCAGAGTCTCTTCCAGCGACCCTAATGAACAGGAACTGGAGTTACCTTCGCTACGCTGCAGCCCCTGTCAGGGGGAAGACATCCCTCCAAGAGAGTTACCAGAGGCCCCGCCGTCACCGGATTAATGCTGTACCGGGCTATTCGGAAGTGTTACACTCCCCGGCCTCCTCACCTTAGATACGGGTCCCAACACCTTAGGTCCCCTCGGACTCCTCCACCGTCGCGGAACCCAGTTGAAGTTACTGGGCCCCAGGCCTTGGCCATAGTACCTCACCCCAGGCTTAAGGTGCCTGGGATGGACTCCATCTCTCGCTCCGGCCAGGTCAAGGGCACCTGGGCCCGGAACCCAGGAACGCCAGCACCCAGGCTGAAGGTGCCTGGGTGTGGCCGCGTCCTCCAACTCCGAACTCTGAACCCTCGGATAACCACGTGGTCAGGGCGTCCGCCCCTTTTATCCCCTCTCCCTCTGCGTCACAGCGGGTTCCCCGCCCCGCTGTACCAGCACCAGGAAAGGACAAAAAGGGAGCGGTCTAGCGGTGCGGGTTCAACTCCGGCCCAGGGCGACAACGCCACCTGCAGGCCGCAGGGAACCTTGCACCACCAGAGTCCTCCAAGAACCACAAAAGAGGTTCTCAGACTCCCTAACAATTAGTGCATCCGGGTTGAATAACCCAGATGCTCCCCCCCAAATTTAAATGCCCGCTACAACTATATGCAGTATAATGTATATACCGTATATACTCGAGTATAAGCTGAGATTTTTAGCCCTTTTTTCTGAGCTGAAAGTCCCCCCCTTAGCTTATAGTCGAGTCAGCGAAATTTAACATTGTAAATAGTACCTGAAGAAAAAAAGTTGAGAGGCTGCGGCGTCCATTGTTTAAATCTCGTGGTCCCTTCCGTGATAGGCGATTCTCAGCAGACACTCTCCGCCTATCACGAACGTTCTCTCATCCTCACCCATCCCAGCAGACACTGTGTTCAGTGTTCCGCCAATCACAGACGTCTGCTGGGAAACTGAGGATGAGAGAACGTTCGTGATAGGCAGAGAGTGTCTGCTGAGAATCGCCTATCACGGAAGGGACCAGGAAGAGACAGCGAGATTTAAACGATAGACGCCGCAGCCTCTCAACTTTTTTTCAGGTACTATTTAAAATGTTAAATTTAAAAAGTGAGCTAGGGAACAGTGAGGATGGGAACAGTGAGGATGGGAACAGTGAGGAACAGTGAGGATGGGAACAGTGAAGAACAGTGAGGATGGGCACAGTAAGGATGGGAACAGTGAGGCATTGTTGACCCTCGGCTTATACTCGAGTCAGTAAGTTTTCCCAGTTTTTTGTGGTAACATTAGGTACCTCGGCTTATACTCAGGTCGGCTTATACTCGAATATATACGGTACCTAAAAAGAGGAAAATTATATTTAGGGAGTATATGTACCAGCTGTTGCAGTTCTTGCTTTATAATACAAATCTGTAGATGGTACAAACACAAGGATGCCTCAATCAGACATCAGTTACATGTGTGTGTGTATATACAGTGTAGATTAGCTGTACTTTAAATGAATGGCCCTGGCATTGCTTGCTGTTTGCAAGAAGGTATGATGATGACCAGCTATGGTGATTCTATTGTGATGTTGGGGTTTGAGTTTGTAGTCTGTTGTCGCAGTTGGGGATATGGAAATAGGCTGCATGCCCTACATGATGAAGCACTGGATTATGTAAAGTGGCTTAAAGCTTGATCATTCAGAAATTTCCAGAATACTGCTTGAGTGGCTTTAAAACAGGGGTAGGCAACCTGGGGCCTCCAGCTGTTGTGGAACTACATTTCCCATGAGGCATTGCAAGGCTGGCACTTACAATTACTCCCAGAGGCATGATGGGACTTGTAGTTCTGCAACACCTGGAGGGCCCCAGGTTGCCTACCCCTGCTTTAGAATAAAAATAAATTAAAAAAAACAGCATTTATATGTTGTTGCATTGAACTTTAATCAGCTGGATGTATCTATATGAAAAATTTAGATTATCTGATTTTCTCTATGAAAGTGGAAATACAGGTCCTTCTCAAAAAATTTGCATATTGTGATAAAGTTCATTATTTTCTGTAATGTACTGATAAACATTAGACTTTCATATATTTTAGATTCATTACACACAACTGAAGTAGTTCAAGCCTTTTCTTGTTTTAATATTGATGATTTTGGCATACAGCTCATGACAACCCAAAATTCCTATCTCAAAAAATTAGCATATCATTAAAAGGTTCTCTAAACGAGCTATTAACCTAATCATCTGAATCAACTAATTAACTCTAAACACCTGCAAAAGATTCCTGAGGCTTTTAAAAACTCCCAGCCTGGTTCATTACTCAAAACCGCAATCATGGGTAAGACTGCCGACCTGACTGCTGTCCAGAAGGCCATCATTGACACCCTCAAGCAAGAGGGTAAGACACAGAAAGAAATTTCTGAACGAATAGGCTGTTCCCAGAGTGCTGTATCAAGGCACCTCAGTGGGAAGTCTGTGGGAAGGAAAAAGTGTGGCAGAAAACGCTGCACAACGAGAAGAGGTGACCGGACCCTGAAGAAGATTGTGGAGAAGGACCGATTCCAGACCTTGGAGGACCTGCGGAAGCAGTGGACTGAGTCTGGAGTAGAAACATCCAGAGCCACCGTGAACAGGCGTGTGCAGGAAATGGGCTACAGGTGCCGCATTCCCCAGGTCAAGCCACTTTTGAACCAGAAACAGCGGCAGAAGCGCCTAACCTGGGCTACAGAGAAGCAGCACTGGACTGTTGCTCAGTGGTCCAAAGTACTTTTTTCGGATGAAAGCAAATTTTGCATGTCATTCGGAAATCAAGGTGCCAGAGTCTGGAGGAAGACTAGGGAGAGGGAAATGCCAAAATGCCTGAAGTCCAGTGTCAAGTACCCACAGTCAGTGATGGTCTGGGGTGCCATGTCAGCTGCTGGTGTTGGTCCACTGTGCTTTATCAAGGGCAGGGTCAATGCAGCTAGCTATCAGGAGATTTTGGAGCACTTCATGCTTCCATCTGCTGAAAAGCTTTATGGAGATGAAGATTTCATTTTTCAGCACGACCTGGCACCTGCTCACAGTGCCAAAACCACTGGTAAATGGTTTACTGACCATGGTATTACTGTGCTCAATTGGCCTGCCAACTCTCCTGACCTGAACCCCATAGAGAATCTGTGGGATATTGGGAAGAGAAAGTTGAGAGACGCAAGACCCAACACTCTGGATGAGCTTAAGGCCGCTATCGAAGCATCCTGGGCCTCCATAACACCTCAGCAGTGCCACAGGCTGGTTGCCTCCATGCCACGCCGCATTGAAGCAGTCATTTCTGCAAAAGGATTCCCGACCAAGTATTGAGTGCATAACTGAACATAATTATTTGAAGGTTGACTTTTTTTTGTATTAAAAACACTTTTCTTTTATTGGTCGGATGAAATATGCTAATTTTTTGAGATAGGAATTTTGGGTTGTCATGAGCTGTATGCCAAAATCATCAATATTAAAACAAGAAAAGGCTTGAACTACTTCAGTTGTGTGTAATGAATCTAAAATATATGAAAATCTAATGTTTATCAGTACATTACAGAAAATAATGAACTTTATCACAATATGCTAATTTTTTGAGAAGGACCTGTAAAGTAGTAGTGCCATTGCAAATGAATAGTCTATGACTGACTTGGCTTCATATAAAGCTAAGCAGTAGCTTTAATAAGTGTATGCCTCATGCCTGTGCTTTACAAGGACTATTCATTTTGTGCATGCAAGCAATGAATGGTAGAAGGCAAACCATGGGAAAGCTTTCCACCTCTGTGGAATCATTAGTTTGCTGGATCCAAACGCTATCAAACGACAGAGCGATTCAATGGAAACGGGCAAGCAATTGCCTAGTTGTTGCCGGCATCAAGATCGCCTGTGTGAGATCAGCCATAGGCTAGCTATAGATAACTTATAGTGGAGTTTCCACCAAAAATACAAAATAGCATTATTGTGCATATAATAGCCTAAAAAATAAATGTGAACACTTTTTTTTTACTCCCCTGGAAGTACCTGTTGCTATGCGTTCCCACGAAATCTGCCTTCTGAATCACCTCGGATTCTGACATCATCTCCCTCAGCTCCCTACTGCTCCTGGGAAATGTGTGTCATCATTTCCCAGGATGCAGTGCGCTTCCCCTATGGCTAGAATCACTTGTCAATAAAATCCAGGAAGTAAATGCTAGTGGGCTTCACATGCCCACAAGCAAAATGAAAACTTCAGCAAAGTTTTTTTAAGTCTCTTTATGCAGTAACTCGGCAGATCGGCGGTGGTTTTTAAAATAGTAAGTCATCTTATATGTACCACTGTATTGAATGCTGAAATAACATACTTTTAAAAAATGAAAAATGTGATTGGAACCCCACTTTAAGTTGTGCTCAATTCAGACTTTGAGCCATAGGTGGCGCTGCAAGCCCCACCCGGCTATAAATAAAAGTCAATTTAAATATTGACTGAGATAGGTGGAAAATTATCAGCCAAACTGTGACTGCATACTATCTGATGCAGTCACTGTTTGACAGCGGCACTAAATTTAGACTGCCATGGGTGCCACAGCTGCTAAATACAATAGCAGGCAATGGAGATTTCTCTGCTGTTTATTGTGGTTGGGGAATTGATTGATTTTCTCTCATTGAGCTGTGTGAGGCTAGCTAGATATATGACACACAAACAGGAATAGTCATTATCCTGGCTATAGACGCAGTCTATGTATTATCTGGCACGGATTTGCACTGTTGAAAAACAGCTAGATAAATAGAGGTACAGCTGTATGAGAAAAATGTCTAATTTAGAAGTCCATCAAGCCAGTTGCAAATTAGCATTCATTAAAGTGGATTTATATTCCTGGCTATCTGCAGGATGTTTTGTTGCATTCTGTTTAGCAGGAATTGAATTAAGAATTATGTCCAATATGGAGTTTGTGTTATGCCGCGTACACACGGCCGTTTTTAATGTCATTGAAAAAAACGTTTTTCTCGATGTGATTCTTCTCAAGCCTGCCTTGCCTACACACTATCGTGAAAAAAAATGCTCGAGCAAAGCGCGGTGACGTACAACACGTTCGACAACACGTACGACGGCACTATAAAGGGGAAGTTCCATTCGGATGGCGCCACCCTCGTGTTAGTAAAATTTGGTGAGAGACGATTCGCGCTTTTCAGCCTCGTGCTCTTCAGTCCGTTACAGCGTGACGAATGTGCTATCTCCATTCTGAACGCTAGTTTTACCAGAACGAGCGCTCCCGTCTCATAACTTGCTTCTGAGCATGCACATTTTTTTCCCGTCATTAAAGCGTACACACGGCCGTTTTTCACGACGAGAAAAACGACGACGTGAAAAACTACGAGAAAAAATAGAGCATGTTCTAAATTTTTAATGGCCATTTTTCCCATCGCGAAAAATGCTCTGGAGCCTACACACGATCGTTTTTAATGACCAATTTAAAAAATTGCATTTTTCTCATCATTAAAAACGGTCGTGTGTACGCGGCATAAGAAAGAACACAATCAAAGGGTTATTGCATTTGATATAGTATTTCCATATAACCATATGTGCAAAAATATATAAGATAGTACACTTTATTACCACTGAAAGGTAAAGTGAATAACGTTGATTATCTCTTTACAATGGCATTTGAAAGTTGGTGGGATATATTAGGCAGCAAGTAGACATGTCATCCCTGAAGTCAATGTGTTGAAAACATAAAAAATGGTTTGTTATGTATTGGGCTGTGTAGCCACAGACTTTGACCCATGACCACAGCAAAAGCACCTACAATGGGCATGTGAGCATCAGAACTGGACCACAGAGCAATGGAAGAAGGTGGCCTGGTGTGATGAATCATTTTTTCTTTTACATCATGTGGATGGCTGGGTGCGTGTGTGGACAGGCAGTGCGATACTTTAGGCAATGTTCTGCTGGGAAACCTTGGGTCCTACCATTCATGTGTATGTTACCTAACACATACCACCATGGGAGTAGCATCAGGGGCTGCAGGGGTCACAATTGCGACCCTTCCCCTGTTTTAGGGGGGCCCGTGTGGCCTCCCTCTGACATTAGGTTTTATATCACCGTGCCTGTGTGGGCTGCAGAGTCACGTGAGGGGCAGTTTCATAAAGTGATTCCAATATGAAAAGTGCAATCCTGTATCCTTGTTCCGTGTATCAAATGTGTTCCTGTGTCTACACAGTATATGTAATGGTAGGTAAACCGAATTGGTCACTCCCATTCAAGTATCATCAACATATAAAACATTATATATATATATATATATATATATAAATAAGTGACTTAAGTGCATAAAACAATCCAGAAGCGATGTGTATCAAGCCTCAACATCAAGTGATTAATCCTAAAACTGTGTTTAATGGTGCAAATAGCAAAAAAAGGGGATGTAGAAGAACCCAATAAATTAATGTAGCTCCCAGGGTGGGTTTTTGCACTTCCCTCTTTACTCTCCCCTGCGGCTATGCCGGATCCACACTCTGTTAAGTATGAAATCCACAGTTTTTTTACCTTTGGGTCTGCAGTGAGTTACCTCCCACGAGTGGATCCTTCAGCTCCGTTGTCTAGGTACACCAATGTGTTCAGGAATAAGGCCAATGTGCACACACGAGTAAAACCTAATCAGCAAGGCTTTATTCTTTTTGTTACTTTTGAGTTAACTTGAAGAAAGCAAAGGCAGGAAAGTTGAAGATGTAGTGGAAGGTTCAGGCACGCAACACTTAGATCCCAAATATATACACTCGTCGCCACTCAAGTCTGAGTGGGTATATCTCACCCGGATAGTCCCTATGAGAGTGGTCCTAGCAGCCGGGATGGAGCACGGATGTCAGAGATGATGGATCCCCCTTTAGGTAAGCCTCCACCAGGCCTCTCCCCGAGACAGCAGTACCGTCGCTATCTCTGCCGGGACTGATCTTCCCCTGGAACTCCTTTCCTAAGGATGGGCCCCCTTACAAACGGGCAGCCTGGGATCCTTCTCCGAAGCGTAGGCCCTTGTTAAGAGAGCTGGGCCAACAACGAGAGTTAAGAGAGCTGGGCCTCTGATGCAGCAGCAGAGCCTCGGGCTAAAGGTGCCCGAGGCCTAAACACACCTGCGCACCTTGTGCCATGTGGGCCACGAGGCACGCTCACTGGACCAGAGGTCCCCCTGAACGCCTTGGGGTCCCCCTGGAATTGCCTCACGCCCCTTGTGTACCCTCTCCCAGCATGCAAAACGGGTAGACCACGCCCACTGCACGGCTGCCGAGAGAGGACACCCAAGGTGCTGCGATACCCCCGTGATCCAGCCTGTGTCGGCAGTGACAGTGCCACCTGCAGGCAAAGGAGAATAACACTGCCGGGCAGTATCACACCCAGAGCAGAGCAAACAATTTGAACTATAATTGGTCTGAGCCCAACTACTGGCTCAGACTGCCCCTAAATTTCCATAGCGCCCCCAAATATTGGGGGGGGGGCTCTACATTAACAATCAGTTATTGACATTTAAATTCATAAAGTGATTCTAGTGCATAGATATTTGATGTTTCCTTGTGTCTCTAGGCTGGACACCTAAAATACAAATATCAAAAGAATATAAAAATAATAGTGCATGTCCATAAATGAGTTTCTTTATATAGAAAGTCCTTTCTGTGAAGTAGTGATCTATTTCCCTTCACCAATAGTAGTGATTTTTCATAATATAGGTGACGATCTTGCTCCCGTGTCACTTTTGTGCTCTCTAGCCTCTCACCTTAGGTATGTAAGGGGGCATCTTTGCCAGAGAGAGACACAAGCTGCCTGCATGAAGGGATGAGCTGAGCGGCTGTCTGGAGCACAATGTAGTGCATAAGAATCCAGTAATCACTGGCACCTCTACAAACGACAGGTCTGATATTAAATAGAATTGAAAAATTTTATTTTGATTTCTTGTCAACATTTAAAGCGTAACTCCACTTTTGTTGAGAAAAAAATATTCCCCTCCTGATGATCTATGTACATTACAAGGATTAGAACAACCTTTGTTGCAGATTCCTACCTTTTGTTATTCTGAAGAAATTATTAGTCAGCTGTGGCAGCTGCAGGGCACTAATGAGGAAATCCCCTGATGAAGTCACGTGACACGTGACGATACGCGTAGGGATTGGAGGTTTGCTGACAGACCAGGACCCGAGCAGGTAGACGAGCGAGGCGCTCGTAGGATACCCTGCAGACATCTTTTAAAACTTATGTGAGTGTTATATTTTATTTTGTTTACTCTTAATAAACCTTCTGGTACGGGACTGTGCTATGTTTGCCTTATCTTTTATTCTATTGAATACGATGTCCGTTTGAGACACCACTGCACTGGGACCCACACAAAGCCACAGACCAATTAGAGGGACAACGAGTTCAGCGCTCGTGGAGATGCTCCCACACTTCTTATATGTGAAGTGAGTACCTTTCTGGCGTGTGTGTGTATCTCTGGACACTGGTGGTACTATACTATGATTCATCTTCTTTGATTTTATATATGACATTTGTGAGGATTGCAGCAACAGGAATGAGACTGGCATCATCCAAACTACTGTCCACCTGTTCTGAATAACCCTGTGACCTGGTTGTGCTAAACTTAACTAGCAATAAGGTAAGCTGCTTACAGACACAGAGGTGGAGCACTGAAGAGAAATCAAGTTTTAAGCACTGAACTAATGTGTGTTTTACAATATTTTTTACTTTTCAAACTTTGGTGATGGGAATCACTTTTGATATACTTTTGGATTGCACGGTCTAATTGGATTTACTTGGACCCTTCAACTATATATATATATTTCTTTCTCGTACATCACGGGACACAGAGCGGCATAGTCATTACTATGTGGGTTATATAGTTTACCTTCAGGTGCTGGCACTGGCAACTTCCAAACCGGAAGTACCCTCCCCTATATAAGCCCCTCCCATCCGGGAGCACCTCCGTTTTTTGCCAGTGTCTAAGGTGTTGGCCAAGAAGTAACATGTGTTTTTCACTGAGCTTGCGTACAGGTTCTTTTGGGCCTCAGTAAGCTATTCCGGATCCGACCAAAAAAGCTTCATAGCTAAACGGTCGGTACCCGGGCCTTGCAGAGAAGAGCAAGGTTTTGCCTGTAATGCTTCTCTTAGGAGAGCTGGACCCTGGGATCCAGAGCTCTGGTCATACCCACGACCAAGATGTTTTCTGTGCAGGGTGCTATACAGGTCCAGGGGAGTGGAATCCTTGGGAACCCGGTCCCTGAAGGTTTAATTACAATGCCTGCCGTGATAGGTGAAGTTTGGGCTTCTGTGGACCAAACAGAGTCCTGCGGCGGGGAAAAGGTAAGTGGGGGCCCCTCCGGAACTTGGTTCTATTGAGGGGACCCCCAAGCCTAATATGTCTTTCTGCCTGTTACCTAACGGTATTCCCGCTAAATATTTATGCATGCCTGTAACTACTAAAAAATGTAAAATTTTTAATAGTGGTCAAGAAAAAAAAAAATATATATATAGACTGCGGTACCTGTGTTAATCCACTAGAGGCCGCTGTGGAACGTTTCTTGTCATGTAGACTAGTTTCTTTTCATCAGAGCAAGTCCAGGCAGATGGTGAGTTCTCTTGTGGGAAACTGCTTCCTCTGCCATGTTGCAATTGCTCGTCCATCCCCCGGCCTGCGGCAAAGGGCCCTGTCTCCTGTCCCTAGTTTCCCTTTTCAAAAAAGAGCGCCGAAGGTGCACGTGCCCGCGCTCGTGCACGTGCACGCGCCTCTATATATAGAGGTGAGCTGGGAAGGGGGGCGGAGCTTGGGGGATGACGCTCGGTGCGCGCCGCAGCGCTTCTGCGCATGTGCGGGTGTCCCAGCATGTTAAAAGGCACAATTATGTGTTGTGAGCTGGCTATGGAGTGCAGAGACAGAGCTGGCAACATTTAAAAAAAGGCATACAGCAAGCGGTTGATGCAGGCATCCCCATAGAAAGGCACATTAGTAGACACCAACTGTTTTTATAGCAGCAATTGTGCTAGACTATTGTCAGTAAGTGGTGTATTTCGGCTGGAATACCTCAGCTTTGGGCTTAGGAA
Source organism: Rana muscosa (assembly GCA_029206835.1). NCBI lineage: Eukaryota > Metazoa > Chordata > Amphibia > Anura > Ranidae > Rana > Rana muscosa. The sequence goes on along the minus strand of CM055116.1, from coordinate 1,139,574,055 downwards.
TATGCCGTCTAAAAACTCCGGGACTAAAAATCCCAGGAAGCATAGGGGGTCTCCATCGGGCTCTGAGGATCTTGGGCATGCTTCGGCTGCACCAATCTCCCCTGAAGAATCAGAGGTTAGTGACCGTAGAGCACCCTCAGGAGTACCTGGTACTGTGGCTGTCCTCAGTTCACCTGCTCCTGTGTATGTAACAGAGGAGGTTTTTTCCTCAGCTCTGGGAGGGCTGGAAGAGAGATTGTCAACATTGATCGCTGCTTCCCTGTCACAGGGAAAAAGCGCTCGATCTCCGTCTCCTCCCTTTAGAGTACCTGTTAGCAGAGCAACAGTCCCATACAGGGATCGACCTACCTGAAGGGGATCAGGATGAGGTCGATTCTGTTGTAGAGGAATCAACAGTGGAAGAGCCATTCTCAGCATCACATGCTGAAAGATTATGGGTTCAGTCCCTGACTAACATGGTCCGATCAGCATTTAAAATGCCCCTTGCGGAGCCATCATCCACTTCTGTCTCCTCGTTGGGGTCGCTAAAAGCTCCCCAGACTGTTTGTTCCTTTCCGATCCATCCTTTACTGGAAGGGCTCATTTACCAGGATTGGGAGCATCCTGATAAAATATTTACTCCTCCCAAGAGATTTCAGGTGGTCTATCCCATGGAGGATAAGTTCATCAAAAAATGGAGGGTCCCTACAGTGGACGCAGCCATCTCTTGTGTGAATAAATCACTGACATGTCCAGTGGATAATGTCCAAATGTTCAAGGACCCAATAGATAAAAAATTGGAGTCCTTATTAAAATCTGCTTTTGCTACAGCAGGCTTGGTGACACAACCAGCAGTGGCAGCTATTGGGGTCTGCCAAGCAGTGAAGGATCAGTTGAAACAGGTCTTAAGAGACTTGCCAGATCAGCAGGCTCTTGCCCTAGCTGATCTACCTAGAGCCTTATGCTTTGCGGTTGACGCTATAAAGGATTCAATCCATCAGGCCTCCCGCCTTACGCTGTCTGTAGTACATATGCGCAGGCTTCTGTGGCTCAAAAACTGGTCTGCTGAAGCTCCCTGTAAAAAATTGCTGGTCAGCTTCCCATTTCATGGTGAACGCTTATTCGGGGAAGACCTGGACAAATATATCCAGAAAATTTCCAGCGGTAAAAGTACACTTTTGCCGGTTAAAAACAGAGTTAGAGGTCCCTCTTTTAAGAGGCCTGCTTCTCCAGTCCCTAGGACATCGGCTGTGAAACAGTTCCGACGGCCTCCTCGGTCAAATCCCGGGGGTAAAAATCAGGGACAATTGCAGGGTAACAAGAAACCCTGGATCAGGAGAGGTACAAAACCTCCCCCAAAGTCAAATGCATGAAGGGTTGCCCCCACTCAATCGGGTGGGGGGAAGACTTCAGTTGTTCGCAGAGACCTGGCGGGACACGATCAGAGACAGATGGGTGCTCTCCGCAGTAAGTCTGGGATACAAATTGGAGTTAAAAGACTCCCCTCCTTCCCATTTTAAAAGGTCAAACGTGCCAAGGGATCCCCAGAAGAAAGGATCCCTCCTGTTGGCACTAGAACAATTATTGCTTCAAGCAGTAATTATAGAGGTTCCCCTGGAAGAATGGGGGTTTGGGTTTTACTCAAACCTCTTTACAGTCCCGAAGCCAAACGGGGACGTGAGGCCCATATTAAATCTAAAAGGGCTAAACAAATTCCTACATATCAGGACTTTCCGGATGGAGTCGATCCGATCGGTGGCCACTGCCCTACAAGGGGAGGAATGGTTAGCCTCGATCGACATCAAAGATGCTTATTTGCACATTCCCATCTTTCCAGTCCACCAAAAATGTCTACACTTTGCGGTAGAAGGGCGCCATTTTCAGTTCAGAGCCACAGCACCACGAGTGTTCACAAAAATTCTGGCCCCATTATTGGCCAATCTAAGAACACGAGGTGTAACGATAATGGCATATCTAGACGACTTGTTGCTGATAGACCACTCAGTGGAAAAACTAGAAGTGGTTGTTCACGAGACAATCGAGTATCTGGAATATCACGGTTGGATTATCAACCGAGACAAGTCAGCCCTAAAACCAGTCAAAAGTCTGGAATACTTGGGGCTAAGGCTGGATTCAGACCAGAGAAAAATGTTCTTGCCTCAAGAAAAGGTGTCGTCTTTGAGAGATTTGATCCACCTAGTGGGTACAAAAAGACAGCCATCCATACGCCTGTGCATGAGGCTGCTGGGAAAAATGGTGGCATCATTCGAAGCAGTACCCTACGGTCAATTCCATTCAAGGAATTTGCAAAGGGCCATACTGTCAGCCTGGAACAAAAGAGTTCAGGCCCTAGACTTACCAATGTCCTTGTCCCCTTCCGTTCGCAAAAGCCTCCGTTGGTGGTTGGTTCCCCAGAATCTGGAAAAAGGGAAATCCTTCAGTCCGATTTCTTGGAAGGTGGTCACTACAGATGCCAGCCTTATAGGCTGGGGAGCAGTACTGGAGCAATGGTCTCTCCAGGGCAGATGGTCGGATGCAGAAAAGGCCCTGCCCATCAATCTCTTAGAGATACGAGCAGCCCGGTATGCCCTAGTAGCATGGACATCCAAACTCCAAGGGTCCCCTGTCAGAATTCAATCGGACAATGCCACGGCAGTGGCATATATCAATCATCAGGGTGGCACCAGGAGTCGTGCAGCCCAGAGGGAAGTAAATTGCATCCTGAAATGGGCAGAAAGATATGTCCCAGCCATATCTGCGGTATTCATTCCAGGAGTGGAGAATTGGAAGGCGGACTTTCTAAGTCGCCAACAATTATGCCCAGGGGAATGGTCCCTTCACCCCGAGGTTTTCCGGACAATATGTCAGCGGTGGGGAACACCGGATGTAGATCTGCTAGCATCCAGATTCAACGCAAAAGTGGACAGGTTTGTCTCTTGGACAAGGGATCCCCTAGCTTGCGGCTCGGATGCCCTAGTGTTCCCTTGGGATCAGTTCAAGCTGATATATGCATTCCCACCGCCACAATTGTTACCTCGATTACTCCGCAGAATCAGGGTAGAAAAGAAACCAGTGATTCTGGTAGCTCCAGCGTGGCCCCGAAGAGCATGGTACGCGGAGATTGTAAAGATGTCTGTGGGGAGTCCTTGGACCCTCCCACATCGTCCGGACCTGCTTTCGCAAGGACCGATATACCACCCTTCCTTACCAGCCCTAGGTTTGACGGCCTGGCTATTGAAGCCCACATTCTAAAAAAGAGAGGGCTCTCTAATCCTGTGGTATCTACCATGATCAATGCCAGGAAGCCGGTATCCAGGCAGATCTACTATAGAATCTGGAAGGCGTACATCGCCTGGTGTGAAGCCAAGAAATGGCATCCACGTAAGTACGTAATAGGTAGGATTCTGGACTTCCTACAGTGGGCTGTAGATAGGAAGCTTGCCTTGAGTACTATCAAGGGTCAGATTTCGGCCTTGTCAATATTTTTTCAGAGGCCCTTGGCTTCGCATTCACTAGTCAAAGCCTTTATACAAGGAGTGATGCGTATTAGCCCTCCGGTTAATATTCCCATATGTCCATGGGACTTCAACCTGGTTCTGTCGGTTCTACAGAAACAACCATTTGAACCATTACAGCATATTTCCCTGGTTCTTCTCACCAGGAAATTGATTTTTCTAGTAGCCATTTGTTCGGCTAAAAGAGTGTCGGAATTAGCCGCTATGTCCTGTAGGGAGCCATATCTGGTTATCCATAAGGACAGAGTAGTGTTACGTCCTCATCCAGCCTTTCTTCCTAAGGTGGTATCGAGGTTTCATTTGAACCAAGATGTGGTTCTTCCTTCTTTCTTCCGCAAACCTAGTTCAGTAGAAGAAAAATTATTACATTCTTTGGATGTAGTAAGAGCAGTTAAAGCTTATCTAAAAGCCACTGCTCAGATTCGCAGAACGGATACTTTGTTTATTCTGCCGGAAGGCCCCAGAAAGGGTCAGGCAGCGTCAAAATCTACTTTAGCCAAGTGGATTCGACAGGTCATTATGCAAGCCTATGGCTTGAGAAGGAGACCGCCTCCGTCCAAAGTTAGGGCGCACTCCACGAGAGCAGTTGGAACTTCATGGGCAGTGCATCACCAGGCCTCCCTGGCTCAAATCTGTAAGGCCGCAACATGGTCTTCAGTACACATGTTTACTAGGTTCTACCAGGTGGACGTTAGAAGTCAGGAGGATGTCGCCTTTGGGCGCAGTGTGTTGCAGGCCGCAAAAGATCCTCATGTCTGATAGCGCTCAGCTTATGTATGGTGTATCCCCCCCCTCATTGGGCATTGCTTTAGGACATCCCACATAGTAATGACTATGCCGCTCTGTGTCCCGTGATGTACGAGAAAGAAAATAGGATTTTTATAACAGCTTACCTGTAAAATCCTTTTCTTGGAGTACATCACGGGACACAGAGCTCCCACCCCTCTTTTGGGGACACTTATTGCTTTGCTACAAAACTGAGGTGCTCCCGGATGGGAGGGGCTTATATAGGGGAGGGTACTTCCGGTTTGAAAGTTGCCAGTGCCAGCACCTGAAGGTAAACTATATAACCCACATAGTAATGACTATGCCGCTCTGTGTCCCGTGATGTAGTCCAAGAAAAGGATTTTACAGGTAAGCTGTTATAAAAATCCTATTATATATAAGTGTATTTATATATTGGGATACTTTTTTGGATTTATCACGATTGGACAATTTGGATATGGTTACACGATCACGTTGATTCACATGATTGTATTTGAGTTATTTACTTTTTCATACTAGGTCACAATATTATTCAGGTTGAGTGTGTTATCAGTCATTCTGCTCCCAGTTTTCTTACTTTCTCTTTGTTTAAACACAGCGCTAACACCATCACTGTTTTATATTGTTCTAAGTTTTCTTGAATTGGATTCACAGGTGTCTGGCAGCAGTGCCCCCCCTTTTTCTTTCCTGTTAGGGTTTATAGGTTCATTTCACGCTAGGGCAGCGCGGGAGTTTCCCCAATTTTTTTGCATACACTAATGAGGAAAGCTGCCGGTCCTGCATCCCTTTAGTTGTGTTCCTATTGGGGAGTAAATTTTAAGTGGTTGTAAATGGTGGTGCAGCGATGAAGGTAGATCATGATTAAATCCATGATTATCATTGTCACTGGGACATGAAGTTGCTACTAGAGATGTCATACTATCATTATAATGTGTATGAAGAAATGTAAAGTTGCTAAAGTCACAATAAGCACTGTGAATGTACTTTTATATTTATTTTATTGGTAATATGAACATGTGGATATTTAATTGGGTATGTTAATTTAGTTTATACCAAACTATAATAATGAATCCAAATAAATATCCTCATGTTCATATTACAAATAAGTAAGTATAATAGCACGTTTACTCACAGTGCAAATGATCACGTTATCTTATGTCTTCATACACATTATAATCATATCTCCAATTAGAGTTGCCACCTCATCCCTTTAAACCCGAACACCTTTGAATTGCACAGATTCTGAGGCTAATTAAATGCAGATAAGGCCCCAAGTGAGTTTAATTACCACCTTAATCAGCCTCAGAACCTGTGTAATTAATATGTGTTCGGGTTTAAAGGGATGAGGTGGCAACCCTATCTCCAATAGAAACCTAATGACAATAATAATAGATACAAGCGGTAGCATGCCCTGAGCCCCTGGTGATTGCCCCAGGTACCTGGTGCTGTGATCACTGAAATAATTGCAGCATCTCTCCCCACCACTTGCCATCTGTCTCAACAGTTAGTAGTTTTTTCGGCTCTGAAACATACTGTCAGACACTGTCCACTGCCCTACTGACACCAACTTTCTGCCCTTCTGATACTGTCCTCTTCAGGAAGGGGGGACACCAAATTGAGTCTTTACTCCATGTGAAAGAATGTCTAGCTTCGCCACTGGGACTTAAGCCTTGTACACACGATCGGTTTTACCGATGAAAACAGTCCGATGGACTGTTTTCATCGGACGAACCGATCGTGTATGGGCCCCATCGGTCTTTTTTCCATCGGTGTGAAAAAATAGAACATGTTTTAAATTTATCCGATGGGAAAAAAAACGATAGCAAAATCCGATCGTCTGTGAGGAAATCCATCGGATAAAAAACCCACGCATGCTCAGAATCAAGTCGACGCATGCTCAGAAGCATTGAACTTAATTTTTCTCGGCTCATCGGAGTGTTTTACGTCACCGCGTTTGAAACGGTCCTTTTTTTGACTGATGGTGTGTGGGCAAGACTGATGGAAGACAGTTTCATCGGATTTCCGATGGAAAAAACCATCGGATTAGAATCCATAGGATATCCGATTGTGTGTACAGGGTTTAAGACTTCCCTGGACTCCCCTTTGAGTCAATAGGAGCAAGAATAGGGGAGGGATGAGTCCTGGACATGCTGGGACTTAAATATTGTTTTGTTTTTTTTTTTCAAAATGTTCTGCCTTTCTTCATTTATGTGGGAAAAAAAAACAGTGGTGATCAAATACCGCCAAAAGAAAGCACTATTTGTGTGAAAATGTTTTATAAATGTAATTTGCGCACAGAGTTACATGAACAAGCAATTGATAGTTAAAGTAGCACAGTGCCGAATAGTAAAAAATGCTCTGGTCATGAAGGGTGTAAAACCTTCTGGAAGACAAGTGGTTACGCCCAGAGCTCCACCTGGTTCTTATTTGAATTTCCATGACCTGGCCTTAGCTTGGTAGTGCCTTCAGTTTCTGCGGAAGTAAAACTTCATGTGGGTTCTCAGATTTCCTCCCGCACTCCAAAGACATGCTGGAAGGTTAATTGGATCTTGACTTATTTGGCCCTAGTATGTGTATGCATGAATGTGAGTTAGGGACCTTAGATTGTAAGCTCCTTGAGGGTAGGGACTGATGTGAATGTACAATGTATATGTTAAGCGCTGCGTAAATTGACGGCACTATATAAGTACCTGAAATAAATGAATGTGTATGGATAAGAATGATACCATAACAATTCATGGAATAACCAATTAATTACAGGTCAAGGTACTGAGAACCAACTAAAGCAGCAATATGAGGTCTGTACTTTGATTTAATTTTTCCTCATGGGGCAAAGAGAGTCTTTTTGGGGACATTCACTTGAATACCCCCAAAAATGTTTAATTGGTGCAGTAAATCTAACACAAAGGAAACAATTGCAAGCCTCCCTGCCTGATTAAAAGTTCAAACCTGCTGCTTTTTTCTGTTTGATTTATTGAGCTAATAAAGGATCCCTGATATGGTGCAGGCCCTTGTTTTTGTACATTATATGCTGTGCCAGAGGAGCTTGGGGGTTCCTCTTATTAGAGGCTTTTTCTATCTATCTATCTGTAGCGGGTGTTTGATTTTAGGGGAGGCATCTGGGTGGTAGTGTAACCCAGATGCATTGATTTCAGGGAATCTGAGACCCTTTTGTGGTTCTTGGAGGACTCTGGTGGTGTGAAGTTCCCTGCGGCCTGTGGGTGGCGCTGTTGAACACTCACCGCAAGACTGCTTCCCTTTTTGTCCTTTCCTGGCGCTGGTACGGCGGGGCGGGGAACCCGCTGTGACACAAAGGGAGGGAAGATAAAAGGGGCGGACGCCCTGACCTTGGGGTTCAGAGTCGGAGGACACAGCCGCACAGCCTTGACCTGGCCGGAGCGAGAGATGGAGTCAACCTCAGGCACCTTTAGCCTGGGGTGAGGTACTATGGCGGAAGCCTGGAGCTCAGTACCTTTGACTGAGTTCCACGAGGGTGGAGGAATCCTAGGGGGCCCTAACTCCTTGGGTGCCTGTGTCTGAGACGAGGGGGCCAGTGAGCGGAACTTCTCTGGAGAGTCCAGCGCAGCATTGCTGGTGACGGAGAGGCCTCCGGTTACTGTCTTGGATGGATGTCCTTCCCCTGATAGGGGCAACGATAACAAAGGTAATTCATGTTCTGTTCAATATAGTCAGGGGCAGTGACTATTCGCCATTGGTGACACTACAGTGGTTAGCTCTATCTTAAAGGATTGACGTAGAGTCGCTATCAGATGCTGGTGATGATGGGGAGATAGATGAGATCTTCCACAAGAAGGGATGGGACAAGATGAAGCTACCCACGTCCCGTGTCTTAAGGGACACACCTATATCCATTGGAGACAGTACAGCCCGGGTGGAGGCCTCGGAGCCTAGGGAGGAATCTGGTTCCCTGTCTGTGATCCCACTTCTTGAGCCATCAAGTGTTTCACCTGCTCCTGTTGCAGGAGTGCAACGGGCATCACTGCGGGCTCCTAGGCCCAAATCTACAGAGGTGGTGACTGCACCTCGCCATCCAGGGTCCATTGTTCTACCTGGAGTGGGAGACCGTGCCACAATGCCATCTCTGGCTAGGCTGCAGCGTCTCTTTTGCCAGAAGGTTGCCCGAGAATATGGGTGGGAATACCCATATCTACCCCGAGAATTGCTCTACGAGACAGAAGTCTTTCGGCAACGGTGGTACAATGATTTTGTCTGGACAAAGCTGAAAGTACCTCATGCACGCCGATACCTCGCATGCTCACCTACAGTCACCAGAAAGTTCAAGGACTGTAAGGCGGAGTGGATGGTGGGAAGGCATATCCATGCGGACAAAGTGGTAATTTGTCGGAAGGATGGAGGGAGCATTGAGTACCATGTGGAGGCTTTTGACCAGCACTTGAAGCCTTTGTTTTTGCCCAAACCCAAGTTCTATTTATAGGAGAAAGAGACTCCTTACCATTTTTCTTGTTGCTACTAGATGACAGGGACTGTGCTCTAATTTTTCTTTTGGGATGTTTTACTCTTTGGAGAAATGGGAGCTGTTGTTATTTGTTCTTCCTCCTTCTCCTCCCATCAAGGAAAAAAGAAATCGGTGACTTTGGGGTTTAGCCAGCATAGGGTCACAGCACAGAGAAGCAGAAGTTCATCTGGATCTGACAAGTGCCTTTACCGCAGCATTGCCACCAGGTGGCGGTGTTGCGCAACGATTGTTCACTTCACACTTTGCAATACACTATTGGAGAGAATGGGTTTCTTTACGGATAGACCCATTCCGTTCAAGAAAAACACATACATTATGCTAGGATGTGTGTTTCTTTGTTTTTTTTCCCTCTGCAGGAGATTTCATCTATCAAGGCTGCTGAGAATGGAGTGGTCCTTAGATAGTGAGGGGGGGGGGGGGGAATTTCAATGTATAAAGTCCTTTCAAAGTTTTGATACCAAGTTCATTGTTTTATATTCCTGTTTCTTTTTCCCATTTTAGGTCCTGGCACAATTCATGACTAAATTGTTGAGTTGATCTCTGGGTTGAACTTATGTCACCACTCCTTGGGAGACATGGGTTTGCACCAGACACTGGGGACCAGTGTCAAATCACCAGGGGGAGAGTGTAGCGGGTGTTTGATTTTAGGGGAGGCATCTGGGTGGTAGTGTAACCCAGATGCATTGATTGTCAGGGAATCTGAGACCCTTTTGTGGTTCTTGGAGGACTCTGGTGGTGTAAGGTTCCCTGCGGCCTGTGGGTGGCACTGTTGCCCTGGCTGGGGTTGAACACTCACCGCAAGACTGCTTCCCTTTTTGTCCTTTCCTGGCGCTGGTACGGCAGGGTGGGGAACCCGCTGTGATGCAAAGGGAGAGGAGATAAAAGGCTCAGACGCCCTGACCTTGGGGTTCAGAGTCGGAGGACGCAGCCGCACCCAGGCACCTTCAGCTTGGGTGCTGGCGTTCCGGAGTTCAAAAGGCCCAGGTGCCCTTGACCTGGCCGGAGCGAGAGATGGGGTCCATCTCAGGCACCTTTAGCCTGGGGTGAGGTACTATGGTGGAAGCCTGGAGCTCAGTACCTTTGACTGAGTTCCGCGAGGGTGGAGGAATCCTAGGGGGCCCTAACTCCTTGGGTGCCCGTGTCTGAGACGAGGAGGCCGGTGAGCGGAACTTCTCTGGAGAGTCCAGCGCAGCATTGCTGGTGACGGAGAGGCCTCCGGTAACTGTCTTGGACGGATGTCCTTCCCCTGATAGGGGCTACGATAGCAAAGGTAATTCATGTTCTGTTCAATATAGTCAGGGGCAGTGACTATTCGCCACTGGTGACACTACAGTGGTTAGCTCTATCTTAAAGGATTGTGCCTTGGCCTACTCCCCACAAATACTGAAGTAGTATATGGGTCTCAACCTGTCTGTGCTGTATGACTATTTATTGAAAAGAATAAATACGAGTTGGACCTATTCAGTGTGTGGAACTCTGGTTACTAGGAGCAAAGGGGAGTCAATCCGAGGAGAGGATTTGACTCTGGGACACATACACAAAACCCGATAGTTCTGGCTTTCACCTCCACCCATTGGAGGACATGGGCCGTAGTGTATCTCATCCCTCCCCCCAGTGTTAACCCCTAGACGAGACAGACAAGCCGTGAATGAGAAGGGGTGAGAGGGGTGAGGCCGCTACATATCTATCTATCTATTGTATATACAGTATCTCACAAAAGTGAGTACACCACTTACATTTTTGTAAATATTTTATTATACCTTTTCATGTGACAAAACTGAAGAAATTACACTTTGTTACAATGTAAAGTAGTGAGTGTACTGCTTGTATAACAGTGTAAATTTGCTGTCCCCTCAAAATAACTCAACACACAGCCAATAATGTCTAAACCGCTGGTAACAAAAGTGAGTACACCCCTAAGTGAAAATATCCAAATTGGGTCCAAAGTGTCAATATTTTGTGTGGCCACCATTATTTTCCAGAACTGCCTTAACCCTCTTTGGCATGAAGTTCACCAGAGCTTCACAGGATGCCACTGGAGTCCTCTTCCACTCCTCCGTGACGACATCACAGAGCTGGTGGATGTTAGAGACCTTGCGCTCCTCCACCTTCCATTTGAGGATGTCCCACAGATGCTCAGTAGGGTTTAGGTCTGGAGAAATGCTTGGACAGTCCATCACCTTTACCCTCAGCTTCTTTAGCAAGGCAGTGGTCATCTTGGAGGTGTGTTTGGGGTTGTTATCATATTGGAATACTGCCCTGTGGCCCAGTCTCTGAAGAGAGGGGATCATGCTCTGCCTCAGTATGTCACAGTACATGTTGGCATTCATGATTCCCTCAATGAACTGTAGCTCCCCAGTGCCGGCAGCACTCATGCAGTCCCAGACCATGACACTTCCACCACCATGCTTGACTGTAGGCAAGACACAAATGTCTTTGTACTCCTCACCTGGTTGCCACCACACACGCTTGACACCATCTGAACCAAATACGTTTATCTTGGTCTCATCAGACCACAGGACATGGTTCCAGTAATCCATGTCCTTAGTCTGCTTGTCTTCAGCAAACTGTTTGTGGGCTCTTGTGCATCATCTTTAGAAGAGGCTTCCTTCTGGGATGACAGCCATGCAGACCAATTTGATGCAGTGTGCGGCGTATGGTCTGAGCACTGACAGGCTGACCCCTCAACCCTTCAACCTCTGCAGCAATGCAGGCAGCACTCGTATGTCGTTTTCCCAAAGACAACCTCTGGATATGACGCTGAGCACATGCACTCAACTTCTTTGGTCGACCATGGCGAGGCCTGTTCTGAGTGGAGTATAAAAAAACTGCGCTAGAAAACATAATAAGCAGCAACACAATGTGGGATACAAACAAAACAATAATAGAAAGTGAAGGTTGCGCTCTGACTAAATCATATGTGAAAAAACACAAACCAACTATTACTGATAAATAGTCCTGTGCAAACTCTTGGTAAATACATCCACTGTAAACTGAATAATACAAATAGTGATACCAAGGAGTAAACAAAGTGAAAAAAAATAATAATATAGTGAAAAAATATTGGGTAAATTCTATATGCAAATCCCTGTGAGAAAAAATGCACAAAAATAATGTTCTTTTGCAAACTTAAATGTGAGAAATAGATCTTAGTCCTCTGATAAATATATGAAAAAGTTCTTAAAAAATAAATAGTTCTAGATTATCCAATGTGACAGGATAGATGAATAACTCAAACTTCAGAAGTGATATCAGACAAACACCGTAAATCCGCCACCGAGTGAAATGTGCTCTTACCAGCTGCACGAACCATACAGCAAAATGTAATTGGAGATGATCCTGCAAGGAAATTTTTCACTCTGGATAATCTAGAACTATTTCTTTTATAAGAACTTTTTCATATATTTATCAGAGGACTAAGATCTATTTCCTGACACAGCATGACAGCATATACGTATGGGAAGGCTCCGCCTCCCTGCCCAATTCAGGACCGGTTATATTATAAAAGTAGGTCTCCTCCCTTCCTGCAGTATTCTATTTTTTTCCTCACTGCTACAGCCGGTTATGCTAATGCTAAAAAGCAGAATTTTTTTTTTTCCCTCACCTTGCCGGACGCTTCTGGCCAAGCCGCACAGGTTCAAGCCTCTCCTGTGACGAAGCTCCCCGCTGTAAAGGCAGACATGAACGCCTATATGGGGGAGACCCCACCCCCCCTCTCAAGATCCAGGAAGATATGGGGGTGAGGGCATCTGGTCTCTAGGGAGTGCTCCTTTATCATGATGCCATGGATGGACATTCATTGGACTGTCTGTTTGGACATGAAGCATGCAGGTGGTAAGGCACCACATGGTGCAAAATTCCATTCAGTTACTGCTGCAAGTATGTGGTTAAGCTTGCATTTCTGAAGGCTTGTGGTTGTGTCTGCAATACTGCTAATGATGATAGCAGGTGTGCTGTGCTGTGCTGAAGCCTTCCTACTAACTGAACAAGCCTGGCCCTACAGTCTTGACTTATTTTCTGCAGGTATGCTGTTGGTTTGCATTTCTGAAAAGCATATATCACACATGTGAATCTAACTGGCTATCCATAGTGCCACTTTGTTTACTAATGTTTCACAGATTGGAGTCTGTGTCTGCAGTTTTGCTAATGCTTGAACTGATAACAGGTGATATTGAACCCTTTCCTCTTAATGCAGGGCCTGGCCCTGCAGGCTGGGTTCACTGTGTATTGATGCTTAGTTGTGGTATGATCCTTGGTGGTACATGTGTCTAAGGTAGGTTTAACCTGCTAGTGCTAATTGTCAGATGACTATTAACTTGCGCTGCTTGTCTATGATTACATTAACTCTACAGTGTGAATGACTGTGATGTGTTTATTTCTATGCATTTACATGCTGACCTTGGTTCTAAAATAAAAGTCAGGATCTGTTTAGTCACATTCCTTAGTACTTACCTGTTAGCAATATGTAATTGCTTGTATTATTTGGGGTACCCCACAGAAAGATATGTGGTTTGTAGTGGTTACTACTTATAGCAAATACCCCAGGCATGGCTCCAGGCTTCAGCTCATCTGTGAACCAGTAGCAATCGGCCTTCCTAGAGACCAGCAACTTTAACTAAGGTGAGGGCAGGTAGGTATATGGTATATCCTAAAAGAGTGCACATTATGGGCATAATGAGCGTAAATCTCTCCAGCCCTCAACACCAACACCAGTCAACCTACTTCTGCAACAGGGGACAGATCCTCTTCAGCCCTGAAAGAACCACTATGTAGTTAACTGCCAGTGGAGGCAGATCAAGAAGTCTCTACAGTAATCATAGTGGTCTGGTGGTAACTGGTGTGTCGGCCAAAATGCAAAACAAGGTTGCAGGCCAAAGACAGTGACAAAGGTGCAGAGACTGAAAAGGCCTACAGTCACTAATGGTTCCATACCAAGCCTAATCAAACAATTGTGCTTGTTTAAAGGCAACCTCTACCTCAGAGCTTGCTTCTGGGAAATTGCTATGACAAGTTGGCATATCAGAAGCAAAAGGTGGATACTTTAACCCCATCCAAGCTGACTGTGTGGAGCTCGGGGACTAAGCTATTCAAACAAAGGCATCTAAAGGGTACCTCTGCCTCAAAAGCAGTCGGCCAAACAGGCTGCATCAGATTAACCAAGGGTGCCATTCTTCCAACAGAAGAGGCAATATCCTTTGCAGAAACCCTGGGACAGCAAATAGAGCCAGAGATGAAGAAGGGTCATACTGCTGTTAAGTAGTGTTTTGTGTCCTGCGATTGTGCTCACTTCGGTAGCCAGACTGTCAGGACCCCAGACAGGATGAAAGCAGAGCTCTGGTCTGTGATAAAATCTCTATGATGGCGGATCCTAGATTGAAAATGGAGTAGCCAATGATACAGTTCAGACACTGCGAATACAAAACTATATGCGGTTTCTCCAGTAATCATTGTGGTCAGTGAACCCTTATGTCCCATCCCACAAGTAAACACATGCCGCTTTAAGTCAGAGTGGTGACTGTTCAAGTCGGATCTGGTGATATTTAGAAGGAGGATTAATTCCTTATGTTAATCACCAATGACCAGAGGATGGCCAAAAGGCAAAGTAACAGAGTGAATGACAGGTTAGACCTGGGAGAACTATAGCGGAGAATAAAGAATCAAGAATTATCTTTATTTGCCTAAACCCAAGCCGCCCAATAGGGTCAGCTGACAGTTATATGTAAATTTGAGCTTAGGATCTGTGGGTCCTGTGCATTAAGGAAGCCAATGGAATTTTTTTTTTCATTTCTCTACCAATTCATTGCATTCCCTTCATGATGCATCAGAGCACAAGGGTTGTGATTACATGGTCGTTAGTCAAAAGTAAGACTTGAATAACAGGCGGAAGGTTAAGGATCCAAAAAATTGCACAGGCCATCATTGCAATTAATCTCTCCAGCCGTCAGTAAGGCTTGACCTCCACAAATCATACCATATGATTTCCAAGGAGTATCGTTCATAGCAGTGCGACCCCCCCCCCCCCCAAGTCGCTGCAACGGTAAAGTAGTCCCTACACTACTTTTAAGCCCACTGTGATCTAACTTGGGGCCATAGACATCAAGAATACACAGGCATTGATTCAAGACACATAGAAATCGCAGTAAATCGCACGATTTTAGGTCGCAATAGTGGAAACCTAGGCTAAGACTGTCGATGGTCTTTAGACCTAGCAAGTTGTATATTTGCATGGTTGCATAGGGGGTGAGGTTGAGGATGGACACAGGTCCATCAAGTCCAACCTATGTGTGATTATATGTCGATATTACCTTATATATCCTGTATGTTGTGGTCATCCACAAGTGTGTGTGTGTGTGTGTGTGTGTGTGTATACTGTATACACACTTCAAAAGACCCATGTTGCAGCAAGTACCTTCGCCTGGCAATTAGAGTTCACTACGAGTTCATCTGGCAGACTGTGACCTTTCCACAAACTCCAGACATTTCCTGGGATATTGGGTCCAGTAAGGGCTGACTTGCGGGACCAAGGACTTCTGGTGAGCCTTGTCTGGACAACAGACTGGCGCAATGACTTCCAGATTCTGGGAAAAGAGTCCCAGTACAGACTCTGATCGAGTTGGGAGGAACCATCATTGAGAGACCATCATCGAGAGACCAACTAGTCTCATCACAACAATGACCTATCGGGAAGCAATTCTGAATCTCTGAAAATAAATACAATAAAGTTACACTCAGAGAGAGCAACAGTATAAGTATCTCACTTGAACAAATGGCTCTTTCCCATGGGTTGCATCCCACGGTCGCAAGAGCAATAAAGTAGCCGGTAGTAAACCATGAGGTCCGAGGTGCCCAAGGGAAGGTTGATAAAGGGATTTTTATAACAGCTTACCTGTAAAATCCTTTTCTTGGAGTACATCACGGGACACAGAGCGACTTAGTCATTACTAATGGGTTATATAGATTACCTTCAGGTGTTGGCACTGGCCAATTCCAAACCGGAAGTACCCTCCCCTATATAAGCCCCTCCCACCCGGGAGCACCTCAGTTTTGTAGCCAAGCAATAAGTGTCCCAAAAAGAGGGGTGGGAGCTCTGTGTCCCGTGATGTACTCCAAGAAAAGGATTTTACAGGTAAGCTGTTATAAAAATCCCTTTTTCTTTTTCGTACATCACGGGACACAGAGCGACTTAGTCATTACTAATGGGACGTCCCAAAGCAATGCCAAATGAGGGGAGGGATACCTAACCTGGGCGCCATCAGGCATGAGGATCTTTTGCGGCCTGCAACACACTGCGCCCAAAGGCGACATCCTCCTGACTTCTAGCGTCTACCTGGTAGAATCTAGTAAACGTGTGTACCGAAGACCATGTTGCGGCCTTACATACTTGAGCCGGGGAGGCCTGGTGATGCACTGCCCATGAAGTTCCAACTGCTCTTGTGGAGTGCGCCCTAACTTTGAACGGAGGCGGTCTCTTTCTCAAGCCATGGGCTTGTATTATGACCTGTCGAATCCACTTGGCTAAAGTGGATTTTGATGCTGCCTGACCCTTTTTAGGGCCTTCCGGCAGAATAAACAAAGTATCCGTTCTGCGAATCTGAGCAGTGGCTTTTAGATAAGCTTTAACTGCTCTTACTACATCCAAGGAATGTAATAACTTTTCCTCTACCGAGCTAGGTTTGGGGAAAAAAGAAGGAAGAACCACATCTTGGTTCAAATGAAACCTCGATACCACCTTAGGAAGAAAGGCTGGATGAGGACGTAATACTACTCTGTCCTTATGGACAACCAGATATGGCTCCTTACAGGCGGCTAATTCTGATACTCTTTTAGCCGAACAAACGGCTACTAAGAAAATCAATTTACTGGTGAGAAGAACCAAGGAAATGTGTTGCAATGGTTCAAACGGTTGTTTCTGTAGAACTGACAGAACCAGGTTTAAGTCCCAAGGACATATGGGAATACTAACCGGAGGGCTAATACGCATCACTCCTTGTATGAAAGCTTTGACTAGTGAATGCGAAGCCAAGGGCCTTTGAAAAAATATTGACAAGGCCGAAATCTGACCCTTGATAGTACTCAAGGCCAGCTTCCTATCTACAGCCCACTGTAGGAAGTCCAAAATCCTCCCTATCACGTACTTACGTGGATGCCATTTCTTGGCCTCACACCACTTAATGTACGCTTTCCAGATCCTATAATAGATCTGCCTGGATACCGGCTTCCTGGCATTGATCATGGTAGATACCACAGAATTAGAGAGCCCTCTCTTTTTCAGAATGTGGGCTTCAATAGCCAGGCCGTCAAACCTAGGGCTGGTAAAGAAGGGTGGTATATCGGTCCTTGCGACAGCAGGTCCGGACGATGTGGGAGGGTCCAAGGACTCCTCACTGACATTTTTACAATCTCCGCGTACCATGCCCTTCGGGGCCACGCTGGAGCCACCAGAATCACTGGTTTCTTTTCTACCCTGATTCTGCGGAGTAATCGCGGTAACAATTGTGGCGGTGGGAATGCATATATCAGCTTGAACTGATTCCAAGGGAACACTAGGGCATCCGAGCCGCAAGCTAGAGGATCCCTTGTGCGAGACACAAATCTGTCCACCTTTGCGTTGAATCTGGATGCTAGCAGATCTACATCCGGTGTTCCCCACCGCTGGCATATTGCCTGGAAAACCTCGGGGTGAAGAGACCATTCCCCCGGGCATAATTGTTGGCGACTTAAAAAGTCCGCTCTCCAATTTTCCACTCCTGGGATAAAAACCGCGGATATGGCTGGGACATATTTTTCTGCCCACTCCAGGATGCAATTTGCTTCCCTCTGGGCTGCACGACTCCTGGTGCCACCCTGGTGATTGATATATGCCACTGCTGTGGCATTGTCTGATTGAATTCTGACAGGGGACCCTTGGAGTTTGGATGTCCATGCTACTAGGGCATACCGGGCTGCTCGTATCTCTAAGAGATTGATGGGCAGGGCCTTTTCTGCTTCTGACCACTTGCCCTGGAGAGACCATTGCTCCAGTACTGCCCCCCAGCCTATGAGGCTGGCATCTGTAGTGACTACCTTCCAAGAAACCGGACTGAAGGGTTTCCCTTTTTCCAGATTCTGGGGCACCAACCACCAATGGAGGCTCTTGCGAACGGAAGGGGACAGGGACATTGGTAAGTCTAAAGCCTGAACTTTTTTGTTCCAGGCTGACAGTATGGCCCTTTGCAAATTCCTTGAATGGAATTGACCGTAGGGTACCGCTTCGAATGAAGCCACCATTTTTCCCAGCAGCCTCATGCAGAGGCGTATGGATGGTTTTCTTTTTGTACCCACTAAGTGGGTCAAATCTTTTAAAGACGGCACCTTCTCTGGAGGTAAGAAAATCTTTCTCTGATTTGAATCCAGCCTTAGCCCTAAGTATTCCAGACTTTTGACTGGTCTTAGAGCTGACTTGTCCCGGTTGATAATCCAACCGTGATATTCCAGATACTTGATTGTCTTGTGAATAGCTACTTCCAGCTTTTCCACTGAGTGGTCTATTAGTAGCAGGTCGTCTAGATATGCCATTATCGTTACACCCTGTGTTCTTAGATTGGCCAATAATGGGGCCAGAATTTTTGTGAACACTCGTGGTGCTGTGGCCAGACCGAAAGGTAAGGCTCTGAACTGAAAATGGCGCCCTTCTACTGCAAAGCGTAGAAATTTCTGGTGGGCCGGAAAGATGGGAATATGCAGATAAGCATCCTTTATGTCGATCGAGGCTAACCATTCCTGCCCTTGTAGGGCGGTGGCCACCGATCGGATCGACTCCATCCGAAAAGTCCTGATATTTAGGAACTTGTTTAGCCCTTTTAGATTTAATATGGGCCTCACGTCCCCATTTGGTTTGGGGACTGTGAAAAGGTTCGAGTAAAACCCGAATCCGCTTTCTTCCAGGGGAACCTTCATGATTACACCTTGGAGCAATAGTTGTTCTAGTGCCAGAAGGAGGGATCCTCTCTTTTGGGGATCTCTTGGCACGTTTGACCTCATAAATTGGGCAGGAGGAGTGCCTTTTAACTCCAGCTTGTATCCCAGACTTACTGCGGAGAGCACCCATCTGTCTCTGATGGTGTCCCGCCAGGTCTCTGTGAACAACTGAAGTCTTCCCCCCACCCGATTGAGTGGGGGCAACGCTTCATGCCTTGGGGGGAGGTTTTGTACCTCTCTTGATCCAGGGCTTCTTGTTACCCTGTGATTGCCCCTGATTTCTGCCCCCTGAATTTGACCGCGGAGGCCGTCGGAACTGCTTCACAGCCGATGTGCCCGGGACTGGAGAAGTAGGCCTCTTAAAAGAAGGACTTCTACCCTTGTTCTTAACCGGTAAGAGTGAACTTTTACCGGCAGAAATTTTCTGGATATATTTGTCCAGATCTTCTCCAAATAAGCGTTCTCCATGAAATGGGAAGCTAACCAGCAGTTTTTTACAGGGAGCTTCAGCAGACCAGTTTTTGAGCCACAGAAGCCTACGCATATGTACTATAGACAGCGTAAAGCGGGAGGCCTGTTGGATTGTATCCTTTATGGCGTCCACCGCAAAACACAAGGCTCTAGGCAGGTCAGCTAGGGCAAGAGCCTGCTGATCTGGTAAGTCCCTTAAGACTTGTTTCAACTGATCTTTCACTGCTTGGCAGACTCCAATCGCTGCTACCGCAGGTTGTGTCACCATGCTTGCTGTAGAGAAAGCAGATTTTAGTAAAGACTCCAATTTTTTATCTATTGGGTCTTTGAACATTGGAACATTATCTACTGGACATGTCAGTGATTTGTTAACAGAAGAGATGGCTGCGTCCACTGTAGGGACCCTCCATTTTCTTATGAACTTATCCTCCATGGGATAGATCACCGGAAATCTCTTGGGGGGAGCAAATATTTTATCAGGATGCTCCCAATCCTGGTAAATAAGCCCTTCTAATAAAGGGTGGATTGGGAAGGAACAGACAGCCTGGGGAGCTTTTAGCGACCCCAGCGAGGAAACCGTAGTGGATGGTGGTTCCGCCAGAGGCATTTTAAATGCTGATCGGACCATATTAGTCAGAGACTGAACCCATAATCTTTCAGCCTGAGATGCTGAGAAAGGTTCTTCCACTGTTGATTCCTCCATAACTGAATCAACCTCATCCTGATCCCCTTCAGGTAGGTCGATCTCTGTGTGGGGCTGTTCCTCCACTAACAGGCACTCTGAAGGAGGAGACGGAGATCGGACACGCTTTTCCTGTGACAGGGAAGCAGCGATCAATGCTGTTAATCTCTCTTCCAATCCTCCCAGAGTTGAGGATAAAACCTCCTCTGTTATATATACAGGAGCAGGTGGACTGGGGACAGCCGCAGCACCAGGCATTCCTGCGGGGTTTCTACGGCTACTGACCTCTGAATTCTCAGGGGAGATTGGTGCAGTACAAGCATGCCCAATATCCTCAGAGCCCGATGGAGACCCCTTTGGCTTCCTGGAAGATCTATTTCCGGAGCGTCTGGACGACATATCCTTTAAGCACAAAGCTGAGGTATTCCCGTCGTCATACACCAATTTTGCTGGTAATAGTCTAACAAAGTTGCTGCTATATACCAGCTGGTGTCCACTAAAGTGCCTTTCTATGGGGATGCCTGCATCAACCGCCTCTGTGTGCCACTGTTTGTTGCTAGCTCTGTTTGCATCCAGCTGACACTTGTACTGTGACTTTTAACCATGCTGGGACGCCCGCACATGCGCAGAAGCGCCGCGACGCGCATCGAGCGTCATCCACCCGCCCCGCCCCTTTTTTTCATAGGAGGCGCGTGCACGCGCCCGCGCGCGCGCCCGTGCGCCATTGGCGCCCTTTTCGAAATCAAACAGGGGACTAGGAGCCAGGGCCCTTTTTGCCGGAGGGCCTGTGCGGTGGATGAGCGCAGCAACAGGGCAGAGGAAGTGGATTCCCACAGAGAAACTTACCAGCTGCCTGGATCTTTTGACTTGAGAAAACCAAAGATCCACATGACAAGAAAAATGGACTACAGCGGCCTCTAGTGGTTTAACACAGGTACCGCGGTCCCTTTTTTTTTTTTTTTTTTCTTGACTACTATTAAAATTTTACATTTTCAGTAGTTACAGGCAAACACAGATATTTAGCGGGAATACCGTTAGGTAACAGACAGAAAGACAAATTAGGCTTGGGGGTCCCCCAATAGAACCAAGTTCCTGGGGGCCCCCACTTACCTGATCCCCGCCGCAGGACTTTGTTTGGTCCACAGAAGTCCAAACTTCACCTATCACGGCAGGCATTGTAATTAAACCTTCAGGGACCGGGTTCCCAAGGATTCCACTCCCCTGGACCTGTATAGCACCCTGCACAGACAACATCTTGGTCGTGGGTATGACCAGAGCTCTGGATCCCAGGGTCCAGCCCTCCTAAGAGAAGCATTACAGGCAAAACCTTGCTCTTCTGCTGCAAGGCCCGGGTACCGACCGTTTAGCTATGAAGCTTTTTTGGTGGGATCCGGAACAGCTTACTAAGGCCCAAAAGAACCTGTACGCAAGCCCAGTGAAAACACATGTTACTCTTTGGCCAACACCTTAGACACTGGCAAAAAACTGAGGTGCTCCCGGGTGGGAGGGGCTTATATAGGGGAGGGTACTTCCGGTTTGGAATTGGCCAGTGCCAACACCTGAAGGTAATCTATATAACCCATTAGTAATGACTAAGTCGCTCTGTGTCCCGTGATGTACGAAAAAGAAAACTGTGTTAACTGGTTTTGTAGTAAGGAAAGACTTACTTCCTGCACTAGAAACAGTAGCTCCACAGAGGAGAAAAGTCCCCTCTTGGGGAGGTAGCTAAACGAACTAATCTGTCAGCGTATCAGCTATTAGGCATACCAATCATCCCAAGTGGTTACTCGTCGGGTATTCATGCCAATGGAGGACAAGGTGTCCAAAAGTCAGAGGTATAGCGGTCGCAGACTGGAGTCTTTCCGAAACGCAACAAATAAGCCTCAACTATGCTGAAAAGACTCAGCAAAATGGGGAAGTCCTATCTTCGCTGTCAAGAAGGAATGCAAAACTAGTCAACTTCTGTCAGATGTATCTCCCAGCACGTTAAGTAAGGTTTTCTAGAACTTACGTCCAGAGGGCGTAAGATACAAAAGCCGTCGGATGACAAGGGACGGTCTCCAAAACAAAAAGCTGGTCAAGAGATGGGCAACAGATAAGGCTATCAAGATATTGGTCTGACTGTAACCTGGGTGGCTTCCCAGAGGTGGAAGCAGAGAAACTAATGACAGCCAACTGGGTCGGCAAATTAGCCAATATGTATATTCAACAAACCTAATACTCTCCAGGATCCTTATCCGGATTCGCAGTCATTCGGTGGTGATAACAATAATTGCCCTGTGGCTTGCAGGCCATAATATCCGCGGGTACAGTCTCAGATCCGAGAACCTCCTCCTATTCTCCTTCCTGAGATCCAACACCTCATACAGCGTAGCCAACGGTATCTTCCAAATTTCATACCAGTTATAGCTAGAGGCTGGAGACCAAGAAGTAGAGGTCTCACCGTTTAGTGTTTGAAATCCTATGGAGGTCAGAGCGCCTACTCCAAACTTCAAGTACATTAGATACAAGAAAAACCTACAGAATTTAAAGGATGGAATTCTCTACTCCTTACTGTAAGGATTGCATTGTATACAAGTAAGCCTAGATACGGCATTAAAGGATACATGAAACTCAGTCGTGTCCTCACTCTATGGGATCCGGCAACGGTGGTATCCAGCAACGGTGGTATCCAGCAACGGTGGGATCCAGCAACGGTGGGATCCAGTAACGTTTGCATATCTTAGCAACCAATTTCGAAAGACCTGGGCAAGTTATTCTTTTCCCCATTTAGTCTTCCAAATAGTGTGAGACACATTATCTCACTCTCCATTTAGAGGGATAGGACATCCTAAATATGGCCAGTAACATGGAATAAGTATTCCTTTTGGCGAATAGGTCTAGAAAGATCTCAGACATCCAAGTGTCAAGCTATAAACTACCTTGTTGCTGAAATGATCAGGCAAAATGGCTCTAGTCCCTTCCTCAACACTATACAAAGGTTGGTATCTTTGCAATCTGGGATAGAACATCGGCCTTCTGGCATATCCAAACTAAAGTGTTTGAAGTACCACGAACATTGAAAATAGTCAAGGTTTAAAAGAGACCTAGAATTGGCCCTTCTTCTAGGAGAAAAACGATAGACTCATCAGGCCTAACGGCATCGGAAAAAGACAATCACTGTCTAACGAAGACAATCGCAGTGGTGCGGATCAAGTTAGTCAAAGCTTAGATGACTAGGACAAACCCATCAGATGAGGGCAGAGACCGCTCTTCCAGTCTGATTGCGCATGCATTGACGGAACTCCAAAATAGTTCCTCCAGAGTTAATATGTAAACTACGACCTGGTCTACATTCAACACGTTTGGGGGTCCATTCTTGTGGACCCAGCAGTCTTAACTACAATACATCTCAGTCGTTAGTGGGGATAGAGCTAATCCTCTTAAACACTTGAGCAGTACCCACCCTTGTTGTCTGGTGATTTGGTACATCCCATACGTATATGCTGTCATGCTGTGTCAGGAAAAGGGAAAATTTTATACTTACCTGACGGTAATTTTCCTTTCCTGATGCAAGCATGACAGCATATAGGTCCCCTCCCCAAAAAAATAAAATAAAATAAAAATAAATTTAAAAAAAAATCACGAAAATATAATAAAGGCCTTCGCAGTGATACTAAGTTACGAGAATACTGTAGGAAGGGAGGAGACCTACTTTTATAATATAACCGGTCCTGAATTGGGCAGGGAGGCGGAGCCTTCCCATACGTATATGCTGTCATGCTTGCATCAGGAAAGGAAAATTACCGTCAGGTAAGTATAAAATTTTCCCTTTTCTCATATTTAAGTTTGCAATAGAACATTATTTTTGTGCATTTTTTCTCACAGGGATTTGCATATAGAATTTACCCAATATTTTTTCACTATATTATTATTTTTTTTCACTTTGTTTACTCCTTGGTATCACTATTTGTATTATTCAGATTACAGTGTATGTATTCACCAAGAGTTTACACAGGACTATTTATCTGTTCTGAGTGGAACCTATCCTGTTAAACCACTGTATGGTCTTGGCCACCGTGCTGCAGCTCAGTTTCAGGGTCTCTGCAATCTTCTTATAGCCTAGGCCATCTTTATGTAGAGCAACAATTCTTTTTTCAGATCTTCAGAGAGTTCTTTGCCATGAGGTGCCTTGTTGAACTTCCAGTGACCAGTATGAGAGAGAGAGCGAGAACACCAAATTTAACACACCTACTTCCCATTCACACCTGAGACCTTGTAACGCTAACGAGTCACATGACACTGGGGAGGGAAATAGGCTAATTGGGTCCAATTTAGACATTTTCACTTAGGGGTGTACTCACTTTTGTTGCCAGCCGTTAAGACATTAAAGTGGATGTAAACCCAGAATATATATATTTTTTTAATTAGGGCTTGCACCTTGTAAAGTATAGGATTTCTTGACATCTGTGCCCAGTCTTGCCACGAAGAGTTAATCCAGCTCTGAGCAGCCCTCTTATCTTTTTTCAGTGAGATAAAAACTGACACACAGAAAAATAGGAATCAGTTCTTCCCCCTTCCTGTGAGTGACAGGTGATTTACATATCTCATGCACCAGCCTGAGCAAGACATTCTGTGTACTTCAGATCCCCTCCTCCTTTCTTCTCCAGCTCTCCCAGGATTTTCTGCTCCACATCTCAGCATGATTGGGCATGCTGAAGTCATGTGTTGGCTTTTCTGGATTTTGACTGGATGTTAGTGATCATAGCAGAAGTTCAGTGTAAGAAATACACAGGAGAAAATGCATATTGTCAAGGGGAGTGTAGAAGATGTCTACTGACATCACGACTCCACCCACCGAGCTCCGGACAACAGACCCACCCACAGAATCTGCAGTTTTTCGGGTCTCATAACAGACAGAGGGGAGACATTTGACAGGTAAGGATACATACAGGAGGCATGTATATCCTTATAGATCAGCACTATGGCAGTTGTTTAGAAAGGATGAGAGTGGGTTTACATCCACTTTAATGGCTGTGTGTTGAGTTATTTTGAGGGGACAGCAAATGTACACTGTGTGAGGGGGTTAGCTCGGCAGCGGGTGTGTGTGACCCCCGGGATGGGCTCCCCACACAAAACAGGCCCAGCAAACGGAGGTTGTGGTTTTCAAAATCAAAAAGGTGCGGTTTATTTTCTATTTACAGTGACAAAACACAGCAAAGCAAAAGAAACATAAACAAAATAAATCCTGGTCAAGTTGACCTCTGACTAAACATACAGGTTTCCTAACTAACGACTGGGATCAGCCTAGTGCTGTCCTAGTCCCTAAGTCCCTGGTTTTAAATGTCCAAGCAAATAGCCACACAGGCTTTGTCTCACCGCACAGGGGTTCACTCTCCCTAGACAGTCCACACAGGTCTGGTTCCAGGCATGAGCTAACATCTAATGAAGCTGGGAGTTCTTATAGAGGCCTAAATGAGCTGACAAGCTTCAGCTGGTCTCATCAACTCCCTGTCTGCACGACGCCCAGCACTCTCCCTAGAGGTATGAGTCATCCATGAGCCCACTAGCCTCAGCTGGGCTTATACAACTCTCCACCTAGTTGTATAAGTCGGCGTAAAGCCTGAATCTGGGCGAAATATATCTACCCCCCTGGATGCAACCAGGTGACTTTACCTTCCTGCTGTCACATACCCCCCCCTCTTGTTTTAACCTCGGGGTTGGAACACCAGCAATCAGGCATTCATGTACTCGAGACAAAGCATCCACATTCCCCATTTGAACGCCAGGGCGATGCTTTACTGTGAAGTTGAATTCCTGGAGGGCCAGGAACCACCTATTCACTCTTCTATTTGTTTCCTTGTTTTGAGCCATCCACTTTAACGGAGCGTGATCCGTAACCATGTCAAAGTGCCTACCTAGCAGGTAGTACCGAAGGGAATCTAGAGCCCACTTCACCGCTAAATACTCCTTTTCAACGGTGGCGTAATTTACCTCATGGGACTTCAACTTCCTGCTGAGGTAAATGACTGGGTGCTCTTCCCCGTTCCAGACCTGGGACAATACTGCTCCTAACCCCACATCTGACGCATCACTTTGTACGACAAAGTCTTTAGAGAAGTCGGGTGAGTACAACACTGGCTGGCTACATAAGGCTTGTTTCAAGAATTGGAATGCTGCCTCAGCCTCGGGGGTCCATTTAATCATGACCGACCCTTTCCCCTTCGTCAGGTTGGTTAGGGGCACAGCCTTAGAAGCAAAGTGGGGAATGAATCGCCGATAATACCCAGCGATTCCCAGAAAGGCTCGTACCTGCTTCTTGCTGTTGGGACGTGGCCAACTCTGGATGGCCTCGACTTTGTTGAGTTGGGGTTTTATTACTCCCCTCCCAATGGTGTACCCAAGATATTTGGCCTCCTCCTGCCCAATGGTACACTTCTTGGGGTTAGCCGTAAACCCCGCTTCCCGAACAGAGTCCAGGACTGCTTGCACTTTTGGCAGATGTGAGGCCCAATCTGTGCTATGGACAATTACGTCATCCAGGTAAGCCGCAGCATACTTCCGATGGGGCCTCAGCATCTGGTCCATTTTCCGCTGGAATGTGGCCGGCGCATTCTGTAACCCGAACGGCATTCTTTTATATTGGAACGCCCCGTCTGGGGTTACAAATGCGGTTTTCTCTTTGGCCGACTTGGCCAGGGGGATTTGCCAATACCCTTTTGTGAGGTCAAGAGTCGTCATGTATCGGGCTGTTCCCAGCCGGTCGATCAACTCATCTATACGTGGCATGGGGTAGGTGTCAAATTTTGTAACTTTGTTCAACTGACGAAAATCGTTACAAAATCGCCAGCTCCCATCCGGTTTAGGCACCAACACGATGGGACTAGACCAATCACTTTGGGACTCCTCTATCACCCCTAAGTTCAGCATTTTCTGTACTTCCTCCCGTATTGCCTCCCGTCGGGCCTCTGGGATCCGATAGGGTTTTAACTTCACCCTTTCACCGGGCGGGGTAATGATGTCATGCTCTACCCCAGATGTTTGTCCCGGCAGCTCAGAGAATACCTCCTTGTTGCGAAGCACAAACTCCTTAACCTCCTGTTGTTGGGGTTGTGACAAGGTGGCTGCTATTCCAACCTCAGGAATCACGCAACCAGTTTGAGCTGGTGACCAAGTGTCTGCGACTAGGGACTCTCTATCCCTCCAGGCTTTCAACAGATTAACGTGATAGATCTGTTCGGGCTTTCGCCTTCCTGGTTGTCTGACCTTGTAATTCACTTCGCTCACTTTTTCCATTATCTCGTAGGGGCCTTGCCATTTGGCAAGGAATTTACTTTCAACCGTAGGGACAAGTACCAGTATCCTATCCCCCGGGGAAAAGGTACGGGTCTTGGCTCCACGGTTGTACACTCTCTGCTGTGCTAACTGCGCTTGGGCCAAATGTTCCTTCACGATGGGCATTACCTGTGCAATTCGGTCTTGCATCAGGGCGACATGCTCAATCACACTCCTGTGGGGAGAACTCTCACTTTCCCAAGTTTCCTTGGCAATATCCAACAGCCCTCTTGGGTGTCTCCCATACAGTAACTCAAAGGGGAAGAATCCTGTAGAGGATTGGGGCACCTCCCTAATAGCAAACATCAGATAAGGAAGTAGACAGTCCCAATCCTTTCCATCTCTATCCACCACTTTCTTCAACATTTGTTTTAGGGTTTTGTTGAATCTTTCAACCAGCCCATCGGTTTGGGGGTGATACACAGATGTACGTAATTGCGTCACTTTGAATAATTTACACAGCTCCTTCATAACCCGGGACATAAAGGGTGTACCTTGGTCCGTAAGCAGTTCTTTACAAATACCCACCCGGCTAAACACAAGAGATAGCTCTTTGGCTATGGTTTTGGCCGAGGTATTTCGGAGAGGGATCGCTTCTGGATAACGGGTGGCATAGTCCATTATAACTAATATGTACTGGTGCCCCCTAGCGGACTTGATTATAGGACCTACCAAATCCATGGCGATCCTCTCAAACGGGACCTCAATGATGGGTAGAGGGACCAGCGGGCTACGGAAATGTGGCATCGGGGCCGACCTCTGACACACAGGGCAGGAGGAACAATAATTTTCTACGTCCTTCATCACCCCCGGCCAATAGAATCTCTGTAATACCCTCTCTCGGGTTTTCTCTGTCCCCAGATGACCTCCAAGAATGTGCCCATGGGCCAACTCCAACACCAACTTCCTGTAAGGTTTGGGCACCACAAGCTGCTCAACGGTTTCTTCTGCCCTTTTTGCCACCCGATACAGTAGGTCCTTCTCTACGCTGAAGTATGGGTAAGTGCAGGTATTATCTGGGTTCACTAACTCGCCATCTATTTTCACTACGTTTTCCCGTGCCTTTATTAGGGCGGGGTCTTTCAACTGTTCTGTGGCAAAGTTTTCCCTGTGAACCTCAAGATCAGAAAACTCCACAGACGGTAGGTTTTCGTCTGAGGAGGTGGGCTCCTCTCCAGTTTCTTGAGTCTCCCCTGCCAATACTGATAAGGGAAATTCCGGAGAGTCCTCACCACTCTCAGGGGAGTTCTGGCTATCACATTCCTGGTACATAGGGGCACCAGTGAGGGGCTCAGGATCATCCCACAGTTCCCAGAACTTCGGAAAATCCCTTCCCACAATGGCGTCATGCGGTAACTGAGATACTAAGCCCACTGGATGAGAGAGGGTACCTTTGGGGGTCTCGAAACACACTGTAGTCACTGGATACTCTCGGGTGTCCCCATGCACACAAATAACAGCTACCTTGCTATTCCCAGAGACCTCTGTTTTAACTAACTCAGCCTTTATCAGGGTCACAAGGCTACCTGAATCCAGCAATACCACAACATTTCTACCATTAACACACATTTTGCATAAATGTTTCTCAGTTCCTCGAATGGCAGTGCATGCGACTGTCGCACACAGCGACTGACGTCTGCCCGTCAGAAAGTCACACTGCATGGGTTCCTCCACAACCGGGCAATTGGCTGCAATATGTCCCGCTTGCCGGCAGCGGTAGCAAACGATCCTTCTTGCCGCCTCTTGAGCCGCTGATTTCCCAGGCTGTTCTCGCCAAACTTGGGGTAGAGCTCCCACCCTCTCACTCTCTCCACCCTCACCCCTTGGAATCCTCTTATCCGCCCCTGGGGATGGTCTGGTCTTAGGGTGGAAAGTCCGAGTGTCTCTGGAAGAGGCCGTCAGGTTCTCTGTAGCCAAGTATTTCTCCACACGATCCACAAGACCATCGGCCGTCTCTGGGTCTCCATGGCTTACCCACTTTTGGATGGCAGTAGGAAGAGCTCTCAAAAACCGATCCATTACAACACGTTCCACAATCTTTGGTGCGGACAAAGTCTCTGGCTGTAGCCACTTTCTGCTCAGGTGAATGAGATCATACATTTGAGACCTGGGGGGTTTTCCAAGCTGGAAAGTCCAGTTATGCACACGCTGAGCCCGGACAGCCTGGGTGACACCCAGCCTTGCCAATATTTCAGCTTTTAGCATCACATAGTCTTTTGCTTGGTTAGGCTCTAGGTCATAGTAAGCTTTCTGCGATTCACCAGTTAACAGAGGAGCCACCAGTCCAGCCCACTGCTCCTCAGGCCACTTTTCTCTTTCAGCGGTCCTTTCAAATGTGGTCAAAAATACCTCTGGATCATCCTCTCCAGTCATTTTTGTCAATAAACGACTCACCCCAAAGGACGCGGTATTAGTGGGACGGCTTTCCTCACTGGTCTGCGGACGTTGCTGCATTACTGCTTCCATCTGTTGTTGTAGTCTCTGCTCTTGCTTCTGCAACAGGTCTATGAAGCGGGCCTCAGATTGCTGCTGGGCTCGTTGCTGAGCCTCCAGACTCTGTTGCAAAGTTGCGTTTGTCTGCTGCTGGGCTGCAAGGCTCTGTTGATGAGCTTGCTGCTGGGCTGCGAAGTTCTGTTGTTGAGCTGCAAGGCTCTGTTGATGAGCTGCAAGGCTCTTTTGCAAACCTGCATTTGTCTGCTGTTGATTGGCATTTGCTAGAGCCAGCTGCTTCAGTATCTCCTCCATGCTGGCTTAAAAAAAAAACTGCCACTGGTTCTCCACCAACTGTGAGGGGGTTAGCTCGGCAGCGGGTGTGTGTGACCCCCGGGATGGGCTCCCCACACAAAACAGGCCCAGCAAACGGAGGTTGTGGTTTTCAAAATCAAAAAGGTGCGGTTTATTTTCTATTTACAGTGACAAAACACAGCAAAGCAAAAGAAACATAAACAAAATAAATCCTGGTCAAGTTGACCTCTGACTAAACATACAGGTTTCCTAACTAACGACTGGGATCAGCCTAGTGCTGTCCTAGTCCCTAAGTCCCTGGTTTTAAATGTCCAAGCAAATAGCCACACAGGCTTTGTCTCACCGCACAGGGGTTCACTCTCCCTAGACAGTCCACACAGGTCTGGTTCCAGGCATGAGCTAACATCTAATGAAGCTGGGAGTTCTTATAGAGGCCTAAATGAGCTGACAAGCTTCAGCTGGTCTCATCAACTCCCTGTCTGCACGACGCCCAGCACTCTCCCTAGAGGTATGAGTCATCCATGAGCCCACTAGCCTCAGCTGGGCTTATACAACTCTCCACCTAGTTGTATAAGTCGGCGTAAAGCCTGAATCTGGGCGAAATATATCTACCCCCCTGGATGCAACCAGGTGACTTTACCTTCCTGCTGTCACAACTGTTATACAAGCTGTACACTCACTACTTTACATTGTAGCAAAGTGTAATTTCTTCAGTGTTGTCACATGAAAAGACATACTAAAATATTTACAAAAACGTGAGGGGTGTACTCACTTTTGCGAGATACTGTATGTAGTAATATGTTTATTGACATACATTTGTATTTTTATAAAAAGTTTAAAATCCGCAAAAATATAGAAAATCCAGACAGAGAAAGGAGAGGGAAAATAAATTGCTGGCAAAGTACTTTTGATAAATGAATCCTGCTAGGCAATTCAGAAGACAGATATAAACTGCAGCTTTGTACAAGGAGGATTTCTCATAAACTCCTGACAAGCTATTGGGATTGGACAAAGGGAGATATATGAAAGCAATGGAAAAGAGCTTCTATTAAAGAACATAAACTTGTCTGAGAAGGGCCTGCTTTGCCTGATATTCCCCCGCAGCAATATCTAGCTATTTGCATTACAGAATTTACCAAATAATTTGTCATTTTAAACTCAGAGGTTTACATAAATGGCTTTCATTTCTAGACACTCTTCCAGGCAAATGATGTGATTCTTCCCCAGCCTGAAAGGCCTTAATGTTCGATTTCTGATATATAATTAGTGAGCACTGAAGAGCAGCCATTGTGTAGTTCTTAATTCGGTGGAAAGAGCTTGTCCTGCCATGAAACTCTATTCTGAAATTGTGCTGCCTCATTATCCATTAGTGTCTAATAGACAGACAGTTTTATGTGAGCAAAAGAGGACATTCCTTTTAATAAATGTTACAGGGTTAGAAATGCTTGAAGAAATAATTGGACTCTGGCACTCAGTGGGGTATCAAAAACTGATGATTAGCAGACAGTGTACCTGTAGGAGGCATCTGAATAGGTAAAACATTGCTTCTATCTATATATTGCATTATCATTACTGTGAAACCCAAATGATATCTGGTGTTAAAGGCCTTAATACCAAACTCAAAATTGATACTAGCTGGTAGATGTACCTTCCAACTTCACTGGTAGACATACCTTCCAAATTCTTATATGGCTCAAATCGTTTAGCTGTGGATTCCCACAGATGGACAGGATCATATTAAAGTTTATGTGAGCATATACTGTGTGTGTGTGTGTATATATATATATATATATATATATATATATAAATGTGTAGCGGGTAGGTACTTTTCAGTATGTTGATTCGGGTGGAGACATCAGTGATGTCCAGTTTCCTGCGGCCCAGCAGGTGGCACTGTCACTTTGGGCCTAGGTTGAACCATCGCTGGAGTTCCGTACCTTTTTTGGTTTCTCGCAGTGGTTGTACGGCGGGGCGGGAACCCGCTGTGCTAGCTGGGAGAGGCTATAAAGGGGGCGGACATCTTTGCCACAAGGTCCGAGTCCCAGGCACCTTTAGCCTGAGGGCTGCTGTCCAGCGGTCGGTGTCCAGGCGGCCTAGGCCTGGACACATGGAGTTCGGGAGTCACCCCAGACACCCTCAGTCTGGGGTGAGGTGCATCGTTCAGGCCTGGGGCCCAGCTTCTTCCACTGGGATCCGCCCGGGAGGAACCATCCTAAGGCACCCACAGGATCGGGTGTCTGAATCCAGGCATAAGGGACCGCGCAGGTGATCTTCCCGTAGATCTGGTGCAGCAGATTGCCAGTGCCGGGACAGGGCCTCCGGAGACCGTCGGGATGGATGTCCTCGCCAAACAGGGGCCATATTCACACGGAAGGTGGTCCATGTTCTGAGGTCGGTGGCAGAGACTGTTACTCTAAGGTCGTGACAGAGACCCTTACTTAGGCCCGTGACAGGGGCTCCAAACAGTTCACCCGGTAGGTGGCAGCTACCAACTTCACGGTCGGTGGCAGAGACCGTGCGCCAGGCCTATCCGCACAAGAAATGGATAGGAGAGTTCATTGTGCCTGGGCCTACTCGCATCCACACCCCTGTATGTCTGTTATGAAAGTTCAACTGATTATGTTCATTCTGGCATTGAAGAAATAAAGGAGTGTTGAACTTTTAATGGTGTGGGGCTCTATTACTGGCAGATACACCTCCACGGAAGAAGCGAAGGCTCCATATGCAGGATGCAGACCCGAAGGTAATTTAAAAAAGACTTTGCTCAAACCTCACATACACGGAGGGTGAGAGCTTGGCGTAGTGTCCTGCACTCTCTCCTCCAGAGTACCCCTAGACAACAGCCACAAACAACCAATACAAGAGAGAGAGAGAGAGTGAGGCCGCTACATATTTATATATATATGTAGCGGGTGTTTGCTTTAAGGCCCAGGGACTACGATAGCCAGGATGCATTTCCCAGCGCAAGGACTGCTGGGGTAGGGTATTTAACCAGGGGGCGGGCCGGAAAACTCTCTCTTTGGACACCGCTCGCCCAGCAAGTGGAACTCTGTGTTGAGTCTGCTGAGAATACAGGGCCTGAAGCCTAGGCCTGTATTATTCCAAAGAGCCTTCCGTGTCAACTAGGAGCCTGGAAAAAAAAAAAAAAAACTTAGGAGCCTGAGGGACGTCGCATCCTGTTGCTGTTCTGCTACTACCAGGAGGACCGAAGACCCGGGTGTCGCGGAATCTGTGTACCAAGACACAGCAACGGAAGATATGGACACGGACTGTTCCGGTTGGGTGAGAGAGCACTTGCTCATGAGAATAATACAGGATCTCTAGACCCAGTAACTGTTGTTTGGAACTAACGTTAGTGTTTGCAGCTGCACGCCGGAGGGATAGTGCATTGAATAACGCTAGTAGATTTGTTCTGGGTCACCAAGTTATCAAATTCCTTTATTCTTGTGGATTACAAATCGCTCCAGAAGTGCACCACCGTTTGCTAGCGATGATCTTTCTCTGCAGAACTTTCACATAGTATAGTCAGGCCTGACTTAGTAGTAGTGACATTGCTGGGCACCATCTTGCCCATGAGGGAGAAGAGCTGCAGCGGGGTTCTGTTAGTTTCTTGTTATAAAATTGTATATCTGTCTGTGTGCTAAAACACTCTTTCATTGCAGGGCTCTGCATATTTCTATGTATACTGTTTTGCCTGCTTAACCATTATTTTCAGAAAAGTACCAGGGTTAAGTATATCAGTTGTTTGTGTCATTTACTGTTCAGGAGAAACGGTTAGTGATAGCTACACCATACTGTTGTGTGTCTTTATCGTGGGATTGTGCTGCCAATAATCACAGGTTACACAGTCCCATCATCCCCTACTAACTGTGCCAAGGGAGGGTAGAGCCAATTGCCGGTGGTTGACAGTGAGTGTTACAGGGCCCGAAACAATCATACCAGCGGCCCTCTTAGCTGGGGGTATCGCTACATATATATATATATATATATATATATATATTTTAAGAGGGGGTAAGCGGGTGGTACCTCCTCCATGCTCCCCTCTTCATTGAGAGCCAAGTGTGGGTCACATAGAAGGCCTACCCTGGGGTGGATTCTTCAGGGCTACACTGGACAGCTGGAAACTTGATTACGGCTGTAATGTATTGCCGGCTCCCAGCAATATAGGTAAAAAATCCCCCCCAGTCTATACCAGGCCCTTTGGATCTAGCATAGATTTTAAGGGGAACTCCACGGCCAAAATGAAAAAAGAATATTGGCGTGGGGTCCCCACCAAAATCCATACCAGACCCTTATCCAAGCAAGCAGCCTGGCAGGCCAAGAAAGGGGGGGACGAACGACCCCCCCCCTGAACCATACCAGGCTGCTTGCCGCCCTCAACATAGAGAGGGTGCTTTTGGGTCCCCCCTAAAGCACCATGTCCCCATGTTGATGGGGACAAGGGCATCTTCCCCACAGCCCTGGCCTGGTGGTTGTGGGGGTCTGCAGGCGGGGGGCTTATCGGAATCTTGAAGCCCCCTTTAAAAAGGGGGCCCCCAGATCCCACTCCCCTATGTGAATGGGTAGGGGGTACCTTGTACCCCCACCCATTCACCCAAAAAAGTGTCAAAGTAAAAACCACAATAGACAGTTTTTGACAATTCCTTTATTAAAAAAGAAAAAAAAAGTCTCCCGCGATGTACATCCATCGTCAATCAATGCTGCCCGATGGACTTTTGGCTGTGACAGCTGTTATATAGGCAAGGACGGGGCTACCCGCTGACGTAACTGGATAACCCTGCCCCCCTCTGATGTCACAGAAGGGGCGAGGTCACTCATTTACATCACCGGGTGGCCCCGCCCTTGCCTATATAACAGCTGCTACAGCCAAGAGACAGCAGTCGCTGGGAGGCCTCCCATCGAGGCAGAGCTTTTTTTTTTTTTTTTTCTGGTCCATCGGGCAGCATTATTGAAGATGCAAGGACATCGTGGGACACTTTATTTTTTCTTTATTTTTTAATAAAGGAATTGTCAAAAACAGTTTTTAGTGGTTTTTGACACTTTTTTGGTGAATGGGTAGGGGTACAATACCCATTCACATAAGGGGGGCCAGGATCTGGGGGCCCCCTTGTTAAAGGGGGTTCCAGATTCCGATAAGCCCCCTGCCTGCAGACCCCCACAACTACCGGGCCAGGGTTGTGGGGAAGAGGCCCTTGTCTCCATCAACATGGGGACAAGGTGCTTTGGGGGGGACCCCTAAGCACCCTCCCATGTTGAGGGCAAGCAGCCTGGTATGGTTCAGGAATGGGGGGACCCCACACCAATTTTTTTTTCATTTTGGCGTGGAGTTCCCCTTAAAATCGATGCCAGACCCAATGCACTATTATATACTCTGCACTGACTGCACTGTGTGTATGCGTATATATATATATATATATATATATATATATATATATATATATATATATACACACACTAAACTGCCTGCAGGCCACTTACCTGCCTAATCTAGCTCAAGTTCTCCTCTCCACTTTATCACACTATACATGGCTGCTGTGTAAGCAGCCTTATATAGTCTGGGCGTGAACTTTGGCCAACCATGGCTCTCACAGCAGATCGCGCTGTGATTGACCAAAGCAGGCAGGTCAGGTGCATGCTTTGGCCAATCAGCAGCCGTCAATGCACTGGGATCTTGCAGTGCATTATGGGGCACTCTGCAGCGCTTGAATTTGCTGCGAACGGTCCATATGTTTGGTTCCTTTGTGAACAAACGAACACCCGATGTTCGATTCGAACAACGGACCATCCCTACTTTACTTGAACCCAACAACATTGATCTCTAGTAAACTCACTTGATGTAATTTACACCACCACGGTCACTAATGCATTTAGGAGCGACACGCAGAGGCCTTGTCTTCTCCACCTGTCCAGCGTAACAATGCTACCTCACTCCCAGTAACGGTATGAGGTCTCGCTGTGCACCTAGCGTGGACTCTATGCGTGCACTCACTTAACTCTTTCTCTTTCATACCTGTATTTTAGGGACCATCTTGCTATGGTAGATGGAACTGCTCACAGAGAGAGTGCCGATAACAACTCCCACTAGATGTTATCTCACCTGTCACATGTGCATGTTTATGACAGGCTGCTAGAGAGACCTTTGTTACCCTTGGTAACCACTTGTATCCTCACTGTATCAACTTTTGTACCTTTATCTTCATACCCCAATGTGCTTAGCTGACCCAAACTGTGGACTATGTGTGCCAGTTACTAGCATTACATGCTTTAGGTAACTTCAGACCAGGCAAAGGCAAAGTTTTAGGAGCTGTACTGAAAAACTTGGTCCAGATAATACCAGTAACAGTCTTTTCCTAAAGACCCTAGTCCCTAACTCAGGCTTGTGGCTGCCCCCGCATACCGGCACAGGAAAGATTCCATACAAGGCAAAGTCCATGATGGCAGTGTCAAAGATTGACATCATCTGGGGAGTCTCTCATCAGTAGCACGGAGAAAAAACATGAAAATAACTGCATCCTATCTCCTATATTTTCGTGTTTAGTTGAGTCACTTAGCCTTGTTTCCATGTCCAATGCACAGAAACACAGGAACTGGGGTGCAGAAAAGTGGCAGCAGGTGCTCTGGACTGATGAGTCAAACATTTGAAATATTTGTCTGTAGCAGGAGACAGTTTGTTCGTGAAGGTACAATAATGAGTGTTTGCAGGCAACAATGAAGCATGGTAGAGGGTCCTTGGATGTTTGTAGCTGCATTTCTGCAAATCATGTTGGATATTTGGCCAGGATTAGTGGTGTCCTCAATGCTGAGGAATATAGGCAGGTACTTATCCATCATGCCATACCATCAGAGAGGCGTGTGATTGGCCCCAAATGTATTCTGTAGCACGACAATGACCCAAAACATACAGCCAATGTCATTAAGAACTATCTTCAGTGTAAAGAAAAACAAGGAATCCTGGAAGTGATGGTTTTGCCCCCACAGAGCCCTGATCTCAACATTTTCAAGTCTGTCTGGGATTAAATTAAGAAACAGAAAGATTTGAGGCAGCCTACATCCACAGAAGATCTGTGGTAGTTTTGCAAGATTTTTGGAATAACCTACCTGCTAAGTTCCTTCAAAAACTTTGTGCAAGTGTACCTAGGAGAATTGAAGTATTGATGCTGTTTTGAAGGCAAAGGGTGGCGACACCAAATATTAATTTGATTTGGTTTTCTCTATTTACTTTCATTTTGTTAATTGACAAAAAAGAAACTCTTGAAACTTACTTCTATTTCTGAAAGCATTTTTAAAGTGTAAGTAAACCCCCCTATTGTTTTCAGCCATGGAAGCTGCCATCTTTGCCTCTGTTTAATCTATAACTGCCATGATGCTGCACATGTGATCAGTTATAACACCAGCCATTGGATGGTTTGACAGTTTGGTTGAGAGCACAACCAATGGGAGTGTTACATTTCCGGCACGTGCCGGAAATGAAACTGTTTTTTGAAACTGGTAAATGGGTGGGTTTACTTCCGCTTTAATTTACAGCATTTTTTCACCAAAAACTTTTTTTTTTTCACATACATTTTGCACAGTACAGTATTCCGCACAAAATCACCAATCATCTGAAGGTATATTAGTGGAAGAACTAAATTTAAAGGATAAGTTTATCTTTTAAGAAACTATAAAAAAATAAATGCACATCTACTTGCAGATAAAAAAAAGTGCATTTTAACCCAGCTGCACTCTATCCAAAAAGTAAAGTTTTGTTTTTAGTTATACTTTAAGGAGATATCAATAATGATACACAGGGTTTAAACCAGGGGTTTCCAAACTTTCTATACAAAGGGCAAGTTTACTGTCCTTCAGAATTAAGGGGGCCATCGGGAATAGAAAATGTCCCAGAAAAACACTGCGGGTTTCCCCACATCCAATTTGCATGCAAGGAGACTGTGACCGGCTCTCAATGGAACACACACACCTCAGGGTCAGCCGTGGGTCTGCACTGAAAAAGGGTCCTGTGCGTCTTTGGCTCCGTTTTAGGTCCAAATTCAGGCAAAAATTTGGACCTAATTCGCCCCTGAAACGGAGAACAGGGACGCACCGGACCCCCTGCTGCGAGCTACGGCCGCAGCTAGTGTGAACCCGACCTACGAGGAATTATGCCCCATCTTAGTGTAATTGGGAGAAATTATCCCTCATCATTGGTGTAGAAACTCTGCCCCTTGGTGTCAGTGAATGAAAGGGCCAGATAAAAGCAAGCAAAGGGCTGCATCCAGCCTCCTGGCCGTAGTTTGGAGACCATTGGCTTAAACAAATTAAATGTAATTCAGTAATGGTTTACATATACTCTTAAAGGGGTTGTAAAGGTTCATGTTTTTTCATCTTAATGCATCCTATGCATTAAGGTGAAAAAACACCTGACAATCACCTGAGCCAGTTCACCTGCTCGACGCATCCCCGGCGTCCTCTTCTCCACGGAGTCCTGGCATTGATTGGATAGATTGATAGCAGCGCAGCCATTGGCTGCTGCTGCTGTCAATCAAATCCAATGATGGGGCCGAGTCATACACCCGGTGTCTATGGAAGCCGAGTGTATGACTCGGGAGCGCACCTGCAAGATAACCCCCTCGGGAGAGCTCTTCTCCAAGGAGGTTATCTAATGTGGGGAGGAGCCGCGAGAGCCGCCGAGGGACCCCAGAAGAGGATGTTTGGGGCCAGTCTGTGCAAAATGTGCTGCACAGTGGAGGTAAGTAGGACATGTTTGTTATTTAACCTCCCTAGCGGTAATCCCGAGCGTGACTCGGGGTTGTTTTTTTATGCTAGGATCGGTAACCCCGAGTCACGCTCGGGGTAGACATTGCAGAGCTCGCAGCGGAGTTTCCTTACCTTCTCCTGGCGATCCAGCGATGATGTCCTCTGCTGTGATCGCCAGCGAGATCTCCGGCGAGTGTCGGCACTTTCGACCCCATCTGACTTCCTAGTTCCTTTCCCTGCGAGCCGCAGCGGCGCAAGGGAGCGGAACTGGGCGGCAAATTCAAAAAGGTAAACACATAGTATACATACAGTATACTGTAATCTTGCAGATTACAGTACTGTATGTAATAATTACACACCCCCTTTGTCCCTAGTGGTCTGCCCAGTGTCCTGCATGCACTTTTATATAATAAAAATCGTTCTTTCTGCCTGTAAACTGGGGATTGTCCATAGCAACTAAAAAGTGTCCCTTTATGTCAAAAGTGGTTTTAGACCAGCTACAAAGCAGCGATAATAAATTAGAATCACTCGCAGAATTGAGCGATAGCGATTTGTGGGGAAATTCGTCAACAAACACTAAATCTAATGACAGCGACAATTCTGCAACTGAGCAAATTTCAGTGTTTTTGATTTGATTACATTATTGAATAATTTTTATTATAATTAGATTACTATTTTGTATAATTATTTATAGTTATTTATTATATTATAATTTATAATTTTGTGTTTCATATTTATCATACCCGGGATGTTTACTAGACTCTGGTTTGCTCAGGTTTAAGTAAGTAATTACTAAGAATCGCAGGCCTATAATACATATCACCAAATTTTCATGCAAAATAATTGTACCGCTTTTGGTACATAATTCCAGAAAGAATCATACCGCCAGGGAGGTTAAAAAATGAATAAAAAAGGAAGCTTTAGTGTCCCTTTAAGGAAGATTGGAAACTATAGATGAAGAGGCTTCTAGTAAGCCCCTATTAGTGGTGTTGACTTTTGGGCCTGACAGTAGCTGCACACCCAACTTCTGAGTAAGCCATTCTGTTGAAACACTTAATTTTTCCTTTTTTTTTTCTCAGCCATTAAGCAGCAAAAAAGCAGATCAGTCACTTCAGTGAACCACAAAATACAAATCATTTGAGTCTCAACATGTTGCCCTGTAATCATTTTGAGAACAGACAAATAGAGTTTTTGTCAGAGTGGCCACCATCCACCACTAATGGAAAGTGAAACACAAAAGTCTTTGTTATTCTTTTTTTTAAATGGAGGCAGTGTGACCGTACACAAGGAAAGGTCTCAAAGATTAATACTTGTTAAACATTTTACATGGTTTTAGTAGCTATTAGAAATCACCAGTTAAACACCACCCTGTCCCCCCAGTGATTTACAACCCTGCAACAACACAGAATGGTTCTGATGTGAATACAACACTAGTGGGGCCAAGGAGCAGCGCCTTTATTCTTGCTGCTTGTCACTGTCCAAGGATAAAATAATAGCGGGACCATGAAAGACTATCATTTAATTACACTTTTCTCAGTGGGGAAATCATTAACATTTATAGAGTTTTCTTCTTGTAGTGAATTTGTAATAACAGTTTCACACTGTGCAATGTAATTATTAATAGTGTGATTTACAAACATGGTGACATTTTACAACAACCCCCTGTGTAAGCCTAACTTGTTCTTGACTTATACATTATTCTGTTTGTTAAACTTGCCATCTTGTCAATTAAATTGTGTTTTTACTAGTTTGTGAGATTGTGAAATCTCTAAAAACAAACACCCAACACAATTGCTGCACAGCTCCAAAATTAAAAAGTATACCATTTTATTAATAACCATTTTACCCCCTTCATGACCGGGGGCATTTTTTGCTATTCAGCACTGTGCTACTTTAACTGACAATTGCATGGTCATGCAACACTGCATGACCATGCAACACTGTATCCAAACTTATTTTCTATCAATTTTTTTACACACATAGCGGTTTCTTTTAATGGTATATTTGATCAACGGCGATTTTTTTTTTTTTTTATCATTATATAAATGAAAAAACAACAAAAAATTTGGAGGGAAACACTATATTTTCTACTTTTCGTTAGAAAATATATCCAGTAAAATCAAATTTTTTCATACATTTAAGCCAAAATGTATTCTGCTACATGTCTTTGGTAAAAAAATAAACAGTTTTTGGGGACACTAAACTATTGGGGACACTAGTATAGTTCTGATCGTGATCAAGATACTAATCCGTACAGACACTATTCTAGTAATGGTGGTGCTTAGCGACTTATAGTGTGACTGTGATAGCATGACAGGCAACCTGATGCTAACAGACACTGTCTGGGAGGGTCACTAACTGGCACTGACATCGCTAGTGATACTAATACAGTGATCAGTGATAATACTGTATACTGTACCAATGAATCTGCCTGAAAAAAGGGTTAATATCAAGAGGCAATCAAGGGGATGACTATGTGCCTATCAAGTGTAATTTGTGCTGCTTTTACAAAGAGATCACTCTGCTCTTTCTCCCTAAACTCGGAGATGATTTCAAGGAGAAGAAACAGCCAGATCGCTGTCTGTGTACAGATTTCTGTGTGTTTGTAAACACAGAACCCTCTGCTGTGACTGGCCACAGCCAATCAGCAGGTATAGAGCCAACATTATTGGCTGAAACCTGCTAACAAACTCACTCTGTGTCCAATCACAGCACAGGTCAGCAGGGGGTGCACGCATGCATGTCCAAAAACTCAGAAACAGGCGGCGATGTACGAGGTTTGAGGTGTGGACTTGGCCTCCAAATTACCCAGATTTTGATTCAATCGAACATCTGTAAGGTGTGCTAAAAAAACAAGTCCAATCCATGGAGGCCGCACCTCGCAAATTACTGGACTTAAAGGATCTGCTACTGACAGCTTGGTGCCAGATATCACAGCATACCTTCAAAGGTCTAGTGGATTCCATGCCTTGATGGGTTATGGTGGGTGGTCATAATCTTATGCCAGATCAGTGTATAAGTGTAAATATGGCAAGTGATACATTAAAAATAGTAATGTGAAAGATTAGGATCAGTAAGAAGTTTTAAACCATTGTATCACAGTATCTACTGGGGTGCCCAACCTTTTGAGGAGCGAGGGCCACTTTAGCGACTTGGTAACCAGTCGCGGGCCACAATGAGCGTAGCGGGCGGATGGCAGGTCTGTGTCCACTCTGCATATGTAGAGCAGACACAGATGCAGCCCGCTCTACCCTAAGGGCCCTCCGATCTGCTCAGACAGAAGGGGACAAATCCCCTTCTGTTTTTTTAAGCAGATCGGATTGCAGATAGGCGGATGTAAGCAGACACAAGTCTGTTTACATCTTTCGCTCTATAGAGGTGAATGGAGGGTCCGATTGGGTCCACCTGAAAAACAGACAGGCAGACCCGATCGGACCGATCCTATGAAAGGGGCCTAAGGCTGCTTTCACACTGATGCATAGCGGTTTACCTGCACCTCAACTGACCTCGATCTTCACTTCTTCCTCAGGATTCCTGCAGCTGGTTGCTACTGTCCCCCAGGCGGTTATAACTGGTGGCTACTGCTGGCTGTCCTCTAGGGCTGGTACTACTAGCTGATACTGCTGTTGGGTACTGCCTGCTGGTTGGTACTGCTGGCGGGTACTGCTGGTGGGTACTGGTAGTGCTGGCGGGTACTGGTACTGCTACTGCTGGCAGGTACTGGTACTGCTGGTGGGTACATTTGGTATCACTCTGCCTGTGAAGGAGCCGGCGCTATACAGGAAGCATCGGCTCTGCTTCCTTTAGAGGTGGCTCCGTTCTTAGCGCTGGTGCTCGGAGATGGCGGGTCGGGAACCCGTGATCTGGGCTTGCCGATCCACCATCTCAGAGCAAGACGTGGCAGGCCACATCGGAGAGTGCCGCGGGCCACAGTGTTATAATGTGCATTCTATGGTAATGTAATAACAGGATGTAAGTTCTGTCTATGCTAAGTGTACTTGTATGCTCCTTGTTCCTGTTTCATGCTGTAAGACATGATCTAATATTTCTCCATGAAAGTAAAGCCGTATTACTGCATCCAAGAAGCTTCTAGTGCTTAATTTCAATACTCTGCCAATAAGTTTCACATCCAGACACAATTTTTTTACAATGCTGCCTTGCTCTATATGTGATTTATAAGCATTGAGATACTTTTAAAATAATGGCTAGAAATAAAACAGTCTCTAAAAATGGTCCTTCCAGATTGTCTTGTCTGTGAAAAATGGTCCCTTTACATTAGTGGTCAATAGAGAAATGCCTGCTTACATTGGTGGTCAGCAGTGAAATGCCCCTTTACGTCAGTCATCATTGGGGAAAGCCCCCTTAAACCAGTAGTCATTGTAGTTGGGAGATCTTTTTTATTGCTCACCACTTAAAGAACACATAGCAATCTCTGGAGGAGCCCTAGTTGTGAAAACCTGAACTGCAGCATCAGTACTGATGGACGAGTAAGTGGAGGATGGATATGACCCCAAGGTGAAAAAAAGACATCACCAGATCATGTGGACCAATCATTGTACACATCTTTGTCCAATGTTTCTTGTAGCCATACGAAGAACGGGGCAAGGTGAGGCAGCCAGGGGAGCAAGGAGGTAAAATGTACGTATGTCTGGGCAAAACAATAAAACTAATAATAAAAAATGCAGTACATTTCTGCAACACATGTGCATTGCCCATATTTTTCCCTTTTTCAAGTATTGTAAGTACTTTAAAATATTATACAAATACAGAAAAAATAGTTGTTGATTCTGCCACATATCCAGCATGCGCCCGACTTCCTGTTGTGTTTAACACAGAGCTGGTCAGTGTTGTCAGCACTCCCCACTTCTTTCCTGCTGGGCTACAGAACCCTTATGCCGCGTACACACGATCGATTTTCTCGACGGTGAAAACACCGTCGAGAAAATTGACGGGAAAAACGAGGAATGGCTTGTTCCCCTACACACGGACGTTTTTCCCGACATTTTTTCTCTTGGTCGGAAAAAACGACCATGTGTAGGCTCCCCGACAGTGTTTCCCTATGGGAAAACTGCAGCGGAAAAAAATGCCGTGAATCACGACAAAAATTAAAGCATGTTCTAATTTTTCTCGTCCTGATTAATGCCATTTTTCTCGTCGGGAAAAATTATCAAAAGCCCACACACGGTCGTTTTTCTCGTCAAAGAGAAAAAATGTAATTTTTCCCGACGAGAAAAATAGTCGTGTGTACGCGGCATTAGCCCTTTCCTCATCTGGATAACTATTCCTTGTTTACATTCATCTTAAAGTGATTATAAAGTCAAATTTTTTTGTTTCGTTTTTAAATAACAAACATGTTATACTTACCTGCTCTGTGCAGTGGTTTTGCACAGCCGCGGGAGCCAATGGCACCGCTGCTGTGTCTCAGCCAATCAGGAGGGAGAGTCCCAGACGGCCCAGGGATTTGTGGACATTGCTTGACAGAGATGGGGCTCAGGTAAGTATTAGGGTTTGCTGGGGCAACTGCTACACACAGAAGGCTTTTTATCTTAATGCATAGAGGATAGGGAACTAGGACTAGGGAACTACGGAGATGTTATGGAATTAATATTCAAAGTTAAAGCAAAACTTCACTCTCGCAATCAACATTGACTATTTTTAGATATATGGATAGATAGGAGCGTATATCATATTTACTTGTTTAGCGGGTATATGCTTTTCTATCATGTTTGAATTTGGTGGGGGATCTGTGATGTGTGGTTCCCTGGGGCCCAGCGGGTGGCGCTGTCACTTTGGGCCCGGGGTTGAGCCATCGTTGCAGTGGCATACCCTTTTTGGCCTCTCGTGGCATGAGTACAGTGGGGCGGGGGCTCCGCTGGGCTTGCTGGGGGAGGGTATAAAGGGGTCGGCCATTTTTGGTCACGGGGAAGAGTCCCGGGCACCTTTAGCCTGAGGGCTG
Organism: Rana muscosa; assembly: GCA_029206835.1. Classification (NCBI taxonomy): domain Eukaryota; kingdom Metazoa; phylum Chordata; class Amphibia; order Anura; family Ranidae; genus Rana; species Rana muscosa. The sequence goes on along the minus strand of CM055116.1, from coordinate 1,139,529,440 downwards.
TGGTTCGTGGTCGGTGTCCAGGCGGCCTAGGCCTGGACACCCGGAGCTTGTGTTCCACCCCGGGCACCTTCAGCCTGGGGTGAGGTACTCGGTTGGAGGCCTGGGGCCCAGTGTCCTCCGCTGGGCTCTGCGAGGGAAGGATTTCCTAGGAGACCCCGGGAGTGGGGTGCCCTAATCCAGAGGCGTAAGGGACCGGAGGAGTTACTCACCCGAAGACCTGGTGCAGCAGATTGAAGGGTGCCGGGTGAGCCTCAGGAGACCGCCCGGAGGGATGTCTTCCCAAACAGGGGCCAAGTGCAGTCAGGAGGAAGGTTCACCGTTCACCCGGTCGGTGGCAGCGACCAAGATTCTAAACAGGTGGTAGAGACCACATGCAAAAAACCTATTCGCTGATAGAGGAATAGGAGAGTTCATTGTGCCTGGGCCTACTCGTATCCACACCCCCTGTCTGTTCGTTGAGGGAGTCCAACTGATTGTGTTTCATCCTGACATTGAAGAATAAAGGAGTGTTGGACTTTTATTGGTGTGGGGCTCATTTACTGGCAGACACTGTTCCACAGAAGAGGCGGAGGCTCCAAACTCAGAACACCGACCCGAAGGTAAAGGAACTTTGCTTACACCACATAAACATCTGCGGTGAAGGCTTGGCGTGGTGACCCTGCACCCTCTCCTCCAAGGTACCCCTAGACAAGCAGAAACCAGCCAACAGCGGAGTGAGAGAGTGGAGGCCGCTACACTTGTTTTAAACTTTTTTTTACATTTCTTCAGTTACTTCCTAGACGTGAAGGGGAAATCTCACCAATAGGACACAGATGACAGGGGTTATAACTAGGGTTGCACCAATACCAATACTGGTATCAGTGCTGATACTAAGCATTTGCATGAGTATCGGTACTTGTGCAAATGCACCGATACCCAAAACCAATACCTTCAGGCTCGGTTCTTTCAGCTGTCAGCGGGATTTCCCCCGCTAACGGCTGAAATGTAAACAAAAGGATACTGGCAATTATCGGTTGTTAAGGAGCGGGGCCGCCGCGTCCTTAACAACCAATGAGGTTTCAGCTTTCTGACGGATTCCCCTCCCCGCCTCATCCTCCCTTCCCATCCGCTTTACGGTGCCAGGATAGGGTGGGAAGTAATGTCCTCAGCCAGGCAGACGCTTGCAGAAGTGACGCTGAGGCTCACAGTGTTTACTTTGGGGAATTAATGAGGATCTCTGTGTGCTGCGGGGGGGGGGGGGTGGGGGTCCCAGTGCCTGCTCTCAGAGAAGAACACATGTCAGGGACAGATCCATCCTCCCCCAGCATTTGATCAGGCTGCGCTCTCATTGGCCACTCACTACTACTGAGAACATCCCTGAGGTGGAGCCTACTGCAAGGTTAGCAGTTTGATTGGTCACGACTCAGGGAGGGGGTGTGGCCTGCCTTCTTCAGTGCATTCTGAAGATCAGGAGACTGAAAGAGCAACATGGTCCACACAGAGGCATGTTAGTGTAGCGGGGTCTTCAAATTTAGGGGAATGTTTGAGTGGTAGTTGTACTCAAACACCTTATTTGATAGGGCTTTGCTAAACCATTTTATACCGCAGGTGGGATACTGGTGTGTAGTTCCCTGTGGCCTGTGGATGGTGCTGCCATCAGGGGCTAGGGTTGAACCGCTGGTATAGTGCTGTGCCTTGGATGTCCCCTCTCGGCGGTGGTATGGTGGGCGTGTCGGCCTACTGTGCATGCCGGGAGAGGATATAAAAGGGGCAGACACTGCCTGTAGGAAGGAGATTCCTGGGGGTCCTACCCTGGGGAGTGTGTTGTTCTGTTCGTTGGCAACACCGGGCACCTTTAGCCTGAGGGTGGGGTTCCAGGTTCGAGAGTACTGGGTCTTCCTGGCCCGGTACACTGGCGGATCAGTCCCAGGCACCTTTAGCCCTGGGGCTGCAACTGAAGGCCTTGGGTCCAGCACCTTTGGCTGGGGCCCACCGAGGGAGGAGGAATCCCAGGGTGCTGCCTTGCGATGAGACCCGTATCTGGAAGAGGAGACTGAGGGAGGACCGCTCCGAGGGACTGGTGAAAGATCACAGTAAAGGAAGGGGCCCGGTAACTCTCTGGAGGGATGTCATCTCCCTGAAAGAGGCCTAATACCACAAGCAAAGTTCACCAGGTCTGTGGCAGAGACCCAAAGTTCACCAGGTCTGTGGCAGGGACCCAAAGTTCACCAGGTCTGTGGCAGAGACCCAAATTCACCCGTAACAGTTCGAGCAGAGACTGTGTGTTTAACCTAATTCGAGCATCACTCCGGCTGCTAGGATCCACTCTAATGGGAGACTATCCGGGTGAGCTGAGCCTACTTGAAGATACAGGTAGTGAATAGTATATTTGTTTGTGCCTGGCCCTACTCCAACACCTTTTGCTGTCCTGTTCTCCATCCACCCTTTTCTATCTAGTGACTGTGCATATGAGAAAATAAACTCGGAGTTGCAACTGGTGTGGACCTTGGAGTTATTGGGGGAAATAGAGACTTGTCTTTATTGCAGTGGAGACGAGAACCATTCTCTGGAGAACCTAGCCGTGGAGACCCAGTTACATTTACACCGCTCAACCTCTTCACACAGGAGGGTACGGGCATGTGGCATGGTGTGCCCCTTTTCCTGCAAGTGAGCCAAAGGTAGGGAAAAGGGGTCTGTGTGCTACATTAGTGCTATGGTGACCACACCAACTGTGCACTGTGCTCCTCTTCTCCACTTTACATGAGCTGTGAGTAATGTAATTCTCTTCCTGTATACAACAACTGTCTTTTCTGTCTTCATGGCATGAGTCCCTTCTGTGTCCTTTAGTTTTTAAATATTTCTCCATATTATTCCTATATACTTTGTTCTAAATATTCACCTGTGATGCTGCCCCCTCCTGTCCCAGTGCCCACTCCTGTCACACTGGTATCAGTGCATCCCTGGTTATAAACCTCCCTTGCTCTATCCAAAATAAAAATAAAAAGTTTTGCCTTTAGTTAGACTTTACTCACTTCCTAACCGCACTAAAGCTGAAAGACAGCTACAGTACAGCTCTGTTGTTCTGGGAGGGCATCCATGGACATCCTCCCAGAACCATGCCCCTCGTGCGTCCCCTGGAGACAAAGCTAATCACAAATCGTGGTAAAGGGCCAATGCATAGAATGCATTAAGATAAAAATAGGGCTGTGGAAATTAACTATTAATTCCTTGATTAATCGATTAATTTTTTTGATCGATCAAAATTATTTTGATCGGTACTCACCTCTCCGCCGGCTTCCAGGTCTTCAGGGAGTTCTGTCAGAGATCCGGTGACGTCACGGACACCGGCGGGGCTTGCCATGTCCATCTGAAGGGCTCCTTTGCTGTGCCTTCATATCTGCATGCCGGCGGTACCTTACTATCTGCCACACACAAGGGCTGTTACACTTTCCTCTATCAACCTGGGATTCTACAGCCAACCACTGGGAGTTGTGATGGTTCCCTTCACGGGACATCTACATGCCGACGGACTGATGTTACCCCTCCTCATCTGGATTCAGCAGTGGTATCGTTGTACACATTTTTATACCAGTATCATACTTGGCTACATGTTTTTATGACTGCTTTTGCTACCGTTTGGCATTACTTGCACCATTTTTACAGTTTATGTAGCTACATCGATTTTATCTCCAGTGCAATATTTATTTTGTTACCTACTTGAAGACTATAAAAGTTTTAATGCTATTCCCATCGAGCGCTGCCTTTGTGTGTTTTTTATATCCTGCTATCCATTTTTCCAGTGGTTGGTAGCTGCACTGGGAATCGGCCTGCAAGGAGATCAGCTAAAAGTAGTTGGATCTATGTGCATTATAATTAATCGAAATTAGTCGATTAATCGATTTAAAAAAATCGATTAATCGAACACGAAATTTTTAATCAGTAACAGCCCTAATAAAAAACCTTCTGCCTTTACAACTACTTTAAGGCATCAGCATACCAAGACATTTTGGACAATTTAATGTTCCCAACTTTGTGGGAACAGTTTAGGATGGCCCCTTTCTGTTCTAACGTGACTGCGCACCAGTGCACAAACAAGGTCCATAAAGATATGTATGAGCGAGTTTGGGGTGGAGGAACTTGAATGGCCTGCACAGAGTACTGACCTCAACCTAATAGAACACCTTTATTATAAATAATATTATATAATAATATAGTGTATATGTAGTTTTGAATGTTTTTCTTTTTTTGTTTGTTTTATTTTTAAAATCTTATTGATTTGATTAAAGGTAGAAAATGAAGGTCAGAGCAAAAATACAAATTTTCTATACTGGTATATACTGTATAAAGCATAAAAGTTAACATACCATTTGTACAAAGTGCATTTTCCAGAGCTGAAAAACATGGAAATGGGACTAGTGAGATCATAGCATTGCTGTAATTTTTCACCACTCATTGAGTATCCAAGTTCTCTATGCAAAACTCTGTCTCAGTGGACTCTGAATTCTTTTCAACAATCCATAACATGCTACTTCTTATTTCAGGTCAACGCAAATCAAAACATATTCATGGGACAATGCCCAAGTAATATTGGTTGGTAACAAATGTGACATGGAGGATGAACGAGTCGTTTCTGCAGATAGAGGGAAACATCTGGCAGAACAATTAGGTGAGTTCTGGAATGATTGCCATTGCATACCCTCCAACTGTTTAGATTTTGAAGAGAAAAATAGCCTTTGGTCCTACCCTACTATGGACTGCTTGATAGGAGTATGTGCCCAGGAGCTTTTAACCAAAGCAAGTAAACTGGGGCTCTCAGAGTGAGGGTTGACCTGGGGGTAATAGTGGTACATATATACAGTGTGTATGCTTGTTAAAGTTGAAGGAGACTAATGCCCTGTTCACACGATCGGAATTCCGATGGGCTAAAATCCGATGGAATTTTTCGTCGGAATTCCGTTCAAAGCTGTCTTGCATACACACCATCAGACCAAAATTCCGACCGTCCAAAACACAGTGAAACACAACCCGTACGACGTCACTATAAAAGGGAAAGTTCAAATCCAACGGCGCCACCCTTTGGGCTGCTTTTGCTGATGACGTTACCGCGTGTTAGTAAAAGTTTGGTGTTAGCCGATTCGCGCTTAAAATAAATATTAAGATATTTTGGAGACCTGGTTTTAAAATAAAATACGAAGATTCATGAGATCACAAGAAACAAAGAAATAAGTTTGTCAGAACTCGGTGTGAATATCCGCAGCGAAAAATACAATTTGTTCTAGCATTAGAAAGAAGAAAAGAATGCGCTACATTTAACGATGCATTAATTTGCAGCATGACGATTCTCCATTACGAACGCTAGTTTTACCAGAACAAGTGCTCCCGTCTCCTAATTTAATCTGAGCATGCGTGGATTTTTCTCCGATGGAGTTCCACACAGACAATCGGAATTTCCTATCGTTTTTTTTTTCCATCGGAAAAATTTAAAACATGTTCTCTTTTTTTACACCGAAAAAAGTCAGATGGGGCCCACACACGATCGGAATTTCCGATGAACCAAGTTCATCGGACTTGTTTCATCGGAAATTCCAATCGTGTGTACAGGGCATAACTACTAAACTACAATATAAAAGTGTAGCGCTGGATAAGGGACTATATGTAACCATATAGTTCAAAATTGATAAACAGCAAAAAAGTACAAAATACTGGTAATATGTGCTAAAAATGAATCATATAAAAGTTCACATAGTTCATATGAATCGATGTGGAAAATCCCCTATCCGGGGGTGAAGTAAAAGTTCCAATAAATTGTGCAGATATCCAGTGATAAACATATGCCAATGTGTACCCATCCCAACCCGGAAAGAGTTTGCGGATCACTTCCGGATTACCAACTTGGAAAGCGCGGATGAGACGTCTGTGGCGAATCCCCCAACGTTCCAGTGAGGACCACTACTCTGCTAAGCCTGTTTTGACCCCCCTGAGAAGGGCGGCCGCTGGCTATTCGGTAAGCCTTCACTTCTCCTCCTGGTGGCGGGTCTCTTCATGCACTGGATGTCACTTATATGTTTATCACTGGATATCTGCACAATTTGTTGGAACTTTTACTTCACCCCCGGATAGGGGATTTTCCACATCGATTTATATGAACTATGTGAATTTTATATAATTCATTTTTAGCACATATTACCAGTATTTTGTACTTTTTTGCTGTTTATCAATTTTGAACTATATGGTTACATATAGTCCCTTATCCAGCGCTACACTTTTATATTGTATTTTTTGTTGCACCTTATATCAAGGTTGTGGTGTTTAGCGGCAGGATATCTGTTCAGGATATATTGATTAATTTACTATTGTCACATTTATTTGCACCTAGCGCAAATTTTTATTTTTATAACTATAACTACTAAACTGACTTTCCCATCCTTTTCTCCCTATGGACCGTTATCACAAATCACTTGTTTAGTGTTTTTGTACATGCCATCATGTGACCACAAAGCTCCGGGTCCACTCCCTTTCTGATAGAAGGTTAGAGGAGACTCTTCTCCCACTCAAGAACAGATAGAACAATGATGGCACTTATTGGATACAGCCATTGTTTGGCTAACAATTTTCCACCCATCTGCTTCGATTTTTCTATCAAAGAATGTTGGTTAGAATGTGGCTAACAGGGCCACCCAGGTAGTGAATTTCAATAAATTTCCCAGGAAATGTGTGTGTGAAAAAGTGTGTATGCAGCTTTAGACAGTCCTCACTGTAACAGGTGTCCCATATGGAAAAGTTCCCCCTTACCTTTTTGTTTTAGTGACCACTCTAAAACTATGGATTTCCCTTCAATTAGATTTTTTTTACTTTTTTTTACTTCTCCTTCTCTTTCTTTGTCTGCTTTTTCTCTCTTCCCTCCCTGACATTTATCTTCAATGCATATTTTTTTTCTTTCAGGTTTTGAATTTTTTGAAACCAGCGCCAAAGATAATGTCAATGTCAAGCAGACGTTTGAGCGACTGGTGGATATCATCTGCGACAAAATGTCAGAGAACTTAGAAACGGATGCCGCCACCACAGCCAACAAGCAGAGCACAAGACTGACAGACAAGCCGCCTCCACAGCAGCCCAACTGCGGCTGTTAGTAGTTCCATGCAGGTGTTTTCAATGTGTTCTATTGCCAATAAGTATTTAAAAACAAAAACAAAGGTCTATACCAGGCATGGGCATCCTGCTGGCCTTTAGATGTTGCCAAGCTACAAATCCCAGCATGCCCTACCATCTAGAAGCTGGCAGGGCATGCTGGGAATTGTAGCTCCACAATGGCCGGAGGAGGCAGGCAGCCTGACCCTAGTCTATATGCTTTTAATTTCTTCTGTCTATATATCTGTCTGGAAAGAAAAGAATTTGCTCTTTTTTGTATGGTCAGCTGATGAATGGTGGCCTGGAGGCTGAGACCTTACAATAAATGTTTCCTGCTGTTTGCAAGTTAAAATGGCTTTGTATGCTCTGATAATGTGTAATTTTTTCTGACTCCTCCTCCTATAACGTGAAATCTGCTCTTTTCCGAGAACGTTCTGTTCCAAATGAATGAATGATTAGCTTTTGTGTGTAGTCATAGAGTGATTTCAGAAGTTGGTGTGGGGAAAGTATGATAACGTTCTCAATAGATTGCTAAGGGTTAACATTATTACAGAAATATGTGTTTTACTGTCTAAAATGTGTTTATAATGTTCACACAGCTCTCCATACATAGAATGGGATCAAATTAAACCCAAGTTGTTCATTCTGTCCCAGTTTTGCCTAGACTTCACCTGTATTGCACTATTTTACTGTTTGAAACGCCAGTAAAAAATGATTTCTGATATTTTTCCAACACTGAAATATATTGCATATTTAATCATTACTGGAATCATATTGAAGGTAGAATCAGGTAAATTTTGTGTGTTCAGCGTTTCACAATCCTTTTAATTTGCATAATAAATGAGCATTATAAAAGAATAACCAATTCCCCTTCAGTAAATTAGACCAAAAATACAGTTAAATTGACTGTAAATATTCCTTTATCTATGCCAAGGACTTTAATTAGACACTACGTACTATTAGTAGTTTTGACCAATTTCAGGGTTCACTGTAACTTTCAAGAATCACTTGTTTGCTCTCAGGATTCCTGGAAAGTTTGAAATTTTCGATTTAAACTAGGCAGCACTAGGTGTTGGGTGATCATTTTGTGGAGTACTCATCTACTCCTTTTGGGGCATAGTACCCAAAGCATCAAAAAATTGAATGGGGCCCTTTTACCTGATTGTAAGTTCTCTTTGTTATAAGTGTTTATTATGGACAATTAAAGACATCGGGCATTAATTTGATATTGTGGGGTTGACTTACTACAATTGGAGAGTTGAAAATATGGTGCAGCTCTGCATATAAACCAAAGAGCTTCCTTTTTTATTTTTTATTTTTGTCAAAGCTTAATTGAACAAGCTGAAGTTAGGAACTGATTGGCCACAAACAGCTGCACCAGATTTTGCACTCTCCAGTTTTAGTAAATGAACCCATGTATGTGTGGGACAAGCTCTGATCAGAATAAGATAACTCATCAAAAGGTCAACTAGTCTTGTAGGGAATCTGTTTGCTAATTTTTAGAAGTGCATACCTAGAGACTCAAGAGAGAGACCATTTATTCACATTTTGCTGTTTATGTAACTGTTTTTATGTAAAAATATCCATTAAGTCTTCTCTGGTTCATGGGTATATGGGTATATCAGGGGTAAATCAAGAGAAAAGAACATATGATCCGTCTAGAAGAGCATCATCTGCCACAGGGTATGGGTGCCTAGATATAATAATCAAGAGACTTAGCGATCGCAAAAATAAGACTTTACAGAATTTTTTAATCAAATCTGCTAAAACAGCTCTTGATAATAACAAAAGGTAAAGCTATGATTAAAAAAAGCAAGCATAGGTAATATATTTATATTAATACAGTACATTTCATGGTATCGTGAAATGCAGCTAATATGTTTTTTGTTTTTATTTTGTGGTAGTGGCTCTTAGCCAATAAAATCAATATGACTTGGCAGTATCAGGATGACATAATCTACTACCCTCTTTAGCAATAATAGGCTGAATTCAGTGAAATACTGGTCCAGAACTTGCTCTTACTCATGTGAGGTCAACTAAAGCTTTCAGACGATAAAATACTAGATCATCCTTCAAGTGGCTGCATCAATGTGGCTATGGCATGCACTGTAAAACGAAATAAGAATATAATTGGTGTAATTACTTTAATGTATGCTGAAGAACTATTCTAGAGCATGGTGCCTCAAACAGTAGGTCAAACATAGACTGCCTTCCATTACATACACTAGCATTACTGTGAACCGTTAATGTGCAAATAAAACATACAAGCTATACTGCCATAAAGTCAAGGGATAATGTTAATAAAGGGGCTTTCTAAATTACCAATAAATTAATTGAAATCCCTCTTAAACCTCTTTATATTTAAGAAATAAGTGTTTCACATAATGCTGATAATAGCTTTTTAGGCTTTTTTCACTTACCCTTACTGAACCCGACTCACTTGTTTGCAAGCCGAAAAGTGTCTCTTTCACCTTTGTTTATTTATGTAATAAACAAAAAAAAAAATCACTGATCAAGATGATATTACTCATATATACAGTAAATGATCAATTTATACTTTTGGTCAATGTCCATGACTAAAGCTAGCTACAGACTTCAAAGGTTGAGCAGCCTGTAGGGGGTATGGTGGTGAACAGTTGACACTTCTTCCATGTTCCCCTTCTTGTTGGCGCCAAGTGTGGGTCACTAGGAGGACCACCCGTGGTGGATTCTTCTGGGCTATGCTGGGCACCTTAAACAGGGTCACTGCCATACGCATGGGGTGCCTAACTTGAACAGACGCCCAAACTCTAATCCACTCCCTCAAGGTTAACATATACCACTACGGTCACTAATGCAATTAGGAACATGCTGAGCCAATGCCCTCTCCACCTGTCTCCGCTACCTCATGCCCAGTAACAGAATAGGGCCCCGTCGTGCTCCTACCGCAAGCACCATGCGCGCACTTACTTAACTCTTTCTTTTCCGTACCTGTACACAGACCGAGGGCCTCTGCAGTGCTGATCTACTCCCATTGCTATGGGAGATAGACCGCTCATGGAGCGATTGCCAACAACAACTCCTCCTGCAAGAAGCTATCCCACCTGTCACATGTAGACACTTGCGACAGGCTGGTTGTGAAACCTTGGTAACCACTTGTGTCTTCACACTGTATTAACCGTTGTACTGTCTTCATACCCCAATGTGTTTAGCTGACCCAACTGTGAACTATGTGTGCTGGTTACTTGCATAACACCTCTTTAGTAACTTCAGACCAGGCAAGGACAAAGTTTCAAAAACTTTACTGGAAATTCGCTGCATATATAACACAGTGCACAGTCTTTTCCTAACATCGCTAATCCCTAACTCAGGCATGGTAACTGCCCAAGCATACCTGCACAGGATAGAGTCCATTATGGCAGAGCTCTAGTTCTGGTGTCTTCAGGCAATTTGTAGATCTCAGTGGTCCCGTTCTCTGTAGAAGGCTCTTTATTAATAGGTGCTTCAGCAGTAGGCTGTTTGGACGTAAAACAGACAGATGGGTGATATGGCGCATATGTTTGGACGGTATGCGGTAACGGCATAATGGCCTGAATTATGCACACCCTGAATCTGACACCTGTGCCATTTTTATACAGCACAGGACCAATGGGTTGGACCCAATAAAAACCCGCCAAGAAAGATCCGGAAGACATATTAAGCTCTGGGGCAGTGTTAAACTCAACCTGCTTACAAGCTGTGCATAAATGATCCATTCACCACACATTAAATAATCTACAAACATACACATTTACATTGGGATAACTTATCTGTTTGTGCTTTGGAGGAGAGAGGGGAAAACAGTTGGGTGCCTACTTATATTGGGGTTCGGGGGAGGAAAGAACAGATATAAGATGGTCAATATCCAAATTTGCCCATGGGCTGAACAAAAGAGAATCAATCAGTTCTCCCATTTCATACTAGTAATGTGGATGAAGGAATATCCACTACAGGCTATTGTATTCAGGTCACCGCGGCACCCATTAAATAATGATGCTGTCGCACGGTGACTACATCTGATAGATTATAGTTACTGTTTGGCAGATAGTTTTTCACCTAGCCCAATAAAGCCTTGCAGGGCCAGCCATGGCCCAAATTTTAGCCGATTCAGCAGAAATCTACCAAAATCCGAGATGTGTATCTTAAGGTTATTTCTACAGCAGAAGCATCCCTTGGAAATGTTTGCTGTGCTTTCAATGAACACATACCTCTGGTTGAGAAAAGCTTCAAGATTACTGGTCATCCAGCCCATTACTACCCTAATTAATGGTCATGTGACTAGTGCAGTCATATGATAAACCAAAACCCTTTACTCACTGCCATATACGATTATACTGGCCAATGAATAGCTTATTTTGTTTGTTTACTTTTAAGAAAAAAAAACTATAAAAATGACGAGCTCTGTAAATTCAATATCTGCTTTGTTTACATGCATGTTCATCTAAAATTTCTTATTACCACACTTTAGGTAGATAGACTACAGACAATGAGGTGGTAATGCTTAATGGGTTTAGGGGTCACTAGAATCTCTTTCTGCTGAAATAAAAGTAAGACTACATAATAACTTGTCATTCTGAGACTAAATACATTTTTTTACTGTCATAGAACTTCCCTCTGTCTTAAGCTGGCCATACACAGACTGTAGGACGAACAGAAAAACTCTAATGCCGCGTACAGATGATCGGACATTCCGACAACAAAACCGTGGATTTTTTTCCCGACGGATGTTGGCTCAAACTTGTCTTGCATATACATGGTCGCACAAATGTTGTTCGAAATTGCGAAACGTCAAGAACACGGTGACGTACAACACGTACGATGAGCCGAGAAAAATGAAGTTCAATAGCCAGTGCGGCTCTTCTGCTTAATTCCGGGCATGTGTGGAATTTTGTGCGTCGGAATTGTGTACACACACTCTGAATTTCCGACAAGTTTTGTTGTCGGAAAATTTGAGAACCAGCTCTCAAATTTTTGTTGTCGGAAATTCCGACAGCAAATGTCTGATGGAGCCTACACGCGGTCGGAATTTCCAACGACAAGCTCCCATCGAACATTTGTTGTCGGAAATTTTGAGCGTGTGTACGCGGCATTACTGTTTCCTTAATACATACTAAACAGTGTGGAAGGACGAATCTCTTGCTACGATTATTGTAATAATTGAACAGTGCATGTCTATATCTGCTTGGATGCAGACACTGTTCAGCTGGCAATTTTCTGCCTGGCTCCTTTGATTTTGGGTGGAGTGGTGCTGACAGGACCACCCATGGAGCAAAATGTCACCCGGTTAATCAGGAATTGCTCCTTTATGGACATCTTTAGCAGAAGCACTTTCTTTAATTGACAAGTGCAGAAAACTACTGTTTGAAGACTTCAACCCCAGATTTTTGACCGCCCCCCCCCCCACAGAAGGAATTCCTTTTCTGACCTAATGGCAGTCCTGTATAAGTCTGCTACATTAATCAGAAGACAAATAACACATTGGAAGTTCTCACGTCAGTGCTATACTAATAAAAATCTTAAGTGATCTTGTGTGTAACAAATTTCCCGATAAATTTGAGAAAGAAAACACTCAATAATATACCTAGCCCTACCTGTTAGGCCCATAAAAGTAAATAGAGATGGGATGTTTCTGTAATACAGCCAAACTGCATTCATCATTCATCAGAACCATAGGCAAAAGGTTTCTGTTATGGAATTCCCCATGTAGGTACACCTTCCAGTCCTTTATATTTAAAATTGCATATAACTAGTCATGTACAGCTTCAATAAGACCACCGTACAACTGAACTACTGTCCAAAAATGTATTGACATGTGGAATATCCTATTTGTGATTAGTCAGATGTATACAGTATATATATATATATATATATATATACATATATATACATATGTTATCTTGTCAGTATATGTGTATGTAAGTGTTAAATGTTGCCGTAATACAGGAAAATGATTTGTGCTGCTTGAGATGTTAGTTATATACTAGCGTATCTATACCAAAAACTTTTTTCTAATATTGGATAGATTGGAGAAAGGTTAGAACCCTTGTCAGGTATACAGCTATCAGGGACTCTGTTAGAGGGACAATGTGATACCAGACAGGAAGTTAGGGAAAACCTGCAACAGGAAAATTGACAATACAAAGCTGGCAGAGGTTCTGGCATTCCCCAACTTAACTTAAAAATAAATAAAATTGTATCAAATACTTACCGTCATTTTCCTTTCCCGACGCCATTCCATGGCAGCATACGAACCCTTCCTTTTTTTTATCTTGTTATTTTTACTTAGAATGGGGAAGGTAGCTTCCATTTTATATATTTAAACAGCTCCTGTGGGTGGATATAGGGGCAGAGCTATCACATGTATGCTGCCACTGTTTGGTGTCATGAATCGAAAATTACGGTAAGTATTTAATACAGTATTTCATTTTTACGTCTGTCTGTGTTGCAGTCGGTGAGATTTTCCCCCATTTCCTGTCCTCAGCATAACCTTGCTTTGCTGGAGTGAAGGAATCTCTCCAACAGAGCCTGTGCCGTCAGTAAAACCTGACAGGACTTCTAACCCTTCCTCTCTCAAAGCTAAAAGAACAAGTTTTAGCTATAGATACAATTTAATATTTAGATACCTGATCTGAATAAGAGAATAATATAAGTACAGTTAAAGAAATATGTATATCTATTGTAAGATTTGTAACTTTTTTCAAATGACCTAAAATTATCTAAGAAAGAACATTATTAATATTGACCGGAAAATATTCAAGTGTCATTGTCAGAGACCTAATGTATCAGAATATAAAAATGATATATATTTAAAGAATCATGTTCATATTTCTGAAATGGAAAGTCCTATCTTTAAAAAAAAAAAAGCTAATTTATTAATTGAGGGAACGGTATCTTACAGTGCAGAAAAATTAGGCTGCAAATAAAGCGTTAAATGGTGGGGGGGGGGGTTAGTTTTAGGACTATAAGGTGGGTTAGTGTGAGGGTTAGTGTAAGGGCTCATTCACATGTGTGTTGATTATGAAGAACAAAGCAATACTCATTAGCGGTCCTATGGCATTTATGATGTGTTCTGTTACATTTATGAAGAATGCTTCAAGAATGCTTGATAAATTCCCAATGGAACCGTTGCTTTTCTAGTGGGAAGTGCTTTAAAGGGGAACTGATGAATAAGAAATTATCTACTCCAGGCTCCTTCAGAAAAAAAAGAAAAGTCAGCAGCTACAAATACTATAGCTACTGACTTTTAATATTAGGAAACTGACCTGTCCTGGAATCCAGCAGTGTCTTCACCCCCAGATGATTTTTTTTATCGGCTCTCGGGTGCTGCCACCACCATTTCTTGTAAGGGAAACCGGCAGTGAAGCCTTGCCTGAACATTACGGCAAAGTCACCCGGGAGTGGAAGCGGGTATCTGTCAAAACCAGGAACCCACTCCCCCCTCCCCCGAAAAGTGCCAAATGTGGCAATGAAGGGGGGAGGAAGCAAACAAGCGTAACTTCCCCTTTTGGATGGAGCTTTAAAAGAGAAGCATGGATTTTTCTTTTTTCCCTATTCATACTTACCTAGGTGGATGCAGCATCGGTCCGATGCTACATCTGTCCCCCGGCATCTCTGCACTGAGAACCAAGCCACAAAACATTGCGATGGCTCAGTTCTCTCGGCTCCCCGAGAGAAGGGCTGCTGCCTGTCAATCAGCAGCTCTGCTGCTCTGCTCCTCCATGCTCACTGGAGCGCTGAGCTGTGGAGGGGCGGGGAGCGGTTGTCTCAGCGGCTCATGAGAGGCTGAGACAGCCATCAGTCCAGGCACCTGGTCGATCCAGACTTCCAGAGTCGGGATGACGCGGTGCCTGGACTGATCTGTGTGACGTCAGCAGAGAGCGAACTTCAGACCGCTCTCTGCTGAAAATGGGTCAAAGGAGTGCAAAACGTGACCCTTAGGAGAAGCCCAGGCAAACGAGGTAAGGCTGGACTTCTCCTTTAAGGTGTGGTTAGATTGTGATGTGATAGCAGGCATTTGTGTGAATTCTCCACAAGATGGATGTGTATATATTAATATCTTTGACACTTGGCTTGGTCCAGCTCAACTTTGCTGACACAAAAAGCTTTGCCACTGGCAGTAATGCTCAATGCCTCTGCTCCTACATAGCACTGTCAGCATTGTTGGCTGGTTGATGCTTTTGCCTGCACACAGAACAAATGGTGTTACTACACAGCTGCTCTGTACAACCAGGAAGTGGCTGGAGCTGCTCTGTTCCAGTTGTCTGTTTTTTCCCTGGTGCATTCTGGGATACAGGAACCTCCACTACCTCTCCCCCAATGCCCAGATAACATTTCATAAATGCTTCACTAACACACCATAAATGCTCTAGGTGCTGTTAATTAAGGTGTGGTTATAGAGCTTTACCATTGAAATCAATGGAGGCGGCTAACAATCGGGTGAGTCCTCATGAGAGCGATATGCTGATTAATTTTTTAACATGGCACAACACAACACTGCCTCTGTGAACAATAATATGTGGTGCCATTGTAATATTCATGGTAGGTGTTGAAGGGCAGTTATGAGGATTTAAAAATGCCAAATGCTGCATAAACTAAAGGTATTACCCTTTGGGTTACTGGTAGGGTTAGTGTGAAGGTTAATGTAAATGTTTGTGTTGGGGTTATATGAAGGGGTAGGTCTACAGGAAGGGTAAGGACTCAATCACACAAGCTTTGATCTCTGAAGAGCAATCCACATTCAGATTGCTCTCCAGACAGCATTTAACAGGCAATAAGGAGATGTTGTATAACCTCCTTGCTGCCTGCTTTAACCCCTTGAACCCCACACCAGCACACTAGGGTTGTGTTCGGTTTGCAGTACGCCTGCCGAACACAAAAAAAAGAGTATAATCTAAAGCAAAGCATCACAGCCATGGCATGGGTACACCCCCAGCCACTGCCTCTGCAGCTACCACCCCCTAATTGCTAGTGTGAACAAGTCCTTAGTATGAGAGATAGTCTTAGGATTACAGTAAGGGTTAGTGTGAGGCTTTGTGTGAGCAGGGATGGTGTTTGGATTACAGTGCGGGTTACAGGAAAGGTGAGTGTGAAGGTTAGTGTTAGAGTTACAGGGAGGGTTAAAGTCAACATTCCAGGGTGAATGAGTGTGAAGGTTAGTGGTTAAAGAGGAGAAACCTCCCAATTCCCCCCCCCCCGCTTACCTGAAGGTAGTATCTGTACATTTCAGATACTCACCTATCCAGTGGATCCAGCGTTGTCCTGCTGAGATCCTCTCATGCCCAGCCACAGCTCCGTCTCATGCCGCTATGTTCTCTCTGACGTCATCCAGGTTCAGCAAGCAGGCCTCTCAATAACGTACCGATAGGCCCACCCCCTCCTCCTTTTTTTTTTAATGAAAGGCTATGCCTCCTGGGATATGTGTTATTTATATCCCGGGACGCACAGCCGACAATGTGCTCATCATTCGCCTAAGGTGAGTGACGTGCATGGGGAGGCAGGGTGGACTTTATTTAAAAAAAAAAGGCGTAAACAAAAGAAAAAAAATAGCAAAGCCCTATTCCTGCAGAGTAAGGGAGGAGAGGTGGAGAGGCGGGAGGCTGAAAGTCTGCTTTAAGTTGGGGTTCCAGGGAGGGTGGGTGTTGGGGTTCCAGGGAGGGTTAGTGTGAATGAGACTTAAAAAGAGGGCATCACTATCTGCAGCAGAAGCTCAGCGCCAGTATCCCAGCTCTGGAAAGTAGTGGTAAATAAACTTTACCTCTGGTGCATCAGTGGTTGGGGAGGGTAGGGGGAGGTATGAGCTCTGTTTCAGTCCCAAGTTTATTAATGGATCTCCTGTACTGAGTGGCCAAAGTAAATGCCTTTTACTACACTGGATATATGATGGAAGAATACAACAGGAAACCAAGCATGCTTTTGATAAATGCAATGGCTTACATATGGAACATAGAAATCCTGTATACTCTGTTTTCGCCCCATCTTTCAATTTTTAATAAAACTTGGGAAAGCCATGTTAAGCTAGCTACACATTGCAATCATGCTATTTTTGGCATTGTTTGCTTGGGGGCGGGGGGGGGGGTAGGTTCCCCAATCCCTAAACCCTAAACAAATAAAGATCTAATAACCAACTTCATTCCAGTCCAGATGTTGGGATGATTGCACAATTTCTGCTGAGCACCAGCTGAGAGCAACAATATTGCTCTCTAGTAATGTCCTCAATTCTCCAGAATCAGAATGGAGAACAAAAAACAACACAAGACCTTAGCTATCCGCCACTCATACATCTGAGACTTCATTGTGCTGTATAAATCTGTGCCACTGTGACCCTTCTGTGCATTGTTGTGCATTGTGTACTGTAATTGCAAACCGTAAGTGTGCTCAGTGTTGCATGAGTTAATGTTTTCAATATACAAATATACATATCTATATTTTTCTATTACAAAAAAAACAACTCTCATCTGAGAGTTCTTGGGCCATGAAGTGCAATATTTGATGACCTCTGTGGTGTATATAATATTGGTGTGAACGTGTATTTGATGGCTGTGTGCAGTGTTGCGTCTTTGTGGTTAAATACGTGTATAGTAATTAATGAATTTATTGTAAGTAATAGAGCTTTATTTAGTAAAAGAGCAATGGCATGGATTGACCTACAGCAGCCAATCAGCATTCAGCGGTATCGTTTGGTCATGCCAATGTAACAACATTTCTGATTGGTTACTCTGGGTTACTGCACATCACACATCGATCTTTGACTTATTAACTAAAGGCCATTGTGTCTCACACTGGACATATAATTGCAAGTTAACTCACAAGCTATTTTAATAAACAAGCTGTTGTATTTTTGCTGTAAATGAATGCGACTAATGGTACACTTCTATGTATATGTGTTATACACATTGAAAAAATGGCGTATGATCTGTATGAAGGTATAGTGTTTGTGTTTGCAAAATTATCCAGTATATTTATCCTTTTATTACAATCATGTTCTCTTATTAAACATACTTTCATCTGCATTCTTCTTTATTTCCATCTTTGGCTGTTTTAGCAAAAGAATATATTTTTATTAATTCAGCATTTGGAAGCTGCCATCTCTAACTTGTTTATCCAATGCCAATCTAATGCTATGCGTCTGTAGATATGTATGTATGTGAGTATGTATTATTTATACCGCGTAAGCCTTTGTGCTTGTAAAATATTTACTGTCTACGTCCAGTGAAGTATGCGCCAAAGTTTAGGTGGCAGTTTCTACTGTACCTCCCTTAATATGCAACCCTTCTCAAACCTCTTCATCATTAAAAGAAAAAGGGGCCAAGTCCTGCATGATTCAGGTTTTCATGTTATCACTCGCACCAAATGAATCACTCTGCTTTTGTATTTTGTCTGCTTACTGGTGGCGGAGCACCCTGAGCCAAGTTCATTATAAGTCATGGCCAGTCAGACGCCTTCCTCACCCAGCTTCTAAAGATCCAGACAGCAGTTAGGTACTCAATACACAATTGTTGTGCTGCAGTTGTAATATCTTGCAGATAACTCAATGTGCTGGCTAGGGCCATTATTTTATCGATGCCCAAAGAAAAATGTCACGTGGGACTGTGCTAACCAGCTTGCGTTTGATGACACCATGATTGTCATTATAAAGTACTTAAAAAATGTTTGCATTTAAAGTGATACACACGCTGATTAATTTACAATATCCCTTCTATTTCTGTATTGGGTTGATGGCACTGCAATTATTTAAAAAAAAAATAAAAAAACATCTAAGTACCTTTTTCCTAATGGATATACAGCTGTCACATGGCCCAGATCCTTCCCAGCCTGTCTGCAGGGAAACAGAAGCAAGAGGAGCTTCTAGTCCTCTGCTGCTGGTCACAAGTTCAAAATGAAAAAAAAAACAGCCTTTGGAATACAGAGTAATAATAAATAATTAATACCAATAAACTGTATAAATTATCATACAAATATATACTGTATTTGAAATGAAATTTTTTGGTGTATTTCTGCCCGTCACAGGCTGTGTCACGCCCCTCCAGCCTGTGTCTTAGAATAGGAGGGAGGTGAAGCATCCATTCATCTACATGTAATATTCCACCCCCATTGTGTTTAGCTGGTTAGTGGACATGGAGGAGGAGGAGGGAAGGAAAGGGGCTGTCATTTATCACTGTGTATACGCCCACCAGTGTGACTCTATAGTCACAGGGGCTGCTCAGATGTGATAGGGAGGAAATGCTTAGCATAGCAACTCATTGAAAACTGAGCATGTGCAGAGCTGCCAACACTGCTCTGCAAAATCCCTAGCTGAATTGGCGACATGAACAGAAGGTGGAGATAGTGACTGAGTGAGTATGAACAGCATGTAATACACCATTTATTGATCATTTTTTATGATGTAGGTTTAGTGACACTTTAACATTGGATTTTGAAGTGAATGGACTTTCCTGAACAGAAACCACATATAGCTCCATCCTGCTCCTTTGAATTTTCCAGTCGCTGCAGTAGAAAATGAATATTGATTTATGAACATTATTAAAACTAACATTTTCTAAGGCAAATCTACTAGTGCATGGCCAGCTTAAAGTGATACTAAAGTCTTGTTTTTTTCTTTAAAAATAACAAACATGTCATACTTACCTGCTCTGTGTTTTGCACAGAGCAACCACGATCCTCCTCTTCTCGGGACCCTCACCATCACCCCTGGCTCCTCCCTCCTGTTGAGTGCCCCCACAGCATGCAGCCTGCTATGGGAGCACCCGAGCTGAGCCAAAGCTCTTTGTGTCCATTCAGACATGGAGCCGCAGTTCGGCCCCGCACCCCCTCTCTCCTGATTGGCTAACTGACTTTGATTGACAGCAGCAGGAGCCAATGACGCCACTCCTGTGTCCCAGCCAATAAGTAGGGAGAGTCCTGGACAGCCGGGGCGCTTGTACACATCGCTGGAGGAAGATCGGGCTCAGGTAGGTGTTAGGGGGGCTGCTACGCACACAAGGCTTTTTATCTTAATGCATAGAATGCATTAAGATAAAAAACCGTCTGCCTTTACAACTACTTTAAAGTGGTTGTAAACCCACTCTGACAACTTGCACCTACAGGTAAGCCTAGATTAAGGCTTACCTGTAGGTGCAAGAAATATCTCCTTAACCTACACGGTTAAGGATATATTTGCAGAAATCACTGCACCGATGTCTACAGCGCATGCGCTCCGTAGACAACGGAACAGGAGCACTGAGCGTGCCTGTTTTCTGAATGGGATAATGCGCGGGAGTGAGGTCATTGCAGCTCCGGACAGTCACAGATACACGGAAGACGCTAGGAGGGGACATGGCGGCAGAGGCAGAGGGGAACGAGGAGCGCTTCGGGGGCTTCGATCTCAGGTAAGTGCCACATAATGAGCTAGTATGCTATGCATACTAGCTCATTATGCCTTTCTCTTGCAGGGTTTTTTTTTCAGGAAAAAAAAAAGAGGGTTTACTTCCTCTTTAAGACATGTTAGATTCTGCTGAACCACCTGCGGTGGATTAATTGTACCTTTGGCCCCAGACTTTCAGTTCATGGGCCCCACCAGCTAGTTTAAAGGGATCATTCATAAGGGTCAGTGTCAGTTGTTTCTGACCTGTTTTTTAATAGATTTTCAAAACAGTGTTTGATTTTTTGCAAAGGTATACTCTTTGCAAAACTGATGGCAGTTATTCAAATTATATTTCCAGGTAATAAGAGTGCGTGTTCATATTATGTATGATCTTTGGACTTTGACAAAGCAAACTTTAATACAAAGAAAGAAAACAAAGACTGCAAAGTAAAGCTGAAATCAAAGTAGTAACCCCATGAGCCTTCTAAAATGTGGGCCTCAGGCAGCCACACGTTCTGCAATTATATAATGCACTACTGCGCTTGAATAGATGCTATAACAATGAATTGGGTTTGCAATATAAGTTAAGAATTGCCATCTGACTTACAAGGCCATATCTAATGGGTAATACAAATAGATAGTGGGTGTGTGTTTCATCTTTCTGATTCCTTCAGATTTTTTTAAATGCATATCAGGGAACCCCAAAAAATATATCTGTTGACCTGCCAGAAATGCATTCAGTTCCTAAGTGCTGTTGAGGGCTGAAAACCGAAATCATTTCCGTGTAAGGGGTGGTGTCAAACCTGCTCATTTTCTTTTGCAAAACGACTCAACCCCACCCCCTATTCTATTTTATACAAAATTTTGCAGTCCCAAAATAGCAACCAAGAGGGCTAATTAGATTCCTAATAACACAGGAATTATACACAAGACACAAGACAATGCTCTATAACAAAACACTTTCAGTTGTATATTTAATAAACTAAAAAGGGAGCTAATAAAAGAAGTTCACTGTTAGGGTTTACCATCACATTAAGTTAACAAATATATTAAAAGTTGGTTGTTTGGCATGTTTATAATGTAAAAGGTAAAGTGATACGTTACTCCTATATAAATATGTAATAAAGGGCCAGCTTAATCCCTGATCAAAAATGACAAGTCGATACAGTTCTCAAATGCAGTCTCCGGTTAATGCACATCTCCATTCAGGTTTCATCAGAATCCAAGCACGTTATATTAAACATTGATATCTTTGTTGGTTGCTTTAAAGTCAGACTCCTGGCCAAAGATTTTTCACATAACGAGATATGATAGGATGTATGTTAGGATAGCCTTTCTTGGCCTTGTTTACCCCAGTGGAACCCTTGAAATTATTTTCAGGTCTCAGGGAGCCCCTGAGAAAAACCAATTCAACTAGAGTCATTTGGGAAGGAGGTCTTTTACATATATGGTCAGTGGGAGGAATGCCCTCTCCCCTACAGCAGAAGTTGGAATGCCCACTTTACAGACACATAAAAAGATTAGTGTCATTCCACTAGTTCTGCCAAGTTGAATTAGCCTCGGAACACCACCAAATAGGAAGTCAATCAGCCACAGCTCAAGGAACCCCCAACAACTTCTGGTAGAACTTTAGGGTTTTACAAAACCCTGGTTAAGAATGGCTGACTTAGGATGCTGTTTCTTGGCGATAACTACATATAACTGCAAACCCCCAATCCAAATATGCAAAGTGAAGCCAATCCCTATAAGTCTGGAGTGGGCAACTGTGGCCCTTCAGCTGTTGTGGAAGTACAAGTCTCATCATGCCTCTGCCTCTGGGAATTATACTTGTAACTGTCAGCCTTGCAATGCGTAATTGGACATGTAGTTCCACAACAGCTGAAGCACCACCGGCCCTTGCTGTGGTGACACCACATTACATAAGCAACAATAATGTGGCCAATGGTGTCACTGCATCAGGTAAGTGGCCATATTTGTGATCTTTTATTGCAATGACCTACACTTGAGGATGTAGTGATGTCAACACTGATGAACCCAGAGCCAGATTTCTTGCTGTCTGCTGTGGGATGGGCAATTTGATGTGCTTCCTACACACCACATTATCTTCCCCACTTGTAAATTAATCTATAAGAATGCCAAGAATTGTAGTTCTGGCACAAGCATGAAAGCCATATGCTGAGGAGATTCACCATCTTGTACTGTACATACCTTCCTCAGGGCAACATTTCAATTTGAGAACCAATGAGAAACATCATTCATAAGTCACATGGCTTTTTAAATATTTAAAGGAAACCTGCCGACATTAAAATATAAATTCTGCCATTGCTGATTTGTTTTAAAAATATTTCTGAGCCAATGTCTCCATCTATGCTAAGAATTCTGACTACTGTATGCATGCTTGTTTCAGATCAGTGCCCTGACAAGGAGCGAGATGAACATATACTGTAGGTGACAACCCTAGAACCAAATAAATTTTGCAATGATAACTTTAATATTTGCACCCTCACAGGTTCCCTTTTAGAGTTCTGCTACAAAGTGAATGCAGCATTCGCAGAGGTGGGGGCTGCTTCGGTGGTGCATGGTATTATTTGATAGCTGGAGTCCTGCTTCGAGCTAAAGTTCACACACCTCTCTCCCTATGGTACAGAACAACATATTTCTAACCTGCTAAAAAAGACTGCTTATGTTACTACCAATTATCTATGCGCCTGTGTTACTTTTACAGCTACTCCTGTCTTAGATTGGGAAATGCTAACTCTGTACCAGATTTTGTTGAGGACTTGATTTCTGTAAATGCTGTGTACTAGACTGTATATTACTGATTGTGAAACATGTAAAGGAAAAACAAAGTTAAAAAGTTTGATTGTTTTTGAGCAGATAATACACAATAAAATATTATATTGATGAGTTTGTACTTCCTTTTTTTAAGGCTGGCAGTAAACTTTACCACATTCGGAACTTCAAGTCAACACACAAGCCTCCTTTTTATCAAGACAGTATAACCCTTTTAGTGCAGACATGTAAGGTTCCTGTGTAATCATCTAAAGCAGGCCATAGATACAAAATCGCTAATTTCCCTGCAGAGCTATTGTTCCTGGGATTGTTCTCCCGGCCGGGGATGTGAGGAGCCATCCCTGCCAGGAGAACACAGGGATTATTGTTAGCAGCTATAGCCGCTAGCAATAATCGCATGCCAAATATCCGACATGTTGGTTGTAACCATGTTGACAAATGGCTCAACTTGGGTACATTCAACCTACCCATAGATGGTTTGAATCCAAGCCTGTTCCTGCTGAACCAGCCGGGATTAGAACCATCTATGACCAACTCTGAGCACCTCTGGAGCATGCAAAATCCAGTCCAGCTATATGCATTGAAACCAGTCAGCTTCCAGATTTTATGACAAAACCTAATTGAACAAGCTGAAGTTAAAAGGTGTTTGCACAGCTGCACCACATTTAGCATTCTCCAGTTTTAGTAAAATGTATCTTTCTGAATAGTAGCCGAAATGAAAAGGGGCACCAATAAGTGAGTACTATGGTAGCTACATTGAGATAAAAAGTATCCAAGAGGCATTAGGACTTTGAAGCAAGTTCATACAAAGTAGCGAGAGGACAAAAACATTTGGAGAGCTCATCGGCTCAGTTAGGTTGCTCACAACAGACAAGGATACCCTCCAGTGGATATCCCAGCTGGTTACCAGAAAAAAAAGCATGTACAAATGAAAGGAGGGCCAGACCAAAGAATAAAAAAGTCCATTCATTTATTAGTTTATACTAAAAAACATGCCATGAACAGGAAGCAAAAAAAACTCCAAAAGCTACACCAAGAGCAGACCTTTTGGATACAACCTAAACAACACAAAACAAACACAACTTCTATTACTCCTGCTATCAGCAACTTGGAACCCGATCCAGAATCCCAAGGTATCCCTTGTGTTAATGCTGACCTGACAGAAAATGTGGATATAACAGAGGATCTTGGAATCATAAATTTGTCAGCTCATAAACTTTCTGCACCAGAAACAACAGTCCTCTCCAAAGGCCTCACATTCTGCCCAACCACCAAATTGGATAATTTACAGGTATGGTCAGATATGGAGGAATTCTTTAGGAGACTGAGGCTCAAAGAATATTTTCACAGTAATGAAAGGAATCCTAGGACAATAGGAGGTGATAAAAAGAAAAAGAACAGCAACTTCACACCTCCACAAGGACGCAACCCCAAACTGGATACCTATATTGACAGCTTCAGGCTGCGAGTAACATCTCTGATATCCACCCAGCAAAAGAAAATATTATACAACCTTTCACCACTGGAGCGAAGAGCTGTACACGATCTGCGCAAGAATCAGGCCATAACCATCAAACCAGCAGATAAAGGGGGAGCAGTCGTTGTGATGGATACAGACAAATATATACAAGAGGGTCAGAGGCAGCTGGCAAATACTACTTACTACAAAAAACTGGATTATGATCCGACCCAGGATTTTACTAAGCAATTAAAAGGTCTGATTGCGACCATACCAAGCCACCTGCATTCAGAACTCATCAATGCGATTCCAGATAATCCAGATATTGGAGACTTCTACATGCTGCCCAAAATTCACAAGCCAGGAAATCCAGGCAGACCCATTATAACAGGTATGAATACACTTACCGAACATATCTCAGGCCTTGTAGAAAACATGTTAAAACCGTTAGTCATGAACACTACTAGTTTCCTGCAAGACACCACTGATTTTCTGAACAAGCTTAACAATATACAACAATTACCACCAAATACACTTCTAGTCACTATGGATGTAGAATCTCTGTACAGTAACATCCCTCACAAGGATGGGTTGGCAGCATGTCACAGATTCTTATCATCCACACCAAACCACAAATACACGGCTGAGGATGTTACACAGCTCATCGAATTTATTCTTACACACAACTACTTCACTTTCAACAATGACATCTATCTCCAATGTATGGGTACTGCTATGGGAAGCAAAATGGCACCCCAATATGCAAACTTATTTATGGCTGACCTGGAGGACAAATTCCTGAACAGCATACAACAAAAGCCATACAGATATTATCGCTATATTGATGATATCTTCATGATATGGACTGAAGGTGAAGAAAATCTAAACCAATTCTTCTCATTGATCAACACTTTTCACCCATCTATCAAACTAAAAATGGACTATTCGAACACACATGTCAACTTCCTAGACACTACAGTATACATCAGGGATGACAAGCTTCACACTTCCATATACAGAAAACCGACTGACCGATGCAGCTATCTTCATAGTTCCAGTTTTCATCCCCAACACACTAAACGAGCCATCATACACAGCCAGGCCATTAGATACCACCGAATTTGTTCAGACCCAGAAGTCAGAGATAAACATCTCAGAACACTGGCAGGCTCTTTCCAGAAGAAAGGATATAAAGACAAAACCATCAACAACAGCATAAACACAGCCTTGAAAACCCGAAGAGAAAATCTCCTCCAATACAAAGAGAAAAAAACAAATAACCGAGTACCTCTAGTCACCACATACAACCCAACACTAGAAGGGATCAAAAAGATAATCAAAGATTTACAGCCCATTATAACAGAGGATGAAACTCTGAAAGAAATATTCCAACAACCCCCATTATTGGCTTTCAGACAACCACCCAACCTCAGACACAAACTAATCAGCAGGAAACTTCACTCTGATTATGAAGTCACAAATAATGGAAGCAAACCCTGCAATAAAAAACGCTGCAAACTGTGCAACCAGATCAATCCATCCAAAAGTGTCACACACACAAATGGGACCTTCACCATCATGGGATCTTACAACTGTACCTCCAGTAATGTTGTGTACCTCATCCAATGCAACAGGTGTGGCAAAGGATCTTATGTTGGTGAAACAGGACAGAAGTTGCAAGCGAGGATGAATTTTCACAGACATACCATCAAGGAACATAAAGAAGAGAGTTTCTGCACACCTGTGGGACATCACTTCTCACAACCGGACCACACTATAGAAGACCTCAATGTTTTAGTTCTTAAAGGGAATTTCAGAACTATCCAGGAAAGGAAAACATTTGAACTAAGAATGATAATTCTTTTTAACACAAAAACGAATGGCCTAAATTTAGATATTGGTTTCCTTACCCATTATACTAAGGTTTTATGACCCCCTCT
Source organism: Rana muscosa (assembly GCA_029206835.1). Lineage (NCBI taxonomy): Eukaryota > Metazoa > Chordata > Amphibia > Anura > Ranidae > Rana > Rana muscosa. Next base: position 1,139,502,784 of record CM055116.1, on the reverse strand, counting down.
GTGACTAGCATCTCCCCCCTCAAGTCTATAGCTCTCCCTCTGTCTTATCTCACTAACTCTGTCTTGTCTCACTAACTCTGCTGCTATCTTTATTACCATTGATTTGTATGTGTTTTTTTTCCTTTCCCTCTGAGATTTTTTTCTTGTTTTGTTTCAACATTCTGCTAAAAAAATTGTGAATCAGTACTGCTTGGACCTTGAAGAAGGGGACATACCCCGAAAGCTTGTCCTGAAAAATTCTATGTTAGTGCAAATAAAAAAAGTATCACGGACAGTACTTAATTTTCTCTGTCATAATTGCACTAATACGGCTACAATTACGTCAAGTATGATGGAAGATACTGCATATAGCCGCATTAAGAAGCAGTTAACCATCCTGATCACAAAGGAAACACAGGTTAGCAGCGACATCTTCTTTCTCTCAAGATGCAAAAAGAGGAATCTCATACCACAGGGTCTCCGGATCAAAAATCCTTGTGCCAATACACTGAACTCTCCTTATGCAGAAGGACTCTGCAGACGTACCAGCGAAAGGTTAAGGAACAACCTCATTCATAAACTGTATGGTAAAAGGGAGACAATCAGGAAACAAAAGCAGTTGGTGTTTGAAACCTCAACATCACTGGACCCTACAAACATCAGCCAAATTAAGAATGAAATTGAAACCTTACAAAGACAACTGCAAAAACATGCCATGAACAGGAAGCAAAAAAAACTCCAAAAGCTACACCAAGAGCAGACCTTTTGGATACAACCTAAACAACACAAAACAAACACAACTTCTATTACTCCTGCTATCAGCAACTTGGAACCCGATCCAGAATCCCAAGGTATCCCTTGTGTTAATGCTGACCTGACAGAAAATGTGGATATAACAGAGGATCTTGGAATCATAAATTTGTCAGCTCATAAACTTTCTGCACCAGAAACAACAGTCCTCTCCAAAGGCCTCACATTCTGCCCAACCACCAAATTGGATAATTTACAGGTATGGTCAGATATGGAGGAATTCTTTAGGAGACTGAGGCTCAAAGAATATTTTCACAGTAATGAAAGGAATCCTAGGACAATAGGAGGTGATAAAAAGAAAAAGAACAGCAACTTCACACCTCCACAAGGACGCAACCCCAAACTGGATACCTATATTGACAGCTTCAGGCTGCGAGTAACATCTCTGATATCCACCCAGCAAAAGAAAATATTATACAACCTTTCACCACTGGAGCGAAGAGCTGTACACGATCTGCGCAAGAATCAGGCCATAACCATCAAACCAGCAGATAAAGGGGGAGCAGTCGTTGTGATGGATACAGACAAATATATACAAGAGGGTCAGAGGCAGCTGGCAAATACTACTTACTACAAAAAACTGGATTATGATCCGACCCAGGATTTTACTAAGCAATTAAAAGGTCTGATTGCGACCATACCAAGCCACCTGCATTCAGAACTCATCAATGCGATTCCAGATAATCCAGATATTGGAGACTTCTACATGCTGCCCAAAATTCACAAGCCAGGAAATCCAGGCAGACCCATTATAACAGGTATGAATACACTTACCGAACATATCTCAGGCCTTGTAGAAAACATGTTAAAACCGTTAGTCATGAACACTACTAGTTTCCTGCAAGACACCACTGATTTTCTGAACAAGCTTAACAATATACAACAATTACCACCAAATACACTTCTAGTCACTATGGATGTAGAATCTCTGTACAGTAACATCCCTCACAAGGATGGGTTGGCAGCATGTCACAGATTCTTATCATCCACACCAAACCACAAATACACGGCTGAGGATGTTACACAGCTCATCGAATTTATTCTTACACACAACTACTTCACTTTCAACAATGACATCTATCTCCAATGTATGGGTACTGCTATGGGAAGCAAAATGGCACCCCAATATGCAAACTTATTTATGGCTGACCTGGAGGACAAATTCCTGAACAGCATACAACAAAAGCCATACAGATATTATCGCTATATTGATGATATCTTCATGATATGGACTGAAGGTGAAGAAAATCTAAACCAATTCTTCTCATTGATCAACACTTTTCACCCATCTATCAAACTAAAAATGGACTATTCGAACACACATGTCAACTTCCTAGACACTACAGTATACATCAGGGATGACAAGCTTCACACTTCCATATACAGAAAACCGACTGACCGATGCAGCTATCTTCATAGTTCCAGTTTTCATCCCCAACACACTAAACGAGCCATCATACACAGCCAGGCCATCAGATACCACCGAATTTGTTCAGACCCAGAAGTCAGAGATAAACATCTCAGAACACTGGCAGGCTCTTTCCAGAAGAAAGGATATAAAGACAAAACCATCAACAACAGCATAAACACAGCCTTGAAAACCCGAAGAGAAAATCTCCTCCAATACAAAGAGAAAAAAACAAATAACCGAGTACCTCTAGTCACCACATACAACCCAACACTAGAAGGGATCAAAAAGATAATCAAAGATTTACAGCCCATTATAACAGAGGATGAAACTCTGAAAGAAATATTCCAACAACCCCCATTATTGGCTTTCAGACAACCACCCAACCTCAGACACAAACTAATCAGCAGGAAACTTCACTCTGATTATGAAGTCACAAATAATGGAAGCAAACCCTGCAATAAAAAACGCTGCAAACTGTGCAACCAGATCAATCCATCCAAAAGTGTCACACACACAAATGGGACCTTCACCATCATGGGATCTTACAACTGTACCTCCAGTAATGTTGTGTACCTCATCCAATGCAACAGGTGTGGCAAAGGATCTTATGTTGGTGAAACAGGACAGAAGTTGCAAGCGAGGATGAATTTTCACAGACATACCATCAAGGAACATAAAGAAGAGAGTTTCTGCACACCTGTGGGACATCACTTCTCACAACCGGACCACACTATAGAAGACCTCAATGTTTTAGTTCTTAAAGGGAATTTCAGAACTATCCAGGAAAGGAAAACATTTGAACTAAGAATGATAATTCTTTTTAACACAAAAACGAATGGCCTAAATTTAGATATTGGTTTCCTTACCCATTATACTAAGGTTTTATGACCCCCTCTGTGACTAGCATCTCCCCCCTCAAGTCTATAGCTCTCCCTCTGTCTTATCTCACTAACTCTGTCTTGTCTCACTAACTCTGCTGCTATCTTTATTACCATTGATTTGTATGTGTTTTTTTTCCTTTCCCTCTGAGATTTTTTTCTTGTTTTGTTTCAACATTCTGCTAAAAAAATTGTGAATCAGTACTGCTTGGACCTTGAAGAAGGGGACATACCCCGAAAGCTTGTCCTGAAAAATTCTATGTTAGTGCAAATAAAAAAAGTATCACGGACAGTACTTAATTTTCTCTGTCATAATTGCACTAATACGGCTACAATTACGTCAAGTATGATGGAAGATACTGCATATAGCCGCATTAAGAAGCAGTTAACCATCCTGATCACAAAGGAAACACAGGTTAGCAGCGACATCTTCTTTCTCTCAAGATGCAAAAAGAGGAATCTCATACCACAGGGTCTCCGGATCAAAAATCCTTGTGCCAATACACTGAACTCTCCTTATGCAGAAGGACTCTGCAGACGTACCAGCGAAAGGTTAAGGAACAACCTCATTCATAAACTGTATGGTAAAAGGGAGACAATCAGGAAACAAAAGCAGTTGGTGTTTGAAACCTCAACATCACTGGACCCTACAAACATCAGCCAAATTAAGAATGAAATTGAAACCTTACAAAGACAACTGCAAAAACATGCCATGAACAGGAAGCAAAAAAAACTCCAAAAGCTACACCAAGAGCAGACCTTTTGGATACAACCTAAACAACACAAAACAAACACAACTTCTATTACTCCTGCTATCAGCAACTTGGAACCCGATCCAGAATCCCAAGGTATCCCTTGTGTTAATGCTGACCTGACAGAAAATGTGGATATAACAGAGGATCTTGGAATCATAAATTTGTCAGCTCATAAACTTTCTGCACCAGAAACAACAGTCCTCTCCAAAGGCCTCACATTCTGCCCAACCACCAAATTGGATAATTTACAGGTATGGTCAGATATGGAGGAATTCTTTAGGAGACTGAGGCTCAAAGAATATTTTCACAGTAATGAAAGGAATCCTAGGACAATAGGAGGTGATAAAAAGAAAAAGAACAGCAACTTCACACCTCCACAAGGACGCAACCCCAAACTGGATACCTATATTGACAGCTTCAGGCTGCGAGTAACATCTCTGATATCCACCCAGCAAAAGAAAATATTATACAACCTTTCACCACTGGAGCGAAGAGCTGTACACGATCTGCGCAAGAATCAGGCCATAACCATCAAACCAGCAGATAAAGGGGGAGCAGTCGTTGTGATGGATACAGACAAATATATACAAGAGGGTCAGAGGCAGCTGGCAAATACTACTTACTACAAAAAACTGGATTATGATCCGACCCAGGATTTTACTAAGCAATTAAAAGGTCTGATTGCGACCATACCAAGCCACCTGCATTCAGAACTCATCAATGCGATTCCAGATAATCCAGATATTGGAGACTTCTACATGCTGCCCAAAATTCACAAGCCAGGAAATCCAGGCAGACCCATTATAACAGGTATGAATACACTTACCGAACATATCTCAGGCCTTGTAGAAAACATGTTAAAACCGTTAGTCATGAACACTACTAGTTTCCTGCAAGACACCACTGATTTTCTGAACAAGCTTAACAATATACAACAATTACCACCAAATACACTTCTAGTCACTATGGATGTAGAATCTCTGTACAGTAACATCCCTCACAAGGATGGGTTGGCAGCATGTCACAGATTCTTATCATCCACACCAAACCACAAATACACGGCTGAGGATGTTACACAGCTCATCGAATTTATTCTTACACACAACTACTTCACTTTCAACAATGACATCTATCTCCAATGTATGGGTACTGCTATGGGAAGCAAAATGGCACCCCAATATGCAAACTTATTTATGGCTGACCTGGAGGACAAATTCCTGAACAGCATACAACAAAAGCCATACAGATATTATCGCTATATTGATGATATCTTCATGATATGGACTGAAGGTGAAGAAAATCTAAACCAATTCTTCTCATTGATCAACACTTTTCACCCATCTATCAAACTAAAAATGGACTATTCGAACACACATGTCAACTTCCTAGACACTACAGTATACATCAGGGATGACAAGCTTCACACTTCCATATACAGAAAACCGACTGACCGATGCAGCTATCTTCATAGTTCCAGTTTTCATCCCCAACACACTAAACGAGCCATCATACACAGCCAGGCCATCAGATACCACCGAATTTGTTCAGACCCAGAAGTCAGAGATAAACATCTCAGAACACTGGCAGGCTCTTTCCAGAAGAAAGGATATAAAGACAAAACCATCAACAACAGCATAAACACAGCCTTGAAAACCCGAAGAGAAAATCTCCTCCAATACAAAGAGAAAAAAACAAATAACCGAGTACCTCTAGTCACCACATACAACCCAACACTAGAAGGGATCAAAAAGATAATCAAAGATTTACAGCCCATTATAACAGAGGATGAAACTCTGAAAGAAATATTCCAACAACCCCCATTATTGGCTTTCAGACAACCACCCAACCTCAGACACAAACTAATCAGCAGGAAACTTCACTCTGATTATGAAGTCACAAATAATGGAAGCAAACCCTGCAATAAAAAACGCTGCAAACTGTGCAACCAGATCAATCCATCCAAAAGTGTCACACACACAAATGGGACCTTCACCATCATGGGATCTTACAACTGTACCTCCAGTAATGTTGTGTACCTCATCCAATGCAACAGGTGTGGCAAAGGATCTTATGTTGGTGAAACAGGACAGAAGTTGCAAGCGAGGATGAATTTTCACAGACATACCATCAAGGAACATAAAGTCACTATTAGTGCATAAAATATATAAATAAATCCTTAAAGGAGCACTAAAGCTTCCCTTTTTTTTTGCCCAAAAATAACAAACATGTTATACTTACCTCCACTGTGCAGCTCGTTTTGCACACAGTGGCCCCGATCCTGGTCTTCTGGGGTCCCTCGGCGGCTGTCTTGGCTCCTCCCCGCAAGGACTCCACACTATAATGCGAGTGAGCTCGCATGGTGTGGAGTGATTGCGGGCGCGCTCCCGTCACTCGGCCCCGCCCCCGCGCGCCGCGTCATTGGATGTGATTGACAGCAGCGCCAGCCAATGGCGCCAATCCATCCAGTGTAGCCAATCGGCGGCCAGGCTGAAAAACGAAGAGGATGACGGGGACGAGCATGGGACTTTCGAGGGGCCAGGTAAGTAAAACGGGGGCTTGGGGGGGGGCGGTATTGTCGAATGTTTTTTCACCTTAATGCATAGGATGCATTAAGGTGAAAAAAAACATGTAGCTTTACTACTCCTTTAAATAAACAAGTGTGACAATACACAAAAATCATATATGTGCCAAATCGAATTCATAAAGTTCATAATAATCATAAAAATATTCAAATCAAAAACTTAATATCAAGTAAAGTTCACAAAAACACTCTGCAAGGACCCACAAGTGTCAAAGGGCAAAAAAAATGTTCCAAAGTGCTGTTTAAACTCCTCAATAATTACCATGTGACCTCTTCCTGAGGCCTCCGACGGCGGCTTGACGCTGAAACGCGTAAAGGTGTAGCTTGGATTGTGAAGTCATCCTGCACAGCCTGTCTGCTCGCGGCATGGTCATACAGCCGCTGCTGGCAGTGTTAAAGAGATTGAGCGTGTTATGCTTAGTGCCAGGCTGGCACTCACCTATTGTAAGTGCAATACTTTTGGATGCTAAATAAATATTGACGTTTTTTACACTCCTGTTTACACGCCTCTTTTTCCCTCTACATGTATGCATGAGAAAAATTTATAAGACCGAAGGAGGATAATTAACCCCATATATGCTGGAGAAGATTTTTTTATCTGGCTGGGGAGTTTGTGTACATTTGAACAGTATTACCAATTGTTTTTATTTGGTTTTATTTTCGCATATGGTGAGTATGCTGTGTGCTCAGAGAAAGATCACGTGGTGATAACTATGGCGTTTGGACAGCACTTTGGAAAACATTTTTTGTACTTTAACACTTGTGGGTCCATGCAGAGTGTTTTCACGAACTGCACTTGATATGAACTTTTTGATTATACTATTTTTAAGATTTTTATGGACTTCATGAATCGGATTTGGCACATACACTCACCGCCCACTTTATTAGGTACACCTTGCTAGTTCCAGGTGGGACCCCCTTTTGCCTTCAGAACTGCCTTATTTCTTCGTGGCATAGATTCAACAAGATGTTGGAAGATGGTACACTGTAGTCATAAAGGGATGGACATGGTCAACAACAGTACTCAGGTAGGCCGTGGCATTTAAACAATGCTCAATTTGTACTAAGGGGCTCAAAAAAAATCTCCCACACCATTACACCACCACCAGCCTGAACCATTGATACAAGGCAGGATGGATCCATACTTTCATGTTTACGCCAAATTCTGTCCCTACCATCTGAATGTTGCAGCTGAAATCGAGACTCATCAGACCAGGCAACGTTTTTCCAATCTTCTATTGTTCAATTTTGGTGAGCCTGTGCAAATTGTAGCCTCAGTTTCCTGTTCTTTGCTGACAGGAGTGGCACCTGGTGTGGTCTTCTGCTACTGTAGCCCATCTGCTTCAAGGTTTGATGCGTTGTGCATTCAGAGAGGGTATTCTGCATACCTTGGTTGTAACGGCTGGTTATTTGACTTACTGTTGACTTTCTGTCAACAAGTCTGCCCATTCTCCTCTGACCCTTAATTTGTGTTACCCAAGCAAATGTACAGGTATACCTAATAAAGTGGCCAGTGAGTAAATATGATTTTTATGTACTGTCAATCATGTATATTTAAGGATTTATTTTATGCAGTAATAGGGGTGAATTTTTGCGGTCGTAATTATTAATTAGCATTTGTTAATTCATTTAGTGTAGTCACATGAAATGTTTTTTTTTTTTTTGAGTATTTATATGGTCACACTTAGCACATATATTACACTTTATATTTCACACAGTAATTCTCATGATACCGCAATTAGCTTCCCTACATAGATTCACACAAGAAAGCCCATAATTTGAGTATATTCAAGGTTCTTATTTAAACTGAAGCCCTGATAAAGGGGAGTTTTTTCTGACCCCTGAAACATGTTGGCTGCTTATCAGTTTATTAAATGGATTTGGACTCATCTGTCCTTTGTTCTAGTGCTTTGTCCATTATTTTGTTGTAGCCACATGGGGCCAGATAAAGGGAGCTGCAAGCAAGCAACTATTTGAAAAAAAGAAATGTAAATAATATTTTACCTATGTAGCACACAGATCCCTTCCTTTCTTACCTCCGCTAGCAGGTGGGACACACCATGCCACATGCCCAGTATCCTCCTTATTGCAGAGGGTGAGCGGTGTTATCTGATTTGGGTCCTGCAGCAAGTTACCTCCTTTGTTGGATTCTTCACCCTAGAGCAGGGGTCTCAAACTGGTGGCCCTCCAGCTGTTGCAAAACTACAAATCCCATCATGCCTTTGCCTGTGGGAGTCATGCTTGTAACTGTCAGCCTTGCAATGCCTCATGGAGATTTGTAGTTTTAGAACAGCTGGAGGACCGCCGGTTTGAGACCCCTGCCCTAGAGTGTAGGAAGAAGTCTATTCTCTTTCTTTACTTCAAGAAGGCCATTGTCCAGACAGTATTGAAACCCAATAAAAGGTTTATTTTGGTTGCTTAAGAACTCGATAGGAAAGTTGGAGATAGAGAGAAATGAACTAGGAGGCAGGTTCAGGCACGCAGCACTCAATCATCAATCGTCGCCACTCAGGCCTGAGTGGGTTTTTGCTCACCCGGATAGTCCCGTTAATAACGGTCCTAGCAGCCGGTGTGGAGCACGAAATGTTCACTTATAGTTTCCTAGGGATAGGATCAGGAGATAATCTCTAAGTCCTGAACTTCCCAGCCTGGTAACATTTAAGTCTTTAGGTGCCAATAGGGCACGTTACTAGGCTTTTGGCGGATAGGAATCCTTCCCCCTGACAGGTAGCCAGGCCTCTCCCGAGACAGCGAACCTTCTACTTATCTCCTTGGGACCGATCCTCCTCTGGCTTCCTCTCCTTCAGAGCGGGTCACCCCTCACTTGGAACCCGGGATTCCTCTTCAGGTGTAGGCCACAGCTAAAGGTGCTGGGCCTACTTACAGCGATGCAGCCTCAGGCTAAAGGTGCCTGGGGCTGATAAACACACACGCACCCCTGGCCTGGAAGGCCCGGGAGGGGCAAACTGCTCCCCAAATAATGGCGTCTGGCCCTTTGGTACCCTCTCCCAGCATGCACAGCGGGTAGACCACGCCCACCCAATGGTGCTGTAACGCTACCTGTGGTTCAACCTGGGTCTGAGGTGACAGTGCCACCTACAAGCCACAGGGAACTGTACTGCCAGGCAGCATCACACCCAGGCAGAAGCAAGTTTGCATATAATCAACAGGTCTGAGCTAAACTACCAGCTCAGACCACCCCTAAATTTCTGTACACAGCGCCCCAGAATTGGGGTGGGCGCTACACCTACAATTGATGCTGATTTAAAGCGGAGTTCTGGCAAAAAATTTTTTTTTTTAAATCAGCAGCTACAAATACTGCAGCTGCTGACTTTTAAAATATGGACACTTACCTGTCCAGGCCGCCCGCAATGTCAGCACCCAAAGCCGATCTGTCCCTCGGCTCTCGGGTGCTGCCGCCACCATCTTCAGTAAGGGAATCAGGAAGTGAAGCATTGCAGATTCACTTCCTGGTTCCCTACTGCGCATGCGCGAGTCACGCTGCGCGATCTGAATGGTCTCTGCTGTCTTCTGGGACCTGTGTGTCTCCCAGAAGACAGCGGGGGGGACGGAGGAGGCGTCAGACGTGGCATCGATATCCGCGGATACTGCGGCTATTTATGCCCGGAAGTGGGAGCAAAATACCTGTATAAGACAGGTATCTGCTCCCCCCCCCCTGAAAGGTGCCAAATGTGACACCAGAGGGGGGGAGGATTCCGAAAAGCAGAAGTTCCATTTTTGGGTGGATCCATCTTTAAGTCAGTTATGATTCTCTTGACATTAAACATCTGCTGGAATTTGCAGTGTTAAAGTGATACAAAACAGACAAGTGTTAATTTATTCCCATAAATCATATATATTATGCCACTGTTTTTCTTTTTTCTTTTTTTTTCTAAATCCTCTAAGTACCTTATTTCTGTAGCACTGTTGTGTGGTCACATCTTTCCCTGTTGTTTGGCATCTGCAGGGGAAGATCCTTGGGAGGGGCTTATTTTACTCTGCTGATCTATGCTCTCTACAGTATGACTCTGTGTCTGGTCAGCTCTGATTGGTGCTGTGCCAGTCACATGACCAAAAAAAATGATTTTAGAAGAGCAATTCAAACTAGATTATAAATATCAAATAACTGTTTTACAGCTTCCAATCTTTATTGAACATCAAACATGTATTTTTTGTGCAATAATAAAGTAAAGGCGGAGTCAAAGGTGATTGACACTAGCTTTAATTTTGTTTAGACGTCATCTGCATCCAAGGCTCTTTTTTACTTTAAAGATATTAGCAATTACATTTAAAATATTTATTATATTTAATACTGATTTATATTAAAACTATTTAATATATATTTCTATAAATATATTTATAGAAATATTTATTAAGAAAAAAGGGGGGGGGGAAGGTTCGGACTTTAGATGAGGCACATATGTTGTGTGCCTCCATCCCTGGTTAAATGAAACATGGAGGGGGAGATTTGGGACTTTGAATGAGGCTATAGACATTGAGGAGGTAGCTTGAAAAGAGTACATATTTATTAACCACTTGACCACTGGGCACTTAAACCCCCTTAATAACCAGACCAATTTTCAGCTTTCGGTGCTCTCACATTTTGAATGACAATTACTCAGTCATACAACACTGTACCCATATGAAATTTTTGTCCTTTTTTTCACACAAATAGAGCTTTCTTTTGGTGGTATTTAATCACTGTTGGGTTTTTTATTTTTTGCGCTATAAGAGAAAAAAGACTGAAAATTTTGTAAAAAAAAGATTTTTTTTTCGTTTCTGTTATAAAATTTTGCAAATTACTATTTTTTCTTCATAAATTTTGGCCAAAATTTATACTGCTACATATCTTTGGTAAAAATAAGTACAAATTGGTGGATATTATTTGGTCTTTGTGAAAGTTATAGAGTCCACAAGCTATGGTGCCAATATCTGAAAATTGATCACACCTGAAGTACTGACGGCCTATCTCAATTCTTGAGACCCTAACATGCCAGAAAAGTACAAATACCCCCCAAATGACCCCTTTTTGGAAAGAAGACATTCCAAGGTATTCAGAAAGAGGCATTGTGAGTTTTTTGAAGTTGTCATTTTTTCCCACAATTCTTTGCAAAATCAAGATTATTTTTTTCTCTTTTTTTTTTTTCACAAAATTGTCATATTAGCAGGTTATTTCTCACACACAGCATATGCATTCCACAAATTACACCCCAAAACACATTCTGCTATTACTCCCGAGTATGGCGATACCACATGTGTGAGACTTTTACACAGCGTGGCCACATAGAGAGGCCCAACATGCAGGGAGCACCTTCAGGCATTCTGGAGCACCAAGGCCAATTCTGACATTTCTCTCCTACATGTAAAAATCATCATTTATTTGCTAGAAAATTACATAGAACCCCAAAACATTATATATGTTTTTTTAGCAAAGACCTTAGAGAATATAATGGTGGTTGTTGCAACTTTTTATCTCGCACGATATTTGCGCAGCAATTTTTTTAACGCGTTTTTTACGGAAAAAAAAATGTTTTGTGCTTAAAAAAAAAAAAAAAAAACAGTAAAGTTAGCCCAATGTTTTTGCATAATGTGAAAGATGAAGTTACGCCGAGTAAATAGATACCTAACATGTCGCCCTTAAAAATTGCACACACTCGTGGAATGGCGCCAAACTTCGCTACTTAAAAAATCCCCATAGGCGACGCTTTAAATATTTTTACTGGTTACATGTTTTGAGTTACAGAGGAGGTCTAGGGCCAAAATGATTGCTCTCGCTCTAACGTTCGCAGAGATACCTCACATGTGTGGTTTGAAAACCCTTTTCATATGTGGGCGGGACTTACGTATGCGTTCGCTTCTGTATGCGAGCTCACGGGGACAGGGGCGCTTTAAAAAAATATATATATTTTATTCTTCATTTTACTTTATTTATTTTAGTTTGACATGTTTTTCCGCCCTAAACATTTTTTTGATCACTTTTATACCTATTACAAGGAACGTAAACATCCCTTGTAATAGGAATATGGCATGACAGGTCCTCTTTACAGTGAGATATGGGGGGGGGGGGGTGTCAATAAGACCCCACATCTCACCTCTAGGCTGGGAAGCCTGAAAAAAATACAAAAAAAAAAACAACAATCCTGGCTTTGATCGTAGCGGTGAGTCGGTAGAAGCACCGGAGGGCAGCGGGAGGGGGGGGGCATCCCCTCTCGCCTCCCGTAAGAATGATCAAGCGGCGGAACAGCCGCTATGATTGTTCTTATGGTGTAGGGAATCGCCGGCTGAAAAAGCTAATATCTGAATGATGCCTGTAGCTGCTCCCATCATTCAGATATCCCCGCACAAAGTCAAGGACGTCATATGACGGCCGGAGGGCGGGAAGTGGTTATTGCAGAGTATTGCCGGGCATTGCGGAGTATTGCTGGGCATTGCGGAGTATTGCCGGGCATTGCGGAGTATTGCCGGGCATTGCGGAGTATTGCAGGGCATTGCGGAGTATTGCGGACTATGGCAGGGTATTGCGGTGTATGGCAGGGTATTGCGGTGTATGGCAGGGTATTGCACAGGGTATTGTGGAGGGTATTGCACAGGGTATTGTGGAGGGTATTGCAGAGTATTGTGGAGGGTATTGCAGAGTATTGTGGCGGGTATTGCAGAGTATTGTGGCGGGTATTGCAGAGTATTGTGCAGGGTATTGCAGAGTATTGTGCAGGGTATTGCAGAGTATTGTGCAGGGTATTGTGCAGGGTATTGCAGAGTATTTTGCAGAGTATTTTGCAGAGTATTTTGCAGGGTATTGCAGAGTATTTTGCAGGGTATTGCAGAGTATTTTGCAGGGTATTGCAGAGTATTTTGCAGGGTATTGCAGAGTATTGTGCAGGGTATTGCAGAGTATTGTGCAGGGTATTGCAGAGTATTGCACCAGGGTATTGCAGAGTATTGCACCAGGGTATTGCAGAGTATTGCACCAGGGTATTGCAGAGTATTGCACCAGGGTATTGCAGAGTATTTCGCAGGGTATTGCAGAGTATTTCGCAGGGTATTGCAGAGTATTGCACCAGGGTATTGCAGAGTATTGCACCAGGGTATTGCAGAGTATTGCACCAGGGTATTGCAGAGTATTGCACCAGGGTATTGCAGAGTATTGGCAGGGTATTTTGCAGAGTATTGGCAGGGTGTATTGCAGAGTATTGGCAGGGTATAGCACAGGGATGGCTGAGCAGGGATGGATGGATGGATGGATCTGTGACTGCAATTGTCACAGATCCAGCCCACAGTGCTGCTGCTGCCATCCGCTCCCTCCCCCTCCCCTCTCACACTGTACCGATCGGTACAGAGAGGGGAGGGAGGAACCGGCGTCATCAAATGACGCCGGTCTGTTTACAAGTGATTGCTCCGTCATTTGACGGAGCGATCACGTGGTAAACGGCCGCTATCAGCGGCGATTTACCGCGATTCGTGATCCGCCGGGTCCTCTGGACCCGGCGGTCACGGAGTTTCCCGTGTGCGCGCCCCAGGGGGCGCGCGGGAGCGCGATTCTGGGAGGACGTTATATAACGTCCTCCCAGAGTTAAGCAACCACCTTGTCGACGTTATTTGTCGGCAGGTGGTTGTTAAGTGGTTAATGATGAGAATTGGTATAAACAAAACAAAAATCTTCTGCGCTCTCGGTGTATCCTCAAAACATAGGTGGCGTGGTTCTGTCTAGAGGCAAAGTCTATAGTCTTGCAGCCCTCCTCAGAACAATGGGTGTTCATATGGCTAGAAAAAGAAAGAAAACAGGAGGGCGCACCGACCTAGTGTATTACCACTTACAGGTTTATTAAAATGTAAATAAAAAGCAATAGTCCTACTCACAGACAAAGCTTAAATACAAGCTTATCGGACAAGATGGCTGGAAATCTTGCCATTCACCGACAGGACTTGACAACAGGGAGGGTCGGGCGATATCCCAAAAACATCCAGATGGCTTACGTTTCAGGGGCGCACCCCTTTCATCAGAGCCTAAATGGTCTGTTTAGGCTCTGATGAAAGGGGTGCGCCCCTGAAACGTAAGCCATCTGGATGTTTTTGGGGTATCGTCCGACCCTCCCTGTTGTCAAGTCCTGTCGGTGAATGCCAAGATTTCCAGCCATCTTGTCCGATAATCTTGTATTTAAGCTTTGTCTGTGAGTAGGACTATTGCTTTTTATTTACATTTTAAAAAAACCTGTAAGTGGTAATACACAAGAATTGGTATAAAACATATCAATAACAGAGGCCACATGGAAAGTGAAGGCATTATAATAAATGTCAATCCATAAAAATTCATCCACACACATGTGTGTGTGCATAAAGTATGAGCATCAAGGGTACATGTGTATAGTAGCCAGGTGCCACTTAGTGGTCTGAATGATAGCAAATACATTCCAAAAAATTAATATATGTACATATATCATGAGGACAGCACATAGCAGATAAAAATACATAAAAAACAATAAGACCATAATGCATAGACATAATATATACAAAATTGATGATTAGTTGGGGGCATGGATCTGTGTCCCCAATACCCAGAATTGGAGGTTGAATACGGGCATGCGATAGCATCCCAGAATGCCCGACGCGTTTCGTGTATGCGACACTTCTCAGGGGCAGATGCTCAAGGGTATGTTATGTATTTATATAGAAATCCCCCTTGAAATTTTCCACATTTTGTCATGTTACAACCAAAAAGGTAAATGTATTGTATTGGTATTTTATGTGATAAACCAACCCAAAGTGGCACATAATTGTGAAGTGTAAGGAAAATGATAAATGGTTTTCAAACTTTTTTACAAATAAATGCTAAAAAGTGTGGAGTGCATTTGTATTCAGCTGCCTTTACTCTATTATCCATAACTAAAATCTAGTGGAACAATTTGCCTTTAAAAGTCACCTAATTAGTAAATAGAGTCCACTTGTGTGTAGTTTAATCGCAGTATAAATACAGCTGTTCTGTGAAGCCCTCAGAGGTTTGTTAGAGAACCTTAGTGAGCAAACAGCACCATGAAGGCCAAGGAACACACCAGACAGGTCAGAGATAAAGTTGTGTAGAAGTTTAAAGCAGGGTTAGGTTATATAAAAATATCCCAAGCTTTGAACATCTATCTCACAGAGCACTGTACAATTCATTATCTGAGAATGGAAAGAGTATGGCACAACTTCATTCTACCAAGACATGGCTGTCCACCTAAACTGACAGGCTGGGCAAGGAGAACAATAATCAGAGAAGCAGCCAAGAGGCCCATGGTAACTCTGGAGGAACTGCAGAGATACACAGCTCAGGTGGGAAAATCTGTCCACAGGACAACTATTAGTCGTGCACTCTACAAATCTGCCCTTTATGGAAGAGTGGCAAGAAGAAAGCCATTGTTAAAATAAAGCCATAAAAATTCCTGTTTGTAGTTTGCTAAAAGCCATGTGGGGAACACAGCAAACATGTGGAAGAAGGTGCTCTGGTCAGATGAGACCAAAATTTAACTTTTTGGCCTAAAAGTAAAACGCTATGTGTGGCGGAAAACTAACACTGCACTTCACCCTGAATACACCATCCCCACTGTGAAACATGGTGGTGGCAGCATCATGTTTTAGGGATTATTTTCTTTAGCAGAGACAGGGAAGCTGGTCAGAGTTGATGGGAAGATGGATGAAGCCAAATACAGGACAATCTTTAAAGAAAACCTCTTAGATTCTCCATCCAATCTGACAGAACTTGAGCTATTTTGCAAAGAAGAATGGGCAAAAATGTCACTCTAGATGTGCAAAGCTGGTAGAGACATCCCCAAAAAGACTTGCAGCTGTAATTGCAGTGAAAGGTGGTTCTACAAAGTATTGACTCGGGGGGCTGTATACAAATGCCACACTTTTCGGATATTTATTTGTAAAAAAAATTGAAAACCATTTATAATTTTCCTTCCACTTCACAATTATATTCCACTTTGTGTTGGTCTATCACATAAAATACCAATACAATACATTTACCTATTTGATTGTAACATGACAAATGTGGAAAATGTCAAGGGGTATGAATACTTTTTCAAGGCACTGTATAGGTGTGTGTGTATGTATGCATGTGAGATGGGACCTTAGAGTGTAAGCACCTTGAGGGAAGGGGACTGATGTGAATTTACAGAATGAAAAGCACTGAAATAATTTTTGTTCCTATATAAATACCTGTAATAAAGAAATAAATGTTGCCTGTCTGTTCTACTCTAACAATTAAGCCTTGTACACACGATCGGATTTTCCGACGAGAATTGTGTGATGACAGGCTGTTGGCGGAAAATCCGACCGTTTGTACGCTCCATTGGACAATTGTTGTCAGATTTTCCGCGGACAAATGTTGGATGGCAGGCTTTAAAATTTTCCGTGGACAGCAGTCTGTTGTCAGATTTTCCGATCGTGTGTACACAAGTCCGTCAGACAAAAGTCCAAAGTACAAACACGCATGCTCTGAATAAATGCTCACCAAACACGTCATTAGCAGAAGGTGCCCAAAGGGTGGCGCTAAAAAGCTGAAAAACAACGTAGTACGTCTAGTACGTTCGTGTTTGTTGGCCGACAATTGTGTGCCATTTGTATGCAAGACAAAATCCAGGCACCGCCCTTCGGACAAAAGTCAGACGCTTTGTCTGTGGAAAATCATGCGTACCAGGCTTAACTGGCATTTATCTGAAGCAGTTTAGTAAATTCAACAGGAACACTACCCCACATTCTTTGCAGCAAGTCAGCTTATTAGCTGGTTCTCTGTCTGGTTAGCATGGTGCTGTTGCGATCCCTGTCACTGGTGACAACTCACCAAGGACAGGATTAAAAAACAAGTGCAGAAAAAGAATCATGTGTTTCCAAGAGTCACTCCCACACTGGCAGGATGAACAAGACAATGCTCCCTTTGTGACAGAAACACTGGAGCATGTCCCTCCCTCCGCCTTGAAAAAGGGACCTTGCTTTGTCCCAAAATGCCGGCTTGTGATGCGTGTTGCTTTATGTGAATAAAATACAAGATTATCGCTACACCAAAGGTGGATTGACATCCAGCATCACTCAACTCAGTTGACTGAGAACATACTGTGAATGCAGGACATCATGAGTCCACCCCTTAGGGACGTCATCACAGCACACTGCATTCACGCTCAATTGATTCAAAGGGTAGCATCTCTGAGGACCTCCCACAGCTGGAGAAGAGCTGCAGACCTAGAGGGCCCAGCACATTATCTGACCAGCCAGAAGAAAAAGCTAGCTTTATTAAAAAAGAGCAAAACATACACACTGGATGGCCTCTGGGGGAAGGGTGTCACTTGTGGGCCCTGCCATCACTATTCTCGCCTTTAAAAAAGCATTGTTGTCCTCATCCTTCAATACATATCACTGTCATCAACCTTCTTTTATAATCTGCATACAGCAGTCAGTTCACGTTTATGTGTTCCACTATTCCACTTTACCCACTTAGAATTGTTTTTATTTTCATTGCTGTTATTAACTGTGCCAATACACAGGGTTACCATACTATGAAATATATTTTTATATATTTATAAATATATATATGCATATATGTAGCGGGGGTACCAAATTTAGGGACTGCTTTGCCAAATTTAAGGGTGATTCGAGTGGTAGTTGGCTCAAATCTTTTCAATTTGCTGGACTCTGACTTGCTGTTGTTTTGCCTGGTGTGCAGTTCCCCTTAGAGGTGTGGGTGGCGCTGTCACCTATACTCGGGGTTGAACCACAGGTGATAGGGCAGTGATTTGGTGTCTCCTCTCGGCAGCCGTACAGTGGGTGTGGTGGACCTGCTGGGCATGCCAGGAGAGGATACATAAGGGGCAGACGCCGCCTGGGAGGGTCTTCTGTCTTCGGTTCGTTCCTGGTTCCAGAGCCGGAGTCCTGGTGCGTGGCGCGTGGCCCTCCAGGCCATGGGGCCACATGCACTTCAGTCCCAGGCACCTTTAGTCCTGGGACTGCAACTTCAGCCCTGGGCCCAGCACTTTAGCTGGAGCCCACTTCGGGAAGAGGAATCCCAGGGTGCCGCCTTGCGAGGGGACCCCTTTCTAGAAGAGGAGGCTGGGGGAGGACCGTTTCGAAGGACTGGTGAGAGATCACAGTGAAGGAAGGGGCCCAGTAACTCTCTGGAGGGATGTCATCCATCCGGAAAAAGGGATCTAACCAAAAGGACCAGTAGGAGGTTTGAGGCACCATAGATCCTGTGGCAGAGGATCTCCTGAACGCATCCATTAGGGAATCTAATAGACTGTTTGAGTTACACGCCGGCTGCTAGTGCCTTCGGGTGACTATCCGGGTGAGCTATACCCACTCGGGATCGAGTGGCGAAGAAACAAGAGTGCCTGAATTGATTTGTCTTCCTAACGCTTTTCTCTTCTCCTCATTTGTGGATGTTCATGCATAAAGAAATAAACTTTATGTTGGAGTTGATGCTGGTGTGGACCTTGGATTTACTTGGGGCATAGAGACTTTTGTCCTTGCATTCTAGGGACAGAAACCAACACTGAGGGGAGTCGCTGCAAAGACCCGTAAGTGAAACTAAGTGTGCTTAACCTCTGCAACCCAAGGGGTATGGGCATGGTGGAGACTATGCACCTTCCTCTCCAGTGAACGAGCCAAAGAGTGGAGTAGGAGGGTGGCGTGGTTGCTACATATATATATATATATGTGTGTAGCGGGTATGTACTATTTAGGGGCAGCATCTGGGTGGTAGTATGACCCAGATGCACTAATTGGTAGAGTAGGGCTGTGTTCTGTTCGTGTGAGGACATCAGTGGTGTTCAGTTCCCTGCGGCTCAGTAGGTGGCGCTGTCACTTGAACCTCCACTGCAGTGCCGTACCCTTTGTGACCTCTCGCAGCAGCTGTACGGCGGGGCGGGGAACACGCTGGGCTTGCTGGGAGAGGGTATAAAGGGGCGGACATCTTCACCACGAGTCCGAGTCCCAGGCACCTTTAGCCTGAGGGCTGCTGTCCGTGATCGGTGTGCAGGCGCCCTTGGCCTGTACACGTGGAGTTCGTGTTCCATCCCAGACACCTTCGGTCTGGGGTGAGGTACTCAACCGGAGGCCTGGGGCCCAGTACCTTCCACTGGGTCCCGCAAGGGAGGGATCGTCCTATGGTGCCCCGGGTGTTGGGTGCCTGAATCCAGGGCGTAAGGGACCAGAGAGGGGATCCTCCCGAAGAGCTGGTATGGATGGATGTCTTTCCGGATGGATGTCTTTCCCGAACAGGGGCCAATTCATCAGGGAAGGTGGTTCATGTTCTATGGCCGGTGGCAGCGGTCCATCTAATCAACTCAGGTCAGTGGCAGAGACCTGCTCTCAGGCCTGTGGCAGGGGCCTCAACAGTTCACCCGGTCGGTAGCAGCGACCAATCTCACGGTCGGTGGCAGAGACTGTGCGCCAAGCCTATTTGCACTAGAAGGAATAAAGGGATTTTTATAACAGCTTACCTGTAAAATCCTTTTCTTGGAGTACATCACGGGACACAGAGCGACTTAGTCATTACTAATGGGTTATATAGATTACCTTCAGGTGCTGGCACTGGCCACTTCAAAACCGGAAGTACCCTCCCCTATATAAGCCCCTCCCATCCGGGAGCACCTCAGTTTTGTAGCAAAGCAATAAGTGTCCCAAAAAGAGGGGTGGGAGCTCTGTGTCCCGTGATGTACTCCAAGAAAAGGATTTTACAGGTAAGCTGTTATAAAAATCCCTTTTTCTTTTTCGTACATCACGGGACACAGAGCGACTTAGTCATTACTAATGGGACGTCCCAAAGCAATGCCAAATGAGGGGAGGGATACATAAGCTGGGCGCCATCAGGCATGAGGATCTTTTGCGGCCTGCAACACACTGCGCCCAAAGGCGACATCCTCCTGACTTCTAACGTCTACCTGGTAGAATCTAGTAAACGTGTGTACCGAAGACCATGTTGCGGCCTTACATACTTGAGCCAGGGAGGCCTGGTGATGCACTGCCCATGAAGTTCCAACTGCTCTCGTGGAGTGCGCCCTAACTTTGAACGGAGGCGGTCTCTTTCTCAAGCCATAGGCTTGTATTATGACCTGTCGAATCCACTTGGCTAAAGTAGATTTTGATGCTGCCTGACCCTTTCTAGGGCCTTCCGGCAGAATAAACAAAGTATCCGTTCTGCGAATCTGAGCAGTGGCTTTTAGATAAGCTTTAACTGCTCTTACTACATCCAAAGAATGTAATAACTTTTCCTCTACCGAGCTAGGTTTGGGGAAAAAAGAAGGAAGAACCACATCTTGGTTCAAATGAAACCTCGATACCACCTTGGGAAGAAAGGCTGGATGAGGACGTAATACTACTCTGTCCTTATGGACAACCAGATATGGCTCCTTACAGGACAAGGCGGCTAATTCCGATACTCTTTTAGCCGAACAAACGGCTACTAAGAAAATCAATTTCCTGGTGAGAAGAATCAAGGAAATGTGTTGCAATGGTTCAAACGGTTGTTTCTGTAGAACCGACAGAACCAGGTTTAAGTCCCAAGGACATATGGGAATACTCACCGGAGGGCTAATACGCATCACTCCTTGTATGAACGCTTTGACTAGTGAATGCGAAGCCAAGGGCCTTTGAAAAAATATTGACAAGGCCGAAATCTGACCCTTGATAGTACTCAAGGCCAGCTTCCTATCTACAGCCCACTGTAGGAAGTCCAAAATCCTCCCTATCACGTACTTACGTGGATGCCATTTCTTGGCCTCACACCACGTAATGTACGCTTTCCAGATCCTATAATAGATCTGCCTGGATACCGGCTTCCTGGCATTGATCATGGTAGATACCACAGAATTAGAGAGCCCTCTCTTTTTCAGAATGTGGGCTTCAATAGCCAGGCCGTCAAACCTAGGGCTGGTAAGGAAGGGTGGTATATCGGTCCCTGCGACAGCAGGTCCGGACGATGTGGGAGGGTCCAAGGACTCCTCACTGACATTTTTACAATCTCCGCATACCATGCCCTTCGGGGCCACGCTGGAGCCACCAGAATCACTGGTTTCTTTTCTACCCTGATTCTGCGGAGTAATCGCGGTAACAATTGTGGCGGTGGGAATGCATATATCAGCTTGAACTGATCCCAAGGGAACACTAGGGCATCCGAGCCGCAAGCTAGGGGATCCCTTGTGCGAGACACAAATCTGTCCACCTTTGCGTTGAATCTGGATGCTAGCAGATCTACATCCGGTGTTCCCCACCGCTGGCATATTGCCTGGAAAACCTCGGGGTGAAGAGACCATTCCCCCGGGCATAATTGTTGGCGACTTAGAAAGTCCGCTTTCCAATTTTCCACTCCTGGGATGAAAACCGCGGATATGGCTGGGACATATTTTTCTGCCCACTCCAGGATGCAATTTGCTTCCCTCTGGGCTGCACGACTCCTGGTGCCACCCTGGTGATTGATATATGCCACTGCTGTGGCATTGTCTGATTGAATTCTGACAGGGGACCCTTGGAGTTTGGATGTCCATGCTACTAGGGCATACCGGGCTGCTCGTATCTATAAGAGATTGATGGGCAGGGCCTTTTCTGCTTCTGACCACTTGCCCTGGAGAGACCATTGCTCCAGTACTGCCCCCCAGCCTATGAGGCTGGCATCTGTAGTGACCACCTTCCAAGAAACCGGACTGAAGGGTTTCCCTTTTTCCAGATTCTGGGGCACCAACCACCAATGGAGGCTCTTGCGAACGGAAGGGGACAGGGACATTGGTAAGTCTAAAGCCTGAACTTTTTTGTTCCAGGCTGACAGTATGGCCCTTTGCAAATTCCTTGAATGGAATTGACCGTAGGGTACCGCTTCGAATGAAGCCACCATTTTTCCCAGCAGCCTCATGCAGAGGCGTATGGATGGTTTTCTTTTTGTACCCACTAAGTGGGTCAAATCTTTTAAAGACGACACCTTCTCTGGAGGTAAGAAAATCTTTCTCTGATTTGAATCCAGCCTTAGCCCTAAGTATTCCAGACTTTTGACTGGTCTTAGAGCTGACTTGTCCCGGTTGATAATCCAACCGTGATATTCCAGATACTTGATTGTCTTGTGAATAGCTACTTCCAGCTTTTCCACTGAGTGGTCTATTAGTAGCAGGTCGTCTAGATATGCCATTATCGTTACACCTTGTGTTCTTAGATTGGCCAATAATGGGGCCAGAATTTTTGTGAACACTCGAGGTGCTGTGGCCAGACCGAAAGGTAAGGCTCTGAACTGAAAATGGCGCCCTTCTACTGCAAAGCGTAGAAATTTCTGGTGGGCCGGAAAGATGGGAATATGCAGATAAGCATCCCTTATGTCGATCGAGGCTAACCATTCCTGCCCTTGTAGGGCGGTGGCCACCAATCGGATCGACTCCATCCGAAAAGTCCTGATATTTAGGAACTTGTTTAGCCCTTTTAGATTTAATATGGGCCTCACGTCCCCATTTGGTTTGGGGACTGTGAAAAGGTTCGAGTAAAACCCGAATCCGCTTTCTTCCAGGGGAACCTTCATGATTACACCTTGGAGCAATAGTTGTTCTAGTGCCAGAAGGAGGGATCCTCTCTTCTGGGGATCTCTTGGCACGTTTGACCTCATAACTTGGGCAGGAGGAGTGCCTTTTAACTCCAGCTTGTATCCCAGACTTACTGCGGAGAGCACCCATCTGTCTCTGATGGTGTCCCGCCAGGTCTCTGTGAACAACTGAAGCCTTCCCCCCACCCGATTGAGTGGGGGCAACGCTTCATGACTTGGGGGGAGGTTTTGTACCTCTCTTGATCCAGGGCTTCTTGTTACCCTGTGATTGTCCCTGATTTCTGCCCCCTGAATTTGACCGCGGAGGCCGTCGGAACTGTTTCACAGCCGATGTGCCCGGGACTGGAGAAGTAGGCCTCTTAAAAGAAGGACTTCTACCCTTGTTCTTAACCGGTAAGAGTGAACTTTTACCGGCAGAAATTTTCTGGATATATTTGTCCAGATCTTCTCCAAATAAGCGTTCTCCATGAAATGGGAAGCTAACCAGCAGTTTTTTACAGGGAGCTTCAGCAGACCAGTTTTTGAGCCACAGAAGCCTACGCATATGTACTATAGACAGCGTAAAGCGGGAGGCCTGTTGGATTGTATCCTTTATGGCGTCCACCGCAAAACACAAGGCTCTAGGCAGGTCAGCTAGGGCAAGAGCCTGCTGATCTGGTAAGTCCCTTAAGACTTGTTTCAACTGATCTTTCACTGCTTGGCAGACTCCAATCGCTGCTACCGCAGGTTGTGTCACCATGCTTGCTGTAGAGAAAGCAGATTTTAGTAAAGACTCCAATTTTTTATCTATTGGGTCTTTGAACATTGGAACATTATCTACTGGACATGTCAGTGATTTGTTCACAGAAGAGATGGCTGCGTCCACTGTAGGGACCCTCCATTTTTTTATGAACTTATCCTCCATGGGATAGATCACCGGAAATCTCTTGGGGGGAGCAAATATTTTATCAGGATGCTCCCAATCCTGGTAAATAAGCCCTTCTAATAAAGGGTGGATTGGGAAGGAACAGACAGCCTGGGGAGCTTTTAGCGACCCCAGCGAGGAAACCGTAGTGGATGGTGGTTCCGCCAGAGGCATTTTAAATGCTGATCAGACCATGTTAGTCAGAGACTGAACCCATAATCTTTCAGCCTGAGATGCTGAGAAAGGTTCTTCCACTGTTGATTCCTCCATAACTGAATCAACCTCATCCTGATCCCCTTCAGGTAGGTCGATCCCTGTGTGGGGCTGTTCCTCCACTAACAGGCACTCTGAAGGAGGAGACGGAGATCGGACGCGCTTTCCCTGTGACAGGGAAGCAGCGATCAATGCTGTTAATCTCTCTTCCAATCCTCCCAGAGTTGAGGATAAAACCTCCTCTGTTATATATACAGGAGCAGGTGGACTGGGGACAGCCGCAGCACCAGGCACTCCTGCGGGGTTTCTACGGCTACTGACCTCTGAATTCTCAGGGGAGATTGGTGCAGTACAAGCATGCCCAATATCCTCAGAGCCCGATGGAGACCCCTTTGGCTTCCTGGAAGACCTATTTCCGGAGCGTCTGGACGACATATCCTTTAAGCACAAAGCTGAGGTATTCCCGTCGTCATACACCAATTTTGCTGGTAATAGTCTAACACAGTTGCTGCTATATACCAGCTGGTGTCCACTAAAGTGCCTTTCTATGGGGATGCCTGCATCAACCGCCTCTGTGTGCCACTGTTTGTTGCTAGCTCTGTTTGCATCCAGCTGACACTTGTACTGTGTCTTTATACAAGCTGGGACGCCTGCACATGCGCAGAAGCGCCGTGGCGCGCATCGAGCGTCATCCACCCGCCCCGCCCCTTTTTTTTCATAGGAGGCGCGTGCACTCGCCCGCGCGCCCGTGCACCATTGGCGCCCTTTTTCGAAATCAAACAGGGACTAGGAGCCAGGGCCCTTTTTGCCGGAGGGCCTGTGCGGTGGATGAGCGCAGCAACAGGGCAGAGGAAGTGGATTCCCACAGAGAAACTTACCAACTGCCTGGATCTTTTGACTTGAGGAAACCAAAGATCCACATGACAAGAAAAATGGACTACAGCGGCCTCTAGTGGTTTAACACAGGTACCGCGGTCCCTTTTTTTTTTTCTTGACTACTATTAAAATTTTACATTTTCAGTAGTTACAGGCATACACAGATATTAGCGGGAATACCGTTAGGTAACAGACAGAAAGACAAATTAGGCTTGGGGGTCCCCCAATAGAACCAAGTTCCTGGGGGCCCCCACTTACCTGATCCCCGCCGCAGGACTTTGTTTGGTCCACAGAAGCCCAAACTTCACCTATCACGGCAGGCATTGTAATTAAACCTTCAGGGACGGGGTTCCCAAGGATTCCACTCCCCTGGAGCTGTATAGCACCCTGCACAGACAACATCTTGGTCGTGGGTATGACCAGAGCTCTGGATCCCAGGGTCCAGCCCTCCTAAGAGAGGCATTACAGGCAAAACCTTGCTCTTCTGCTGCAAGGCCCGGGTACCGACCGTTTAGCTATGAAGCTTTTTTGGTGGGATCCGGAACAGCTTACTAAGGCCCAAAAGAACCTGTACGCAAGCCCAGTGAAAACACATGTTACTCTTTGGCCAACACCTTAGACACTGGCAAAAAACTGAGGTGCTCCCGGATGGGAGGGGCTTATATAGGGGAGGGTACTTCCGGTTTTGAAGTGGCCAGTGCCAGCACCTGAAGGTAATCTATATAACCCATTAGTAATGACTAAGTCGCTCTGTGTCCCGTGATGTACGAAAAAGAAAGGAGAGTTCATTGTGCCTGGACCTACTCGTATCCACACCCTGTGTGTTTATTCAAAAGTTCAACTGATGCTGTTCACTTGTCAAGAAGAATAAAGGAGTGTTGGACTTTTTATGGTGTGGGGCTCTATTACTGACAGTCAAACTTCCACAGGAGAAGCAGAGGCTCCATCCAGAACACAGGTCCAAAGGTAAAATAAGTGTTGGCTTTCACCTCTGCACATTAGAGGACATAGGCCGTAGTGAACCTCATCCTCCTCCCGCATACCCCTAGACAAGCCAGCCATTTTATTCACAAGGGTACGGGGGGTGAGGCCGCTACATATATATATATGTAGCGCTACCCCCAGTTAAGAGAGCCGCTGGATTTGTTTTCGGGCCCTGTGTACAGCACCACCAACCCCCGGCAATCTGCTCGACCCACTCTGGCACAGCTAGTCTAGGGGTTATATTTTCATCATAATCAATGGGTATGGTAAAGGCACCCTCCTTACAGTAAGACAACACACCAATGTTAAAGATCAAGTATAACAGTTTACTTTGGTTGTAAAAGAAAAGGTTTGAACAGGATATAATACACACACAACTGACTTGCAGAGCCCTGCAGCAATCAATATGGCACACAATAATGGCGCTGCGCGGTAATCCACCACGCGTAGCTATTATGGTATACACGCCCTGTGGCGCACTAAACAATATCCTATATCCCCACCCTGGCCAGGCCTGACCCAGAATAAATCTCAGTCCTTTCTATAGGGATTTCTTCGCATGCAAACTTTCGGTGGTGCACTTGATGAATGGTATTTGTAATCCACAACTGGCAATCACTAAGAACACTATGATGGGGGGGGACACTTCAATTCTGTCCTGCTACCGGTCCCCCAGTGGAACAAAAAGCAAACAATCGGTGAGCCACGGCAGTCTATAGGCCTAGATTCAGTAAAGTCTATTGGATTGAGCAAGTGCTTGCTCACCACTCCGGGCGCGATCCCAGCCCGGGACTTCCACCTGCTGTGTCTCCGCACACAGCGTCTGCAACGATCGGGTCCCCGATCCAACTGATGTCCTCACTCGACAAGTCAGATGTCACCCCGGCTCTGCAGTGGGGTGGAAGGCTCTTTGGAAGTTGCGCAAGGCCCAGGCTTCGGGCCTTGCACTGCAGCAGATCCGCACAGGAAGAAAACTCTTGCTTACAGCGCGGTGTCCAAAGAGGCCGAGCTCCGCCTCGCCTCCTCCTTAAATAACCCCTCCCATGAGTCTCTGCGGTGGCTAACTGCACTCTGGGTGCCGAACAGGGTTCTGGGTAACGTAGTCCCGGGGCCTTAAAGGAGACCCCGCTACACACTCCTCCCACTTAAACTCTTTGGTCCCCAAAGATAACATAAACTTAAATCACAGAACGTACAACATCAATCAAAGTTTTGTATGATGTTGGCAGAGGAAATTCCCACCAAAACCGAGGCGGTGAACTCCCCTGCCCACAGGTCACACCATCACTAGTGTCCTGCCTAACTGTGCCAGAGAGTGATCTGGGGTCAGGGTCTTCCGTACTCCTTCTGGCAGTAACCACAGTGTCTTCCGCACTTCTCCCCATCTGTGGGTAAGTTAATCTCCGGGGAGGCTTTATGGCTCTTCGCTTCCTCTGTCCTTTTGGGCTCTCTGTTAGAACAGGCTCCTCCTCTGGAACCAACTCAGGAATTACTTCAGGTTCGGGAGCACTGGACTACGGGGCAGGGAGGTACAGAGCCTCCCTTGGATCTTCTTCTGGGAGTAAGTCACAGGCACTCTCCCAAGAATCTGACCAAGGACTGGACGGAATGAACTCAGTAGCTTTTGCATTCAGCGTCTGATCTATGGTGTCTTCTTCAGGTGGAATATCAATAGCAGAGGTTCCTGGGGCCTGTGAAGGCCAAAGCCAGTCAAGTTCTTCTCCCTCATCTTCACTCATCTCCAAGGTCTCTGTATCCCCAATCTGAGGGGTCTGGGACTGAGTGTTCGGTCTGGGAGTATCCAGGATGGAAGTGGGCTCAGGGGAATCTGTCACGGGGGGTATCCGAACTGCCTCCGCTAGTGGGAGTAGGTGGTTCCGATGCCAGGTCTTCAAAGGTCCCACCTTACCTTCTGGTTTAAGTCTGTAAACGGGCAGGCCCGGTAGTCTTTTGCAAACAACATAAGGTTCAGGTCTCCATCTATCTGCAAGCTTGTGTTTTCCAGGGACCCCCAAGTTCCGTAGCAACACTCTGTCTCCTGGTTGCAAATCCTGAATCCTAACTTTCAGGTCAAAATTTTTCTTGTTGCGGGCCCCCCTTTGCTCCGAGGCCGCCTGGGCCTGTTCATAGGCCAATTTCAAATTACGTCTGAGCCTATCGACATATCCCTTGTGGGAAGCAGCAGAACAATGGTCTATGGAAGTGCCAAAGGCCAGATCTACGGGTAGTCTTGCTTCTCTCCCGAACATAAGTCGATAGGGTGAGTACCCTGTAGCATCACTGGTGGTGCTGTTGTATGCATGCACAACTGCCGCTATGTGGTTGCTCCAATGCTGCTTCTTTTCACTGCTTAGTGTCCCCAGCATGTTGAGCAGGGTTCGGTTGAACCTCTCCGGCTGAGCATCACCTTGTGGATGATAGGGGGTAGTTCTTGTCTTCTTGATCCCCAAAGAATCCAGGAGTTTCCGGATCAATCGACTTTCAAAATCCCTTCCCTGATCTGAATGGAGCCGTTGTGGTAGCCCATAATGTACGAAGTATTTCTCCATCAGCACTTTGGCCACGGTGGAAGCCTTTTGGTCCTTGGTTGGAAAGGCCTGGGCATACCGGGTGAAATGGTCGGTTACTACCAGAACATTTCCTAGTCCACTCATGTCGGGTTTGAGGCAGAGAAAATCAATGCATACCAGATCAAGTGGGCTTTGACTTTGCAGATGGCCCATTGGGGCAGCTTGATGAGGTAAAGTCTTTCTCTGGATGCATCGTGCACATGAGTGGCAGTATTCTTTAACTCCAGCCCTCATGCAGGGCCAATAGAAATGGTCCCTAACAAGTTGGAAGGTCCTCTCCGCCCCTAGGTGGCCATGGTTGTCGTGCAGAGCAACCAGGACTGTCTCTCGGTACTTCTCAGGCAAGAACAATTGCCATTTGTCTTCTAGGTCATCAGAGCGGCCCCTTCAGTAGACCACTCCCTGATGCACCTGCAACCTGTCGCACTCCTTCTTTAATAGGGGAGCCTCCTTTGAAGGGTGGCGTAAGAGTTTATTCGGATCCTGATTCTCTAGGGCCTCCAAGACCAATCTCCCCATGGGGTCTTCCAATTGGTCAGATCTCAACTCTTTTTTTGACAATTTTGGCAAGTTATCTTCCCCCAGTTGGACTACTCCACAGTATTGCTTGGGAACTCCTACTATGGTGACCCCTATCTCTTCTGCTCTTGAGCCGCCACTGGCTTGGAGTTCAGCCCCTTGGCAGAGGGCCCGCACCCCGTCGGGTGCCACTTGGGTCCAGTCTTCTGTACTGCAAGTGGGGATGTGAGATCTTCTAGACAAAGCGTCTGCGTCTCGGTTTCCAGCCCCAGGTCTCGTATTTCAGGCCGAAATTGAAGGCAGACAGTGCCGCCAGCCACCTATGTCCTGTGGAATCCAACTTTGCTGTGGTGAAAAGGTAGGTGAGGGGGTTGTTGTCTGTTTTCACTGTGAATTCCGCCCCATACAAATAGTCTCTGAGTTTGTCAACTACCGCCCACTTAAGGGCCAGGAACTCCAACTTATGGGTTGGGTAGTTCTTTTCGGAGGGAGTCAGACTTCTGCTCACATACGCAACAGGCCTCAGTTGCTTTTCATGCTCCTGGTACAGCACTCCTCCCAAACCATCATGATTGGCATCTACTTGAAGTTCATAAGGCTTCTTAGGGTCTGCGTAGGCCAGGACAGGGGCAGTGGTTAATGTCTTCTTCAACATCTGGAAGGCATTCTCACACTTCTCATTCCACTGGTCCTTGACTGACTCCCCTGGCTTTCTGGGGCCTGTGTCATCCTCTTCCCCCTCCGTCTTTAGCAGCTCATTCAGAGGCCTGGCTATCCGAGCAAACCCCTCCACAAACCTCCTGTAATAGGAACAGAACCCCAGAAAGGATCTGAGCTCTGTCACAGTGGTGGGCCTGGGCCAGGAGGTGACTGCCTCCAATTTTTCGGGGTCTGTGGCTACCCCATCTTCAGACACTATGTGCCCCATATAGTTAACTGATGACTGATAGAATTGGCATTTTTCAGGTGAGAGCTTGAGTCCTTCCTCACTCAGTCTCTTCAAAACTTTCTCCAGCCTCTCTTCATGCTCTTCCAAGGTTCTTCCGAAGACAATGATGTCATCCAAGTATACGAGGACTTCGATGAGGTTCATATCTCCCATAGTCTTCTCCATGAGACGTTGGAAGGTGGCTGGAGCTCCAGACAGACCTTGAGGCATCCGGTTGAATTCAAAGAACCCTGCCGGGGTTATGAAAGCCGTCTTCTCTTTGTCTTCTGGATGCATCGGGATCTGATAGTACCCGTTTTTGAGGTCCATAACACTGAACCACTTGGCTCCAGACAAGCTCTGTAGGGCATCCTCTATCCTTGGAGTGGTATATTGATCCGGTATGGTTCTCCTGTTGAGGGTCCTATAGTCTATGCACAGCCTCAGTGACCCATTCTTCTTCTGGACCACCACTATAGGGGAGGCATAGGGACTTCTAGATTCTCGAATCACCCCTGTTCGCTTGAGCTTGGCGAGCTGCTCCCTCAAGTCTTCGAGGTCTGCTAACGGAACCCGCCTAACCCTCTCCCTGAAGGGCTTGTCTTCCTGGAGGCGGATTCGATGGGTGGCACTCCTAGCACACCCCACATCGAATTCATCTTGAGAAAAGATCCTTTCCCACCTGGTCAACTGGGCCTTGGCTCTCTCTTTCCAAGCCCTGGGCAGATTTGGATTCTCCATGGAAAGTTTCTCCCACACAGTACTTTCTCCATCTGTCCTCTCCACATCTGGTGAAGCAACTGGGGTAGCTGGGCTCACCCGGCCCAGTAACAGCCTGGCTGGGATTTCCATGGGACCATCCGTGTTATTTCTGACGCTCACAGGCACTTTACAATGAGCCTTCTTCAGGGCCCTCACCGGGACCACTTCTGGGACTACTTCTAAGCCCGAATGTTCTTCCCTTGGGTCGGGTTCCAACATGACAAAAGGGCCAGGCTGCTCCCAAGTGAGCTTCACTGTGGCTTTCAAGCAGGTTACTTCACCGGGCTGCAGCACTATTCCCCTTCTTCCCAGCCTCCAGACCTTCCCCACCCCCTCTTCCGGGGCCCTCTGTTCCAAGATCAGTCGTTGGTAGGCTGTCTTCAACATTGGGTGGATCTCAGTGACTGTGGGGTCTTTCCTTCTTGCCAAAGGGGCCAAGAGTCTTCGGACCATATCCGTGTTCGTCCCTATTATCAGGGAACTCTTGTTAGCTCCAGGCGGTCGGGGGCACACCACAGCTAAGGTGTCGAACACTTCAGCCTTTCCGGCTATGGACGGGTCAAAAGTCAGTTTTATAGGCAGATAGCCATCATAAGGGAAACTCTCTGTCCCAATTCCCCATATCTCCAACTCTTCAATCTTCTGGATGGGTAGGTGACTTAAATGCTTGTCATAAAAGTCCCGGTACAACAGGGTCACTTGCGCCCCAGTATCCAATATGGCTCTTGTGTAGACTCCCTCCACTTGAACTGGTACTATCGGGGAGGGGCCCACCAGCTTCTCTGGATATCGCTTCGAGGGGGTCTCTTTCTTTTGATCTTTGCATTTTCCCTTTTGACTTTCTTTCTTCCATTTCTCTTTGGACTTAAGTCTCTCTTGGGCCTGGTATGCATTGATCTCCCTCCTTTTTATGGGTGAACCTACCCGCTGAGGGACACTACTCTCTTTCTTTGGGGTGCGTTCCTTCTGAGGAACCTTGCGTTTCTTCTGAGGGGTCTTCTCCACTTTTTTCATGTGCTTCTCATTCAGTTTGGAGCTCACTGGAGATGATGGGCACCCGGTTGACTCCTTCACCGGGGCCCGCTGAAGTTTTCCGGCGGCTTGCGGTTATTCATCTTTTTTTTCTTTGGGCTGGCACACACTTTGGCGAAATGGCCAGCTCCTCCACAATTGAAACAAATCACATCCCCCCAATCTTCCAGGGATGCGGGCGCCCTCGGACTTTCCCTCTCTGGTTCCCTTGACTTCTTTTCCATCAGGGAGGTCAGCATCCCCAATACTTGGGACATCTGTGACTTCAAGGTATCCACCTCTGAGTCTCTTTCCAGGGTCATGGCCGTCCTGACCATCACTGGAGGAGAATTTACCGACTCAACTGGTAGGCTCCTCTTCTTCTCCTCCAGCATAGCTTCTTCCTCTCTGACCACTCGAATCAAGTCAGGGTACTCCAGGCTCTTCCCGTCCTGTCTTGTGCGTAGCGCCAATGCGATGGGGTCCAGGGGCTGAGATCCTCTCATCACCTGTTGAACACGGGCCTCATCCACCTTCCGTGGGTCAATCCCCTTCTTAAGAATCATCTTATGCAGGATCTTATCCAGGCGCCTCATGAGCTTCTCTCCTGTCTTCTGGTAGCAGTGCTCCAGCTGATAAGTGAGCTCAGTGATTTTCTCTGTTCCACCGAACACATTCTGCAGAATGTCCAGATAGTCCTGTGCATTACAGTTAGGGATGAGCTCGGTGTTCGAGTCGAACATAGGTTCGACTCGAACATCGGCTGTTCGCGTGTTCGGTGAACAACGAACGATTTGGGCCGTTCGCGCCAAATTCGAGTGACGCGAATGGCCCACAATACACTGCGCCATCGCAGTGTAATCCCGGCGCTGTGATTGGCCAAGCATGCACTGTGACCCTGCATGCTTGGCCAATCACAGCGCCGGCAGCGAGGAGAGCAATGATTGGCCACAGGCAGGATGCCTGTGGCCAATTATTGCTGAGGGGGTTTAGTACACGCCCCACACTATAAAAGGCCGCCAGCGCGGCGGCCTCATGTAGTGTGTTCCGGCGCAGGGAAAGAGAAGGATAGGCAGGGACAGTGTCATATTTTTTCTTTGCTAAACCTTGTGTGTAGGGACAGAGAAGGATAGGTAGGGAGAGTGTCAGTGTCATATTCTTTGCTAAACCTTGTTTGTAGGGACAGAGAAGGATAGGCAGGGAGAGTGTCAGTTTCATATTCTTTGCTAAACCTTGTGTGCTGAACCATATTGCTAAACCTTGTGTGTAGGGACAGACAAGGATAGGTAGGCAGAGTGTCAGTGTCATATTCTTTGCTAAACCTTGTTTGTAGGGACAGAGAAGGATAGGCAGGGAGAGTGTCAGTGTCATATTATTTGCTAAACCTTGTGTGCTGAACCATATTGCTAAACCTTGTGTGTAGGGACAGACAAGGATAGGTAGGCAGAGTGTCAGTGTCATAATCTTTGCTAAACCTAGTGCGCTGAACCATATTGCTAAACCTTGTGTGTAGGGACAGACAAGTATAGGCAGTCGAGAGTGTCAGTGTCATAATCTTTGCTAAACCTAGTGTGCTGAACCATATTGCTAAACCTTGTGTGTAGGGACAGACAAGGATAGGCAGTCGAGAGTGTCAGTGTCATAATCTTTGCTAAACCTAGTGCGCTGAACCATATTGCTAAACCTTGTGTGTAGGGACAGACAAGGATAGGCAGTCAAGAGTGTCAGTGTCATAATCTTTGCTAAACCTAGTGTGCTGAACCATATTGCTAAACCTTGTGTGTAGGGACAGACAAGGATAGGCAGTCGAGAGTGTCAGTGTCATAATCTTTGCTAAACCTAGTGTGCTGAACCATATTGTTAAACCTTGTGTGTAGGGACAGACAAGGATAGGCAGTCGAGAGTGTCAGTGTCATAATCTTTGCTAAACCTAGTGCGCTGAACCATATTGCTAAACCTTGTGTGTAGGGACAGACAAGGATAGGCAGTCGAGAGTGTCAGTGTCATAATCTTTGCTAAACCTAGTGCGCTGAACCATATTGCTAAACCTTGTGTGGAGGGACAGACAAGGATAGGCAGTCGAGAGTGTCAGTGTCATAATCTTTGCTAAACCTAGTGTGCTGAACCATATTGCTAAACCTTGTGTGTAGGGACAGACAAGGATAGGAAGTCGAGAGTGTCAGTGTCATAATCTTTGCTAAACCTAGTGCGCTGAACCATATTGCTAAACCTTGTGTGTAGGGACAGACAAGGAAAGGCAGTCGAGAGTGTCAGTGTCATAATCTTTGCTAAACCTAGTGCGCTGAACCATATTGCTAAACCTTGTGTGTAGGGACAGACAAGGATAGGCAGTCGAGAGTGTCAGTGTCATAATCTTTGCTAAACCTAGTGTGCTGAACCATATTGCTAAACCTTGTGTGTAGGGACAGACAAGGATAGGCAGTCGAGAGTGTCAGTGTCATAATCTTTGCTAAACCTAGTGTGCTGAACCATATTGTTAAACCTTGTGTGTAGGGACAGACAAGGATAGGCAGTCGAGAGTGTCAGTGTCATAATCTTTGCTAAACCTAGTGCGCTGAACCATATTGCTAAACCTTGTGTGTAGGGACAGACAAGGATAGGCAGTCGAGAGTGTCAGTGTCATAATCTTTGCTAAACCTAGTGTGCTGAACCATATTGCTAAACCTTGTGTGTAGGGACAGACAAGGATAGGCAGTCGAGAGTGTCAGTGTCATAATCTTTGCTAAACCTAGTGCGCTGAACCATATTGCTAAACCTTGTGTGTAGGGACAGACAAGGATAGGCAGTCGAGAGTGTCAGTGTCATAATCTTTGCTAAACCTAGTGTGCTGAACCATATTGCTAAACCTTGTGTGTAGGGACAGACAAGGATAGGCAGTCGAGAGTGTCAGTGTCATAATCTTTGCTAAACCTAGTGCGCTGAACCATATTGCTAAACCTTGTGTGTAGGGACAGACAAGGATAGGCAGTCGAGAGTGTCAGTGTCATAATCTTTGCTAAACCTAGTGTGCTGAACCATATTGCTAAACCTTGTGTGTAGGGACAGACAAGGATAGGCAGTCGAGAGTGTCAGTGTCATAATCTTTGCTAAACCTAGTGTGCTGAACCATATTGCTAAACCTTGTGTGTAGGGACAGACAAGGATAGGAAGTCGAGAGTGTCAGTGTCATAATCTTCGCTAAACCTAGTGCGCTGAACCATATTGCTAAACCTTGTGTGTAGGGACAGACAAGGATAGGCAGTCGAGAGTGTCAGTGTCATAATCTTTGCTAAACCTAGTGCGCTGAACCATATTGCTAAACCTTGTGTGTAGGGACAGACAAGGATAGGCAGTCGAGAGTGTCAGTGTCATAATCTTTGCTAAACCTAGTGTGCTGAACCATATTGCTAAACCTTGTGTGTAGGGACAGACAAGGATAGGCAGTCGAGAGTGTCAGTGTCATAATCTTTGCTAAACCTAGTGCGCTGAACCATATTGCTAAACCTTGTGTGTAGGGACAGACAAGGATATTCAGTCGAGAGTGTCAGTGTCATAATCTTTGCTAAACCTAGTGTGCTGAACCATATTGCTAAACCTTGTGTGTAGGGACAGACAAGGATAGGCAGTCGAGAGTGTCAGTGTCATAATCTTTGCTAAACCTAGTGTGCTGAACCATATTGCTAAACCTTGTGTGTAGGGACAGACAAGGATAGGCAGTCGAGAGTGTCAGTGTCATATTCTTTGCTAAACCTAGTGTGCTGAACCATATTGCTAAACCTTGTGTGTAGGGACAGACAAGGATAGGCAGTCGACAGTGTCAGTGTCATATTCTTTGCTAAACCTAGTTTGCTGAACCATATTGCTAAACCTTGTGTGTAGGGGCAGACAAGGATAGGCAGTCGACAGTGTCAGTGTCCTATTCTTTGCTAAACCTTGTGTGCAGGGAGAGAGAAGGATAGGCAGGGGACAGTGTCAGTGTCATCCTTGCTAAGCCTCCTGCACAGTATACACCTGAAGCTAGCCCTTATTGCTGTTTTTTCCTGGTGTGTTACACTGACAGGCATTTGCAGCACTTACAGCGGGCGGAGTGTGCTTCCTGCAAAATAAACACCTGAAGCTACCCCTTATTGCTGGTTTTCCCATCTCCCTGCAGGCCATTAGAATGTCTGGAAGGCAAACAAGGAGAGGCAGACAGTCAGGAGCCAATAAAAGAGGACAAGCAGGCTCTGTGTCTGGGGGCAACAGTGCTGGTCGTGGACGCGGTGCATTGTCATCAGCACATGGCCATGGGACACGCTTGTCCTTCTTTTCGGCAGCTGGACATGTTGAGCCACATCATGCCGAAGACTTGGTAGAGTGGATGACCAAGCCCTCCTCATCCTCTCTCACCCAGGCTCAGGGTACTGGCAAAGCAGCTGCCAAAGCGTCCTCTTCCCTGGTATCAATGTCATCATCAGTCACTCCTTCCCTAGACCCACCATGTCCTCCTCCTGAGGAGTCCCCCGAACTGTTTGAGCACAGTGTTGGGTACATGCTCCAGGAGGATGCCCAGCGTTTCGAAGGGTCTGATGATGATACCCAGCTAGAGGAAGGCAGTAGCGTGAGAGCAGAGAGAGGGGATGCTCAAGAAGGACACCAATCTGGCAGTCATGTTCCAGCAGCTGCAGCATACTGCCAGATTGGCTCCAGTGATGAGGAGGGAGGGGATGATGAGGTCACTGACTCCACGTGGGTGTCTAATAGGAGAGAGGAGGAGGAGGAGGATGAGGAGGAGGCACATCTCCAACGAGGCAGGATGCCCTTGGGTGGTCAGCGTAAGGGCAGCACACAGACGGAATCACACCGTAGAGCTCCGCCTGTGCAGGGCGCTGCCTCTGCCCGTTATTCAAAAAGTTCTTTGGTGTGGGCCTTTTTTGAGGCGAGTGCATCAGATCACACAGCTGCTGTTTGCAACATATGTCTCAAGCGTATATCGCGTGGCCAAAACATCAACCGCTTGGGCACCACATGCTTGACCAGACATATGTTGACCTGCCATGCAGCTCGTTGGCAAGCCTACCTTAAAGACCCACACCAAAGAACAAAGCGGACCTCTCCTTGCACCGCATCAGCTGGGATCTCCAACCCCACTATACCTTCAGTCCTCTCTGAAACCTGCACTGAGAGGAATGAAGGTGTAGAATTAGGTGTGTCACAGCCAAGTACTTGCGGCCACTCTGCTAGCAGTACACCGACGTCCGATTCTAGCAGGCAAATTTCCCTGCCCCAGCTGCTGGACCGTCGAAAGAAGTTCACTCCCAGCCATCCACATGCCCAGCGGTTGAATGCTAGCTTGGCTAAATTGCTAGCGCTTCAACTGCTGCCTTTTCAGTTGGTAGACTCGGCCCCCTTCCGTGAGTTTGTGCAATGTGCGGTTCCTCAGTGGCAGGTTCCCAAACGCCACTTTTTCTCACGGAAGGCGATTCCGGCTCTCTACCGGCATGTGGAAGGCAATGTCTTGGCCTCGCTGGACAGGGCGGTCAGTGGTAAGGTGCATATTACCGCTGAC
The DNA here is from genome assembly GCA_029206835.1 of Rana muscosa. Lineage (NCBI taxonomy): Eukaryota > Metazoa > Chordata > Amphibia > Anura > Ranidae > Rana > Rana muscosa. The sequence continues at coordinate 1,139,465,509 of CM055116.1, read as the reverse complement.
TCATGGTCCAGCAGGCATGGACAGGGACGTTACCTTTCTTTCACGGCCCATTGGGTCACTCTTTTGGCAGCTGGGAAGGATGCAGGACAAGGTGCAGTAGTGTTGGAGGTTGTTTCACCGCCACGCCTCCAAAATGCTACTACTGGTTGTGACACACCTCTGTCCTCCACCCCCTCCTCTTCTTTTTCCTCCGTGGCCTCTTCCTGTGCTTTGTCCTCGGAACCAGCGGCGCTCCGTAGGCGTTCAAGGGGCTACGCAAGTACGCAGGCAAAAAGATGCCATGCCGTGCTTGCGCTGGTGTGTTTGGGGGACAGGAGCCACACTGGGGCAGAGGTTCTGTCTGCTCTGCAGGGGCAGGCCGAGAGGTGGTTGACGCCACGCCAGCTTAAGCCAGGAATGGTAGTTTGCGACAATGGCACCAACCTCCTCTCCGCTCTCCGACAGGGACAACTGACCCATGTGCCCTGTGTGGCTCACGTCCTTAACCTGGTGGTGCAGCGGTTCTTGGGCAGGTACCCGGGCTTACAGGATGTCCTGAGGCAGGCCAGGAAAGTCTGTGTGCATTTCCGCAGATCTTATAATGCCAGTGCTCGCCTGGCTGAGCTGCAAAAGGAGTTGAACCTGCCCAAGAACCGCCTTATATGTGACATGCCCACCAGGTGGAACTCAACGTTGGCCATGCTGCAGCGGCTGCACACGCAGCAGAGGGCCATCAATGAGTACCTGTGCGACTACGGCACCAGGACAGGGTCAGGGGAGCTCGGGTTTTTTTCACCACGCCAGTGGGACATGATCAGGGATGCATGCACTGTCCTGGCACCATTTGAGGAGGCCACGAGGATGGTGAGCAGTGACAGTGCATGCATCAGTGACACTGTACCTCTTGTCCACCTGTTGGAACATACACTGCGTGGAATAATGGACAGGGCACTTGAGGCAGAACAGAGGCAGGAAGAGGAGGACTTCCTTGCCTCTCAAGGCCCCCTTTACCCAGACAGTGTTCTTTCTGTCCCACCCATCGCACAGGAAGAAGAGGAGGAGGAGGAGGAGGAGGAGGATTGTGTCAGCATGGAGGTGGAGCCTAGCACTCAGCATCATCAGCAGCAGTCTTTTAGGGATGATTTACAGTCCCAAGAAACCAGTGGACTTGTACGTGGCTGGGAGGAGGTGGCTGCGGATCATGTCGTCCTTAGTGACCCAGAGGACTCCGGACTGAATGCCTCAGCTAACCTACGCTGCATGGCCTCCCTGATCCTGCAAAGTCTGCGGAAGGATCCTCGTATTCTTCGGATCAAGGAGAGGGACCATTACTGGCTGGCCACTCTTCTTGATCCACGGTACAAGGGTAAGGTTGCGGACCTTATCTTACCGTCGCAGAGGGAGCAGAGGATGAGACAACTCCGGGAGGCCTTGCAGAAAGGTCTGTGCAACGCGTTCCCAGAGACTGGGAGGTTACAAACTCCTGGTCTTGGACAACGAGTTGCTGAGGCTTCGGTCAGTCAAAGAAGGAGCGGTGGGGAAGGTGGCCGTCTGACCGAAGCGTTCAGACAATTCTTTAGTCTGCAGCCCCAAGGTATGATCGGTTCCAGCAACCATCGCCAGCGTCTGATATACATGGTGCAGGAATACCTAGGGGCAAGGTCAGACTTGGACACCTTCCCCACCGAAAATCCTCTGGCTTACTGGGTCTTGAGGATGGATCACTGGCCAGAGCTTGCACAGTATGCAATTGAGCTACTGGCCTGTCCTGCATCCTTTCAGAACGCACATTCAGTGCTGCTGGAGGATTTGTCACGGATCACAGGGTGCGCCTGTCCACCGACTCTGTTGATCGACTGACCTTCATAAAGATGAACCAGTCTTGGATCACCACCAGCTACCAAACACCTGAAGCTGATATAACAGACTAATTTATTTTCAAATGTAACATCCCTTCAAGACTGATGCTGATGCTGAGAGTTTGTCCTGTTATGTTGACTGACTATCCTCCTCCTCCTCAATGATCCGATTGACGATGATAGCTTGGAAGAACATTTTTGTTTCTGGGTGCCGCCACCAGTGGCTAAGGCCCAATTTTTCAGCCCCTGTTTAACAGGGGTGTGTTATTACAATTTTTTATGCAATGCTTTGCAGCAGGGCTCATTCCTGCACTCCAACTAGAGTATCTGGGAGTGGTTGCAGTGTCGTGGCACCAGCACCAGTGGCTAAGGCCCAATTTTTCAGCCCCTGTTTAACAGGGGCGTGTAATTACAATTTTTGATGCAATACTTTGCAACAGGGCTCATTGCTGTGCTCCAAGTACAGTATCTGTGAGGGGTTGCAGTGTTGTGGCACCAGTGCCTAAGGCTCAATTTTTCTGCCCCTGTTTAACAGGGGCATGTAATTACAATTCTTGATCTAATAATTCACAGCAGGGCCCATTTCTGCGCCCACCAAGACTAACTGTGAGGCCTTACAGTGTTGTGTCAACACCACCACCACCACCACCAAAGGCCCAATTTTTCAGCCCCTGTTCAACAGGGGCATGCAATTACAATTCTTGATCTAATAATTCACAGCAGGGCCCATTCCTGCGCCCACCAAGACTAACTGTGAGGCCTTACAGTGTTGTGTCAACACCACCACCACCACCACCACCAAAGGCCCAATTTTTCAGCCCCTGTTCAACAGGGGCATGCAATTACAATTCTTGATCTAATAATTCACAGCAGGGCCCATTCATGCGCCCACCAAGAGTAACTGTGAGGGCTCACAGTGTTGTGGCAACACCAACATGTAAGGGGCAAATTTCAGCTGAGTATATACGGCAGGCCCCTACTTTCAAACATCCAACTTACAAACGACTCCTCCTTGCAAACGGAAGGATACAACAGGAAGTGAGAGGAAATCTACCCCTAGGAAGGCAAATTCTCTCCTGTAAGAGTTAATATGGGAAAAAAGTGTCTCCTCTCCACTGATTCTTTATCACCAATTCTTGTTTCAATAAAAACCCCAAATTTTCAAAAAACATTTGTCATTAGGACGGAAAGTGAGGTGAACTGTTCTGAACAGGTGCACACTGCACAGACAGCAAAACAAATGTTACAGGGGTGATAACCCTTCCCTATGTTTTCCAAAAAGCTTAAAAATATATTTTTTGGCTGGAGCTACACTTAAACAATGTACCTGTTCAAAATTACAAACAGATTCTACATAAGAACAAACCTACAGTCCCTGTCTTGTATGCACCGCCTGTATACGGCTGTTCAGAGTATATAGGGCCTTTTTTATTTTGTGTGCGGGGTTCCCCTTAATATCCATACAAGACCCAAAGGGGCTGGTAATGGGCTGGGGTAAGGGGGGGGGGGGGGTGTGATGGGGTAGCTATGTAATTTTTCTTAAAGATTTTCATCCATATTACCGGGACCAGACATTACATTAAAGCCGCAAGCAGTTTTAAATGGCTTTTTTTCCTTTAGAAATGTCATTTTGTGCAGGGACAGTTCTAAACACGGGAAACACGTGGCACTTCACAGGCATACTTTAGACACCCCCCAGGTACGATATTTAAAGTAATATTTGACTTTTTTTTTCACTTTATGCATCATTTAAATGACTGCTCCAGAAAAACTGCCGTTTTTAAAACTTCTTTTTGCATTGATACATGTCCCCTGGTGCAGAACCCGGGTTCCCAAACCCTTTTTAGGACAATAACATGCATAATAGTCATTATAATTAGCACTTTAGATTTCGAACGTTCGCATCCATTGTATTTAATAGGGTTCTAAAGTTCGTGCAAACTTTCGGTCCGTTCACGGGTTCTGGTGCGAACCGAACCCGGGGGTGTTCGGCTCATCACTAATTACAGTCTGTCTTACTCATCTTGAGGTTGCGTATGGCCTCTAGAGCAGGCCCCTTCAAGCTCTCAGCAATTCTCTGCTTCTTTCTGTGGTCTGGGACTTCCCATTCTTCTAGGGCCTGAGTGGCACCGTCTAACCACTCCTCAAACCCCACTTCACCCGAAGGTACAGGTTTCCTTCCTGAGAATATTCTAAGTTTTCTGTATCCTGACATCTGGTAATCTGTAGGATCTTTCTTACACTGGGCTACAAGTTCCCCTAGGACCGCGCACAACTCTGCGCTGAGGATGGCAGATGGCGACCCGGGACTTTCCCTTTTCACCTGTTTTTCTACTTTTGGGGTGGGTGATGGAGATAGTTTCGGTGTCTGAAACCGTCCTCCTGGCTTGAGCGGCAGCGAGTGTATTAAGCTATAAGTCTGATCATCTATAGCTTCTACACTTGGATTCTTGAAATGCTCTGGAACTCCGTCCTTCCACTCTATTAATGCGTGGGTCAGTGAGGAATTCGTCCTGACATCCACCACCCATGGTTGCTGATACGGTGACAGCGACATCACTAGCTGCTTCACCGCTTCTTCTTGCCAGATCCCTGGGAGTTCTATGACTACTATCCCGGCTGGATCTGTGCCGACCGTTTTACACCACTGTCCTACTTCTAGTGGGTCCATGCTGGTACTTTTGGCGCGTTACTTGCTGCAACAGGATCCCGGACTCGAGAGCCCCCACGTGTAGCGCTACCCCTAGTTAAGAGAGCCGCTGGATTTGTTTTCGGGCCCTGTGTACAGCACCACCAACCCCCGGCAATCCGCTCGACCCACTCTGGCACAGCTAGTCTAGGGGTTATATTTTCAACATAATCAATGGGTATGGTAAAGGCACCCTCCTTACAGTAAGACTACACACCAATGTTAAAGGTCAAGTATAACAGTTTACTTTGGTTGTAAAAGAAAAGGTTTGAACAGGATATAATACACACACAACTGACTTGCAGAGCCCTGCAGCAATCAATATGGCACACAATAATGGCGCTGCGCGGTAATTCACCACGCGTAGCTATTATGGTATACACGCCCTGTGGCACACTAAACAATATCCTATATCCCCACCCTGGCCAGGCCTGACCCAGAATAAATCTCAGTCCTTTCTATAGGGATTTCTTTGCATGCAAACTTTCGGTGGTGCACTTGATGAATGGTATTTGTAATCCACAACTGGCAATCACTAAGAACACTATGATGGGGGGGGGGGACACTTCAACTCTGTCCTGCTACCGGTCCCCCAGTGGAACAACAAGCAAACAATCTATAGGCCTAGATTCAGTAAAGTCTATTGGATTGAGCAAGTGCTCGCTCACCACTCCGGGCGCGATCCCAGCCCGGGACTTCCACCTGCTGTGTCTCCGCACACAGCGTCTGCAACGATCGGGTCCCCGATGCAACTGATGTCCTCACTCGACAAGTCAGATGCCACCCCGGCTCCGCAGTGGGGTGGAAGGCTCTTTGGAAGTTGCGCAAGGCCCAGGCTTCAGGCCTTGCACTGCAGCAGATCCGCACAGGATGAAAACTCTTGCTTGCAGCGCGGTGTCCAAAGAGGCCGAGCTCCGCCTCGCCTCCTCCTTAAATAACCCCTCCCATGAGTCTCTGCGGTGGCTAACTGCACTCTGGGTGCCGAACAGGGTTCTGGGTAACGTAGTCCCGGGGCCTTAAAAGAGACCCCGCTACATATATATATATATATATATATATATATAAAACCTTGTGCTAAGTTGTGATTATTTGGGACTGCTGCAACTTAATCCTAAATACTGGATCTAACAAAACACTATAAATGAAAAGTGCACTATCCCTTTATGTGAAAATCAATGAAGTGCATATAATAAAAATATACATTTTTTAATGAGGGTGTCGGTCTCTTGTTTGTTTTTAATGTGTTTGTTACGTACCTTAGGTGTGAGCCTGACGCGCGGAGGGAGACCTCCCATACAACCCCGGCTCGGAGACCACTCGAGTGGAGACAGTGGTGGTAAGAGCATGGTGAGGTAAGGGTGCCTGTTCGGTACTCACTGCTTGGAGTAGTGAAGCCAAGAGGAAGCCGGAACCGCTGGAACAGGGAGCAGGGGATGCAGGTCAGCAGGTGCAGTTTTAAAGAGCAGCAGATGCAGGTCACCAGATGCAGGTTTGCAGAGCAGTGGATGCAGGCCTGCAGATGCAGGTTAGCAGAGCAGCGGATGCAGAGCAGCGGATGCAGGTCAGCAGAGCAGCGGATGCAGGTCAGCAGAGCAGCGGATGCAGGTCAGCAGAGCAACGGATGCAGGTCAGCAGAGCAGCGGATGCAGGTCAGCAGATGCAGGTCAGCAGAGCAGCGGATGCAGGTCAGCAGATGCAGGTTAGCAGAGCAGCGGAGTCAGACAAGCCGGGTCATACACATCAGGGTAAACAGCATAAATGACAGGCAGAGAATAGTCAGAGTCCAGGCTGGGTCTTGGCAACAGGCAATCAGGCAGGAAGCTGAGCAGGGTCCAACAAGCCAAAGTCAGGACTGGAGACAGAAGCAAGGTCAGGAAGCCGGGTCATACACAGGAACAGGGTACAGGCACAGAATCAGGAACACAGGGAACAGAAGCAGATCAAACCGCAAGGGGCAACATCCCTAGAGCGTCTTTTATAGGCCGTTGGGGGCCAAAGCGCGTCTAACGCGCACGCTCAAAGTCCGTGATTCGCGTACGCCTTCGGAAGCGGGCAGTACGTCCCTGGCAGTGTTTATTGCCCAATTTCTTTTTAACCCTGTTTATAAATTGTGACTTTATACTTTAATAAAATGCCTTGATGGTATTACTGTTCCATGTAAGGATTGCCATCTGGTAGGTGTATTTATTCATTTTTTATTGTTTTTCCCTCTTAATTTGATGCCACGGGAGTTAGGGAAGTTTAGCGTCTAAGCCCGATTTTTTATACAGATCTTTGTTTTTTGTCAGATGACTCTTCCATAATTTTTTTTTTTGTAAAACTTTTTTTATTGAGTTTAGTCACAGCTTACAATTAAGCAAGACTCGTTAGTAACAGTGACGGACATATTTCCTATTACAACAAAACAACAAAGCAAACAAGAAAGAATATCTGAAGGTAGCCAAAACAAGTAAAGCATAAGAAGGTTATTCTTGAGAGTAGGGTTGATGTCTTGCCTACCCTCTTCAGTTATCTAAGCACAGCGTAGCTCGGGCTCTGGTATTGTTACGGGTGGGAAACCACCTTAGGCGGTTCCCAGGGCGACCCTACCCAGGGTCCACGCCGGAGGAGGGGATCCATTCAAGGCCTCCAACAACCTCCCCTGGCGCGTCACCCAGGCCCAAGCCCCCCTTGGTCCCCGCATCTTACATTATTAAAGCCTCGTACACACGGTCGGACTTCCATCGGACTTTTCTGTGGATTTTTGTCCGAACTGAGTTGGCCGGGCACACCCATAGCATACACACCACAGGACTTTTCTTCAAATTTTCCCAAAACTTTTTGCAACATCACGTGGTTTTTCTGCTCTTTTCTGCTCTTTACCGCCACCCTTTGGTCAACTTCTGCTATTGTTGGTTGATTTTAACATTAGTTGTTTTGTCCATCGGACAAAAGTCCTATGGTTTTCTGTACACACGGTAGGACTTTGCTCCATCGGACTTTTGTTGGGCAAAAGTTTGTCCGTTTGCAGACCCAACTTTTGTCCGATGAAAACAAAACCAAACGAAAAAAAGTTTGTCCGATAGAGCGTACACACGGTCGGATTGTTGGTCCAACTTGCTTAAATCGAAGTTTGTTGGGCAAAAGTCCGACCGTGTGTACGGGGCTTTAGAGTCACAGCGCTGATGCTGTCACTCAGGGTGCGTATGCGTGGGCTGTAAGCCCCGCCGCGCGCAGCCATCTCTGCATTTTGGGGGCATCAACCGACTCTTCCATAATTGATTCACACATTATACAGCGCATAGTTGGGATTTTGAGGTTTTATTTAATTTTGGTTGCACACAAAGGAACCTACACTGAGAGGAATACAAGGAGTACCATTTCTGGCCTCTGCTGAAAATAATAGCTGGTGGTTGTCCAACAGCTTCAATATTTTCTACTATTGATTCGATGCTAGTTTCAGTTTACGGGGTGAAAGCAATAAACCTCAAGGAGTAAAAAACTACCCATTCATTTTTTATTTTATGGTTGGGTTTTATGTAGATAAGCCCAATGTTATGAAGGTAGGGTCTTTGCAGTTCACTGTGATGTTGACTCACAGTAAGCGTTTGACAGCTCAGCCTAGTGGAATGAATTTGTAAATGCATTCCTTGAGTGGCAGGGAACTATAATAAACCTTTGTCACCAAGTGTCGGGGACAGACAAAGAATTGTTTGTATGGCAATGTCTTGTCTTAGAGCAGTGATGGCGAACCTTGGCACCCCAGATGTTTTGGAAATACATTTCCCAAGATGCTTAACTACACTGCAGAGTGCATGAGCATCATGGGAATTGTAGCTCCAAAACATCTGGGGTGCCAAGGTTCACCATCACTGTATTAGAGCAACGAGTAGTGTATGGTCTTATATATTACCAAGTTATCTTAGATACCATAATAATGTGCAGGGCAGGCCATTATAGGTCATCACAAAATTAGACCACCACAAATTTAATTGGAAATCAAAGTTGAATCGAGTTCTGTTCTGCTCAAACCTGAACATGATTTTAAATAATTTAATTAAAATCTAAAATAAATTAATTACATTTTTGTTTTACTCAAATCAAAATTTCAAGACTTTTGAAGATGATACAAGAGTTATTATCACAGTTATATTTTGTAGAAGGAAACCAAAAGACAGATTAATGTTGAGAAGAATACAGTAAGTATCTCTGGGCAAACGCACTAACACATAGTGAGGTAAGGTAAGTCCTTGTACATACTTTATTCTCTTTTACTATATCTCACTGTGGGCTGGGCATCCCCATGTTCACAGTGGTGAACCACATTTACCACTTCTGACTAGTGGCAGACATGGAAAGCAAAACATTTACAGGACCAAGAAGATTGACTGCGACAATACAAGTGTAGCGGGTGTTTGAATTTAAGGGAGGCATCTGGGTGGTAGTGTAACCCAGATGCACAAATTGCTAGGGGATCCGAGACCTTTTTCTGGTTCTTGGAGGACTCTGGTGGTGTGAGGTTCCTTGCGGTCCACAGGTGGCGCTGTTGTCCTGGGCCGAAGCTGAACTCACACCACAAGACTGTACCTTTTTGTCCTCCCCTGGAGCTGGTACAGCGGGGCGGGGAACCCGCTGTGACGCAAAGGGAGAGGGGATAAAAGGGGCGGACGCCCTTACCACGGGTTCAGAGTTCAGAGTCCGGAGTGGGAGTCGGAGGACTCGGCCGCACCCAGGCACCTTCAGCTTGGGTGCTGGCGTTCCAGTTTTCCAGGCCTAGGTGCCCTTGACCTAGCCGGAGCGGAGATGGAGTCCATCTCAGGCACCTTTAGCCTAGGGTGAGGTACTATGGCGGATGCCTGGGGTTCAGTACCTTCGACTGAGTTCCGCAAGGGTGGAGGAATCCGAGGGGGCCCTAATTCCTTGGGTGCCGTGTCTGAGTTTGTGAGATCTGGTGTGCGGAACTTCTCTGAAGAGTCCGGCGCAGCATTGCTGGTGACAGAGAGGCCTCCGGTTTCTCCCTTGGATGGATTTCCTTCCCCTGACAGGGGCTGTGCTAGCGAAGGTAATTCACGTTCTACCTCACATAGTCAGTGGCAGTGACTATTTACCACTGGTGAGATCACAGTGGTTAGCAACAGAAGGGAAAGGATTGTGCCTCGATCTATCCCCATTATTACTCAGTAAAGAAACTGTATGTTTGTACGCCAAGAAGAATAAAACTGAGTTGGACCTATTCACTGTGTGGAACTCTGGTTACTAGGAGCAAAGGAGTCAGAGACGAAGTACTGGACTTGACTCTAGGACACCTACACAAGGCCCAATCTTTCTGGCCTTCACCTCTTCACTATGGAGGACATGGGCCGTGGTGTATCATTCTCATCTCTCTCTCCAAGGTACCCCTAGACAACAGCCGTATAACCGATAAAACTAGAGAGAGGGGTGAGGCCGCTACACAAGTATGATCTGTGTTCTCAAAATCAACTGCAACAGATTGTTCTAGTCCCAATTTTCATGAGTTATCTAGGCTGATGGCTGGTTTACACACTCCTAGTGTTTACTTAAGGTTGAAAATTCCCACATAAAAATAAGAAATAGGGTTGGATTTGGTGAGTTGTTAACTCAAACCATTAACTCCACCAAAACACATATTTTAAATTTGCTTGGTTGCTGCCTTGCCGACTACTTATATTTCTGTAGCGCCCCCCTGGGTCTACTGGGAGCAAAGAGGTACCTCCAGAGGCAGGGAGCGAGCTTACATTCACCCCAGGGCTGAGTCCATGGCTATAATGGGAAGTTAGAACAGAATTTGGGAGCCAGTCACTTTAAGAATTTTTCAATGCTTTAATGGAGAACTTGAAAGCAGTAATAGGATAGAGCATTAGGGGAGGTTTCAGATACCTTTTAGCGGATCACTTACAGACTCCTTGAGTCCAAAGACAAAAACAGCTTTCTTCTAGAGGATCTTAGATACCTGGATAGGTCTCTCACACAGACCTAGCAACCGGTATGATTTCTGGATAAGCCTCTCTCACAGGACTTAGCAGCCAGTAGCACTCTCGGATAAGTCTCTCTCACAGACTTAGCAGCCAGGAGCTAGCTACCTTGAATTAGATTTGTAGAACAGCTTCACAGTACCAGAACCTTTAAGCCAGGGGTGTCAAACTCAATTTCATCGTGGGCTGCATCAGAATTTTGATTGCCCTTAAAAGGGCCGGTTGTATCTGTAAGATTAGATGTCCAGCGCATCCCCTCCCCTTACATTAGATGTCAAGCGCCACCCCACCATCAGAAGTTGAGTCCCCCACTCTCCTTACATCACAGTGCACCCCCTTACCTTATGCTGCTGCTGGGAAGAAGCTGGATGCATTGCTTGAAAGCAGAAAGTAAGGGTCTGGAGTAGGCCCAGAGGAGGGCTGGAGCTCTCCTGCAGCTGCAGGAGAGGTGCGAGGGCCACATGAAATGGCCTGGAGGGCCGGATTCGGCCCGCAGGCCTTGTGTTTGACACCTGTGCTTTAAGCCGACCCGGCAGTACTGTAAGGGTAGTTTAGATATAGGTGCGTCCTCCAACCGAGTCCCCAGGCCCTCCTGAGAGACCAGTCTTCATCCTGGCTCTCTCCAGCAAGGGTCCTCTCCTGGATCTACTTAGCTTGGCACGGCTTCTTCCAAACAGGCAAGACAGCCTAGGACAACCTCAGGATTAGTAGGCCCCAGACAGGCTTCTGGGCCTACTTGCAGAACTTGCAGCAACGTGGCCTCAGGCCCGAAGGGCCACCAGGTGAGGACTGACTAGAGCACATGGCATCTGTCCCATAAATACCCCCTCCCAGAATGCACAGCAGCCAGGAACCTCCTACTGGACTGTTTTGGGAAAAAGAATATTCACTACAGCTCAACTTCATTGTAAATCTCATACTGGCCTGTGGTACCAATGACACCTACTGGCAACAGTGAGAATTGCCGAGTTTAGAACAGAAGCTAATAAACTATATACAATAAATCTGAGCTGTTTACAGCTCAGCCAAAAACTAAATTTACATTATAGCTCAATTTTTAGGAACAGGGGGCTACATTTCACAGAGATTTCTGTAGGTGGCTATGCTAGGAACCTTAGACTGGATCACTCGCCCTACAAATAAACTGGACTCCATGCTTGAACTTAGTAAAACTCCTCCTCTTCTATACCTGTGCACAGCCCAGGGACGTCTGCGGCGCTGATCTGCTTCTGTTGCTATGGGAGACGGACCGCTCACGGAGAGAGTGCTGGCAACAACGCCTTCTGCAAGAGGCTATCCCACCTGCTACATATACACATTTACAACTGACTGCATGTAAATCCTTTGTTACCCTTGCTAACCACTTGCTGTTTTCCGCACTGCATTAACTCTTGTACTGCTGTGGTCATCCCCCAGTCTTTAACTTACCCACACTGTAGACTATGTGTGCCGATTACTTGAATTATACCCCTTGAGTAACTTCAGACCAGGCAAGACAAAGTTTCAAAAGCTTTACTGGAAAATCTCAGCTCAGCAGTTTCAAAACAAAGTGCACAGTTTTTTCTTTAAACAAATCCCTAACTCAGGCCTGTGGCTGCCCCAGCGTACCTTTTATTATTAGCACAGGGTTAACTGTTTCCCTCCTGGCTGGGGCCACAGCTAACTCACTAACCTGCATTTACACCTGCTTATATTCCATTGGTCAAATATCTCCACCAGAAGTCCAAGTTCTATGCAACTGCAATAGCTATTGCAAGGCAAAAGGGTGGTGTCACCCTCCTCTGATAAATTCTCCAAAAAGTTGAACTATTTGTAGAATCTATCTGTCACAGAGTGAGATCTTTGTTATAACCCTGTAAGACGGAATGGAGACACAGACTCAATAACGATGGAGTCTAAGAAAAATATTAGGATATATCAGGTTGTTAAACCATTGGTGGCTTTATAATTTCTAACAGAATTCCTGCACAGTCTGATATTTATTAAAATAAAGGATGTCCCTGCTGACAAGGACCATTTGACAGTTTTGAACATAAGCCTATCTCTAAACAACCATTTTTAATACTATGCCCAGTATACTTGATAACCTTTTTTCAAGCATCTAAAAATGAATTTTATGAGACGCATACTATTAATTTTGTAAGCCAGTAAACCATCCCCTGTCACCCTGGCTTTAGTATATTACCAAAGTATTAATTTCCCTCAATTCTAAATAAAGCCCCACCTGAGTGCCGACAACACAACAACAACATGAGGAGAGGCTGCTAAGATCCACTGCCATCCTTACCCAGCGACTCTGATTTTGGTCACCAAAAAGCCTACCCGAGTCCCAGGACACCCCCAGAGCTAATTCCAACCAGAATTGAGGCTCCCGGCCGCCTATACGCGCTGCTACTCGACCCGCCGCTGGCTCCATACACCGGGGACCCGCCGCCATCTTGAGGCCTACGAGGCCTCCGCAACCTCCGTGCTTGAGCGCCGCGACCAGCGAGACGAGCGGACGCTCCATCCGCGGACGCTCCATCCGTGGACAGCAGCGGTTTCGCCGGTCAGGGAGGACAGCAGGTTTGCCGTCTGACATTCGGGGGTGTGCCGGCATTGCACATCCGCGGCCCGACGCCATCCTGAGACCCAACGCCATCTCGGGGCCCGAGAGGACGGCCGCATCATCGCCTCCCAGGTACACTCCTTTTCCTGTGTTTGTACCCCTAATAGTAGCGGACCGCATAGGTGCTAGTTGGAGACTGTTCTAGAGGCTTTGCCCTAGACGAAGCAGCGCTTTTCTGGACGGTGACTGTTTTAGGAAAGGCCGCGGCTCCGGCCTACTCCTGGAGGTCGGCGGCCATCTTGCTACACCCAGACTCCCAGCCAGCCAGCCCTTGATTTCAGCCTCCCCTGACACATAGCTCTCTCCTCATAAATTCTAGGGGAAGGCCCGGTATATGTGCCCCCCCTCGGTCCCCTTTGTTGAATTATGTTATACCGGCAGTCAGCAATAACTTTCTACTTTTTCATGTGATTATGGGACATTGACAAACAACAGAAAACAAGGAAATTTACCCTGGAGATATATATCTGGATTTGTGTTTTGGTTCTATTGCTGATGTATGTTACTGTCGGACAGCTCTTCTATTGAACCATGATATAATACCCAGTGGTAGCATTTATAAAATCATTGAAAAAGCATATTTAACAGAAATAAGATCAGTAAGACTGTATGTTTGATATGGACCTGAATAATTATATGTTCCATACTACGCGGTACATATGTTGTTAAGCAGATAAGACTGAGGGGTGCTCCTCTCAGCATGCAGCTTTAAAGCTCCAATTATGCCAACAAAGACATCCAAAAAAAATCGCTCTGTTACTTCTAAAAAACATAGTAAAGATACAGCGAGTAATCAAGCCCTTGCTAGCTCTATACAGCGCTTCCTGGTTACCAGTGGAAACGGCCCTGACGCTTGCAGCAGTCAAACTAGATGCACGAGACGCAATGCATCTCTCGCTTCAATAGCAATCTTTGAAAGAAAAAGCTTGCCTGCATCATTTTGCGGCTCAGATCTCATGGAAGAACCTGAGTCCCCCACAGGTTCAGACATGTCGTCTCTGCTGATCGGCATTAGAAAAGAGTTAGCTGGGATGTTCCATGGACTTGAAACATCAAAAAAAAGGAAATAGCGGGGGTGAGAACAGATATGGCTCATATTCTCGATAGGGTAGAGGATACAGAACAGAGACAAGATACTCATGAAACAGCTATAAGAGAACTACAAAAGACTGTCACACAGATAGCCTGTGCTCATCGTGCCCCACTATACAAGCTTGAGGACCTCGAGAATAGAAATCGTAGAAACAACTTGCGAATCAGAGGTCTGCCCGAAGCGACTGGCGATAAGGATCTGGAGCCGTCCATTCCTGGTATATTTAACTCAGTGTTGGGAAATTCACCCACCAATCCACTACGCTTTCATCGAGTTCATCGGGCTCTCAGGCCACGTAACATAGTCACTGAGCAACCTAGAGATGTAATATGCCGCCTACATTACTATACAGATAAGAACGCCATAATGGCCAAGATGAGGGGTATCCCCAACATTGACTTTGATGGAGCGACTCTTCATATCTTCTCGGACTTGTCCAAAGAAACCTTGGATCGCCGCAGAGTTCTTAAACCACTCTTGGAACATTTACGTTCTAATGGGATCACTTATAGATGGGGTTTTCCGGCGTGCCTCATTGCTAACAAAAATGGTCGCTTTCACACCCTCCGGTTCCCAGAGGAACTACCACAATTTCTAAAGGTCCTTAATCTTCCATCAATAAACCTCCGAACTGGCAGGATCCGATCCCTAAGTTCTCGCATATTCAGGACTCTCATTGGCAAAAATCTCCTACTAAAAAAGGGCGCTCTTCCGCGCCAAGCACTGAACAACAACATAGATGAGTAAAGAGTGATTAGGCCTATATGCATTTTCTCTCTCTGACTGAGTATATCTGTAAGCTATCATGTCTAATGAAATGAGATTTAGCCGTTAAAGTTAAATGTTCTAAAAAGATCTAATGCTCATGGTCTGTTGTGTATTGTTGAAGCAAAAAGTATTTTTCCGCTCACTATTTTACACACAGCTGAATGATGGTGGAGCATAATGCTCTTATGTGTTGTTTATACAACACGTTCCCCTTCCCTTCTTTCCTTTTGGGGTTGGGGAGAGCGGGTAGCCCTCTAGTTTTTTTATCCGTTCTCCTAAGGGAGTTCTGGATGGCTGCCCGGTCTCTCTTCCCCCACAGGGACCACCGCAGATATGTGCGTGACAAATTAAGGTTTCCCACACGTGTCCGGATGGAAATCTTTGTTGTTTATGTAAATTTGTTTTTTCTTTCTTTTTTTTTCAACATATACCCGTTTTTTTCCTATTATTTTCCCCCCTCCTAGGCCGGCATGCATGGATAAGTAGGCTTAAGGGTCACGCTCTACTGTGATAATGACCACACTTAAAGTCACCTCCTATAATGTTAGGGGTTTAAACGTTGTGGCTAAACGACATCAGGTCACCTGTGAATTACGGAAATTGGCTTCTTCTATTGTGTATCTTCAGGAAACACATTTAACCCATACTACGCAGGTCAAATTGAACTCGGTATATTTTCCCCAGTGGTACTATAGCCTTTCAGATACAAATAAGGCGAAGGGTGTGGCCATTGGTTTTAGTGGTAGTGTACCCTTTCGTTTTTCAGATATGCAAGCGGATGGCCATGGCCGTTTTCTTTTTTTAAAGGGTTTCTTAGGCACCACCCAATGTACCTTAGCAAACATATATTGCCCGAACCAAAACCAATCTACCTTTTTCTCTCAAATTCTTACTGATTTATCACACTTTGCCGAGGGATTAATCATACTGGCAGGGGACATAAATATGTCTCTAGATCCTGTTTTGGACACATCCCATGGTCGTTCTAATATCTCTTTTAAGCGTCTGTCTTTTGTTAAAAAGAGACTTATAGACTGGCAATTGATAGACGTATGGCGTATCCTACATCCAAAAGAAAAAGATTTCTCCCACTTTTCGAAGACTCATCAGTCTTATTCCCGAATAGATAATATTTTTTAGATCACTATCACCTCCCACTATTAAAATCTGCGGATATAGGCACAGCGACACTATCAGATCATGCACCTGTGTCGATGACAATGACCATGCCCACTTTACCTCAGCGCTCCAATAATTGGAAACTCAACGATTCTCTTCTTTCTAATGTAACAGAGGTTTCAATGTTTGCCTCTCATATATCGCAATATTTTAGCGACAACAAACCTTCTGAGACATCCCCTGCTATCATATGGGAAGCTCACAAGGCAACTATGAGAGGCCGATTCATAGAACTTGGGGCAAGGAAGAAAATAGAGCATGGTCAACAACTTGAGCAGGTCCTTCATCAAATAACTGAACTTGATAAACAACACAAACTCACTTTACACATATCCCATTTAGAAGCTCTTACTCTGAAACGAGAAGAACTAAAAAATCTGCTTAATCTAGACACAGCTCGGAAATTCCAACGTTATTCGCAAAAACTCTATGAGTGGGGGGATAAACCTAGCAGACAACTAGCAAGATCCCTTAAAGAAAAACAGACTATAACATTTATCCCTAAAATAAAACTATCTAATGGAAACTTAGTCCACGCGACTCCTCATATTGCTAAAGCTTTTAGGGATTATTATGCAGATCTTTATAAAGTGCAGTGTGATTCCCCGTCTCTGACTGTGAAGGAGAGACGTAGCCTCATGTTAGCATACTTAAAAGAAGCGAATTTGCCTAAACTTCCAAATTCATCCCTCAGAGAACTTGAATCTGAACTCTCGGTGGAGGAATTTCAGGCAGCTCTGAAATCTTCACCGATAGGTAAGGCCCCGGGACCGGACGGTTACACTACCCGATACTACAAAACATTTAGCGACGTTCTCTTGCCCCAGCTTACTGCCTATGCTAACTCAATCTCACAGATCTCGGGACTACGCCCCGAATCTCTTACAGCTCACATTTCAGTTATTCTTAAAGCAGACAAGGACTCTACTCAATGCAGTAGCTACAGGCCAATTTCCCTATTGAATGTTGATATCAAATTGAATTCAAAGGTAATGGCTAACAGACTACTCCCTCTTATACCCAGTTGGATTTCTACGGATCAGACGGGCTTTATCCCACATAGAGAAGCCAAGGATAATTCTCTCCGGGCGATATCTCTCATACAACACGCTCAAAGGTCGTCCCAGTCCACCCTATTTGTATCCACAGATGCAGAAAAAGCGTTTGATAGGGTGGACTGGGATTACTTAAAAATGACCCTGCGACATTTTGGGTTGGTACCCAAGATGTTCTATCGTATCACCTCCCTTTATTCTAATCCCACGACACAAATCCGCATAAACGGCACTTTGAGTGAGTCATTTCAACTATTCAATGGGACTAGACAGGGCTGCCCCCTTTCTCCCCTCTTATTTGCCCTTACCCTTGAACCCTTTCTGGCAACTATAAGACATAATATAAATATACATGGGATTCAAGTAGGTAATAAAACTCACAAATATGCGGCATATGTGGACGATATTTTATTTTTTATTCAGCAGCCCCGTATTTCGCTTCCTAATTTAATGACAGCTTTTTCTACTTTTCAGACACTTTCTAATTTTAAAATTAACCTTTCTAAGTCCGAAATTTTAAATATCAACCTACCAGGAAGGGAGGTGGAAAGTTTAAAACCCCTCTTCCTTTTAGATGGGTTCAACGTAATATGAAATATTTGGGAGTGAATCTTACGCCTCACACTCAGTCTCTTTTTAATTATAACTATATCCCATTATTGAATAACATTAGAAAGGATCTACAAAAGTGGAATACGCTGACACACTCATGGCTGGGTAAAGTAAGCATAGTTAAAATGAACATTCTGCCTAGAGTCCTCTTTTTTTTTCAAATGATCCCATTGGGTGTACCTATAGGTTTTTTTTCCCTATTACAGACCATGGTCTCCCGCTTCATCTGGAAGAACAGCCACCCCAGAGTATCCAAGGAAGTGTTATTCCGCTCCAAGGATGCTGGGGGACTGGCCCTTCCAAACTTTAAGACTTATTATAATGCTGTTATTCTATCTAGAATTGCCGAGTGGAAATATGCCGCTAATTCCAAACTCTGGGTGAGCTTAGAATATGCTCTTAGTAACACAGACCTAGCAACTATACCCTGGTTACCACGTATACACAGACACCTTGCTCCAAGTACCTCTATATTAACCACTTCCACTCTTGATGTATGGGATGCCTTACATAGGAAGATTTCATGGTCATATGCTTCTCCTTTGCTACCACTTTTGGACCACGATTATTTCTTACCTGGTCTATTAGACCCGGGATATAGGACGTGGTCGCCAGAAGGACCTCTTTTATTACATCAGGTTCTGCGAGCAAATACTCTTAAGCCTCTTAAGGAAATTCTCGGCCTCAAGCCGATTACGTTTCTGGACAAATGGAGATATAACCAGTTGCAGGGCTTCCTTAGAACCTTGCCTCAGCCGCTCAAAGGGATACAGGACTTAAACAGTATTGAGGAAATCTTCAATTCAACGGAGTTACCTGAACACAGTATCTCTGTATTTTACAAATCACTTATCAAGCTCCAAGGAGACATTTACCCCCCCCCCCTTCTTTGCTAAGTGGGAGGCAGACCTGGAATCCAGTATCCCAGATAGCCAAAAGGACAAAGTCCTGCAGCTGACTCATATCTCTTCAATTGCATCAAAGATGGCTGAGGTCAATTACAAATTGCTAACTAGATGGCACAATACCCCTTTAAAGCTTCATCAGATGTTCCCCGCCAACTCCCCACTGTGTTGGAGGAACTGCAGGAACAGAGCAACTCATGCTCATATATGGTGGTCGTGCCCACTTATCCGCCCCTATTGGTCTAGCATCATTTGTATCACCCAACAAATATCCAGTATTAATCTTCCTGTTGATGCATGGACCATCCTCTTCCATGCTACTAAGGAATCTGTCAGAAAATATAAATGTTCTCTAGTTCCACACCTGCTTAACACGGCTAAAGCACTTCTACCTACCCTTTGGGGCCAGCCTGAGATTCCATCCGTGAAAAAGTGGTTTCAAAAAATATCAGAGGTCCATCTCATGGAAGAAATTACTCATCCTAACAAGGACACTTTCCAACGACATACCCTAACTTGGACTCCGTGGATGGAGTTCAAGGACACCACAACCTATAGAGAGATACTTGCACAATCTCAATGAGACTCAATCTATATTTATTGAATAAGCTATTTATATCTTAAGGATGATCCTTTGGGGATATTGTCGGGCCTATTCCTTAAGAGTCTAAAATGTACTGAGACATACAAACTACTAGATACCATGCATGCCGGCCTACCCTTCCTCTCCCCCTTTATCCCCTCCTAATTCCCCTCCCCCCCTTTTTTTTTATACTTAGAGAGAGAACTTAATGAAGTTGTGATAAATCATTTATGATCAATGCACATAGAGAAGGGGGGGGGGGGGTGTATTTTTTGTGTATAAAATTTATTTATTTTTTCTCCTCTCCTTTTCACATATAAGTTGGGTCACTTTATCAATATAGCCAACCGTAAATTTATCTCTCAGTTTTTTAAATAGTCCATTAACGGACCCTAACACCAGGTTTTTAGTTTGAAGTAGTTTTTGGAATCACCTCACTTTAAGGGGCATCAATATTAGAGTCTCATCACATAAGATATTGGGGGGAGAATAAGGGGATCTTATTTCCCTATCCCCCTCCCCTCCTCAATTTTCCACCCCTCCCCCTTTTTTTTTTTTCTCCCCCCTTTCTCACATATTGGTGAGGTCACTTATCCCTGTCACCTTTTATCTCTACATATATGTTTGTCACTCCATCAACACAGCCACTTGCAAATTCATCCCTCAGTCATTTATATAGCCCATTTTTGGACTCTAATACTTGGGTTTTTTTTTTTAGTTTGAAGAAGTTTTTGGAACCACTTTTTGTCACCCCACATTAAGTACTTTCACTTAAAAGGGCACTAACATTAGAGTTCTAACACATAATAAACCTTAAAATACTTAGGGGAGAAAACGAGGGACTGTATCCTCCCCTCCCTCCTCTCCCCCCCTTCTTTTTTTTTTTCCTCTCCCTCTCCTTCTTCTCTTGTGTACCCCTCTCCCTCTTCTCTGCCCAGCCCTGATTCCCCTAGTCAGTATGGAGTGGGGTTCCAGGGCTGGGCTTTTTATACAGGAGCGTAGATTATTGTTTTCATTTTTAGTTTTTTTTTTTTTTCCTCTTTCTCTCTTCGGGAAATATTGAGTCGGTATATGTGTTTTATGTATTGTAAAGTGTGTTATATGTTGTTGAAAAATTAATAAAAAGATATTAAAAAAATAAATAAAAATAAATAAAGCCCCATCTCCCAGGGGCTTGGTACTGATAACATTCCATTATACTGCCCAATGAGAATGTTCTTTCTGTCCACGGGGGTAAGCTAACTACACAGAGAGGGGGTAGGATGTTTACCTCCAGTGGCACATTTCAGCTCTGAATTCAAGCCCTAAAAAGAGAAAACAGAATTACAGGGTTGCTTTAAAGGGACGAATCATTATGAAAGCAAAAAAATAAATAAATGAGAAAGTGTAAGATGTTACCTTACTGCTAAGCTGTGTATAGACAGAGGTTAGGTTCCCTTTAATTCTAACTCCTTCTGGCAGGTGGTCTTATAGTGTTTTTTGTCTATATAAGGCATGGGGGGAGTCACAGTTGAGCAGACAGCCCGAAGCCAAAGAATAGAGAGGGGGCTTTGTGCTCTCACCTTCAAGGGAGAGGCTTGCAGGAACTACAGAGCTAGGGCCTAGGACTGGAGTAATGAGATAATTGCCTAGAAAGTGTTGTGCGAGTACTACAATGCTACTTCCTTTCCTTCAAATACCAGGTGTTAGAGTGATTTATTGAAGGTATACCATAGTTTAAAACTTTACTATTACTACTGGAATGAAATGTTCTGTAAAAGTTGTGACCAGTAACTGTGTCACCTGACTTCTTGAGCCTTTATCTGGACCACGCAAAACATAGGCTTATGTAAGAGTACTCCGGGCATTAGAGAACTGTGATGTCACGTACCTGAAGGGAGACTGAAATGACGAGGTCGGCCTCTCTTGTATCTCCAGTCCTGGTCCCGCTGGGCGTAGAACAGAGGGAACCGAGGGACAGGAGGAACACAAGTGCCTGCAGCTGTAGACCCGGAAACTTGTAGCAGAGGATGTGACTTCTGGAGAGTAGGAGAACCATCAGGTGCGGGAAGGCAGCCGTGCACCAAGGATCAGCTGGGGTAGAAGAGGCACTTCGCTTGAACGGTGGCACTGGAACGTCAGATGATGCAGAGTTCCTGGCAGGCTTACAGCAAGAAGTTGCAGCAGGTCGCAAGGCCGTAGTCGCAGACACTCGGGTGGTGGTAAGGACCCAAGCAGAAGGTTGGAGCAGGGTCACTAGGATAGCCGGGGGTTCGGTAACAGGCGGGCAGCAAGGTACAAGGCAGCAGGCAGAAGCAGGGTCTCAAGGATAGCCGGGTTCAGTAGCAGGCAGGCAGCAGGGTACAAGGCAGCAGACAGGAGCAGGGTCAAATGGGAAGCCAGGATCAGGAACAAGTAATCAACAAAGAGGCAGAGTCCAGAGACAGGGTCAAGGCAAGCCAGGTTCAGCAACGGATATCAGACAGGATAAGCAGGATACATAGTAGCAAGGGAACAGCTGTAGACTAGGCAGCAACGGTCTGGGGCTAGGGAACTTCCTTAAGTAGGCCGCCTGGTGCCAATTGGCGCTAGGGGCACGCGCATGCGCATTGACACGCCTAGGCATCTGCAGACGCGCGCGCATGCACATGAGTGCGCACCGGACGGAAGCTAAAGGTTTTCTTACATTGCCCCCCCTTACGGGCAGCCTCCGGATGCCCACTAGGGAACTTTTTTCAGGGTGGAGATGAAGATAGGCCTGAATTAATCGTGGAGCATGTACATTAGAGGAAGGCTCCCATGATTTATCTTCAGGGCCATAGCCCTTCCATTTGATTAAGAACTGGGTTTGTCCCCTTCTATTCCTGCAATCCAGGACGGCTTCAACTTCGAATTATTTGTTTCCTTCAACAAGCAATGGGGGAGGAGTCTCAGGTTCTCGATCAGGAAATAGATCAGCCACGGCCTGTTTTAAGAGGGAAACATGAAACACCAGGTGAATTCTCAAACTCACCGGCAGGCTAAGCTCGAAGGCTACAGCATTAATTTTTTTCTTCACAGGGAAAGGGCCGATGTACCTTGGTCCTAATTTTTTAGAGGGACAAGCCAGCTTCAGGTTCATAGAGGAAAGCCATACCTTATCCCCAGGTTTAAGGTCTAGGTTACCCCTTCTCCTCCTATCATAGAACCTCTTATTGTTTTTCTGAGATTTAGTGATAGTTTCCTGCAAGAGCTGGTTGTTAGACATCCAGAACTCCAGACGTTCCTGTACTGCCGGGACTGAATATTCCTGGGGGACATCAGGCAAGAAGGATGGGTGAAACCCATAATTTGCAAAAAAGGGGGTTTGTTTGATTGCAGAATGTATTTAGTTAATAAATGCGAATTCTGTTAACGGCAAAAGAGAGGCCCAGTCGTCTTGTGAGAACGAGGAAAAACAACGCAGATACTGCTCCAGAGTCTGGTTTGTCCTCTCCGTTTGACCGTTAGTCTGAGGGTGGTAGGCAGATGACAAACAGTGTTTAATGCCCAAGACTTCACATAAAAATTTCAAAAATCTGGACGTGAATTGTACCCCACGGTCCGAGGTGATGTTAGAAGGGATACCATGCAGAAGTACAACTTCCTTGATAAAAGAAGAGGCAGTCTCCGCAGCGAAAGGGGTACCTCTTAGGGGCACAAAGTGGGCCATCTTGGACAACTGATCCACAATTACAAAAATGGTGGTAAACCCTTCGGATGGGGGTAATTCGACAATAAAATCCATAGAGATCGTGGTCCATAATTTATCAGGAACAGGAAGGGGTTCCAACAGACCCAAATTCTTGGCTCTATCTGATTTATTTAGTAGACATGTTGTGCAGGACTTGATATAGTCCCTGCAATCTTGTACCAAGTCTGGCCACCAGAAAGAGTGAAGGACTAGATTTGACGTTTTATGAGCTCCGAAATGTCCTGCCAAGGGGTGGTCGTGGCACATGTAAAGAACTGCTGTCCGTAAGTGCTCAGGAACAAACATCTGCTCACTGTGAATATAGAGACCCTCTTTCAATTGAAGGTGGAGTTCCTGAGATGGAGGGTTATCCTGAACTGCTGACTAGATTTGGGAGATGAGATCAGTCTGTAACAAAAGAAACAGAAAAGGGCATCAGGCTTCCCGTTCTTAGATCCAGGCCGATAAGTAATATGAAAGCAGAATCTTGCGAAAAAAAGGGCCCATCTGGCCTGGCGCGGTCTTAATCTTTTGGCTGCTCTTAAATATTCAAGATTCTTGTGATCGGTAAATACAAGAATAGGATGTGCTGCCCCTTCAAGAAGATAGCGCCATTCCTCCAAAGCAGACTTGATAGGCAGCAACTCACGATCACCTACGTCATAGTTCCTTTTTGGGACACTTTGTTTTCTGGAAAAGAAGGCGACAGGGTGAAGTAGGGATTTTGTCCCCTGTCGTTGAGACAGTATGGCTCCCACGGCAATTTCAGAGGCGTCAACCTCGAGAACATAGGGCAAGGTAGGGTCTTGATGTTTCAGAATGGGTGCGGATGTAAAAAGGCCCTTCAATCTTTCAAATGCAGCTTGAGCTTCTAAAGTCCATGTGAAGGTTGTGCGTACTCTTGTTAATTGCGTAATAGGGGATATGATACCTGAAAAGTTCTTAATGAATTTCCTGTAAAAGTTGGAGAACCCCACAAACCGCTGCACAGATTTTTTATTAGTAGGGGCTGGCCAATCAAGTACTGCAGCAACCTTCTGTGGGTCCATGGCAATCCCATCTGCGGAGATAATGAGACCCAAGAACTGGATGGTAAGCTTCTCGAATTCGCACTTTTCCGCTTTGGCATAGAGATGGTGTTTCCTTTGTCTGTCTAATATCCTTTTTACATGGACCCGGTGTGACTCTAGGGAGGTGAAAAAAATGAGTATGTCGTCTAAATAGACAATGGTAAATACATCAAGAAAGTCCCGAAACACATCGTTAACGAAATGTTGGAAGGTAGCTGGCGCGTTACAGAGTCCAAAAGGCAGCAGGCAGAAGCAGGGTCTCAAGGATAGCCAGGATCAGTAGCAGGTGGGCAGCAGGGTACAAGGCAGCAGACAGGAGCAGGGTCAAATGGGAAGCCAGGATCTGGAACAAGTAATCAGAGGCAGAGGCAGAGTCCAGAGACAGGGTCAAGGCAAGCCAGGTTCAGCAACTGATATCAGACAGGATAAGCAGGATACTGGGTAGCAAGGGAACAGTTGAAGACCAGTCAGCAACGGTCTGGGGTCAGGGCTCTTCCTTAAGTAGGCCGCCTGGCGTCAATTGGTGCTAGGGGCACGTTCCTGCGCATGCACGCAGTCCGCTGAGCACACGCATGTGCATTGGCACGCCTAGGCATATGCAGACGCCCGAGCGCACGAGCATGCACATGAGTGCGCACCGGACGGAAGCTAAAGGTTTTCTTACATGTGATCAGGGGAATGTGGTGAAAATGTCTAGGACCTGCAACTGTGCACAAGAACAAGGAGTGGGTTTGGGCAAAGAGTGAAGTACAGTATGTTGCCCTGAAGACCATGTAGGTACACTACTGTGAAAACGTTTTAGGCAGGTGTGAAAAAATGCTCTAAATTAGGAAAGCTTTTTTAAAGGCTCAGGAACCCTTTGCAGGTGTTATGGCTTAATTAGCCGATTAGAGTGGGACACTTTGAGCCTAGAATATTGCACCTTTTCACAATATTCTAATTTTCTGAGATTGTGAATTTGGGGTTTTCATGAGCTGTAAGCCATAATCATCACAAGTATGACAAATCACGGCTTGAACTATCTTGCTTTGCATGTAATGAGTCTATCTCATATATTGGTGTAGCGGCCTCACCCCCTCTGATTTGTCTGGGGGTATTTCGTATGTAAGGGTGAGATGCGCTACGGCCCATGTCCTCCCCATGGCAGTGGGTGAGGTGAAGGCCAGTACCAGATATTTTCCTCGGGCCTGTGTGTTTCAGTTAAGGACCAAGTCTTGCTGTGCTGACACTTCCCTTTGCTCCCATTAACCAGAGTACCACACACCGATAAAGGTCCAACTCTTGCTTTATTGTCACACTCACAATAAACAGTGCTTTAGCAGCCAACTGGTTGAGACCCAATAACAGTTCAATACGGTGGGGTGAGCAGGTCGAGGCACTATCCTGATTGTCAGCTAAACCACTGTGGTTTCACCAGCGGTTACTATAGCCATCGGCTAAGAGAGAACTTAGAACTTGTGAGTCTCTACCAGCAACTCAAGAGAATGTAGATAGGAGTACCTTCGCTGTGTTGTGGCCCCTGTCAGGGGAAGATGTCCCTCCAAGGGAGTTACCGGAGGCCCATCCATCACCGGGTTGATGCTGCTCCGGACTCTCCGGACGGGTGACCTCTCCAGCCTCCTCACCTCAGACATGGGCCCCATCCACCTCAGGGACCCTCGGACTTCTCCACCCTCGCGGGACCCAGTCGAAGTCACCGGGCCCCAGGCCTCTGATTTAGTACCTCACCCCAGGCTGAAGGTGCCTGGGATGGACGCCAACTCTGCTCCGGCCAGGCCTAGGGCCCCTGGGCCGAAAACTCCGGACCGCCCGCACCCAGGCCTAAGGTGCCTGAGCGCGTGATGAAGAAGATCCCCAAACAAGACCTTGTGGCAAGGGCGTCTCCCCCCTTTATCTCCTCCATTGACGCCACGGCAGGTTCCCCGCCCTCGCCGTACCATCTTCGGAAGGGGACAAAAAGGACAGCACTGTGGCAGCGAATCTACCTTGAGCCTGCGGGTACCCCGCCACCCACAGGCCAAGGAGAATAATACACCACCCAATCCTCCATGAATACAAATGGTCCAATTCCTCTCATAATTTACACACCTGGATCATACTACCACCCAGGTGTATCCCACCTAAATTTAGAGACCCAGCTACATTAGTTTCACCTTTTAAGTTGCATTAGTGAAATAAATGAACTTTTGCACAATATTCAAATTTTTCGAGTTTCACCTGTATATACGTTTGGAACTAGTATGATGAGTACAGATAAAAACATTCTACATATGTGTAGCACCCATCCCCTTTTAGAGGTGCTATATACCCAAATTTAGGGGGCTGGTCTGAGTAAGTAGTTGGGCTCAGACCGTTCTCATTGATAGGTTGTGCTACTTTGTTTCTGCAGGTGGTATACTGGTGTGCAGTTCCCTGTGGCCTGTAGGTGGCGCTGCCATGACAGGTCAGAGTTGAAACACTAGTAATAGTGCTGTGCCTTAGGGTGTCCTCTCTCGGCAGCGGTACGGTGGGCGTGGTTGGCCTGCTGTGCATGCTGGGAGAGGATACATAAGGGGCAGACGCCGCCTGGCAGGGAGTCTGGGAGGAGTCAGGAATCGGGAGGCGGGAGTCCGAGTCCAAGTGCGCGGCGCCCGGCCCTCCAGGCCATGGGGCTGTGTATGCATCAGTCCCAGGCACCTTTAGCCCTGGGGCTGCAACTTCAGCACTGGGCCCAGCACCTTTAGCTGGAGCCCACTTCTGGGAAGAGGAATCCCAGGGTGCCCCTTGCGAGGGGGCCCGCTCTAAGAAAAGGAGGCCGGGGGAGGACCTTTCTGAGGGACCGATGAGAGCTCACGGTGAAAGAAGGGGCCCGGTAACTTTCTGGAGGCATTCATCTATCCACCAAGGGCCTAGTAATGTGCTGTTGCTGGCACCTGTCCTTGTATTGCAAAAGCTGAGAAGTTCGGGACATGATAGATTTTGTGGCAGGGGATCTCCCGATCGTATCTAAGAAAATAACCTAATTGAGCGTCCGAGCATCACTGCGGCTGCTAGGATCCACTTTGACAGGAGACTATCCGGGTGAGCTGAACCCACTCAGGGATTGTGTGGTGATTTTAATATTTACTTGTGCCTGGACCTACCTCCCAAAACCTTGCTGTCCTGTCTCTTATCCACCCTTTCCTATCTGCTGAACATTGATGAAAAATAAACTCAACGTTGGAGTTTAGAGTGGTGTGGACATTGGAATTACTTGGGGGGAAAACAGAGACTTGTCCCTATATCCTAGGAGATGAGAACCAACTGATGGAGAACCTAGCTGTGGGACCCAAATACATGACACCGCTCAACCTCTTCAAACAGGAGGGTACGGGCATATAGTACGGTGTGCCCCTTTTCCTGCAAGTGAGCCAAAGGTAGGGAAAAAGGGTCCGTGTGCTACATGTGGGGGCTTGTCCAGGATTCTGCAGCTATACCCCCCAGAGGTTGGACTTTGTTTCCCCGTGTGGTTCCGTGGAAGTCGGCCATTTTGGTGAATTTTGAACTGCGCCACTGATGAGAGTAATGGAGGTACAGGCCTAAAATGTATTTCTGGCTGCGTAGTTCGTGGGCGTGTCTCAACAAGAAAAGCCTGCGAGCTGCGTGCAACAAGAAGAGAGGGGGAGGAGCCCCAACATATCGTGAGTTGCATGTGGTGACTTTGGTGCCAAGTGGACAGTGCGTGCTGGACTAGCGAGTGAGCAACATGTCTGCTGTCCCATGGAGTTCGGTTTCTGCTTCCACCATGGACGTTACCTCACTGGCTGCCCCTCTGACAGATACGGGGATTCGGTTGAAGCCTCTGGGCCGCTTTGCACTGTACATGTGCCATGGGACTGGTGGTGCACCTTCAACCCTTCGGGAGATGTACTAAATGTGGAGAGTTCCTCTTTGAGGTGGATCAGCCCAAGGAAAAGCCCCGGGGCTACCCGGTGAATTGCTTAACAGGCGCCACCACTCCAGAAGAGGAAACCTGCGCTTCCACAGCCACCCCCACGTGCACCACTGTGACTGAGAAGAAAGTCAAGCTCAAGATTCCGGTTACTGCGGACCCGGAGACGGAGAAGCCGGCGGATGCTGCCTTTGTTGCCACCGAGACTTCCCTTCCACCTCCCAAGTGGAAGGTGGGCTACATGAAAGCCTCCCGCGGCCGAGGTACACCCCAGCGCCTACCTGAACCGGAGCTCCAACCCGGAGGGACCTCCAGGAGATCCACGGCAGGCAACGGTAAGGAGGCTAGGGACATGACAGTGAAAAGTTTGCCGGGGAAAGGGAAGAGGCTCAGTGTCCGTACTATAGGGGATGCTTGGGTGCCTGACCCGCGGGAACTTTTAAGAGACAGTGAGTCTATGTCAACTAAAAACTACCTGCCAGCGGAGGAGTATGACACCTCTGATTTGGAGTCGTCTTCCAATGTGGGAGATGATTTTGAGGTGGATGACCTATTTGCCGGGAAGGGATGGGAAAAAATCCCGTTGTCCACACCCCGAAGCATTAGACAGGGATCGCCCATGGATTCTGGGAAAACTACACCCCGGGTGGAGGCCCCTACATGTGAGGAAGGAGATGTTCCCGTGCCCGCATTGTCCGCACCCGTATTGCCAGCGCCTGCTGCTGTGGCTGAACATGTGCCACTGCGGGCCCCTTTGCCAAGACTTGAGGCAGTGAAAGTGCCTAGGTCCCCGGATGCCCTTGTTTTAATGGGTGCAGGAGACCGTGCAACCCTTTCTCCTCTTTCGAGACTGCAACGGCTCTCTAAGAGAGTGGCCGTCGAGTATGGCTGGGAGTATCCCTATGTTCCTAGGGACCTATTGTTTGAAGTCGAAGCATATCGTGAGAGGTGGTATGCGGACTTTGTTTGGAACCACCTAAAAGTGCCTAACGCCCGCAGATACTTTGTGTGCTCCGCTGCTATGACTGAACGGTTTAAAGGATGCAAACAGGAATGGAATTATGGCCGGCACATACAGTTGCAATAAAAAGTATGTGAACCCTTTGGAATGATATGGATTTCTGCACAAATTGGTCATAAAATTTGATCTGATCTTCATCTAAGTCACAACAATAGACAATCACAGTCTGCTTAAACTAATAACACACAAAGAATTAAATGTTACCATGTTTTTATTGAACACACCATGTAAACATTCACAGTGCAGGTGGAAAAAGTATGTGAACCCCTAGACTAATGAGATCTCCAAGAGCTAATTGGAGTGAGGTGTCAGCCAACTGGAGTCCAATCAATGAGATGAGATTGTTGGTGTTGGTTACAGCTGCCCTGCCCTCTAAAAAACACACACCAGTTCAGGGTTTGCTTTTCACAAGAAGCATTGCCTGATGTGAATGATGCCTCGCACAAAAGAGCTCTCAGAAGACCTACGATTAAGAATTGATGACTTGCATAAAGCCGGAAAGGGTTATAAAAGTATCTCCAAAAGCCTTGCTGTTCATCAGTCCACGGTAAGACAAATTGTCTATAAATGGAGAAAGTTCAGCACTACTGCTACTCTCCCTAGGAGTGGGCGTCCTGTAAAGATGACTGCAAGAGCACAGCGCAGACTGCTCAATGAGGTGAAGAAGAATCCTAGAGTGTCAGCTAAAGACTTACAAAAGTCTCTGGCATATGTTAGCATCCCTGTTAGCGAATCTATGATACGTAAAACAATAAACAAGAATGGATTTCATGGGAGGATACCACAGAGGAAGCCACTGCTGTCCAAAAAGATATTGCTGCCCGTTTACAGTTTGCACAAGAGCACCTGGATGTTCCACAGCAGTACTGGCAAAATATTCTGTGGACAGATGAAACCAAAGTTGAGTTGTTTGGAAGAAACAGACAACACTATGTGTGGAGAAAAAGAGGCACAGCACACCAACATCAAAACCTCATCCCAACTGTGAAGTACGGTGGTGGGGGCATCATGATTTGGGGCTGCTTTGCTGCATCAGGGCCTGGACGGACTGCTATCATCAAAGGAAAAATGAATTCCCAAGTTTATCAAGACATTTTGCAGGAGAACTTAAGGCCATCTGTCCACCAGCTGAAGCTCAACAGAAGATGGGTGTTGCAACAGAACAACGACCCAAAGCATAAAAGTAAATCAACAACAGAATGGCTTAAACAGAAGAAAATACGCCTTCTGGAGTGGCCCAGTCAGAGTCCTGACCTCAACCCGATTGAGATGCTGTGGCATGACCTCAAGAAAGCGATTCACACCAGACATCCCAAGAATATTGCTGAACTGAAACAGTTTTGTAAAGAGGAATGGTCAAGAATTACTCCTGACCGTTGTGCGCGTCTGATCTGCAACTACAGGAAACGTTTGGTTGAAGTTATTGCTGCCAAAGGAGGTTCAACCAGTTATTAAATCCAAGGGTTCACATACTTTTTCAACCTGCACTGTGAATGTTTACATGGTGTGTTCAATAAAAACATGGTAACATTTAATTATTTGTGTGTTATTAGTTTAAGCAGACTGTGATTGTCTATTGTTGTGACTTAGATGAAGATCAGATCACATTTTATGACCAATTTGTGCAGAAATCCATATCATTCCAAGGGGTACACATACTTTTTATTGCAACCGTACATGCGGATCGGGTGGTCATTTGTAACAAGGAGCGAGAAGATTCCGTATACTCTGTAGAGACCTTTGACACAAAATGGAAACTCCTTGTTTTACCAGATCCTCGCTTCTACCTTTAAAGACAAGAATTCTTGTTTTTTTTCCTTAGTCTTCTGGAAGTTTATTCTGTTAGGAACTCAATGACTTTGCCCTTCACTGCTTGGGGTAATCTGCTCTGCCGAGAGTCGGGGGAGCTGTTGCTGTTTCTCTCCGCTTACAGCACCACAGAGTCCAGAGACAGGGTCAAGGCAAGCCAGGTTCAGCAACGGATATCAGACAGGATAAGCAGGATACATAGTAGCAAGGGAACAGCTGTAGACTAGGCAGCAACGGTCTGGGGCTAGGGAACTTCCTTAAGTAGGCCGCCTGGTGCCAATTGGCGCTAGGGGCACGTTCATGCGCGTGCACGCAGTCCGCTGCACACGCGCATGCGCATTGACACGCCTAGGCATCTGCAGACGCGCGCGCATGCACATGAGTGCGCACCGGACGGAAGCTAAAGGTTTTCTTACATTGCCCCCCCTTACGGGCAGCCTCCGGATGCCCACTAGGGAACTTTTTTCAGGGTGGAGATGAAGATAGGCCTGAATTAATCGTGGAGCATGTACATTAGAGGAAGGCTCCCATGATTTATCTTCAGGGCCATAGCCCTTCCATTTGATTAAGAACTGGGTTTGTCCCCTTCTATTCCTGCAATCCAGGACGGCTTCAACTTCAAATTATTTGTTTCCTTCAACAAGCAATGGGGGAGGAGTCTCAGGTTCTCGATCAGGCAATAGATCAGCCACGGCCTGTTTTAAGAGGGAAACATGAAACACCAGGTGAATTCTCAAACTTACCGGCAGGCTAAGCTCGAAGGCTACAGCATTAATTTTTTTCTTCACAGGGAAAGGGCCGATGTACCTTGGTCCTAATTTTTTAGAGGGACAAGCCAGCTTCAGGTTCATAGAGGAAAGCCATACCTTATCCCCAGGTTTAAGGTCTAGGTTACCCCTTCTCCTCCTATCATAGAACCTCTTATTGTTTTCCTGGGATTTAGTGATAGTTTCCTGCAAGAGCAGGTTGTTAGACCTCCAGAACTCCAGACGTACCTGTACTGCCGGGACTGAATATTCCTGGGGGACATCAGGCAAGAAGGATGGGTGAAACCCATAATTTGCAAAAAAGGGGGTTTGTTTGATTGCAGAATGTATTTAGTTAATATATGCGAATTCTGTTAATGGCAAAAGAGAGGCCCAGTCGTCTTGTGAGAACGAGGAAAAACAACGCAGATACTGCTCCAAAGTCTGGTTTGTCCTCTCCGTTTAACCGTTAGTCTGAGGGTGGTAGTGTCAGGGTCACCTGTGGCCAGGTGACAGATGCACACCGTAGGGGGACAGGAGTGCACCGCGAGGTAGTGAACCCTATGGCTGGCTTCTGTGGATAGGAAACTGGGTGGTTGTGGAAAGCGGGACCAGAGGAGCACAACCGGGATCCCAACGGAAGCGAGAGCCAAGATTCCCCAGGGCGCGGAGTCTAAGACCCAGCTGGTCTTCTCCAGGGCCTCTAGTGGTGAGGATGTTACGCTGCAGGCTGGGACCAGGTCGCGGCCCCTGGAGTTTCCTAGCTCACGCCCCGTAGGATAAGGGGAAGCAGCAGCACACGATAGAGAGAACCGAATAACAAGCCGAAGGTCAGGGGCCACAAGCAGACAAGGATAACGAAGAACGAGCCGAAGGTCAAGGGTCACGAGCAGACAGGGATGGTCGGGGACAAGCCAATAACGTAACAGAGAGACAGACGTAGCACACGGCAGGCAGGAACCCAAACACACAATGCCTAACAAACACGTTGATCAGCAAAGCAGGCTTGCAGTGCACAGGTTAATATAGTGTTCAGTGATAGGGCCTGGGGTGGAGTCAGGCTGGGAGGAGATTATAAAGGAAGCCAGGTGAAGGAGGTCTGGTCTCTAGATGAACACATGAGGAGGAAGGTAAGATGGCAGACAAACACTACTGCATATCCATGACAGTACCCTCCCTCTTATGGGCCCTCCCCCGCCTGGACCCAGGCTTAAAGGGAAATCTCTGATGAAACCTTCTCAACAGATGAGGTGCAGCGACATCAGATGCAGCGATCCAAGACGCCTCCTCAGGACCAAAACCTCTCCAATGCACAAGGTACTGAAGAATGCCTCTGCAGAGCCGAGAATCCAGAACTTGTCTAACCTCGTACTTAAGATTATCCTCAGAGACTGAAAACGAGGTAGGGAGATGACAAGAAGATCTATTGAGGACCAAAGGCTCTCTAGGAATAAACAAGGGCATGAGACGATCAACAGGAATCTGAGGAGGGTCCCCTAGACCCTTAAAGGGGAACTGGTCATCTTGCACAGGACCATCAGACTGGGCAGATGTCAGTGGAACCCTGAAGTCAGGTTGGTTAGAAGGTGACATGTCGCCGGAGTCAAGCTGAATAGCTGAAGGACAAGCAGAATGTCCCGAACAAGAAAAAGTGAGAGGCTCACTGGGCATGGGCTGGACTGGCATAACTAGTACAGAGGCAGAGTGAATAGCTGAGTCAGGTGTAGCGACTACCTGAATCGCATCGCAAGACGTAGCGACTGCAGGACTTGTAGACAAGCTAGCCTGGCTGTGCGTCCAAGGGTGGTTAGGGACAGAGAAATGTAAATGGTTATGCAACCTGGAATGAATGACCGGCTCAGATTCACAGGGGGCAACCTTGGGTAGGCAGGACGAGGAACAGGAGGGACCCCAAGCCAGGATCTGTCCAGTAGTCCAGTCCACATGAGGAGAATGGAGCTGTAACCATGGGAGACCCAAAATTATAGGCGTTGAGGCCTTGGGTAAGATAAGGAAGGATATCCACTCCTGGTGGAGTGTACCCACCGACATCTTAACAGGGAGGGTCTGGAAGCGGATAGGTCCCCCTGGGAGAACAGTACCATCAATCGCCAAGACCACCAATGGCGTGGTGAGGGGCAAAAGAGTAAGTCTCATGGACGATGCGATTTCCCAGTCCATGAAATTACCAGCGGCTCCGGAATCCAGATATGCTGAGACCGAATGAGAAGAAGCACCAACATGAAGGAACACAGAAAGCAGAAGACGAGAAGGGGAAGGTGATATTTCTGGGTCCAATACTCCACTTTCCAGATGAAGTGGACCCAAACGTTTTTCTGGACAAAGAGAGCAAGTGTCACGAAAATGACCTTTGCCCCCACAGTAGAGACACAGGCCTAGATTTCTGCGCCTAGCACGTTCCTCTGGGGATAGCCTGGTCCTGCCCAGCTGCATGGGTTCCTCAGCTGGCAGGAGATGCTCCACGGGTCGAGGAGAGGGGAGCTCAGGCTGACTAAGGACCAAGGAGTGCTGGCGCCGCTTTTCTAGGGTCCTTTCCTGAAAGCGAATATCGATCTGGTTACACAAGGAGATAACTCCGTCCAGATCAGTGGGGATGGTTCTTCCTGCTAATTCATCCTTCACTCTATCAGAAAGGCCATGCAAAAAGGTTGCGACTAAGGCCTCATTGTTCCAGCTCAACTCAGCCGACAGTATGCGGAAATTAAGGGCGTACTGTCCCACTGAAGCAGACTCTTGGCGGAGACGTAGAAGGGCGCTGGCCGCTGAAGAGACACGAGCCGGTTCTTCAAAGATATTCCGAAAAAGTTTCAAGAAGCCAGACAGGCTAGAAACCACTGGATCATTCAGTTCCCACAGAGGGGCTGCCCAGGCTAAAGCTTCACCGGAGAGGAGGGAAATGATATAGGCTACCTTTGCCCTATCAGACAGAAAGTTTTGAGGCTGAAGCTCAAAATGAATCGTGCATTGGCTAAGGAACCCTCTGCAGGCCTTGGAGTCCCCAGAGAAACGGAACGGAGCTGGCAGTATTAGTGAGTGTGTGGCTGCGACTGGTGCGATAGGTACCACCGCTGGTTGTACTTGAGGTTGCGGATTCGGGGTTCCCAAGGAGGCCTGAAGCTGCTCGAATCGAGAAGCCAGATCCTGGAGGAATCGCATCACCTGGGTCTGATTCGATTCCTGGGTTTCAAGTCTGTGGACTATGCCCTGCAATGGATCATCCGCGGGGATCGGGATGTCAGCCGGGTCCATGGCTGATCAAACTGTCAGGGTCACCTGTGGCCAGGTGACAGATGCACACCGTAGGGGGACAGGAGTGCACCGCGAGGTAGTGAACCCTATGGCTGGCTTCTGTGGATAGGAAACTGGGTGGTTGTGGAAAGCGGGACCAGAGGAGCACAACCGGGATCCCAACGGAAGCGAGAGCCAAGATTCCCCAGGGCGCGGAGTCTAAGACCCAGCTGGTCTTCTCCAGGGCCTCTAGTGGTGAGGATGTTACGCTGCAGGCTGGGACCAGGTCGCGGCCCCTGGAGTTTCCTAGCTCACGCCCCGTAGGATAAGGGGAAGCAGCAGCACACGATAGAGAGAACCGAATAACAAGCCGAAGGTCAGGGGCCACAAGCAGACAAGGATAACGAAGAACGAGCCGAAGGTCAAGGGTCACGAGCAGACAGGGATGGTCGGGGACAAGCCAATAACGTAACAGAGAGACAGACGTAGCACACGGCAGGCAGGAACCCAAACACACAATGCCTAACAAACACGTTGATCAGCAAAGCAGGCTTGCAGTGCACAGGTTAATATAGTGTTCAGTGATAGGGCCTGGGGTGGAGTCAGGCTGGGAGGAGATTATAAAGGAAGCCAGGTGAAGGAGGTCTGGTCTCTAGATGAACACATGAGGAGGAAGGTAAGATGGCAGACAAACACTACTGCATATCCATGACAGGTAGGCAGATGACAAACAGTGTTTAATGCCCAAGACTTCACATAAAAAATTCAAAAATCTGGACGTGAATTGTACCCCACGGTCCGAGGTGATGTTAGAAGGGATACCATGCAGAAGTACAACTTCCTTGATAAAAGAAGAGGCAGTCTCCGCAGCGAAAGGGGTACCTCTTAGGGGCACAAAGTGGGCCATCTTGGACAACTGATCCACAATTACAAAAATGGTGGTAAACCCTTTGGATGGGGGTAATTCGACAATAAAATCCATAGAGATCGTGGTCCATAATTTATCAGGAACAGGAAGGGGTTCCAACAGACCCAAATTCTTGGCTCTATCTGATTTATTTAGTAGACATGTTGTGCAGGACTTGATATAGTCCCTGCAATCTTGTACCAAGTTTGGCCACCAGAAAGAGTGAAGGACTAGATTTGACATTTTATGAGCTCCGAAATGTCCTGCCAAGGGGTGGTCGTGGCACATGTAAAGAACTGCTGTCCGTAAGTGCTCAGGAACAAACATCTGCTCACTGTGAATATAGAGACCCTCTTTCAACTGAAGGTGGAGTTCCTGAGATGGAGGGTTATCCTGAACTGCTGACTAGATTTGGGAGATGAGATCAGTCTGTAACAAAAGAAACGGAAAAGGGCATCAGGCTTCCCGTTCTTAGATCCAGGCCGATAAATAATATGAAAGCAGAATCTTGTGAAAAAAAGGGCCCATCTGGCCTGGCGCGGTCTTAATCTTTTGGCTGCTTATAAATATTCAAGATTCTTGTGATCGGTAAATACAAGAATAGGATGTGCTGCCCCTTCAAGAAGATAGCGCCATTCCTCCAAAGCAGACTTGATAGGCAGCAACTCACGATCACCTACGTCATAGTTCCTTTTTGGGACACTTTGTTTTCTGGAAAAGAAGGCGACAGGGTGAAGTAGGGATTTTGTCCCCTGTCGTTGAGACAGTATGGCTCCCACGGCAATTTCAGAGGCGTCAACCTCGAGAACATAGGGCAAGGTAGGGTCTTGATGTTTCAGAATGGGTGCGGATGTAAAAAGGCCCTTCAATCTTTCAAATGCAGCTTGAGCTTCTAAAGTCCATGTGAAGGTTGTGTGTACTCTTGTTAATTGCGTAATAGGGGATATGATACCTGAAAAGTTCTTAATGAATTTCCTGTAAAAGTTGGAGAACCCCACAAACCGCTGCACAGATTTTTTATCAGTAGGGGCCGGCCAATCAAGTACTGCAGCAACCTTCTGTGGGTCCATGGCAATCCCATCTGCGGAGATAATGAGACCCAAGAACTGGATGGTAAGCTTCTCGAATTCCCACTTTTCCGCTTTGGCATAGAGATGGTGTTTCCTTAGTCTGTCTAATTTGTTTTTTACATGGTCCCGGTGTGACTCTAGGGAGGTGAAAAAAATTAGTATGTCGTCTAAATAGACAATGGTAAATACATCAAGAAAGTCCCGAAACACATCGTTAACAAAATGCTGGAAGGTAGCTGGCGCGTTACAGAGTCCAAAAGGCAGCAGGCAGAAGCAGGGTCTCAAGGATAGCCAGGATCAGTAGCAGGTGGGCAGCAAGGTACAAGGCAGCAGACAGGAGCAGGGTCAAATGGGAAGCCAGGATCTGGAACAAGTTATCAGAGGCAGAGGCAGAGTCCAGAGACAGGGTCAAGGCAAGCCAGGTTCAGCAACTGATATCAGACAGGATAAGCAGGATACTGGGTAGCAAGGGAACAGTTGAAGACCAGTCAGCAACGGTCTGGGGTCAGGGCTCTTCCTTAAGTAGGCCGCCTGGCGTCAATTGGTGCTAGGGGCACGTTCCTGCGCATGCACGCAGTCCGCTCAGCACATGCATGTGCATTGGCACGCCTAGGCATATGCAGACGCCCGAGCGCACGAGCATGCACATGAGTGCGCACCGGACGGAAGCTAAAGGTTTTCTTACATGTGATCAGGGGAATGTGGTGAAAATGTCTAGGACCTGCATCTGTGCACAAGAACAAGGAGTGGGTTTGGGCAGAGAGTGAAGTACAGTATGTTGCCCTGAAGACCATGTAGGTACACTACTGTGAAAACGTTTTAGGCAGGTGTGAAAAAATGCTCTAAATTAGGAAAGCTTTTTTAAAGGCTCAGGAACCCTTTGCAGGTGTTATGGCTTAATTAGCAGATTAGAGTGGGACACTTTGAGCCTAGAATATTGCACCTTTTCACAATATTCTAATTTTCTGAGATTGTGAATTTGGGGTTTTCATGAGCTGTAAGCCATAATCATCACAAGTATGACAAATCACATCTTGAACTATCTTGCTTTGCATGTAATGAGTCTATCTCATATATTAGTGTAGCGGCCTCACCCCCTCTGATTATTCTAGGGGTATTTCGTATGTGAGGGTGAGATGCGCTACGGCCCATGTCCTCCCCATGGCAGTGGGTGAGGTGAAGGCCAGTACCAGATATTTTCCTCGGGCCTGTGTGTTTCAGTTAAGGACCAAGTCTTGCTGTGCTGACACTTCCCTTTGCTCCCATTAACCAGAGTACCACACACCGATAAAGGTCCAACTCTTGCTTTATTGTCACACTCACAATAAACAGTGCTTTAGCAGCCAACTGGTTGAGACCCAATAACAGTTCAATACGGTGGGGTGAGCAGGTCGAGGCACTATCCTGATTGTCAGCTAAACCACTGTGGTTTCACCAGCGGTTACTATAGCCATCGGCTAAGAGAGAACTTAGAACTTGTGAGTCTCTACCAGCAACTCAAGAGAATGTAGATAGGAGTACCTTCGCTGCGTTGTGGCCCCTGTCAGGGGAAGATGTCCCTCCAAGGGAGTTACCGGAGGCCCATCCGTCACCGGGTTGATGCTGCTCCGGACTCTCCGGACGGGTGACCTCTCCAGCCTCCTCACCTCAGACATGGGCCCCATCCACCTCAGGGACCCTCGGACTTCTCCACCCTCGCGGGACCCAGTCGAAGTCACCGGGCCCCAGGCCTCTGATTTAGTACCTCACCCCAGGCTGAAGGTGCCTGGGATGGACGCCAACTCTGCTCCGGCCAGGCCTAGGGCACCTGGGCCGAAAACTCCGGACCGCCCGCACCCAGGCCTAAGGTGCCTGGGCGCGTGATGAAGAAGATCCCCAAACAAGACCTTGTGGCAAGGGCGTCTCCCCCCTTTATCTCCTCCATTGACGCAACGGCAGGTTCCCGCCCTCGCCGTACCATCTTCGGAAGGGGACAAAAAGGACAGCACTGTGGCAGCGAATCTACCTTGAGCCTGCGGGTACCCCGCCACCCACAGGCCAAGGAGAATAATACACCACCCAATCCTCCATGAATACAAATGGTCCAATTCCTCTCATAATTTACACACCTGGATCATACTACCACCCAGGTGTATCCCACCTAAATTTAGAGACCCCGCTACATTAGTTTCACCTTTTAAGTTGCATTAGTGAAATAAATTAACTTTTGCACAATATTCAAATTTTTCGAGTTTCACCTGTATATACGTTTGGAACTAGTATGATGAGTACAGATAAAAACATTCTACATATGTGTAGCACCCATCCCCTTTTAGAGGTGCTATATACCCAAATTTAGGGGGCTGGTCTGAGTAAGTAGTTGGGCTCAGACCGTTCTCATTGATAGGTTGTGCTACTTTGTTTCTGCAGGTGGTATACTGGTGTGCAGTTCCCTGTGGCCTGTAGGTGGCGCTGCCATGACAGGTCAGAGTTGAAACACTAGTAATAGTGCTGTGCCTTAGGGTGTCCTCTCTCGGCAGCGGTACGGTGGGCGTGGTTGGCCTGCTGTGCATGCTGGGAGAGGATACATAAGGGGCAGACGCCGCCTGGCAGGGAGTCTGGGAGGAGTCAGGAATCGGGAGTCGGGAGTCCGAGTCCAAGTGCGCGGCGCCCGGCCCTCCAGGCCATGGGGCTGTGTATGCATCAGTCCCAGGCACCTTTAGCCCTGGGGCTGCAACTTCAGCACTGGGCCCAGCACCTTTAGCTGGAACCCACTTCTGGGAAGAGGAATCCCAGGGTGCCCCTTGCGAGGGGGCCCGCTCTAAGAAGAGGAGGCCGGGGGAGGACCTTTCTGAGGGACCGATGAGAGCTCACGGTGAAAGAAGGGGCCCGGTAGCTTTCTGGAGGGATTCATCTATCAACCAAGGGCCTAGTAATGTGCTGTTGCCGGCACCTGTCCTTGTATTGCAAAAGCTGAGAAGTTCGGTACATGATAGATTCTGTGGCAGGGGATCTCCCGATCGTATCTAAGAAAATAACCTAATTGAGCGTCCGAGCATCACTGCGGCTGCTAGGATCCACTTTGACAGGAGACTATCCGGGTGAGCTGAACCCACTCTGGGATTGAGTGGTGATTTTAATATTTACTTGTGCCTGGACCTACCTCCCAAAACCTTGCTGTCCTGTCTCTTATCCACCCTTTCCTATCTGCTGAACATTGATGAAAAATAAACTCAACGTTGGAGTTTAGAGTGGTGTGGACATTGGAATTACTTGGGGGGAAAACAGAGACTTGTCCCTATATCCTAGGAGATGAGAACCAACTGATGGAGAACCTAGCTGTGGGACCCAAATACATGACACCGCTCAACCTTTTCAAACAGGAGGGTACGGGCATATAGTACGGTGTGCCCCTTTTCCTGCAAGTGAGCCAAAGGTAGGGAAAAAGGGTCCGTGTACTACATGTGGGGGCTTGTCCGGGATTCTGCAGCTATACCCCCCCAGAGGTTGGACTTTGTTTCCCCGTGTGGTTCCGTGGAAGTCGGCCATTTTGGTGAATTTTGAACTGCGCCACTGATGAGAGTAATGGAGGTACAGGCCTAAACTGTATTTCTGGCTGCGTAGTTCGTGGGCGTGTCTCAACAAGAAAAGCCCGCGAGCTGCCTGCAACAAGAAGAGAGGGGGAGGAGCCCCAACATATCGTGAGTTGCACGTGGTGACTTTGGCGCCAAGTGGACAGTGCGTGCTGGACTAGCGAGTGAGCAACATGTCTGCTGTCCCATGGAGTTCGGTTTCTGCTTCCACCATGGACGTTACCTCACTGGCTGCCCCTCTGACAGATACGGGGATTCGGTTGAAGCCTCTGGGCCACTTTGCACTGTACATGTGCCATGGGACTGGTGGTGCACCTTCAACACTTCGGGAGATGTACTAAATGTGGAGAGTTCCTCTTTGAGGTGGATCAGCCCAAGGAAAAGCCCCGGGGCTACCCGGTGAATTGCTTAACAGGCGCCACCACTCCAGAAGAGGAAACCTGCGCTTCCACAGCCACCCCCACGTGCACCACTGTGACTGAGAAGAAAGTCAAGCTCAAGATTCCGGTTACTGCGGACCCGGAGACGGAGAAGCCGGCGGATGCTGCCTCTGTTGCCACCGAGACTTCCCTTCCACCTTCCAAGTGGAAGGTGGGCTACATGAAAGCCTCCGCGGCCGAAGTACACCCCAGCGCCTACCTGAACCGGAGCTCCAACCCGGAGGGACCTCCAGGAGATCCACGGCAGGCAACGGTAAGGAGGCTAGGGACATGACAGTGAAAAGTTTGCTGGGGAAAGGGAAGAGGCTCAGTGTCCGTACTATAGGGGACGCTTGGGTGCCTGACCCGCGGGAACTTTTAAGAGACAGTGAGTCTATGTCAACTAAAAACTACCTGCCAGCGGAGGAGTATGACACCTCTGATTTGGAGTCGTCTTCCAACGTGGGAGATGATTTTGAGGTGGATGACCTATTTGCCGGGAAGGGATGGGAAAAAATCCCGTTGTCCACACCCGAAGCATTAGACAGGGATCGCCCATGGATTCTGGGAAAACTACACCCCGGGTGGAGGCCCCTACATGTGAGGAAGGAGATGTTCCCGTGCCCGCATTGTCCGCACCCGTATTGCCAGCGCCTGCTGCTGTGGCTGAACATGTGCCACTGCGGGCCCCTTTGCCAAGACTTGAGGCAGTGAAAGTGCCTAGGTCCCCGGATGCCCTTGTTTTAATGGGTGCAGGAGACCGTGCAACCCTTCCTCCTCTTTCGAGACTGCAACGGCTCTCTAAGAGAGTGGCCGTCGAGTATGGCTGGGAGTATCCCTATGTTCCTAGGGACCTATTGTTTGAAGTCGAAGCATATTGTGAGAGGTGGTATGCGGACTTTGTTTGGAACCACCTAAAAGTGCCTAACGCCCGCAGATACTTTGTGTGCTCCGCTGCTATGACTGAACGGTTTAAAGGATGCAAACAGGAATGGAATTATGGCCGGCACATACAGTTGCAATAAAAAGTATGTGAACCCTTTGGAATGATATGGATTTCTGCACAAATTGGTCATAAAATTTGATCTGATCTTCATCTAAGTCACAACAATAGACAATCACAGTCTGCTTAAACTAATAACACACAAAGAATTAAATGTTACCATGTTTTTATTGAACACACCATGTAAACATTCACAGTGCAGGTGGAAAAAGTATGTGAACCCCTAGACTAATGAGATCTCCAAGAGCTAATTGGAGTGAGGTGTCAGCCAACTGGAGTCCAATCAATGAGATGAGATTGTTGGTGTTGGTTACAGCTGCCCTGCCCTCTAAAAAACACACACCAGTTCAGGGTTTGCTTTTCACAAGAAGCATTGCCTGATGTGAATGATGCCTCGCACAAAAGAGCTCTCAGAAGACCTACGATTAAGAATTGATGACTTGCATAAAGCCGGAAAGGGTTATAAAAGTATCTCCAAAAGCCTTGCTGTTCATCAGTCCACGGTAAGACAAATTGTCTATAAATGGAGAAAGTTCAGCACTACTGCTACTCTCCCTAGGAGTGGGCGTCCTGTAAAGATGACTGCAAGAGCACAGCGCAGACTGCTCAATGAGGTGAAGAAGAATCCTAGAGTGTCAGCTAAAGACTTACAAAAGTCTCTGGCATATGTTAGCATCCCTGTTAGCGAATCTATGATACGTAAAACAATAAACAAGAATGGATTTCATGGGAGGATACCACAGAGGAAGCCACTGCTGTCCAAAAAGATATTGCTGCCCGTTTACAGTTTGCACAAGAGCACCTGGATGTTCCACAGCAGTACTGGCAAAATATTCTGTGGACAGATGAAACCAAAGTTGAGTTGTTTGGAAGAAACAGACAACACTATGTGTGGAGAAAAAGAGGCACAGCACACCAACATCAAAACCTCATCCCAACTGTGAAGTACGGTGGTGGGGGCATCATGGTTTGGGGCTGCTTTGCTGCATCAGGGCCTGGACGGA
The DNA here is from genome assembly GCA_029206835.1 of Rana muscosa. Taxonomy (NCBI): domain Eukaryota; kingdom Metazoa; phylum Chordata; class Amphibia; order Anura; family Ranidae; genus Rana; species Rana muscosa. The sequence continues at coordinate 1,139,422,736 of CM055116.1, read as the reverse complement.
CTGCTATCATCAAAGGAAAAATGAATTCCCAAGTTTATCAAGACATTTTGCAGGAGAACTTAAGGCCATCTGTCCACCAGCTGAAGCTCAACAGAAGATGGGTGTTGCAACAGAACAACGACCCAAAGCATAAAAGTAAATCAACAACAGAATGGCTTAAACAGAAGAAAATACGCCTTCTGGAGTGGCCCAGTCAGAGTCCTGACCTCAACCCGATTGAGATGCTGTGGCATGACCTCAAGAAAGCGATTCACACCAGACATCCCAAGAATATTGCTGAACTGAAACAGTTTTGTAAAGAGGAATGGTCAAGAATTACTCCTGACCGTTGTGCACGTCTGATCTGCAACTACAGGAAACGTTTGGTTGAAGCTTTGCTGCAAAAGAAGGTTCAAGCAGTTATTAAATCCAAGGGTTCACATACTTTTTCAACCTGCACTGTGAATGTTTACATGGTGTGTTCAATAAAAACATGGTAACATTTAATTCTTTGTGTGTTATTAGTTTAAGCAGACTGTGATTGTCTATTGTTGTGACTTAGATGAAGATCAGAACACATTTTATTTTTGTTTAATATATTTTTATTGAGAAGCTATGTAGATACAACAATAGAAACAGATACAAAGTAAATGGTACGTCGGGTTAGCAAACAAAGAAGAGTCGGCCCGTTTTAGAATGAAAAACATCTTGAGCAACCCGAGTACAATGAAATGAACAATAGCTTGATTAACAGATAGGAAAAAGAGGGGAAAGAGGAAGAAGAAAAAGGAAGGTAGGAGGGGGCTAGGAGAGAGGGGGGGGTAAGGGAGGAGGGAGCAGGAAGGGGAGAGGGGAAACTGGCATACCTGGCAGTCACAATGAGCAGATATCGAATGCATTTAGAGTAGGGAGGTCTTAACGGGAGGATAGTGCCTCTACAGTCAATATAGATGTACCAAAAATGGTACCAGGAATAGCGGTCAAGTTCTGCAAGAAGCTTGGGTAGCTTAAGTGGACGAGGAGATAATGTCTTTGTAGCATTGGGTGGAGAGGAAGGAGGACCAAGGTGCCCAGGTTAGGGTATGTTGTGTAGTAGTGTCTCTCGCAATGTGGGTGAGTTCCTCCATGAGACATACTTCCGAAACTTTTTGTATCCAGGACTTTATGGTTGGAGTTGTGGGTTGGCCCCAGAGGGTAGGTATGAGGGCTTTAGCAGTATTAAGGAGATGTGGCGTGAGTGAACGTTTATATCTACCTATGGACATCAAGGTAGCGTGAAAGAGGACTACCCACGGATCCATAGGCAGTCTAACATTGGTGACTTGATGAATCAGGTCTAGCACTTTAGACCAGTATGGTCGAATAAGGGGGCAAGACCACCATATGTGGGCATGAGTGGCATTCTGACCACAATTCCTCCAACATAGCGGGGAGTTAACAGGGAACATGCGGTTGAGTTTGACAGGCGTGTGGTGCCATCTAGTAAGAAGTTTAAAGTTAGACTCAGCCATGGAAGATGCCAAGGAGGAGACATGAGTAAGTTGGAGAATTTTGTCTTTTGTCTTGTCCGTGATAATAACATCCAGATCGGTCTCCCATCTGGGCAGGTAGTTTGGGTACGCAGGACTCTGCAAATTTGTGATCGCTTTGAAGAACTGGGAGATACTGTGTAGAGGGGGGTCTTTATGGAGAAAGAGCTGTTCAATACCATTTAGATCTTGGAGTCCCCGTAATGGCTGGGGAAGAGTCTGAAGGAAGCGTTTCAGTTGGTTATATCTCCATGTGTCCATAAATGTAATTGGTTTATGGCCCAAAATTTCTGACAAAGGTTTAAGGGCATTGGGGGATAGGACATGGTGTAGCAGGAGAGGGCCGCCGGGTGACCAGGATTGAAATCCTGGGTCAATGGAGCCTGGCATGAAGTATTTATGCTGCAGCAAGGGGGTCAGTGGAGAGTCATAAGACCATGCAAATTTTCTATGGAGACCATCCCATACGCCCAATGAGGATGTGGTGAGAGGCGAGGTGTTGTGGGAGAGTTTTCTAGAAGAATGTGGAATCCACTGGGCCGTGGAGAGATCTGAGCCGCTTAAGGAGTATTCTAATTGTACCCAGAGTTTAGTAGCAACGGCATACTTCCAGTCTGCTATACGTGATAGAATAACAGCGTTATAGTAGGCTTTAAAGTTAGGAAGAGACAGTCCCCCAGAACGCTTGGCTCGATAGAGGACTTCCTGGGATGGCCGTCTCTCCAAACAAAGCGAGCGATCATGGTCTGCAGTAGAGTAAAGAAGCCTATGGGGACCTTCAAGGGGATCATTTGAAGAATAAAGAGGATACGGGGGAGTATGTTCATTTTGATTATATTAACCTTGCCTAGCCATGAATGTGAGAGGGAAGACCACTTCCTGAGATCAGCTCTGATATTATTGAGGAGAGGTATGTAATTATGCCTAAAAAGGGAATGCAGACGGGGGGTAAGGTACATGCCCAGATATTTCATTCGTGAAGATACCCAACGGAAGGGGAATAAGGGTTTCAATTGATCAGCTATTGGTTGGGGTACTGTGATGTTTAAAATTTCAGACTTAGCTAGATTGATTTTAAAGTTAGATAAGGTTTGGAAGGTGGAGAATTCAGACATTAGATTCGGCAGTGAAATGCGTGGTTGTTGAATGTAAAACAAAATATCGTCAGCGTATGCTGCATATTTATGAAGTCTATTACCGACCTGGATGCCATTAATATTCCTATTGTGCCTAATAGTAGCTAGAAAGGGTTCAAGGGAAATGGCAAATAAGAGAGGAGATAAAGGGCAGCCCTGTCTGGTTCCGTTATGTAATGTGAAGGGGTCGCTCAAGAAGCCGTTTATGCGTATTTGCGCGGTGGGGTTATTGTAGAGAGAGGAAATACGGTGGAACATTTTAGGACCAAGGCCAAAATACCTAAGGGTAGTTTTAAGGTAGTCCCAATCCACCCTATCAAACGCCTTCTCTGCATCAGTAGAGAGAAGGAGGGTGGACTGGGAGCACCTGCGAACATAGTGGATCAAGGACAGAGTGCGGAGAGAATTATCTCTGGCCTCTCTATTAGGAATGAACCCAGTTTGGTCAGCCGAGACCCATTTAGGTAAAAGGGGAAGCAGTCTATTTGCCATTACCTTGGCATATAATTTGGTGTCGACGTTTAGGAGAGATATGGGTCTATAGCTACCACAAAGTGTGGGGTCCTTGTCGGGTTTGGGAATAACGGTAATGTGGGCAGATAAGGATTCCGGGCGGAGGCCAGATTTGTGGGAGATTGAATTAGCATAAGTTGTGAGATGGGGGAGTAAAATGTCTCTGAAGGTTTTATAATATAAAAGGGTGAAGCCGTCCGGGCCAGGAGCCTTACCGGAAGGAGAGGATTTTAGCGCACATTGGAATTCTTCTACTGAGAAATCTGCTTCTAGGTCATTAAGGGCCGATTTTGACAGTTTTGGGAGGCCAGCGTCTCCAAGGTATTTGAGGATACGCTTACGTTTTTCTGGTACTGATAGAGAAGCCAAACCTCCCTCCACATTATATAAATCAGCATAAAATTCCCTGAAGGCCTTTGAGATTTGCGGGGTAGTGTGCACTAGGTCCCCTGATGGCAATTTGATTTTGGGTATAAAGGATAAAGTTTTCTTAGCAGTAAGGGATCTAGCCAATTGTTTACCTGGTTTGTTACCCCATTCATACACTTTCTGAGATACGTAGTGAAATTTCCTCTTAGTTTCTAGGGCGAGGAGAGTTTTAAGTTCTTCTCTTTTAAGAGTGAGCGCTTCGAGGTGAGAGACGTGCAACGAGAGCTTGTGCTTTTTATCTAATTCAGCAATTTGTCGTAGGACCTGTTTAAGCTGCTGGCCATGTTCTCTCTTCCTCCTTGCACCTAGTTCGATAAGGCTACCTCTCATTAAGGCCTTATGTGCCTCCCATAGAACAGAGGGGGAGGTGTCCGAGGCAGAGTTTTCTTTGAAGTATTGGGATAAGGTAGTAGAGAGGATGGAAACCTCTGTTGGGTTAGTGATGAGAGAGTCATTAAGCTTCCAGCTGTTGGGGCGGGGAGGTAAATCGGGTACGGTCAAGCTGACAGAAACAGGTGCATGGTCAGAGAGAGTAGCCTTCCCTATGTTGGCTGAGCTCAGGAGAGGAAGGTGGAAGTGATCTAGGAAAATATTGTCTATTCTGGAGTATGAGTTGTGCGTTTTTGAAAAGTGGGAGTAGTCTCTTCCTTTAGGGTGTAGGAGACGCCAAGCGTCCATAAGTTGTAGATCTAGTAGTTTTTTTTTCACTTGTGCTAATCTTTTAAATGGGATACTGGAGCGGCCGTGGGATGTATCTATAGTGGGATCTAGAGGCATATTTATGTCCCCCGCCAGGACTAACATTCCCTCAGCGAATTGTGAAAGTTTTGTGAGGGTTTGGGTAAAAAAAGTAGGTTGATTACGATTGGGACAGTAAACATTAGCTAGGGTGCAACAAGTATTGCCAATATATCCTTTGACAAAAAGAAAGCGACCATGATCATCCGCTAACATGTCAGTAAAACGGAATGACGTACCTCTGCTGAGTCCAATGGCCACTCCCTTGGCCTTGTTAGTGTCCGATAGACTATAGTACCATTGAGGGAAGTGTTGCGAGTATAATTTCACTGAAGTAGTATGAGTCAAATAGGTTTCCTGCAGGAAAGCAATAGAACATGCGGAGTCCCTTAATTCTCGTAACACTTGATGTCTCTTTGCGGATACACTGAGGCCTCTTACATTATAAGAAAGGAGCTTTAGGTTAGCCATGTCATCAGCAAGAGGTAGACCACTACTTCATTTAACCTTGTATGCCAGTAATACAAAGGGGGGGGGGAGAGAGGGACCAGAAGAGGGGGGAGAGGAGAATCCAGGAAGGAAGAAGAAAGGGAAAAGAAAAAAGAGAGAGATATATGAAAAACATTAGAACAATCTATAGAACGAATGGGATTGAAAAAAGAGTCACGCAGAAGTCTGCGGTGTTCCCAGTGGGGATGAGGGGAGCAGGCAGCCAAAAAGGTTTCCCAGAGGGAAGTAACAAGGAGAAAATAAAGACTGCCAACTCCCATCAACCCCAAGAGAATAGGGGCAGGGAGCAAACGCCTTTGTGGAGGCATCAATGTGGAGCATTAAGCTCCGTCAGCTATCGGCCTAGAAAAAAAAGGAAATTAACATTTATAAAGACAAGCAATGGTTAAGCATGAATGCAACGCTCTCCAATCATCAGGTCAACTAACAGACCCAATGTGAGCATAATAACAGTACTGTAGGAGTATAACTAAGAGAGTTTAGTAAGGCAAGTCAAACTTTTCGTATGGGAGAGAAATAATTGAAATCGAAGTGTAGGTTGTCATCCAGATAAGGAGGAAAACTATCCAGAGGGACGATTGTGTTCAGCAGAGTACCTCAACCATTCTTCTGAGATGAACATGGAGTTGAAACACGCCTTTGCTTGGCTGGGGTTTTCCGCCACTGGGAGGATTGGAGCGCAGAGAAAGTGGGTAAGGGGTTCTGCCAGCCTGGCAGCTCCACGTGCGGCAGGCTCAGGTCTCGGAGGAAGGTGGGGAGATCCTCAGGGAACCGCAAAGTGGAGGAGCGGCCATTCTTAGTAGCAATTAAGCATGCGGGAAAACCCCAACGGTAGTTAGTTCCATCACCTCTTAGTTGCTCCAAGAGGGGCTTTAAAGCCCTGCGGCGGTCAAGAGTCTCCTTAGATAGATCTGGAAAGATGTTAAGAGTAGCACCATCGAAGTCAATGTTGGGGGTGTTCCGCATCTTGGTCATGATGGCGTTTTTGTCTTCGAAATAATGGAGACGGCAAATCACATCTCTAGGTTGATCAGACGAGAAGTTGCGAGGTCTCAGAGCGCGGTGCACTCTGTCGAATCGCAAAGGATCCGTAGCAGGGTTGCCCAGGATAGTATTGAAGATACCTCAAACCGAGGGTTCTAGATCATTATCTCTGGTTGCTTCTGGCAGTCCGCGTATACGCAAATTGTTTCTGCGGTTGCGATTCTCGAGATCTTCGAGTTTGTATAGCGAGGCCCTATTTGCATACGCTAATTGAGTGACGGTATCCTGCAATTCTTTAATGGCAACCTCATGTGAGTCTTGACGCTGTTCTGTTTCCTCTATTCTGACAAGTAAGTGCGCTACATCCGCTCTAACCACGGAAATCTCCTTTTTGATGGATTTTTCCATACTGTGAAACATACTCGCCATCTCCTTTTTAAGTTCATTCATCAAGGAAGACATGTCGGAACCCGTGGGGCTCCTCCATTAACTCCGAGCCGCAGGAAGAGGCCGGAGAGCTCTCACGGGTAGAAGCGGCGTGTGAAGCTGGGGAGATAAGTGATCTTGAGGCTCTGGTTTTGTTGATCCTAGTACTGGGGCTTTCTCCTTCCGCGGCTAGGAATCTTTTAATGGTCCCCGCACTGGTTTAATGCAGTTTTGAGGTTTTTGCAGAACGCTTTCTTAGTGTTGAACGGGAGGAAGAACCTTTGGATGGCATTGCTTGTTACTGTAAGGCCGACAGCTAGACGGAGAGCATTTCAAGTGCTGCTTTTTAGCGCCATGTGTAGGCTAGCTGCCCTGGGGGGGACGTGTAGATGGCGTAAATGTAGTGGGGGGAATGGCCCTTTGAGCCCAGGCACCCCGGCACCAAGGAAGATGTGGAGGTTAAACAGTGGAGAGGTATAGGTGCTGTAAATAAATTTCAGGGTGTAGCAAAATGTCCGCTGATCACTTGCTATGCTCTCTTGCCTATTGAGAAGGGCACTTCTACAATGTCCGTGGGGAGGAGATAAAAGAGCAGGCCACTGTGATGTGAAAGAATGGAGCTGGGATGCAGGAAAGCTGGAGTTGTGGGGAGTTTAAGCTCCTGGGTGTACCAAGATGGCCGCCGTGCTCCGGGAGTAGGCCGAAGCCGCGGACTTTCCTGAGAGCGGCGTGGACGCTCCGATCCGCTCGGGCCGCAGTTTCACTGCAAAAGATAGGGGACAGATCCCAGCAGGCAGGGTAGGGATGGCAGCACCAGGATTAGCTCGGGGGTGAGGGCGAGGGGCGGTGAGGCAGCCAGGGAGTCACAATACCTGAGGGGGGCGGCTTCAGCCGGGTCCGCAGGCCGCAATATGGCGCCGGATCCCCGCACAGCAGGATATGACCGGGAGGTGGATGGATGCTGTGGCAGGTGGAACAACAAGGCTGTGCTTCCGATTCCAGGACAGGCCGGCTGTAGCGCACTCCCGTGGGGCGGCGGCTCAGGAAACTGCGGGGATCGGCAGGCCTCACTAGGCCGCACCGGGCCACTGCCGCCAGGAGCCCTATCCACGGCCCTGTGGACAACCGGAACACTCCAGGCAGGTGGAAGGGCAGGCAGGATGAGGATCGGGAGTCCCCTACCTCTCGACCAGGCCGGAATCAGCTCACTCAGCAGGGCAGAGGCTGGGAAGATGGCGGCGGCCGCATGTGTGCAATGGCCGAGGTTCCACTGGCCGATCCTCCGCACAATAGTGGCTCCAAATGCAGCAGGGGACAGAGAGGACCAGAACACATTTTATGACCAAATTGTGCAGAAATCCATATCATTCCAAGGGGTACACATACTTTTTATTGCAACTGTACATGCGGATCGGATGGTCATTTGTAACAAGGAGCGAGAAGATTCCGTATACTCTGTAGAGACCTTTGACACAAAATGGAAACTCCTTGTTTTACCAGATCCTCGCTTCTACCTTTAAAGACAAGAATTCTTGTTTTTTTTCCTTAGTCTTCTGGAAGTTTATTCTGTTAGGAACTCAATGACTTTGCCCTTCACTGCTTGGGGTAATGTGCTCTGCCGAGAGTCGGGGGAGCTGTTGCTGTTTCTCTACGCTTACAGCACCACAAGAGAACTGAACTTTGGGGTAGATGTAGCTAGGTTCACCGTTGAGATCACCGTGTTAAAAATGGGGAATGTATAACAGCGGAACATTACTATGTTAGGTAGTGTCAAGTGCTATGACGGTCACACTACCACCAGGTGGCGGTGATTTGCAGGAATTCTTTTTTTTTTATTATGCATCTCCCTTTGAGGAACGTTTACTACATATGCTAGGCCTAGTATATGCAGCTTTAGTTGAAGGGAGTCATCTTTCCTCGGGAAGATGGCTCACTTCGTGTACATATAAATATCGGTAGGATGTTCATTTGTTCTGTGTGTTTTCTCTCCCTCTGCAGGTGGACTACTAGAAACTGCCAGAGAATGGGTGGAATAGTTAGTCTAGAGGGGTGGGATTGATAATGTATTGTGCTATGTGAATGTGACATTGAGAATGGGATGTCCATGTTTGTATTGTATTCTTTTTAATCCTTCCTTCATCTCTTTTATTCATGTCCCTTCCCCATTACGTTGGTTCCGGCACAAGGATTTCAAATTTGTACATAGTTTGGAAATAAATCTGCGCTGGCTCAGGCTTGAGGAGCGTGGGTTTATCCCAGACACTGGGGACAGTGTCTCCTTTCGAGGGGGGTGTATGTAGCGCCCATCCCCTCTAAGGGGTGCTATATACCCAAATTTAGGGGGCTGGTCTGAGTAAGTAGTGGGACTCAGACTGTTCTCATTGATAGGTTGTGCTACTTTGTTTCTGCAGGTGGTATACTGGTGTGCAGTTCCCTGTGGCCTGTAGGTGGCGCTACCATGACAGGTCAGAGTTGAACCACTAGTAATAGTGCTGTGCCTTAGGGTGTCCTCTCTCGGCAGCGGTAAGGTGGGCATGGTTGGCCTGCTGTGCATGCTGGGAGAGGATACATAAGGGGTAGACACCGCCTGGCAGGGGGTCTGGGAGGAGTCAGGAGTCTGAGTCCAAGTGCGCGGCGCCCGGCCCTCCAGGCCATGGGGCCGTGTGCGCTTCAGTCCCAGGCACCTTTTGCCCTGGAGCTGCAAATTCAGCACTGGACCCAGCACCTTTAGCTTGAGCCCACTTCTGGGAAGAGGAATCCCAGGGTGCCCCTTGCGAGGGAGCCCGCTTCTAAGAGGAGGAGGCCGGGGGAGGACCTTTCTGAGGGACCGGTGAGAGTTCACGGTGAAAGAAGGGGCCCGGCAACTTTCTGGAGGGATTCATCTATCCACCAAGGGCCTAGTAATGTGCTGTTGCTGGCACCTGTCCTTGTATTGCAAAAGCTGAGAAGTTCGGAACATGATAGATTCTGTGGCAGAGGATCTCCCGATCTTATCTAAGAAAATAACCTAATTGAGCGTCCGAGCATCACTGCGGCTGCTAGGATCCACTTTGACAGGAGACTTTGCGGGTGAGCTGAACCCACTCAGGGATTGAGTGGTGATTGTAACATTTACTTGTGCCTGGACCTACCTCCCAAAACCTTGCTGTCCTGTCTCTTATCCACCCTTTCCTATCTGCTGAACATTGATGAAAAATAAACTCAACGTTGGAGTTTAGAGTGGTGTGGACATTGGAATTACTTGGGGGGAAAACAGAGACTTGTCCCTATATCCTAGGAGATGAGAACCAACTGATGGAGAACCTAGCTGTGGGACCCAAATATATTACACCGCTCAACCTCTTCAAACAGGAGGATACAGGCATATAGTACGGTGTGCCCTTTTCCTGCAAGTGAGCCAAAGGTAGGGAAAAAGGGTCCGTGTGCTACATATGATTTATACAGGAAAATAACACTTGCAGTGGACAAATTAGACTATTTCCCTTATGGTGCACATAATCTTTGTCGGTTGAGCTGTGTTATATTTGCTTCGAAGCATTGGCTTAGAACTCCCTCTATTGCATTTTAATGGCAACTACACAATTGGTAGACACATCATAGAGCATAGGTGAGGTTTTCTGATGCTGAGATTCTCTATACAGATTGCACTAAATGAATTGATGGGTAAATGGATAGCAGAATCTGTTATTTTGTTGAAAACACAAATGGGGGAATTGACAAATATGTTAATACATGGAGGAGACTCTGCGGTCTTGCTGAGATCTGGTACATTAGACGCATGCAGCATATGACTATGATTATTATATGTCTGTTAATTGGCTGCTTAGAACCCCAGGAGCTGGCACCTTGAGTGAGAGATTTGCCGTACTATTCACCTTTAGAAGTGTGAATTTATTTTTAGCTTTGTGGACGAAGAGGAGAGCTGAATGTATTATTCATCATAATCGTCAGTGCTGTACGGTGTAATCAGTACATACAAGACCTTGGATAATGTGTGAGGTTCTGAGTTTGTAAAACACAATTATAGGTCATAGATTCAGTGCAGACCTGGGGCTGGAAGTCAGCCGGATGTAAACAGTGAGCCAGCCCAGCCTAGTATGGAACCAAACTTACTACAAGTTAAAGTTATATGAAACCTCATTTTTTTAAGCACTTTCAGCAGCTGATTTAAAGTGTTACTAAATACACAATAGTAAAATCAGTCTATATATGCAGTAAAGCACGCTGTGGAACCTAAGAGGTTAATCCTTTGCATTGTGTAAAAAGGCTGCTTAATCCTCCCCTTCCTGCACTGTCCCAGTGGACATGTCTGGATAGTACAGGGCCTTTGGAGTCAAGCTGCACATGCTCAGTTTGATGTGTACTGATAGAGAGGTTTTTTTTTCTTGGGAGAGTGCATGTGATCAGCACAGGGCCAATCAGCACTGTCCAGACATGTTATATTTACTAAAATAATTGCATTTCCATGTTCTGTGTACTGTGAGATAACAAATATGGTGAATGCAGGCTCCTGGGTTTAGTAACACTTTAATCACTGCCTGAGTATGCAGCTTCCTTGTCTTTTAATCATTGTCTATGTTCCAGTTTAATATGGTGCCTTGACCACTGCCCTGGGTTTTCTGTTTGAGGGTGGCTCCTTTCTCTTGCAGAATCCTTTGGAGTCATCCTTGCATACAGGAACGAGACTTGTGTCTCCCTACACTGAGTGCATCAATAGAAGAATAAGGCCCCATAGCCTAGTATGACAAGGCACTCCCCTGCTCTGCCCTCTACTCCTCCCCTATCTCTTCTTCACTGGCTGGAAACTGCACTGTCCACTGGTAACTGTGATGACTGGAAGCAGCACTGAGAAAGCAGGAGCCAGCAGCATTGAATGCTGTAAACTAAGGTGACCAGATATCCACAAAGATACCCAGGGCCACCATACTGACCATGCCCACTTTTAATGGGGGTGGGGATAATAGTGGCAGAGTTCAAAAGTAACACATAGAGCGCAGAGGTCAGGAGTAAGTGACCCACAAAGCAAAGAAGTCAGGAATAAGTCATGTACAGAGTGCAGGGGACAGGAGTAAGTTCCACGGTGCAGGAGTCAGGACTATGTTATGCACAATGTGCAGGGATCAGTATTGAGTAACTCACAGAGTGCAAGAGTCAGCAGCATGTAATGCTGAGGTCAGGAGTAGGTAATACACAGAGTGCATGGGTCAGAAGTGCGAAATGCAAAGAGTGCAGTAGTCAGGAGTAAGTAAAGCAGAAAGTGCAAAGGGTAAGTCATGCACAGAATGCAGAGGTCATGAGTAAATTAAAGCGGAACTTCACCTAAAATGGGAAGTTATTATCATCCTACATATACCCATGGTCAGCCTGCTGGGGGAGGAAGTGTTGGGTTGGTGAACTGGATGATGGAGTGTTAGACCGTGTCTGAGAGAACCCCCTTTCTGGGGGGGGGGGGGTGTACCTCAGGCGGGGAGCTTGGGAGCTGGGAGGGAGCCTCTCCTTACATGGTCATGGAGAGGTGTCCTGGAATGGGAGCTTGAGGAGACAGTTGGTCCGCACTTCCGCAAGTCATTGAAGAAGGATCCAGGGCCGAGGTTGTGAGTGGAAAGCACAGTGGAAAGTTCTGGAAGAGACATGCCAGGGGAGCTGGATGTAGAGCCAGAGAGAGAGACTGTGGAAGTTGTGTGTCAAGTCGCTGCAGCCAGGAGGGCTGGCAGGATTTGAAAGTCGGACTTGCTGGGATCAGTATTCCATCTACATTTATTCTTCTCAAGTAAATCGGTTGCTACCACAAAGGGCTATCAAGTAAAGACACTGGGGCTTATTCAGAGTGAGGCCTAGTCATGTGCTGATGGTGTGACAGGAGTACTAAAATTGGACAGTGAAGTAGTGTGCTGGAGGAAGTGTGTCTGCAAATCTCTGGCCCACTTCTGGTGGCAGCCTACAGCGCCCCTCACCTCTCCAAGTGTGCCGCCCCCCACACAGCAAAAGGCCCTCAGCTGTCATGAAGATGGCAATGTAAACAAGTTGTCGAGTAGATTAGAGTGCCAGGGATTCCATTTATTTCTCCCTTTCTATGCCCTGTGCTGTATGTTTCCTATTTCACACCAACCCATTCTTTACACTGTACTATACATTGCCTATTCCACACCAACATATTCTATACACTGTGCTGTACATTCCCTATTCCACACCAACCCATTGTATACAGTGTGCTGTATGTAGCAGCCTCCTCACCCCCCTCTTTGCATCAGCTCGTCTTTCTCTTGTCTAGGGGTACCTTAGAGGGGAGAGAGTGGGGTCACCACGCCAAGCCTTCACCGCAGATGTCTGTGCGGTGTAAGCAAAGTTCTTTCTCTACCTTCGGGTCAGTGTTGTGCACCTGGAGTTACCTTGAACAATGTCCACCAGAAAAGAGCCCCACACCATTAAAGTCCAACACTCCTTTATTCTTCTCAAGTGAACAGCACAATCAGTTAGACTCCCTTAGAGAACAGAACAGACAGGGAGGTGTGAATGCGAGTAGGCCCAGACACAATGAACTCTCCACTTTCCTCCCTGAAAGTGGGCTGCGGTCTCCGAGCGAGGGGGGAATTTCCTTCCAGGCGGTCTCCGATGGGAGGCTCACCTGTCACTGGCAATCTGCTGCACCCGGTCCATTACGCCTTCCGGATTCGGGTACCCAATCCCTGGGTTCCCTAGGACCTCCATCCCTTGCGGAACTCAGTGTTGGGCACTGAGCTCCAGACCTCCATTCGAGTACCTCACCCCAGGCTAAAGGTGCCTGGGATGGAACACGACCTCCGGACGTCCTCTAGTCCTAGGCCACCTAGAGGACCGTCACGAACCACCGCCCTCAGGCTGAAGGTGCCTGGGACTCGACCCTGTGACAAAGATGGCCGGCCCCTTTATACCCTCTCCCAGCAAGCACGGCGGGTTCCCCGCCCCACCATATCGCTGCCGAGGGAGGACAAAAAGGAGGCACGGCCCACAGCAATGGTTCAACCCCAGCCCAGGGCGACAGCGCCACCTGCTGGGCCGCAGGGAACTACACATCACTAGTGTCTCTGCCAGGTTTAAATTACACCCGGGAAAGTACATACCCGCTACATGTACATTTACTATTCCACACCAACCTATTCTATATACTGTGCTGTACAATCCCTATTCTACAACAACTCATTCAATACACTGTGTTGTATATTCCCTATTCCATATCAGAAAATTCTATACACTGTGTTGTATATTCCCCATTCCACACCATCCCATTTTATTCACCGTGTTGTACATTTCCTGTTCCAAACCAACCATTTCTGTACACTGTGCTGTACATTCCCTTTTCCACACCAACATACCTCCCAACTTTTTGAGATGGGAATGAGGGACACCTATTAGCAAAAGTATGTAGGTATAGGACACACCCGCTGTCACGCCCCCTTAAAGGAGAATTCTATGTAGCACACAAACCCTTTTCCCTACCTTTGGCTCACTTGCAGGAAAAATGCACACCGTACTATATGCCCGTACCCTCCTGGTTGAGGAGGTTAAGCGGTGTTATGTATTTGGGTCCCACAGCTAGATTCTTCCATCAGTTGGTTCTCATCTCCTAGGATATAGGGACAAGTCTCTGTATTCCCCCCAAGTAATTCCAATGTCCACACCACTTTAAACTCCAACGTTGAGTTTATTTTCTCAATGTTCAGCAGATAGGAAAGGGTGGATAAGAGACAGGACAGCAAGGTTTTGGGAGGTTAGTCCAGGCACAATGGATAGCACAATCACTACTCTATCCCTGAGTAGGTTTAGCTCACCCGGATAGTCTCCTGCAAAGTGGATCCTAGCAGCCGAAGTGATGCTCGAACGTTTGATCAGGCTCTCTTCCTAGATGCGTTTAGGAGACTCTCTGCCACAGAATCAATCGACCCCGAACCTCCCAGGTTTTGGTACTTAAGGACAGGTGCCAGCAGCAGCACACTACTAGGCCCTTGGTGGATAGAAGAATCCCTCCAGAAAGTTACCGGGCCCCTTCCTTCAATGCAAACTCTCACTGGTCTGTCAGAATGGTCCTCCCCCGGCCTCCTCTTCTTAGAAGCGGGCTCCCTTGCGAGAGACACCCTGGGACTTCTCCTCCTAAAGGTGCTGGGCCCAATATTGAAGATGCAGCCCCAGGACTAAAAGGTGCCTGGGACTGGTGCACACATGGCTCCATGGCCTGGAGGGCCATGCGCCACGCACTTGGACTCCGACTCCTCTCCTCCTCCGAAGACCCCTCCCAGGCAGCGTCTGCCCCTTATGTATCCTCTCCCAGCATGCACAGCAAGCCAAACACGCCCACTGTACCGCTGCCGAGAGAGGACACCCCAAGGCACAGCACTAATACCAGTGGTTCAACCCTGACCCATTATGGCAGTGCCACCTACAGGCCACAGGGAACTGCACACCAGTATACCATCCTGGAAATAAAGCAGCACAACCTATAAATTGAGAACGGTCTGAGCCTAACTACTATCTCAGACCAGCCCCTAAATTTTGGTATATAGCACCCCTAAATGGGGTGGGCGCTACATTTAAATAAAAAAAGACTAGTTAAACCCACAAGTGCTTTTTTTTTAGTACTATTATTCCTTTAAACTAGATTTTGAAATTTACAAATGCAACAATTTAGAAACTGGATGAGAGGTTTAGCATAGTGAAACACTTTTTGAAAGATAAATAGTGCATTTTATATACAACTATATAGATCAGACCAAAACGAGGGATAAATGAGGAGGAATGAGGGACAGAGGGACTTTGTTTCAAATCAGGGACAGTCCCTCGAAATCAGGAATAGTTGGGAGCTATGTACCAACCCATTCTATACAATGTGCTATACATTTCCTGTTCCACACCAAACTATTCTATACATTGTGATGTACATTTCCTATTCAACACCAACCAATGCTATACACTGTGCTGTATATTCCTTATTCTCCAACAACCTATTCTATACATGTTTTCTTCCGTAGATCCACCCCTTTCATTCACAAACATAATACATTGCAGCTTACTAGTCCTATACCAGTTGTGGCAGCTGCACTAGTTGTATTTTTTCAGGCTTTTTTTCAGGTCATGTTCACTCATCGTACTGCATGTTTGGAGGAGTAGTACTGTCATCCTAGGCCACTCCCTCTTCTGATTTGGACTACAAACACCTTCCCTACTTTTCATCTCTAAAGTAGAAAGAAAGGTTAAAATAATAATTTTTCAATACATTGCTTATATACGCACAGCATATTGTTTGTTAAAATTCTCACTGGAAATATCTTTTTTTTACTCCTCTTCAGAGCTGTCAGGTGGGGCTCTGGCTCCCCAGTGTCAATGAGCAGCTGCTGGAACTCTCTCCCTCGCTAACAACAGGGAAGCAATAGAAGCCAGCGGGTGACTTCACTGCTCTTTGCAATTCAACCCCCTCATCAAGTCACTCGTTGACACGGGGAGCCAGAGCTGTGCAATCATGTGACCACTCTGAAGAAGAGTAAAAAATAGGTATTTACATTGTGATTTCTTATAGCATTGTTTGAGATTTGAGGCAGGAGCACAGGAGGTTACAGGGACAATAGATTTCTGGCAGGATCAACATATATTTTCTGTACTTGCAAAAATGTACTTGAAAATTTAAAACAAATGCAGTCACCTCATCTACAGTAGGTATAGAAAAGAATCATCAATGTTTTATCCAGCTGTATTTACAACCTATAACATGTAAGTGCAACTTATAACATCCAAGTGAAAGACATAACACCAACATGTCAGAAAAAAAAAATTCAATAAAAAAACAGAATCACTGAGTTGGAAAAAGGATCACCCCATTGTGTCAATGCTTTTTTTGAACCAACTTTTGCTTTAATTACAGCCTTTAGTCTGTTGGGATTTGTCTCTACTAACTTTGCACATCTAGACTTTACAATATTTGCCCACTCTTCTTTGCAAAACTGCTCAAGTTCAGTTACATTTGATGGTGACCATTTGTGGACTGCAGTCTTAAAGTCATTTCACAGATTTTCAATGGGGTTTAAGTCTAGGCTCTGACTAGACCATGCAAGGACATTCACCTTTTTCTCCTTCAACCACTGTGTGGTCATTTTTGCTGTGTGCTTTGAGTCATGTTTGAAAGTATACCTTATTCCCATTGACAACTTTCTGGCAGAGAGCAGCAAATTATCCCCAAGAATTTAAAAGTATTTTGCCCCATCCATTTTTCCTTCTATTCTGACAAGTGCTCCAGTCCCTGCAGCAGAGAAACACCCCCATAACAGGATATTATCACCTCTATGCTTTACTGTAGGAATGGTGTTACTTGGATGGTGAGCTGTATTGGATTTCAACCAGACATATCATTTGGTGTTGAGGCCAAATAATTAAATTTAAGTCTCATGTGACCATAACACCTTTGTGAAATCTTCCAAGTGCGTTTTGGTAAAGCTCAGTCAGACTGCATGTGGCCTTTCCTGAGGAGTGTTTTTTTTTTCTTGCAACCCACCCATACAAGTCACATTTGTGGAGAATTTGTGATATTGTTGTCACATGCACACAATGACCACTCTGTCATAAATTCCTGCAACTTCTTCAGAGTTGCTGTAGGCTGTTGGTAGCCTCTCTGACCAGTTTCCTCCTGGCTTTTTACCCAAGTTTGGAGCAACGTCCTCATCCAGGGAGGGTCTGTGTTGTACCAATACCTTCCACCTCTTAATAATAGACTTCACTGTGCTTCTAGGCATTAATAAAGCCTTCGAAAAAATGTTGTACCCATCTCTTGACTTGTGCCTGTCTACAACTTTATCCCAGAGATCTTTTGACAGTGCCTTGCCTCCCATAATTGATTGTTTGCTTCAGTTGCACTGCCAGGAACTTCAATTCTACAGGATAGCTCTTTTCATGCTGAGCTAATTAAAGGAGAAGTCCAGCCTGAGCTGTTTAGGCTGGGCTTCTTCTTAGGGTCATAGGAGTGCAATTCGCTTTGCACTCCTGTGACCCGTTTTCAGCAGAGAGTGGTCTGAAGTCCGGGATCAGTCAAGGGAGCGTGTCATTCCGACTTCTGAAGTCTGGATCCGTCAGCTGCCTTGACTGATGGCAGTCTCAGCAAACAGCTGAGATGGCCGCTTGTGGCAGGCGCAGCACTATGAAGTGCCTTTATGCGCTGTGGCATTAGAAGAATTTTGATTTCTCTGATCTTTTAGTCCACACAAGACTATCTGTTACTCTAATTCCTCTAGCGCCGTTCTATGGAAACAGTAGGTTTAAAGAGCACACCAAACCTTTAAGATAACTTCTTTATTCACTTCAGCTTTTCTTCATATATAACACTGACAATTTCGCAGCAGAAAGTCCATGTACAAACACGTGTTGAATAAAGTATAACAAATGTCGGTTCAACTGTTCAATCTTGTAATTCTACATAAAATGGTAGATATATTTCTCTCTTCAGTATCTGTACTTTCACTTTAAATACTTTAGACACATTGCTGTTTGTTTGTTGGTTTGAAACCTGGTTTGATATCTGGTTTGCTCTGATGTCTGGTTTGAAATCTGGTTTGATTGCTTGAACGTTTGTTTGAAACCTGGTTTGGTGGAACTACAAGTGAACACATAACTAGTTTCAGTATACAGTTCTAATTACATTATTAACAATAGGAACATATATAACTGTATTAAATACCTATTTTGGCCACTTGCTTCCATAAAGCTGGAGTCTGGATGGATCTGAACTGTACAGATCTACTCTTTCTGGTGTAATGAGTTCTAGAAATGTGCTGGGATATTTCCCAGACAGAACATGAGTGAAAGGCTGGCTATGATTGGCCAGAGACATTTGCTCAGTGAGATTGGTTGTGATTGGCTAAAACTTCTGATGAGTCACAAAAGCTTAACTCTATGCTTTCTGGTTGCAATTCTGCTGTGTTATTAATAACACATCTTAAAAGGCATATTTTTTCTTTTGCTTCTGTGAACACAATATACAATTGTTATATGACATCCATATATAAAGTCACAGTAAATAACTCTGCTGTTAGCTCTCACAAATGAGCATATGCACTGTATTAACATTATTAGCAGGTCTAGCTATATATATGCATCTAAGCCACATTATCAACCTAGGACAGGTCTTAGCTGGCCAGCTACACTCCCACCAAATTACCTATAATTCTATGATCTCTATAGTAGGATTTGAATATGAATTTGGGGAATTTTCCATCAGGTTCTCAACTTCCAAGTGTCTTTTATCACTCTCAAGTAGAACAACTAACTTCTGTATAGGACGTTCCAACCTGAGTGGAATAGTGAGACGTTTTCCCTTTTTGTCAAGTTTTGAGTCTCCTATTTGTAACAACACTCTTCTTACTAGTCTGTCTTTATCCTTTTGAACTTCTAGAACTTTGGCCAATTTCCATTGACTTCTAGGTAAATCTTCTTTCACTAATACTATTTCACCAACTTGTACATTTCTTCTGGATGTTTGCCATTTACTTCTTAACGTAAGATTGGCTAAGTACTCTTTCTTCGATCTATTCCAAAACTGTTCTGATAGATATTGGACTCTTCGCCATCTCTTTTTGGCATATAAATCCTCTTTGGTAAACTTGCCAGGTGGTGGTTGTACGTAATCAGACTTAAGGTGAAGTAGATGGTTGGGAGTTAAAGGTTCCAAACTTGTTGGATCATTGATGTTGTCAACTGTAAGTGGATGACTGTTAACAATAGACATTACTTTATAGAATAGGGTCCTAAGTGAGGCATCATCTATTCTTCCGGAGCTCTTTCTCAACACTGAACTTAACACATTTCTTACGTTCGGATTTGTCTTTCCCAAACTCCTCCTGTGTGGCTTGCATGTGGTGCATTCATATGAAAATCACATTGATTCTTTGACAAATACTCAGTTACCTTTTCTTTATCTATCTCTTTTAGAGCTTTCTTCAATTCATTCTTTGCTCCAACAAAATTAGATCCTTGGTCAGATCTAAGCTCTCTGACAGTACCTCTAATGGCTATGAAACATCTCAAGGCATTAATAAATGCGTCAGTTGACATATCTTCTAACATTTCCAGATGAATTGCTCTGGAGCTTAGACATGTAAATATTAGTCCATATCTCTTGTACTCCTTGCGGTTTTGCTTGGTGATGAATGGGCCAAAACAATCCATTCCACTATAAAGAAATGTTGGTGATGGGTTTACACGATCTGCCGGTAAATCTGCCATTCTTTGTTCTTCGGTAGGTCTACGTGCCTTTCTACAGGTTACGCATTTACTTATATACTTTGCTTTAACTTTGCTTCCTTTTACTATCCAGTAACCACCTTCTCTCAAACAGTTCTGGGTAAAGCTTCTTCCTTGATGCAAGGATTTGTTGTGGTAGTGATCAATAATCAATCTTGTGAAGGTAGAATTTTTGGGTAAAATTGCTGGATGCTTCACTCTGCTGGGTAACGATGCATTTTCCAGTCTCCCTCCCACCTTCAGTATACCATCCTGTAGAACAAGATTAAGCTTGTACAATGGGTGGTTGTTGGGAAGCCTTTTAGGTTCTTGAACAAGTCTCTTCAACTCTTCACTATAGAATCTCTGTTGAATGAGTCTTACGACCGTTTCTTCAGCTTTCATTCTTTCCGCTACATTCAATGATTCCTTCTTTTTGACTCCCTTTGCCAAACGTTGAATTCGAGCTACTACGTTTATGACTGTATTCCATTTTGAACATCTGGCTAGTCTTTCAAGTATGTCATCTTAACACTTGGCGGCAGTGCTCAATGTTTGTACAACTTTTGCTTCTGGATTAGGGATGAGCTTCGTGTTCGAGTCGAACATACGTTCGACTCGAACATCGGCTGTTCGATCGTTCGACGAAGATCGAACGATTTGGGCCGTTCGCGCCAAATTCGAGTGACGCGAACGGCCCACAATGCACTACGCCATCGCAGTGTCATCCAGGCGCTGTGATTGGCCAAGCATGCACTGTGACCCCGCATGCTTGGCCAATCACAGCGCCGGCAGCGAGGAGAGCAATGATTGGCCACAGGCAGGATGCCTGTGGCCAATTATTGCTGAGGGTGTTTAGTACACGCCCCACACTATAAAAGGCCGCCAGCACGGCGGCCTAGTGTAGTGTGTTCCGGAGCAGGGATAGAGCAGCATAGGCAGGGACAGTGACTGTTATTTCTTTCTTGCTTAACCTGGATTCCTTTAGTTTAGGGAAAGAGAAGGATAGGTAGGGAGAGTGTCAGTGTGTTTTGTGCTTGTGCTATAGTGTGCTTAAAAAAAACATTTATTCTAGGGACAGAAAACTGTAGGTAGGGACAGTGTCAGTTTCTTTCACTCTGCAAGTCCTTGTTTCCAGGGACCTGGAAGGACAGTGAGTGAATTGTCCTTGTGCTATATTGTGCTTAAAAAAACATTTATTCTAGGGACAGAAAACTGTAGGTAGGGAGAGTGTCAGTTTCTTTCACTCTGCAAGTCCTTGTTTCCAGGGACCTGGAAGGACAGTGAGTGAATTGTCCTTGTGCTATATTGTGCTTAAAAAAAACATTTATTCTAGGGACAGAAAACTGTAGGTAGGGAGAGTGTCAGTTTATTTCACTCTGCAAGTCCTTGTTTCCAGGGACCTGGAAGGACAGTGACTGAATTGTCCTTGTGCTATATTGTGATTAAAAAAAACATTTATTCTAGGGACAGAAAACTGTAGGTAGGGAGAGTGTCAGTTTATTTCACTCTGCAAGTCCTTGTTTCCAGGGACCTGGAAGGACAGTGAGTGAATTGTCCTTGTGTTATATTGTGATTAAAAAAAACATTTTTTCTAGGGACAGAAAACTGTAGGTAGGGAGAGTGTTTTTTTTCTTTCACTCTGCAAGTCCTTGTTTCCAGGGACCTGTAAGGACAGTGAGTGAATTGTCCTTGTGCTATATTGTGCTTAAAAAAAACATTTATTCTAGGGACAGAAAACTGTAGGTAGGGAGAGTGTCAGTTTATTTCACTCTGCAAGTCCTTGTTTCCAGGGACCTGGAAGGACAGTGAGTGAATTGTCCTTGTGTTATATTGTGATTAAAAAAAACATTTTTTCTAGGGACAGAAAACTGTAGGTAGGGAGAGTGTTTTTTTTCTTTCACTCTGCAAGTCCTTGTTTCCAGGGACCTGTAAGGACAGTGAGTGAATTGTCCTTGTGCTATATTGTGCTTAAAAAAAACATTTATTCTAGGGACAGAAAACTGTAGGTAGGGAGAGTGTCAGTTTATTTCACTCTGCAAGTCCTTGTTTCCAGGGACCTGGAAGGACAGTGACTGAATTGTCCTTGTGCTATATTGTGATTAAAAAAAACATTTATTCTAGGGACAGAAAACTGTAGGTAGGGAGAGTGTCAGTTTATTTCACTCTGCAAGTCCTTGTTTCCAGGGACCTGGAAGGACAGTGACTGAATTGTCCTTGTGCTATATTGTGATTAAAAAAAACATTTTTTCTAGGGACAGAAAACTGTAGGTAGGGAGAGTGTTTTTTTTCTTTCACTCTGCAAGTCCTTGTTTCCAGGGACCTGTAAGGACAGTGAGTGAATTGTCCTTGTGCTATATTGTGCTGAAAAAAAACATTTATTCTAGGGACAGAAAACTGTAGGTAGGGAGAGTGTCAGTTTATTTCACTCTGCAAGTCCTTGTTTCCAGGGACCTGGAAGGACAGTGAGTGAATTGTCCTTGTGTTATATTGTGATTAAAAAAAACATTTTTTCTAGGGACAGAAAACTGTAGGTAGGGAGAGTGTTTTTTTTCTTTCACTCTGCAAGTCCTTGTTTCCAGGGACCTGTAAGGACAGTGAGTGAATTGTCCTTGTGCTATATTGTGCTTAAAAAAAACATTTATTCTAGGGACAGAAAACTGTAGGTAGGGAGAGTGTCAGTTTATTTCACTCTGCAAGTCCTTGTTTCCAGGGACCTGGAAGGACAGTGACTGAATTGTCCTTGTGCTATATTGTGATAAAAAAAAACATTTATTCTAGGGACAGAAAACTGTAGGTAGGGAGAGTGTCAGTTTATTTCACTCTGCAAGTCCTTGTTTCCAGGGACCTGGAAGGACAGTGACTGAATTGTCCTTGTGCTATATTGTGATTAAAAAAAACATTTATTCTAGGGACAGAAAACTGTAGGTAGGGAGAGTGTCAGTTTATTTCACTCTGCAAGTCCTTGTTTCCAGGGACCTGGAAGGACAGTGACTGAATTGTCCTTGTGCTATATTGTGATTAAAAAAAACATTTATTCTAGGGACAGAAAACTGTAGGTAGGGAGAGTGTCAGTTTATTTCACTCTGCAAGTCCTTGTTTCCAGGGACCTGGAAGGACAGTGAGTGAATTGTCCTTGTGTTATATTGTGATTAAAAAAAACATTTTTTCTAGGGACAGAAAACTGTAGGTAGGGAGAGTGTTTTTTTTCTTTCACTCTGCAAGTCCTTGTTTCCAGGGACCTGTAAGGACAGTGAGTGAATTGTCCTTGTGCTATATTGTGCTTAAAAAAAACATTTATTCTAGGGACAGAAAACTGTAGGTAGGGAGAGTGTCAGTTTATTTCACTCTGCAAGTCCTTGTTTCCAGGGACCTGGAAGGACAGTGACTGAATTGTCCTTGTGCTATATTGTGATTAAAAAAAACATTTATTCTAGGGACAGAAAACTGTAGGTAGGGAGAGTGTCAGTTTATTTCACTCTGCAAGTCCTTGTTTCAAGGGACAGAGAAGGACACCTGAAGGTAGCCCTTATTGCTTTTTTCCCATCTCCCTGCAGGCCATCTATTAGAATGTCTGGAAGGCAAACAAGGAGAGGCAGACAGTCAGGAGGCAATAAAAGAGGGCAAGCAGGCTCTGTGTCTGGGGGCAACAGTGCTGGTCGTGGACGCGGTGCATTGTCATCAGCACATGGCCATGGGACACGCTTGTCCTTCTTTTCGGCAGCTGGACATGTTGAGCCACATCATGCCGAAGACTTGGTAGAGTGGATGACCAAGCCCTCCTCCTCCTCCTCATCCTCTCTCACCCAGGCTCAGGGTACTGGAAAAGCAGCTGCCAAAGCGTCGTCTTCCCTGGTATCAATGTCAGACAAATCATCAGTCACTCCTTCCCTAGACCCACCATGTCCTCCTCCTGAGGAGTCCCCCGAACTGTTTCAGCACAGTGTTGGGTACATGCTCCAGGAGGATGCCCAGCGTTTCGAAGGGTCTGATGATGAAACCCAGCTAGAGGAAGGCAGTAGCGTGAGAGCAGACAGAGGGGATGCTCAAGAAGGACACCAATCTGGCAGTCATGTTCCAGCAGCTGCAGCATACTGCCAGATTGGCTCCAGTGATGAGGAGGGAGGGGATGATGAGGTCACTGACTCCACGTGGGTGCCTAATAGGAGAGAGGAGGAGGAGGAGGATGAGGAGGAGGCACATCTCCAACGAGGCAGGATGCCCTTTGGTGGCCAGCGTAAGGGCAGTACACCGACGGAATCACACCGCAGAGCTCCGCCTGTGCAGGGCGCTGCCTCTGCCCGTCATTCAAAAAGTTCTTTGGTGTGGGCCTTTTTTGAGGCTAGTGCATCAGATCGCACAGCTGCTGTTTGCAACATATGTCTCAAGCGTATATCGCGTGGCCAAAACATCAGCCGCTTGGGTACCACATGCCTGACCAGACATATGTTGACCTGCCATGCAGCTCGTTGGCAAGCCTACCTCAAAGACCCACACCAAAGAACAAAGCGGACCTCTCCTTGCACCGCATCAGCTGGGATCTCCAACCCCACTATAACTTCAGTCCTCTCTGAAACATGCACTGAGAGGAATGAAGGTGTAGAATTAGGTGTGTCACAGCCAAGTACTTGCGCCCACTCTGCTAGCAGTACACCGACATCCGATTCTAGCAGGCAAATTTCCCTGCCCCAGCTGCTGGACCGTCGAAAGAAGTTCACTCCCAGCCATCCACATGCCCAGCGGTTGAATGCTAGCTTGGCTAAATTGCTAGCGCTTCAACTGCTGCCTTTTCAGTTGGTAGACTCGGCCCCCTTCCGTGAGTTTGTGCAATGTGCAGTTCCTCAGTGGCAGGTTCCCAAACGCCACTTTTTCTCACGGAAGGCTATTCCGGCTCTCTACCGGCATGTGGAAGGCAATGTCTTGGCCTCGCTGGACAGGGCGGTCAGCGGTAAGGTGCATATTACCGCTGACTCATGGTCCAGCAGGCATGGACAGGGACGTTACCTTTCTTTCACGGCCCATTGGGTCACTCTTTTGGCAGCTGGGAAGGATTCAGGACAAGGTGCAGTAGTGTTGGAGGTTGTCCCACCGCCACGCCTCCAAAATGCTACTACTGGTTGTGACACACCTCTCTCCTCCACCCCCTCCTCTTCTTCTTCCTCCATGGCCTCTTCCTGTGGTTTGTCCTATGAACCAGCGGTGCTCCGTAGCCGTTCACGGGGCTACGCAAGTACGCAGGCAAAAAGATGCCATGCCGTGCTTGCGCTGGTGTGTTTGGGGGACAGAAGCCACACTGGGGCAGAGGTCCTGTCTGCTCTGCAGGGCCAGGCCGAGAGGTGGTTGACGCCACGCCAGCTTAAGCCAGGAATGGTGGTTTGCGACAATGGCACCAACCTCCTCTCCGCCCTCCGACAGGGACAACTGACCCATGTGCCCTGTGTGGCTCACGTCCTTAACCTGGTGGTGCAGCGCTTCTTGGGCAGGTACCCGGGCTTACAGGATGTCCTGAGGCAGGCCAGGAAAGTCTGTGTGCATTTCCGCAGATCTTATAATGCCAGTGCTCGCCTGGCTGAGCTGCAAAAGGAGTTGAACCTGCCCAAGAACCGCCTTATATGTGACATGCCCACCAGGTGGAACTCAACGTTGGCCATGCTGCAGCGGCTGCACACGCAGCAGAGGGCCATCAATGAGTACCTGTGCGACTACGGCACCAGGACAGGGTCAGGGGAGCTTGGTTTTTTTTCTCCACGCCAGTGGGGCATGATCAGGGATGCATGCACTGTCCTGGCACCATTTGAGGAGGCCACGAGGATGGTGAGCAGTGACAGTGCATGCATCAGTGACACTGTACCTCTTGTCCACCTGTTGGAGCACACGCTGCGTGGAATAATGGACAGGGCACTTGAGGCAGAACAGAGGCAGGAAGAGGAGGACTTCCTTGCCTCTCAAGGCCCCCTTTACCCAGACAGTGTTCCTTCTGTCCCACCCATCGCACAGGAAGAGGAGGAGGAGGAGGAGGAGGAGGAGGAGGAGGAGGAGGAGGATTGTGTCAGCATGGAGGTGGAGGCTGGCACTCAGCATCATCAGCAGCAGTCTTTTAGGGATGATTTACAGTCCCAAGAAACCAGTGGACTTGTACGTGGCTGGGAGGAGGTGGCTGCGGATCATGTCGTCCTTAGTGACCCAGAGGACTCCGGAGCGAATGCCTCAGCAAACCTACGCTGCATGGCCTCCCTGATCCTGCAAAGTCTGCGGAAGGATCCTCGTATTCTTCGGATCAAGGAGAGGGACCATTACTGGCTGGCCACTCTCCTTGATCCACGGTACAAGGGTAAGGTTGCGGACCTTATGTTACCGTCGCAGAGGGAGCAGAGGATGAGACAACTCCGGGAGGCCTTGCAGAAAGGTCTGTGCAACGCGTTCCCAGAGACTGGGAGGTTGCAAACTCCTGGTCCTGGACAACGAGTTGCTGAGGCTTCGGCCAGTCAAAGAAGGAGCGGTGGGGAAGGTGGCCGTCTGACCGATGCGTTCAGACAATTCTTTAGTCCGCAGCCCCAAAGTATGATCGGTTCCAGCAACCATCGCCAGCGTCTGATAAACATGGTGCAGGAATATCTAGGGGCAAGGTCAGACTTGGACACCTTCCCCACCGAAAATCCTCTGGCTTACTGGGTCTTGAGGATGGATCACTGGCCAGAGCTTGCACAGTATGCAATTGAGCTACTGGCCTGTCCTGCATCCAGCGTTCTTTCGGAACGCACATTCAGTGCTGCTGGAGGATTTGTCACGGATCACAGGGTGCGCCTGTCCACCGACTCGGTTGATCGACTGACTTTCATCAAGATGAACCAGTCTTGGATCACCACCAGCTACCACACACCTGATGCTGATATAACAGACTAATTGATTTTAACATGTCACATCCCTTCAAGACTGATGCTGATGCTGAGTGCCTGTGCTGTTATGTTGACTGGCTATCCTCCTCCTCCGAGTCCTCAATGATACGATTGATGATGATAGCTTGTAAGATCATTTTTGTTTATGGGTGCCGCCACCAGTGCCTAACGCCCAATTTTTCAGCCCCTGTTTAACAGGGGCGTGTAATTACAATTTTTGAAGCAATACTTTGCAACAGGGCTCATTGCTGTGCTCCAAGTACAGTATCTGTGAGGAGTTGCAGTGTTGTGCCACCAGTGCCTAAGGCCCAATTTTTCAGCCCCTGTTTAACAGGGGCGTGTCATTACAATTTTTGAAGCAATACTTTGCAACAGGGCTCATTGGTGTGCTCCAAGTACAGTATCTGTGAGGAGTTGCAGTGTTGTGCCACCAGTGCCTAAGGCCCAATTTTTCAGCCCCTGTTTAACAGGGGCGTGTCATTACAATTTTTGAAGCAATACTTTGCAACAGGGCTCATTGCTGTGCTCCAAGTACAGTTGCTGTGAGGGGTTGCAGTGTTGTGCCACCAGTGCCTAAGGCCCAATTTTTCAGCCCCTGTTCAACAGGGGCATGTAATTACAATTCTTGATCTAATAATTCACAGCAGGGCCCATTGCTGCACCCACCAAGAGTAACTGTCAGGGCTTACAGTGTTGTGGCACCAGCACCACCATCAAAGGCCCAATTTTTACTACCACTGTTCAACAATTATATGTAATTAAAATTCCTGATATAATAGTTGACAGCAGGGCGTTCCAGCACCAACCAAGAGTAACTGTGAGTGCTTACAGTGTTGTGCCAACACCAACAACTAAGGGGCCTATTTCTGCAGAGTATATACGGCAGGTCCCTACTTTCAAACATCCAACTTACAAACGACTCCTACTTGCAAACGCAAGAAGACAACAGGAAGTGAGAGGAAATCTACCACTAGGAAGGAAAATTCTCTCCTGTAAGAATAAATATGGGAGAAAGGTGTCTCCTCTGTACTGATGCTTTATCAGCAATCCTTGTTTCAAGAAAAACACCACATTTCAAAAACAGTTGTCATTGGGACGGAAAGTGAGGTGAAATGTTCTGAACAGGGGCACAGACAGCAAAACAAATGTTACAGGGGTGATAACCCTTACCTATGTTTTCCAAAAAGTTTAAAAATAGATTTTTGGTCTGGAGCTACACTTCAACAATGTACCTGTTCAAAATTACAAACAGACTCTACATAAGAACAAACCTACAGTCCCTGTCTTGTATGCACCGCCTGTATAGGGCTGTTCAGAGTATATAGGGCCTTTTTTATTTTATGTGCGGGGTTCCCCTTAATATCCATACAAGACCCAAAGGGGCTGGTAATGGGCTGGGGTAGGGGGGGGGTCATGGGGTAGCTATGCCATTTTTCTTAAAGAATTTCATCCATATTACCGGGACCAGACATTACATTAAAGCCGCAAGCAGTTTTAAATGGCTTTTTTTTCCTTTAGAAGTGTCATTTTGTGCAGGGACAGTTCTAAACACGGGAAACACGTGGCACTTCACAGGCATACTTTAGACACCCCCCAGGTACGATATTTAAAGGAATATTTGACTTTTTTTTTTTCACTTTATGCATCATTAAAATGACTGCTCCCGAAAAACGACCGTTTTTAAAACTTCTTTTTGCATTGATACATGTCCCCTGGTGCAGAACCCGGGTTCCCAAACCCTTTTTAGGACAATAACATGCATAATAGTTGTTATAATTAGCACTTTAGAATTCGAACGTTCGCATCCATTGTATTTAATAGGGTTCTAATGTTCGTTCGAACTTTCGGTCCGTTCGCGGGTTCTGGTGCGAACCGAACCCGGGGGTGTTCGGCTCATCACTATTCTGGATCACCCATAGACAATTCTGTGTAACCTTCACTGGGTATGATTTCCTTTTCCCAAAGGAACTCTGGACCGGTGAACCAGTTTGAATTTTTCAATTCTGTTACATTCAGGCCTCTTGAAGCATGATCTGCTGGGTTAGATTCAAGGATCTTGATTACTTCCGCTGAACTTACAGCTGGTAACTCTTGGACAGATATTCGATGACACAATCCTGTCACCTGTCTTGAGTTTGCAATCTGCTGTTTTCCTCCAACAACACCCCATCCTAGATCAGTTTGAACAGCGTAGGGTTCACCCTTTCCTCCTGTGATTACCCTTTGTGGTACCAAAGCTTCGGGACAATCATAACCTATCAACAGTCCAACACCAAACTCCTTCAGCGGGGACATTTCATGAGGTATGACAGATAGGTGCTCCCATTTATTGGCTGTTTCACAGGTAGGTATGCGATCTCGATCTAGAGGTATATCGTCTTTCGTATAAGCTGGAGGTAGATCCAATGTGAGGTTTGAATGAAGTCCTCTAACTCTCAATCCTTTGACCCTTTGACTGTTCACTAATGTGTCTCTACCTGTCATTGTGGTGAGTTTGAGCTTCACTGGTTCTGTAGCCACTTGTAATTTCTTGCAGATTTCTTGATCAATGAAGGTGACATCAACCATTGATGTGCCGTTGCTTTCCCTCACTCTGCAAGAGAATACCGATGCTTTCTTTTCTTCCTCAGCATCTTTAGGTATTGAGGATTTATCCTTTTTTGGACGTTCTTCATGTAGTGGTGTAGGATGGCGTCCTTTGCAAACGCTGCATGTGGCCCTTTTCTTACACTCCTTAGTAATATGGCCTTTCCTTAGGCACCCGAAACACAGTTGGTTAACAAGTACAAACTTTTTCTTTTCATTTGGGGATTTCTCCTTCAATTGCTGGCACTTGTGTATAGAGTGGTTCTCGCCACAGAACATACACTTAAAAGTAGTCTGAGGATTTGTCGGTTCTGTCTCTCTACTGATCCCAGTAGTAACTTTGAACTTGCTCTCGTAGGTATCTATACCTTTCTCTGTTGTGTCGGTTGCAAAGCTAGTTGCTCTTGCACGTCTTATATCTCTCGCCGGCCTTTCTTCTAAAGGACTTTAAGGCGTAAGATCCTGTTACTGGATTACATACTATTCGTGCTTCCTTATTAACAAACTCAGAGAACTTTTAAAAACTTGGGAAGTCCTTACTTAGATCTAACTGGTCAGGCACATAGCGATTCCATCTAGAAGCCACTTCTTCAGGTAGCTTAGCTAGCATCCTGTGGTTTTCTAGATAGTCGTTCAGTACTTCTAGTCCTCGTACATGTGGGATGGCATTGCTGCATGCTTGCAGGAAGTCACCAAACTCTTGGAGTTTGAAGTGTTCTTTTGGACCTATTTTAGGCCAGTTATTCAATTTCTCCCTAAAGGCTCTTTGTACTAAGAAAGGATGACCATATCTTGCGTTTAACTTTTCCCAAGCTTGCTTGTAGGCTTCTTCATCTGTTCTATAGAAGTTACCTTCAAGAACTTTCTTTGCATCTCCACCAACATATTTCTGAAGGTAGAATAACTTGTCAACTGGCCTGGAGCAATGATGCTCAATGATCATTTCAAAACTTGCCTTCCACTCTATGAACTTCAGTATGTCTCCTGAAAATACAGTAGGTTCTGGAACGGGAAGTCTTGCTGGGACTGTTCTCTGTCGTCTTGCTCGGACAATAGTCGCAACATTCTCCTGATTATTGCAGTGACATCTAGGAACAGAATTATCCTGTTTTATTTTTTCACTTAGTTCTGAATTGGGTGAGTCTCTCTTTTCGTCTTTCTGAGCAGGGATGTAAGGGCAATGACTTTTTGCTTCATTACATACTGGAGATTTCCTTCCATTCTCCTGGGCGTATGAAAGGAAGTAGGAGTCTGCATCTTCACTTAGTACAGATTTGGACTTATGATTACTATTCATGTCCTCTTCGTGTACTCTTAAGCCCCGTACACACGATCGGATAACCTATGGATTTTCGTCCGATGGATTTGTCCATCGGAAATCCAATGAAACTGTTTTTCATCAGTCTTGGCCACACACCATCAGTCAAAAAACCGACCGTTCCAAACGCGGTGACGTAAAACACTCCGATGAGCCGAGAAAAATGAAGTTTAATGCTTCTGAGCATGCGTCGACTTGATTCTAAGCATGCGTGGGTTTTTTAACCGATGGACTTGCCCATAGACGATCGGAAATTCCCATTGGTTTTTTATCCATCGGAAAATTTTAAAACAAGTTAGAAGGCGGGGCGCAGGCCCGCCTGAATTTGTAGGAGGGGCCTCGCCTTTTTAAGCCAGCCTCGGCCCCTCCTTCCCTCTGTCGGATCATTTCGTTGGGGCTGCGCCTTTCAGACTTGACCCGCTCGCGTCATTTCCGGTGCGCCGTCCGCACCATTTCCGGGGTCATCGCGGCGATCATCTCAACAATCGGCAGCGTGTCGTAAGCTTCTCCTGCTGCAGCGCAGGTTCAGGTATCGGGGTCGGGGATCAGTATACCGCCGCTCGCTGTGCGGCAGGGAGGGGGTACATGGCGGGAGGGGGGCCCCACTTATCTGCTACTTGTTTACCTTACTTCAGCATTTTTGGGGTATCTCATGGTTATCAGCACAACCACACGTTTCTGTCCCAGGGTCACTCTGCATTTCTATGGTAATAGTTAACTACCTTAAGGGCAACCATACGGGGGGATCCCTTTGTAGGGGGGGTCCTTGCGGTAGCAGTATGGTTGTGGCTGTGTCAACTCCCAGTGGTCGATTACATTATTATACTAGTTGTATCTGATGGCTTCACTATACCTAGCAATGTAAGGGTTAAGCCTCTTCGCAGCATTGTCACTTATAGTATGCTTACATATATCCAGATAGAGTGGAGGAAGACCGCAGTGGGAATTTTTTTTTTTTTTTTTGGGTTTTTTAGGCTGGTTACACGTTGGGCTAGGAAAGCCAAAGACCATTTGTGTAAGTGACATTTAAGCAGTGGTTAGTAGCTTTGGTATCTCAGGGTAAGTTGATCCGCCATCCTCTGGTCCCGGACGCAGACGTACGTGTGGTTGGGGATTTGGGGTTTTCATGATAGACATCATCTGATGTGGTTTCTCATATGGTTTTACTACTCTGTCCGTTACTTTTCTTATGTCATGTTTGTTTTTCGTTATTCGCAGGAACTGGTTGCTAGGTGTTTTCAGTTAATTCAAGTGGCCCGACAAGTGCCTGCGGTTCCCGTTTTGGTATTTCATCTCTCGTCTCATTTTGAGGTTTTGGGGTCCTTTCTCAGGGGGTAATTTTTTTCATGTTTTTTTTTTTTTCCTCTGGAGCTGGTTGGTGTGTATAGGTGGGCGTGTGTTGTCAGGTTCTTTCTATTCAGCAAACGCAGTAAGTGCCGCCTCCCCTCTTTAACGCTGGTTGGGTCACTCACAAGTTGCACCTCCAGACGTTAAGTCACGTGCCGTATGGCTACAAACGCACCCCCCTTTTTTCCCGGGGGTCATCACCTAGCAGGCTGGGCGGCCAGGTTGTAGGACGGGGCTGGGGGGGGGGGGGGGGCGGTGGGGCGGTTTCTTCTCACACTCAGCGGAGGGGTATCCTCGTGATCACTTGTGCTCTTGGGGATAGAAGTTGGGGGGAGGGAGCAGTTGAGTGGGATTAAGGGGATGTTGGGTTTCTGTTCACCATGTTCGGGTTGCTGTCAGGTCACGCCTATCTTTTTACGGGTTGGGGAGTTTCTTCCAGGGGGCTTCAGGGCTCCCCTCGGCAGGTTATTAGTTCACGATTTTGTTTTCAGGGTATGGTACTCCTTCACCTGGGAGGTCCACGGTGGTCAGTCTCTCAGGGGTGGGTTGCTGGTGGTTCACGGCCATGGGCATTTCATCAGGAACCTTTTCGTTATGTTCTCAGGGGATTTTTCTACTTTCCAATTTCAGCGTGTCAGGTATGTATTGGGTTTCGTTCCTCACTGAATATTTTTAGTTCATGTGGTGGCAGGTTCACCATGTCTTTCACCTTCATTTCATTACCTATCACGTTTATAGGTATGTTCGGATTGAGATGTTCGTTTTTAATTGACTTGTACGTTAGCAAGTCCGCTCATCCGTTGCTCTTCATTTCATTTCACGATCCTTTGTT
Source organism: Rana muscosa (assembly GCA_029206835.1). Classification (NCBI taxonomy): domain Eukaryota; kingdom Metazoa; phylum Chordata; class Amphibia; order Anura; family Ranidae; genus Rana; species Rana muscosa. The sequence continues at coordinate 1,139,390,280 of CM055116.1, read as the reverse complement.
TCACCTGACACGTTTTCAGGTGTTAGGGGCCTGAGTATACGTTGTTAATTACCTGTCACACCGCAGGTGGCTCGGCTTCTCTTGCTGTTATGTTTAGTCTTTCACATGGACGTCTTGTACCACTTGCACCACAACGGGGGGGGGGGGGTTCAGTTAGTCACTCACTCTTTTCAATGTCACAATCTATCACGGGTTCGGTACGGATATTTTGGGCTAAACCTTCTCCCCCCTCCTTTTGTTATGTCTCAGGCGGCGGAAATCGATGATGGTTCACTTGTCCCTCCTTCCCAGGCTGGAGATTCTGAACTCGGCAGCATGCCGTCCCTGAGGTCCTGGACGGAACCTAGACTTGTGGCTGAGCTCCAGCGGAGGGGTATCGCTTATTCAGCTTCGGCCCGCAAGGCGGAACTTTTCAGACTTTTATTTCCTAGTGCGTCAGGCTCCGCCCCTGAGCAGGTTACCCTGCGTTCGCTTGGGGACTCTCTTACGCTCATCCATTCTTCCCTGGGGGTTTTAGCTACTACTGTTCAAGATCTACGTACTAGGATAGAGCTCCTGGAAAGCCCTCCTTGCTTGACGTCAGTGGCGTCTGACGTTCCTGGTCCATCAGCAGCCCCTGTGTTACCCTGGATCTCGTCGGCCGTGCCTGCTGTTCCCGGCCCTTCAGCAGTTCCTGTGTTACCATTGGTCCCGGTTGCCATAGGTAAGGCCGCGAGTTCTTTGGCGGTCACTCCTGCCCATTTTGTCCCGGCTAACATTAAGAAAGACATTTTGGATGGCAAAGATGTCAATCTAGCTTCCCTCTTGATCGCCGCCCATGACATGGCCGATAATAGGGCATATGCTTGTGGAGATGTCTCGGTGGTGGTCAAGACCAGGGACCATAGGCTGAGTCGTAAGCTCTCCATTCCCGAGTTTGTGCTGGCTTTTAGCATTTTTAGGGATGTGGTCTGCTCGGTTAGTCCTCAGAGGAGGGAGGAGCTTGACCTATATCTATATGCTGTGGTTGAGCTGGGCCAGAAATATGGTGGTTCGGCTTTCTATGACTACCATCGGTCTTTTTCTGCCAAGGCAGCGGCTGTTTTTATCCAGCATCAGGTAGTGACTGATTGGAGTGTGGTAGACACCGAACTTTTTTGTCGCCATTTTGCAGGGTTAAGATCTCCTGTCTGCTCTATGTGCCAGTCGTCTTCACATACCTCCTACTGGTGCCCTCTCGTGGGACCCGCTGCTGTGCCTGTTACCTCCAGAGTGCCCCCAGTTTGTTGCCAGCCCCTGGCCCTTCCTCCTCTTTTGACAAACTCGGTCGACCAATCCATTTCTTGGGCAAATCTCAGATTTGCAACAATTTCAATCAGGGGTCTTGCAATTATAGTCAGTGTCGCTTATTACATGTCTGTGCTACCTGTTACAGGGCTCATCCCAAATCTTTGTGTTAGCTCAAGATGGGTAAGTCCTCATGACTGAGCCGGATCAACGTGGCCTTCTTGAAGTCCTGTTTGGCTGCCCATCCGTCCCTTTCGCTGTGCCAGTTCTTGGTGGGGGGTTTTAGTCAAGGTTCCACACGGGTTTCATTACCTTGCCCCAGGGGACCTTTGAATGTAAGAATCTGTTATCCACAGGCGCAGACATGGAGACGGTGGATGGGTTACTTCAAACAGAGCTGGATAAAGGTTTCATCATAGGGCCTTTTTCTACCCCACCATTTCATATCTGGAGGGTCAACCCTCTTGGCCTAGTAAGAGGCAAATTTTCAAATAAACCACGTTTGATTTACGATTTGTCAGCTCCTCATTGCTCTCACGTACCCAGCTTGAATTCTTTGATACCAGCAGAAGAATTTCCACTCAAGTACGCGTCTGTAGATAGTTACATAGTTACATAGTTAGTCAGGTTGAAAAAAGACACAAGTCCATCCAGTTCAACCGTAAAAAATAAAAATAAAAAAATAAAAATAAACATATATCGTACACTCCCATATACCCAATTCTATACCCACAGTTGATCCAGAGGAAGGCAAAAAAACCCAGAAGAGCATTATCCAATTTGCTACAGCAGGGGAAAAAATTCCTTCCTGATCCCCCGAGAGGCAATCGGATATTCCCTGGATCAACTTTACCTATAAATGTCAGTACCCAGTTATATTATGTACATTTAAGAAAGAATCCAGGCCCTTCTTAAAGCAATCTACTGAGCTGGCCAGAACCACCTCTGCAGGGAGTCTATTCCACATTTTCACAGCTCTTACTGTGAAAAAACCTTTCCGTATTTGGAGGTGAAATCTCTTTTCCTCTAGACGCAAAGAGTGCCCCCTTGTCCTTTGTGTTGACCGTAAAGTGAATAACTGAACACCAAGTTCACTATATGGACCCCTTATATATTTGTACATGTTGATCATATCCCCCCTTAATCTCCTCTTCTCAAGAGAGAATAAATTCAGTTCCTCTAATCTCTCCTCATAGCTGAGCTCCTCCATGCCTCTTATCAGTTTGGTTGCCCTTCTCTGCACTTTCTCCAGTTCCCCAATATCCTTTTTGAGAACTGGGGCCCAAAACTGAACTGCATATTCCAGATGAGGTCTTACTAATGATTTGAACAGGGGCAAAATGATATCTCTCTCTCTGGAGACCATACCTCTCTTAATACAAGAAAGGACTTTGCTCGCTTTGGAAACCGCAGCTTGGCATTGCATGCCATTATTGAGCTTATGATCTACCAAAACCCCCAGATCCTTCTCCACTACGGATCCCCCCAGTTGTACTCCCCCTAGTATGTATGATGCATTCATATTATTAGCCCCCAAGTGCATAACTTTACATTTATCAACATTAAACCTCATCTGCCACATAGTCGCCCAATTAGACAGAGCATTGAGGTCGGCTTGTAAATTGGCGACATCCTGAAAGGACGTTATTCCACTGCATAGCTTGGTGTCATCTGCAAAGACAGAAATGTTACTTTTGATCTCAGACCCAATATCATTTATAAACATATTAAAAAGTAAGGGTCCCAGCACTGAACCTTGGGGTACACCACTGATAACCTTGGACCATTCAGAGTAAGAATCATTAACCACTACTCTCTGAATTCTGTCTTTTAGCCAGTTTTCTATCCATTTACAAACTGATATTTCCAATCCTGTAGACTTTACCTTACACATGAGCCGTGTGTGGGGAACTGTATCGAACGCTTTTGCAAAATCCAAGTATACCACGTCCACTGCCACCCCTCTGTCCAAGGTCTTACTTACCTCTTCATAAAAAGAAATCAGGTTTGTTTGACAACTTCTGTCTTTCATGAATCCATGCTGTCTGTTGCTTAAATAGTTTTTTTCCAGCAAGAACTCATCTATGTGGTCTTTTATTAATCTCTCCAGTATTTTCCCAACTATAGAAGTTAAACTAACAGGTCTATAGTTACTTGGTAAACACTTAATTCCCTTTTTAAATATAGGCACCACATTGGCCCTGCGCCAATCCAGTGGTACTATTCCTGTCATTAATGAGTCCCTAAAAATTAAATACAATGGCTTTGAAATTACAGAGCTCAATTCTTTTAGGATCCGTGGGTGTATGCCATCTGGTCCAGGTGCTTTATCCACCTTTATTCCATCTAAATATTTCTGGACCATATCACTTTTGAGCCATTGTGGATTTGGGGCTGTGTCACTACCACCCCCATTTTGGACATGAGCTCCCCCATGCTCCTTTGTATACACAGAACTGAAGAAAGTATTTAATAAATTAGCCTTCTCTTTGTCCCCAGTCACCCACTCTAGATTATTTTGTAAAGGGCCTACATGCTCAGACTTGACCTTTTTACTATTAATATATTTGAAGAATTTTTTGGGGTTTGTCCTACTATCTTTTGCAATCTGTCGTTCGTTTTGAATTTTTGCATCCTTGATTTCCTTTTTACATATCCTGTTATATTCTTTGTAACATTTAAATGACACTAGTGTTCCCTCATTTTTATATTTTTTAAAAGCTCTTTTCTTATAGTTTATAGCTTTTTTAACTTTGTCAGTGAGCCACATAGGTTTTATTTTTAGCCTTTTAAACTTATTGCCCATGGGAATATACTTTGCAGTGAGTTCCCAAACAGTCTTTTTGAAGAATTCCCATTTCTGTTCTGTGCCCATTGATGCCAATATTCCTTCCCAGTCTAAGTCCTGGAGAGCAGCACTCATCCTTGGAAAATTTGCTCTCTTGAAATTAAGTGGTTTTTTTCAGGCTATCCAGTGTATTATCAGCATAGGAAGGAATGCTTGGTTGTCCAAGGCCGATATTTTGGATGCTTTCAAACTCCTTCCTATTCTGCCTTCTCTATGACAGTGGCATGGTGTTAAGTGGAGGGGGAAATACTTTTTCGCTACCAATCTCACCTTCGGTTCTAGGAGCAGTCCTTGGCTCTTCAATGTATTTGCGGACGCTCTACAGTGGATCCTCTCTCATAAGGTACACTGTCAGGAGGTTATACATTATCTAGATGACTTCCTCCTGATCGAGGGGTCAGGTTGTGCCCCTTCTGACCTCCAGGGGCTGGTGGCTGTGTTCTCCGCTCTTAATGTCCCGTTGGCAAGCAAGAAGATGGAGGGCCCAGCCACCTCCTTGACCTTTTTGGGAATCACGCTGGATTCTAGATCCATGCAGGCAAGTCTGCCGGCAGATAAGTTGGTCAGGATCAGGGATCAGATTCATGGGTTCTTGGTGTCACCTCTAGGAAGGATCTACAGTCACTGCTGGGGATGTTGAACTTTGCCATGAGGATTATTCCTCAGGGCAGATCTTTTATCTCCCGGTTGCTGACGTTGCTTCCCGGAGCCCCTGATTCGGATTCCGTGGTCCTTTTAGACACAGCGGCCTTGGCTGACCTACGGATGTGGGATCAGTTTCTCCAGGATTGGAACGGCGTGTCCATGTTCATCCCTGCGGTCTCGGAGGCTTCTTTTCAGGTCACCACTGACGCTGCCACCTCTGGGGGGTTCGCGGCTATTTTCAGCACTCATTGGCTGGCGGGCCTTGGCCGGACGAATGTCGTGCAATTCCGGGGTTTGCCCGGACATCGGCCTTGTTTGAGGTCTATCCCATAGTGGCGGCAGCGCAGGTTTGGGGGCACCTGTGGTCAGGTAATTCTGTTGTTTTTTTCACAGACAATCAGGCTATTGCGGAGGTTATCAATAAGGGGAGGTCCGGGTCATTACACATTATGGCGTTCGTACGTAGGTTGATCTGGTTGTCCTTGCAGTTTAGTTTCCACATCCATTGCAGGTTCATTAGTGGGGTTCAGAATTCAGCGGCGGACGCCTTGTCACGTTTTGATATATCTTCCTTTTATCAGCAGGTCCCGGACGCAGACGTATGTGCCACCCCGTCCCCGCATTTTTCACTGTTGAGGATGGACTGAACATGCACTGGGCAGGGGCTTTGGGGCTGATCAATAGCTCTTTGGCCGTCAACACTAGGAAGGCGTACAGTACGGCCTGGAGAACGTTCCAGGCCTTCCTCTCCCAATATCCTAGATCGGATTGTTACGAAATCCGGTATCTCCTGTCTTTTATTGCGTATTGCCATCTCCAGTTGAAGTTGACCCATAGTACCATTAAGGGGTATTTAGAGGGGATCCAACACTTCTTATCTCTCCTTCACCCAGGTAGGCAATCTTTGTTCGTGGCTCATTCAGTCAAGGCTATTCTCAAGGGTATACAGAAGAGTGGTCCACCGTGCCCCGCTAGCAGGTTACCTGTTACAGGACACATATTCCGGGCCATGTCGGACATGTTGTCCAGGGCGCCGTTTGGGCAACGGACTAGCCTGGTACTGAAGGCGGCCATCTATCTGGCCTTTTACGGCTTTCTCAGGCCGGGGGAGTTCGCTCGTACAGGAGTTAATTCTCGTTCACTGTCCATCAGCCAGTTAGTCAGGGGCCCTGATTGTTACGTGTTGCATCTTCAGGCATGCAAAACGCAGCAAACTGGGCCTGGTACCGATGTCAGGTATTTTAAGGTTGAGACTGGTTGGTGCCCAGTGTCGGTGCTGGATCTACTCATGACTCAATTAACGGGTGTTCCCAGGGATAGTCCTCTTTTGCCAATTAATGGGGCCCCGCTCACCTCAACGGTTTTCATAAGGTATTGCCGCACTCTCTTGGGGAGGCTGGGTTTGAATCCTATGTCCTACTCGGGACATTCATTCAGAATAGGGGCCGCTTCGGCGGCCTCGCGCCAGGGTGTCCCGGTACACGTTATTAAAAGATTAGGTAGGTGGAGGTCTTCTTGCTACTCCAGGTACATCCCGGAGCCACTTGTTGAAATGTCACAGGCCTTTGTTCATTTGGTTGACTAAACTGTGTTTTTAATATTCTTCCTAAGTGTCTTTGTTTTTTGCCCCCTTTTAGGCATACTGACCTTATGACCACGGCACACCCCAGGTCATCCTTTCAGTTCCCCCTGTTCTTTCTCCCAAGTTCCACACAGAGGCGCTGCGTACAAGTTAGAAGGCGGGGCGCAGGCCCGCCTGAATTTGTAGGACGGGCCTCGCCTTTTTAAGCCAGCCTCGGCCCCTCCTTCCCTCTGTCGGATCATTTCGTTGTCCCTCCCTCCCTTCCCCTTTTTTTTCATTACTTTACTTTTCTTTTCTCTTTTTGAGTATGCCCCCTTTTAGGCATACTGACCTTATGACCACGGCACACCCCAGGTCATCCTTTCAGTTTTCCCCTGTTCTTTCCCCCAAGTTCCACACAGAGGCGCTGAGTACAAGTTCTATTTTTTACAACCGATGGAAAAAAGACCGATGGGTACCATACACGATCGGTTGGTCTGATGAAAACCATCCATCGGACGGTTTTCATCAGTCAAACCGATCGTGTGTACGGGGCTTTAGTCTGGCTTCTATAATCTTGACTTCCTTCAGCCTTTCCATCTCTGCTACTCGTAGACGCTGCACCTCGATTGCAGATTCCATCTCAATTTCTGCTCTCTTGACAGCAAGTTGTTTGACAAGTTCCTTTCTTTTGGCTATTAAAGTACTTGAGGACTCTGATATGTTACTGGCACTTCTGCTAGTGGAAGAAGTCCTACTTGTGATTGTGGTTCCTCCTAAGGACCTAGCATAGTCTCTCATAAAAAGCTCATTCATTCTCTTTCTTGCCTTAACTTTATCATAGTTAGCTTCAGATGTTAGTTCTCTCATGAGCTTTACTAAACCTTTAGTGACTTCAGTACATGTGTCCATGTTCCTTACAATATCCTGGGGAGGTGTTGTAGAAGACCGCAGGTTGACATATGCTGCCATAAGCTCTGCTTCAGATTCTTCTATCGTCTCTATCATATCACTCAAGTTTCCTTTTATACTTTCTTGCTTTAGCTTTCTACGAACATCTTTAATGTAGGATTTCCACTTATCATACATTCTGGTGAACTTTTTTCCTTTCAATACTGCTTCTTGCTCCAAATTTTTAGGGCTGGTTTTCTGATACGTTCTGAACGTCTTAGTTCATCTGTTTGGGATATATTTGTTGAGGGCAAGACTAATGCTGCATCAGACTCTTCTACCTCAGACAGGTTCATTTGCTCTTCACCTTCTATCTTATCTATCTTTGTATCCTCAAACAGTGGCATAGAAATACTAGGCTTAGACATTTTTCTTTAAGTGCTATAGCAATTAATACGAATATTAAGAAGACTTTCACTTTAAATGCAATAGCAATAGGTGCAGGCAGTAAAAATGACTTTCACTTTAAAATACTTTAGAGTTCGTGTACTACAACTGTCCCTTGTTCTTTACTTACAGTCCTTTTACTCCTGAATAGAGATGGCCTTGCGGTTCGCGGCAAATTTTGCGCATTCGCGGTACCGGCGGACATATGGCGCTATTCGCGGCCGGTTCGCGGCCACCATATTCTGAATCTTTTACATTGTGGAACTTTGACCTATGACACATCCATCATGTGGTACAGGACAGCCAATGAGACATTTCAGCAGATGGACATACCCCCTACCTTATAAATAGACCTGATCTGGCTGCCATTTTACATTCTGTTATTTGTCAGCGTAGGGACAGGTTGCTGTGTGGAGCAGGGACAGACTGTAATCCTAGCTATTAGGTCCACAAAAGTCCTTTTAAGGACTGGTATAGGTGTACAATTGTTTTGTGTGCAGTGTATAGGGGTGTAATACACTTTTAGTTCATTTCAATTGTGCAGCATTGGGACTGCAGTGCTGAGCGGTTCTGCAGCTGTCTTTAGTCAGTGTAGGAAGGTTGCTGTGTGTGTACTAGCAGGGACAGACTCTACTAAAACAAAAGTCCTTCTAAGGACTGGTATAGGTGTACAGTCCACAAAAGTCCTTTTACGGACTGGTATAGGTGTACTATTTTGTGTGCAGTAAATAGGGGTGTACTACACGCATAAAATACTCTAGGAAGAATAGTATAGTGCATTTCTACTGTGCAGCTTCTGATCGGTTCTGCTGCAGCTCTTTTCTCAGTTTAGGTAGAAATTGCCGCTGTGTGTCGCAGGCACAGACTAGCGACTAAAATCGATAACCAATAAAGCTCCACAAAAGTTAATTTTAAGGACTGGTATAGGTGTACTATTTGGTGTGCAGTATAGTAGGATTTTTAAAACAGCTTACCTGTAAAATCCTTTTCTTGGAGTACATCACGGGACACAGAGCGGCATAGTCATTACTATGTGGGTTATATAGAATTACCTTCAGGTGCTGGCACTGGCAACTTCCAAAACAGGAAGTACCCTCCCCTATATAAGCCCCTCCCATCCGGGAGCACCTCAGTTTTGTAGCAAAGCAATACGTGTCCCCAAAAGAGGGGTGGGAGCTCTGTGTCCCGTGATGTACTCCAAGAAAAGGATTTTACAGGTAAGCTGTTTTAAAAATCCTACTTTCTTGTTCATACATCACGGGACACAGAGCGGCATAGTCATTACTATGTGGGACGTCCCAAAGCAATGCCAAATGGGGGGGGGGGGGATACACCATACATAAGCTGGGCGCCATCAGGCATGAGGATCTTTTGCGGCCTGCAACACACTGCGCCCAAAGGCGGCATCCTCCTGACTTCTAACGTCCACCTGGTAGAACCTAGTAAACGTGTGTACTGAAGACCATGTTGCGGCCTTACAAATTTGAGCCAGGGAGGCCTGGTGATGCACTGCCCATGAAGTTCCAACTGCTCTCGTGGAGTGCGCCCTAACTTTGGACGGAGGCGGTCTCCTTCTCAAGCCATAGGCTTGTATTATGACCTGTCGAATCCACTTGGCTAAAGTAGATTTTGATGCTGCCTGACCCTTTCTGGGGCCTTCCGGCAGACCACACAAAAATTCCGTTCTACGAATCTGAGCAGTGGCTTTTAGATAAGCTTTAACTGCTCTTACTACATCCAAAGAATGCAATAACTTTTCCTCTACCGAGCTTGGTTTGGGGAAAAAAGGAAGAACCACATCCTGGTTCAAGTGAAACCTCGATACCACCTTAGGAAGAAAGGCTGGGTGAGGACGTAACACTACTCTGTCCTCATGAATAACCAGATATGGCTCTTTACAGGACATGGCGGCTAATTCCGACACTCTTCTAGCCGAGCATATGGCTACTAAAAATATCAATTTTCTGGTGAGTAGAACCAAGGAAATGTGCCGCAAAGGTTCAAATGGCTGCTTCTGCAGAACCGACAGAACCAAATTTAGATCCCATGGGCATATGGGAGCTTTAATCGGTGGAATAATACGAGTCACCCCTTGCATAAAGGATTTGACAAGTGAATGCATAGCCAGGGGCCTTTGAAATAGTATTGATAAGGCCGAAACCTGACCCCTGATAGTACTTAAGGCAAACTTCCTGTCTACAGCCCACTGTAGGAAGTCCAGAATTCTGCCTATAACGTACTTACGTGGATGCCATTTTCTGGCCTCGCACCAAGTGATGTACGCCTTCCAAACTCTATAGTAGATCTGCCTGGATACAGGCTTCCTGGCATTGATTATAGTTGATACCACAGAGTTAGAGAGACCTCTCTTCTTTTAGGATGTGGGATTCAATAGCCAGGCCGTTAAACTTAGAGTTATTAAGGAAGGGTGGTATATCGGTCCTTGCGAAAGCAGGTCCGGACGACGTGGAAGGGTCCAAGGACTCCCCACAGACATTTTGATGATCTCTGCGTACCAGGCCCTTCGGGGCCACGCTGGAGCCACCAGGATCACCGGCTTCTTTTCCAACCTGACTCTGCGAAGGAGTCGAGGCAACAATTGTAGCGGAGGGAATGCATATATCAGTCTGAACTGATCCCAAGGGAACACCAGAGCATCCGAGCCGCAAGCGAGGGGATCCCTTGTCCGGGAGACAAATCTGTCCACCTTTGCGTTGAATCTGGATGCTAGCAGATCTACATCCGGTGTTCCCCACCGCTGACATATTGCTCGGAAGACCTCGGGATGAAGGGACCATTCCCCTGGGCATAACTGTTGGCGACTCAGAAAGTCCGCCTTCCAATTCTCCACCCCTGGAATGAAGACAGCTGATATACATGGGACATGCTTTTCTGCCCATTCCAGGATGTGACTTACTTCCCTCTGGGCTGCACGACTCCTGGTGCCTCCCTGATGATTGATATATGCCACTGCTGTGGCATTGTCTGATTGAATTCTGACAGGGGACCCTTGGAGTCTGGATGTCCAGGCTACTAGGGCATACCGGGCTGCTCGTATCTCTAAGAGATTGATGGGCAGGGTTTTTACTACATTTGACCATCTGCCCTGGAGAGACCATTGCTCCAGTACTGCCCCCCAGCCTATAAGGCTGGCATCTGTAGTGACCAGCTTCCAGGATATCGGACTGAAGGGTTTTCCCTTCTGGAGATTCTGGGGGATCAACCACCAGCAGAGACTCTTCCGAACGGAAGGGGACAAAGCCATCGGGAAGTCTAGAGCCTGAATTTTTCCGTTCCAGGCTGACAATATGGCCCTCTGTAAATTCCTTGAGTGGAATTGGGCGTATGGCACAGCTTCAAATGATGCTACCCTCTTTCCTAGCAGCCTCATGCACAGGCGTATGGACGGCTGTCTTTTTGCACAAAGCAGACGGACCAAGGCCCTCAAAGAGGATACCTTGTCTAGAGGTAAGAAAATCTTCCTCTGGTCTGAATCCAGCCGTAGCCCTAGATATACCAGGTTTTTCACTGGCTGTAGGGCTGACTTGTCCAGGTTGATGACCCAACCGTGAGATTCTAGATACTTGATTGTATCGACAATTACCACTTCTAGCTTGGCAACTGAGTGGTCCATCAACAACAGGTCGTCTAGGTATGCCATTATCGTTACACCTCGTGTTCTTAGATCGGCCAACAGTGGGGCCAGAATTTTTGTGAACACTCGTGGTGCTGTGGCCAGACCGAATGGTAAGGCTCTGAACTGAAAATGGCGCCCTTCTACTGCAAAGCGTAGAAATTTTTGATGACCTGGAAAGATGGGAACATGCAAGTAAGCATCTTTGATGTCGATCGAGGCTAACCATTCCTCCCCCTGTAGGGCAGCGGTGACCGATCGGATCGACTCCATCCGGAAAGACCGGACGTTTAGAAATGTGTTTAGACTCTTTAGGTCCAATATGGGTCTTATGTCCCCGTTTGGTTTCGGGACTGTGAAAAGGTTTGGAGTAGAAACCCAACCCCCACTCTTCCATAGGAACCTCCATAATTACTCCCTGGAGCAATAGTTGTTCTAACGCCAATAGGAGAGACCCTCTTTTCAGAGGGTCTCTTGGCATGCCTGACCACGTAAAATGGGAAGGAGGAGACTCTTTTAACTCCAACTTGTATCCCAGAGTTACTGCGGAGAGCACCCATCCGTCTTTGATCGTCTCCCGCCAGGTCTCTGTGAACAACTGAAGTCTTCCCCCCACCCGTTTGAGTGGGGGCAGCCCTTCATAGGCTTGACTTGGAGGCTGGTTTAGTACCTCTTCGGATCCAGGGTTCTTTATTACCCTGTGACTGTCCCTGATTTTTACCTCCTGAGTTTGACCGAGGAGGCCGTCGGAACTGCTTAGTAGCAGACGTCCCAGGGATAGGAGAGGTAGCCCTCTTAAAAGATGGACCCCTAGACCTCTTTTTAATTGGTAAGAGAGTACTTTTACCACTGGAAATCTTCTCCATGAAATGGGAAGCTAACTAAGAGCTTCTTACAGGGAGCTTCAGCAGACCAGTTCTTGAGCCACAGAAGCCTACGCATATGTACCAAAGACAGCGTGAGGCGGGAGGCCTGATGGATAGAATCCTTGATGGCGTCAACCGCAAAGCATAATGCTCTAGGCAGATTAGCCAGAGCCTGGGCCTGCTGGTCTGGCAAATCCCTCAGGACCATTTTCATTTGATCCTTTAAAGCTTGGCAGACCCCAATAGCTGCCACTGCTGGCTGTGTAACAGCCCCTGCTGTGGAAAAAGCAGATTTTAATAAAGACTCCAATTTTTTATCTACTGGATCTTTGAACATTTGAACATTATCTACTGGACATGTCAGTGATTTGTTCACAGAAGAAATGGCTGCGTCCACCGTAGGAACATTCCATCTCTGGGTGAATTTTTCCTCCATGGGATAGATCACCTGAAATTTCTTAGGTGGAACAAATAGTTTATCAGGATGTTCCCAGTCCTGGTATATAAGTCCTTCCAATAATGGATGAATTGGAAAGGAGCAATTAATCTGGGGAGCTTTTAGTGACCCCAATGAGGAGACAGCAGTAGTTGATGGTTCAACAAGAGGCATTTTAAATGCAGATCGAACCATGTCAGTTAGGGTCTGGACCCACAATCTTTCAGTCTGTGATGCTGAAAATGGTTCATCTACTGTAGATTCCTCAAAAACAGAGTTAACCTCCTCCTGATCCCCTTCAGGTAGGTCAGTCCCTTCCTGGGACTGTTGCTTTGCCAACAGGCACTCTAATGGAGGGGATGGAGATCTGGCACGCTTTCTTTCCTGTAGAGAAGAAGCGATCAATGCTGCCACAATCCCTCCAGAGTTGAGGCAAAAACCTCCTCTGTTATATATGCAGGAGCAGGTGAACTGAGGACAGCCGCAGTACCTGGCACTCCCGGGGGTTCCTTATGGGTATTAACCTCTGATTTCTCAGGGGAGGAAGGTGCAGACTACTGCTCCAGATCCTCAGAGCCCGATGGAGACCCCCTACACTTCCTGAGAGGTATATCTCAGAGTTTTTTTAGGCGGCATATTCCTTAGTTCAAAGCTGAGGTATTCCAGCCGCAATACACCCCTTTACTGAAATAGTCTAATGCAATTTGCTGCTATGTACATCAGTGGGTGTCTACTAATGCGTCTTTCTGGGGATGCCTGTATCAACCGCCCGCTGTAAGCCCCTATACCATGCTACCAGCTCCTTTTCATGCTCTGTGTCCATAGCAAGCAGCGTGGACTGAGTCCTTTTATCTTGCTGGGACGCCCGCACATGCGCAGAAGCGCTGGGCGCACAGAGCGCGTCATCCGTCAGGCTCCGCCCCCTTTTTTGAAGCTAAATCTATAAAAAGAAAGTGTGTGTGCGCGCGTGCACGTGTGCGCTCTTGTCGCCATGTAGGGAGAGGAGCCAGGGTCCCTGTTTCACCAGGACTCGGGGATGGAAGGAAACTACTTGGCAGCATGACAGAGGAATGCAGCTTCCCTGATAGAGAGCTCACTCATCTGCCTGGACTTTCACCATGGAAGGAATAGTCCCAAGAAAAAAAGACGTTCCACAGCGGCCTCTAGTGGACAAACACAGGTACCGCACTTTTGTCTTTTTTTTTTTTTTTTTAAAACCTCCTTTATGAAAAACATTTCTAGGTTTACAGTTTTTAAAACTTCCTTTATGAAAAGACATTTCTAGGATTTCTTAGGCATATACAGCTATTAGCGGGAATACCTTTAGGTAACAGGCAGAAAGACATATTAGGCTTGGGGGTCCCCTCAATAGAACCAAGTTCCTGAGGGGCCCCCACTTACCTTTTCCCCGCCGCAGGACTTTGTTTGGTCCACAGAAGCCCAAACTTCACCTCTCACGGCAGGCATTGTACTAGACCTTCAGGGACCGGGTTCCCAAGGATTCCACTCCCCTGGACCTGTATAGCACCCTGCACAGATAGCCTCTTGGTTTTGGGTATGACCAGAGCTCTGGATCCCAGGGTCCAGCCCTCCTAAGAGAGGCATTACAGGCAAAACCCTGCTCTTCTCTGCAAGGCCCGGGTACCGACCGTTTAGCTATGAAGCTTTTTTGGTCGGATCCGGAATAGCTTGCTAAGGCCCAGAGAACCTGTACACAAGCCCAGATGAATACATGTTAACCTTGGCCAACACCTTAGACACTGGCAAAAAACTGAGGTGCTCCCGGATGGGAGGGGCTTATATAGGGGAGGGTACTTCCTGTTTTGGAAGTTGCCAGTGCCAGCACCTGAAGGTAATTCTATATAACCCACATAGTAATGACTATGCCGCTCTGTGTCCCGTGATGTATGAACAAGAAATAGGGGTCTAATACACGCATAAAAAACTTTCACATATAAAGTTCTTTGCTGTCAGATGAATGCCTGTTGGCTAATTTTTGGGGCCTGTACTGGCCGACACTTACTTCTTTATCCAGGCTGTGAATGCCAAATTTTTCAGACTGGAATTGAAAACCAATTCCGCTAAATTGTGGAACGGATGCGGACCCATTTTACAGATGTGTGAATGGACCCTATATGTATTTGACACGTATTTACTAGCTGCTGTCAGTTACGGCTGATTTAGGCCGAGCTATTACAATAAAACCGAGCAATATTACAAAAAAACGAAATAAACGTTATAACTGTATATACGATTTATACAACTTATAAAAAAAAAAAAAACATTTATGGCAACTTTTCCAATAGCAGGATCATCTCCTGCACCCCCTTCATAGCCTGGCCTTGCGTCTCTTCCATGGCCTTCATGCGCTCCTGAATTGACAAAAAATTTCAGATAAAAAAAAGAATGCTTGTCGTTGTCGATCTCAAATTTGCTTAATACTTCTGTTATGTCATTGTCCATGTTGTAATTATTTTGTGGCTGCAAATATGACCTGGAGGTTTTTAATGTTCGCCTCCCATTGAAATGAATGGGGCCCGCCGCGAACCCGCAGTTCGCGAACCGTCCCGGGAGATGTTCGTCCATCCCTACTCCTGAACATGAAAATGTCTCTTTCTTTTCAAGCCTATGTGCAATGATAGTAATAAAGGAAAGCTCTGACCTTATTCTGAAGAGCAGGATACTGTGATCTGTAGGTTGCTGGAACAAATAGTCTTAAAGGAGACTTGTCTTTTTTGATCTGTTGCTCTACTCTGACTTACGATGCTTTGCGCTGACGTGCGATGCTTTGCGCTGATGTGCGATGCTCTGTGCTGTCTTGCGATGCTCTGCGCTGACGTGCGATGCTTTGCGCTGACGTGCGATGCTCTGTGCTGACTTGCGATGCTCTGCGCTGACTTGCGATGCTCTGCGCTGACTTGCGATGCTTTGCGCTGACGTGCGATGCTTTGCGCTGACGTGCGATGCTCTGTGCTGTCTTGCGATGCTCTGCGCTGACTTGCGATGCTTTGTGCTGCAGGCTTTGGGCCTAGTGGCAGGGAAATAGCTGGCTGCAGTACGTGGCCTCTTTGTGGGTAGCGGTGCAGGCACTCTAACTCTGGACTTTGGCCTCCTACCATGCGTCTTTTTCTCTCTCTAGGGATCGCAGGAGGGTTGGCGCTCTCTCTGTGACTATCTTGCCTTTGCCGTTCTGCCACTTTAAGAGTCGGCTGAAGTTTGACTAAAACACATGTCCTATGGCAGTGATGGCGAACCTTGGCACCCCAGATGTTTTGGAACTACATTTCCCATGATGCTCGTGCACTCTTTAGTGTAGTTGAGCATCATGGGAAATGTAGTTCCAAAACATCTGGAGTGCCAAGGTTCGCCATCACTGTCCTATGGCCTCTATGGTAGTTCCGCTGCTCAAATGCGCTCTTTACTGTGCAAGTTGAGGAGCACAATCGCTTCACCCTCAATGGGCAAATAGTTCCACTTTGGGCAAATAGTTCCACTATGGTAGGCGCAGCACTATGAAGTGCCTTTATGCGCTGTGGCATTAGAAGAATTTGATTTCTCTGATCTTTTAGTCCACACAAGACTATCTGTTACTCTATAATTCCTCTAGCGCCGTTCTATGGAAACAGTAGGTTTAAAGAGCACACCAAACCTTTAAGATAACTTCTTTATTCACTTCAGCTTTTCTTCTTATATAACACTGACAATTTCGCAGCAGAAAGTCCATGTACAAACACGTGTTGAATAAAGTATAACAAATGTCGGTTCAACTGTTCAATCTTGTAATTCTACATAAAATGGTAGATATATTTCTCTCTTCAGTATCTGTACTTTCACTTTAAATACTCTAGACACATTGCTGTTTGTTTGTTGGTTTGAAACCTGTTTTGAAACCTGGTTTGATATCTGGTTTGCTCTGATGTCTGGTTTGAAATCTGGTTTGATTGCTTGAACGTTTGTTTGAAACCTGGTTTGGTGGAACTACAAGTGAACACATAACTAGTTTCAGTATACAGTTCTAATTACATTATTAACAATAGGAACATATATAACTGTATTAAATACCTATTTTGGCCACTTGCTTCCAAAAAGCTGGACTCTGGATGGATCTGAACTGTACAGATCTACTCTTTCTGGTGTAATGAGTTCTAGAAATGTGCTGGGATATTTCCCAGACAGAACATGAGTGAAAGGCTGGCTATGATTGGCCAGAGACATTTGCTCAGTGAGATTGGTTGTGATTGGCTAAAACTTCTGATGAGTCACAAAAGCTTAACTCTATGCTTTCTGGTTGCAATTATGCTGTGTTATTAATAACACATCTTAAAAGGCATATTTTTTCTTTTGCTTCTGTGAACACAATATACAATTGTTATATGACATCATAAGAGAAGAAGAGGAGCAACATCACCAGGTAAGACCCCTCCCCCCCCGCGATCGGCGCACTAGTATGCCCCCCCCTCCGATCGGCGGCAACCCCCCCCCCCCCCGCTTAAAATTTTTTTTTTGCAAGTCCTTTTTTTTTTTTAAATGTTCCGGCGGCAACCATCACCCCCCCCAGACATTTGCCAATGTCCCGCACCCCCCCCCCCCCCGCTCAACAACTCTGGTTGGCAGGGGAGAGGGGACATCAGAATGTCCCGCGAAGGGATTTTACAAAGTTGGGAGGTATGTGACATCCATATATAAAGTCACAGTAAATAACTCTGCTTTTATCTCTCACAAATGATCATATGCACTGTATTAACATTATTAGCAGGTCTAGCTATATATATGCATCTAAGCCACATTATCAACCTAGGACAGGTCTTAGCTGGCCAGCTACACCGCTCCCTGCCCCTCCACAGCTCATCGCTCCAATGAGGATCAGAGCAGGAGAGTTGCTGACAGACAGGCAGCATCTCAACGCTCGGGGAGGAGTAAGAACCAAACCATCGGCAGTGTTCGTGATCACAATTGTAGCGGTACCCCTGAAGGGGCTGCTGGTGATTGTGGTCCGTCTCTCACCTTGCACAGCCAGGCACACGAATTTCCAGACATACGGCAGTCAAGAAATAGTCCTAGTCCTTGTACTTGTTTTTTTTTTTTATTGAGGTGATTTAACTTGGATGGGGATAGGGTACATATGGGATGTCCATGTGATCAATAGGCATTCTTCAGGGGCATAACTATATACATCCGGTATATACACACTTCTCCTCTTCAACCTCCGGAAAAAAACTTGCTTGTAGAACTACCACTCCATGAGCCAGCTAGCACTGATTTGCAGGCCTTCAGAGGGTCTTCAGAGGGTCCGGTCCACACCCGAGTCCAGGCCCAAGGTCACCCTCCCCCCACCAGACAAGGGAGCTCCCTCAAAGGCCACGACAGCCTAACACTCCATCTTCAGCTTCCACCCGAATACAACACCTCCCTAGCTGGGCTGACCCTGAGGATTTGAGGGGGCCTGCCCCCTGCTAACCCAAGTTGGGGATTGGTCAGGGTCCTCAGCATACTCCAGGCAGCTCCACCTTACCTCCCCTTCTCCTTTCCAGAAGGTTCTCGTGCATGACCAGTGTAATCGAGATATTCCCAACACTTTACCCATACCATTCTACCCCCCCCTTAAATTACATACCCCTTATCTTAACCAATCTATAATAATTAGACCACACCCAGAGTTGGAGTATAACTGGCCATAACAGCCTTTTTATTAAAACATAATTAGATAAAACTCCAATATAAAAAAATACTTTCACTTTAATAACTTTAACAGTTTAACTCCCAGTCTGTTGGTCTCTGAGGGCACCCCGAACTTTTAACACTTTTTCCACCAATACACTGCGGGACCAAAATTTTACCATACCAGGCCTCAAGCCGTATCACAGCTCTGAGACAACCCCTTCCCGCAGTGCAACCATACCCGTATTCCAGCAGACACCATTCCACTGGAATACACCAGAGGGGCACATACCACCGATGAGCCCCCCACCACTTCCATCACATCTGTTTTATGCCACCGTCAAAGACCAAAGACACCGCCAGTACACAGCTGTTACGACGACCTGAATCCATCCGACCTGAAACACAAGAAAACACACAAACAAGACAAACAATAGGGAGGGTGGGTGGGAAAAACTTCCTCTCCCTCACTGTCTCCTCACAAAATGTTCCCGGGCATTCCCGCCCCTTCATATTTAAAGCGCTCCTCCCCTCCTGCACATATTACTCCTGTCTCCTCCCTCTCCAAACTTTGCAGTTTTTTTAACCCTGTGTTGCCTTTACTCTCCACCTTGTCATGCCCGGCCCTCCATTATTCCTTTCTTTCTGTCTTTTGCCTCCCTTGACCAGTGTAATCGAGATATTCCCAACACTTTACCCATACCATTCTACCCCCCCCCCTTAAATTACATACCCCTTATCTTAACCAATCTATAATAATTAGACCACACCCAGAGTTGGAGTATAACTGGCCATAACAGCCTTTTTATTAAAACATAATTAGATAAAACTCCAATATAAAATAATACTTTCACTTCAATAACATTAACAGTTTAACTCCCAGTCTGTTGGTCTCTGACGGCACCCCGAACTTTTAACACTTTTTCCACCAATACACTGCGGGACCAAAATTTTACCATACCATGCCTCCAGCTGTATCACAGCTCAGAGACAACCCCTTCCCGCAGTGCAGCCATACCCTTATTCCAGCAGACACCGTTCCACTGGAATAAACCAGAGGGGCACATACCACGATGAGCCCCCCACCACTTCCATCACATCTGTTTTATGCCACCGTCAAAGACCAAAGACACTGCCACAGCCTGCAAGGGTAACCCCTTACCCTTAAGGGCCCCTCCACACCCGCAGGGCACGCTGGATCCCCTCCAGAATCCTCAATGCCCACAAATCCATCCCCACATCAGAAAGATGCACACCATCCCTCCGTAAATACATGCCCACATTTACCTCCAACTCCATGTGCCTTACCACCAGCCCCCCGTTATAGCCAACCAACCTACCCACCATTTCGTTCAACTTGATTCCCGCCTTGTTAATTCGCACCAATGATCTCGCCATCCGCCACGAGGTGCGCGCCACAACGTCAGACTATACCACCAACGTCCCCAGGAAAACCTCTCTAAGCGCCAAGAAATCCAACTTTATGGCCGAGAACAGAGCCCCAATGGCCCTGATCCCCAAGTCATCCCCCCCACATGTAGTACCAAACGAACGGCGGTCTATCCAACCGGGCGTACTGATACACTTCTGGCACCACCCTACTCCCCACTATGCCCGGGATGCCTATGCCCCCAACGCAAGCCTCCCTCCTGTGTATCCCCAACTGCCTGCCCCCTGTCAGACGTCTGCCCTCTTTGCCCCCTCAAAAGACATATTAATACCCTAACATCCAGACGAGGCATGTAGGACCTCCGTCTGAAAGGAAAATACCACAACACAATTCAAAAACCCCAGGAAAAAACGCCACATCATTGCCAATAACCACCCTTGCGCACCCCTTCACGTCCCACATATTCCCATTCACATCAGCTAATAAATGGGGGGGGGGCGTACATAAGAATGAAAACCTCCTGGACTCCCCATCTCCCGATCCATTTTACCGCCGCCTCATCCAACCTGCACCGGGCAGCCTCCGTGGCCGCCCCGATGCGGAAGGCGTATGAAGCGGAATGCGTGCAGTCGCGCCCCGCCGCCCACAGGCCTTTCACGGAAAACAGCCACGCATTGAAACCTGTCGTGGAATTTTAGGCTGCTGTTTACAGAGCACACAGCCTATAATTCCTGTGCTATCTAAGCACACACTTTAGATTCATCTTTTTGAAGTAATGCTATCGTTAAGTTTGCTAAAGTCCACTCACCGTTCATTCCATCATTCAATCAAGGAAACCACCAACACAGGTCTTATCTTCTTATCAGGCCATTCCAGCAAAGACTGTTTAGCCAAAGCCTACTAATAGGCTTTTATTAAACTCAAAAGATCTCAAGACAGGAGGTGATTGGTTGTAGCAACTAGTCACCTCCCCCATGGGCGGGGACATCACAGCATGTCCCCTCTACACAGAAGAATGACCATACAAGGACATCCTTTCAAACAGATAAATGTACATTTAAATTGACTAGCAGTGACATTCACCAATGACGGGAACTACACAATAATTATGCCTCAAATGGACCACAACTATTTTATAGTTATGCTACTGTTCCTGTGGACACAGATCTGTGCGCTCAGAGTCATTTAACACCCCCCGCCAGGGGCCGGCCAGTTCCCCCAACGGGGCGCAAAACAACATCTCTAAATGGAGCAAACATCGCTGTTTCCATAGGAAGATTTTCCCGTCATTGGTCTTCCACCAACGTCTGTATGTGCAAATACGCTCAGATGAGCGCATTACAGCAAAACTGACACTGGGGGGACATCTGACAACATACGTTAATACATTTCCATAAAAATCTCCACAACAGTCCTCCCTTTTTTGTCATATGCACCCCATGTCCATCGATGAAATTTGATATGCTTCTTATACCCGGAAATGAATCAGTTCTTAGTCCATAAAAAGGAAAACACGGCTTGACATGTAGACTCTGTTCTTCAGGGGCATGACTTATAAAGGAGGACACGACATGGTGAGCTGTAGTAATCGCCGATCCGTCTGTGATCCTCTGTGTCTTGTATGTGGGTCCAGCTTCGGGCGTCTCATCAAGGAAACTCTGGTCACGCGTCAAATCAGGCAACAGGAGCCTCTCGTCACGACATAGAAAGATGAGAAATAAAAACAACATGAGTATATATATTCCCACTTCCTTTAACCACGATCCGCTGTAAAATAAAAATTAGATCCCCAAAGACTCCCAGACCCTTAAAATAGACTCCCAACCTTCACTTAGCTACAGCTCTGGCTTCAACAATTACATGAAGAACCCTATCCTTAACAGATGAGAATTGTTCAATCGTATCCCAAGCCCGAGCCCCCCCCCACCTTGTACATCCAGGACCCCATGCCCAGACCTGGTCGGGGTTGGTGAACAAATCCCTTCTAGCTGTCCCTGCCATTCTTAATTTCCTGCGCCATCAGATCCTCGCGATCGGCCGCGACCTAAAATGTTGGGACAGCTTCACCATCACGCATGAACCTCTTGCTTTGGGGGAATTACTTTTATAAGCTGCAGATCCGCATAAACACCAAACTAAAGTTCAAACACACTTGTGGGCTGCCTAGATACCCAAACCGACAAGAGGCAGAGCCATTAAAACTAAAACCAATTTTACCCTCTAAAAATACATCGTTAGATTCCATTGACAAGTGTCTGTCTGGAGTCTTCACTAGTTTGTCAAAACTCCTCATACCCATAATAACATCATAAATGACATGTACCGCTGTCATCGCTGAGGACTAAAACTCCTCATACCCATAATAACATCATAAATGGCATGTACCGCTGTCATCGCTGGGGACTAAAACTCGGTGAAGACTCAGAACAGACCATCGGTCCTGTTCGCTTTCTGAGCTAGTCAGGACATACACTTTAAATAATAACTTGGGATGCTTTTCACCGTTACCCTCGCTAAAATTTACTAAACAACAAAAATATAAATAAACAAAGATACTCCTCATTCTTTGGTGTGGTTGAGCCGCTTCTTGCAGTGGCTGGCGTGGTCTCATCCCTCAAGCTTCTTTACAACGACCCAGTCACCTGGTTGGAAAGAATGTAAACTGATTATTGAGTCGGGTCCAGGAGGGACTCGTGTAAACCTTTTGGTGGACATTTTGAAGTTCATGTCACAACGATCGCACCCACCCCATCAGCCAAGAATATAAGTGACAGCTAATGAGGAGAGTACGACCCTGATTTTGATTGACCTCCAAACAACCCTCATATGACAATAACCCAGACATCGGGACTGTGGTCACTGCATAACCTGTGCGTGGCTTACAATACCTGGAGCCATTGACAAGGTTCTTAGCCTCTGGGATGGGAACCTACTTCACCAGACTGCTGCTTGCCAATTTAAATTCTATTAAAGAAAGACAGTCTTGGCACAAACTTGGTTAGAATTACAGAGGTTATTATTAGTTTGACAAAAAAAAAAAAAAAACTGTCACTCTTACATTTATCTTTCTCCCCCCTTTTCTTCCTCATTACAGACTGAAGGAAGAAATGCGTGGTGCAGGAAAAAAGAAACAATGAAATAGCCTATGATACTTTTACCTCCCTTAGATTTATCCATATGTACAGCTGTCTACATACACCTGTTCTCTGTGTACAAACTCCTTGGACCTGAAAAATACTTATAAGCAAAATCATTACTCTATTCTTCATATTTAACCTGCAAAGAATGGTAAAATAATAATGACATTCCTGTACATTGGTAAATTGTCAATGACATTCTTTCAAAACCGATTCAAACAAAACCCTCTGTAACCCTTACTTTTCCCGTTCCTACAAAAATACAGCCGCGACGCATCGAAGGATCGCCGCGGTAAGTTCGAACATATTCACGTTACTACATACAAACATTCCGATACAAACGTGGGGGAAATACTTCCCAGTTTCCAAAACCACAAATGAAAAAAAAACAAAAACAGACAGAATTCTACCTTCACTCTTTCAGCAATAGGAAAAAATACAATGGGAATATGAGAGCAGCTCGAGAAGCTTGCATGGACCAGCCATACAAAGTTCAAACAAACGTGCATGAGACAACACCTCCATCAACACTCATCATTACAGATTTCTAAAGCCGCAGCTAAACTACATCCATTCCAGAGGGATACCCAAAATAGTATCCTTGGACCACCTATGTTAATCTTTTTGGGGTTCAAAGGCCTTTGCCCCAAAACTAGGCTTCGTGCACTGTGTGACCGTCTGACTATGGGAAGCCTCCATTCCTTCCCTTTGCACAGACCTCCTTGTGTCCATGGCGATTCAAATCGGCTTATCGTCTTAAACCTGCGTCCATGTTAAACCGTTGCACCCATTTTCGGAGATCACCGCCCGGTGTCTTCTTATACGGTGAATTGCAGAACTACAACCACTATATGGTCAAGTCCTCCAACTAGAAACCCTAACCGAGGCGTCAACTCTATGGCTTGTTGTCCCAACACTTTTGTAACTACAGCAACAACCACAGATCAACCCCCGAATTAGGCCTCTACCCCTCACAGTGCATGCATACACAAGCATTTTCTGCTATACACCCATACACTGCGTTGTCAGACTAAACCTCACAGAACACTTACGCCAGTTTACCACCTGCAGAACAATGTGGCTTCTCTCTGTATCTAGATGATAAAATAATGGTGATACCCCCTGTTTGCTCTCTACTCAAAACTGTATTACAGTACAAAACTTCACAAAACTGGAACAAAATATAAAAGACTTTCAAACGCAAAAATGCTTTCCATTTTCCTTCCAAACTCAAATCTCATTTGCCAACCTTTCAGACAACCCCAAGCTCCTCCCACTAACTTTCTGCTGATATATAAATGCTGAAAAGAAACTTCCGGTTACATGCTCAGCTACTTAAAAAACCAAACTGGTTTATTTACATATCAATTGTTCAGGAAGAGGGAGGGGGAGGGGGGAGCCCAGCCACATTGCTGTGTCTATCAAGACTCCAAAAAAATTCATGGCTACACATTATATATTTCAACCATTTAAAACCTTGTCAAGGAAATGATGGAATAAACCCCCCTTTGCAAATGGGAGGGAATCCCCCCTGACCCACATTCCCTGGAAGTCAAACCATAAGTTGGGACCCAAAATACAAACTCCTGCCAAGAGATGGCTATACAGTACAAGTTCCAAAAAAATGAATTGCTCTCTGGGAAACTCCCAAATATTTAAACATAAAAACACACCATTGTACAAAAACTCTGTTAGTCTTACAATCTATCAAAATTCAGTGTAAAGTGAAGTTTTTCTTAAAACCAAAATCCAATGCAAAAAAAACGCCGCTCATGCACTGCAAAGTCAGCTGACCCTGCAATAGCTTACATTCACTTAAATGAAAACAGAGAAATCCCCAACCTAACATGTTCATGGAGTTTGCATGTCCTCCCTGTGTCTGCGTTGGCCTCCTCCCACACTCCAACTGCTGGTAGGCCAGCCAGATCCCATCCATAAATAGGCCCCAGCATGTGCGTGTGTCCGCAAGCACGTTGTGGCCCCTCGGGGTAAAACCGCGCTATTTTAGATACCACTCAACTCAAAAGGCGATGCTTAGAAAAACAATTTAAACCAGCAAATTCATTAAACAAAAACCAGTCTCTCAGTATGTCCCCCTGGTGTCTCACTACTCTTCCCAGCAGTGCACAGGTCAAACTGTAAACGCATAAAACATGACAAAACTGCGCCAATCAACAAATGCCAATACAGCATATTCAGGGGCCGTGTTTGCTAAACTGGAACTTCCTATCTCAAACTGTAAACGTCTCTCAAAATGGCCGACAAGCCAGGACTACAAAATGGTGGATGACCCACCACAGCACCTCATGGACAACAAAAATTGCGCCATTGACGCATGCAATTTTTTCCCGTCAATAACCCGCATGGGACGTCACAATGAACACCACATGGGTTCCCCCACACAAAGACAAACACAAATGGCCTCCAGCAGGTTAAAAAGGCCGCACTACCCAATTCGCACTAAACATCAAAAACTGAGAAATTCTATCAGCAACATAGCTGACGAATGCCACATGGTATAGTGCCCAAAAGAAAGGTGTCTGCACCTTCCCTTATAGGATACTCACAGGCTAAAGAAAAACTGTGCCTCAAAATGGCAGACAAACCTGCAAGGCTAACAAAAACCAAGAATGGCGCCATTGCTTTTTCCCGCCAAAACCAGCATCTCTTTAAAAGAAAATCAAAAATGTTTTTCTCCACAAAGACTGACTACACCATTGAAACTTTTCTAAATTATCATCAAAATCCACTGAAAAAGGTGTTAGCTACACTCTACAAGGACCACATGTACACTTACAAACTTAGCCTCCCTTTGGCCAACTAAACAGCACATTCAATAAATGTTAGTTACATGACAATATTAAAAACATGTTAATTTCTCTAAGTTCATATACTCTGAGATATTCCCCACTTTTCTCTACCTAAAGTTCACACACAGTGGCCTCAGCCTGGCCACTTGGCAGGAACTTTCAACTCAAAAACCAAACACTTAATATTTTTACACTTATGGGGTCATGTGTCTTTGTCCCCTATAAAGGCAAAAATCACAATCTATTCATTTCTATTTTTCATAGAAATCACAAACACTACACACATACAGTATATTGTTGCTTGTACATCTGCTCAGAGTTTCTTTCCCTCAGGGCGTTTCCCTTCCAGCACCATTGTCCTTCCCTTAGGGCATAGCCCAGCAACACAAAGCCCTTCCCCCATTCAAGCACATGGCAGCCAAGCAATCTACTTTACAAACTGTTCAGTGCACTAAATACCACATCTATACCTTCATTTCATACACAATATACAGTCTATATTTCTCGCTTAGTTACACTCTTACAGCCCACAGTTTCCATCAGATCATCTCTCAGGGCCCTCCCACTACAAAACTCCTGCATGCTATTTACAGAAAGTCACCAACTTTTACCATTGTAACTGAGATGCTTCCTGCCCCTCCCCCACTAAACCTCATGGCTCAAGGACCAGAACAATGCAGCAGCCATTGCTGGCAGCCAACTGCTCAATACATCGCACAATCTAATCACACAGGCACATGCAGGCATACCCACACACAATCAAATTCACAGGCATACGATCCATGACAAAATCACACACACACATACGATTCGCAGACATACACACGCACACATACACACGCTGCAAACTTAAAACATTATTTCAAAAAGACAATTTTTTTTTTTTTTTTTTGTTCGTTTCAAAGTACAGCCTCTTTACACATCACATCGCAGGTCCACTCTCCCCCCTCTGCTGATCTGATGCTCAAAGAGGCCGCAATTGGTCCCAACCGTGAGTCGCCATTACTGTCGTGGAATTTTAGGCTGCTGTTTACAGAGCACACAGCCTATAATTCCTGTGCTATCTAAGCACACACTTTAGATTCATCTTTTTGAAGTAATGCTATCGTTAAGTTTGCTAAAGTCCACTCACCGTTCATTCCATCATTCAATCAAGGAAACCACCAACACAGGTCTTATCTTCTTATCAGGCCATTCCAGCAAAGACTGTTTAGCCAAAGCCTACTAATAGGCTTTTATTAAACTCAAAAGATCTCAAGACAGGAGGTGATTGGTTGTAGCAACTAGTCACCTCCCCCATGGGCGGGGACATCACAGCATGTCCCCTCTACACAGAAGAATGACCATACAAGGACATCCTTTCAAACAGATAAATGTACATTTAAATTGACTAGCAGTGACATTCACCAATGACGGGAACTACACAATAATTATGCCTCAAATGGGCCACAACTATTTTATAGTTATGCTACTGTTCCTGTGGACACAGATCTGTGCGCTCAGAGTCATTTAACACCCCCCGCCAGGGGCCGGCCAGTTCCCCCAACGGGGCGCAAAACAACATCTCTAAATGGAGCAAACATCGCTGTTTCCATAGGAAGATTTTCCCGTCATTGGTCTTCCACCAACGTCTGTATGTGCAAATACACTCAGATGAGCGCATTACAGAAAAACTGACACTGGGGGGACATCTGACAACATACATTAATACATTTCCATAAAAATCTCCACAACAAACCGTACTAGAAACGATCCATCCCCATGCACCAAAAAAGGCCCACCCCGGCTGGCCTAACTTCCATAAAATCCTACACCACCCTCACAGAACAGTCTTGAGCCCCAGGCAAGGAAAAAAGCTGTACTGTACAGTCACCCCTCTCCCCTTTTGATCCGTTTGTGACCTCCTGAACCGCAACCTCACCCTATCGGCCGAGAACTACACGTCCTGTACCATTAACCCCCCAGTCCTCCGTTTTTGACGGGCCCACAAGCTCCCCCACCCTAAATGCCTCAAAAATGCAACAGAAAACGCTGTATAGAACGACTTAACCTCATAAACAGAGGAACACACCCCTGCTAATGCCTCGCAAATCCCCTATAAAAGAGAAAAAAGACACAGGCCTCCCTGTATCCCTATGAGGGTGATCCTTTTGACACCCCCTTAACGCCTCCCTTACCCAGAAAACCGTAGTGAAATCCTGCATGCCCTGGAGTTTGAACACAAACGCCAAGCCTGCCAGCTTCTTCTCGATCCCTGATCCCGAAACCCCCTGCCTCCATGCACCGAGTTACAAAGTAAACTACCAGCAACTTCGTCTCGGGCACGCCCAGCTCAGCCTCCGCTAGCCGTATAAATGCAGCCCACTCACTCCAGATTTTGTATATGCCACCCATGTCGACCCCCTTACCGACTTCCTGATCCTGAAAACGGGCACAGTGAATCAGCTAGTGTGTTGTCAAACCCCGGGATATGCATAGCCTAGAGAAAAACGTTCAACTGTAAGCAGCGCAATACGAGGTGGCCCAGCAAGCGCACCACCGGTCTTGATGACGCGGCACTCCGGTCGATGACTTGCACCACCCCCATATTGTCACAGTTCAATCCAATCTTCAGGTCCTTACACATTGCCCACAGCTCCGTAGCCAATACCACCGGAAACAGTTCCAGCAATACCAGGTTACAAATGAACCCCGCTTCCCCAAAGCCTTGGGCCAGGCCTCTGCACTCCATTACCCCCGGAAAATGCACCATAACCCGTGGACCTTGCTGCATCAGTGACCCATCCTAAATCAAAATTGCTCACCGGGCCCCCCATCCTCCCCCATTTCCAAGAACGTGTGCCACACCTTCAAATCATCCCTAAGTTCCTCATTGAGTCAAATGAAAATGCGTAGGGGCCGTAGCAGCCGACAGCCGTGGACCAAAAACCAAACCCATGGGAACAATCCAACCCGCAAAATTCAACTTACCCAGCAAGGAATGAAGTCCACGCAGTCGCACCTTCCTCTTCCCCATATCTCCCTAATCTCACCCAATAAAAGTGCACACACCTTGGAGGAGGGGGGGGATACAAATAAAATTTGTCCAGGAAATAGATCACCCGACCCGTCACGCACCACCCCTAACAAGAAGGAGCTGAATTTTCAGAACATGGCGCATGAGATGGAGCATCCCATGAGCAGACACCTATTCACATAAAAAAGCCCCCGCCCAGCAGCACCCCAACAGCCAAAAACTGTCCGGGAGTACCGGCAGCAGACAGAATGCTGACTCAATGTCCGCCTTTGCCATGAGTGCCCCACACAGTGCACACTTCAGGATGTATCAATGCATAGACTGACCGCCCCTTTAGGGAATGAGAGGTGGTGAATAAGCCGAAACTCAATCGATTCCTTCTTAGGCACCACCCCCATCGGTGACACCACCAGATCCCCAAGTGGGCTCTCCCGAAATGGCCCCCCATACTACCTAAACCCACCTCTTTTGCCAATGTTTTCCCGAAACCACCCCCGGACTAACCAGTGCTGACCTCAAATTTCGCGCCAAGGGCGGCACGACCTCCAGGGAGCACGTAATTTTAAAACACTCCGAGAAACCCACTCTCAGCAACTCAGCCACTGCCCGAGCAAAATCCCCGGGACGCTTTCCTCCTTTGAAGCATCGAGACAAGGGGTGCTTCCCCCCGCATCCCAAGCATTCATGTTTCATGTTTTTGTCGGTCGGTGGTACAGAGGCATTTTTCCCCCCAACCCCCCCCTTGAAAAACTGTCTCGGTGTCTGCGCCGGGGACATCAAAACGCAGCCAAAGGCTTATCCTTATGCTCCCAACGAAGAGTCGGACGAACTCCCTACGCTGCCCAAAATGTTCATCTTCACGCAGCCAAGCAGTCCCACCATATCCCCCTGGGCCTCTCCCATCGCGTCCAAATAACAGCACAGTGCCGAGCAATGTTCCAGGGTTATCTCACCTATCATGCTGGCCAAGATGACGAATGCCTGCAGCCAATTCCCAAACCTCCTCACGACCAATCGATACCTCCTTTTCCCCTCATCCTCCTTTTTGGAATCATCCGGCTTACCTTGTCCACGTAAACTTTTCTAGGGGCAGTAATGAGAAAATCTCAACATACTCACCTTTCCAATTTTTCCTCTCACCCCCTGGTCAGGTGAGCCCCCAAGGGCCCTTCAAAGCAAAAGCGCAAACCTCACACTTAGCGGCATCGGCGATACGCATTATAACCGCCCTGGCTGCCACTGCAGGATCCCCTGCGTTCACCCCCACAGCCTTACTCACCTGATCACCTACAACGTGTTCTGTCACGGGCCCTGCAGTGGACACGGGCGACACCACCTTATCCTTCCCCCTTTTACCCCCGAAAATCATTGCCCCAACTCCGTCAATAATCAGCAATGGGGCCCCCTGCCCCAGGGGAGGCAGCATCACCGACCACCGGCGTGGCCCCCTCACCGTTGGTAACGCCCCCGACCCCATACCCCACAACTCACACAGTGCATTCATCAAACCAACAGGAGAAATAATAGTGGTAGACTTACCGGGCTGACAGGGCACGTCCCCACAGCCGCAGATCTCGCCTCCCTTGGTGCTGCGACCCCTCTGCGATCCTCCTACTCCGATATGGACAGCTCCCCCTCCGACATCCGATCCCGGGCTGGAAGCCTGGGTGTGATGAGCCCCCCAGGCGAAGCTTGCCTGGAGGCTGCGACTCCCCCTGGCGCCGAATTGAAGTCCCCTCCTGGGGATCCACCACCACCTCACTGCAGCGCCTGCGCCCTCTGGATGAGCCCCGGGTAGGCCGCGACCTCTGATCACTGTTGTCCTGCACTTCCCTCAGCCCACCGCTTCTCCCGACACCTCCAGCCTCATGTGGTAGAGGCCCCGCGGCGTGGCACTGCTTCTCCCCCGCTGAATCTCCCCCCTCACTGCCGCCTGCAAAGAAGGGGGGATCGCACTTCCTGAGGTCCTCCACCGCGAGGGCGAAGCACGGGCGCCATTACCGCCCATAGCCCCGCCCCCCGAGCCCCGCGGTTGCTGCGTGTGCCGTCCAGCTCACCCCCCGGCTGAAGCAGGCGCGCGCTTCCCTGGGGGGGCGACGAGTCAGTCTGTGGGCTCCTGGGGTGGCCCGAGCTATGGGTTGGGGGCGCAAAAACACTCCGGCGGTCGAGACCGCTGCGCGCTCTGTGAAGTCCCCCCGCTGGCTGCCGAAACCCCCCCACCCAGTCAGGAATGAGGGCACCCACCTGGTCTCCCAGCCAGTCTGGCCCCGTGGTCGCCGCAGCCGCCCGCAAACACATCTGTGGAGAGAAGTGAAAAAACTTCCTCTCCCTCACTGTCTCCTCGCAAAATGTTCCCGGGCGTTCCCGCCCCTTCATATTTAAAGCGCTCCTCCCCTCCAGCACATTTTACTCCTGTCTCCTCCCTCTCCAAACTTTCCAGCTTTTTTAACCCTGTGTTGCCTTTACTCTCCACCTTGTCATGCCCGGCCCTCCATTTCTCTTTTCTTTCTGTCTTTTCATTCCGGGCCTCCCTTTCTAGAGAGAGAGGGAAGGTATCAATGATGCTGCCTGTGAGTCATCCAGCTCTCCCTGGATTTCTGCCAACCCAGGAAACAAAAACAGACAAACTTGGCTACTAGACAAGCTTGCATAAATTTACCTGTGCTAAAAACAAAAACCTATTTCTACTTCTAGCACTAGAGGGTGCTACACAGTTGAAAGTCAAATTACTTTGTGTGCAATTGAGAAGGTGATTAGCTACATCTGACTGAGTTTACAAGTTATTTTTAGGAGGGGGTGATCCTTTTTCCAACTAAGGCCGAGTTCACACTGATGCAATGTCAGACATTGCATCTGATTCGCACCGCACTGCTGTGAAAATCACATGTAATTGTTTGGCTAAATTTGCATCGCATTCGGACCAAAGTCGTGAAGGACCCTTTTTTGGTCCACACCATAATCAGATCGCATGGGTGTTCACACCCATGCAATCCGATTTCTGTCCAAATTTACAGTTCACACTGCTATATGCGAACCGATCTGGGGGTGTCATTAGCTTTGTATTGACACCCACAGCGATTCGCATATGGCATTGTGAACTGCCTGTGAGTTGTATGCGATGCGGGAACTCGTACTGGATTTGCACAGGTTCTCGCATCGCAGCAGTGAACAGAGCCTCAGTAATTCTGTTTTTTTTTTTTTTTCTGACATGTGTTATATTTTTCACTTGGATGTTATAAACTGTAAAAACAGCTGGAGAAAATGAAAACTGTGTCTGTCTTAATTTCAGGCTGCAAAGCAACAAAATGTGATTATTTTAAAGGGGGTGATTATTTTCTATATCCACCGCAAGGTCTGGTAAGTTGCAATAGATTACATTTATAATTTTGGATTTAGATATACTTTAAACTGATGTTGTGTGAGCCCAGGGCCGGTGCTACCACTAGGCAAACTAGGCAGCCGCCTATGGTGTATTGCTGCCAAGGGGCGCCCGGCCACTGGTGTTCCTACTCTCTTCTCTCTGCAATAAGCAACTAAGTCTCAGCATCAGCAGGCAGCCGCTCCGTTCATACATAGTGTCAGAGGCGCAGTGGCGGCGGAGGACTGTCTGTGTCCCAACTCCCGAATAAATGGAAGCAAGCAAACTTTCATTGATGGGCACTGGTGAGGCTGCATTGATGGGCCCTGGTGAGGCTGCATTTGATGGGCGCTAGTGAGGCTGCATTTGATGGGCGCTAGTGAGGCTGCATTTGATGGGCGCTAGTGAGGCTGCATTTGATGGGCACTGGTGAGGCTGCATTTGATGGGCACTGGTGAGGCTGCATTTGATGGGCACTGGAGAGGCTGCATCTGTTGGGCACTGGAGAGGCTGCATCTGTTGGGCGCTGGTAAGGCTGCATTTGATGGGCGCTGGTGAGGTTGCATTTGATGGGCACTGGTGATGCTGCATTTGATGGGCGCTTCATTTAAAAGGTGGGGTATACATGGGCAGGACAAAGGGGGTGGAGCCAAGGGGGGTGAGGCTGCATTTGATGGGAGCTGGTGAGGCTGCATTTGATGGGCGCTGGTGAGGCTGCATTTGATGGGCGCTGGTGAGGCTGCATTTGATGGGCGCTTCATTTAAAAGGTGGGGTATACAATATACATGCGCAGGACAAAGGGCGTGGAGTCAGGGGTGGAGCCAAAAGGGGTGCAGCAAAATGAGGTTTCGCCTAGGGTGTCAAAAATCCTTGCACCAGCCCCCAACCAGACTTGGCTATAGCATAGGAAACTCAAACCTCCTGAATGTAGAGTAGACAATGAGGAGTGACCATTCTGAAATATATTGCCATCTTGTTTAAGGCAGATTTTTTTGCCAGGTGGATTGGCTAGTGCTCCGAAATGTCCCTTTGAACTATGCTGGTAGGAGTTTTTGCCCCTGGCAGGGCGACTAAGACCCGACAGACTAGGGCTAGCCATACACATTAAGATTGGATATTTTGTGTGTATGGAAAAAACTTCTGTGCCAGCTATTGCATTCTAACTGACACTGACCATGCAGCTATCAGAATTGAACAATGACTCAATCTGATTGGATGGCTGCAGTCACTGTTCAGCCAAGAAATTTCCGTCCAGGTCCTTTGATTTTCAGATCAAAGTTATTTAAACCGGTGGTGCAACAGGGCCACCCAAGGCTGGAATTTTGGCCAATTTAGCATGAATCAGATTAACTGTTGCCATGTCCAGCATTAGAGCAATACTCTGTTTATCCAGGTTGGGAGTTAGGAATGGGGTTTAAATTATTATTATACAATATTTATATAGTGCCAACAGTTTTCTCAGTGCTTTACAAAAAAAAGGGGGTTGCAATATAATTCAATACAGGAGGGTTAGGAGGGCCCTACTTGCGAGAGCTTACAGCCCACAGGATTTCCAGGTCTATCCTGTAAAGAAATTAAATGTTTTCAAGGTAAAGACAATGCTGCCTCCCTGTGGAGCCCCTTGGATCCCAGTACATGTCTAAACACTGCTACCTGAATGAGCTCTTAGGTCCAGTTCACATCTGGGCGTAGTGGAAACGTGTGTTTCCGCCGCATTTCAGCAAACGCACCATTTGTGGTGCTATTATTTCTTAATGGCACCCCAAACTTGGGTAGCAGTCACACATGTTGCGACAAAACGCATTAAAAACTTGTGTCGCAAAATGCACTTGGCTCAGTGACAAAATTTGGTACATGAGCTTCTTTGGCGCGTTTTTGAAGCCATTTAAATGAATAAGCAAAACGTGCTACAAAAATACACAACAAAAAGTGCAAAAAAACACGACACTCAGAACCTGGCCTAAGCTTGCAAAGTGTATATATATATATATATATATATATATATATATATATATACAGTGGGGATCGAAAGTTTGGGCACCCCAGGTAAAAATGTGTATTAATGTGCATAACGAAGCCAAGGAAAGATGGAAAAATCTCCAAATGGCATCAAATTACAGATTAGACATTCTTATAATATGTCAAAAAAAGTTAGATTTTATTTCCATCATTTACACTTTCAAAATTACAGAAAACAAAAAAATGTCGTCTGCAAAAGTTTGGGCACCCTGCAGAGTTAATATCTTGTACTGCCCCCTTTGGCAAGTATCACAGCTTGTAAACGCTTTTTGTAGCCAGCCAAGAGTCTTTCAATTCTTGTTTGAGGTATCTTTGCCCATTCTTCCTTACAAAAGTCTTCCAATTCTTTGAGATTTCTGGGCTGTCTGTCACACACTGCTCTTTTTAAGGTCTATCCATAGGTTTTCAATAAAGTTGAGGTCAGGAGATTGTGAAGGCCATGGCAAAACCTTCAGTTTACGCCTCTTGATGTAATCCCCCGTGGATTTTGAGGTGTGTTTAGGATCATTATCCATTTGTAGAAGCCATCCTCTCTTTAACTTCAGATTTTTCACAGATGGCATCAAGTTACCATCCAAAATTTGCTGAAATTTTATTGAATCCATTTTTTCTTCTACTCGTTAAATGTTCCATGTGCCACTGGCTGCAATACAACCCCAAAGCATGATTGATCCACCCCCATGCTTAACAGTTGGACAGAGGTTATTTTCATTAAATTCTGTGCCCTTTCTTCTCCAAACGTACCTTTGCTCATTCCGGCCAAAAAGTTCTATTTTAACCTCATCGGTCCACAGAACTTGTTTCCAAAATGCCTCAGGCTTGTCTATATGTTCATTTGCAAAGTTCAAACACTGATTTTTGTGGTGAGGACGTAGAAGAGGTTTTCTTCTGATGAAGACCATATTTGTACAAGTATCTCTTTATAGTGGAATAGTGTACCACAACTCCAGTGTCTGCCAGATCTTTCTGGAGGGATCGTGCAGTCAAACGTGGGTTTTGAATTGCTTTTCTCACAATCCTGCGAGCTGTTCTGCCTGATATTTTTCTTGGTCTTCCAGATCTTGCTTTAACTTCCACTGTTCCTGATGACTGCCATTTCTTAATTACATTCCGAACAGAGGATATTGACATCTGAAAACGCTTTGCTATCTTCTTATAGCCTTCTCCAGCTTTGTGAGCTTCAACTATTTTCAGTTTCAGTTTTCTAGACAACTGCTTAGAAGAACCCATGGTGCTGATTGTTGGGGCAAGGTCAGATGAGTCTGGCCATTTAAAACCTTTGAGATTGACATCACCTGGTCTTCCCAGACAATGATTGAGAACAATCCATGACACTGGCAGGTCTCAGCTTTGCAAAGGGGGCAGTGCATGCTATAAATTCTGCAGGGTGCCCAAACTTTTGCAGACCCCATTTTTTTGTTTTCTGTAATTTTGAAAGTGTAAATGATGGAAATAAAATCTAACTTTTTTGACATATTATAAGAATGTCTAATCTGTAATTTGATGCCATTTGGAGATTTTTCCATCTTTCCTTGGCTTCGTTATGCACATTAATACACATTTTTACCTGGGGTGCCCAAACTTTCGATCCCCACTGTATATGCAGTTTTTTATAGCGTGTACATAATATATAACCACTAGAGGGAGCTTTAGAATTATGAAAAGTGTATGTTAGAGCAAATCTTGCCATTTGTTGTTAGTAGTGGGAACTCATCAGACAATCACAAGAATATTGGGGAGAAAAAAGAATACTTCCCTTTTTAACACTTACCATAGTAAGTAGGCCTAATTAAAAAGGTTTCAACTTATAAATAATAGTCTTAAGAGAAATGTATACAATAAGCACCAATTAAGCATTAAAAAGCTTTTGGCCAGCTTTGATCAGCTTTAAAAGAGAAGTGTAGCGCTACCCCCGTGAGGGCCACAAGTTGAATCGGTACTCCACTGGTTGTCCCGACCCTGCAAGTTCTCCATCCACCTCTAACACTGTGGGTTCAGACATTTGTATCAGTAATAAAGATAATTAATGACACACACAAGTCTAGAGAAACAGTTAAGCTTTGTTTACTGGTGTGATAAAGACATTAGAGGTGAAGGACATAAGCTTGTTCTCTATAGCAATACCTCTAGTAAAGTACTACTGATGGTAGAGGCAATAATAACAACAAACGATATATGATAAGAAACAATATTGAGGGGGCGCTAATTATAACAACAGTAACATAAAAACTGTTAAAACTTCATTCATTATATGCATCAAGGTGCAACGTGCTAAATATTAATGTGAATATAAATTAATAATAAAAAAGTCCTTTGTAAAGTCCATATATTCTTCAGTGATAAGTTCCCAATGTAACATAAAGTGTAACAAAACACCATCACCATTTGGTAGTAAATCCACAAAAACACACCCCATGTGCTTAGGATTTCATACTCACCAGTAGAGATGGCCTGGCGGTTCGCCCCGCAGTCGGTTCGCGGCGAATTTTGCACATTCGCGGTTCGCGAAATCGGCGGACATATGGCGCTATTCGCGGCCGGTTCGCGGCCACCATATTCTTTTACATTGTGGAACTTTGACCTATGACACATCCATCATGTGGTACAGGACAGCCAATGAGACATTTCAGCAGATGGACATACCCCCTACCTTATAAATAGGACTGATCTGGCTGCCATTTTACATTCTGTTATTTGTCAGCGTAGGGACAGGTTGCTGTGTGGAGCAGGGACAGACTGTAATCCTAGCTATTAGGTCCACAAAAGTCCTTTTAAGGACTGGTATAGGTGTACAATTGTTTTGTGTGCAGTATATAGGGGTGTAATACACTTTTAGTTCATTTCAATTGTGCAGCATTGGGACTGCAGTGCTGAGCGGTTCTGCAGCTGTCTTTAGTCAGTGTAGGAAGGTTGCTGTGTGTGTACTAGCAGGGACTAGTGATGAGCCGAACACCCCCGGGTTCGGTTCGCACCAGAACCCGCGAACGGACCGAAAGTTCGTACGAACATTAGAACCCTATTAAATACAATGGATGCGAACGTTCGAATTCTAAAGTGCTAATTATAACAACTATTATGCATGTTATTGTCCTAAAAAGGGTTTGGAAACCCGGGTTCTGCACCAGGGGACATGTATCAATGCAAAAAGAAGTTTTAAAAACGGTCGTTTTTCGGGAGCAGTCATTTTAATGATGCATAAAGTGAAAAAAAAAAGTCAAATATTCCTTTAAATATCGTACCTGGGGGGTGTCTAAAGTATGCCTGTGAAGTGCCACGTGTTTCCCGTGTTTAGAACTGTCCCTGCACAAAATGACACTTCTAAAGGAAAAAAAAGCCATTTAAAACTGCTTGCGGCTTTAATGTAATGTCTGGTCCCGGTAATATGGATGAAAATCTTTAAGAAAAATGGCATAGCTACCCCATGACCCCCCCCCCTTACCCCAGCCCATTACCAGCCCCTTTGGGTCTTGTATGGATATTAAGGGGAACCCCGCACATAAAATAAAAAAGGCCCTATATACTCTGAACAGCCGTATACAGGCGGTGCATACAAGACAGGGACTGTAGGTTTGTTCTTATGTAGAATCTGTTTGTAATTTTGAACAGGTACATTGTTTAAGTGTAGCTCCAGCCCAAAAATCTATTTTTAAACTTTTTGGAAAACATAGGTAAGGGTTATCACCCCTGTAACATTTGTTTTGCTGTCTGTGCCCCTGTTCAGAACATTTCACCTCACTTTCCGTCCCAATGACAACTGTTTTTGAAATGTGGTGTTTTTCTTGAAACAAGGATTGCTGATAAAGCATCAGTACAGAGGAGACACCTTTCTCCCATATTAATTCTTACAGGAGAGAATTTTCCTTCCAAGGGGTAGATTTCCTCTCACGTCCTGTTGTCTTCTTGCGTTTGCAAGTAGGAGTCGTTTGTAAGTTGGATGTTTGAAAGTAGGGACCTGCCGTATATACTCTGCAGAAATAGGCCCCTTAGTTGTTGGTGTTGGCACAACACTGTAAGCACTCACAGTTACTCTTGGTTGGTGCTGGAACGCCCTGCTGTCAACTATTATATCAGGAATTTTAATTACATATAATTGTTGAACAGTGGTAGTAAAAATTGGGCCTTTGATGGTGGTGCTGGTGCCACAACACTGTAAGCCCTGACAGTTACTCTTGGTGGGTGCAGCAATGGGCCCTGCTGTGAATTATTAGATCAAGAATTGTAATTGCATGCCCCTGTTGAACAGGGGCTGAAAAATTGGGCCTTTCGTGGTGGTGGTGGTGGTGGTGGTGGTGTTGCCACAACACTGTAAGCCCTCAGAGTTACTCTTGGTGGGTGCAGGAATGGGCCCTGCTGTGAATTATTAGATCAAGAATTGTAATTGCATGCCCCTGTTGAACAGGGGCTGAAAAATTGGGCCTTTCGTGGTGGTGGTGGTGGTGGTGGTGTTGCCACAACACTGTAAGCCCTCAGAGTTACTCTTGGTGGGTGCAGGAATGGGCCCTGCTGTGAATTATTAGATCAAGAATTGTAATTGCATGCCCCTGTTGAACAGGGGCTGAAAAATTGGGCCTTTCGTGGTGGTGGTGGTGGTGGTGGTGTTGCCACAACACTGTAAGCCCTCAGAGTTACTCTTGGTGGGTGCAGGAATGGGCCCTGCTGTGAATTATTAGATCAAGAATTGTAATTACATGCCCCTTTTGAACAGGGGCTGAAAAATTGGGCCTTTCGTGGTGGTGGTGGTGGTGGCGTTGCCACAACACTGTAAGCCCTCAGAGTTACTCTTGGTGGGTGCAGCAATGGGCCCTGCTGTGAATTATTAGATCAAGAATTGTAATTACATGCCCCTGTTGAACAGGGGCTGAAAAATTGGGCCTTAGGCACTGGTGGCACAACACTACAACCCCTCACAGATACTGTACTTGGAGCACAGCAATGAGCCCTGTTGCAAAGTATTGCTTCAAAAATTGTAATGACATGCCCCTGTTAAACAGGGGCTGAAAAATTGGGCCTTAGGCACTGGTGCCACAACACTCCAACCCCTCACAGATACTGTACTTGGAGCACAGCAATGAGCCCTATGGCAAATTATTGCTAAAAAAATTGTAATTACACGCCCCTGTAAAACAGGGGCTGAAAAATTGGGCCTTAGCCACTGGTGGCAGCACCCATAAACAAAAATGATCTTCCAAGCTATCATCATCAATCGTATCATTGAGGACTCGGAGGAGGAGGATAGCCAGTCAACATAACAGCACAGGCACTCAGCATCAGCATCAGTCTTGAAGGGATGTGACATGTTAAAATCAATTAGTCTGTTATATCAGCATCAGGTGTGTGGTAGCTGGTGGTGATCCAAGACTGGTTCATCTTGATGAAAGTCAGTCGATCAACCGAGTCGGTGGACAGGCGCACCCTGTGATCCGTGACAAATCCTCCAGCAGCACTGAATGTGCGTTCCGAAAGAACGCTGGATGCAGGACAGGCCAGTAGCTCAATTGCATACTGTGCAAGCTCTGGCCAGTGATCCATCCTCAAGACCCAGTAAGCCAGAGGATTTTCGGTGGGGAAGGTGTCCAAGTCTGACCTTGCCCCTAGATATTCCTGCACCATGTTTATCAGACGCTGGCGATGGTTGCTGGAACCGATCATACTTTGGGGCTGTGGACTAAAGAATTGTCTGAACGCATCGGTCAGACGGCCACCTTCCCCACCGCTCCTTCTTTGACTGGCCGAAGCCTCAGCAACTCGTTGTCCAGGACCAGGAGTTTGTAACCTCCCAGTCTCTGGGAACGCGTTGCACAGACCTTTCTGCAAGGCCTCCCGGAGTTGTCTCATCCTCTGCTCCCTCTGCGACGGTAACATAAGGTCCGCAACCTTACCCTTGTACCGTGGATCAAGGAGAGTGGCCAGCCAGTAATGGTCCCTCTCCTTGATCCGAAGAATACGAGGATCCTTCCGCAGACTTTGCAGGATCAGGGAGGCCATGCAGCGTAGGTTTGCTGAGGCATTCGCTCCGGAGTCCTCTGGGTCACTAAGGACGACATGATCTGCAGCCACCTCCTCCCAGCCACGTACAAGTCCACTGGTTTCTTGGGACTGTAAATCATCCCTAAAAGACTGCTGCTGATGATGCTGAGTGCCAGCCTCCACCTCCATGCTGACACAATCCTCCTCCTCCTCCTCCTCCTCCTCCTCCTCCTCTTCCTGTGCGATGGGTGGGACAGAAGGAACACTGTCTGGGTAAAGGGGGCCTTGAGAGGCAAGGAAGTCCTCCTCTTCCTGCCTCTGTTCTGCCTCAAGTGCCCTGTCCATTATTCCACGCAGCGTGTGCTCCAACAGGTGGACAAGAGGTACAGTGTCACTGATGCATGCACTGTCACTGCTCACCATCCTCGTGGCCTCCTCAAATGGTGCCAGGACAGTGCATGCATCCCTGATCATGCCCCACTGGCGTGGAGAAAAAAAACCAAGCTCCCCTGACCCTGTCCTGGTGCCGTAGTCGCACAGGTACTCATTGATAGCCCTCTGCTGCGTGTGCAGCCGCTGCAGCATGGCCAACGTTGAGTTCCACCTGGTGGGCATATCACATATAAGGCGGTTCTTGGGCAGGTTCAACTCCTTTTGCAGCTCAGCCAGGCGAGCACTGGCATTATAAGATCTGCGGAAATGCACACAGACTTTCCTGGCCTGCCTCAGGACATCCTGTAAGCCCGGGTACCTGCCCAAGAACCGCTGCACCACCAGGTTAAGGACGTGAGCCACACAGGGCACATGGGTCAGTTGTCCCTGTCGGAGGGCGGAGAGGAGGTTGGTGCCATTGTCGCAAACCACCATTCCTGGCTTAAGCTGGCGTGGCGTCAACCACCTCTCGGCCTGGCCCTGCAGAGCAGACAGGACCTCTGCCCCAGTGTGGCTTCTGTCCCCCAAACACACCAGCGCAAGCACGGCATGGCATCTTTTTGCCTGCGTACTTGCGTAGCCCCTTGAACGGCTACGGAGCACCGCTGGTTCAGAGGACAAACCACAGGAAGAGGCCATGGAGGAAGAAGAAGAGGAGGGGGTGGAGGAGAGAGGTGTGTCACAACCAGTAGTAGCATTTTGGAGGCGTGGCAGTGGAACAACCTCCAACACTACTGCACCTTGTCCTGCATCCTTCCCAGCTGCCAA
This sequence comes from Rana muscosa, assembly GCA_029206835.1. NCBI lineage: Eukaryota > Metazoa > Chordata > Amphibia > Anura > Ranidae > Rana > Rana muscosa. The sequence goes on along the minus strand of CM055116.1, from coordinate 1,139,349,130 downwards.
AAGAGTGACCCAATGGGCTGTGAAAGAAAGGTAACGTCCCTGTCCATGCCTGCTGGACCATGAGTCAGCGGTAATATGCACCTTACCGCTGACCGCCCTGTCCAGCGAGGCCAAGACATTGCCTTCCACATGCCGGTAGAGAGCCGGAATAGCCTTCCGTGAGAAAAAGTGGCGTTTGGGAACCTGCCACTGAGGAACCGCACATTGCACAAACTCACGGAAGGGGGCCGAGTCTACCAACTGAAAAGGCAGCAGTTGAAGCGCTAGCAATTTAGCCAAGCTAGCATTCAACCGCTGGGCATGTGGATGGCTGGGAGTGAACTTCTTTCGATGGTCCAGCAGCTGGGACAGGGAAATCTGCCTGCTAGAATCGGACGTCGGTGTACTGCTAGCAGAGTTGCCGCAAGTACTTGGCTGTGACACACCTAATTCTACACCTTCATTCCTCTCAGTGCATGTTTCAGAGAGGACTGAAGTTATAGTGGGGTTGGAGATCCCAGCTGATGCGGTGCAAGGAGAGGTCCGCTTTGTTCTTTGGTGTGGGTCTTTGAGGTAGGCTTGCCAACGAGCTGCATGGCAGGTCAACATATGTCTGGTCAGGCATGTGGTACCCAAGCGGCTGATGTTTTGGCCACGCGATATACGCTTGAGACATATGTTGCAAACAGCAGCTGTGCGATCTGATGCACTAGCCTCAAAAAAGGCCCACACCAAAGAACTTTTTGAATGACGGGCAGAGGCAGCGCCCTGCACAGGTGGAGCTCTGCGGTGTGATTCCGTCGGTGTACTGCCCTTACGCTGGCCACCAAAGGGCATCCTGCCTCGTTGGAGATGTGCCTCCTCCTCATCCTCCTCCTCCTCCTCTCTCCTATTAGGCACCCACGTGGAGTCAGTGACCTCATCATCCCCTCCCTCCTCATCACTGGAGCCAATCTGGCAGTATGCTGCAGCTGCTGGAACATGACTGCCAGATTGGTGTCCTTCTTGAGCATCCCCTCTGTCTGCTCTCACGCTACTGCCTTCCTGTAGCTGGGTTTCATCATCAGACCCTTCGAAACGCTGGGCATCCTCCTGGAGCATGTACCCAACACTGTGCTCAAACAGTTCGGGGGACTCCTCAGGAGGAGGACATGGTGGGTCTAGGGAAGGAGTGACTGATGATGAGTCTGACATTGATACCAGGGAAGAGGACGCTTTGGCAGCTGCTTTGCCAGTACCCTGAGCCTGGGTGAGAGAGGATGAGGAGGAGGAGGGCTTGGTCATCCACTCTACCAAGTCTTCGGCATGATGTGGCTCAACATGTCCAGCTGCCGAAAAGAAGGACAAGCGTGTCCCATGGCCATGTGCTGATGACAATGCACCGCGTCCACGACCAGCACTGTTGCCCCCAGACACAGAGCCTTCTTGCTCTCTTTTATTGCCTCCTGACTGTCTGCCTCTCCTTGTTTGCCTTCCAGACATTCTAATAGATGGCCTGCAGGGAGATGGGAAAAAAGCAATAAGGGCTACCTTCAGGTGTCCTTCTCTGTCCCTTTACTTAAGGATTTCTAAATATGGTTGAGGATGATTGCTTTTGCACAGAATAGCACAACGACAATTTCCCTGACTGTCCAAAAAACAAGGATTTCAAAGATGGTTGATGAGGAATGCTTTAGCACACTATAGCACAAGGAGAATTTCCCTCACTGTCCTTCCCTGTCCCTAGAAACAAGGATTATCACAGTGAAAGAAACTGACACTCTTCCTACCTATAGTTTTCTGTCCCTAGAAAAATTTTTTTTTAAAGCACACTATAGCACAAGGAGAATTTCCCTCACTGTCCTTCCCTGTCCCTAGAAACAAGGATTATCACAGTGAAAGAAACTGACACTCTTCCTACCTATAGTTTTCTGTCCCTAGAAAAAATGTTTTTTTAAAGCTGCTTGATGATCAATGCTTTAGCACACTATAGCACAAGTAGAATTTCCCTCACTGTCCTTCCCTGTCCCTAGAAACAAGGATTATCACAGTGAAAGAAACTGACACTCTTCCTACCTATAGTTTTCTGTCCCTAGAAAAAATGTTTTTTTAAAGCTGATTGATGATCAATGCTTTAGCACACTATAGCACAAGTAGAATTTCCCTCACTGTCCTTCCCTGTCCCTAGAAACAAGGATTATCACAGTGAAACAAACTGACACTCTTCCTACCTATAGTTTTCTGTCCCTAGAAAAAATGTTTTTTTAAAGCACACTATAGCACAAGGAGAATTTCCCTCACTGTCCTTCCCTGTCCCTAGAAACAAGGATTATCACAGTGAAACAAACTGACACTCTTCCTACCTATAGTTTTCTGTCCCTAGAAAAAATGTTTTTTTAAAGCTGATTGATGATCAATGCTTTAGCACACTATAGCACAAGTAGAATTTCCCTCACTGTCCTTCCCTGTCCCTAGAAACAAGGATTATCACAGTGAAAGAAACTGACACTCTTCCTACCTATAGTTTTCTGTCCCTAGAAAAAATGTTTTTTTAAAGCTGATTGATGATCAATGCTTTAGCACACTATAGCACAAGTAGAATTTCCCTCACTGTCCTTCCCTGTCCCTAGAAACAAGGATTATCACAGTGAAAGAAACTGACACTCTTCCTACCTATAGTTTTCTGTCCCTAGAAAAAATGTTTTTTTAAAGCACACTATAGCACAAGGAGAATTTCCCTCACTGTCCTTCCCTGTCCCTAGAAACAAGGATTATCACAGTGAAAGAAACTGACACTCTTCCTACCTATAGTTTTCTGTCCCTAGAAAAAATGTTTTTTTAAAGCACACTATAGCACAAGGAGAATTTCCCTCACTGTCCTTCCCTGTCCCTAGAAACAAGGATTATCACAGTGAAAGAAACTGACACTCTTCCTACCTATAGTTTTCTGTCCCTAGAAAAAATGTTTTTTTAAAGCTGATTGATGATCAATGCTTTAGCACACTATAGCACAAGTAGAATTTCCCTCACTGTCCTTCCCTGTCCCTAGAAACAAGGATTATCACAGTGAAAGAAACTGACACTCTTCCTACCTATAGTTTTCTGTCCCTAGAAAAAATGTTTTTTTTAAAGCACACTATAGCACAAGGAGAATTTCCCTCACTGTCCTTCCCTGTCCCTAGAAACAAGGATTATCACAGTGAAAGAAACTGACACTCTTCCTACCTATAGTTTTCTGTCCCTAGAAAAAATGTTTTTTTAAAGCTGATTGATGATCAATGCTTTAGCACACTATAGCACAAGGAGAATTTCCCTCACTGTCCTTCCCTGTCCCTAGAAACAAGGATTATCACAGTGAAAGAAACTGACACTCTTCCTACCTATAGTTTTCTGTCCCTAGAAAAAATGTTTTTTTAAAGCACACTATAGCACAAGGAGAATTTCCCTCACTGTCCTTCCCTGTCCCTAGAAACAAGGATTATCACAGTGAAAGAAACTGACACTCTTCCTACCTATAGTTTTCTGTCCCTAGAAAAAATGTTTTTTTAAAGCACACTATAGCACAAGGAGAATTTCCCTCACTGTCCTTCCCTGTCCCTAGAAACAAGGATTATCACAGTGAAAGAAACTGACACTCTTCCTACCTATAGTTTTCTGTCCCTAGAAAAAATGTTTTTTTAAAGCTGATTGATGATCAATGCTTTAGCACACTATAGCACAAGTAGAATTTCCCTCACTGTCCTTCCCTGTCCCTAGAAACAAGGATTATCACAGTGAAACAAACTGACACTCTTCCTACCTATAGTTTTCTGTCCCTAGAAAAAATGTTTTTTTAAAGCTGATTGATGATCAATGCTTTAGCACACTATAGCACAAGGAGAATTTCCCTCACTGTCCTTCCCTGTCCCTAGAAACAAGGATTATCACAGTGAAAGAAACTGACACTCTTCCTACCTATAGTTTTCTGTCCCTAGAAATTTTTTTTTTTAAAGCACACTATAGCACAAGGAGAATTTCCCTCACTGTCCTTCCCTGTCCCTAGAAACAAGGATTCGCACAGTAAAACACCCTGACACTCTCCCTACCTATCCTTCTCTTTCCCTAAACTAAAGGAATCCAGGTTAAGCAAGAAAAAATAAATGTCACTGTCCCTGCCTATGCTTCTCTTTCCCTGCTCCGGAACACACTACACTAGGCCGCCGTGCTGGCGGCCTTTTATAGTGTGGGGCGTGTACTAAACACCCTCAGCAATAATTGGCCACAGGCATCCTGCCTGTGGCCAATCATTGCTCTCCTCGCTGCCGGCGCTGTGATTGGCCAAGCATGCGGGGTCACAGTGCATGCTTGGCCAATCACAGCGCCTGAATGACACTGCGATGGCGTAGTGCATTGTGGGCCGTTCGCGTCACTCGAATTAGGCGCGAACGGCCCAAATCGTTCGATCTTCGTCGAACGATCGAACAGCCGATGTTCGAGTCGAACGTATGTTCGACTCGAACACCGAGCTCATCCCTAGCAGGGACAGACTCTACTAAAACAAAAGTCCTTCTAAGGACTGGTATAGGTGTACAGTCCACAAAAGTCCTTTTACGGACTGGTATAGGTGTACTATTTTGTGTGCAGTAAATAGGGGTGTACTACACGCATAAAATACTCTAAGAAGAATAGTATAGTGCATTTCTACTGTGCAGCTTCTGAGCGGTTCTGCTGCAGCTCTTTTCTCGGTTTAGGTACAAGTTGCCGCTGTGTGTCGCAGGCACAGACTAGCGACTAAAATCGCTAACCAATAAAGCTCCACAAAAGTTCATTTTAAGGACTGGTATAGGTGTATTATTTGGTGTGCAGTATATAGGGGTCTAATACACGCATAAAAAACTTTCAAACATACTATATAATATATACTATATACTATATAATATATAGTGCATTTCAACTGTGCAGCATTTCTACTGTGCAGCTTCTGAGCGGTTCTGCTGCAACTCTTTTCTCGGTTTAGGTACAAGTTGCCGCTGTGTGTCGCAGGCACAGACTAGCGACCAAAATCGTTAACCAATAAAGCTCCACAAAAGTTCATTTTAAGGACTGGTATAGGTGTACTATTTGGTGTGCAGTATATAGGGGTCTAATACACGCATAAAAAACTTTCACATATAGGAAGAATAGTATAGTGCATTTCTACTGTGCAGCATTGTGACTGCTGAGAGTTTCTGCAGCGATACTACAAAGAGTGACAAACGCAATTAGAAAAAAGTATTATAACTGCTGTGATAGACCAGTGGCCCCCGAAAACGACAGTTTGAAGCGGGGTGTTATATACCTTCTTCCACATATACTGCCCTTCTCTACAGCCTTTTGTCACAGGGTCATTTAAAAAGATGACAGGCAGAGGAAGAGGCAGGCCCTTCCGCAGGGGTGGTAGGGGTAGGGCAGGAGCACCAGGCCGGAGCCAAAGTGGGAAGTTGCAGAAGGTGCGTTCGATTACGTCAAAGGACGCACCAGACTTGGTTGAGTGGCTTACTCAGCCTTACTCTTCTGCACCCTCCTCATCCTCTCTATCTGCACCCTTTTCACTCTCTGCTGTGTGCACCCCCAAAGACACTACCACCAACACCACCGCCACCATATACCCTCCACTTGAGTCACAGGAATTATTTTCCGATCCATCACAAGACTTCTCTGATGCGCAGGCATTCTTGACATTGGATCAGGAAGAGGAGGTAGCAACAACCGCCACTCAGCAGTCTGACGACAGTACCCAGATCAGCCCAAGGATGTTGGTCCCCGCTGTTGCTGCCTACTCCGAGATCTCTAATGTTAGTGGTGGGGAAGGTGACGTAGATGATGATGTGTCTATGGACGTCACGTGGGTGCCCACAAGAGAGGACCAGGAGGGGAGTTCAGAGGGAGAGATGGACCAGCAGATAGGGAGGAGAGGCAGGCGGAACTTACATTGCACAGGAGGGACAAACAAGACTGCTAATGTATCAGGACTCAGAGCGAGCCATCAACCATGTACGGTCACATCTGGCGCTCCCAGGACGCCGGCACATGGCTCCGCAGTGTGGGCTTTTTTTAACGTGTCCGCTGCTGACAATAGTGTTGCCATCTGCAGCCTTTGCAGTCAACGCATAAGTCGCGGTAAGCCCAACACTCACCTAGGGACGACCGCCTTAAGAAGGCACATGAACTCCCATCACCGAGCCCAGTTGGAGCAACGCTGTCAGAACCCACAAAGCCAAACTCCAGGCTCTCACCGTCCAGCCTCTTCTACTACTTCTCCTCTCTCTTCACAGTTGTCATCCACTCCACCTTCCATCATCAAGTCCGCAAGTTTATCTGGAAAAAGGCAGGCTTCCGTGGGCCAAATGTTCGAGCGTAAAAGAATGATGATGCCGGATAACCCTCTTGCCCAACGGTTGACCGCTGGCTTGTCAGAACTCCTAGCCCGCCAACTACTGCCATATAAACTGGTGGACTCGGAGGCCTTTCGAAAATCTGTGGCCATTGGAACACGACAATGGAAGGTCCCAGGAAGGAAATATTTCTCCCAGAATGGCATCCCAGAGCTATATGGCCATGTTCAGCGGCAAGTGAATGTATCTCTGGCACACAGTGTCGGTGCCAAGATACATCTGACCACAGACACGTGGTCTAGCAAACACGGGCAGGGAAGGTATATTACTTTAACTGCCCACTGAGTGAACCTTCTGACGGCCGTCAAGCATGTAACCCGTGGCACCCGTGTAGATTTGGTTTTACCGCCACGGATTGCATGCAGGCATGCCTCTTCTTCTCCTCCTCCTCCTACTCCATCCTCCCTCTCCTCCTCGGCTGACTCCTCCTCTTCCGCTGCTACAATCTCTTCCGCTGCGCCGCCCAAGATCCCCAGAACCAATTCGACATGCCAGGTGAGACGTTGCCATGCTGTGCTGCGTCTGTTGTGCCTGGAAGCCAAGAGCCACACTGGCCCTGCACTCCTTTCAGCTTTGCGTTCACAGGCAGATCAGTGTCTAACACCGCTCAATTTGACAGTTGGTAAAGTGGTGTGCGACAATGGTGCCAATCTGCTGAGCGCGTTGAAACAGGGCAAAATTACACACATGCCATGCATGGCACACGTCTTGAACTTGGTCGTGCAGCAATTCGTTGTCAAATGCCCTGGGGTCCAGGACGTCTTGCGGCAGGCAAGGAAAATCTCGGCCCATTTCAGAAGATCTTACACGGCCATGGCTCGCCTTGCTGACATTCAGCGGCGACACAATCTGCCGGTCAGACGTCTTATTTGTGACTGCCCGACGTGATGGAACTCAACCTTGTATATGCTTGATAGGCTGCTCCAGCAGAAACGTGCAGTTAACGACTACCTGTATGAACTCTGCGCCAGAACAGGTTCTGGGGATCTTGTTTTTTTTTTTCACAGCATCAGTGGCTGCTCATGCGCGACGCATGCAGACTTTTGCGGCCATTTGATGAGATCACCAAACTGGTCAGTCGCAGCCATGGTGCCATCAGTGACATCGTACCTTATGCCTTCTTTATGGAGCGTGCATTGCGTCGTGTCATTGATCAAGCCATCGAGGAGCAGGAGCAGGAAGATGAGGAAGTCGCAATGCTGGATGAATTCCCAGGGGGGGCTACTCTATCTGAGACAAGTCAACAACAGGAGTCTGAAGAGGAGTCAGAGGAGGATGGTGCCGGGGCGGATGAGGAGGAGCAAGAAGAGCATGCTTTAAACCTTTCTGGGATCCCTGCTGTTGTTGTTCGTGGATGGGGGGAGGAGATCGAGAACGACATTATCCTGGATGATGACGAGCAGGAGCCAGGCCACCACACTGCTTCCAGTTTAGTGCAAATGGGGGCCTTCATGCTCCAGTGTTTTAAGAGGGACCCCCATATAAAAAGCATGAAGGGCAAGGACCATTACTGGGTGGCAACGTACTTGGACCCCCGGTACAAACAAAAAATGGCAGAAATGTTACCACCATCACAGAGGGCTGTCAGAATGGAGCACTTCCAGGCCTTGCTTCGAGAAATGCTGCATTCTGCTTTTGCGTGCGCTGGCAGAGGAATTTCCACTCCCAGAGGAACAGTTGTGGATACCAATCCAACAGCGTCTGCAAGAAGAGGGCGGTTTGAAGATGTCTTGGTCACTTCTGATATGAGATCATTCTTTCAGCCGACCCATCGACAGGTCTCATCCGGATCCAGCATCAGGGAACGCCTAGACCGACAGGTGTCCGACTACATCGGATTAACGGCCGATGTGGACGCTCTGAGAAGTGATGAACCCCTGGACTACTGGGTGGGCAGGCTTGACCTCTGGCCAGAGCTTGCACAATTTGCAATGGAACTGTTGGCTTTCCCCTCGTCCAGTGTCCTGTCCGAAAGGATGTTCAGCGCAGCAGGGGGGATCGTGACCGATAAGCGCACTCGCCTAGCTCACGACAGTGTTGACTACCTCACATTTATAAAAATTAATGAGGCATGGATCTCTGAGGAATTCAACACATGTGACCAGTAGACCATGTTTCATTCAAATTCCTCATGACAGGCCACACATATCCACCACCACCTATAACAATTATTCATGGTCCCTGTCTTCTTGGGTAAATACAGCGGAATAAAAGGCCTTTTATGCCTGTTGAATGCCTAATTTTTGGGGCCTGTAGTGCCCGAAACGTATTTATCCTGTGAATGCCTAATGTACCTCCAGCCACAGAATACAAAGTTCTTTGCTGTCAGATGAATGCCTGTTGGCTAATTTTTGGGGCCTGTACTGGCCGACACTTACTTCTTTATCCAGGCTGTGAATGCCTAATTTTTCAGACTGGAATTGAAAATCAATTCCGCTAAATTGTGGAACGGATGCGGACCCATTTTACAGACGTGTGAATGGACCCTATATGTATTTGACATGTATTTACCGGCTGCTGTCAGTTCTGGCTGATTTAGGCCAAGCTATTCCTAATAAAACCGAGCAATATTACTTATAAAAAAACAAAACATTTATGGCAACTTTTCCAATAGCAGGATCATCTCCTGCACCCCCTTCATAGCCTGGCCTTGCGTCTCTTCCACGGCCTTCATGCGCTCCTGAATTAACAAAAAATTTCAGATAAAAAAAGAATGCTTGTCGTTGTCGATCTCAAATTTGCTTAATACTTCTGTTATGTCATTGTTCATGTTGTGGGACTATGTGTGCACAGCTAGTAATTATTTTGTGGCTGCAAATATGACCTGGAGGTTTTTAATGTTCGCCTCCCATTGAAATGAATGGGTCCCGCCGCGAACATTTACCCGCGTTCGCGCGATCGCGTTCGCGAACCGTCCCGGGAGATGTTCGTCCATCCCTACTCACCAGACAGATATGACCTCTTTACTTAAAAAGGAGGCCAAACAGAGCTTGGTAGGTATAATATTTAGACTTGCTTGAATGTCATTGGAGATATGACAGGAGACTTATGTTTATATCCTCCTCTCCACCATGGTGACCCATTGAAAACAAGAGAAGGAAGGAACCAATAGCGTAATATTGTTTAGTAAAAAGATGAAAAACAAATGACAAGTTCCTGCTTACATTTGTGTGTACCTTCTCCTGGCACTGAGGATAGCCCGTATAAATCACTAGGAAGGAACCATACACCGCCCGACTCGCGCTCGTGAGTCAGCGTGCGTCCCACTGCCGTGTAGAGATAAAAACGGACGTTAAGAACCCGGATGGGATGTGACCGGAAGGTGCCTCGGCGTACGTTTAGTTTTGCAATGTGAGTTGAGTTGAGAGGTATCTTAATATAGCGCGGTCTTACTCTGAAGGGTCCCGACGCGCATAGCAGAGTTTCTGGGAAAAGAGGACCCAGGAACCAAGAGCAGCACAGAGAGGCAGAAAGGGTGGAAGAGAGAGGCTACGCAGGAAAGGCTTGCGTGAAAAGCCAAGTCTTCAGTAACCCGCGGAAGACCGGGATAGTAGGGGCCTCCTGGAGCTCGACAGGGAGGCTATTCCATAATACAGCACCCTGGTGGGAGAAGGCCCGACCCCACACCAGATCTTCTTGGGCAACGAGATGTAGAGGAGATCTCTGCCGGTAGATCTGAGTGATCTGGCAAGAGCTTGTTTATGAAAACGAGAGCAGAGATAGCTTGGGGCCAGGCCTCTCATAATCTTAAACATGATACATCCTGCCTTAAATAAGGTGCGATAGTGGACCGGCAGCCAATGCAAGGCGGAGAGGACAGGGGTGATATGATCCCTCAATGAAACATCCATGAGAAACCTTGCCGCAGCATTTTGAATAAGTTGAAGCTTCTGCACTAACATCTTTGGCAATCCCAGATAAAGAGAGTTGCAGTAGTCTAGGCAGCTACCTATCGTGGCACAGATGACAGTTTTTCTGTTCGAGATATCCAGATATTTAAACAGCCCCCTCAGAAGTTTTAGCTGCCAGTGACATGCACTGACAACTTTTTTTATCTGAGGAGCCAGGGTTAAACCTGAATCTAGGACGAATCCCAGATCACGGACCTGTGGGGCCACCTCCAGAGCAGGACCAAATGAGGGAGGCCAAGGTGGGATATCTGGGGGGGTGGCCAGATCGCTGAAGATGATCACCTCAGTTTTTCCCCCATTAAGTTTCAGGAAATTGGCAGACATCCATGTGTTGATGGCCTCCAAACAGCTGGCAAGGGTGGCATCAGTCATCCGGTTCCTAGGAATCTTCAGGTAGACCTGGGTGTCGTCCGCATAAACATGGTACTGGACGGCGTGGGACTTTAGCAGGTTGGCAAGGGGCCTCATATAGATATTAAACAACAGGGGTGACAAGGCAGAGCCCTGTGGCACTCCGCAGTCCAAGGCGGTGTACGAGGAGTAAAAGGGGCCAGTCTTGACTCCCTGAACTCTACCCTCTAAAAAAGAGGCCACCCATGCCAAAGCCGACCCGCTCATACCCAAAACAGATCTCATCCGCTCCAGTAAGATTCCATGATTTATGGTGTCAAACGTGGCCGACAGATCCAAGAGAACCAGAGCTACTGAGTCACCCCTGTCCAAGCTGTGAAGAACATCATCATAAACACAGATGAGGCTCGTCTCTGTTCCATGTCCAGGCTGAAATCCGGACTGGAATTCGTCCAAAAGATGGAAAGACTCAAGGTAAACCTGTAGCTGGATAACCCGCAGGCGCTCCATCACCTTTGCCACAAAAGGCAAGATGGAAATTGGCCTGTAGTTGCCCAATATGTCCGGGTCCAAGGTCGGTTTCTTCAGCAGGGCCAAGACCACGGCCCGCTTCAGAGCGCCTGGGACAATGCCTGTCCTGAAGCAGCAGTTGATTATCTCCCCAATAAAGGGGGCCAAAAGGGCAGCAGATTTTTTAACCAGCCCGGCAGGACATACATCTAATGGGGAGGAAGATGGTTTCAAAGAGGCAATTACCTCAACCACCTGTATAACTGTAACCGGTTGGAAACAGGGCAATCCAGGGGCCATCACTGTGTGGCCAATGTCCTCTTGCACAGTCTCCAGCCTGGGAATGTTGTCTCTAATGGTCTTAACCTTAGAGACAAAGAAGTCAGCGAGCTCCTGGCACCAGTCCTGTGACTCCTTGGGAGCAGAGCTGGTAGCTTCGGGATGGGTTAACTCCGAAGAGATCTTGAAAAGTTTGGCCATGCTGTTGGCTGCCTTCCTGATTCGTTCTCAGAAGTAGGTCTTTTTAGCCTCTCTAATAGCCCTCTTATAAAGGTAGAGGGCCACCATATGCAGCTCTTTGTCGGCTTCCAGAAGGAACTTCCGCCAGCGTCTCTCCCTGGACCGAACCCGATTTTTGAGGAGCCTAAGCTCCTCGGTAAACCATTGCAAGCTCTTGCCCAGGGGACGGGGATTAGATCTCATCCTACGGGGGGCTACCACATCAAGGGCCACTTCAACCGTCTCCTGAAAAATACTTAGCTTCTCTACCGGGTCGCCCAGCTCAAAAAAGATTGGCTGGTTAATACCCTTAGCCACAAGGTTTCCAAATCTGTCTGGGCAGACTTTTCATAGATTTCTTGAGAAAACCTTGGGGCCAGAGCGATCTGGGATATTTTGAGGTATCCCTTCCGGTAGGGTCAGGCTAAAAGAGATAAACCTGTGATCCGACCAGGTCAACTCCCTAGGCAGCGCACAGGTTGCCGACAATCCTCTAAACAGGAGCCAATCCAGCACATGACCAGCAGTGTGGGTAGCCGCTGTCACATGTTGCCTATACCCCAAAAGCAACATTTCTTGGATAAGGGATTGGGTGGGGGAATCGCTTAGATCCTCCGCCCAGAAGTTCAGATCGCCCAAGATGCAGGAGCCTTTAAAAACAATGGACATCTGTGAGGCTAGACTGAGAAATTCAAAAACAAAATCAAGTTTTAACGCAGGGGGGCGATAAATCAGAGCAAACCCTTAAGTGAGCTTGCTAGCTACTTGAAAAGAAAAGACTACATTTTCAAAAGATTTGTAAATAGTGTTAAAATGCTCTGAAACTGATACTAAATTATTTTTTTTTTAAATCACGGCTACCCCACCCCCCCTGCCAGTTGGCGGTTACATTGAAATATTTTGTATTGAGGAGGAACCAGCTCATCCAAGATAGGGGCTGTAAAATCTTGAAGCCAAGCCTTGTGAGACACAGAAAATCCAGATCCTCATCCATAATAAGGGCCGCGATATTAGCTGCATTAGCCACTGCCGACCTGCAATTTAAAAGACCCCCTGTTAAGGAAGATGCAGGAAGGTTTCTCAATGGATGAGGAAGTGTATTAGAAACATTGACCCGAGCAAGGAGGCCAAGTCCACACCGAGCCATATTGGCTACTATTAAATTTAAAAAAGTGCAATCAACACTACGTCCAGCTGGGCGTGATCAGGAAGTGTCGTGATGACAGAATTTAAAGAATAATTAGATATGGTCAAAACCCTGCTTAGACATATGAAACCTATGTGAACAGGCAGAGGAATGGCCTTAGCTGGGTCCAGGTGTAATGTGACACAAAGTTCTACAGGTGTAAACAATGAAAGAGAGACAATGTTGTCTGCATGCAGTGTCTATCAAGAGAAGATGGGCAGGTGGCGGCTCACCGATCCCTGTGACTGTTGGGGTTAAAGACGAGATGTGAAAACTTTACAGTGACTCCCTCGAGTCCTGGCTCAGGGAATGACGTCCGACCTTGCGTTGCGCCGCACTGGGCCCAGCAGGATCTGATGTGGATGGAGCAGGAGCGCCTCCAGGCTGCCGCCGAACAACCAAAAGATGCTAGATAGAAAAGTGAAAAAACTGCGCTAAAACCTAGGATGATTCAAGCTGCCAGCACTCAAACAAACAAAGTGAATAGAGCAAATTAAAACAAATAGTGAGTGCGGCGCTGAAATAATAATGTTGCTGCCAGTGAGCAGCAAACAGACATAAACAATGTAATAATCTGGGTGAATGTTGCCAGGAATTCTTCCTGGATATAACACCCACTGTGTACTAGTGTATACACTTAAACACAAGCATGAATCAAAAATAGTCCGTAAGTGAATAAACTCAGATACATAACCATGAAATGTCCTTCATGTGAACAATTAGAGTGTTAGCCCATAAGGGCTACACACAACTGTGAAAATAATGAGTCCAATAAAACAACACACTTGGAAAATATATAAAAGAGTCCAAACAACATGTTCAAAATTAAATGGGTGTCTTCTCATGGAGGAGTCACAACCACAATGTTAGCTGTTGGAAGGACCGCAGTGTTGATAGTTGGACCTCACAACACACGATAGGAACAATAAGGTTGGGTACTCTTACCGCAAATGGTGGACCCACCTGCCATACGACAGTGGGTCAATCGGGCTTGATGGTCTCAATGACCGGGAACGGTGAAGCAAGATGCCGTGGATATCTCAGGCCGTCTTAGGCAGGATGGTTCAATGCACAGATCGTAGGGTGCAATTCCTCCAGCATACGAGCTCCCAGATGGTCCACGAGGGATGAAAAAAAGGGTGAAACAAAAGGAGAACACTCCCAATGGTGCAGGTCAATAAAACCAGGGATGGATTTATTTAAATAACATTTGTCTTACAGAAATTAGACAAAATATAAAAAGTGATCACGAAAGAGATTAAAAAAAGCAATGTGTTGCACCCCACATTGCTTTTTTTAATCTCTTTCGTGATCACTTTTTATATTTTGTCTAATTTCTGTAAGACAAATCTGTCATCACAGAGCCAGTCCAGGCTCTGAAAGGATCTTGACTTTAAGATCTGGATCCACACCTGGCCATCGACCTGTTGGGTGAGCAACTCAATTTGTTATATTTTTTGCTGCATTATCATCATTTAAGTTGTTTAATTGTAATGTACTTGTTCTGTACTTTATTGTATTGTTTGTCTTATAGATTATTCCTCCTGAGGAAGTGGTGCACCAACAGATACCTCTTGGGGGAACCCTGAGTATTTGTTTATTGATTTTTAAATGAATTTTGTATGTAAATTTTATATGTAATAAATATCTTATTTTATATAAGAATTACATTGTTGTTTATCAGTACCGAGATAGTCCATTATAACCAATTGGGCGGGAATTTTTGTATGGTCAGCTTCAGCAACTACCCTTATATTCCCACTCTTCCTTGTTTCTTTTTAGTAAAATGAAGAAATCTTATTTTTTTAACAAAGTTGTCATGTTTCTCAAACACAGCATAGGCATACTTACAATTAAAACCCAAAATATATTCTGCTACCTCCTGAGTATATCGCGACCAGGTGACTGGTAGATCACGGTCTGGGCCTGCTAACCCACCATCCCAAAGCACTAAACAGAGTGCAATGCAGAGGGACTACTTGTAAAGTAAAGTTGGAGCTGTAGTATGGAGCAAGAGCCACAGTAGCCGATGCCTCCTCTGTAATGCTGGCTCCTGTCCCATGCTAGTGATACCAACTGCACTCCACCTCTTATCCCGGCTAGCTGTCTCCAGAGTGGTGCCAGCAGCAGGAAAGAGATCCTCAGGTCTGTGTAAGGCAATACACTGGGCATAATTGTAACGGCACCCCAATATAGGGCTGCTTTCACACCGATGTGCTGCGGTTTACCTGTACCCCGGGTGCAGTGCAGGGTACCTGTAGCTTTCCTGTGGGTTTCCTGAGCTTAGCTATAGACTTCTATTATATCCTACAGGTCTTGAATGCAAAAGTTTTGATACGCTTTTAGAAAGTGCACCACACCACCTGATTTAAACCCATGATTGCTGTGCAATGCACATGATTCCAACACGGTAGTACGGCAATTAGAGGTTTAAATCAGATGTGAGGAGGCGACACTGTGCCCGGTGATCTTTGACTTCTCCCGTGTTGTTCAGGTAGATCTCCACCTCTTTAAGGTTGACTACCCCTGGTCTAGACACACCTTTGGGCTTTCAAAGAGCATAAATTACACGTCCTAGTTCTTCACTAGCTATCATATTTCTTGAGTTCCTAAAGTGCCAGGAAAGGAGAAATACCCACAAAACAAACCATATTTTGGAAAACAAACATGTGGAAAGAAAATGAAATGTATTTATTTTTTTATTTATTTTTTACACAAAGTTGTCAATTAATAGGATATTTCTAATACACAGCATAATCATACTTAGAATCACACACCAAAACAGATTTTTCTACTCCATTCGAGTAGGGGTATACCACATACGTGAGACTTTTATACAGCCTTGTCACTAGAGTTGGGCCGAACACCTCCTAGTTCGGTTCACGCCAGAACTCTTGAACATCGCAAAAGTTAGGACCCGAACCCCATTGAAGTCTATGGGACCTGAATTTGAAAAAGTCCCCATATTGAAGGCTTGAATGTTAGTTATTGGCCATAAAAAGGGTATGGGAGCCCGGGTACTGCCCAGGGGACATGTATCCTGGCTTCCTGGCCCACTCCCTAACAACCAGCTATTCACTGTGTCCTGATTGGGCAAATCAGCGAACATCCCGCCGAGCGCACCACAAATTTGGGTGTTTGCCAAATGGGCAAACATGCGATGTTCGGCCAAACTTTTGCTCAACTCAAACTGTTGCCCAACTCTACTAATCACATTGAAAGGTCAAAATCCAAGAAGCACCTTCAGACATGCTAGAGGCATAAATTACACATCTAATTTCCTGACTACCTAGCACATTTTTGGAGGCCCTGGAGCAGCAGGACAGTGGAAACGTTTACAAAATGACCACATTTTGGAAAGAAAACACCCTGAAGTATCTTCAAAGAGGCATGGCGAGTCTTTTGAAGGCTTCTTTTTTGTGCCACAAGTTTTTGGAAAATTCTAAATGAAAAGGAAAATTAATTTTTTCACACAAAGTTGTTAACTATTAAAATATTTCTAACTCACAGCATAGGCATACTTAGTTACATCCCAAAACACATTCTGCTACTCCTCCAGAGTATTGTAATATTACATGTGTAGTAGACAATTAATTAATTTCGTTTAGTTAGATTCGTTAAATTTGTTAAATTCGTTTTCGGATTTCGTTTCATTTTCGACCGAATTCGAAAATCGGTCGCATTCGAAAATATTTCAACCGAATTCGAAAATATTTCTACCGGATTCGAAATTATTTCAACATGATTCGAAATTATTTCAACCGCATTTGAAACTATTTCAACCGGATTCGAAAATATTTTGCGACCCGACTTTGGGTCCACGTATCTCAGGGTCACTTAGTGATAGAAACCCCAAATTTGGAGATGTTGTAGTGCTAGTTCTACTCTGTTTGTGGGGTTTCTAACTACAAGTGGCCCCGAGATATGTGGCCCCAAAGTCGGGTCGCAAAATGTCATTCTCTGCTGCAGAAAAGTGCTTGACATTTTGCAACCCGACTTTGGGCCCACGTATCTCGGGGTCACTTAGGGATAGAAACCCCAAAATTGGTATGCAAACACAGGAACTAGCATTACAAGATCTCCAAATTTGGGGTTTCTATCACCAAGTAACCCAGAGATACGTGGACCCAAATTCGGGTCGCAAAATATTTTCGAATCCGGTTGAAATAGTTTCAAATGCAGTTGAAATAATTTCGAATCATGTTGATACTATTTCAACCGGATTCAAAAATATTTTGTGACCCGAATTGGGTCCATGTATCTCGGGGTTACTTGGTGATAGAAACCCCAAAATTAGAGATGTTGTAGTGCTAGTTCAACTGTGTTTCCATACCAAATTGGGGGTTTCTAGCTACAAGTGGCCCCGAGATATGTGGCCCCAAATACGGGTCACAAAATGTCATTCTCTGCTGCAGAAAAGTACTTGACATATCGCCCATATCTGGGGGTCACTTGGTGCTAGGAACCCCATAACTTGTGGCAGGTGACAGTGGCAAGTGGACAAATAACCATCTTCCAAAATTTATAATTCAAATAGAAAAGATTAGAACAGAATAGAAAAAATATATAATTTAATAGAATAAAATAGAAAGAATATACAACCATCTTCTGAAATTCGAATAGAATAAATTCTAATTTCGAATAGTATGAATTCAAATTTTTTAATTAATTAATTTTAACTTTGGATAGAAAAGATTATAATAAAATAGAAAATAGACTAGAAAAACAATAACCCCAAATTTGAGGTTTCTATCACCAAGTAACCCCGAGATACGTGGACCCAAATTCGGGTCGCAAAATATTTTCGAATCCGGTTGAAATAGTTTCAA
Organism: Rana muscosa; assembly: GCA_029206835.1. Classification (NCBI taxonomy): domain Eukaryota; kingdom Metazoa; phylum Chordata; class Amphibia; order Anura; family Ranidae; genus Rana; species Rana muscosa. The sequence goes on along the minus strand of CM055116.1, from coordinate 1,139,331,474 downwards.
ATGCAGTTGAAATAATTTCCAATCATGTTGATAGTATTTCAACCGGATTCGTGGACCCAAGATACGTGGCCCCAAATTCGGGTCAGAAAATGTCATTCTCTGCTGCAGAAAAGTACTTGACATATCGCCCATATCTGGGGGTCACTTGGGGTTAGGAACCCCATAACTTGTGGCAGGTGACGTGGCAAGTGGACAAATAACCATCTTCCAAAATGTATAATTCAAATAAAAAAGATTAGAACAGAATAGGCCAGTCTTGTTGGTTGGAGGGTAGACAGTGGAGGAGACCTTGCGTGGAGAGTGAAGAAGTTTCTGCTTTTGACTGCTGGGTTGCATTTTTGGTTATTTTTGGCTCTTTTTCCTTGCAGCTTTTTAACACCTTTTTCTGGCACATTTTAAACAGCCTTTTTTTTCTCTTTTTTTCCTTCAGCCTACTAATTAAGGGGAGTGGTTAATTGGTCACAGGTGCTTGAGGCCTATATAAATTTCTGTAGAGCACATGTGAAATTGCCAGTCTTGTTGGTTGGAGGGTAGACAGTGGAGGAGACCTTGCGTGGAGAGTGAAGAAGTTTCTGCTTTTGACTGCTGGGTTGCATTTTTGGTTATTTTTGGCTCTTTTTCCTTGCAGCTTTTTAACACCTTTTTCTGGCACATTTTAAACAGCCTTTTTTTTCTCTTTTTTTCCTTCAGCCTACTAATTAAGGGGAGTGGTTAATTGGTCACAGGTGCTTGAGGCCTATATAAATTTCTGTAGAGCACATGTGAAATTGCCAGTCTTGTTGGTTGGAGGGTAGACAGTGGAGGAGACCTTGCGTGGAGAGTGAAGAAGTTTCTGCTTTTGACTGCTGGGTTGCATTTTTGGTTATTTTTGGCTCTTTTTCCTTGCAGCTTTTTAACACCTTTTTCTGGCACATTTTAAACAGCCTTTTTTTTTCTCTTTTTTTCCTTCAGCCTACTAATTAAGGGGAGTGGTTAATTGGTCACAGGTGCTTGAGGCCTATATAAATTTCTGTAGAGCTCATTTAGAGCCTGCTCATTTTGAGTTGCTGGAACTCTGTCCAAGTGGAACTGGACTAAGTGGTGAGTTAAAATCAAGAGTTTAAAACAGGGGTCATAGTAGATGTGTAGTGTGAGTACCTGGGTGTTGTCTGAGTAGTGTGTGTGGATCGTTAGTACTTGTGTATTGTAGGTGCACGCTGGTCTGCGAGTGCACGCGGGTCCGTGGGTCTGCGAGTGCAGGTGGGTCTGCGAGTGCACGCGGGTCCGTGGGTCTGCGAGTGCAGGTGGGTCTGCGAGTGCACGCGGGTCCGTTGGTCTGCGAGTGCACGCTGGTCTGCGAGTGCACGCGGGTCCATTGGTCTGCGAGTGCACGTGGGTCCGTTGGTCTGCGAGTGCACGTGGGTCCGTTGGTCTGCGAGTGCACGTGGGTCCGTTGGTCTGCGAGTGCACGTGGGTCCGTTGGTCTGCGAGTGCACGTGGGTCCGTTGGTCTGCGAGTGCACGCGGGTCCGTTGGTCTGCGGGTGCACGTAGGTCTGCGAGTGCACGCGGGTCCGTTGGTCTGAGGGTGCACGTAGGTCTGCGAGTGCACGCGGGTCCGTTGGTCTGCGAGTGCACGCTGGTCTGCGAGTGCACGTGGGTCCGTTGGTCTGCGAGTGCACGTGGGTCCGTTGGTCTGCGAGTGCACGTGGGTCCGTTGGTCTGCGAGTGCACGTGGGTCCGTTGGTCTGCGAGTGCACGCGGGTCCGCGAGTGCACGCAGGTCCGTTGGTCTGCGAGTGCACGCTGGTCTGCGAGTGCACGCGGGTCCGTTGGTCTGTGGGTGCACGTGGGTCTGCGTGGTACCTGTGTATTGTCTTGTTGAGTACCTGTGTATTGTCTTGTTGAGTACCTGTGTATTGTCTTGTTGAGTACCTGTGTATTGTCTTGAGTACCTGTGTATTGTCTTGTTGAGTACCTGTGTATTGTCTTGTTGAATAGTTGGGTCAGGAAGCTAGTGTTAGGTAATTTGGACAGGGTATAATCTCGAATCCTCATTAAATTAATAGGTACGATGCCCAGCGGGTGTGGCGAGGCGACTCGGTGTACATCTTGCAGCATGTATGCGTTCCTTGATCATCTGATCGAGGGCGATTACTGCTGTGCAAAATGTAAGCACATTGTTTCCCTGGAAGCCCAGGTTCTGAATCTAGGGAAGCAACTGTCAGCACTGGGAAGTCCCTCCACACTAAAGGAGAGCTGGATACGTACCTGGCAGGTGATGGCAGGGGCCAGCACAGAGGTGGGTGGAGTCAAAGAGGTGCAGGCACTAGAAAATAGTAGATGGGTGACAGTCAGGAAGGGTAGAGGGCGAAGTGCCAGGGAGGCCGATCCAGGGCTGGAGCATCCCAATAAGTATGCTCCATTGAGTGACATTGGTGAAACCAGTCCGGGACCAGCACTGCTGGAGCTGAGGGACTCTCCTAGCTGCCAGGGGAAGAAATCCTCCAGTGAGAGTGGGGGGGGAAGCGAAGGGAAAGGAAAGACAGATTCTGGTGGTAGGGGACTCAATTCTTAGAAGGACAGAGAGGGCAATCTGTAACAAAGACCTGAAGCGCCGAACTGTATGTTGTCTACCGGGCGCTCGGGTTCGGCACATCACGGATCTGGTGGACAGATTACTGGGAGGGGCTGGGGAAGACCCAGCTGTCATGGTGCACGTTGGCACCAATGACAAAGTCAGAGGCAGATGGAGTGTCCTAAAGAACGATTTTAGGGACTTGGGAGCTAAATTGAGGAAAAGGACCTCCAAGGTAGTATTCTCGGGAATACTACCGGTACATCGAGCCACACCAGAAAGGCAGAGGGAGATTAGGGAAGTGAACAAGTGGCTGAAGAGCTGGTGTAGTAAGGAGGGGTTTGGGTTCCTGGAGGACTGGGCCGACTTCTCAGTCGATAACCAGTACTATAGAAGGGACGGACTGCACCTAAATGAGGAGGGTGCAGATCAGCTGGGAATAAGGATGGCCAAAAAGTTAGAGGGGTTTTTAAACTAGGTGACAGGGGGGAGGGTCCAGAGATAGTGAGAGTCAGCGGGGAACATATTCTAAAGGGTAGTATTAGGGGCATTAGTGGTAGGGTAACCAAAGAACATAAACCCAAGGTAAGTATAGTAGCAAGTCCTAGTTGCAATCTGGGAACACCCAAGAGGATAGTATGTGACCGGTCAAATAATATTAATGCATTAAAGTGTCTGTTCACCAACGCCAGAAGTCTGCCAAGCAAAATAGGTGAGTTGGAAGCTCTGGTGCATGAGGAGAGCTATGATGTAATCGGTATTGCTGAAACTTGGCTTCATTCCTCACACGACTGGGCTATTAATATTCCTGGCTATGCACTCTTTCGGAAAGACAGGGTAAAAAGGAAGGGTGGAGGGGTCTGTCTCTATGTGAGAAGTGATCTCAAAGCGAGTGTGAAAGAGGACCTGGTGGATGGAGAGTGTGATGAGTCTGAAGCATTATGGGTAGGACTGCATACAGATGTGCGTAGTTCAAAGCTAATCATTGGAGTTTGTTATAGACCACCCAATGTTAATGAGGAGTTAGAGACTCAGCTCCTTGCACAGATGGAAAGGGCTGCAAGGGCTGGGACGGTGATAATAATGGGGGATTTTAACTACCCAGAAATTGACTGGAGTAATGGAACTGCTGGGACAGTTAAAGGGCAAAAATTTATAAACCTATTGCAGGACAATTTTATGGTCCAGTTTATTGAGGCCCCAACTAGGAATGATGCTCTGTTGGACCTGGTAATCTCAAACCATGCAGAGCGTATTACTAATGTTCAGATAAAGGAACACCTGGGTAGCAGTGACCATAACATGATTTCATTTGATGTTAGTTGTAAGCAAAAATCACATACAGGAAAGATAAAAACACTTAATTTCAAGAGAGCAAATTTTCCAAGGATGAGTGCTGCTCTCCAGGACATAGACTGGGAGAGAATATTGGCATCAATGGGCACAGAACAGAAATGGGAATTCTTCAAAAAGACTGTTTGGGAACTCACTGCAAAGTATATTCCCATGGGCAATAAGTTTAAAAGGCTAAAAATAAAACCTATGTGGCTCACTGACAAAGTTAAAAAAGCTATAAACTATAAGAAAAGAGCTTTTAAAAAATATAAAAATGAGGGAACACTAGTGTCATTTAAATGTTACAAAGAATATAACAGGATATGTAAAAAGGAAATCAAGGATGCAAAAATTCTAAATGAACGACAGATTGCAAAAGATAGTAGGACAAACCCCAAAAAATTCTTCAAATATATTAATAGTAAAAAGGTCAAGTCTGAGCATGTAGGCCCTTTACAAAATAATCTAGAGTGGGTGACTGGGGACAAAGAGAAGGCTAATTTATTAAATACTTTCTTCAGTTCTGTGTATACAAAGGAGCATGGGGGAGCTCATGTCCAAAATGGGGGTGGTAGTGACACAGCCCCAAATCCACAATGGCTCAAAAGTGATATGGTCCAGAAATATTTAGATGGAATAAAGGTGGATAAAGCACCTGGACCAGATGGCATACACCCACGGATCCTAAAAGAATTGAGCTCTGTAATTTCAAAGCCATTGTATTTAATTTTTAGGGACTCATTAATGACAGGAATAGTACCACTGGATTGGCGCAGGGCCAATGTGGTGCCTATATTTAAAGGGGAATTAAGTCTTTACCAAGTAACTATAGACCTGTTAGTTTAACTTCTATAGTTGGGAAAATACTGGAGAGATTAATAAAAGACCACATAGATGAGTTCTTGCTGGAAAAAAACTATTTAAGCAACAGACAGCATGGATTCATGAAAGACAGAAGTTGTCAGACAAACCTGATTTCTTTTTATGAAGAGGTAAGTAAAACCTTGGACAAAGGGGTGGCGGTGGACGTGGTATACTTGGATTTTGCAAAAGCGTTCGATACAGTTCCCCACACACGGCTCATGTGTAAGGTAAAGTCTACAGGATTGGAAATATCAGTTTGTAAATGGATAGAAAACTGGCTAAAAGACAGAATTCAGAGAGTAGTGGTTAATGATTCTTACTCTGAATGGTCCAAGGTTATCAGTGGTGTACCCCAAGGTTCAGTGCTGGGACCCTTACTTTTTAATATGTTTATAAATGATAATGGGTCTGAGATCAAAAGTAACATTTCTGTCTTTGCAGATGACACCAAGCTATGCAGTGGAATAACGTCCTTACAGGATGTCGCCAATTTACAAGCCGACCTCAATGCGCTGTATAATTGGGCGACTATGTGGCAGATGAGGTTTAATGTTGATAAATGTAAAGTTATGCACTTGGGGGCTAATAATATGAATGCATCATACATACTAGGGGGAGTACAACTGGGGGGATCCGTAGTGGAGAAGGATCTGGGGGTTTTGGTAGATCATAAGCTCAATAATAGCATGCAATGCCAAGCTGCAGTTTCCAAAGCGAGCAAAGTCCTTTCTTGTATTAAGAGAGGTATGGACTCCAGAGAGAGAGATATCATTTTGCCCCTGTTCAAATCATTAGTAAGACCTCATCTGGAATATGCAGTTCAGTTTTGGGCCCCAGTTCTCAAAAAGGATATTGGGGAACTGGAGAAAGTGCAGAGAAGGGCAAGCAAACTGATAAGAGGCATGGAGGAGCTCAGCTATGAGGAGAGATTAGAGGAACTGAATTTATTCTCTCTTGAGAAGAGGAGATTAAGGGGGGATATGATCAACATGTACAAATATATAAGGGGTCCATATAGTGAACTTGGTGTTCAGTTATTCACTTTACGGTCAACACAAAGGACAAGGGGGCACTCTTTGCGTCTAGAGGAAAAGAGATTTCACCTCCAAATACGGAAAGGTTTTTTCACAGTAAGAGCTGTGAAAATGTGGAATAGACTCCCTGCAGAGGTGGTTCTGGCCAGCTCAGTAGATTGCTTTAAGAAGGGCCTGGATTCTTTCTTAAATGTACATAATATAACTGGGTACTGACATTTATAGGTAAAGTTGATCCAGGGAATATCCGATTGCCTCTCGGGGGATCAGGAAGGAATTTTTTCCCCTGCTGTAGCAAATTGGATAATGCTCTTCTGGGTTTTTTTGCCTTCCTCTGGATCAACTGTGGGTATAGAATTGGGTATATGGGATTGTACGATATATGTTTATTTTTATTTTTTTATTTTTATTTTTTACGGTTGAACTGGATGGACTTGTGTCTTTTTTCAACCTGACTAACTATGTAACTATGTAACTATGTAATAGAAAAAAAATATATAATTTAAAATATAATTTAATAGAATAAAATAGAAAGAATATACAACCATCTTCTGAAATTCGAATTTCGAATAGTAGGAATTAAAAAAAAAATATTAATTAATTTTAACTTTGGATAGAAAAGATTATAATAAAATAGAAAATAGACTAGAAAAACAATAGAACAGAATAGAATATATTATATTTTATTCTATTCTGTTCTATTGTTTTTCTAGTCTATTCTTTTATATTCTATTAAAATCTTTTCTATTAAAATCAAAATCATTATATACTAAATTCGAATTTCGGAATATGGTTATATATATATTTTTTCCGACATTCGAATTTCGTATAGAATGATTTCAAATTTGAATCGAAAAGATTATAATAGAATAGAAAATATTGGAAAGAATCGAATAGAAAAACAATAGAACAGAATAGAATAAAATACATATATATATTATATTTTATTCTATTCTGTTCTATTATTTTTCTAGTCTATATTATATTTATATTCTAATCTTTTCTAATTGGAATTCGAATTCATTCTATACAAAATTCGAGTGTTGGAACATGGTTATATATATATATATATATATATTTTTTTATTGTTCTATTGTTTTTTTTATGATATTTTTTTCTATTATTTTAGAATATTTTCTATTCAAATTCGATTTTATTCTATATGAAATTCGAATTTTGGAAAATGGTTATTTATATGTATGTATATATATATAACCATCTTCCGAAATTTGAATTTAGTATAGAATAAATTCAAATTCGAATAGAAAAGATTAGAATAGAAAAACAATAGAATATAATAAAATATAATATATATATATATATATATAATTATATTTTATTCTATTGTTTTTCTAGTCTTTTTTCTATTTCTATTCTAATCTTTTCTATTCGAATTCGAATTCATTCTATACGAAATATTTATACATATAACTATCTTCTGAAATTCGAAATTCATACAGAATGAATTCAAATTCGAATAGAAAAGATTAGAATATAATAACTATAGAAAAGAATAGAATAAAAAAAATATAGACGGTCATATTCTATTGTATTTTATTACATTCTATTAAATTCTATTCTATTCTCTACTATTCTTTTATTTCTATTCTATTGTTTTTTATTTTTATATTCTATTTTATTGTATTCTTTTTTAAAAAACGATTTATATTTTTTCTAATTTGATTCAAATTTATTTTCGAATTAGAGTCGAAAATATTTCGAATTCGATTTGAATTTCGTCCGCGATTTTTCGATTAGAAAAAATTCAGATTCGGTTAAATTCGTTAGTATTGTAATTCGGTAATTCGGATGCATCCGAATGTCCGAATAATGAAAAATTCATCCGAATTTCGATTCGGAACGAAACGAAATGCACATGTCTAATGTGTAGCACACGGACCTTTTTCCTGCCTTTGGCTCCCTTTCCTGGGCACCCTGGGATTCTTCTTAGAGAGACTAGGCCCCAACTAAAGGTGCTGGGCCTACTATTGGAATTGCAGCCCCAGGCTAAAGGTGCCTGAGACTGATACACGCCTGGAGGGCCGGGTGGCGCAAACTGCTCACACTCCAGACTCCCGACTCGACCCCCAAAAAGATGGCCTCTGCCCCTTGTGTATCCTCTCCCAGCATGCACAGCAGGCCAACCATGCCCACCGCACCACTACCGAGAGAGGACACCCTAAGGCATAGCAATGTCACCCACGGTTCAACCCTGGCCTGATATGGCAGTGCCACCTACAGGCCACAGGGAACTGCACGTCAGGTTACATCACATAGGCAGAAGCGAGTACTAACAAATCAAAGTAGTCTGAGCCTGGCTACTAGCTCAGACCAACCCCTAAATGTAAGTACATAGCACCCCTGCTAAGTAAAGGGGCGCTACACATGTGTCAGACTTTTTCAATACTTGAATGGATTATGTGCAGGGCATTGTATCTTGTGTATCAAAAAATTCAATCAATTGTAAAAAAAAAAAAAAACTGTACTGTAATGGTCGCCTCTATACGAGTAGTCAGGGAATGCAGCTTAGTGTAGAATCACCTGTTGCAGTCCCTGCTTCTATAAGCCAAGCAAGCCTAACCTACTGGTATGTGGCTGCCCCCAGGAATGCCATGTTCCCCAGCGAGGAAGTACAGAAATCTGAAGAAAATAAGAACAAAAAAGTTCCTATGGTTCCAGGAGTGTGGTTGTCCACCGGAGATGGCTGGAATTGGTGTCAGGAACAAAGTCAGTTGGACATGCAGATGGGTCAGTACAGGTGGCAGGCATAGACATGGTCAGCAATAGGCAAAGGATTGGTCCAGATAGCAGGCAGAAATGTTGTCAATAAACAGGTCAGGGTCAGTACAGATGGCATGCAGATGCAATATTGGACTGGTATGGCGGTGATCAGGAAGACTGTTGCTGGCTACACTGACTCTGGTGACACTGTACTGATGTGGTGGCTTTCAGGACATTGTTAATGGGTGCACTGGCTCTGGTGGCACTGGCACTGGTGTGACTAGTGATCAGGAACATTGTTGATGGCTGTACTGGTCTGGTAAAATTGTAATTGGTGTGGCAGCAATCCAAAACACTGTTAATAGTGTAGCGCCCCTTTACTACAGGGGAGCTAGGTACCTAAATTTAGGGGTTGATCTGGGTTGGTAGCCAGACCCAGATCGCTTTAATTGTTAGGTTCTGCTCTTTTGCTTTTGCCAAGTGGTGTTGCTGGTGTATAGTTCCCTGTGGCCTGTGGGTGGCGCTGTCATAACAGGTCAGGGTTGAACCGCTGGTGACATTACTGTACCTTTGGGTGTCCTCTCCAGGCAGCTGTACGGAAGCGTGGTCGGCCCGCTGTGCTTGCTGTGAGAGGATACAAAAGGGGCAGACGCCATCTTAGAGAGGGAGAAGGAAGGGTACCGAGGAGCAGTACCGCCTGCGTCTCGTGGCCCTCCAGGCCATGGGAATGCGCAGGGGAAGATCAGTCTCAGGCACCTTTAGCCTGGGGCTGCAACTTTTCATGTAGGCCCAGCACCTTTGGCTGGCCTGCCATCTGGGGAGGAGTTCCAGGGCACTCGAGGGTGACCCGTTCTGGAGAGGGAGCCAGGGTTGCCGGTGAGGGGAGTCGCCGCCTCGGATGGGGCCTGGTCACCTGCAGAGGGATTCCACGGGTCCGCCGCAGGCATTGTAGCGTGCTTCAACTTGCACCTAGGTCCTTATGCTACAGATGCTGGGAAGTTTGGAACTAGGCAAATGGGTTCCGATCGTATCCCTAGGACAGTGAAGTAAAGTTTGTGCATCACTCCGGCTGCTAGGACCGTGAGAGGGGACTATCCGGGTGAGCAGAGTCCACTTGGGATTGAGTGGTGATATTAAGTGCCTGAACCTGCCTCCTGTTATTCTATTCTTCACTTTCAACTTTCCTGTCCGGTTTCAAGCATAAAGAAAATAAACCTTCAGCCATTGAGGTTTAACCTTCTCTGGACATTGGCCTTATTGGTACACAAGCGACAGACTTTTCCCCACACTCTAGGCAAAGGAACCAACCCCAGGAGAGGTAACTTGCTGCGGAACCCAACAATTTCTGAACACCGCTCACCCTTTTATTTAAGAAGGAACCTGGGCATTGTGGTACGGTGTGTCCCGCCTTGAGGAGGTAAGGCCAGGGATCTGTGTGCTACAATAGCTTACACTGATCTGGCAACACTGAGACTAGTGTTAATATCTTACTGCCTTCCATATGTGTGTTTGCAGGCTTTTTACTGGGGACGGCCTCCCTCCAGTGTTGTATAAAAGGGGATGAGGTCTGGAGGGAGAGCCAGTACCTAAAGAGAAGAATGGATGTCTGCAAGAGTTCTCTGAGGTCTGTGTTCCAGCACTGGATGCAGACTCACCCCAAGGACATGAGCCTTTCCAACAATGGACTATTCCCAATATTTCTCCACCTCTTCAGGTAACCTGGAGCAGCCTCAGTTAGGTGTAGTTAGGTTGAGAATGTTTATGCATGTTATACATGTTCTATTGAACTCTCAGTAAACCGTATTAGCTCCCTGGGTTACCATATGGCTATACGAGCAGGCTCTGGCTCTGGCTCCCCTGGGGATAGATGCAGTTGGAACTGCTGAGAATTTATTTCTTATATAATTTCTGTGTTAAAATCAGGCAATAATGATTTTGCCAGTATGATCTGGCTGCTGTTATTTTTGAAGCGATCCTGTTGATATTGCTCCTTATGCATTCCGCTATATATGTTTTTTCTCCCCTAGAATAGCAACCCTCTGATTATATCAGACAACTTGGGATTTAAATTGCTCGGCCATCCTTGTTGCTCCGGTGCCCGTCCGGGGAGATTTTCATGCAGGCATTTTCACACATCTAGGCCAGTGAGACCTGTTTCTATATCCCCCTTATGTAAGTCCTGAGGAAGCCAACCAGCGAAATGCGTAGATACATAGATGCACAGGGGCTCACTCATTTGTGATGTCACACTATTGAACGCCAATGGGGTATATGTGACTTTTTTCTGTGGTCATTTGTACATACTGGCCGTTTTTCCGGCTGATTGTGTATATATGCCATTTTTAACATTAGCATTGTGTATGTATATTTGTTTTTTTACCTGTATGTATATTTGTTTTTTTACCTGTATGTATATTTGTTTTTTTACCTGTATGTGTAAATAAAATATGTGATTTTTTTAAACTAATATTGTTGGTCCAATCTGGCTTCAAAGTCTGACCTACTGGTCTTTCTTCTTTCTTGTTCAAACGATTTATACGGATGTGGCCTAGGAGTGTCAAATTTTTATTTTTACTGAACTCTCAGAACAGTTGTTTCTACTGCTATGAGCCTGGTCTGAAGTTATTCAAAGGGGTACATGTTGGGTTTTGACATATTCTTAAAGAACTTGGGTCTGTAAAAGCACTATGGGGTGTAACACCACTACTAGGTTTACTCGCAAGGTAGAGAAGAAGAGGTAGTTGCCAAAGGTAACCGGACGGAAGATCAACTACAGAAACCAGTTGTTTGGCGTGGTACCTGTTTAGGTGACAGGTCCTCCGGTAGCGAGGGGGTCGGTAGTCTGACTTCCTCCCTAGCTGTCCATCTCCCCCGGTCACCAGAAGCAGACTAGTGTCATGGAGATCTAAAGCCCAAATCACTAGGTACAGGAAGGAAAGAGTTAATGGGCGCACATGGGGCCCACAATGTGCTTGATGGGACTCCATTCTATAGCTGTAGAGGCAGTGGCCGGGGGTGTACACATGCCATGGCTGCGATAATTTCACTACAGAATGAACAACTGTTAGAGGCAGTGAAAATATAACATATCTACTACACAGGATCTACAATAATAAAACAGAAGATTTCCCAGCAGTAAACAAAGGGGCCAGGGATACTAATGATGACAAGCTCACAGGAGAGGCTGACATGCTGGGGAACTATTCCTTACATTTGCTGTGCCTGATGAGTGAGAAAATCCGGACTGGAAACCAGTGGCAGCTGGTGCTCAATATTTATTTTGGGGGGGGGGGGTGGTAAACAAACCTGCCCCCCTCACTCGAAAAGATCTCACCGGAGCAGCCTCCTAAGTGCGGTGGTTTGCTGAACAGACTCTTCCTCCACTCTCTCTGCTTGTCTGTACTCTCCGGCTCAACCCAGGTCTGGTTCGGAAAAGTGCGGCTCAACGCAGACTCTCACGCGCTCTTTCCATTTGTCAAACCTCTCTCCAACCATCTTTCTGGGGTTTTCCTTTTATATGCCCCCGCCCCTTGTTGATTGCTCGTGGGTTCTGTAGTTTAACTTCAGCTCAACTGTGAAGAAAGTTTTGCTTTCAGCCTATAATTCCCAAAAGTCTCTGAACAATTATATTAAAGCGGTAGTAAACTCCTGGGCTTTTTTTTTTCTTATACCCTGCAAGGTAATGCATATCGCATACTAGCACATAGCATACTAGCATATTATGTTAAACATACCTTAAAACGAAGCCCTTCCAGCAATGAGCTGTCACCGCTGCAGAAGCTCCCATCTTCACCTGTCTTTCTCCCGGGTTCGCAGACTCCAGCTGTGTGACTGGCCGGAGCTGCATTGACATCAGCCATCGCTGTTTATGGCACAGAGCTCTGAAGGGATGGCCCGGGTGGCCATTTCTTCAGAGCGCATGCGCCAGTAATGAGTAAAAGTGCTGAACACTGCCAACTAGTAAATAGATATGTAGCGGGGTCCTCAAATTGATGGGATACACCTGGGCAATAGTGTGACCCAGGTGTATAATTGTGTTAGGATTCAGACCCCTTTTTGTTTCGTGGAGGATTGGAGGATGTAATATTCTCCTTTGCCTGTGGGTGGCGGGGTACCCACAGGCTTCAGGTAGAATCATCTTCGCAGTGCTCCCTGTTTTGTCCCTTCCCGGAGATGGTATGGCTGGGGCGGGGAACCCGCCGGGCCGTTGATGGGAGGAGATAAAAGGGGGAGACGCGCTTACCACGAGGTCTTGCGGAGAAGGAGGTCCTCGGAGGAGGAGGGTTGCGGTCCGCACCCAGGGCCCTTAGGCCTGGGTGCGGGAGATCCAGGAGTCTGGTCCAGGTGCCCATGGCCTGGTCCGGAGTCATGTTGGCGTCCATCCCAGGCACCTTTAGCCTGGGGTGAGGTACTATCGAGGAGGCCTGGGGCCCAGTACCTTCGACTGGGTCCCGCTAGGGTGGACTGTCCGAGGGTCCCTGAGCGGAGGGACTCGTACCTGAGGTGAGGAGGCCGGGGTGGTTACCCACTGGAGACCCGGAGCAGCACCAACCCGGTGACAGTGGGCCCCTGGGAACTCTCTTGGGAGGACACATCCCCCTGATAGGGGCCACAGCGTATCGAAGAGGGCTCCATTGCTGTTCATAGGGGTTGCTGGAAGAGACCCCATCTTTCCTGTTCTGCAACAGCCGGATTGGCTTAGGCGCCGCTGGTCATAGTACAGTGGCATAGAACTTAAACGTTAGGAAGTGCCTTGATCTGCTCATCCCACCGTTGGCAAGGTTATAGGTCCCAACCAGTTTGCTGCAAAAGAACTGTTTATCGTGCTTTGCTATTGGAGTGCCAAATAAACAAGTGTTGGACCTTTCTCCGGTGTGTGAACTCCAGTTACTGGAAGCAAAGGGGAGGCTGGTGAGCTTGCAAATACAGACTCAGTGCATTCACAGAACACACCGGCCCGAGGAAACATCAGGAAGTGGCCTTCACCTCCCTACTGCAATGGGGAGGACATGGGCCGTGGCGCATCTCACTCTCACAACCCAGGAACCCCTAGACATGAGTGTGTGTAAAACCGATAAAGATGGAGAGAGGGTGAGGCCGCTACAGATACAAATCTGCATTCACAGTAACAATGCACAGTGTTTTGCCATTTTTGGAGTGAACAGCTGCTATGGCTCAATCAAAAGGAGGCCAGGTTTGATAGGGAACTAGACTCTCACTTCCACATCAAGCTCTGTCCACTCCACTACAAAACTTCTTGGCCATGCTTCTGTAGCGGCCTCACCCCTCTCTCCCTTCTCACACTCGGCTTGTCTTTCTTCGTCTAGGGGTCTCAGTGCTGGGGGAAGGGATGAGATACACCACGGCCCATGTCCTCCATAGCTAAGAGGTGAAGGGCAGAAGATTGGGTCTTGTGTGGGTGTCCTAGAGTCAAGTCCAGTACTTCGTCCCTGACTCCTTTGCTCCTAGTAACCAGAGTTCCACACAGTGAATAGGTCCAACTCAGTTTTATTCTTCTTGGCAAACAACAAACAGTTTCTTCTACTGAGTAGTAATGGGGAATAGATCGAGGCAAATCCTTTCCCTTTCTCCTGCTGACCACTGTGATATCACCAGTGGCGAATAGTCACTGCCACTGACTATGTGAGGTAGAACGTGAATTACCTTCGCTAGCACGGCCCCTGTCAGGGGAAGGAAATCCGTCCAAGGGAGAAACCGGAGGCCACTCTGTCACCAGCAATGCTGCACTGGACTCTTCAGAGAAGTTCCTCACACCAGTCCTCACGAACTCAGACATGGGCACCCAAGAGTTAGGGCCCCCTCGGATTCCTTCACCTTCGTGGAACTCAGTCGAAGGTACTGAGCCCCAGGCATCCGCCATAGTACCTCACCCCAGGCTAAAGGTGCCTGAGATGGACTCCATCTCCGCTCCGGCTAGGTCAAGGGCACCTAGGCCTGGAACACTGGAACGCCAGCACCCAAGCTGAAGGTGCCTGGGTGCGGCCGAGTCCTCCGACACTCACTCCGACTCCGAACTCTGAACCCCGTGGCAAGGGCGTCCGCCCCTTTTATCCCCTCTCCCTTTGCGTCACAGCGGGTTCCCTGCCCCGCTGTACCAGCTCCAGGGGAGGACAAAAAGGTACAGTCTTGCGGTGTGAGTTCAGCCCCAGCCCAGGGCAACAGCGCCACCCGTGGACCGCAAGGGACCTCACACCACCAGAGTCCTCCGAGAACCAGAAAAAGGTCTCGGATCCCCTAGCAATTTGTGCATCTGGGTTACCACCCAGATGCCTCCCTTAAATTCAAACACCCGCTACACTTCTTTTAGAGTGATGGGTGTAGTGGCAAGGGAGGGAGTGCACTGAGGAAGGAGTGACTATTATGGAAACTCTGACCTAAATGCCAGGCCCGACAGATTCAAGTTTCTGTTTCTGACAGTATCATGAATGTGGAGGCCTAATGGCATTCTGATGGGTGTCTAGGATACCTTTTGTGAATCTCCTCAATATCTTTCCCGATACTGGTCTTTTAATCTGTTCAAAGCTTACTGTACAGATTGCTTTGCAGAACTATGTTTACAAACTGAAGCCTGCATGATCTAGGCCTCAGAGTTCAGTAGACTGAATGAGGACAGTTGTCATGTAACCATATACTAGAGGTATAACTAAAAGCCAGAGGGACATATTAACCCCCCCCCCCCCCTCCACCTCATGTTACGCAATGGCCAGATAGCCAGGTGCGTTCTACTTTTTATACTCATTAAATGATGAACCTGTTTTACTTTTTTTTTATACATGATTTTCCAGAAGAGACATTCACGTATATGCACTGTCGATAATATACGCAGGAAGTGTAAACACATACGTTCCGGGATGTTTTGTACCATTACCTACAGCGCAGTTTTACACCCGCTATATACAGCCGCTGTACGTATGAACATACTATTGAGATAATGCAGCCTGGAGGAAAACAAATCATCCAAAGTGCTGTTTTGATGTCAGCTGTGAATGATCTTTTCCATGAGTTGCGAGAATTTACCTAAGTGAGAAGTAAGTCACAGCGCATCAGCCACATTGAATGGAATTATTCAGTATACAACCTGATGCCTGTTTTATCCCCTCTTGTGCGTCAGCGTTACTCTTATGGTTTCAATTAAAACGCTGCTGTTCTGCCTTTGTACATTCATTGCTTTCATAATCACATAGAAGGGAGAATGGAAAACAAAACATCTTTGGTAAGGCAAGGTGAGAAGACAGAGAGGTTGGGTACTGAGGCCTGTGGTAGGATGTTTCCTGCACTGAGACACACTTGGTTTTCTGTGTCACGTTTCTGAAACGATACCTGTCTGTGTTGCCTATGATGATCAGATTACAGATTACAGATTTATTTTTCATGAGGGTATTTTAGGAAAATGACAAGTAGGCTGTGCTTCACGAACAGGAGTTTTCCTATGGTCAGTACCCCATCAAATAGCAATACACAGTCCAAATTCACCTCTCGGTGCTGATCCCAAAATAGGATAGAATGTTTTCAGCAAAAACATAAGCGTAGCGACCTCACCCCTTCTCATTCTCGGCTTGTCTTTCTTTGTCTAGGGGTGTTAGTGCTGGGGGGAGGGATGAGATACACCATGGCCCATGTCCTCCATAGTGAAGAGTAGGGATGAGCTCGGTGTTCGAGTCGAACATAAGTTCGACTCGAACATCGGCTGTTCGACCGTTCGGCGAACATCGAACGATTTGGGCCGTTCGCACCAAATTCGAGTGACACGAACGGCCCACAATACACTTCGCCATCGCAGTGCAATCCCGGCGCTGTGATTGGCCAAGCATGCACTGTGACCCCGCATGCTTGGCCAATCACAGCGCCGGCAGCTAGGAGAGCCATAATTGGCCACAGGCAGGTTGCCTGTGGCCAATTATAGCTCAGGGGGTTTAGCACACGCCCCACACTATAAAAGGCCGCCAGCGCGGCGGCCTTGTGTAGTGTGTTCCGGCGCAGGGAAAGAGTTACATAGGCAGGGACAGTGTCAGTGCTATTTGTACCTCAAACTTGTGTGTAGGGAGAGAGAAGGATAGGCAGGGAGAGTGTCAGTGTCATATTCTATGCTAAACCTTGTGTGCAGGGAGAGAGAAGGATAGGCAGGGGACAGTGTCAGTGTCACATTCTTTGCTAAACCTTGTGTGCAGGGAGAGAGAAGGATAGGCAGGGAGAGTGTCAGTGTCATATACTTTGATAAACCTTGTGTGCAGGGAGAGAGAAGGATAGGCAGGGGACAGTGTCAGTGTCATATTCTTTGCTAAACCTTGTGTGCAGGGAGAGAGAAGGATAGGCAGGGGACAGTGTCAGTGTCACATTCTTTGCTAAACCTTGTGTGCAGGGAGAGAGAAGGATAGGCAGGGAGAGTGTCAGTGTCATACTTTGATAAACCTTGTGTGCAGGGAGAGAGAAGGATAGGCAGGGGACAGTGTCAGTGTCATATTCTTTGCTAAACCTTGTGTGCAGGGAGAGAGAAGGATAGACAGGGAGAGTGTCAGTGTCATATACTTTGATAAACCTTGTGTGCAGGGAGAGAGAAGGATAGGCAGGGGACAGTGTCAATGTCATTGTTGCTAAGCCTCCTGCACATTATACACCTGAAGTTAGCCTGTATTGCTGCTTTTTCCTGGTGTGTTACACCAACAGGCATTTGTGGCACTTACAGCGGGCGGAGTGTGCCTCCTGATCATATTACACCTGAAGTTAGCCTGTATTGCTGCTTTTTCCTGGTGTATTACACCAACAGGCATTTGCGGCACTTACAGCGGGCGGAGTGTGCCTCCTGATCATATTACACCTGAAGTTAGCCTGTATTGCTGCTTTTTCCTGGTGTGTTACACCAACAGGCATTTGCGGCACTTACAGCGGGCGGAGTGTGCCTCCTGATCATATTACACCTGAAGTTAGCCTGTATTGCTGCTTTTTCCTGGTGTGTTACACCAACAGGCATTTGCGGCACTTACAGCGGGCGGAGTGTGCCTCCTGATCATATTACACCTGAAGTTAGCCTGTATTGCTGCTTTTTCCTGGTGTGTTACACCAACAGGCATTTGCGGCACTTACAGCGGTCGGAGTGTGCCTCCTGATCATATTACACCTGAAGTTAGCCTGTATTGCTGCTTTTTCCTGGTGTGTTACACCAACAGGCATTTGCAGCAGCTACAGCAGGCGTAGTGTGATTCCTGCAAAATATACTCCTGAAGCTAGGCCTTATTGCTGGTTTTCCCATTTCCCTGCAGGTCATTAGAATGTCTGGAAGGCAAACAAGGAGAGGCAGACAGTCAGGAGTAGGGATGAGCCGAACACCCCCGGGTTCGGTTCGCACCAGAACCTTCGAACGGACCGAAAGTTTGCGCAAATTTTCGAACCCTATTCGTTATAATGGACGCGAACGTTCGAAATCAAAATTGCTAATTACAACGGCCAATATGCATGTTAATGTCATAAAACAGGTTTGGGGACCCGGGTCCTGCCCCAGGGGACATATATCAATGCAAAAAGAAATTTTAAAAACTAACGTTTTTTCGGGAGCAGTCATTTTAATGATGCATAAAGTGAAAAAAAAAAGTGAAATTTTCCTTTAAATATGGTACCTGGGGGGTGTCTAAAGTATGCCTGTGAAGTGGCATGTGTTTCCCGTGTTTAGAACTGTCCTTGCACAAAATGACATTTGTAAAGGAAAAAAAGAAGCCATTTAAAACCACTTGCGGCTTTAATGTCATGTCTTGTCCTGGCCGCCATATGGCTGAAAATCCTTGAGAAAAATGGCATGGCTACCCCATCACCCCCCCCCCCCTCCCACCCCAGCCCCTTTGGGTCTTGTATGGATATTAAGGGGGACCCCGCACCCAAAATAAAACCCTATACCTACAACCCTATATACTCTGAACAGCAGTATATAGGTGGTGCAAACAAGACACGGACTGTAGGTTTGTTCTTAAGTAGAATCTGAACAGGTACATTATGAAGTGTAGCTCCATCCCAAAAAAATCTATTTTTAAGCTTTTTGGAGAACATAGGGAGGGGTTATCACCCCTGTAACATTTGCTGTCTTTGCACATCTGTTCAGAACATGTCACCTCACTTTCCGTCCCAATGACAAATGTTTTTGGAAAAGTGGGGTTTTAATTGAAACAAGGATTGGTGATAAAGCATCAGTAGAGAGGAGATACCTTTTTCCCAAATTAAATCTAACAGGATAGAATTTCCCTTCCTAGGGGTAGATTTCCTCTCACTTCCTGTTTTCTCTTGCCGTTTGCAAGTAGGAGTCGTTTGTAAGTTGGATGTTTGAAAGTAGGGGCCTGCCATATATACTCTGCAGAAATTTGCCCTATTAGATGTTGGTGTAGCCACAAGACTGGTGTGCACAGGAATGGGCCCTGCTGTGAGTTAATAGATCAAGATTTGTACTTGCATGCACCTGTTGAACCGGGCAGAAAAATTGGGCCTTTGGTGGTGGTGGTGGTGGTGGTGGACGGTGTTGCCACAAGACTGTAAGCCCTCACAGTTACTCTTGGTGGGTGCAGGAATGGGCCCTGCTGTGAGTTATTAGATCAAGATTTGTAATTGCATGCACCTGTTGAACAGGGCAGAAAAATTGGGCCTTTGGTGGTGGTGGTGGTGGTGGACGGTGTTGCCACAAGACTGTAAGCCCTCACAGTTACTCTTGGTGGGTGCAGGAATGGGCTCTGCTGTGAGTTATTAGATCAAGATTTGTAATTGCATGCACCTGTTGAACAGGGCAGAAAAATTGGGCCTTTGGTGGTGGTGGTGGTGGACGGTGTTGCCACAAGACTGTAGGCCCTCATAGTTACTCTTGGTGGGTGCAGGAATGGGCCCTGCTGTGAACTATTAGATCAAGATTTGTAATTACACGCCCCTGTTAAACAGGGGCTGAAAAATTGTGCCTTAGGCACTGGTGCTGGTGCCACAACACTGCAACCCCTCACAGATACTGTACTTGGAGCACAGCAGTCACACCTGTTGCGAAGCATCTTTTTAAAAAATTGTAATTACACGCCCCTGTTATACAGGGGCTGAAAAATTGTGCCTTAGGCACTGGTGCTGGTGCCACAACACTGCAACCCCTCACAGATACTGTACTCTGAGCACAGCAATGAGACCTGTTGCAAAGCATTGCCTAAAAATTGTAATTACACGCCCCAACAGGGGCTGAAAAATTGTGCCTTAGGCACTGGTGCTGGTGCCACAACACTGCAACCCCTCACAGATACTGTACTTGGAGCACAGCAGTCACACCTGTTGCGAAGCATCTTTTTAAAAAATTGTAATTACACGCCCCTGTTATACAGGGGCTGAAAAATTGTGCCTTAGGCACTGGTGTGGTGGCATGGATCATTGAGGAGGAGGAAGAGGATAGTCAGTGAACATAACAGGACAGTCACTCAGCATCAGCATAGGCAGTCTTGAAGGGATGTGACATTATAAATTATTCCGTTATATCCGCTTCAGGTGTCTGGTAGCTGGTGGTGATCCAAGACTGATTCATTTTTATGAAGGTCAGTCGATCAACCGAGTCGGTGGACAGGCGCACCCTATGATCGGTGACAAATCCTCCAGCAGCACTGAATGTGCGTTCGGAAAGAAAGCTGGATGCAGGACAGGCCAGTAGCTCAATTGCATACTGTGCAAGCTCTGGCCAGTGATCCATCCTCAGGACCCAGTAAGCCAGAGGATTTTCGGTGGGAAAGGTGTCCAAGTCTGACCTTGCCCCTAGGTATTCCTGCACCATGTATATCAAACGCTGGCGATGGTTGCTGGAACCGATCATACCTTGGGGCTGCGGACTAAAAAATTGTCTGAACGCATCGGTCAGACGTCCACCTTCCCCACCGCTCCTTCTGCTACTGACCGAAGCCTCAGCAACTCGTCGTCCAGGACCAGGAGTTTGTAACCTCCCAGTTTCTGGGAACGCGTTGCACAGACCTTTCTGCAAGGCCTCCCTGAGATGTCTCATCCTCTGCTCCCTCTGCGACGGCAAGATAAGGTCCGCAACCTTACCCTTGTACCGTGGATCAAGGAGAGTGGCCAGCCAGTAATGGTCCCTCTCCTTGATCTGAAGAACACAAGGATCCTTCCGCAGGCTTTGCAGGATCAGGGAGGCCATGCAGCGTAGGTTAGCTGAGGCATTCGGTCCGGAGTCTTCTGGGTCACTGAGGATGACATGATCGCCAGCCACCTCCTCCCAGCCACGTACAAGTCCACTGGTTTGTTGGGACTGTACATCATCCCTAAAAGACTGCTGCTGCTGATGCTGAGTGCCAGGCTCCACCTCCATGCTCACACAATCCTCCTCCTCCTCCTCCTCCTCATCCTCATCCTCTTCCTGTGTGATGGGTGGGACAGAAGGAACACTGTCTGGATAAAGGGGGCCTTGAGAGGCAAGGAAGTCCTCCTCTTCCTGCCTCTGTTCTGCCTCAAGTGCCCTGTCCATTATCCCACACAGCGTATGCTCCAACAGGTGGACAAGAGGTACAGTGTCACTGATGCATGCACTGTCACTGCTCACCATCCTCGTGGCCTCCTCAAATGGTGAGAGGACAGTGCATGCATCCCTGATCATGCTCCACTGGCGTGGGGAAAAAAAGCCAAGCTCCCCTGACCCTGTCCTGGTGCCGTAGTCGCAAAGGTACTCATTGATGGCCCTCTGCTGCGTGTGCAGTCGCTGCAGCATGGCCAACGTTGAGTTCCACCTGGTGGGCATGTCACATATTAGGCGGTTCTTGGGCAGGTTTAGCTCCTTTTGCAGCTCAGTCAGCCGAGCACTGGCATTATAAGATCGGCGGAAATGCACACAGACTTTCCTGGCCTGCCTCAGGACATCCTGTAAGCCTGGGAACCTGCCCAAGAACCGCTGCACCACCAGGTTGAGGACGTGAGCCATACAGGGCACATGGGTGAGCTGCCCCTGTCGCAGGGCGGAGTATATTGATTAGGGGAAGATGAAGCCATTAGCCAGCAGATACAGGGCAAGTTACCATTTTTACCAATCACATCCCGGTAATTTTGAAAAAAATTGGAAAAGGGGTGCCCCTGGGATTGTGTGGATTGGAGTAAATTATGGATTGCCACCAAGTATATATAGAAAAATATAAAGAATTTTATTTATACATAATACACTTATATATCAAAAATGGTTTAAAAGCAAAGAGAGGAACAGACATATACAGTCATTGAAAAACAATTGCATGAGGACACCTTACTACTTGAGACATATAAGTCATATAGCTAGTGGTGACACAACCGACATGTTTCGGATACTCGAGCTATATCTGTGATAGCCTCCATTATTTCCTTCTTCAAGGTTCATGCAATAGTTTGAAGACAATTTAGTCTCTATATAAGAGAAAAAAACACAACATAGTATGTGATAGCTATATAATACACAACAGTGTATTGGCATGATTACATTATTTTGATTTTGAATTTCTCCCATATGTGGGCAGCTAGAAGATAGACATTGCTGCAGAGAGAAAATAAAATAAGCTAAAATAAACAATAAGAGAAAAAAAAAAAAAAGAAGAAAGGGAGGGGAAGAGAAACAAAGGAAAATAAAAAGAAAAAGAAGGATAAATATACATGAAAGTTCATTTAAGAATACATGAATGCATATATACATTGTATACTTGTATGTCTATAAGATACAGTACATCTATATCGAATAGTGTTGCATACATACATTTCCAATGGTAATATAAACATCAGCCGTTTGGAGGAATTGTCCCGGTGATATAGAGCCCAAACGGATATGGTGCGAGTTACTGGTCGCATAAAGACAAATACAGCGGCCAAAGAAACACTGCAGGCAAGATGACAGAGCCACGGGGAAATGTGTGGGAGGATCAACCCAAAAACGCCCCTCAAAGCTCACAGGGAAGCCTCAAATTGCAGCGGAAAGACTGCCACGGTCTCTCTGTAAAAACATACACACATGAATTATAGTTTCTAGATCGCAGACTAGCCCTGTAACCAGGCATCCCATAACTCTGATGAAGTGTTTGAAAAAAAGAGCTTAGTACCTGTCAATGTGGCGCAAGGACATCCACACTCTGGCTGTGCAGCAATTGGCCAAGTCAGGTGGGACTTTTTATAGAGCTGTCGCTGGTGTTGCAGCCAATCAGCTCAAATGGCGCCAAGGGTAAAGCTGCAAAAGGAAGGAATTCAACCAATGAGGTAGAGCGTGGGAGGCCACAACAGGGCCAGACTGTGCATCCGGGTAGGGACCCAATTAACTACGTATTGAAAATGAATAGAGAGGCTCTTACAGGACAGGCACCGCATACAGAGGCCGCCCTCGATCCCGGCGGCGTCCGGCGTCATCGCGCACCCACGCAGACGTGAAGGACGTCCACGACGCTGGCGCAGTGACGTCAGACGTCGACCCGACCGCCAGCACAACGAAAAGGGCGGAAGTGCTAAAAGAAGATCACTCCGTTGCCCGCACCAGACCCAAAAAGGTCAGCGCAAAGGCAGCACAATTGTATGTGCTGCGCCAAACGGCGCCATCGGAGGAATGGGGAAGAATTGACTAATCCAAAACCCCATGGGTAGTAAACAGTGTAACATGAATACCCTCCGTCCCATATGTGTGTAATTCTTAGGACAGGGAGAGAAATTTATTCATATGCACATAACCGTCCATTTGCTCAAATATGAGCAGTCAGCCCCCGATTATCAAAATAGCCGGGGGCTGTTTTTGTGCTGGGGAGCGTCAGTGGGCCCAATGGGTGGTCCCCAAATCCCCGGGCTCCAATATGTCAAAAAGTGCAGGGTACAATTGTCATTGGATTAATTTCTAAATAATAAACAATAATCAACAATATATTAACTAGGCACTAATCTCCAGTGGGCGAATCATCAGGTAAAGTTCCACCAATTGGATCCAATCTTGTTTACTTAAAAAGGGATTTTTTACATGAATATCTAACCGGCATACATCAGAAACATTAGTACACATATTATACAGCTGGCATAGTTCATACATATTTATTTATTTTTCCTTCAGAGAAACAAAAAAAAAAAAAAAAAAAAAAGGGCGGAGAGGAGGTTGGTGCCATTGTCAGAAACGACCATTCCTGGCTTAAGCTGGCGTGGCGTCAACCACCTCTCGGCCTGCCCCTGCAGAGCTGCCAGAACCTCTGGCCCAGTGTGGCTCCTGTCCCCCAAACACACCAGCGCAAGCACGGCATGGCATCTTTTTGCCTGCGTACTCGCGTAGCCCCTTGTACGCCTACGGAGCACCGCTGGTTCCGAGGACAGAGCACTCGAAGAGGACATGGAGGAAGAAGAAGAGGAGGGGGTGGAGGAGAGAGGTGTGTCACAACCAGTAGTAGCATTTTGGAGGCGTGGTGGCGAAACAACCTCCAACACTACTGCACCTTGTCCTGCATCCCTCCCAGCTGCCAATAGAGTGACCCAATGGGCCGTGAAAGAAAGATAACGTCCCTGTCCATGCCTGCTGGACCATGAGTCAGCGGTAATATGCACCTTACCGCTGACCGCCCTGTCCAGCGAGGCATGGACATTGCCTTCCACATGCCGGTAGAGAGACGGAATCGCCTTCCGTGAGAAAAAGTGGCGTTTGGGAACCTGCCACTGAGGAACCGCACATTGAACAAACTCACGGAAGGGGGCCGAGTCTACCAACTGAAAAGGCAGCAGTTGAAGTGCTAGCAATTTAGCCAAGCTAGCATTCAACCGCTGGGCATGTGGATGGCTGGGAGTATACTTCTTTCGACGGTCCAGCAGCTGGGGCAGGGAAATTTGCCTGCTACAATCGGACGTCGGTGTACTGCAAGTACTTGGTTGTGACACACCTAATTCTACACCTTCAGTCCTCTCAGAGCAGCTTTCAGAGAGGACTGAAGATATAGTGGGGATGGAGATCCCAGCTGATGAGGAGCAAGGAGAGGTTCGCTTTGTTCTTTGGTGTGGGTCTTTTATGTGTGCTTGCCAACGAGCTGCATGGCAGGTCGACATATGTCTGCTCATGCTTGTGGTGCCCAAGCGGCTGATGTTTTGGCCACGCGAGATACGCTTGAGACAAATATTGCAAATAGCAGTGGTGCGATCTGATGCACTCGTCTCAAAAAAGGCCCACACCAAAGAACTTTTGTGATAACGTGCAGAGGCAGCGCCCTGCACAGGCGGAGCTCTGCGGTGTGGTACAGTTGCTGTGCTGGCCTCTAGCTGGCCTCCAGGGGGCATCCTGCCTCGTTGGACATGTGACGCCGCATCCTCCTCCTCCTCCTCCTCCTCTCTCCCTTCAGGCACCCACGTGGAGTCAGTGACCTCATCATCCCCTTCCTCTTCACCACTAGAGCAAACCTGGCAGTAAGCTGCAGCTGGTGGAACAGTACTGCCAGATTGCTGTCCTTCAGCATCCCCTCTCTCTGCGCGCACACTACTGACTTCCTCAAGCTGGGTATCATCATCCGAGCCTTTGAATCGTTGGGCATCCTCCTGGAGCATGTACCCAACACTGTGCTCAAACAGTTTGGGGGACTCCTCAGGAGGACATGGTGGGTCTAGGGAAGGGGTGGCTGATGATGCCATTGAGTACGCGTTGGCAGCTGCTCTGCCAGTACCCTGAGCCTGGGTGAGAGAGGATGAGGAGGATGAGGAGGGCTTGATCATCCATTCTACCAAGCCTTCGGCATGATGCGGCTCCACATGTCCAGCTGCCGAAAACAAAGACAAGCGTGTCCCATGGCCACGTGCTGATGACGATGCACGACCACGTCCACGGCCAGCACTGTTGTCTCTAGAAACAGAGCCTGCCTGCCCTGTGTTCTTGCCTCGGCACGCTCTGCCTCTCCTTGGCGGTCTTCCAGCCATTGTAGTCGGTAGTGTATATAGTATAAAAAATAGAGCTCCTATGTGTGCTCACAACACACTGTAGGTCCTATGGGTGCTGCCACTAACACACTATAGGTACTATGTGTGCTGCTGACAAGAAAACATAGGAGCTCTGTTTGCTGCCACTAACACACTAGAAGTCCTATGGGTGCTGCTGAGAAGAAAATATAGGAGCTCTGTGTGATGCCACTAACACACTAGAAGTCCTATGGGTGCTGCTGAGAAGAAAATATAGGAGCTCTGTGTGATGCCACTAACACACTAGAAGTCCTATGGGTGCTTCTGAGAAGAAAATATAGGAGCTCTGTGTGATGCCACTAACACACTAGAAGTCCTATGGGTGCTGCTGAGAAGAAAATATAGGAGCTCTGTTTGCTGCCACTAACACACTAGAAGTCCTATGGGTGCTGCTGAGAAGAAAATATAGGAGCTCTGTGTGATGCCACTAACACACTAGAAGTCCTATGGGTGCTTCTGAGAAGAAAATATAGGAGCTCTGTGTGATGCCACTAACACACTAGAAGTCCTATGGGTGCTTCTGAGATGAAAATATAGGAGCTCTGTTTGCTGCCACTAACACACTAGAAGTCCTATGGGTGCTTCTGAGAAGAAAATATAGGAGCTCTGTGTGATGCCACTAACACACTAGAAGTCCTATGGGTGCTGCTGAGAAGAAAATATAGGAGCTCTGTTTGCTGCCACTAACACACTAGAAGTCCTATGGGTGCTGCTGAGAAGAAAATATAGGAGCTCTGTGTGATGCCACTAACACACTAGAAGTCCTATGGGTGCTTCTGAGAAGAAAATATAGGAGCTCTGTGTGATGCCACTAACACACTAGAAGTCCTATGGGTGCTTCTGAGATGAAAATATAGGAGCTCTGTGTGATGCCACTAACACACTAGAAGTCCTATGGGTGCTGCTGAGAAGAAAATATAGGAGCTCTGTGTGATGCCACTAACACACTAGAAGTCCTATTGGTGCTTCTGAGATGAAAATATAGGAGCTCTGTGTGATGCCACTAACACACTAGAAGTCCTATGGGTGCTGCTGAGAAGAAAATATAGGAGCTCTGTGTGATGCCACTAACACACTAGAAGTCCTATGGGTGCTTCTGAGATGAAAATATAGGAGCTCTGTGTGATGCCACTAACACACTAGAAGTCCTATGGGTGCTTCTGAGATGAAAATATAGGAACTCTGTGTGATGCCACTAACACACTAGAAGTCCTATGGGTGCTGCTGAGAAGAAAATATAGGAGCTCTGTTTGCTGCCACTAACACACTAGAAGTCCTATGGGTGCTGCTGAGAAGAAAATATAGGAGCTCTGTGTGATGCCACTAACACACTAGAAGTCCTATGGGTGCTGCTGAGAAGAAAATATAGGAGCTCTGTGTGATGCCACTAACACACTAGAAGTCCTATGGGTGCTTCTGAGATGAAAATATAGGAGCTCTGTGTGATGCCACTAACACACTAGAAGTCCTATGGGTGCTTCTGAGATGAAAATTTAGGAGCTCTGTTTGCTGCCACTAACACACTAGAAGTCCTATGGGTGCTGCTGAGAAGAAAATATAGGAGCTCTGTGTGATGCCACTAACACACTAGAAGTCCTATGGGTGCTTCTGAGAACAAAATATAGGAGCTCTGTGTGATGCCACTAACACACTAGAAGTCCTATGGGTGCTGCTGAGAAGAAAATATAGGAGCTCTGTGTGATGCCACTAACACACTAGAAGTCCTATTGGTGCTTCTGAGATGAAAATATAGGAGCTCTGTGTGATGCCACTAACACACTAGAAGTCCTATGGGTGCTGCTGAGAAGAAAATATAGGAGCTCTGTGTGATGCCACTAACACACTAGAAGTCCTATGGGTGCTTCTGAGATGAAAATATAGGAGCTCTGTGTGATGCCACTAACACACTAGAAGTCCTATGGGTGCTTCTGAGATGAAAATATAGGAGCTCTGTTTGCTGCCACTAACACACTAGAAGTCCTATGGGTGCTGCTGAGAAGAAAATATAGGAGCTCTGTGTGATGCCACTAACACACTAGAAGTCCTATGGGTGCTGCTGAGAAGAAAATATAGGAGCTCTGTGTGATGCCACTAACACACTAGAAGTCCTATGGGTGCTTCTGAGAAGAAAATATAGGAGCTCTGTGTGATGCCACTAACACACTAGAAGTCCTATGGGTGCTGCTGAGAAGAAAATATAGGAGCTCTGTGTGATGCCACTAACACACTAGAAGTCCTATGGGTGCTTCTGAGATGAAAATATAGGAGCTCTGTGTGATGCCACTAACACACTAGAAGTCCTATGGGTGCTGCTGAGAAGAAAATATAGGAGCTCTGTTTTCTGCCACTAACACACTAGAAGTCCTATGGGTGCTGCTGAGAAGAAAATATAGGAGCTCTGTGTGATGCCACTAACACACTAGAAGTCCTATGGGTGCTTCTGAGATGAAAATATAGGAGCTCTGTGTGATGCCACTAACACACTAGAAGTCCTATGGGTGCTTCTGAGATGAAAATATAGGAGCTCTGTTTGCTGCCACTAACACACTAGAAGTCCTATGGGTGCTGCTGAGAAGAAAATATAGGAGCTCTGTTTGCTGCCACTAACACACTAGAAGTCCTATGGGTGCTGTTGGGGTGCAATGCTGTGCTAACAGCACTGCGGTTGGTACTACTGCAATACTGTACTAACAGTAAGCACGCACCAGACTAATCCCCAGCAGCAGCTAATAACACACTAACTGTGCAATCAGCAGCAATGAACGATCAATGACTTAGGTAGCAATGGTTTAGCAAAGAAATAGCCAATGGTTTAGCAAAGAAGAGCAAATCTTTCAGTATCAAGCAAAGACAGAATCAGCAGACTGATCTCTCCTAAAGCCGGAACTCATGTGACCGGGGCCGACGGCGTGGCGGCCTTTTAAATGGTGGGGCGTGTACTAAAGCCCCTGAGCTGTAATTGGCTACAGGCGTCCTGCCTGTAGCCAATTATTGCTCTCCGAGTTTCGGGCGCTGTGATTGGCCAAGCATGCGGGGTCACAGTGCATGCTTGGCCAATCATCAGCCAGCAATGCACTGCGCCGGCCGCGCCGGCCGCAATGCATTGCGGGGCCGCTCGCATCACACGAATGTGATGCGAACGGCCCAAATAGTTCTGGGCTCGCCGAGCGAGCGAACGCCCGGTGCTCGATTCGAACGTGGGTTCGAATCGAGCACCGGGCCCATCCCTAGTCAGGAGCCAATAAAAGAGGGCAAGCAGGCTCTGTGTCTAGAGACAACAGTGCTGGTCGTGGACGCGGTGCATCGCCATCAGCACGTGGCCATGGGACACGCTTGTCCTTCTTTTCGGCAGCTGGACATGTTGAGCCACATCATGCCGAAGACTTGGTAGAGTGGATGACCAAGCCCTCCTCATCCTCTCTCACCCAGGCTCAGGGTACTGGCAAAGCAGCTGCCAAAGCGTCCTCTTCCCTGGTATCAATGTCATCATCAGTCACTCCTTCCCTAGACCCACCATGTCCTCCTCCTGAGGAGTCCCCCGAACTGTTTGAGCACAGTGTTGGGTACATGCTCCAGGAGGATGCCCAGCGTTTCGAAGGGTCTGATGATGATACCCAGCTAGAGGAAGGCAGTAGCGTGAGAGCAGAGAGAGGGGATGCTCAAGAAGGACACCAATCTGGCAGTCATGTTCCAGCAGCTGCAGCATACTGCCAGATTGGCTCCAGTGATGAGGAGGGAGGGGATGATGAGGTCACTGACTCCACGTGGGTGTCTAATAGGAGAGAGGAGGAGGATGAGGAGGAGGCACATCTCCAACGAGGCAGGATGCCCTTGGGTGGTCAACGTAAGGGCAGCACACAGACGGAATCACACCGCAGAGCTCCGCCTGTGCAGGGCGCTGCCTCTGCCCGTTATTCAAAAAGTTCTTTGGTGTGGGCCTTTTTTGAGGCGAGTGCATCAGATCGCACAGCTGCTGTTTGCAACATATGTCTCAAGCGTATATCGCGTGGCCAAAACATCAGCCGCTTGGGCACCACATGCTTGACCAGACATATGTTGACCTGCCATGCAGCTCGTTGGCAAGCCTACCTTAAAGACCCACACCAAAGAACAAAGCGGACCTCTCCTTGCACCGCATCAGCTGGGATCTCCAACCCCACTATACCTTCAGTCCTCTCTGAAACCTGCACTGAGAGGAATGAAGGTGTAGAATTAGGTGTGTCACAGCCAAGTACTTGCGGCCACTCTGCTAGCAGTACACCGACGTCCGATTCTAGCAGGCAAATTTCCCTGCCCCAGCTGCTGGACCGTCGAAAGAAGTTCACTCCCAGCCATCCACATGCCCAGCGGTTGAATGCTAGCTTGGCTAAATTGCTAGCGCTTCAACTGCTGCCTTTTCAGTTGGTAGACTCGGCCCCCTTCCGTGAGTTTGTGCAATGTGCGGTTCCTAAGTGGCAGGTTCCCAAACGCCACTTTTTCTCACGGAAGGCGATTCAGGCTCTCTACTGGCATGTGGAAGGCAATGTCTTGGCCTCGCTGGACAGGGCGGTCAGCGGTAAGGTGCATATTACCGCTGACTCATGGTCCAGCAAGCATGGACAGGGACGTTACCTTTCTTTCACGGCCCATTGGGTCACTCTTTTGGCAGCTGAGAAGGATGCAGGACAAGGTTCAGTAGTGTTGGAGGTTGTTCCACTGCCACGCCTCCAAAATGCTACTACTGGTTGTGACACACCTCTGTCCTCCACCCTCTCCTCTTCTTCTTCCTCCATGGCCTCTTCCTGTGCTTTGTCCTCGGAACCAGCGGTGCTCCGTAGGCGTTCAAGGGGCTACGCAATT
Organism: Rana muscosa; assembly: GCA_029206835.1. Lineage (NCBI taxonomy): Eukaryota > Metazoa > Chordata > Amphibia > Anura > Ranidae > Rana > Rana muscosa. The sequence continues at coordinate 1,139,301,192 of CM055116.1, read as the reverse complement.
ACGCAGGCAAAAAGATGCCATGCCGTGCTTGCGCTGGTGTGTTTGGGGGACAGGAGCCACACTGGGGCAGAGGTTCTGTCTGCTCTGCAGGGGCAGGCCGAGAGGTGGTTGACGCCAAGCCAGCTTAAGCCAGGAATGGTAGTTTGCGACAATGGCACCAACCTCCTCTCCGCTCTCCGACAGGGACAACTGACCCATGTGTCCTGTGTGGCTCACGTCCTTAACCTGGTGGTGCAGCGGTTCTTGGGCAGGTACCCGGGCTTACAGGATGTCCTGAGGCAGGCCAGGAAAGTCTGTGTGCATTTCCGCAGATCTTATAATGCCAGTGCTCGCCTGGCTGAGCTGCAAAAGGAGTTGAACCTGCCCAAGAACCGCCTTATATGTGACATGCCCACCAGGTGGAACTCAACGTTGGCCATGCTGCAGCGGCTGCACACGCAGCAGAGGGCCATCAATGAGTACCTGTGCGACTACGGCACCAGAACAGGGTCAGGGTAGCTCGGGGTTTTTTCACCACGCCAGTGGGGCATGATCAGGGATGCATGCACTGTCCTGGCACCATTTGAGGAGGCCACGAGGATGGTGAGCAGTGACAGTGCATGCATCAGTGACACTGTACCTCTTGTCCACCTGTTGGAACATACACTGCGTGGAATAATGGACAGGGCACTTGAGGCAGAACAGAGGCAGGAAGAGGAGGACTTCCTTGCCTCTCAAGGCCCCCTTTACCCAGACAGTGTTCCTTCTGTCCCACCCATCGCACAGGAAGAAAAGGAGGAGGAGGAGGATTGTGTCAGCATGGAGGTGGAGCCTGGCACTCAGCATCATCAGCAGCAGTCTTTTAGGGATGATTTACAGTCCCAAGAAACCAGTGGACTTGTACGTGGCTGGGAGGAGGTGGCTGCGGATCATGTCGTCCTTAGTGACCCAGAGGACTCCGGACCGAATGCCTCAGCTAACCTACGCTGCATGGCCTCCCTGATCCTGCAAAGTCTGCGGAAGGATCCTCGTATTCTTCGGATCAAGGAGAAGGACCATTACTGGCTGGCCACTCTCCTTGATCCACGGTACAAGGGTAAGGTTGCGGACCTTATCTTACCGTCGCAGAGGGAGCAGAGGATGAGACAACTCCGGGAGGCCTTGCAGAAAGGTCTGTGCAACGCGTTCCCAGAGACTGGGAGGTTACAAACTCCTGGTCCTGGACAACGAGTTGCTGAGGCTTCGGTCAGTCAAAGAAGGAGCGGTGCGTTAGGTGGCCGTCTGACCGATGCGTTCAGACAATTCTTTAGTCCGCAGCCCCAAGGTATGATCGGTTCCAGCAACCATCGCCAGCGTCTGATATACATGGTGCAGGAATACCTAGGGGCAAGGTCAGACTTGGACACCTTCCCCACCGAAAATCCTCTGGCTTACTGGGTCTTGAGGATGGATCACTGGCCAGAGCTTGCACAGTATGCAATTGAGCTACTGGCCTGTCCTGCATCCAGCGTTCTTTCAGAACGCACATTCAGTGCTGCTGGAGGATTTGTCACGGATCACAGGGTGCGCCTGTCCACCGACTCTGTTGATCGACTGACCTTCATAAAGATGAACCAGTCTTGGATCACCACCAGCTACCAAACACCTGAAGCTGATATAACAGACTAATTTATTTTCAAGTATGTGCTACACAAGTATGTATTTAATTACCGTAGTGCTACTGTATAATGGTCAAAAACATATATAATTTTTTTTTTTTAATTCCTTGTCTTTTTGTCCCCCTATCCCCACCTCAAAGGAGAAGACAATTGTTGCCTTTCTTGCCATACAGGCATTATTGCAGTTTTGCAAGCAGGAGAAAGTGCTATCAATATGTTAAAATAGGATTTTGTCAGGGTTCTTAAAGGAGTTTACCACCTGTAGTTTGGAAAAGGAAAGAGAAAACATAATCCTAAACTTTAGGAAACAATACAGACTTATCCTTGTTAACCCTAAAACCAGAGAAAGCCCCAAACTCATGAAAGATGTCCATCAAATGTGAGAGAGATCAATCTTGGTCTGCCAAATAAAAGAGAGTGCCATCAGAATACAAGGACATCCATTTTTTCAAGTTCTAGAGACCCTGGAGTTCATAGGAGCTCCCAACCAAGGTCACCAGAGGCTCCATTGCTAAAGAGAAAGTAATTGGGGGTGAGGGCTCAGATATTGGCCCTCAGATGTCAGTAAAAGGCTAAGGTATAACATTTTTAACTCTGATTCTGGCTACAGGGTTAGTATAAAGGTGATGGACCCACTGAACCAAATCAAAAAAGATGAATCACTGCGAGCAGGTATCAAACTGTTTATGTTTATTAAGGGAAACCACAACACACTTTCCAGAATTTTCGATGGGATAATGAAAATGAATAAACAATCGCTGTATACTTTTACAGAAAGTTTAGGTAGTTATAACACCAGTCTCGTTGCTGCCCACTAAATGGGCTATATATTTGTTCACGAAAAAAGGGAGGGGAAAGGGCATAATGTGTGCACGAAGCACAATAATGTAATACTTACTAGCACTGTAAACCCAATGTGGGCGGTGTCTCTCTGGTCAGAAAATCGCGTATGACAAAAAAAGGGGGGGTGGTCCCTTCATTCTCTCCATCGAGAAATGTGTTATGGAATATTTTTTCTATTTATCAATAAAATTTCTACCTTTTTCACTTACCTACTGATATTGGTGTCACTCATTTGGTCCTTTGGTCCCTTACTGGCCTGGTATGGTGCATCCACATTAATATAGGAGATTGGGTGACAGGATTCCCAAAGGACAGGGTCCTTTTTAGGTTTTAAATAATGAGGACTATAAGAGCCTTTCTCATAGAAGGGGGGAAGTGCACCTGCTTTATTGGCAGTCCTGTAAGTATCTAAAATATGTTCACTAAGCCGATAAATAAATGTAGTGTATCATTCTGTTAGAAAACCACCAAGGGGCATGGAACTGTGAAATTGCACATTTGTTTTTTTATTTATCAGTAATGCCGCGTACACACGTTCGGAATTTCGGATGGTAAAAGTCCGGCGGAATTTTTTCAGCGGATATTCCGAGCATGTGTATGCCCTATCGGACTTTTTCCTTCAGAAATTCCAACGGACTTAGAAAGAGAACATGTTTTTGCACTCATTGCACTCGCTGCCTTTGTGTGTTTTTTGTATCCTGCTATCCATTTTTCCAGTGGTTGGTAGCTGCACTGGGAATCAGCCTGCAAGGAGATCAGCTAAAAGTAGTTGGATCTGTATGTGCGTTATAAGTAATCGAAATTAGTCGATTAATCGATTTAAAAAAAATCGATTAATCGAACACGAAAATTTTAATCAGTAACAGCCCTAATATATATATATATATATATATATATATATATATATATATATATATGTAGCGGGGTATCGTTAATTACCCAAAGACTACAGTTCCCAGCACGCTTTGAGGCACCCAAGGTGCATTGCCCCGCGCAAGGACTGCTGGGGTGGACTTTAAAAGGGAGAGGCGGAGCTCTCTCTTTCTCTTTGGACACCGCCCTCCCAGCAAGAGGATCCCTGTGCTGACCTGCTGTGCGTGCAAGGCCTGAAGCCTGGGCCTTGTACTTTTTTTCCAAAGAGCCTTCCGCTCCACCGAGGAGCCTGCGGAGCGTCTGACCCTGCTGTGAAGTTGTCATCAGGAGGACCAAAGACCCGGGCATCGTGGACACTGTGAAGCGAGTCACAGTAGCGGAGGTACCGGGCAAGGACTGGTCCGGTCGGGTGAGAGAGTGCATGCTCAGAACCACATACTATTAACTTTGTGCCTATTTAACTTTATCCAGGCCCATCAGTGGTTACAGTTATACTCTGGGGAGACTGCTTGCTGAACTGAGTTTATTAGTCTCTCCAGCTTTACAAAGTTAGCGATCATCGCTACCCTATTGGATTACAATTTGTTCTTTAAGTGCACCACCGTGTTTTGCTAGCGAAGATTCCTTCATCAAACTTTACCCCAAGTTATAGTCAGGCCTGACTGGGTAGTATAGGACATTGCTGGGTGCCATCTTGCTCACGAGGGAGGATAGTTGCAGCCGGGTCTGTTAAACTGCCGTTTCATTGCTGAATGTTTTACCTTTGATAAGTATACTTGTATTGCAGGGATCTGCATGTGACATTACCCACTTGTCCCCCGCCCACTGTCAATAGACGGCGGGCGGAGGACACTCTCGTTCTGGGAGGACGTCATATGAAGTCCTCCCTTTAAAATGAGCTAGGAGGCGCGCGCGCCCGTCACAAGGCCCCGGTGCGCGTGCCCGGTGGCCGCGATTGCCGCCGGGCACCCGCAATTGCCCGGGAAACGAGCAGGAAAGTGGATCTCTGTGTATAAACACAGAGATCCACGTCCTGTGGGGGAGAGGGGACCGATGGTGTGTCCCTTGTACATAGGGACAACCATCGGTCACTTCCCCCAGTCAGTCCCCTCCCCCCACAGTAAGAACACTTTGAGGGAACATATTTAACCCCTTCCCGCCCCCTAGTGGTTAACCCCTTCCCTGCCAATCACATTTATACAGTAATCAATGCATTTTTATTGCAGGGATCGCTGTATAAATGTGAATGGTCCCAAAAATGTGTCAAAAGTGTCCGATGTGTTCGCCGCAATATTGCAGTCACAATAAAAAATCGCAGATCGCCGCCATTACTAATAAAAAAAAAAATGCTATAAATCTATCCCCTATTTTGTAGACGCTATAACTTTTGCACAAAGCAATCAATACGCGCTTATTGCGATTTTTTTTTTTACCAAAAATATGTAGAAGAATACGTATCGGCCTAAACTGAGGAAAATTTCATTAAAAAAAAAAATGGGTATTTATTATAGCAAAAAGTAAAAAATAGTGTTTTTTTTCCAAACTGGACGCTCTTCTTTTGTTTATAGCGCAAAAAATAAAAACCGCAGAGGTGATCAAATACCACCAAAAGAAAGCTCTATTTGTGGGAAAAAAAGGACGCAAATTTCATTTGGGAGCCACGTCGCACGACCGCGCAATTGTCATTCAAAGTGTGATAGCGCTGAAAGCTGAAAAATGGCTTGGGCAGGAAGGGGGTTTTCGTGCACAGTAGAGAAGTGGTTACATACTGTTTTACCCTTTTAACCTTTTACTAATAGTAAAGAACCTATAGTTAAGTATATTGGTTGTCAGTTTCAATTACTGTGCTATATTATAAAAGGGGATTGTGTCATATAGAATACCACGAGAGAGAGTGCAATTCTATCATCCCTTTTTCTAACTGTGTTACGAGAGGTTCGAGCCAATTGCCGGGGGTTGACAGCGGTGCACTACAAGGCCCAAAAACAAACAAGGCAGCCCTCTTAACTGGGGGTATCGCTACACGTGGGGGCTCGGTTCCGGGATCCTTGTGGGTTGCACGCTGCAATCAAGCCGGTCGGAAGTACCAGCATGGACCCGCAGGCAGTGACATAATGGTGCGCAGAGTGGGCTGTTGATCCAATCCGGGCGGTAGCTGTTGAACTCCCGGAAGGGATTCAGGAAAAAGAAGAGGTAAAGCAGCTAATAATGTCCATATCCCCAAGATGGAAAGCATGGACGGTGGATGCGAAGTCAGATACCTCAGGGGAATATGCACTAGTAGAATGGACAAGAGGAATCCCAGAAGAGTTCAAAGGGCAGAGTGTAAATTACATAGATGACAAAACGTATAGCTTAGTGCATATTGGGACTGTGAAGAGAGAGAGTCTCCACGAACCTCCCCATTGTTATCTCCGTTACTCTTCTCCAAAATGGGAGGCAGTAGCGAGACGAGAGCTCCGGAATCACCCCTGACCGCCATAGGGCCGGAACTGCTGACTGCTTTGGGAGACTTTGTTACTAAGTGCCAAAAAAAACAGCACGGTACATGTGGAAGCCGGGTACCGGAAGCTCCGGGTGTTTTCAGGAACACAACCTGTGCCACCCGGGGAAGAAGACTTCAACACCTGGATTGAGCAGGCAATGCAGGCAGTAGAAGGTTGGGAAGTTCCAGAAGCGCAGAAAAAGCAGCGCATCAACGAAAGCTTGAAGGGTAGTACTGCTGAGGCTGTGAAGAATCTTAGGTGCAGCAATACTGTGTGTTTAGCAATGGATTATCTGTCTATGTTGCAGGAGGAATTTGGCCAGCTGGAGAAGGTGTAAGGCCTCGTACACACGACCGATTTTCTCGGCAAGAACAAGCAAGAAACTTGCTGGCAGAGATGTCTTGCCGAGTAAATCGGTCGTGTGTACGCGGCTATCGGGTTTCTCGTCGAGAAAACCGACAAGTAACCTCGACGAGAAAATAGAGAACCTGCTCTCTATTTTCTCGTCGAGATTCTCGTCAGCCTGTTTCTCGACGAGAAAAGTGAGTGTGTGTACACTTACCTGTCCGCCGGGAAGCCTGCGCATGTTCGAAATGAATTTGACGCATGCGCGGTAGCTTCCTAGGCATACGTAGGGTATACCAAGATGGCGGCGACGGCATCGAATGTGACGAGCGCATGCTCATCGTAGTCGATGACGTCACCGCGTACGCTCCATTCAAAGAACCGCGGGTTCTTTGAAACGAGCGTGTGTACACTCGGCCGGGACAATTTTCTTGTCCAGGAATCTCGTCGGAAAAAACGACATGTTTTTTTCAACGAGAATCTCGGCCGTGTGTACGAGGCCTCAGAGTTGGTGTATCAATTAGAACATACCCTCCAACAGCCGGGGGAGAAGTTGTGTGAATATGTCCCGAGACTGAACAGGATGCTGTGCCAAATTGTACTGAGAAAGGGAATGCTGCCACAAGTCATAGACACTACCAGGATGAAGCAGATCCTGAGGGGAGCCTTACGTTCGGATCCAGTTTGGCTTCACTTGAAGACCTCTGACGGAGTCATGGCTTTGAGTTACCCAGACCTTGTGCGGATCATAAGGGACGAAGAGGCCTTGCTGAAGGATCAACAGGGGGTTGAGAAGATCACCCCACCCTCTTCCGTGGGAGTCAGAACAGCAGTAGCTACCGAACGTGACACGGAAGTAGAAACCTTGAAGACTCAGATGGCCCAAGTACTGGACCTATTGACCTCTTTATTGGCCAAGGACTCAGGAACCAAGGAGAAAGGAGAGATCAAGAGTGAACCGGACCGGAATGTTCCCATTCCAACGTCCCCAAAAATAAGGAAGGAAATTGTCTGCTTCAACTGTGGAGGAGCCGGCCACACTGGGAAAATGTGCCCCAGTCCAAGGAAGAACCGAGGGACTCAATACCAGCAGGCGGAAAACTTCAGAGGGCCCCGGTGAAGGAGTCAGCCGGGCACCCGCTACTTACAAAAAGTTCCAAAAAGATGCAAAAACAAGCAGAGCAAAAAGAGAAGGGAAACAATACCCCTCTTAAAACCCCCCATACCGCCTGTCGGGAGTTGAAATTTGACAATCAGAGAAAGATCAATGCATACCAGGTCCAAAAAGGGTTGAGGTCCAGAGAAAAATGGAAGAAGAAGAAAACACCATTAGGAAAATTAAGGAGTCCAAAGGAGGAAGCACCCCATAAGAAGTTCCCAGACAAGTTAATAGGACCCTCTCCTCTAGTCTCCGTTCAAGTGGAGGGAGTCTACACCAAGGCCCTCCTAGATACAGGAGCCCAAGTGACTCTTTTATACAGAGACTTTTATCGGAAGTATTTGAGTCATGTGCCTTTACAGAAGCTGGAAGACCTACAGATAGGGGGGATTGGCACTCGTAGCTTTCCCTACAATGGTTATGTCTCAATCAGGCTGGCCTTTGATCCATCAGTGACAGGAAAGGCGGAAGTCTTTGACACCCTGGCGGTAGTCTGTCCTCGCCCGTCAAGGGCAAACACCAGCTCCATGTTGATAGGGACCAACACTGACTTGGTCAGGAGACTGCTGACCCCTTTAGTGCAGGAGCGGAGTCCTCCCAAATAGAAGATTCACCCCATTCTGCAACAGGTCTATCAGAAGTTGATCCTGGAGCAAAAGGCCCCGGAAGAGGGGGTGGGAAGAGTCTGGAGACTGTCGAGAAATGAGAAGATACTGCAGCCTGGTGAGGTGACCTGTCTTCAGGCTACGGTAAAACTCTCCTGGGAGAATCCTGGCCCCTTTGTGGTCTTGGAGCCGGACCCCTTCAACACTCACCCAGGATTGGAAGTGAACCCTGAAGTGGTCCCGTTGAGGGCATTGAAGAAGGCGAAGGGCCAGATTCCAGTGAGTATCAGAAATGTCTCTAGTTCTCCTGTGAAGATCCAAGCTCGGGTACTACTGGGCAAAGTAAATCCTGCCACCACAGTGACTCTGTCTGAGTTGAAGGGGACGGAGGGAGAAGAAGTCACTCTGGAAGGACTCTGTTTGGAAGATACCACCTTGCCATTGAAGTGGAAGGAGAGAGCCAAGGCCCAGCTGACCAGATGGAGGAAGATATTCTCAGAAGATGAGTTTGACGTGGGGTGTGCGAGGAGTGCCACCCATAAAATCCGTCTGCAGGAAGACAAACCCTTTCGGGAGAGGGTCCGACGAGTCCCCCTGGCTGACTTGGAAGATTTGCATGAGCAGTTAACAGAGCTCAAGAGGACAGGGGTTATTCGAGAGTCAAGGAGTCCATATGCTTCCCCCATCATGGTGGTAAGGAAGAAGAACGGGTCGCTGAGGCTCTGCATAGACTACAGGACTCTCAACAAGAGGACCATACCCGACCAGTACACTACCCTCAGGATAGAAGATGCTCTGCAGAGCCTGTCTGGGGCCAAGTGGTTCAGTGTCATGGACCTGAAGAGTGGCTATTATCAAATCCCAATGCACTCTGAAGACAGAGAGAAGACGCCCTTCATCACCCCGGTGGGATTCTATGAGTTTAATAGGATGCCTCAAGGCCTATCGGGGGCCCCCGCCACTTTCCAGAGGTTGATGGAGAAGACAGTGGGGGACATGGATCTTATCGAAGTCTTGGAGTACCTAGATGACATCATTGTCTTCGGGAAGACTCTGGAGAAGCATGAAGCGAGATTGGAGAAAGTTCTGAAGAGACTCAGTGAAGAGGGACTAAAACTCTCCAGAGAAAAATGCCAGTTTTACCGGTCTTCGGCCCATTATTTGGGACACATAGTATCTGCAGAAGTAGTGTCTACAGATCACGACAAACTGGACGCCGTTACCTCCTGGCCCAGGCCAACTACAGTGACTGAGCTCAGATCCTTCCTGGGGTTCTGCTCTTACTACCCTAGATTTGTGGAAGGGTTTGCGAAGATTGCAAAACCCTTGAATGAGCTGCTGAAGACAGAAGGAGAGGAGGATGATACTGGGCCCAGGAAACCTGGAGAGTCTGTGGAAGACCAGTGGACAGAGGAATGTGAGGAAGCCTTCCAAATGTTGAAGAAGAGTCTGACCACTGCTCCAGTCTTGGCCTATGCGGATCCCAGGAAACCATATGAACTGCATGTAGATGCCAGCCATGATGGTCTAGGAGGGGTGCTGTACCAAGAGTATGAAGGACAATTGCGCCCAGTTGCCTACGTTAGTAGAAGTTTGACACCAGCCGAAAAGAACTACCCCACTCACAAGTTGGAATTCCTGGCCCTAAAGTGGGCAGTCGTGGATAAGCTCAGAGATTACCTGTATGGAGCTGACTTTACAGTAAAGACTGACAATAATCCACTCACCTACCTCTTCACCACAGCCAAGCTGGATGCCACTGGCCACCGTTGGTTGGAAGCCCTGGCCGGATTCAACTTCAGTCTCAATATAGGCCTGGAGCTGGGAATCGTGATGCAGATGCATTGTCCAGAAGGGCTCATGCACCCACTCACCAAACAGAAGACTGGACCCAGGTAACCCCGGATGGGGTGCGGGCCCTGTGTCAAGGAGCACAACTTCAAGCTAGTGGTGGGTCAAGGGCTGAAGAGATCGGAGTTTCGGTGGTAGGGGTGCCCAAGTGTTATTGTGACGTGACCCAGATTGGAGAGGACGACCTGCCAAAACTGTCAAAAAAGGACTTAAGGAAAGACCAGTTGGAAGATCCCTGGGGAAGATTGGCTTTGAAAGCACTGGAAGATCAGGATCCAAGCAAGCTTCTCAAGGATCCCTCAAAGGTGGCTAGACTGGTCCACAAAGAATGGGACAAGTTGCAAATACATCAAGGGGTGGTCTACCGAAGGGGCCCCTCTGATGACCTAGAAGAAAAGTGGCAAATGTTCTTGCTGGAGAAACACAGAAGAACTGTTTTGGCTGCCTTACACGATAACCATGCCCATTTGGGGGCTGAACGAACATTTCAGCTTGTAAGGGACAGGTTCTATTGGCCCTGCATGCGGGCTGAAGTGGAGGAGTACTGTCACTCATGTGCTCGCTGCATTCAAAGGAAGACATTACCACGTCAAGCTGCCCCAATGGGTCATCTGCAGAGTCAAGGACCCTTGGACTTGGTATGCATTGACTTCCTCTGTCTAGAACCTGACTTAAGTGGACAAGGAAATGTTCTGGTGATAACCGACCATTTCACCCGTTATGCCCAGGCTTTTCCAGCTAAAGACCAGAAGGCCTCCACCGTAGCCAAAATCTTGGTGGAGAAATACTTTGTGCATTATGGGCTACCACAGCGCCTACACTCAGACCAAGGGAGGGACTTTGAGAGTCGATTGATCAAGAAATTGCTGGACTCTTTGGGTATCAAGAAAACCCGTACTACCCCTTATCACCCTCATGGTGATGCTCAACTGGAGAGATTCAACAGGACTCTGTTAAATATGTTGGGAACTCTGAGCAGTGAGCAGAAGCAGCATTGGAGCAAGCACATAGCAGCAATAGTGCATGCTTATAACAGTACAACTAGTGATGCTACAGGGTACTCTCCATACCGATTAATGTTTGTCAGGGAAGCAAGACTGCCTGTGGATCTGGCCTTCGGCATATCAATGGATCACACTTCAGCCACCTCACATAAGGGGTATGTGGATAGACTGAGGAAGAGTTTGAAGCTGGCCTTTGAACAGGCTCAAGCGGCATCAGAGCAAAGAGGAGCTCGGAATAAGAGGAACTTTGATCTCAAAGTTCGAATCCAAGACTTGCAACCTGGAGACAGAGTGCTGTTGCGGAACTTGGGAGTCCCTGGGAAGCACAAATTGGCAGACAGATGGAGACCCGAACCTTATGTGATCTGCAAAAAGTTACCAGTCTTGCCGGTGTATCAGCTGAAGCCAGAAGGGAAGATAGGGCCGCTGAAGACCTGGCACAGAAACCACTTACTTCCACTTTCAGAAGCAATACGGATACCTCCTGTAGAGGATTCCCCTGGACCATCCTCAAGCCTAGATACACCTCGGCCCAACACTCGGTCTCAGGTATCTCAGTCTGGAGAAATGGATGTCTCTGATCAAAGCGAAGAAGAAGAGCTTGGATGGTTGTGGCCGTCCCCGGCCCCTGAGCCCCTGTCCATAGATCTTCCACCCTCTGAAGGAACCCTGGATAGTACATTGAATGTGGAAGCCACTGAGTTTGTTCTATCCAGCCCTCTGTCTGAGGAGTGGGAAGATGCCATAGGGACGCCTTCTGCTGAAGATCAAAGGGACCCTCAATATCTTGTTGCACCTAATCTGGATGTCCCGGAAATAGTGAAACCCATTGATGTGACCTGTGGGCAGGACAAGCTCCCTTCCCCGTTTTGGTGGGAGTTTCCCTTGCCAACTTCTCTTGCAGCCCTCAATGAGTTTGTGTTCTCTTATTGTTAATACTGTCTTTGGGGACCAAAGATTCTAAGTGGGGGGAGTGTGTAACGGGGTATCATTATTCACCCAAAGACTACAGTTCCCAGCACACTTTGAGGCACCCAAGGTGCATTGCCCCGCGCAAGGACTGCTGGGGTGGACTTTAAAAGGGAGAGGCGGAGCTCTCTCTTTCTCTTTGGACACCGCCCTCCAACCAAGAGGATCCCTGTGCTGACCTGCTGTGCGTGCAAGGCCTGAAGCCTGGGCCTTGTACTTTTCTTCCAAAGAGCCTTCCGCTCCACCGAGGAGCCTGCGGAGCGTCTGACCCTGCTGTGAAGTTGTCATCAGGAGGACCGAAGACCCGGGCATCGTGGACACTGAAGCGAGTCACAGTAGCGAAGGCACCGGACAAGGACTGGTCCGGTCGGGTGAGAGAGCGCCTGCTCAGAACCACATACTATTAACTTTGTGCCTATTTAACTTTATCCAGGCCCACCAGTGGTTACAGTTATACTCTGGGGAGACTGCTTGCTGAACTGAGTTTATTAGTCTCTCCAGCTTTACAAAGTTAGCGATCATCTCTACCATATTGGATTACAATTTATTCTTTAAGTGCACCACCGTGTTTTGCTAGCGAAGATTCCTTCATCAAACTTTACCCCAAGTTATAGTCAGGCCTGACTGGGTAGTATAGGACATTGCTGGGCGCCATCTTGCTCACGAGGGAGGATAGCTGCAGCGGGGTCTGTTAAACTGTCGTTTCATTGCTGAATGTTTTTCCTTTGATAAGTATACTTGTATTGCAGGGATCTGCTTGTGACATTACAACTGTTTTACCCTTTTAACCTTTTACTAATAGTAAAGAACCTATAGTTAAGTATATTGGTTGTCAGTTTCAATTACTGTGCTATATTATAAAAGGGGATTGTGTCATATAGAATACCACGAGAGAGAGTGCAATTCTATCATCCCTTTTTCTAACTGTGTCACGAGAGGTTAGAGCCAATTGCCGGGGGTTGACAGCGGTGCACTACAAGGCCCAAAAACAAACAAGGCAGCCCTCTTAACTGGGGGTATCGCTACATGTATATATATATCTATATCTATAGATAGACATATATATCTATCTATAGATATAGATATATATATATATATATATTCAGCTTCATGTTCTGTTTTTGAATGCATTTTAAAATATTGTTAATAGAACAACCCGAAATCTGTGTTTACATTAGCTTGCTATAATCTGATTCAGAACAAAATTGGACTGAGAGTAGGTAAGTCTGCATTATAAGCCAATCAGCCACTATTGTCATGCACTGTTCTGACAGTATTTTCTGTGAGATTGCTTAGAAAAGGGAGAGCAGAGGGATCACATTATCTTGGTGCTGCTTCTTCATCATCCAAACAGTAGGGACCAGGTAGGAGTGAGGTGGCCAGGCTGTATTGCTCATCTGTATTGTAACAGGGAAAAGTGAAGGCAGCTACTTGGCTGTATGGCTTATGGCAGAGGTGTGGAAATCAAAAAAACATCTGGAAATAATTAGAAATATTTCCACGCATATAGTTTTATTTATTGAGTAAAGCTCAGCTCCAAAACCACTTTAAAGCTGAACCCTGTGAAAGACAAAATTATAAGGGTTAAATCAAATGTTTATTTAGTATTGGCATGCAGGTATAAGGTGTAATACATACCCAGGCTTCCCCAGTCCATGCGACCGGTCTAATACTGCCGCCTCTCTAAGGAGCTCCCAGTTGCAATTGCAGGCTCACCCTCTCCACATACAGTGCAGGGTTAATAGCCCTTCAATGTATGTGATTAGGCCAAGGGATCACAGATAGCCTACCCAGAGCCTGAAACTTTGAGCAGAAGAAAACAGCACTGGAGCCTGCCAGACCAAGGGCTAGGGTAAGTCATACAACTTATCCTGGCTCCCCTAGAGCAGGGGTCTCAAACTGGTGGCCCTCCAGCTGTTACAGAACTACAAGTCCCATGAGGAATTGCACGGCTGACAGATACCAGTATGATGGGATTTGTAGTTCCGCAACAGCTGGGGGGCTACCAGTTTGAGACCGCTGCCCTAGAGGAAATGAGCATTGAATGTGAGCCTCAGCACTGACAGGTAATAGTCATTATGACAGGTTCCCTTTAAGTATGTGGAGATAACAGATCGTTCAGTGGAATATTTATAGTGTGCAATATGAGCACAAGTGTTGGCATATTTTTGATGAGACATGTTTCAATAAAAACACCTCTAGGTAAAAATACTTCAGTCTAGGATCCCAGTTGTGTTGAACAAGTCATGCCATGTTGTTTAATAAAAATACATTTTAGCAAGTGTGGCTCAGCTATGTGGTTTCATTATTCATGTACTTCTGCCTTTTTGTTATTAATAAGAATATTAAAAACCTATCAAAATATGATTTTGATAATTATGTGAGAGGCTGTATTTTTATTAATTCCCAAAATGATCTAACCTAATCCCAAGATTTGAACATAGTTTTAATGAGCTGTTTAGTTATTTTAAAGCCAGTCCAAAAACTGAATTTACAAACATGCTAGTTCGTGCCCCTTTGCAATGCTCGTCCACTGCCATCAATTAAGCGGGTGATGCTGTTACCCTTACTTAGCTGCTGTAGGGCTAAAGGCTGCCATACTGAAGCACTGCATGTTTCTATTTTCACCTACAACAATGAGATGTATGGCTACTTCTGCTGGTACTTGGAGCCCAGGAACAGGCAGTGACTGTTGCACATAGATGCACTGTTACAGCTTTCCGCCCCTCCTAAAGTCCTGGCCACCTACAGTCCACAGACTTAGGCAGTGGTCAAATTGAGAATATTCTGCTTAATTGGTGAACTTTTATGTCTGTTATTTTGTTGAACAATAGTTTTTCTATTGAAACGTTCCATTTAACCACTTCCCTACCCAGCCATAGTCAAATGACGTCCACAGATGGGATCTCCCATCCTGGGTGGACGTCATATGACGTCCTCGGCTTTGTAGGGGGATATCTGAATGATGCCTGCAGCTAGAGGCATCATTCAGATATCCTTTTCTTGGGCCAGCGATTCTGTGCATCATAAGAATGATCATAGCGGCGGTTCCACCGCTTGATCGTTCTTACAGGCGGCGGGAGGGGACATCCCCCCCTCCCGCCGCCATCCGGTGCTTCTCCGGGCTCTCCCGTGCGATCGGGGACCCGGAGCGAATCTTCCGGCATCGTTGGTGGGTCACGTGATGAGCATAGAGATGACTGGTGACCAGATGGTCACCAGTCATCTCTATGATCGTCGGAGGCCCGGGCGCGATGTGATGATGTCACGCCCGGGCCTCAAATGTAAACAAAGCCGCCATTGCGGCTGTAAGTATGAGATCAGTGAAAAAAAATTCACTGATCTCATGCTTTCCAGCCTGGAGGAGAGATGTGGGGTCTTATTGACCCCGCATCTCTCAATAAAGAGAACCTGTCACACACATTCCTATTACAAGGGATGTTTACATTCCTTGTAATAGGAATAAAAGTGATAAAAAAAAAAAAAGGAAAATAATTGTAAAAAAATAAATAAATAGGTAAAAAAAAAAAAAAAAATTAAAACGCCCCTGTCCCCGGTAGCTCGCGATCAGAAGCGAATGCACACGTAAGTCGCCCACATATGTAAACGCCGTTCAAACCACGCATGTGAGGTATTGCCGCGTGCTTTAGAGCGCGTGCAACAATTCTAGCACTAGACCTCCTCTGTAATTCTAACCTGGTAACCTGTAAAAAAAATTAAAGTGTCGCCTATGGAGATTTTTAAGTACCGAAGTTTGGCGCCATTCCATGAGTGTGCACAATTTTAAAGCGTGACATGTTAGGCATCTATTTACTCGGCGTAACATCATCTTTCATATTTTCCCAAAAAATTGGGCTAACTTTACTGTTTTGTTATTTTTTAATTCATGAAACCATTTTTTTTTTTAAAAGGCGTTTGAAAAATTATTGCGCAAATATCGTGCAAGAAAAAATGTTGCAATGACCGTCATTTTATTCCCTAGGGTGTCTGCTAAAAAAACATATATAATGTTTGGGGGTTTTGAGTAATTTTCTAGCAAAAGAATGATGATTTGTACATGTAGGAGAGAAGTGCTAGAATAGGCCCGGTATTGAATAGGTACAAAAAGCCCTGTATTGAAGTGGTTAAACACCTAAATATTGCCTAGGTAAAAATAGTTATTTCTTTGTGTGTTATCATTTGAAATATATACAGTAATGGTGGGTAAAGGGAAGGGCATGCTCATGAAGTGATAAATACTGTGCAATACAGCCCCACCAATTTATCTCCTGGCAAAGGGTGATTTTTAAAAAAGCCAAAAATATGTGATCTTGTAAGTATGTCACCTATGGAATATTTATGTCACAGGAACGATAAAATTTGTGGTCATATATCTGAAATATATACCATTTTAACGTATACATTGGACAAACTGAGTTATATGGTCAAATTGGAACAGGATATCCAAGAAGGCCTTGAGTTGAGGATTGGCACTCGATAGCACTGGCGGCTTCAAGGTCACTCATCAATACTTTTATCATAGAAGCAAGCTATAAAGTATTGCTGAGATGGTATATGGTTCTGGCTAGACTGGCTACTTATGTTCCGGATGCTTCGTCTAAATGTTTTAGGGGATGTGGTCAGGAAGGGACGGCCTACCATATATAGTGGCAATGTCCTAAAGCAGTGGTCATCAACCCTGTCCTCAGGGCCCACTAACAAGCCAGGTTTTATGTATTTCCTTGGGGAGATGCAGACTAGAATACTGCAATCACTAAGCAGTGGGCCCTGAGGACAGGGTTGATGACCACTGTCCTAAAGTACGGAGGTTTTGGATCAGAGTTTATACATTTTTTTTTTCTCTTACTCAAATTAATTTAACCAAGTCTCCGAAACATGTGTTGCTGGGGTGTAAGGTGAAGGAGGCCTCGAAAAACCAGAGACAAATTCCTACTTTTATATTTATCTCTGCCAAAATTACTATAGCCAGAAATTGGAAGTCGGCTACCATACCATTTGATCAGCTTTAACATAAGCTCTCCTGGCTTATGATTAATCAACAGTTAACAGCAATTCTACAGGATAAATGGAAGGTGTTTGAAAAGGTATGGGGCCCGTTGTTTCGATACTTGACTAATGATCCCTGAATCATAACTGATTAGGGGTTCGCCTGAATGAGATGGACCAGAACGTGGAGTCTTTTTCCCCTTCCTCTCATCCCTTCCTTTTCTCTTGTTCTCCTGTTTCTTACTTTTCCTTTCCTCTCCTTACTTGTGATTAAGGGATTCGTACTGCGTAATCCGGTGGTTGTGGGGGATCGGAGTATCCCTCTCCTGTTGGTTGAGAGGATCTGCACCTTCTGAGATGTAGGACGTAGCCTGAACCCCATCCAATCACATTGACATCATACAATAGAAAGACATGCTGGGACATTCATGTTGTCAGGGAAATGGCCGTAGGAGAACTGGCAATAGTGCCAGTACTGGTAATGGCCGCTTCCAGCACATCCCTGTGCGCATTGCCGCAAGCGGCGTGAATAGGCGCACGCACATGCGCAATGGAACCAACGGGCGCACGCACATGCGCAATGGAACCAACGGGCGCGCGCGCGTCAATCGGCGCACACAACAGATGCAGCCACTTGCTGGCCTATATAAGACTGCCACTGAGCCCATCTCATTGCTTGATGGTCGTCAGCCTTCCTGTGTTCCTGAGACTCTGTTAAACTACTGTTTGGATTCCCTGTTGTGACCCGGCTTGTTCCTGACCTGTCTGATCTGCTCTTCTGGTTTGACCCCCTGGCTTGCCTTACTGACCTGTTGCCTTCTCCTTCACCTGATCCTGGCCTGTTCCACGGACTTTGCCACAGTCTTCTGTTCCTGCCTGTTTCCTGTTACCAGACCATTGGCTTGTCTCCGTTCCTGCAACCCGCTTCTTCCTCCTGCTGGATATACTGGGTTTGACCCCCAGCCTGGCTGCCACTACTACTCCTTGAGCGGTGTCCTGCATCCACCGGTGTTCTTCAGGATTCCACCAGCTCTGCTCTCCTGGACCCATCTGGCAACCTGTGCTTCCTTCACTGGGCACTACACCCTCTGTACCCAACCTCAGAGGTGTACTGCACTCAGCCGCAAGGGGAGCCCTCTCGGCATCTCGGCCTCCAACCAGGTACGTGACACATGTTTTATGGCCTCTTTACAAACTACCAAGTTGGATGGGTTCATTGAGAATCGGTTTGGTGGCTTGCAGCTCTATATCTTAGCCATGTGCACGAGGACAGCTATCTTAAAGGGAATGATCCCTTGCCAATGGGAGGGAAGTTGCTATGTCTTTCGCTCAGTATTAGTGTAGTAGCAGTGTGTAACATTTTTGGTTTATTTTATATGCAATCAAAATTGTCGATATTGCGTATTATTCGAAAATTTATATTGGAATTGACCTTATTTGTAAAAGCCTTTAATAAAAATATTGAAACATAAAAAATAAAAAAAAGCTAAATATGCCCTAGTAAATCTTAAAATAGTAAAATTAAAAGGCTTACCTAAAATCAAAACACCATGTGATCTGGATTGTAAAGGGAAGATCCATATAATAACTTTGCTTTTGACAGTAGAACAACTTTTTCTATGCTATGAAATGCAAAACCTGTCAAATCACCATACAAACCTACCAAAAAGGTTGTGACAACATTTGATGGAAGAGAAGCAGGATTCAAGTTGCTACAATACAGCCGTGGCCAAAATTGTTGAGAATGACACAAATACAAATTTTCACAAAGTTTGCTGCCTCAGTTTTTATGATGGCAATTTGCATATAGTCCAGAATGTTATGAAGAGTTATCAGATGAATTGCAATTAATTGCTAATTCCTTCTTTGCCAAGAAAATGAACTTAATCCCATAAGAAGGCTTCAGGGCACCCAAGAAAGTTCAGTAAGCGCCAGGACCATCTCGGCTGCGGGATCGGGGCACCACCAGTGCAGAGCTTGCTCAGGAATGGCAGCAGGCAGGTGTGAGTGCATCTGCACACACAGTAAAGCGAAGACTTTTGGAGGATGGCCTGGTGTCAAGAAGGACAGCAAAGAAGCCACTTCTCTCCAGGAAAAACATCAGGGACAGATTGATATTCTGCAAACGGTGCAGGGATTGGACTGCTGAGGACTGGGGGAAAGTCATTTTCACTGATGAATCCCCTTTCAGATTGTTTGGGGCATCCAGAAAAAAACTTTTCCAGAGAAGAAAAGTTGAACACTACCATCAGTCCTGTGTCCTGCCAACAGTAAAGCATCCTGAGAACATTCATGTGTGGGGTTGCTTCTCAGCCAAGGGAGTGGGCTCACTTACAATTTTGCCTAAGAACACAGCCATGAATAAAGAATGGTACAAAAATCATCCTCCGAGAGCAACTTCTCCCAACAATCCAAGAACAGTTTGGTGAGGAACAATGCCTTATCCAGCATGATGGATCACCTTGATATAGGCAAAAGTGATAACTAAGTGGCTTGGGGAACAAAACATTGAATTTTTGGGTCCATGGCTAGGAAAATCCCCAGACCTTAATCCAATGGACAATTGGTGAAAAAAAAAAAAAAACACAAATTCTGACAAACTCCAAGAATTGATTATGCAAGAATGGGCTGCCATCAGTCAGGATGTGGCCCAGAAGTTGATTGACAGCATACCAGGGCGAATGAAAAAAAAGGGTCAACACTGCAAATATTGACTCTTTGCATAAACGTACATAGCGTAATGTAATTGTCAATAAAAGCCTTTGAAACTTATGAAATGCTTGTAATTATACCTCAGCAAGGCTTATTTTTCTCAGAGAATAGGTCCAACTCTCCGTCCCAACCACACCCAAACTCCGCCCCAACCACACCCAAACTCCACCCCCAGCCACACCTTCCTTAGAGGAGAGAATTGCAGCGGCACCAAAAAATTGTAATGAGTTAAGGCTTAGAACTGTGTATCACAAAAGGCGAATCCCCAAAATCCCTCCCAGCTCTCTTCTCATCACAAATACCCCCTAGCTCTCCTCTCATCACAAATCCAAATCCCCCCAGCTCTCCTCTCATCACAAATCCAAATTCCCCCCAGCTCCCCTCTCTGTACAAATCTCTCCAGCTCCCCTCTCTGCACAAATCCCCCCCCAGCTCCCCTCTCTGTACAAATCCCCCCAGCTCCCCTCTCTGTACAAATCCTCCCAGCTCCCCTCTCTGTACAAATCCTTCCAGCTCCCCTCTCCGTACAAATCCCCTCCAGCTCACCTCTCATCACAAATCCCCTCTAGCTCACCTCTCATCACAAATCCCTCCAGCTCACCTCTCATTACAAATCCCCCCAGCTCCCCTCTCATCACAAATCCCCCCAGCTCACCTCTCATCACAAATCCCCACAGCTCCCCTCTCATTACAAATTCCCCCAGCTCCCCTCTCATCACAAATCTCCCCAGCTCCCCTCTCATCACAAATTCTCCCAGCTCCCCTCTCATCACAAATGCCCCCCCACACAAACATACTTTCCCAGGTTTCCTCTCTGCACAAATTCCCCCAAGCTCTCCTCTGTGTACAATGCTCTCCCCTCTGCTAAATACACATACAAACTTTACCTCTCTGCACATATTCCCCCTCCCCCACAGACTTTCACAGTGCACTCTCTCATTTTCACAGTGACAGATCCCTCACCTCTTCAGCCATCACCGCTCTTCATGGTATGTGCAGGTGTTCCGTCAGATATGTCGACCCGTCAGAAATGGTAACGGAAGTGACGTTCCGTCGCCGCCATCTTGCTACACCCCGCACTCCTCCATAGTAAGGATAGACTAAGAAGGGAGAAAGCGGACATCTTGTTACACCCACCGGAGTTTTGCATTTTACACTTATTTTTAACAGTAAAGGGAGTTTACATAGTGAAATACAGTACTCAGAACTCTGTATGAATGTTTAGATGTTGAATTTTTAAAGCAGCAAACTTCTGGCAGATTAGCAAACCTATGAGATGAGCAGGCTTGCCGCTGCTTTTAAAATTCAACATCTAACCAGTCAGACGGAGGTCTAAGTACTGTATTTCACTATATAAACTCACTTTACTGTTAAAAATAAGTGTAAAATGCAAAATTTGGGTGGGTGTAACAAGATATCCGCTTTTCCCCCCTTCTCAGTGTATCCTTACTTTGGAGGAGTGTGGGGTGTAGCAAGATGACGGCAACAAAACTTCACTTCCGTTGCCAATGCTGACGGTTCGCCTAATCTGACAGAATACCGGCTTTTTTTTTCCAGCACACTACAGTGGATCGGAGAGCTCCCCCTACTGTAGCACAGAGCTAAGGAGGTATTTCAGGGCTCCTCGGCTCTGTGCTATAAAGTCTGAGTAGTGGCGGCAAGCAGGCAGGGATGGAAGCTTCCTCCAAAATCACTGCAGAAGCTGAAGGTTGGAACCTGAAGCACTTACCATTGATCGAGGGCAGCAGCCCTGAGTATGCAGCTCTAGCACAGAGAAGCCATTGGAGGAAGTGCGCTGTGCAGAAAACTTCCTCTACTGGCTTCAGTATTAAATGACAGGCTGGAGAGGAGAGGGCTGCCAATTGCCAAAGGTTCCGGAACGCAGTTCCGGTGCGTTCCGGGTGAAAAAAAGCCCTGTACTTCAGTACACTATAGTAACATCTGACAAAAAAAATCTAAAAACCCTGAAGCAACAGACTTTGTGAAAATTATTATTTGTGTCATTCTCAAAACTCTTGGCCACAGCTGTACATTTAAGTTCAACAATACTTATTTTGAGAAGGTGGGCAGTGGAGACCTCCATTCTTATAGCCCCAAAGTAGCCTGTTAGAGCTTTGACATCTTTGTAGGAACATCCTACCCTCCATTCTGCCTGTGATTACTGGTGCCATCGGGAGGCAAGTCTTGGAATAAGAAAAGAAAAGCTGCCCAGTAAAAGCACCTCCACTAAAAGGGTGGATGACAAAGTGGCTCTGGCAGCTCCAAAATGTTCTGCATTTGTAGGTACTGTCCCCCTTTTGGAAACAAAAGCCTTTTTTTCCTTTCGGGTCTGATGTATAGACCGCTATAAAAAATGCACTAATAACTATTAAAATTGGTAAACTACATAACTACACTAAATCCTTCCTCCAGAGTCTACATTTTTGCATGTACTTTTTTGTAGAACCCGTTTAATGAAAGAATAGTGGTGAAATAAAAAGCAATTATGGGAATAACCAAACTATTTTTGCATATTAATTTTTCATGATCTGCACAACCAGAGGTTGTGCATATACACTTTGCGCTAATTGGTATCCTTCTTTCTTATCTCAGAAATTTGGGAGGTATGAAGCAGCCAAAAATAGAACAGCGGAGCTTTCTGATCCACATTTTAGCTTTAGCATGTTTTTAGCCCACATTGGTATGACCAGCACACAGTAAGATAAACCACAGTACACTGGGGTACCTTGAGGTGGCCACTGCAGCTTACACATATGTTTGCAAATGTGTGTGTAGCGGGGTCTCTAAATTTAGGTGGGGTACACCTGGGTGGTAGTATGATCCAGGTGTGTAAATTGTGAGAGGAATTGGACCATTTGTATTTGTGGAGGATTGGGTGGTGTATTATTCTCCTTGGCCTGTGGGTGGCGGGGTACCCGCAGGCTCAAGGTAGATTTGCTGCCACAGTGCTGTCCTTTTTGTCCCTTTCCGGAGATGGTACGGCGAGGGCGGGGAACCTGCCGTGACGTCAATGGAGGAGATAAAAGGGGGAGACGCCCTTGCCACGAGGTCTTTGGGGGATCTTCTTCATCTCGCGCCCAGGCACCTTAGGCCTGGGTGCGGGCGGTCTGGAGTTTTCGGCCCAGGAGCCCTAGGCCTGGCCGGAGCAGAGTTGGCGTCCATCCCAGGCACCTTCAGCCTGGGGTGAGGTACTAAATCAGAGGCCTGGGGCCCGGTGACTTCGACTGGGTCCCGCGAGGGTGGAGAAGTCCGAGGGTCCCTGAGGTGGATGGGGCTCATGTCTGAGGTGAGGAGGCTGGAGAGGTCACCCGTCCGGAGAGTCCGGAGCAGCATCAACCCGGTGACGGATGGGCCTCTGGTAACTCCCTTGGAGGGACATCTTCCCCTGACAGGGGCCACAGCGCAGCGAAGGTACTCCTATCTACATTCTCTTGAGTTGCTGGTAGAGACTCACAAGTTCTAAGTTCTCTCTTAGCCGATGGCTATAGTAACCGCTGGTGAAACCACAGTGGTTTAGCTGACAATCAGGATAGTGCCTCGACCTGCTCATCCCACCGTATTGAACTGTTATTGGGTCTCAACCAGTTGGCTGCTAAAGCACTGTTTATTGTGAGTGTGACAATAAAGCAAGAGTTGGACCTTTATCGGTGTGTGGTACTCTGGTTAATGGGAGCAAAGGGAAGTGTCAGCACAGCAAGATTTGGTCCTTAACTGAAACACACAGGCCCGAGGAAAATATCTGGTGCTGGCCTTCACCTCACCCACTGCCATGGGGAGGACATGGGCCGTAGCGCATCTCACCCTCACATACGAAATACCCCTAGACAAGTCAGAGGGGGTGAGGCCGCTACATGTGCAACTAAACCCCTTGTTTTTAAAGTGGTTGTAAACCCCTATAAAAAATATTTTTTTTAAACCACCTGTAAGAGAAAGGCATAATGAGCTAATATGACTAGCATAATAGCTCATTATGCATCACTTACCTTAGATCGGGGCCCCCAAAGCCGTCCTCGTCTCCCTCTTCAGCCATCGCTGCGGCGATAGCCAGAAGGTTACTTCCGGGTATCGCCACTCGAGCCAATCACAGCGCCACTCCGGCGTTGTGATTGGCCGGAGCGGCGAAGACGTGACTCCGCGCATGCGCGCGGGAGCCGTCGAATCCGGCTAAGTCGTCGAATGCTGGGACTTAGCCAGATTTGTGAATGGGATTAACCCCATGAATGCGCCGTTGTCTACGGCGTGCATGCGCCGTAGACACGGAGCAATGTCATTTTTAGCAAATATCTCCTAAACCGTGTAGGTTTAAGAGATATTTCTTGCACCTACAGGTAAGCCTTAATCTAGGGTTACCTGTAAGTGCAAGTTGCAAAAGGGGGTTTACAACCACTTTAATTCGAACTGTTACTTAGAGTCAATTTGTTATTGTTTTTTTTTTATGTTTTGTTTTTGCAGGCTAGCTGGTGAGTTGGGATTTTTTTGTTTGTTTTTAAGGCTCTTTTTCCAGCCCAACTTCCTTTGGCTAGCCTCTCCAGCAGATAGTCTAAGTATAACCACATGCCCCATACTAAGGCAAGGCCCAAATGAAGAAACACTTTAAACACACATCCTGCCCAGGCAGTGCCAAGAAGGAGATAACATTTTAGAAAGGTGCCCCAAATATTAATCATCTTCCAAACCATACCTCTTAACAATGACCTTTAGCCCAGGTTTGCATATGTGCAGCCCTTCATTTTTGAATGTTCTGCTGTACCCACGGCACGAGAGATGCAGGGAAAGAAGTCCTTGACCCTTTTTTAAAAGCGCAGTGCATGGAACTGCATGGTGCTACTTTTCACATGAGCAGGTGCTAATGCCTGGGGGTGTCATTAAAGTGGTAGTAAAGTCTTCTTTTTGACTTTTACCTACAGGTAAGCCTATAATTAGGCTTACCTGTAGATACAGTGAATATCTCCTAAACTTGCACTGTTTAAGAGATATTCATGCGGAATGCTGCCGGTGATGTCACCGTCATCGTGGCTCGGCCAATCAGACGACCGGAGCATTACAACCCGGAAGGAAGACCGGGTGAAGATAGAAACCCTGTCAGCGCCGCTGGAGGGCTTCGTTCTAAGGTAAGTATTTCATAATGTGCTAGTATGTGATGCATACTAGCACATTATTCCATTGTCTTGCATTTTTTTTATTTTTTTTTAAGTGTGGTTTCCTACCACTTTAACAATTATTGGCACTCTTGCATGTCTGCAAAAGAGCGACGCATTTCTGTGCAAGTCGAGAATGTGCTCAATTATGTACTGCACATATGTAAACCTAGTCTTAGGGCTCTTTCACACGGAGGTCCGTTCAGGTCCGCCTGTCAGTTTTTTAGGCGGACCTGAAACGGATCCTCCATGTAGCCCTATGGAAGCACGGATGTCAGCGGAGACATGTCCGCTGACATCCGCTCCGCTCCGCCAAAGTGTGACGGAGGAAAACCCTATTTTTCCTTCCGTCGGCGGAGCGGATCGGATGACAACGGACTCTACGGTCCGTCGTCATCCGATTCCCCACAGGGGAGAGCGGCGCTCTGACAGGGCGGTCCCTGCACAGTGTGCGGGGACCGCCCAGTCATCCGTCGGCTCAGCGGGGATCAACGGAGCGATCCCCGCTGAGCAAGCGGAGCTTCACGGGGCGGATCTGCACGGATCCGCCCCGTGTGAAAGGACCCTTACTGATTGGCTGGGTCAGATACAATTTCATAAGTCAGTGACAGTAATAGGCAGACGCAATCAAGAGAAGACCTTTAGGCTGGGTTCACACTGATACGACACGACATTCATCCGACTTTCATCCTACTTTGCTCTGCGACATCAGTCCTACATTGATCCTACATTGGTCCGACATCCATCCGACATTCATGAACAGGATACTACTTTGATCCGACTTTGTGCTAGTCTGACTTGTCCTTTGACCAATCAAAACAATCCCAGGTGAGATAAATTCCTTTTACTGCTGCTGTAATCACCATGTCGGATGTCACAAGTCGGATGGTAAGGACAAGGATCCTACTTTGATCCGACTTTAATGATATTCAATGGGCTGAAGTAGGATCAAAGTCGGACCAAAGTAGTACAGGGAGCATTTTCAAAGTCGGACCGACTTGTGTCGGACCAGTTAAGACGGCTCTCATAGGGAAACATTGATTTTCACACGTCATGCGACATGAGCTCCTAATGTCGGAGCGTTTGTCGGACCAGTGTGAACCAGGCCTCAGAGCCAAAATAAAGGTAATTAACTGCTCAGGTTGGTTACAGTCTAGCCACAATAGTTATAGTCAAATATTTATTTTTCTCTGTGTCCTGTTGGGGAGATTTCACATCACTTCCTGTTCTAGAGACACAACAGAAGATCCCTGCCTTGTAGATAATTGTCAGTGCAACAGACATTTCCAATGGAGGATTTAATCTCCCCTTCTGTACTAATGACACCAATTAAACTTGATAGAGGAATCTGTTTCCTACTCTATACAGATTTTAATTTTGGCCAGAGATGCAATGTAGGGGAAATCCTCCTCAATAGATCCCAAATGGTTAATGATTTGCTAATGGTGCCAAAATGGATACATGATGATGTCTTTGGCAATCCCTAATATAGGAAAAGTTTACGACTAAATTGATACATATCTATTAATGTATATCTCATCACAGATCGTCTCATTTTATTCTTTAGCCACCACAGGAAGAACGCTGTCTTCATATGGTTCCAGCCGCATATGCTCAGTGCTAAAATAAGAATGGGGATTTTATAAATAACTTCAACTGATGAAAAAGATGCCATGAATACTAATATATGACAGTTCCAATTCACAAGAGCATTTAGCACTAAATTACAAGCAATGAGCCTGTGATATATGGTCTATTGTCAAGTTCTTTCTTATTTCATGGAAATTCACCTAATTTGTCTTTCAGCAGAATTCTCAGTGTGGTATTAAAAGCCGTATTAAACTTCATCCCCAAAAATGGGAAAATCAATCACTATCAGAATAAGCCATTTTGTAACAAAGCACAAGAAATGCACTTTTAGAGAGAATTGCATTTGATTCTATGTTGTTTCCAATCGTGAAAAGTGCCACATGTTCTATACTACAGTGTAAATGGAGTTATAATCAGAGACATAGGCGTGCGCACAGGGTGTGCCAGGTGTGCCTGGGCACACCCTAATCACCCTGTACTGTGCAGATTCCCCCTGCTGCTTGGCTGCAATGAAAAGGGACTAGGGAATCTCTGTCCTCAGTCCCTTTCTTTTTCTCCAAAGTGAGACGACGTGGGTCTGTTCAGACTCCTGATATTTCACCAAAGCCCCCCAATGGGGCTCAGAATTTTTTTTATAAAAAAATAATAATAAATAAATATTGTCAAAAAAAAAAAATTGTAAAAAAGTAATAAAAAATAAACTACCGACACCAGCTTCTGCCCTACTGACACTGTCCATTGCCCTGCGGCCCTATATATATTTACACACATGCATGTATATTTGAGCTTTGGGGTGCACACCCTAATGCAATAGGCTGCGCACACCTATGATCAGAGATGAGAGCAATCTGACACAGGGGACCCATTCTACACTGTTACCTGCAGCATCGGGGTCCATGCTGATCAGACTTCACTAAGGTCACCTCCTGACTTCCTCTATTTATCATCAGTAGGAGCTTTAGGAGTTTTTCCCATTGGTTAACTGCTGGTCTATGAGATTTCACCTCAAACTTTAATAATAACAAATTATTTTTTAGAATAAGACCCCATTCACACAGGGGCAACTCGTCAGGCGACTCAGCCGCCTGACAAGTCGCGTCCCGTTCTGTGCAATGGAACCGTTCTAATAGGAGCGACTCAAGTCGCTCCGACTTAGAAAAAGGTTCCTGTACTACTTCGAGACGACTTCAGGGCAACTTCCATTGACTTCAATACAGAAGTCATTTTGCAAGTCACCTTTGAAGTCGTGTGAAGATCGCCCGGCAGAGTCGCGGGACAAGTCATGCCGCCCCTGTGTGAATAGGCTGTAAGTCAAAAGCTGGAAATAAACAATGCAAAGTTCAGACAGTTCTTGAATAAACGGCTGCAATCCACTACGTGTGTGGCTCTGTCCACCCTTTCCTGTCCCACATGCTTCAAATAAAATGTTTTTATTAGCCAAACTGTAAATTTTCAGCAAAACAGTGGCAATCAATTGCAGCCTGTCATAACACAATAGGCACAGCGCAAAATTCATCCATCCACTCTGTATTGGACGGATGGAGGAATCTGTTAAATTTTTCCTGTTCAGCCTACAGTAGGGATGAGCTTCGTGTTCGAGTCGAACATCGGACGAAGATCGAACGATTTGGGCCGTTCGCGCCAAATTCGAGTGACGCGAACGGCCCACAATGCACTACGCCATCGCAGTGTCATCCAGGCGCTGTGATTGGCCAAGCATGCACTGTGACCCCGCATGCTTGGCCAATCACAGCGCTGGCAGCGAGGAGAGCAATGATTGGCCACAGGCAGGATGCCTGTGGCCAATTATTGCTGAGGGTGTTTAGTACACGCCCCACACTATAAAAGGCCGCCAGCACGGCGGCCTAGTGTAGTGTGTTCCGGAGCAGGGAAAGACAAGCATAGGCAGGGACAGTGACATTTATTTCTTTCTTGCTTAACCTGGATTCCTTTAGTTTAGGGAAAGAGAAGGATAGGTAGGGAGAGTGTCAGTGTGTTTTACTGTGCGAGTCCTTGTTTCTAGGGACAAAGAAGGAAAGTGAGGGGATTTCTCCTTGTGCTATAGTGTGCTTTAAAAAAACATTTTTTCTAGGGACAGAAAACTGTAGGTAGGGAGAGTGTCAGTTTCTTTCACTGTGCCAGTCCTTGTTTCTAGGGACAAAGAAGGAAAGTGAGGGGAATTCTCCTTGTGCTATAGTGTGCTTTAAAAAAAAAAATTTCTAGGGACAGAAAACTGTAGGTAGGGAGAGTGTCAGTTTCTTTCACTGTGCCAGTCCTTGTTTCTAGGGACAAAGAAGGAAAGTGAGGGGATTTCTCCTTGTGCTATAGTGTGCTTTAAAAAAACATTTTTTCTAGGGACAGAAAACTGTAGGTAGGGAGAGTGTCAGTTTCTTTCACTGTGCCAGTCCTGGTTTCTAGGGACAAAGAAGGAAAGTGAGGGGAATTCTCCTTGTGCTACAGTGTGCTTTAAAAAAACATTTTTTCTAGGGACAGAAAACTGTAGGTAGGGAGAGTGTCAGTTTCTTTCACTGTGCCAGTCCTTGTTTCCAGGGACAAAGAAGGAAAGTGAGGGGATTTCTCCTTGTGCTATAGTGTGCTTTAAAAAACATTTTTTCTAGGGACAGAAAACTGTAGGTAGGGAGAGTGTCAGTTTCTTTCACTGTGCCAGTCCTTGTTTCTAGGGACAAAGAAGGAAAGTGAGGGGATTTCTCCTTGTGCTATAGTGTGCTTTAAAAAAACATTTTTTCTAGGGACAGAAAACTGTAGGTAGGGAGAGTGTCAGTTTCTTTCACTGTGCCAGTCCTTGTTTCTAGGGACAAAGAAGGAAAGTGAGGGGAATTCTCCTTGTGCTATAGTGTGCTTTAAAAAAACATTTTTTCTAGGGACAGAAAACTGTAGGTAGGGAGAGTGTCAGTTTCTTTCACTGTGCCAGTCCTTGTTTCTAGGGACAAAGAAGGAAAGTGAGGGGATTTCTCCTTGTGCTATAGTGTGCTTTAAAAAAACATTTTTTCTAGGGACAGAAAACTGTAGGTAGGGAGAGTGTCAGTTTCTTTCACTGTGCCAGTCCTTGTTTCTAGGGACAAAGAAGGAAAGTGAGGGGAATTCTCCTTGTGCTATAGTGTGCTTTAAAAAAACATTTTTTCTAGGGACAGAAAACTGTAGGTAGGGAGAGTGTCAGTTTCTTTCACTGTGCCAGTCCTTGTTTCTAGGGACAAAGAAGGAAAGTGAGGGGATTTCTCCTTGTGCTATAGTGTGCTTTAAAAAAACATTTTTTCTAGGGACAGAAAACTGTAGGTAGGGAGAGTGTCAGTTTCTTTCACTGTGCCAGTCCTTGTTTCTAGGGACAAAGAAGGAAAGTGAGGGGAATTCTCCTTGTGCTATAGTGTGCTTTAAAAAAACATTTTTTCTAGGGACAGAAAACTGTAGGTAGGGAGAGTGTCAGTTTCTTTCACTGTGCCAGTCCTTGTTTCTAGGGACAAAGAAGGAAAGTGAGGGGAATTCTCCTTGTGCTATAGTGTGCTTTAAAAAAACATTTTTTCTAGGGACAGAAAACTGTAGGTAGGGAGAGTGTCAGTTTCTTTCACTGTGCCAGTCCTTGTTTCTAGGGACAAAGAAGGAAAGTGAGGGGAATTCTCCTTGTGCTATAATGTGCTTTAAAAAAACATTTTTTCTAGGGACAGAAAACTGTAGGTAGGGAGAGTGTCAGTTTCTTTCACTGTGCCAGTCCTTGTTTCTAGGGACAAAGAAGGAAAGTGAGGGGAATTCTCCTTGTGCTATAGTGTGCTTTAAAAAAACATTTTTTCTAGGGACAGAAAACTGTAGGTAGGGAGAGTGTCAGTTTCTTTCACTGTGCCAGTCCTTGTTTCTAGGGACAAAGAAGGAAAGTGAGGGGATTTCTCCTTGTGCTATAGTGTGCTTTAAAAAAACATTTTTTCTAGGGACAGAAAACTGTAGGTAGGGAGAGTGTCAGTTTCTTTCACTGTGCCAGTCCTTGTTTCTAGGGACAAAGAAGGAAAGTGAGGGGAATTCTCCTTGTGCTATAGTGTGCTTTAAAAAAACATTTTTTCTAGGGACAGAAAACTGTAGGTAGGGAGAGTGTCAGTTTCTTTCACTGTGCCAGTCCTTGTTTCTAGGGACAAAGAAGGAAAGTGAGGGGAATTCTCCTTGTGCTATAGTGTGCTTTAAAAAAACATTTTTTCTAGGGACAGAAAACTGTAGGTAGGGAGAGTGTCAGTTTCTTTCACTGTGCCAGTCCTTGTTTCTAGGGACAAAGAAGGAAAGTGAGGGGAATTCTCCTTGTGCTATAATGTGCTTTAAAAAAAAATTTTTCTAGGGACAGAAAACTGTAGGTAGGGAGAGTGTCAGTTTCTTTCACTGTGCCAGTCCTTGTTTCTAGGGACAAAGAAGGAAAGTGAGGGGATTTCTCCTTGTGCTATAGTGTGCTTTAAAAAAACATTTTTTCTAGGGACAGAAAACTGTAGGTAGGGAGAGTGTCAGTTTCTTTCACTGTGCCAGTCCTTGTTTCTAGGGACAAAGAAGGAAAGTGAGGGGAATTCTCCTTGTGCTATAGTGTGCTTTAAAAAAACATTTTTTCTAGGGACAGAAAACTGTAGGTAGGGAGAGTGTCAGTTTCTTTCACTGTGCCAGTCCTTGTTTCTAGGGACAAAGAAGGAAAGTGAGGGGATTTCTCCTTGTGCTATAGTGTGCTTTAAAAAAACATTTTTTCTAGGGACAGAAAACTGTAGGTAGGGAGAGTGTCAGTTTCTTTCACTGTGCCAGTCCTTGTTTCTAGGGAAAAAGAAGGAAAGTGAGGGGATTTCTCCTTGTGCTATAGTGTGCTTTAAAAAAACTTTTTTTCTAGGGACAGAAAACTGTAGGTAGGGAGAGTGTCAGTTTCTTTCACTGTGCCAGTCCTTGTTTCTAGGGACAAAGAAGGAAAGTGAGGGGAATTCTCCTTGTGCTATAGTGTGCTTTAAAAAAACATTTTTTCTAGGGACAGAAAACTGTAGGTAGGGAGAGTGTCAGTTTCTTTCACTGTGCCAGTCCTTGTTTCTAGGGACAAAGAAGGAAAGTGAGGGGATTTCTCCTTGTGCTATAGTGTGCTTTAAAAAAACATTTTTTCTAGGGACAGAAAACTGTAGGTAGGGAGAGTGTCAGTTTCTTTCACTGTGCCAGTCCTTGTTTCTAGGGACAAAGAAGGAAAGTGAGGGGATTTCTCCTTGTGCTATAGTGTGCTTTAAAAAAACATTTTTTCTAGGGACAGAAAACTGTAGGTAGGGAGAGTGTCAGTTTCTTTCACTGTGCCAGTCCTTGTTTCTAGGGAAAAAGAAGGAAAGTGAGGGGATTTCTCCTTGTGCTATAGTGTGCTTTAAAAAAACATTTTTTCTAGGGACAGAAAACTGTAGGTAGGGAGAGTGTCAGTTTCTTTCACTGTGCCAGTCCTTGTTTCTAGGGACAAAGAAGGAAAGTGAGGGGAATTCTCCTTGTGCTATAGTGTGCTTTAAAAAAACATTTTTTCTAGGGACAGAAAACTGTAGGTAGGGAGAGTGTCAGTTTCTTTCACTGTGCCAGTCCTTGTTTCTAGGGACAAAGAAGGAAAGTGAGGGGATTTCTCCTTGTGCTATAGTGTGCCAAAGCATTCCTCATCAACCATCTTTGAAATCCTTGTTTTTTGGACAGTCAGGGAAATTGTCGTTGTGCTATTCTGTGCAAAAGCAATAATCCTCAACCATATTTAGAAATCCTTAAGTAAAGGGACAGAGAAGGACACCTGAAGGTAGCCCTTATTGCTTTTTTCCCATCTCCCTGCAGGCCATCTATTAGAATGTCTGGAAGGCAAACAAGGAGAGGCAGACAGTCAGGAGGCAATAAAAGAGGGCAAGCAGGCTCTGTGTCTGGGGGCAACAGTGCTGGTCGTGGATGCGGTGCATTGTCATCAGCACATGGCCATGGGACACGCTTGTCCTTCTTTTCGGCAGCTGGACATGTTGAGCCACATCATGCCGAAGACTTGGTAGAGTGGATGACCAAGCCCTCCTCCTCCTCCTCATCCTCTCTCACCCAGGCTCAGGGTACTGGCAAAGCAGCTGCCAAAGCGTCCTCTTCCCTGGTATCAATGTCAGACTCATCATCAGTCACTCCTTCCCTAGACCCACCATGTCCTCCTCCTGAGGAGTCCCCCGAACTGTTTGAGCACAGTGTTGGGTACATGCTCCAGGAGGATGCCCAGCGTTTCGAAGGGTCTGATGATGAAACCCAGCTACAGGAAGGCAGTAGCGTGAGAGCAGACAGAGGGGATGCTCAAGAAGGACACCAATCTGGCAGTCATGTTCCAGCAGCTGCAGCATACTGCCAGATTGGCTCCAGTGATGAGGAGGGAGGGGATGATGAGGTCACTGACTCCACGTGGGTGCCTAATAGGAGAGAGGAGGAGGAGGAGGATGAGGAGGAGGCACATCTCCAACGAGGCAGGATGCCCTTTGGTGGCCAGCGTAAGGGCAGTACACCGACGGAATCACACCGCAGAGCTCCGCCTGTGCAGGGCGCTGCCTCTGCCCGTCATTCAAAAAGTTCCTTGGTGTGGGCCTTTTTTGAGGCTAGTGCATCAGATCGCACAGCTGCTGTTTGCAACATATGTCTCAAGCGTATATCGCGTGGCCAAAACATCAGCCGCTTGGGTACCACATGCCTGACCAGACATATGTTGACCTGCCATGCAGCTCGTTGGCAAGCCTACCTCAAAGACCCACACCAAAGAACAAAGCGGACCTCTCCTTGCACCGCATCAGCTGGGATCTCCAACCCCACTATAACTTCAGTCCTCTCTGAAACATGCACTGAGAGGAATGAAGGTGTAGAATTAGGTGTGTCACAGCCAAGTACTTGCGGCCACTCTGCTAGCAGTACACCGACGTCCGATTCTAGCAGGCAAATTTCCCTGCCCCAGCTGCTGGACCGTCGAAAGAAGTTCACTCCCAGCCATCCACATGCCCAGCGGGTGAATGCTAGCTTGGCTAAATTGCTAGCGCTTCAACTGCTGCCTTTTCAGTTGGTAGACTCGGCCCCCTTCCGTGAGTTTGTGCAATGTGCGGTTCCTCAGTGGCAGGTTCCCAAACGCCACTTTTTCTCACGGAAGGCTATTCCGGCTCTCTACCGGCATGTGGAAGGCAATGTCTTGGCCTCGCTGGACAGGGCGGTCAGCGGTAAGGTGCATATTACCGCTGACTCATGGTCCAGCAGGCATGGACAGGGACGTTACCTTTCTTTCACGGCCCATTGGGTCACTCTTTTGGCAGCTGGGAAGGATGCAGGACAAGGTGCAGTAGTGTTGGAGGTTGTTCCACCGCCACGCCTCCAAAATGCTACTACTGGTTGTGACACACCTCTCTCCTCCACCCCCTCCTGTTCTTCTTCCTCCATGGCCTCTTCCTGTGGTTTGTCCTATGAACCAGCGGTGATCCGTAGCCGTTCACGGGGCTACGCAAGTACGCAGGCAAAAAGATGCCATGCCGTGCTTGCGCTGGTGTGTTTGGGGGACAGAAGCCACACTGGGGCAGAGGTCCTGTCTGCTCTGCAGGGCCAGGCCGAGAGGTGGTTGACGCCACGCCAGCTTAAGCCAGGAATGGTGGTTTGCGACAATGGCACCAACCTCCTCTCCGCCCTCCGACAGGGACAACTGACCCATGTGCCCTGTGTGGCTCACATCCTTAACCTGGTGGTGCAGCGGTTCTTGGGCAGGTACCCGGGCTTACAGGATGTCCTGAGGCAGGCCAGGAAAGTCTGTGTGCATTTCCGCAGATCTTATAATGCCAGTGCTCGCCTGGCTGAGCTGCAAAAGGAGTTGAACCTGCCCAAGAACCGCCTTATATGTGACATGCCCACCAGGTGGAACTCAACGTTGGCCATGCTGCAGCGGCTGCACACGCAGCAGAGGGCCATCAATGAGTACCTGTGCGACTACGGCACCAGGACAGGGTCAGGGGAGCTTGGTTTTTTTCTCCACGCCAGTGGGGCATGATCAGGGATGCATGCACTGTCCTGGCACCATTTGAGGAGGCCACGAGGATGGTGAGCAGTGACAGTGCATGCATCAGTGACACTGTACCTCTTGTCCACCTGTTGGAGCACACGCTGCGTGGAATAATGGACAGGGCACTTGAGGCAGAACAGAGGCAGGAAGAGGAGGACTTCCTTGCCTCTCAAGGCCCCCTTTACCCAGACAGTGTTCCTTCTGTCCCACCCATCGCACAGGAAGAGGAAGAGGAGGAGGAGGAGGAGGAGGATTGTGTCAGCATGGAGGTGGAGGCTGGCACTCAGCATCATCAGCAGCAGTCTTTTAGGGATGATTTACAGTCCCAAGAAACCAGTGGACTTGTACGTGGCTGGGAGGAGGTGGCTGCGGATCATGTCGTCCTTAGTGACCCAGAGGACTCCGGAGCGAATGCCTCAGCAAACCTACGCTGCATGGCCTCCCTGATCCTGCAAAGTCTGCGGAAGGATCCTCGTATTCTTCGGATCAAGGAGAGGGACCATTACTGGCTGGCCACTCTCCTTGATCCACGGTACAAGGGTAAGGTTGCGGACCTTATGTTACCTTCGCAGAGGGAGCAGAGGATGAGACAACTCCGGGAGGCCTTGCAGAAAGGTCTGTGCAACGCGTTCCCAGAGACTGGGAGGTTACAAACTCCTGGTCCTGGACAACGAGTTGCTGAGGCTTCGGCCAGTCAAAGAAGGAGCGGTGGGGAAGGTGGCCGTCTGACCGATGCGTTCAGACAATTCTTTAGTCCGCAGCCCCAAAGTATGATCGGTTCCAGCAACCATCGCCAGCGTCTGATAAACATGGTGCAGGAATATCTAGGGGCAAGGTCAGACTTGGACACCTTCCCCACCGAAAATCCTCTGGCTTACTGGGTCTTGAGGATGGATCACTGGCCAGAGCTTGCACAGTATGCAATTGAGCTACTGGCCTGTCCTGCATCTAGCGTTCTTTCGGAACGCACATTCAGTGCTGCTGGAGGATTTGTCACGGATCACAGGGTGCGCCTGTCCACCGACTCGGTTGATCGACTGACTTTCATCAAGATGAACCAGTCTTGGATCACCACCAGCTACCACACACCTGATGCTGATATAACAGACTAATTGATTTTAACATGTCACATCCCTTCAAGACTGATGCTGATGCTGAGTGCCTGTGCTGTTATGTTGACTGGCTATCCTCCTCCTCCGAGTCCTCAATGATACGATTGATGATGATAGCTTGGAAGATCATTTTTGTTTATGGGTGCAGCCACCAGTGGCTAAGGCCCAATTTTTCAGCCCCTGTTTTACAGGGGCGTGTAATTACAATTTTTTTAGCAATAATTTGCCATAGGGCTCATTGCTGTGCTCCAAGTACAGTATCTGTGAGGGGTTGGAGTGTTGTGGCACCAGTGCCTAAGGCCCAATTTTTCAGCCCCTGTTTAACAGGGGCGTGTCATTACAATTTTTGAAGCAATACTTTGCAACAGGGCTCATTGCTGTGCTCCAAGTAACGTATCTGTGAGGGGTTGTAGTGTTGTGCCACCAGTGCCTAAGGCCCAATTTTTCAGCCCCTGTTCAACAGGGGCATGCAATTACAATTCTTGATCTAATAATTCACAGCAGGGCCCATTGCTGCACCCACCAAGAGTAACTCTGAGGGCTTACAGTGTTGTGGCAACGCCACCACCACCACCACCACCACGAAAGGCCCAATTTTTCAGCCCCTGTTCAAAAGGGGCATGTAATTACAATTCTTGATCTAATAATTCACAGCAGGACCCATTCCTGCACCCACCAAGAGTAACTCTGAGGGCTTACAGTGTTGTGGCAACGCCACCACCACCACCACCACCACGAAAGGCCCAATTTTTCAGCCCCTGTTCAAAAGGGGCATGTAATTACAATTCTTGATCTAATAATTCACAGCAGGGCC
Organism: Rana muscosa; assembly: GCA_029206835.1. Classification (NCBI taxonomy): domain Eukaryota; kingdom Metazoa; phylum Chordata; class Amphibia; order Anura; family Ranidae; genus Rana; species Rana muscosa. The sequence continues at coordinate 1,139,265,039 of CM055116.1, read as the reverse complement.
CATTCCTGCACCCACCAAGAGTAACTCTGAGGGCTTACAGTGTTGTGGCAACACCACCACCACCACCACCACCACGAAAGGCCCAATTTTTCAGACCCTGTTCAACAGGGGCATGCAATTACAATTCTTGATCTAATAATTCACAGCAGGGCCCATTGCTGCACCCACCAAGAGTAACTGTCAGGGCTTACAGTGTTGTGGCACCAGCACCACCATCAAAGGCCCAATTTTTACTACCACTGTTCAACAATTATATGTAATTAAAATTCCTGATATAATAGTTGACAGCAGGGCGTTCCAGCACCAACCAAGAGTAACTGTGAGTGCTTACAGTGTTGTGCCAACACCAACAACTAAGGGGCCTATTTCTGCAGAGTATATACGGCAGGTCCCTACTTTCAAACATCCAACTTACAAACGACTCCTACTTGCAAACGCAAGAAGACAACAGGAAGTGAGAGGAAATCTACCACTAGGAAGGAAAATTCTCTCATGTAAGAATAAATATGGGAGAAAGGTGTCTCCTCTGTACTGATGCTTTATCAGCAATCCTTGTTTCAAGAAAAACACCACATTTCAAAAACAGTTGTCATTGGGACGGAAAGTGAGGTGAAATGTTCTGAACAGGGGCACAGACAGCAAAACAAATGTTACAGGGGTGATAACCCTTACCTATGTTTTCCAAAAAGTTTAAAAATAGATTTTTGGGCTGGAGCTACACTTCAACAATGTACCTGTTCAAAATTACAAACAGATTCTACATAAGAACAAACCTACAGTCCCTGTCTTGTATGCACCGCCTGTATACGGCTGTTCAGAGTATATAGGGCCTTTTTTATTTTATGTGCGGGGTTCCCCTTAATATCCATACAAGACCCAAAGGGGCTGGTAATGGGCTGGGGTAGGGGGGGGGGGGGTCATGGGGTAGCTATGCCATTTTTCTTAAAGATTTTCATCCATATTACCGGGACCAGACATTACATTAAAGCCGCAAGCAGTTTTAAATGGCTTTTTTTTCCTTTAGAAGTGTCATTTTGTGCAGGGACAGTTCTAAACACGGGAAACACGTGGCACTTCACAGGCATACTTTAGACACACCCCAGGTACGATATTTAAAGGAATATTTGACTTTTTTTTTTTCACTTTATGCATCATTAAAATGACTGCTCCCGAAAAACGACCGTTTTTAAAACTTCTTTTTGCATTGATACATGTCCCCTGGTGCAGAACCCGGGTTCCCAAACCCTTTTTAGGACAATAACATGCATAATAGTTGTTATAATTAGCACTTTAGAATTCGAACGTTCGCATCCATTGTATTTAATAGGGTTCTAATGTTCGTACGAACTTTCGGTCCGTTCGCGGGTTCTGGTGCGAACCGAACCCGGGGGTGTTCGGCTCATCACTAGCCTACAGTATATCTAACAGCAAAGGACAAGCATTAGGCAGGTAATGGGAATGGATATTTTGGTTTATTGAAGGGAATCCTGATTATTTTGGTTTTGCATAGTTACATAGTTACATAGTTACATAGTAGGTACATGTAATTACATAGTTACATAGTATTATATAAGAGAGAATAGCGTGAAGCTCACCAGAGGATATACAATTCCAGTAGTCCTGGTCACATCCCCATTAAATCTGAAAATTTGAAAAAGAATGCCCCGGGATGGTGTGGACTAGGACAATAATATGGAATTGACAAAGAAGTATATATAAAAGTAGAAGTGGTTTATTAAATAATAAAAATTTACAGAAATATACAGTATTTAAAAACAATAGGACTGACATGCAATATAAGTTGCCAAAATACATTGTTTCACACACAAATGTTGACAGGTGAGTCAATACAAGAGGGGGTGGATAATACCCGACATGTTTCGGAGACACAGATGGCTGAGTTTACTAAGAGCACATGTGTATAGTTCCTTCTTCAGGGTTCATGTATGGGCAAAAATATTTATCATTTCTCTAATAGAAAAGGAAAGAAAGAAAATATTGTGTCAACTGTGAGGGGGTTAGCTCGGCAGCGGGTATGTGTGACCCCCGGGATGGGCTCCCCACCCAAAAACAGGCCCAGCAGACGGAGGTTGTGGTTTTCAAAATCAAAAAGGTGCGGTTTATTTTCTATTTACAGTGACAAAAACACAGCAAGGCAAAAAAAACATAAACAAAATAAATCCTGGTCAACTTGACCTCTGACTAAACTTACAGGTTTCCTAACTAACGACTGGGATCAGCCTAGTGCTGTCCTAGTCCCTGGTTTTAAATGTCCAAGCAAAATATAGCCACACAGGCTTTCTCTCACCGCACAGGGGTTCACTCTCCCTAGACAGTCCACACAGGTCTGCTTCCAGGCATGAGCTAACATCTAATGAATCTGGGAGTTTTTTATAGAGGCCTAAATGAGCTGACAAGCTTCAGCTGGCCTCATCAACTCCCTGTCTGCACGACGCCCAGCCCTCTCCCTAGAGGTATGAGTCATCAATGAGCCCACTAGCCTTATACAACTCTCCACCTAGTTGTATAAATCGGCGTAAAGCCTGAATCTGGGCGAAATATATCTACCCCCCTGGATGCAACCAGGTGACTTTACCTTCCTGCTGTCACATACCCCCCCCTCTTGTTTTAACCTCGGGGTTGGAACACCAGCAATCAGGCATTCATGTACTCGAGACAAAGCATCCACATTCCCCATTTGAACGCCAGGGCGATGCTTTACTGTGAAGTTGAATTCCTGGAGGGCCAGGAACCACCTATTCACTCTTCTATTTGTTTCCTTGTTTTGAGCCATCCACTTTAACGGAGCGTGATCCGTAATCATGTCAAAGTGCCTACCTAGCAGGTAGTACCGAAGGGAATCTAGAGCCCACTTCACCGCTAAACACTCCTTTTCAACGGTGGCGTAATTTACCTCATGGGACTTCAACTTCCTGCTGAGGTAAATGACTGGGTGCTCTTCCCCGTTCCAGACCTGGGACAATACTGCTCCTAACCCCACATCTGACGCATCACTTTGTACGACAAAGTCTCTAGAGAAGTCGGGTGAGTACAACACTGGCTGGCTACATAAGGCTTGTTTCAAGAACTGGAATGCTGCCTCAGCCTCGGGGGTCCATTTAATCATGACCGACCCTTTCCCCTTCGTCAGGTTGGTTAGGGGCACAGCCTTAGAAGCAAAGTGGGGAATGAATCGCCGATAATACCCAGCGATTCCCAGAAAGGCTCGTACCTGCTTCTTGCTGTTGGGACGTGGCCAACTCTGGATGGCCTCGACTTTGTTGAGTTGGGGTTTTATTACTCCCCTCCCAATGGTGTACCCAAGATATTTGGCCTCCTCCTGCCCAATGGTACACTTCTTGGGGTTAGCCGTAAACCCTGCTTCCCGAACAGAGTCCAGGACTGCTTGCACTTTTGGCAGATGTGAGGCCCAATCTGTGCTATGGACAATTATGTCATCCAGGTAAGCCGCAGCATACTTCCGATGGGGCCTCAGCATCTGGTCCATTTTCCGCTGGAATGTGGCCGGCGCATTCTGTAACCCGAACGGCATTCTTTTATATTGGAACGCCCCGTCTGGGGTTACAAATGCGGTTTTCTCTTTGGCCGACTTGGCCAGGGGGATTTGCCAATACCCTTTTGTGAGGTCAAGAGTCGTCATGTATCGGGCTGTTCCCAGCCGGTCGATCAACTCATCTATACGTGGCATGGGGTAGGTGTCGAATTTTGTAACTTTGTTCAACTGACGAAAATCGTTACAAAATCGCCAGCTCCCATCCGGTTTAGGCACCAACACAATGGGACTAGACCAATCACTTTGGGACTCCTCTATCACCCCTAAGTTCAGCATTTTCTGTACTTCCTCCCGTATTGCCTCCCGTCGGGCCTCTGGGATCCGATAGGGTTTTAACTTCACCCTTTCACCGGGCGGGGTAATAATGTCATGCTCTACCCCAGATGTTTGTCCCGGCAGCTCAGAGAATACCTCCTTGTTGCGAAGCACAAACTCCTTAACCTCCTGTTGTTGGGGTTGTGACAAGGTGGCTGCGATTCCAACCTCAGGAATCACGCAACCAGTTTGAGCTGGTGACCAAGTGTCTGCGACTAGGGACTCTCTATCCCTCCAGGCTTTCAACAGATTAACGTGATAGATCTGTTCGGGCTTTCGCCTTCCTGGTTGTCTGACCTTGTAATTCACTTCGCTCACTTTTTCCATTATCTCGTAGGGGCCTTGCCATTTGGCAAGGAATTTACTTTCAACCGTAGGGACAAGTACCAATATCCTATCCCCCGGGGAAAAGGTACGGGTCTTGGCTCCACGGTTGTACACTCTCTGCTGTGCCAACTGCGCTTGGGCCAAATGTTCCTTCACGATGGGCATTACCTGTGCAATTCGATCTTGCATCAGGGCGACATGCTCAATCACACTCCTGTGGGGAGAACTCTCACTTTCCCAAGTTTCCTTGGCAATATCCAACAGCCCTCTTGGGTGTCTCCCATACAGTAACTCAAAGGGGGAGAATCCCGTAGAGGATTGGGGCACCTCCCTAATAGCAAACATCAAATAAGGAAGTAAACAGTCCCAATCCCTTCCATCTCTATCCACCACTTTCTTCAACATTTGTTTTAGGGTTTTGTTGAATCTTTCAACCAGCCCATCGGTTTGGGGGTGATACACAGATGTACGCAATTGCGTCACTTTGAACAATTTACACAGCTCTTTCATAACCCGGGACATAAAGGGTGTACCTTGGTCCGTAAGCAGTTCTTTACAAATACCCACCCGGCTAAAAACAAGAGATAGCTCTTTGGCTATGGTTTTGGCCGAGGTATTTCTGAGAGGGATCGCTTCTGGATAACGGGTGGCATAGTCCATTATAACCAATATGTACTGGTGCCCCCTAGCGGACTTGATTATAGGACCTACCAAATCCATTGCGATTCTCTCAAACGGGACCTCAATGATGGGTAGAGGGACCAGCGGGCTATGGAAATGTGGCATCGGGGCCGACCTCTGACACACAGGGCAGGAGGAACAATAATTTTCTATGTCCTTCATCACCCCAGGCCAATAGAATCTCTGTAATACCCTCTCTCGGGTTTTCTCTGTCCCCAGATGACCTCCAAGAATGTGCCCATGGGCCAACTCCAACACCAACTTCCTGTAAGGTTTGGGCACCACAAGCTGCTCAACGGTTTCTTCTGCCCTTTTTGCCACCCGATACAGTAGGTCCTTCTCTACGCTGAAGTATGGGTAAGTGCCGGTATTATCTGGGTTCACTAACTCGCCATCTATTTTCACTACGTTTTCCCGTGCCTTTATTAGGGCGGGGTCTTTCAACTGTTCTGTGGCAAAGTTTTCCCTGTGAACCTCAAGATCAGAAAACTCCACAGACGGTAGGTTTTCGTCTGAGGAGGTGGGCTCCTCTCCAGTTTCTTGAGTCTCCCCTGCCAATACTGACAAGGGAAATTCCGGAGAGTCCTCACCACTCTCAGGGGAGTTCTGGCTATCACATTCCTGGTACATAGGGGCACCAGTGGGGGGCTCAGGATCATCCCACAGTTCCCAGAACTTCGGAAAATCCCTTCCCACAATGGCGTCATGCGGTAACTGAGATACTAAGCCCACTGGATGAGAGAGGGTACCTTTGGGGGTCTCGAAACACACCGTAGTCACTGGATACTCTCGGGTGTCCCCATGCACACAAATAACGGCTACCTTGCTATTCCCAGAGACCTCTGTTTTAACTAACTCAGCCTTTATCAGGGTCACAAGGCTACCTGAATCCAGCAATACCACAACATTTCTACCATTAATACACATTTTGCATAAATGTTTCTCAGTTCCCCGAATGGCAGTGCATGCGACTGTCGCACACAGCGACTGACGTCTGCCCGTCAGAAAGTCACACTGCATGGGTTCCTCCAAAACCGGGCAATTTGCTGCAATATGTCCCGCTTGCCGGCAGCGGTAGCAAACGATCCTTCTTGCCGCCTCTTGAGCCGCTGATTTCCCAGGCTGTTCTCGCCAAACTTGGGGTAGAGCTCCCACCCTCTCACTCTCTCCACCCTTACCCCTTGGAATCATCTTATCCGCCCCTGGGGATGGTCTGGTCTTAGGGTGGAAAGTCCGAGTGTCTCTGGAAGAGGCCGTCAGGTTCTCTGTAGCCAAGTATTTCTCCACACGATCCACAAGACCATCGGCCGTCTCTGGGTCTCCATGGCTTACCCACTTTTGGATGGCAGTAGGAAGAGCTCTCAAAAACCGATCCATTACAACACGTTCCACAATCTTTGGTGCGGACAAAGTCTCTGGCTGTAGCCACTTTCTGCTCAGGTGAATGAGATCATACATTTGAGACCTGGGGGGTTTTCCAAGCTGGAAAGTCCAGTTATGCACACGCTGAGCCCGGACAGCCAGGGTGACACCCAGCCTTGCCAATATTTCAGCTTTTAGCATCACATAGTCTTTTGCTTGGTTAGGCTCTAGGTCATAGTAAGCTTTCTGCGATTCACCAGTTAACAGAGGAGCCACTAGTCCAGCCCACTGCTCCTCAGGCCATTTTTCTCTTTCAGCGGTCCTTTCAAATGTGGTCAAAAATACCTCTGGATCATCCTCTCCAGTCATTTTTGTCAATAAACGACTCACCCCAAAGGACGCGGTATTAGTGGGACGGCTTTCCTCACTGGTCTGCGGACGTTGCTGCATTACTGCTTCCATCTGTTGTTGTAGTCTCTGCTCTTGCTTCTGCAACAGGTCTATGAAGCGGGCCTCAGATTGCTGTTGGGCTTGTTGCTGAGCCTCCAGACTCTGTTGTAAAGTTGCAAGGCTCTGTTGATGAGCTTGCTGCTGGGCTGCAAGGCTCCTTTGCAAACCTGCATTTGTCTGCTGTTGATTGGCATTTGCTAGAGCCAGCTGTTTCAGTATCTCCTCCATGCTGGCTTAAAAAAAAACTGCCACTGGTTCTCCACCAACTGTGAGGGGGTTAGCTCGGCAGCGGGTATGTGTGACCCCCGGGATGGGCTCCCCACCCAAAAACAGGCCCAGCAGACGGAGGTTGTGGTTTTCAAAATCAAAAAGGTGCGGTTTATTTTCTATTTACAGTGACAAAAACACAGCAAGGCAAAAAAAACATAAACAAAATAAATCCTGGTCAACTTGACCTCTGACTAAACTTACAGGTTTCCTAACTAACGACTGGGATCAGCCTAGTGCTGTCCTAGTCCCTGGTTTTAAATGTCCAAGCAAAATATAGCCACACAGGCTTTCTCTCACCGCACAGGGGTTCACTCTCCCTAGACAGTCCACACAGGTCTGCTTCCAGGCATGAGCTAACATCTAATGAATCTGGGAGTTTTTTATAGAGGCCTAAATGAGCTGACAAGCTTCAGCTGGCCTCATCAACTCCCTGTCTGCACGACGCCCAGCCCTCTCCCTAGAGGTATGAGTCATCAATGAGCCCACTAGCCTTATACAACTCTCCACCTAGTTGTATAAATCGGCGTAAAGCCTGAATCTGGGCGAAATATATCTACCCCCCTGGATGCAACCAGGTGACTTTACCTTCCTGCTGTCACACAACGTTATTTATTTTTCTCTCATGAAGAGCAGTGTACATATAATTCGCTTAACTAGGCATCCAATGATAGATTAGAATACATTCAGTAATTCAAAGAATGCACAGTACTTACATCCCTAAGGAAAGTTTGCATATGTGGACAACATGGACATGTCAGAGGGATGCATCCTCGGAAAGCAGGGAGTCCAGCCTAGATGTGGTCACGCACAGCCAAAGAGGGGCCTGGCCATTTAAGGGAATAATGTGGGTATATATATATATATATATATATATATATATATATATATATTGGTATCTAACCAAGTATGGATGATTATCAAGTACAGGGAAAATGCCCCAATGCTCACTAGTAGAGTTGAGCGGACACCTGGATGTTCGGGTTCGACGGGTTCGGCCGAACTTCGGGAAAAAAGTTCGGGTTCGGGACCGAACCTTAACCCGAACCCGAACCCCATTGAAGTCAATGGGGACCCGGACTTCTAAGGACTAAAAAGGCTCTAAAAAAGTAATGGAAAGGGCTAGAGGGCTGCAAATGGCAGCAAAATGTTGTTAAGAGCATGGTAAGTGTTCTGCAAACAAATGTGGATAGGGAAATAACTTAAAATAACATTAAAAAAATAAAAAAATATGCTGGAGGCCCCCTTTTTAGCAGAAGAGGTATGGGAAGTCATTAAGAACCTCAAAAACTCAACAGCACGATGCCACACATATGGTGGGAATGCCCCAGAATACGCCCTTTCTGGAATAAATTATTCAATTTAATGGATAAGCTAGTGGGAAAATAAAATACTTTGAAATAAAAATGTAGCGGGGTGCTAAATTTAAGGGAAGTGTTTGAGTGGTAAATAGGCTCAAACACCCTAATTCTGTAGGATTCATGGACCATTTTGTCCTCGGGGGACAGTATTGGTGTGCAGTTCCTTGCGGCCTACAGGTGGCGCTGCCATGGTAGGCTAGGGTTGAACCGCCGATACAGTGCTGTGCCTTTTGTGTCCCCTCTTGGCAGTAGTACAGCGGGGCGGGGAACCTGCTGTGCATGCCGGGAGAGCATATGAAAGGGGCAGACCTTTGGCCTGGGGGCTGGTGTCCAGTGGGGTCCACGCCCAGGTGCCTTCGGCCTGGGTGCATGTGTTCCTGTTCCATCTCGGGTACCTTTAGCCCGGGGTGAGGTACTATCCTGGAGTTCCTGCTGCCCTGGGTATGGAGGCCTAGGTGCGGGAGTAAAGCCTGGAGTCCAGAGCCTTCGTCTGGAGTCCGCTAAGGGTCGAGGAGTCTTAGGGTGCCGCCTCGTGTAGGGGACCATGTTCCAGGGAAGGGAGGATCATTCTGATGGACTGATGCGGGAGTCACGGTGAAGGAAGGGTCTGTTGACTCCCTGGAGAGATGTCTTCCCCTTGATATGGGCTAGGTTCGTAGAAGGAGAAGCTCAAGGTCATCTTGACTGTATCAGAGGCCTTATTCACCCGGCCCGTGGCAGGGGCCTTATACACCCTGGTCTGTGGCAGAGACCAAAGTTCTCCAGGTCCGTGGCAGGGGCCTTGTACACCCGGTCTGTGGCAGAGACCAACCTCAAGGTCTGTGGCAGAGACCTTGCACCTAAAACTGTTTGAGAAACCTAAGCAGTGAAGTGAATGTGCTACGTTTGTGCCTGGACCTCCTCCACACCTTAAGCTGTCCTGTTTCTTTGCTCTAACCTTTTCTATCCGAGTAGAGTTTATTTTGCCATGAGAGAATAAGAGTTGTAATTTCAGCTGGTGTGGACATTGACTTTACTGGGAATTAAAGGACTTGCCTCTACCTACAGTAGAGGTGAGAATCATCCTCTGGAGGAGTTTTGACTCCGGCTGTGGACACGGCCCGTCAAGTACACCGCTCAACCTCTTTATATAGGAGGGTACGGGCTGGTAGTGCGGTGTGCCTTTCTCCCTCCTGCGAGGAGCCAACAACATAAAGGCAGGTAAGGGGGAAAGGATCTGTGCGCTACAAAAAAATAAAATAAAAATTATAATCTTGACCTAGGAGGACGAGGTCCATATGGAGTAGGAGGTTGAGGTGGCGGTGGATGTGGCTGTGTAGGTGGAAGCGGCGGTGGAGGAGGACGAGGTAGCCAACACTGGTTCAAAAATACAACAATGGCTGGGTAAGGCCGGTGATGTGTCGAATTCTGTCCCCCGTCAAATAGTGTCCACCCTGTACTGCGCTTGCTCAGTATGTAGGACAAGGGGATTTCGAAAATCTCCCAAGACGAACGGCACCTGCGTGGTGAGTTCAGGTGAAGGCCACACCATCCGTAGTTCAAGCCGAGCCAAGTGAGGCCGTGCCCGAAGCGTGGCGATCGAACCGAGCCCGTGAGGGGCCCTGTTACTATGTGCTACCGTATGTCCACTTGGATGGTGGGGCTTGAACCTGCACTCACTGCGCAGGCGCCGTTCATCTTCAGAGATTTTGTGAATCTCCTTGTCCTCTGTACTGCGCAAGCGCTGCGCCTTCGCAGTATGGGCCGGACACAATCCGATGGCCGGACAGTTTTTGTCACAACACCGGTATACATGTCTATTCTGCACAAGGTACGGACAAGTCCTGTGGGGTCCATGCCTGGTCCATTTTAATGAATCGCACAGCTACAGAACTGCAGAAAATGCTATTCAAAAAAAATGTTTTTTTTTAGTATAGCACAGTAGGAGAAAACTATATAGAAATTGTTTATTTCACACACCTCCACATATGTATAACACACTGCAAACTATTTTTTGTGCCCCTAAATGGCGTTTTTTGGAAGAGCAGAACACACCCACAGTACGTAACCGCTGAATCGCACAGCTACAGAACTGCAGAAAATGCTATTCAAAAAAAATTTAGTTTTTTTAGTATAGCACAGTAGGAGAAAACTATATAGAAATTGTTTATTTCACACACCTCCACATATGTATAACACACTGCAAACTATTTTTGTGCCCCTAAATGGCGTTTTTTGGAAGAGCAGAACACACCCACAGTACGTAACCGCTGAATCGCACAGCTACAGAACTGCAGAAAATGCTATTCAAAAAAAATTTTGTTTTTTTAGTATAGCACAGTAGGAGAAAACTATATAGAAATTGTTTATTTCACACACCTCCACATATGTATAACACACTGCAAACTATTTTTTGTGCCCCTAAATGGCGTTTTTTGGAAGAGCAGAACACACCCACAGTACGTAACCACTGAATCGCACAGCTACAGAACTGCAGAAAATGCTATTAAAAAAAAATGATTTTTTTTTAGTATAGCACAGTAGGAGAAAACTATATAGAAATTGTTTATTTCACACACCTCCACATATGTATAACACACTGCAAACTATTTTTTGTGCCCCTAAATGGCGTTTTTTGGAAGAGCAGAACACACCCACAGTACGTAACCGCTGAATCACACAGCTACAGAACTGCAGAAAATGCTATTCAAAAAAAATGTTGTTTTTTTAGTATAGCACAGTAGGAGAAAACTATATAGAAATTGTTTATTTCACACACCTCCACATATGTATAACACACTGCAAACTATTTTTTGTGCCCCTAAATGGCGTTTTTTGGAAGAGCAGAACACACCCACAGTACGTAACCGCTGAATCGCACAGCTACAGAACTGCAGAAAATGCTATTCAAAAAAAATGTTGTTTTTTTAGTATAGCACAGTAGGAGAAAACTATATAGAAATTGTTTATTTCACACACCTCCACATATGTATAACACACTGCAAACTATTTTTTGTGCCCCTAAATGGCGTTTTTTGGAAGAGCAGAACACACCCACAGTACGTAACCGCTGAATTGCACAGCTACAGAACTGCAGAAAATGCTATTCAAAAAAATTTTTGTTTTTTTAGTATAGCACAGTAGGAGAAAACTATATAGAAATTGTTTATTTCACACACCTCCACATATGTATAACACACTGCAAACTATTTTTTGTGCCCCTAAATGGCATTTTTTGGAAGAGCAGAACACACCCACAGTACGTAACCGCTGAATCGCACAGCTACAGAACTGCAGAAAATGCTATTCAAAAAAAATGTTGTTTTTTTTAGTATAGCACAGTAGGAGAAAACTATATAGAAATTGTTTATTTCACACACCTCCACATATGTATAGCACACTGCAAACTATTTTTTGTGGCCCTGAATGGCTCTTTTTGCAAGCGTACATTAAAGTGCAATTTTTTTTTTTTTTTTTTTTGCCCTAAACGGGTCTTTTTTTGCACGAGCAAAATAAAATGCAATTTTTTTTTTGTTTGCCCTATGGGTCTTTTGGAAAAGAGCACAATAAAGTGCCCTTTTTTTTTCCCCTAAATGGATCTTTTTCAAAGAGCAGAATACACCCACAGTATGGAAACGGTGTATCTCTCAACGTAATATATGCAGTGCTGGTGCACTGAGCTTGCAGATAAAAGTTAGATTTTCTCTGACACTGGGCTCATGGCAGTGTAAAAAGACTGTGCACTGCAACACAAACAGGTAAACCTATGCAGATCGCTGATTTTAATCTCTGAATCTGGACTCCTATATAATATATCTCTCTCCCTGAAAGCACCAACAGGAACCTGGCCCTACACTACACTATCTCTCTATCTTTTCCCTCAGATTGCAGAATCAGGACTACCTCATGTATTTTACAATCTCTCCCTATTAGCAACAGCAGCAGCCAAGATCCTCTCCCTATCTATTCTGAAGCAGAGTGACGTGTGTGCTGTGTGCCTCTAGCTTATATAGAAGCTGGGTCACATGTTGCACTGACCAATCACAGCCATGCCATTAGTAGGCATGGCTATGATGGCTTCTAAGGGCACACCAGCTAATCAAAAGGTCATTGGCTGGCCCCTGAAGCATTTCTAACTGCGTAATTAGATTGCCAAACCCGAACCCAGACTTTTGCGCAAAGTCCGGGTTCGGGTTCGGATTCGGAAAAAAGCTAAAGTTCGGTACGGACCCAAACTTTACAGTTCGGGTTCGCTCAACACTACTCACTAGGATAGCCAAAGAGCAAAGCAAAGTAAGATATAGAGGGAATTGAAAATATAACAAAAAATGAGGATGTGTAGGGGTAATGTATAATACCAAGTGGATGTATAATCATCTACTGGCAGGAAGAGGTTATATCAAATGTTCACTTGGATAAAGTTCCCATACCTTGACTCCTGTGTTGCGATGTATGCATGGATCCTGGCTGTGCGGCAAGGTGAGGCCAGCACAAGCAGGATTAAATAGGCCAGCAGGTGTATTACAGCCAATCAGGTTGGCTTAAAATTTGCGCCAGATAGAGGGTGGAGAATGGATAGTGCAGGTGGATGCAGAGGACCAATGATTCTGATCCATCCCGCATCACCTACACATCAGGTGTGTCAACACTAAGCTGTGCTGAGTGCAATCCCCCGATCGGCCTGGCGTCACCGCGCAATGAGTGGTGACGTTAGACGTCGACGGGACCGCCAGCACAGGGAGGGCGGAAATGACTGGGCTGGAATGGAAGGTGCCCAGAGTACATGCGTATGGGAGAAGATGTCTCCCAGGCAATGCTACCGTCCTATAATACACTCAGGAAGAGAGTGCTGCCCCGAGATGGCTGATAGCCAAACGGGGCTCCCGTGTGCTGGGGAGCCTCGATGCGCCATGCGGGCCAAAACATCAAATCAGTCCATAAATGTAAAAAGAACATGTTTAAAATGTATGTGCAATCCTCAAGGCGGGGCTTCCAAACTGTCGGAGGATCCATCCTTACAAAAAGAGACATGTCATTTGATTCATATTGCAAGTATCTCAAAGATAAGTAGAACAAAAGGTGATGAGATTATTGGAATTCAACATGACATTCACAATCTGTACAGTATATTGAGAAAAACAGTATAAACTTGAACTGTGCATTTAAACATCATGTATATTGAATGTAAATACAATGGATAAAAAAACTATCACAAGTCCCTGGGTAGGTAGTTGTCAGTTTTCTACAGCAGCGCTAAAATAGCCCTCAACAGTGACCACTCTTTCTTATTTCAAGTTCATAAGAGTAAATTAAGTGAAATGACAGGAACAAATAGGAATCCCCCAAAAAAATCCTCAGGTGTCTTCTAAAATCACATATGTAATCCACTTCTGATCCTTATCATATTCCCTTTTCAGGTTGGTACTCACCACAAAGTGGATTTTCACAGGCACTTGATAGACTGATTAGATCCCATCATCCGATCATCCAATCATCCAAATCCTGGTCCTGCTCGATCCCTCACATCTCTCAGGAAATCCTCCGATATCCACAAGTGTGTTCGGTAGGTGAACAGAGAGACAGGCAATAGTGTAATCCCGTAAAAAAACTTCTTTAACCCCTTGCTTACTGGGCACATAAACCCCCTTCCTGCCCAGGCGAAATTTCAGCTTTCGGCACTGCGTCGCTTTGAATGACAATTGCGCGGTCGTGCGACATGGCTCGCAAACAAAATTGACGTCCTTTTTTCCCCACAAATAGAGATTTATTTTGGTGGTATTTGATCACCTCTGCGGTTTTTATTTTTTGCGCTATAAACCAAAAAAGAGCAACAATTTAAAAAAAAAACACAATATTTTTGGATTTTTGCTATAATAAATATCCCAATTTTTTTTTTTAAAACTATTTTTTCCTCAGTTTAGGCCGATACGTATTCTTCTACATATTTTTGGTTAAAAAAAAATCCCAATAAGCGTATAGTGATTGGTTTGTGCAAAAGTTATAGCGTCTACAAAATAGGGGATAGAATTCTGACATTTTTTTTTTTTTTACTAGTAATGGTGGCGATCTGCGATTTTTGTCAGGACTGTGATATTGCGGCGGACACATCGGACACTTTTGACACATTTTTGGGACCATTCACATTTATACAGCGATTAGTGCTATAAACCTGCACTGATTACTGTATAAATGTGACTGGCAGGGAAGGGGTTAACACTAGGGGGCGAGGAAGGGGTTAATATGTTCCCTAATGTGTGATTGCTACTGTGGGGGGAGGGGACTGACTGGGGGAGGTGACCGATCTGTGTCCCTATGTACAAGGGACACAACATCGGTCTCCTCTCTCCCTGACAGGACATGGATCTGTGTGTTTACACACACAGATCCATGTCCTTGTCTGTGTACCGACCGATCGCGGGTACCTGGCGGACATCGCGGTCGCCAGGCACGCGCATCGGCATCGCAGTAATGCGCCGGGCACGCGCGCGCCGCCGGCGGCACTCGCGTGCCCCCCAGAGGCCGGAGGAGCGGAGGCCGTATAATGACGGCCTCCCGGCATTATAGAACCACTTTGCGGCCGTCATTAGTCGTATGACGGGCACAAAGTGGTTAATCAGCAGACCATAAAATTTGTTCCAAACGTTTCTTTCATAAGACTAATTGTAGCAGTAAACAGCAGGACTATAGTTCAAAAGGTTGCGCCGTTCCCAGCCCCCACAAGCGCCACGTGTCAGCTGGTAACAAACAACAATACCAGTCACAACATTGCTTCCTGTTTCCGGAGCACAGCTGGAACGCACAACGTCACTTCTTTTCAGCGGCAGAGTCACGCCCTGACGTTTCGTCCTTCCGACTTCCTCTGAGGGCGTGACTTTGTGGTGCGGCTCACTAGGTTATATACACAAATGTAATTGGGACACGAGTTAACCCCTCCTGCATGCATCTCAATGCCTCCAGTTCATCCCAGTAGGCAGACCGCATCATAATCATAAGTCTTAAAAAGAGTTAAAATTTAAAACTGGAAATGAGCTTGATCCCTACCATGACTCATTATAGCAGATAGACGCTCAGCACTAGCGCCATCTAGAGCATGGTTAATCAACAGCAGAACTAGACATTATAACATTAGGAAAAACTCAAAATGTCCAACACTACTCAGCATTATGATATAACATTAAAACAAAAAATACATAAAATTTCTTAAAATGAATTCCAAAAATCAATCAACGTCGTTATTGCTCCATAATTACATTTATATCACCTGAGGTTCTAAAATCATATTATACATAATATGGATATAAAATACATATTTTAACAGTGAAAGACAAACGTTATTTGACACCAAATAGTACACGGATCCCTACAATTTACCCTGCCTAAAATACATAAAGACTCTCAGAATCCTCCTGCCAGGCCAATTGTCAATGGCATTGGGTCTGTCACCTCCAGGATGGGTGAATATTTGGACCGGTTCTTGCAGATTAGTGTTAAAACAACGAAAGCCTATTTGAAGGACACAAAGGACCTGTTACAGGCCCTTCAAAATGCACATCTGGAAGGCCGGAGAGAGTTGTTTTTGGTGACATCTGATGTGTCCTCTTTGTACACAACGATACAACATGACGACGCTCTACTCGCTCTTAATTGGGCTTTGAGTCAGAGGGAGGACCTCCCCCATTATCAAAAAGTTTTTTTAAAAGCGGTTTTAGATTTCTGTTTGTCACACAACTATTTTTGGTTTAACAATGAGTAAATCCATTGTATTTATATGTATTGCAAATTTATTTGTTTTAAAGCGGCTGCTGATTTTATATATGGGATTAATGATTATGGTGACATTATCATTTAGGCTGGTTTCACACTGGGGCGGTGGGTGCGGTGGCGGTATAGCGCGCTATACCGTCGGAATTGCGGAGGTATTCGGCCGCTAGCGGTGCGGTTTTAACCCCCGCTATCGGCAGAAAAAGGGTTAATACCACCCGCAAGCCGAGGCTACAGCCGCGGTTTGCGGGCGGTATTACCGCGGTGTCCCATTCATTTCAATGGGAAGGAGCGGTGAAGGAGCGGTATACACACCGCTCCTTCACCGCTCCAAAGATGTGGCTTGCAGGAGATTTTTTCTCCTCCCGCCAGCGCATCGCCTCAGTGTGAAAGCCCTCAGGCTTTCACATTGAGCATACTGGGGCAGGAGTTTTTCGGGCGTTATTTATGCGCTATTTTTAGTGCAAAACGCCTGAAAAACTCCTCAGTGTGAAAGGGGCCTTAGTAGGTTATAGGTCATCTGTGAGTATCGTTGCGCTGAGATAGTGAAAGAAGGCCAAGGGAACTTCACTAGATATACTGAATGTAACATATACTGAAAAGTGCCCATACATTGGATGCAGCATAGTAAATGTTAAGGAAAATAAAAATATCTGCAGGGCTGCAGAAAGGAAAAAAGGAAAAAATGCCAAAATGTATAAAGCTGGACTGAGGACATCCTGGGAATTTTACATTTTAAATTTTGAATGCAATAGTTCTCTATCAAAGGCCCCCAGAGGAGAAGCTGGGTAAAAATGGTTTAAAGTTTAGGGCTTGATTAAGGCCTGGTGGCATTGTGGCATTCAGGTTCGAGATTCATCTCAGCTCCCGCTGGAGGAGAAGCTTATCAAAGTCCCCTCCCCGGGAGCTGCGGTGAACCCGATCACTTTGGCTATCCTCGTGAGCATTGGTGCGCTGCATGGGCCCCCTCATCATCAGACCTCAACGTGCCTGGATTTTCCCTGTACTTGATAATCACCCATACTTGGTTAGATACCAATATATATATATATACCCACATTATTCCCTTAAAGGGTCAGGCCCCTCTTTGGCTGTGCGTGACCACATCTAGGCTGGACCTGCTTTCCCGAGGATCCATCCATCTGACATGTCCATGTTGTCCACATATGCAAACATTCCTTAGGGATGTAAGTATTGTGCATTCTTTTAATTACTGAATGTATTCTAATCTATCATTGGATGCCTAGTTAAGCGAATTATATGTACACTGCTCTTCATGAGAGAAAAACAAATAACGTTGACACAATATTTTCTTTCTTTCCTTTTCTATTAGAGAAATAATTAAATATTTTTTGCCCATACATAAACCCTGAAGAAGGAACTATACACATGTGCTCTTAGTAAACTCAGCCATCTGTGTCTCCGAAACATGTCGGGTATTATCCACCCCCTCTTGTATTGACTCACCTGTCAACATTTGGGTGTGAAACAATGTATTTTGGCAACTTATATTGCATGTCAGTCCTATTGTTTATAAATATATTTCTGTAAATTTTGTACATTATTCCAATATTTTTTACGTTATTTAATAAACCATTTCTACTTTTATATATACTCCTTTGTCAATTCCATATTATTGTCCTAGTCCACACCATCCCGGGGCATTCTTTTTCAAATATTCATAGTGTGACAGCAGGAAGGTAAAGTCACCTGGTTGCATCCAGGGGGGTAGATATATTTCTCCCAGATTCAGGCTTTATGCTGACTTATACAACTAGGGTGGAGAGTTGTATAAGCCCAGCTGAGGCTAGTAGGCTCATGGATGACTCATACCTCTAGGGAGAGTGTGGGGCGTCGTACAGACAGGGAGTTGATGAGGCCAGCTGAAGCTTGTCAGCTCATTTAGGCCTCTATAAGAACTCCCAGCTTCATTAGGTGTTAGCTCATGCCTGGAACCAGACCTGTGTGGACTGTCTAGGGAGAGTGAACCCCTGTGCGGTGAGAAAAAGCCTGTGTGGCTATTTGCTTGGACATTTAAAACCAGGGACTTAGGGACTAGGACAGCACTAGGCTGATCCCAGTTGTTAGTTAGGAAACCTGTATGTTTAGTCAGAGGTCAAGTTGACCAGGATTTATTTTGTTTATATGTTTCTTTTGGCTTTGCTGTGTTTTGTCACTGTAAATAGAAAATAAACCGCACCTTTTTTTGATTTTGAAAACCACAACCTCCGTTTGCTGGGCCTGTTTTTGTGTGGGGAGCCCATCCCGGGGGTCACACACACCCGCTGCCGAGCTAACCCCCTCACAGTTGGTGGAGAACCAGTGGCAGTTTTTTTTAAGCCAGCATGGAGGAGATACTGAAGCAGCTGGCTCTAGCAAATGCCAATCAACAGCAGACAAATGCAGGTTTGCAAAAGAGCCTTGCAGCTCAACAACAGAACTTCGCAGCTCAGCAGCAAGCTCATCAACAGAGCCTTGCAGCCCAGCAGCAAGCTCACCAACAGAGTCTGGAAGCTCAGCAACAAGCCCAGCAGCAATCTGAGGCCCGCTTCATAGACCTGTTACAGAAGCAAGAGCAGAGACTACAACAAATGGAAGCAGTAATGCAGCAACGTCCGCAGACCAGTGAGGAAAGCCGTCCCACTAATACCGCGTCCTTTGGGGTGAGTCGTTTATTGACAAAAATGACTGGAGAGGATGATCCAGAGGTATTTTTGACCACATTTGAAAGGACTGCTGAAAGAGAAAAGTGGCCTGAGGAGCAGTGGGCTGGACTGGTGGCTCCTCTGTTAACTGGTGAATCGCAGAAGGCTTACTATGACCTAGAGCCTGACCAAGCAAAAGACTATGTGATGCTAAAAGCTGAGATATTGGCAAGGCTGGGTGTCACCCAGGCTGTCCAGGCTCAGCGTGTGCATAACTGGACTTTCCAGCTTGGAAAACCCCCCAGGTCTCAAATGTATGATCTCATTCACCTGAGCAGAAAGTGGCTACAGCCAGAGACTTTGTCCGCACCAAAGATTGTGGAACGTGTTGTAATGGATCGGTTTTTGAGAGCTCTTCCTACTGCCATCCAAAAGTGGGTAAGCCATGGAGACCCAGAGACGGCCGATGGTCTTGTGGATCGTGTGGAGAAATACTTGGCTACAGAGAACCTGACGGCCTCTTCCAGAGACACTCGGACTTTCCACCCTAAGACCAGACCATCCCCAGGGGCGGATAAGAGGATTCCAAGGGGTAAGGGTGGAGAGAGTGAGAGGGTGGGAGCTCTATCCCAAGTTTGGCGAGAACAGCCTGGGAAATCAGCGGCTCAAGAGGCGGCAAGAAGGATCGTTTGCTACCGCTGCCGGCAAGCGGGACATATTGCAGCCAATTGCCCGGTTGTGGAGGAACCCATGCAGTGTGACTTTCTGACGGGCAGACGTCAGTCGCTGTGTGCGACAGTCGCATGCACTGCCATTCGAGGAATTGAGAAACATTTATGCAAAATGTGTGTTAATGGTAGAAATGTTGTGGTATTGCTGGATTCAGGTAGCCTTGTGACCCTGATAAAGGCTGAGTTAGTTAAAACAGAGGTCTCTGGGAATAGCAAGGTAGCTGTTATTTGTGTGCATGGGGACACCCGAGAGTATCCAGTGACTACAGTGTGTTTCGAGACCCCCAAAGGTACCCTCTCTCATCCAGTGGGCTTAGTATCTCAGTTACCGTATGACGCCATTGTGGGAAGGGATTTTCCGAAGTTCTGGGAACTGTGGGATGATCCTGAGCCCCCCACTGGTGCCCCTATGTACCAGAAATGTGATAGCCAGAACTCCCCTGAGAGTGGTGAGGACTCTCCGGAATTTCCCTTATCAGTATTGGCAGGGGAGACTCAAGAAACTGGAGAGGAGCCCACCTCCTCAGACGAAAACCTACCGTCTGTGGAGTTTTCTGATCTTGAGGTTCACAGGGAAAACTTTGCCACAGAACAGTTGAAAGACCCCGCCCTAATAAAGGCACGCGAAAACGTAGTGAAAATAGATGGCGAGTTAGTGAACCCAGATAATACCTGCACTTACCCATACTTCAGCGTAGAGAAGGACCTACTGTATCGGGTGGCAAAAAGGGCAGAAGAAACCGTTGAGCAGCTTGTGGTGCCCAAACCTTACAGGAAGTTGGTGTTGGAGTTGGCCCATGAGCACATTCTTGGAGGTCATCTGGGGACAGAGAAAACCCGAGAGAGGGTATTACAGAGATTCTATTGGCCGGGGGTGATGAAGGACATAGAAAATTATTGTTCCTCCTGCCCTGTGTGTCAGAGGTCGGCCCCGATGCCACATTTCCGTAGCCCGCTGGTCCCTCTACCCATCATTGAGGTCCCATTTGAGAGGATCGCCATGGATTTGGTAGGTCCTATAATCAAGTCCGCTAGGGGGCACCAGTACATATTAGTTATAATGGACTATGCCACCCGTTATCCAGAAGCGATCCCTCTCCGAAATACCTCGGCCAAAACCATAGCCAAAGAGCTATCTCTTGTGTTTAGCCGGGTGGGTATTTGTAAAGAACTGCTTACGGACCAAGGTACACCCTTTATGTCCCGGGTTATGAAGGAGCTGTGTAAATTGTTCAAAGTGACGCAATTACGTACATCTGTGTATCACCCCCAAACCGATGGGCTGGTTGAAAGATTCAACAAAACCCTAAAACAAATGTTGAAGAAAGTGGTGGATAGAGATGGAAAGGATTGGGACTGTCTACTTCCTTATCTGATGTTTGCTATTAGGGAGGTGCCCCAATCCTCTACGGGATTCTCCCCCTTTGAGTTACTGTATGGGAGACACCCAAGAGGGCTGTTGGATATTGCCAAGGAAACTTGGGAAAGTGAGAGTTCTCCCCACAGGAGTGTGATTGAGCATGTCGCCCTGATGCAAGACCGAATTGCACAGGTAATGCCCATCGTGAAGGAACATTTGGCCCAAGCGCAGTTAGCACAGCAGAGAGTGTACAACCGTGGAGCCAAGACCCGTACCTTTTCCCCGGGGGATAGGATACTGGTACTTGTCCCTACGGTTGAAAGTAAATTCCTTGCCAAATGGCAAGGCCCCTACGAGATAATGGAAAAAGTGAGTGAAGTGAATTACAAGGTCAGACAACCAGGAAGGCGAAAGCCCGAACAGATCTATCACGTTAATCTGTTGAAAGCCTGGAGGGATAGAGAGTCCCTAGTCGCAGACACTTGGTCACCAGCTCAAACTGGTTGCGTGATTCCTGAGGTTGGAATAGCAGCCACCTTGTCACAACCCCAACAACAGGAGGTTAAGGAGTTTGTGCTTCGCAACAAGGAGGTATTCTCTGAGCTGCCGGGACAAACATTTGGGGTAGAGCATGACATCATTACCCCGCCCGGTGAAAGGGTGAAGTTAAAACCCTATCGGATCCCAGAGGCCCGACGGGAGGCAATACGGGAGGAAGTACAGAAAATGCTGAACTTAGGGGTGATAGAGGAGTCCCAAAGTGATTGGTCTAGTCCCATTGTGTTGGTGCCTAAACCGGATGGGAGCTGGCGATTTTGTAACGATTTTCGTCAGTTGAACAAAGTTACAAAATTTGACACCTACCCCATGCCACGTATAGATGAGTTGATCGACCGGCTGGGAACAGCCCGATACATGACGACTCTTGACCTCACAAAAGGGTATTGGCAAATCCCCCTGGCCAAATTGGCCAAAGAGAAAACCGCATTTGTAACCCCAGACGGGGCGTTCCAATATAAAAGAATGCCGTTCGGGTTACAGAATGCGCCGGCCACATTCCAGCGGAAAATGGACCAGATGCTGAGGCCCCATCGGAAGTATGCTGCGGCTTACCTGGATGACGTAATTGTCCATAGCACAGATTGGGCCTCACATCTGCCAAAAGTGCAAGCAGTCCTGGACTCTGTTCGGGAAGCGGGGTTTACGGCTAACCCCAAGAAGTGTACCATTGGGCAGGAGGAGGCCAAATATCTTGGGTACACCATTGGGAGGGGAGTAATAAAACCCCAACTCAACAAAGTCGAGGCCATCCAGAGTTGGCCACGTCCCAACAGCAAGAAGCAGGTACGAGCCTTTCTGGGAATCGCTGGGTATTATCGGCGATTCATTCCCCACTTTGCTTCTAAGGCTGTGCCCCTAACCAACCTAACGAAGGGGAAAGGGTCGGTCATGATTAAATGGACCCCCGAGGCTGAGGCAGCATTCCAATTCTTGAAACAAGCCTTATGTAGCCAGCCAGTGTTGTACTCACCCGACTTCTCTAAAGACTTTGTCGTACAAAGTGATGCGTCAGATGTGGGGTTAGGAGCAGTATTGTCCCAGGTCTGGAACGGGGAAGAGCACCCAGTCATTTACCTCAGCAGGAAGTTGAAGTCCCATGAGGTAAATTACGCCACAGTTGAAAAGGAGTGTTTAGCGGTGAAGTGGGCTCTAGATTCCCTTCGGTACTACCTGCTAGGTAGGCACTTTGACATGGTTACGGATCACGCTCCGTTAAAGTGGATGGCTCAAAACAAGGAAACAAATAGAAGAGTGAATAGGTGGTTCCTGGCCCTCCAGGAATTCAACTTCACAGTAAAGCATCGCCCTGGCGTTCAAATGGGGAATGTGGATGCTTTGTCTCGAGTACATGAATGCCTGATTGCTGGTGTTCCAACCCCGAGGTTAAAACAAGAGGGGGGGGTATGTGACAGCAGGAAGGTAAAGTCACCTGGTTGCATCCGGGGGGTAGATATATTTCTCCCAGATTCAGGCTTTATGCTGACTTATACAACTAGGGTGGAGAGTTGTATAAGCCCAGCTGAGGCTAGTAGGCTCATGGATGACTCATACCTCTAGGGAGAGTGTGGGGCGTCGTACAGACAGGGAGTTGATGAGGCCAGCTGAAGCTTGTCAGCTCATTTAGGCCTCTATAAGAACTCCCAGATTCATTAGGTGTTAGCTCATGCCTGGAACCAGACCTGTGTGGACTGTCTAGGGAGAGTGAACCCCTGTGCGGTGAGAAAAAGCCTGTGTGGCTATTTGCTTGGACATTTAAAACCAGGGACTTAGGGACTAGGACAGCACTAGGCTGATCCCAGTTGTTAGTTAGGAAACCTGTATGTTTAGTCAGAGGTCAAGTTGACCAGGATTTATTTTGTTTATATGTTTCTTTTGGCTTTGCTGTGTTTTGTCACTGTAAATAGAAAATAAACCGCACCTTTTTTTTGATTTTGAAAACCACAACCTCCGTTTGCTGGGCCTGTTTTTGTGTGGGGAGCCCATCCCGGGGGTCACACACACCCGCTGCCGAGCTAACCCCCTCACAATAGTTACATAGTAGGTGAGGTTGAAAAAAGACACAAGTCCATCAAGTCCAACCTATGTGTGTGATTATATGTCAGTATTACCTTGTATACCCCTGGACAATGAGGTCACTGTACTCCAATGGACTTCTGGACTGTGTGATGCAGCAGGTACATCTTGACTGTGTGGCTCCATCTAGAGATGCCAGATCTTGGCCTTTTATAGGGCAGGTTCTGCCAGTGAAAATTATTTTATATTTTGGGAGATCCGCATTGATCCAACGAAATACATATGTACTGTAAGTGTTGGAGGGTTAGTGTTCTTCCAGTTGAGTAATATGATTGGAAGGTAATTCTTTGCTTGGAAAAGTATTAGAAACATAATGTACTCATGTGTTAGGTGTACAGAGCCATTAAGAATACCTAATAGATGAACTTCAGAAGTTCTAGGGCTGAAAAACTCCAAGTATGTATTGATGTATATGGAAAGCACCTATTCAGCCAAAATAACAGAGGTTTACCTAAAGAAACATCATTGAAGAGCAGCACTGTTCACTTGAATGGGTCACATTCAGTGGCGTCATATATTTTTGCCATGGCTGCCCCCCAACCGCAAGTGTTTTTTTTTGGGGGGGTGGCAATCAACCAACCTCCCGCCAGCGGACTCATCCAGTGACAATTCCCCCCCCCCCCTGCAAGCGGCCAGCAGTACAGACGCACACAGCCACCCCAACCCCCCCCCTCATCCAGCACCCCTGCCCGCTGTCTGGCCGACACTTACCCCATCTTAGTGGCGGGTCAAGCAGCGGGTAAATGGCAGCAAGATGTGTCCCGGGAGCGGCTCTGTTTCCTCTCATAGAGACACATGCGTCTCTTCTCTCCTCCTTGCAAGGCATCCAATAGGATCGCTTGCACTGTCAGCCAATCGAGTGACAGGTACCAGACCCGCTTTCCGATTGGCCGGGAGGAGGATCAGTGTTGCAACAGCGAATATTCATTCGCTGTTGCAACACACCTGGGTGGGCTCAGGACGCATGCTTTGTGTCCCAAGCCCACGCTATTTTGAAGCCTATGAGAGCCTATAGCTCTAATCAGGTGGTTCAAAAAAATACCTGGCTGCTGTAATTCATGTGCCCGGTGACCCAAAAGGGGCAGGACACGTGACTAGGAGGTGGCTGTGTATAGATTCACTGCATATAGGGGGTCGAGAGGAGAGAGGGGGCGGTGCCCTTCCAAAATTATACTAGTGAGTTAAGTGAAATCCCTACAAATGTGACCCAATTTTTTGCAAACATGGAAAGGACATTAGACTGTGAGTTTGTTCCAGGGATTAATGTGCATGATTCTCTTAAAAATGCTGCATTATACAATTTTTAGAAACAGTTTTCTAAAAGTCTGCAGATCATATAATAGATTAAACCGTAATATTTATTATATGTTGGTAAATTATGGGGTTTAAGATGCAAACTCATTCTTGGTGGTGGTGATAGTTGTGGCAGGCTGATGCCATCCATGGCAAATGTAGGACAAGGAGTCATCCCTATCCTTACGTTTATCTAGGCATAGTTTTTTCATATAGCCATATAGTGCGAATGAATGAATCAACCAATACCAACTACAGATGTCAGAACACCTGAACATCGACCGCATCTGACTGGGTGCAGGTGCTCGTCGCCCAACCATTATTTTTTCTCCTAGCGCCTTCAATATTTCAATCAAAGGATATTGAGGGTGTAATGTGCACAGTGTACAGCATGGCCAGCTTAAGTCAATGACTTGGACAAACATGTTGCCAGTTAAGTTATGCAATACCTAATATGCACTTGTTCCAGACAAAAAGCTAACCAAGTAGTGAGGGAAGGATAAGGATGACAGCCTGTGCTCTGGATGATTTTGGATGGAGATGTGGCTTGACCACATTATCAGTTCAGGAATGATGGCAGGTCTGGGGCTGCAGACTGATGTATTCTATTAGGATGTCTACACTGCAGCTTTTGAGATTCTGTATTATCTAGGTCAGGCTCATGAGTCATACTGTAAGATACTGTAATCCTTGTTTACTGTTTACTGCGGGGACTCAGCTGAAGTAACAGTCAGGATCTATTGATATGAATCTGTGTTTTCTATCTATACCCATAGATGATGGCATCAAGAACATTAATTCATCCTAAATTATCACTAGTCATTCTGATTTTTAAACAGCTCGAATGTGGCCAGTGTGGCTGTAACGCTTTCTTTGATGATACATTATAGACAAAAATATCATGGAATAATACTTGTCGCAATTTTATTTGTTACCTGATACAGCTAATTATTCTGATAAGTCTACTGCAGGGGTCCTTAACCTGGGGTCCATAGATGGGTTTCAGTGTGAGGGTCAGGTAAAAGTAACATTTACTATACAGCCCTCCCCCTTGTCCCATTGAAAATTCCATCTTCCCTTTTCAAGGTAAACAAGAACAACCTTCTCATTGCAATGAAAGAGATGAGGGGAAGAGATAGATAAAAAGAGGAGAAGTAGTAGTAGTAGTAGTAGTAATGGTAGTAAAAAATATAGTAGTTACTAGTAGTAGTTACTAGTAGTAATAGTATTAGTAGTAGCAGTTTTTGTTTAATTTGCTCAAGATGATTGTATTTGATTTATGTAATGAGTGGCCATTACTTTTTGCATAAGGGATGTTAAAAATGTTTGTTTATTCAAACTTTGAGTATGTCCTATAAGTATGAGGCAATCTAATTTTCAATAAAATTAAAGTATGTATATTCATTGCATGCAATATTGTGTTTATGTGAATATTTCTGGGGAGGGGCTCATAGCTTTCATCAGGTTCTTAACCACTTCCCTACCCAGCCATAGTCAAATGACGTCCACAGATGGGATCTCCCATCCTGGGTGGACGTCATATGACGTCCTCGGCTTTGTAGGGGGATATCTGAATGATGCCTGCAGCTAGAGGCATCATTCAGATATCATTTTCTTGGGCCAGCGATTCTGTGCACCATAAGAACGATCATAGTGGCGGTTCCGCCGCTTGATCGTTCTTACAGGATGCGGGAGGGGACATCCCCCCCTCCCGCCGCCATCCGGTGCTTCTCCGGGCTCTCCCGTGCGATCGGGGACCCGGAGCGAATCTTCCGGCGTCGTTGGTGGGTCACGTGATGAGCATAGAGATGACTGGTGACCAGATGGTCACCAGTCATCTCTATGATCGTCGGAGGCCCGGGCGCGATGTGATGACGTCACGCCCGGGCCTCAAATGTAAACAAAGCCGCCATTGCGGCTGTAAGTATGAGATCAGTGAAAAAATGTTCACTGATCTCATGCTTTCCAGCCTGGAGGAGAGATGTGGGGTCTTATTGATCCCGCATCTCTCAATAAAGGGAACCTGTCACACACATTCCTATTACAAGGGATGTTTACATTCCTTGTAATAGGAATAAAAGTGATAAAAAAAAAAAGTAAAATAATTGTAAAAAAAAAAAAAAATAAGGAAAAGAAAAAAAAAAAAATAATAAAAATAAAAATTTTAAACGCCCCTGTCCCCAGTAGCTCGCGATCAGAAGCGAATGCACACGTAAGTCGCCCACATATGTAAATGCCGTTCAAACCACGCATGTGTGGTATCGCCGCGTGCGTTAGAGCGCGTGCAACAATTCTAGCACTAGACCTCCTCTGTAATTCTAACCTGGTAACCTGTAAAAAAAATTAAAGCATCGCCTATGGAGATTTTTAAGTACTGAAGTTTGGCGCCATTCCATGAGTGTGCGCAATTTTAAAGCGTGACATGTTAGGTATCTATTTACTCGGTGTAACATCATCTTTCATATTTTCCCAAAAAATTGGGCTAACTTTACTGTTTTGTTATTTTTTAATTCATGAAACCATTTTTTTTTTTTTAAAAAAGGCGTTTGAAAAATTATTGCGCAAATATCGTGCAAGAAAAAATGTTGCAATGACCGTCATTTTATTCCCTAGGGTGTCTGCTAAAAAAACATATATAATGTTTGGGGATTCTGAGTAATTTTCTAGCAAAAGAATGATGATTTGTACATGTAGGAGAGAAGTGCTAGAATAGGCCCGGTATTGAAGTGGTACAAAAAGCCCTGTATTGAAGTGGTTAAAGGGGTCCATGACTCAAAATTTTTTAAGAACTCTTGGTCTACTGGAACAGGTCTATACTGAGAAACTGACAATTCAGACAGATGTCAGAAGGGGGGCTCTGTCTAAAAGCATCCCTAATACTGTGAAAGCGTAAATTAAATAAAAAAATATATTGGACGCATCTTATTTGCCCACTGGCCTCTCTGACCACAGCCCCCTGCAGATCACCCTGCGCACCTCCCCCTCGCGTAGTGGCTCTATGTGGCGGCTTGGTGCTCAATGGATTTCCCAACCTGACATAGCGGAACAAGCCCCCCTAGCCCTTACTGTGCTTACTGGAACTCTAATGAAGGGTCATCCTCTCCTGAGATAGTCTGGGATACTTTCAAGGCATTTACAAGGGGCCATTACATCTCGGCCATCAAGGCGGTTAGGGTACAGCAAACTGCTGCCACTACGGCATTGGAGAATGGGGTGGAGTTGGCTTCCACCCACTATGGATTGGATCCCTCCACCTCAAACTTTGTTGCGTTGCAGGCATCCAAACGCAGTCTTCACCTTCACTTAACAGAGGTTACTAGATCCAGAACTGTTTCATGCAAAGCAAACATTTTTTGAACATGGGGACAGGAATGGCAGACTTTTGGCAATGATGTCCCACCATGACACCCCATGTACAGTGATTCCTGAGCTCACCTCTCCCACTGGTGAGGCCATCTCATCTCCTGTGGCCATTTTGCTAGCGTTCCACGACTTTTACCAATCCTTATATGCCACCACATTACCCACGGGTTTAGACCCAGAGGGACTGGATCTCCTCCTAGATCTGATAGCCTTTGGTTGGCTCTCCGACTCGGAGAGATCGCATCTAGTTGTCCCAATAACCACTGAGGAGGTTCTTGCTGTGATTCATTCCCTGTCCACTGGCAAGGCTCCTGGCCCAGATGGTCTTCCGGTTGATTTGTACTTAGCACCTCCCCGCTTCAAGTTAACCACTCTCATGCGCCCTTGTTCGCAGGGGGGCTGGCGTTCTCGGACTGCCACAAATATTTCATTGCAGCTCAATTAGTCACTGCATTCTGGTGGCTTGTTCCGGATAGATCCAACTCGGCCTGGGCCACTGAAGCTGTGGTGTTACGGTCTGCGGAGACTTTGTCAAACCTCCTTTTGCGGGGTCCGAAGGCTCTGTACGATCTGACCCCCTCTATGTGAACCACCCTCAGAGCCTGGAGGGAGGGCCTGGCCTGTGAAAAGTATCCTTTGACTGCAGTATCCCCGAACGCCCCCCTCTAGAACAATCCCACCCTACATCACATTTTCGAAATCTCAGATCTGGTGGTGTGGACCAAGTACCATATTAAAGTTCTCTCGTGTGTCACCTCAGACCTCTCGATCTTCTCCTTTGATCATTTAATCTCTAAAAACAATGCCCCGCCCTCACACGGATTCAGATATCTTCAGTTGTTCCATGCTTTCAGGGCCCAGTTTCCACCAGGCGAGAGGCAGCTGGTGCAGTCTGAATTGGAGCGAATTTTGCTCATCGACTGTACAAACCCACCTCTGTGTTATACGCACATCTCTGAGTCTCTTCTCCTGAGTTGTCCAGGCTCCGTCAGCAATGGGGCCAGGATGTTCCGAAACTGGACTCCGAGGACTGGGAGGATGTATGGGACTTCCCATTTAAAATGCTTGTTTCCCTGAGAGATCGCCTCATTCAGTACAAGATTGTCCATAGAGCATATCTCACTTTATCTTACATCGTTATTGTAAGTGTAATTTTTCTTTTCTTTTATTAAATTCCATTGCATACTTCACTATTGTGGCCCTTATGTCTTTTTGGGGACTATACTCCCGGGAGTTACATTAGGGTGCCAGAGTGTTGAGGAAGGCTACATCCTGTATGCTGGTCTGCAGTTGAAAGACCCTTGGCGGGGGAATTAAGCCACAAGCGGTTGTGATCTCTTTCATTGAGATCCATTTGAGCTGGTAAGCTGATCTGATATTAGAGGTGGAGGATCTCTGTCTTTACCATTTCTGCACTTTTTCTTGGGTGTTTAAGAGTGTGGAGTCACAATTATCTACCTGCACGAGAGAGCTGCTTGCTACAGTACCATTGTGGAACGTTCATGAACGTTTTCTCTTGTTTTTCATCATCATATTGTGGACATTGTATGGAAGATCCCAGACTGTCACATAACACGTCATATATTTTTTCATTGGACAATTTTGGTCATTGTTCACATCACTGTATTTATTTGGTATTGGTTCATTCCATTGAGGTAGCATCTTTCACAATTTAGGTGTTGTCAGTTTTGCAGCGCAACTGCATTTTTCTTATTATTTGTCCTTGTGTGTATCCACATTCACAGTTGCAGCAGCAGTTAGTCATATATATTTAGTTTAATTATTCACTTCAGACATGCGCAGTAGTTTCCTTTGCTATTACCATTTTTGATACTCACCTACAGCAGCAGTCAGTACACTTCACAGTGTTTTAATCAATTATTGTGTGCACTAGTTTTTTTATTCATTTAGAAGAATTCAGTTAGTTACATTAGATATCACTTTTGCCACTGTCAACAATATGGACGTCTTTGAATACAGGGCCTCTAAGGTGGTCAACACTGAGGGGGTGTTTCAGATGTATAATGACAAGGAGGGTGACTTGAGTGGCCTTTTTTTAAGACTTAAAAATCTAACCATCTCTGAAGTTGACACTCAATGGGATGTGGCATTCCTTGAGACGTATATTAAATTAAATATGGTACCAAGGAGCCTTAGATGGCAGGTCAGCCCGCAGAAAGGAGAATTAGAGCTACAAGAATGGTTTCGGTATTTCAATGAAGCCGGACTGAACTTTTTACGCTTTCTGGTTACCAGAAAGAACAGTAAATTAGTTAGGCTTGATTGTGAAATCAAAACGTTAAAAGATAGCCTCAATCCTCACAAAGAGAGTGAAGAATATAAAGATAGGAGTTTAAACCTTTTAAAGGTATTAGACAAAGAGGAAAAGGAATAGAAAACAAAGAAAAGGAAGAAATACAATAGGGACTATAGTGATTATCAAGCAAGTTTAGTTTTTGATTGGCAGAAGAAACTACTGGCAGAATCGCAAACAGATAATAGTTCCAGGATGGATGCGATTACTCATAGTGATAGTGTCGCATCTGGTTCAATGAATGAGGTACAACATTTACCTATTAGAAGTGAAACATCTAAAACTCTGAAAAAAGTTCAGAATTCTGTCAAACAGGCCAAAAAGGGCAGACGAGTGTCACATCAGTCCCCTCCGAGGGCATCAGGACCCGTGAAGGGGGGACAGCATTTAAAGAACCCTGGTTGGACACAGCAGATCCAATCCAAACAGGGCCACAGCTATGATAGAGGTTATGGACAACAATACTCTCAGGGTCAATATTACTCCTATCGAGAATCACCGAGACCTGTAAGAGTCCCTGAGAGGACTTATTCTGAGAATTACAGTTTTGACACACATCCTATTTGAAGGACACCAGAAATGCCATCAATTTGGTGGCCCAAGTAGAACCTAAGGAAGAACTGTGGATGGTGACGGCTGACGTCACCTCATTATATTCTATCATTCCACATGAGATGGGTATTTCAGCTGTGAAGTATTATCTGGATCTCTGGTCAGGTCTGCCTCAGCTTCAAAAAGATTACATTATGGACCTATTAGAATATGCCGCAGGGCATAATTATTTTTGGTTTGATAGTCAATACTATCGCCAAACATGTGGTGTTGCAATGGGGGCCAAGTATGCCCCCAGCTTGGCCAATCTTTGTATGGCCAAATGGGAGGAGGACGTCGTCTTTACCAATTGAAGCCCACATCTGTTGTTGTGGGCAAGGTATATTGACGACGTCCTCCTCCTATGGGACGGCACCAAAAACCAACTTGATGATTTTGTTTCCTCACTTAATAACAACAAACGGGGAATCAGACTTGTTCACGATGCAAGCCGTGAGGCCATTAATTTCCTCGATCTCACTATCATGAGGGAAGGTGGCTCTCTGACTACAAAATCCTTTTTCAAACAGACGGATCGCAACTCATATATCCCTATTGGAAGCTGCCATAATGAACCCTGGCTGAGATCTGTTCCTAGGGGACAGTTTGTCAGGATGAGACGAAACTGTACCTCTTTGGAAGATTACAGATCACAGACAGCCATATTGAAATCCAGGCTCTGTGAAAAGGGTTACGATGTTGAATCTCTTGAGATCTTAATTGAGGAAGTGGCCAATATTGATAGATCCCAATTATTAGAGGATCACCATAAAATAGAGAAAGAAAGACCTCAGATACCTTTCATCACTACCTTCTCTACACAGCACTTCGCAATTAAAAAAATTATTCAAAGACATTGGCATTTGTTAGGCAATGACCAAGTCATTAGCCAATTTTTACCATCTAAACCTCAAGTGATTTTTAGGGGAGTACCTTCCCTTCGTGATAGGGTGGCTCCTAATGTGGTTGACCCTCCTAGAAGAAAGGTGTCCTTCTTTCAGAAGGGACTGTCAGGATATCATCAGTGTCGTAGATGCCAGGTTTGCACCTACAATAAGAGCAAAGTAAAGAAAACAGAATTGTTTCATTCTACCAGCACCTCTAAGGAGCACACTATAGAGCCATTTATTACTTGTAGTTCAACGGGTATTGTCTATTTGCTCCAGTGCCCTTGTGGGCTCCAATATATTGGCAGGACCAAAAGGTCCATGCAGGTTAGACTAGGTGAGCATATCACGAATATCAAAACGGGTTTTCAAAACCATTCTGTTTCGAAACATTACGACACTCACCATGACCGCAACCCAGCTAACACCCTCTTCTGGGGATCGACAAATTCGAGCCCCACTGGAGGGGTAGCTCATTAGTTAGGGAGTTGTCCAGGCTTGAGATGGCCTGGATATATCGAGTACGATGCTATAGCCCTTATGGCCTTAACATAGACACTGACGTCAATGCGTTCATAGATAATGGCTAATTGAGAATTTTTGCCCATCTCTTGTTTATGTAGATAGTCCAGTATAATGAGGCAATATGTAAACCAGCACTGAATTCTGGGTAAACCTCTGGCAAATCCAATCTAGTACCCATCTGCATTTTTATGTGACCTTTATGTCACTATGCGATCCGGAATCTATTCCAAATTAATACTACATGTTATCATTTTTGATTATGGGTATTGGTTATTCTGTCTTGATGGATTTTTTGTCCATCTCCATTCCCCTTTTTTTCTTCCTTGTTCTTCCTGTTTTTTCTTGGATACAATGGTATTATTATCAGGCTGTAGTACCATTGGCCTACCAGTGGGCGGCACAATGGGACATTGCGTCCTTTGTTCCCAAGTTATGTCAGCATTTCCAAGCTGACATAGTTCCAACACATTTATTAGACGATCTGTATTTCATTAGTGGTCTAGTAATTCAATTTGCCCACTCCTATGTCCAATGCTGGGACATTGTGGTTAACACATTACTCAGCATCTATACATGCTTATTTTTTAGTATGTTTTTTTATATATAGTTTATTTCAGGTTGGGGAACATGTGGATATGAATTATGTGTCTATGGGTGGAATATCTGCCGTTCCACCAACTGGCACCACTAATGTTACTCATAGCCTTTCCATTATCATGGCAATACAAACAATAATTGCCGTTTTTATAGATGCCATTGTGCGTTTATTTATTTTATTGTCCTTATTTATGGCATCATATTAGGATAACGATTATATTATATTTTTTTAATTGAGTGCAGCTTAATGACTGCATTTATGCTGAAATACTAGTGTTGTTCTCACCTGCAATATGGTGAGGACGGCGTAGTATGGGCAGCTTTCCCCTTTCAAAGATGGTGGATTGATGCAAGGGTTCCCTGGAGCTCAGAGCTGGGCGTGCCTTTTTGTCATATGTTAGATATATAGCGGTGAGTCAGCACGCCGCTCGTGCCCCTGGAAGACGTCATCTCTGATGAAACGGCGTAGGGAGGAGCGGCGTGCTGACGTCACCGACGAATACAACGCTATCCCGGAAGAAACGAGCGGATAGCAAGAGCCGGCCGGCTTGAGACATTTTAAACGCTTTTATCTTACATCGTTATTGTAAGTGTAATTTTTCTTTTCTTTTATTAAATTCCATTGCATACTTCACTATTGTGGCCCTTATGTCTTTTTGGGGACTATACTCCCGGGAGTTACATTAGGGTGCCAGAGTGTTGAGGAAGGCTACATCCTGTATGCTGGTCTGCAGTTGAAAGACCCATGGCGGGGGAATTAAGCCACAAGCGGTTGTGATCTCTTTCATTGAGATCCATTTGAGCTGGTAAGCTGATCTGATATTAGAGGTGGAGGATCTCTGTCTTTACCATTTCTGCACTTTTTCTTGGGTGTTTAAGAGTGTGGAGTCACGATTATCTACCTGCACGAGAGAGCTGCTTGCTACAGTACCATTGTGGAACGTTCATATGCGTTTTCTCTTGTTTTTCATCATCATATTGTGGACATTGTATGGAAGATCCCAGACTGTCACATAACACGTCATATATTTTTTCATTGGACAATTTTGGTCATTGTTCACATCACTGTATTTATTTGGTATTGGTTCATTCCATTGAGGTAGCATCTTTCACAATTTAGGTGTTGTCAGTTTTGCAGCGCAACTGCATTTTTCTTATTACATATCTCACTCCCGCCCGGGTGCACAGGATGAGGTCTTCTCTCTCCCCGGAGTGCTGGCATTGTGACCATGCTCCGGGGGACTACATTCATATATTCTGGTCCTGCCCGGTAATTACAGTGTTTTGGTCACAAATCTTTCTGGAGGTGAATGAATTGCTAAGTATCTCTATTGTCCCATCCCCAAGAAAATGCCTGTTGGGGCTGGTGGAGGACCTGGTGCCCAGGGTGGCTGAGAGAACCCTGTTGGGTCTCTTGCTGTTCTATGCCAGGAAGTCCATCGTCCTATGCTGGAAGCGGAAAGCCCCTCCCTCTGTAAGTCTATGGAAAACACTTGTCAATAATGTGATACCCTTATACTAAGATATCTATATACATAGAGGCTGTCCGAAAAAATATGACAGGGTCTGGTCTAAGTGGTTGGCAGAACCCTCCACTGCGGCAGCAGATTAGGAGGCTTCCCTGAATTCTGATACCATCCCTTGAAGTTTTGTTAAACTGACCCTTGCTAGCACAGCAACTTAGGTGAGCTAGTTAACTATCATCCTACCCATGGAGCTTGAGCCAGGCCACCTCATTGATGATGGTTTATTATGGTAGTCGCAAATGCTCTAACATATCTTGGTTCCTTGCGACCCCTGCGCGGGTCCTGCCCATGTTGTTAGCCAGATGTTGGCTGTGCTGTTGTACGTTTGTATTGTCTATGTGTTTATAAAAATAAAATAAAAAAGATTAAAATATATATATATATATACAGTATATATATATTGGTTTGGGGTACATTTTTTAAGTTATTCTTTATATCTGTTTTTCAATATGTATACAATCTTTTCATTAAGTACAATACAAATTGTTCCCAGATTACTATGGGTTGTTTGAAGAGACAGCATAGCAGTGGCTTTGTCTGATTCAAATTTCTGACTGAGCCATCTGATAAGGGACAGATCACGGAATCTTTTAGTTCATTGTGTAAATTGCAGCTTCAGGGCTCTGTAAATATTATTTTTACAACATACCTTTGAGCTCTGAAAGACATGTAAAAATGAGATCAGAGCTAAGCCCGCTAGTTGAAAAAATTTAAAATGCTAATTTGCAATATTTAATATTTACTCAACTAAAAACATAAATACCACATGTTTTCATGCAGAAAATATCGACAAAACCATTACACCTTACAGTTTATCTTCACTGCTATACCAGTACATAAATGCTAATGGGCAGCACAGTGGCTAAGTGGTTAGCACTTCCGTCTAGCAGCACTAGGGTCGCAGGTTGGAAACCCAACCACAGCACAACCTGCCTGGAGTTTGCATGTTCTCCCTGTGCCTGCATGGGCTTCCTCCCGCACTCCAAAGACATGCTGATAAGTAAATTGGGTGCTGTCTAAATTGGCCCTAGAATGTGAGTTAGGGACATTAGATTGTAAGCTCTTGATGGCAGGGACTGATGTGAATGTACAATATATGTGTGAAGTACTGCATAAATTAATGGCGCTATATAAGTACCTGAAATAATAATATCAGCTATGTACTGTATATACTCGAGTATAAGCCAAATTTTTCAGCACATTTTATGTGCTGAAAATGCCCCCCTCGGCTTATACTCGAGTCACCTTTTTGCGCCTGATCTCCCGGACTTTGGGGACCTGGTACCTGGCACACATATAGCCCCACTCTTCCTCTACAAGTGTGCAAAGTTTGTTGTCTGGGGGACCTATGGCCTGGGAGCACTGATTTTTCAAAGCTGGGCACCCCTTCCATAGACTCCCATGTTAAATGGTAATTTCTCTGGTAACTTTGGGGACCCGGTACTGGCCGTCCGTAGGTCTCCTGGACCCGGAACTTGGCACACATGTAGCCCCAGTTGTCCTCTACAAGTGGGCAAAGTTTTCTGTCTAGAGGACCTATGGCCGGAGAGCACCGATTTTTCAAATCCGGGTACCCCTTCCATATACTCCCATGTTAAACGTAAGTCTAGTCATGGGCACAGTGAGGCATGGGCACAGTGAGGCATTGACACAGTGAGGCATGGGCACAGTCATGCACATGGACACAGTGAGGCACAGTGAGGCACAGTGAGGCACAGTGAGGCATGCAGATGGACACCCTAGGCTTATACTCGAGTCAATACGTTTCCCCAGTTTTTTGTGGTAAAATTAGGTGCCTCCGCTTATATTCGGGTCGGCTTATACTCGAGTATATACGGTACATCTGCATAAGGACCGAGCATAGGTCCTCCAGCTCAAAGAGGACTTTGGAAGTCCAAAGAACATCTAATATTTTTCCCACTCTATCCAAAACAAGTGATATTTAACAGGCCAGCCCTGATCAGTCTCTGTTTTGTTTGTTTTTTGTGTAGCGGTCCTCCCCCAGCTTCTCTCCTCTCTTCACGGCTGGTTTTACTCATCTAGGGGTATCTGGGAGAAGGGGGGAAAGACGCACACCACCAGCTCGGCTCTCTGATGTAGGATGCAGAGATATGAGCTAAACCATTTACCCTCAGGTCTGCATTTTAGGCCGGAGCCTCAGCCTCCTCTGTGGAGGATGATTGTCACTGTCGCTGACAGGGACACTTAGCTTCCAGTAACACGAGTTCCACACCAAGAAAAGTCCAACACTGTTTTATTACCTTGAAACTGGTTGACTTTTAAAAGAACAGACAAGGTGTAGGGAAGAGTAGGTCCAGGCACAACTGATGAATTAAAGTTTCTCCTGTTTCCTTTAGCGCAAACAGGCTTGGCGCACAGTCGCTGCCACCGACCGTGAATTTGGTCAACGCCACTGACCTGGGTGAACATTGAGGCCCCTGCCACAGGCCTTGGATGAGGCCTGCCACTGACCTGAGAAAGATGGGTCTCCGCCCCAGACCATGAGAACATGAAGTACCTTCTTTAGAACAAACGACCCCTGTCAGAGGAAGACATCCATCCGGATGGTCACCAGAGGCCTCCACCGGCACCAGCAAATGCTGCGCTGGCTCTACGGGGAGGTCACGTCTCCGGTCCCTTACGCCCAGGATTCAGGCACCCAATACCAGGGGCACCTTAGGAATGCTTCCCCCTCGCGGGACCCAGTCAAAGGTACTGGGCCCCAGGCCTCCTGGTATAGTACCTCACCCCAGGCTGAAGGTGCCTGGGATGGAACTCAACTCCACGCGCCCAGGCCAAGGGCGCCTGGGCACAGACGAACCGCAGCAGCCCCCAGGCCGAAGGTGCCTGGGGAATGAACCTTGTGCGCAAGATGTCCGCCCCCTTTTATATCCTCTCCCAGCAGGCACAGCGGGTTCCCCGCCCCTCCGTACCAATGCCGCGAGAGGACAAAAAGGGCACGGCTCTAGAATGGTAGTTCAACCCTGGTCCCAGGTGACAGCGCCACCCAGGGACCGCAGGGAACATGACACCATTCATACCTCCCACACTCCAAAGTGTCCATAAAATTCCTAAAATCAATGTATCTGGGCCATCTATGGCCCAGATACACCCCACTAAATTTGACACCCGCTACACTTGTGCATTTTTTGAAGGAGAGAAAGCTGTTACATTTATTTTGGATATATAGTATGAAATGAAACATGTTGCCGACAGTGTCCTGTGTCTGTGGGTTAAGGAAAAATAAACTAGTCCATGCACACGAAGCTGGATGCCCGCCGGCTGTGTGATCCTCCACCCACTTGTTCCCTTTCCTCCTGGCCACTGTGTAGCAGACTAGAGGAATATCTGTTCTCCAGCTTGCTTCTCTCTCCTCTCTTCACTGTTTTGTGAGCAGAGTGACTGTGAGTAAAATCCCACACTCCTTCCCCACCTCCCTACTCGTAGCAGTGGCAGTGGACCAATCAGCGGGAGGCTGAAGGAGGATCACGGGGCATGTAGTCTTTTAAGAAATGCTGTGCAATGGAAACTATGGGGCTTGGACTTCAACACCCAGGATTCAGTGCAAAGAGGTCTGACTTTTCTTGGGCTTTTTGAGACTGAAGTGGGTATTTTGTGGGAAGATGCCAAGCTGCATGGACCTGTTTCTCTTTGCTGAGACTGTGCAGAGGCCAGTGGTGTAGAGGCCAGAGAGTGCAGATCTGCTGCCTGTGGTGTCAATGCGCACACACACACACACCAGACAGTGATAGGAACAGAGCTCAATATTGAGCCTTGTGAGGGCCTTATCTTAGAGACCTGATTCTGAGGACTGAGCTTTCTGGGACAACAGACCACCAAGCGTACTGGCCCAGATGTGTTGCATACTAGGAGTGGTCAGTGGAACAACCAAGCTTAACCCTTTACTGCATACAGTTAATGCAATAGAGACTGCTCCTAACTTAGCAGCCCATCAGCAATCTATTGTTTGCAATGTCAATGAGACAGCAACACGTGCACCACCTTACAGATGGACCCCAGTGGTAGCCGGCTTAAATCTGCTAACTAGATGCCATGTACTCTATATCTTCTCATAAATATGTATGCCCACCCACTATTAGAGGTGTATGCGCTGAATGCACTTAAGGACATTTTTGGTTAGCTAATGCTGGTACATTTCTCACTGT
The DNA here is from genome assembly GCA_029206835.1 of Rana muscosa. Classification (NCBI taxonomy): domain Eukaryota; kingdom Metazoa; phylum Chordata; class Amphibia; order Anura; family Ranidae; genus Rana; species Rana muscosa. Next base: position 1,139,226,330 of record CM055116.1, on the reverse strand, counting down.
CTATGCCAGTTGAAATGTGGTTTAGCTTTATTGCAGTTTAGTTAATTGCCACATTATGGGTTGGTGTTCATTCTATTTGGTTTGGCTGAATGGCAGCCATGGCAGAACAGAGAATCCAACATATCAAGTGGCTCCTGTGGGGATAAGCACATTGCAATTCTATCCAGCTGCAGACTGCCCCTATCCCCCACATAAAAAAAAGATTAGATCAGTTGTCTGGTATATTTTTTACTGACTGTAAATCAGCCTTTATTGCAATCTGATATTCTTTTTATCTGTACTTCTTTTATGTGAATCTTTTAAATGTTACAGCGTTGTGTCTGCATGTGAGGTTTCGCTGAATATTCTGTCCAGCTAATTTGCATCTAGATAAGAAATAGCGGGATATTAAGAGTATTCCCCATACACAATATATCCACACTAGATGTTGTGCCTGCAATGCACAGAATAGTTACACAGTCTATAATTATAAACCATATTTGCATAGAGCTGGTTTCATTATCTCTGCTGCAGATTTTACTTAGTCGGCGCTCTACCTTATCAAACCTGAGCTATTCTGTGAGATCTGAAAAGGATAACAGGGTAAGTACCAGTAAGAACTTCATGATGGGGGAACATTATGAAGTAATAACTTTATTTTAGGAAACTTTACTGTACAAAAGGGGAGAATAAATATGTATGGCTAAAATCAATGGGTAGACATAATGAAAGATAGCATGATGGATGGGAAGAATGAATAGATAGCCAGGCAAATGAATGACAGGGAAAATATGGAACAATAAATGGATCGAAGGATGGATGGATGGCAAAGAATGGACAGATAGATTGATATGAGGGATGGATGGAGGGATGGACAGATGGAAAAAGAAATAGGTGGATAAGAGGTGAGCATATGAATAGAATGGTGAATGAGAGTAAGAAAAATACAGACAGCCAGACAGACAGACAGGCAGATAGACAGATGAAATAGATAGGTGGATGAAAAGATGGGTAGATGTATGAGGGAGGAAGGGAGGATATGAAGAATGGATAGTTATTAGAGGTGGGGGACTTGAGTCACATGACTTGACTTAAGTCAGACTTGAGTCACCTGTTTAAGGACTTGCGACTTGCTTGACAGAATTCAATAAATGACTCGACTTGACTTTGACTTGTCACTAATGACTTGCGACTTGACTTTGACTTGGGCTATATGACTTGCAATGACTTGGCACCACTAACACTAACCGCAAGCCGCCGTCTGCCTACCTGATCAGCGTGTCATGCAGACAGACGGCGGCCATTGCAGTGTTCAAAAGCCACGCCTCCTCGTCTGTGATAGGCGGAACACTCAATTTCACAGCAGGCAGTGTTCAGCCTATCACGGACATCCTCTTATCCTCGTCTGTGTTATGAGGATGAGCGGATGTCCGTGATAGGCGGAACACTGAATGCTGGGAAATTGAGTGTTCCGCCTATCACAGACGAGAAGGAGGCGTGGCTTTTGAATACTGGAATGGCCGCCGGGATGCCGCGGATCAGGTACACAGCTGACGGGCACAGTGAAGCATGGGCACAGTGAGGCATTGGGCACAGTGAGGCATTGGGCACAGTGAGACACGGGCACAGTGAGGCATTAGGCACAGTGAGACAGTGAGACACGGGCACAGTGAGGCATTGGGCACAGTGAAGCATGGGCACAGTGAAGCATGGGCACAGTGAGGCATTGGGCACAGTGAGGCATTGGGCACAGTGAAGCACGGGCACAGTGAAGCACGGGCACAGTGAGACACGGGCACAGTGAAGCATGGGCACAGTGAAGCATGGGCACAGTGAGGCATGGGCACAGTGAGGCATGGGCACAGTGAAACATGGGCACAGTGAGGCATGGGCACAGTGAAGCATGGGCACATAACCAATATTATTTATTGTTATCCCTCCTATTATTTTTATACAGTATGGGGTAGATCAGTATTTTGACTTTATTTGTGACTTGACCAAAATAAATGACTTGACTTGCTTGACTTCTAGCAGGGACTCGACTTGACTTGCTTGCTTTTCGTCACAGTAACTTGGGACTTGCAGACTTGAAGGTTAAGACTTGAGACTTGCTTGTGACTTGCACATGTGTGACTTACTCCCATGTCTGATAGTTATACATGAAATGCATGGGTAAATATGTATACTATGATAAATGGTATGGGGTAATTGGCGCTACCTTGTATTCTGGGGACTTGTTTTAATGTTGGATTTTGTTGGATTTTGTATTCCCTCTGCAGGTCCAACTGATAAGCCCCTATGGGATAAGGTGCAGGACTGTGTATATTATGTGCTACTAAACCCAATTTCTATATATTGGCTGTGTATGTGATCCTCAACTTATATCTATGTGAAAAATCCTGACTCTCTTGGTGCCCTGTGAAGGTTGTGACAGTTGTGCTATTAAATAAATGAATTAGAATAATACCCTTAGTGATTATCCTCTACTTCAACTAAAGTGATATGTATGATACCTATTTGAGTGTGTATCACTTCATATTAGATGCAAAATCCATAAACCAAATAGTGAAATCAATATTACAAAAAATCAATATTACAAAAATGACATCCGTGCCGTATGAGTTCTTGTATCTTGATTCATACAGTTCACACCTTAAAGTGTTGTGTATATTCAATATATCCTGTGCCAAAAACTGGTAACACTCAATTCCAGTTATAGTCCCTGGTCACTGCCCCAGGTGGGAGCTGCTAGACGTCCAGTTAATTCCCTTGTAGGTTAGCCCATTAACTAAACCAATGAAATTAATTCACAATGGTCATGTATTGGTTAGCCACTTTGATGGTGAGGGTTAGTTCCCTTATAGTTCCTCAATTAAAATGGTTAATCAACAAAAGAAACACTGACAAATAAATGAATATGTGGCATAGCCAGGATGAGTTCATGCGGCTACAGCAAATTCATGCGTTGACATAAAAAAGTTCAAGTATCCTTCATGTGTTTTTTTCAGTGACTTTGGTGATTATATATTGCCAATAGGAATCCTCCAGCTTGCAGGTAAAGAGATGACTTTTGGTCCTCCCCCCTCATATGGGTCCCCACTCACCAGATTGACATACCCCTGCAGGGGTCACAGGCTCATCGGGTATCCCCAGCAATTTATCCTCCGCTCCTTATGTTGTTCCACTTCTGCTCACTCCTCCACCAATCAGATCCTCAGAAATGAACCACAGAACAGGGCTTCCATAGCGTAAAATCGCTTATTTGTTTATTAAAAATAGTAAAAATTCCAAACTTAAATAAAAATAAATTTAAAAATAAGGCCTGCAGACCTTCCTAGATTCACTCCCTTCTGGTTGTAATTACTGAAAAAAACACATGAAGGATACTTGAACTTTTTTATGTCAACGCATGAATTTGCTGTAGCCGCATGAACTCATCCTGGCTATGCCACATATTCATTTATTTGTCAGTGTTTCTTTTGTTGATTAACCATTTGAATTGAGGAACTATAAGGGAACTAACCCTCACCATCAAAGTGGCTAACCAATACATGACCATTGTGAATTAATTTCATTGGTTTAGTTAATGGGCTAACCTACAAGGGAATTAACTGGACGTCTAGCAGCTCCCACCTGGGGCAGTGACCAGGGACTATATCTGGAATCGAGTGTTACCGGTTTTTGGCACAGGATATATTGAATATACACAACACTTTAAGGTGTGAACTGTATGAATTAAGATACAGGAACTCATACGGCACGGATGTCATTTTTGTAATATTGATTTTTTGTAATATTGATTTCACTATTTGGTTTATGGATTTTGCATCTAATATGAAGTGATACACACTCAAATAGGTATCATACATATCACTTTAGTTGAAGTAGAGGATAGTCACTAAGGGTATTATTCTAATTCATTTATTTAATAGCACAACTGTCACAACCTTCACAGGGCACCAAGAGAGTCAGGATTTTTCACATAGATATAAGTTGAGGATCACATACACAGCCAATATATAGAAATTGGGTTTAGTAGCACATAATATACACAGTCCTGCACCTTATCCCATAGGGGCTTATCAGTTGGACCTGCAGAGGGAATACAAAATCCAACAAAATCCAACATTAAAACAAGTCCCCAGAATACAAGGTAGCGCCAATTACCCCATACCATTTATCACAATCATTTAGTAATTTGTCCTGTGACAGATTACACACAAGGGGGGGCAGCAGCCTAAATAAAGTCCAAATTGCGCGGAATATCACCACAAATAAAATATGTATACTGTATAGCAGATTAACGTGGCCAGAAAATGGACATTCAAATATTACATATTCTGATCAAGCACTAAATGAGCACCAAAGCAAGTTTTCACTGACCTTTATAGCTGCAGGTACTGTGCAGTAATTTGTCCTCAGAGTTGACAGTAGAAGCACTGAAGTTGTCCAAGTCCTACACTCTGCCTCTCCCCAGAGCATCTGCTCTGTGTTTACATTAGAGATTAGAAGCCTGGGGGATTGCTGTGTAATTATTGGGGGGAGGGTGACCTACCTAGAGAACAACTTACAATTTATTTTTCTCAAACTGAAGCAAATTGGACCATGCTTTATAGTTTTTTTTGCCTTCCTCTGGATCAACTGTAGGTATAGAATTCTGTATATGGTGGTTTTCTATTTATTTATTTATTTAATTTTCTATTTGTTGAACTAGATGGACCTGTGTCTTTTTTCAACATGACTATAACTTTAATGCATTTGTTGTGAACTTTGAAAAAGGGCTTTTTTTGAACCGCTTCCTGACCGCGCTAAAGTTGAAAAATGCCTACAAAGCGGATCTCCAGTTCTGGGAGGCATCCTCTGGGGACGCATTGGGCGTGCTCTGTCACAGATCACAACAAAGGACCAATCACAGCAGCCCTTTACCATGTAATTAGCTATATTCAATCACAGCTGGTCACATGTAAACAGACTTGCCGGTTATCAGCATTCCTTTCCTCACATGCTGTCTCTGTGTAAGGAAAGGAGAGCTGATAACCGGCAAGTCTGACAGGGCAAAGTGAGTACATTGTTTACACTGAAAATCAGGGCACTGATCTTCAGTGCCCTGATTATCAGTGCAGCCCCATCAGTGCCAATCAGTGCAGCTTATCAGTGCCTATCAGTGCAGGTTACCTGTGCCCATCAGTGCCGCCTATCAGTGCCTCCTCATTGGTGCCCATCAGTGCAACTTATTAGTGCCCATCAGTGCCACCTCATCAATGCTCATGAGTTTCAGTTCATCAATGCCCATCAGTGCAGCCTCATCAGCACACATCAGTAAATAAAAACCCCAGTGATGATTAAATACCACCAAAAGAAAGCTCTATTAAAAAAAAGTGTATTAAAGTGGTTAAAGGTCATTTACTCTTTGTTAAAGTATATCTAAACAATATTTTTTTTATTTTATTTATTGAAGCTTACCAGTCTTTGGATGTGGTGGCTGCAAGTGAGTAACGCACTTTATGTGGGTGGCTACACCCACTCCTCCATTGTATTTATGGAGGGAGCTATGGTTATCACTCAGGCCGAACTTGAAACTAGCAATGAATCGATAGCTATATATTATTGTGTATGTGTATATACACCAATATATACTCCTGCGCTAAGGAATAAGTGTAAATTACCATTAACCAAAATAAGTGAAAAAATTAAGTTGCTGCTCTTATAAAGTGACTGTGCCTTTAAATTGTGAAGATCAGTTTAAGAGCACTACCAAAGGACAAGTTCTGTGTGTATTAAACTCATATAACCATATCACAGTTGTTTAACCATTGTGCAACATGATCTAACTTACAAAATCAATAAAAATCAATTCAAACAACAGTTAATTAAAGTCCACATAAAGTTCATAAGCTTTCTTAATCTTCATAGTGCAGATTCAGATTTCCATTGTGCAAAATAAAGTGCCAAGTGCTGAAAAACATATTTAGTGCAGTCCGTGCTCCCCTCCTGTGTGCCCCTTCATTCACCAGCTGCTAAGGGCAGGAGTCTTTCTCGCTTGTAAAGTATGGATGGCTGGGCTTTGTTGTTCTTTCGGCTGTTTCTCGAGTTGTCCTCAATATGCGCTCGTATTGGTGTTAATAAATGGCAGAAAAGAAGGGATTTAGCGTAATTCAGTTTATTTAATCCAATAACACATATAATATTCACATGTTAAAGCATTAAAAACCAGAAGCCGGAAGTATACATTGACTTGCAATCTCCCCAGCCAGAAATGACGTCACCTTCCACAGTCATCTGATGCGTTTTGTCCCTCCAACGAGACGTTGTCAAAGGATATCTGGCGGATAAACACGGATCTTTGCCTTCCCCTAGTCAAAGCACCTCCCCCACAGTGAGTAAGCACAACCTAGGCACACAGTTAACCCTTTGATCGCTCTTGATGTTAACAACTTCCCTGCCAGTGTCATTAGTACAGTGACAGTGCATATTTTTTGGCACTGATCACTGTATTAGTGTCACTGGCCCCCAAAAAGTGTCAAAAGTGGGAGTGAAGTGTCCAATTTGTCCGCCGCAATAGACCCACTATAAGTCACTGATCTCCGCCATTACTAGTAAAAAAAAAAAAAATAGAAAAAGATATCCCATAGTTTGTAGACGCAATAACTTTTGCGCAAACCAAAAATATGTAGCAGAATAAATTGGCCTAAATTGATGAAGACATTTGATTTTTTTTTTTTTATATTTGTTATTGGGTATGTTTTATAGCAGAAAGTAAAAAAAAATTTTTTTTTTTTTCAAAATTGTTGGTCTTCTTTTGTTTATAGCACAAAAAATAGAAACCGCAGAGGTGATCAAATACCAACAAAAGAAAGCTATATTTGTGGGGAAAAAAAGAACAACATTTTTATTTTTGTACAGTGTCGCACAACTGCGCAAATTGTCAGTTAAAGTAATGCAGTGCCGTATCGCAAAAAAAATTGCCTTGTGAGGAAGGGGGTAAAACCTTCCGGAGCTCAAGTGGTTAAAGTTTATTCAATCCAACTTGAAAATAGACAACCCATGAATTTTCTATTATAAAACTATTTTTTTATGTTCCGTTCAGTCAGCACAAATAAATATATTAATCCATTTCACATGTTTTTCCCTAAACACGACAACTGTAAACAAGTTAACGTGTTCCGTTTCGGAGCTATAACAAACAACATACAGATGCAGCAGGCTACATTTATGTGACTCTAAGAACATGGTATACAATCAATGTACCAAGACTTTGCTATTTTTTTGGTCATGACTCTTTGTCAATATGGTAATGATCAGGTTATTTACAGAATCACTACAGAATGTTCAGAGCTGGAAGAACATGGAAACATTTATAGGAGAAACTGTGTCTTTCCAACAATCTCTGACATCATAAATTCAATCCATATACTGCTAGTTTTCTAACCTTGATGAGATGAGATTTAAAGGATCATTAATAGCATTATTCAATAAAGACTTTGTATTCTTAAAGTGTAAAATAAGGCTAACTATAACTAGTCTTAAAAATGTTCCCTCTCCCCCGTCTCCTACCTAATCTTCTTAACCTGTACAAAAAAAGATCTGTGTACTTACCATGGGCAATACGTTTAAAAAGGCTAAAAATAAAACTTATGTGGCTCACGGACAAAGTTAAAATGGCTATAAATAATACAAAATGTGCTTTTAAAAAATATAAAAATGAAGGAACGCTATCATCGTTTAAATGTTACAAAGAATATAACAGAATATGTAAAAAGGAAATCAAGGACACAAAAATTCAAAGTGAACAACAGATTGCAGGACAAACCGCAAAAAAATCTTCAAATATATTAATAGTAAAAAGGTCAAGTCTGAGCATGTAGGCCCTTTACAAAATAGTCTAAAGTGGGTGACTGGGGACAAAGAGCAGGCAAATTTATTAACTACTTTCTTCAGCTCTGTGTATACAAAGGAGCATGGGGGAGCTCATGTCCATAATGGGGGTTGTAGTGAAACAGCCTCAAATGATCCATAATGACTCAAAAGTGATCTGGTCCAGAAATATTTAGACGGAATAAAAGTGGATAAAGCACCTGGACCAGATGGCATCCGCCCACGGATCCTAAAAGAATTGAGCCATTGTTTCTAATATTTAGGGACTCGTTAATGACTGTAATGGTACCACTGGATTGGCGCAGGGTCAAGGTTTTGCCTATAATTAAAAAGGGATCAAAGTCTTTAAAAAGGTAACTATAGACCTGTTAGTTTAACTTCTATAGTTGGGAAGATACTGGAGAGATTAATAAAAGAACACATAGATGAGTTCTTGGTGGAAAAAAATATTTTAACCACTTCAACACCAGGCACTTACGCAGCTTCTTGCCCAAGCCAATTTTTAGCTTTCAGCGCTGTCGCAATTTGAATGACAATTGCGCGGACATGCTACACTGTACCCAAACAATTTTTTTGGTGGTCTTTCACCTCTGTGATTTTTATTTTTTGCGCAACGAATAAAAAAAGACAGAAAATTTTGAAAAAAAAATGTTTTTATTTGTTTCTGTTAATTTTTTTTGTAAATAAATAAGTTTTCTTCTTCAATGACGGGCACTGATAAGACGGCACCGATGGGCACCAATGAGGTGGCACTGATAAGCACTGATGATGGACACTGATAGGTGGCACTGGTATGTGGCACTGATGAGCACTCATAGGCGGCACTGATGGGTACATATGGGTGTCACTGATAGGTGGCACAGGTGGGCACTGATGGTCACTGATAGATGGGCACTGATGGGCACTGAAGGACAGTGATGAGTGGCACTGGTTATTACTGGTGGTGGTATTGCTGGGCATCACTTTTTTATGCTATTATGGTGCCAGTCAGTGCCCATTTGTGGGCACTGATTGGCACATGTTGGGCATGTTTTAAAACATGTGGATGGCCATGGGGGATGTACCTGGCCATCCACATGTTGCCCGCTTCCCTGGTAGTCCTGGGCGGCATCCTGGTGGTCCAGTGTGGGCATCCGAGGGGGGGGGCTGCGCTGATGAACCCCCCCTATCAGGAGAGCCGCTGATCGGCTCTCCTCTACTCGCATCTGTCAGAGGAAGAGCCGATCAATGGCTCTTCCTGTTTACATCGTGATCAGCCGTGATTGGACACGAATGATCACGTGGTAAAGAGCCTCCGTCGGAGGCTCTTTACGGAGATCGGTGTTGCGGTGTGTCAGACTGACACACCGCTTCACTGATTGCTGCGATGCGCGCCCCCCTGGGCGCACGGCGGCTGTTATCCTGCAGGAAGTCAATAGACGTCCACTTAGGATAACAAAGTTGTTGTCTGGGCTTGCTTTGGGAGGGAGGTAGGGGGGAATAAATAAAAAGGTAAGGGAGAATAAGTAAGGTTGCGATAATCAAGGATATCAAAGATAACTAAGTACAGAAAGGAACTCTGTGTGCCTCTCCGTCTAAAGAGAGACATATAGAGGACGTAAGGGCAGGGAACCCATTGACATGGAGGTTTTGAGGTGAGACTGATGTTTAAATAAATATTATGAATAGATATGCAATGGAAAAGCTATAAATAATGTATTGGATGTATCCCTTTTTTGAAATATAAATAAAGAATATTTAAAAAAAAAGGATAACGAAACCACTTCCCGGATGTCAATTGTCTATTGACCGTGCGGGAAGTGGTTAAGCAACAGCCTGCATGGATTCATGAAAGACAGAAGTAGTCAGACAAACCTGATTTCTTTTTATGAAGAGGTAAGTAAAATCTTGGACAGAGGGGTGGCGATGGACGTGGTATACTTGGATTTTGCAAAAGTGTTCGATACAGTTCCCCACACACGGCTCATGTGTAAGGTAAAGTCTACAGGCTTAGAAAGATCAATTTGTAAATGGATAGAAAACTGGCTAAAAGACAGAATTCAGAGAGTAGTGGTTAATGACTCTTACTCTGAATGGTCTAAGGTTATCAGTGGTGTACCCCAAGGTTCAGTGCTGGGACCCTTACTTTTTAATATGTTTATAAATGATATTGGGTCTGGGATTAAAAGTAAAATTTCTGTCTTTGCAGATGACACTAAGCTATGCAGTGGAATAACGTCCTTACAGGATGTCTCCAATTTACAAGCCGACCTCAATGCTCTGTCTAATTGGGCGACTATGTGGCAGATGAGGTTTAATGTTGATAAATGTAAAGTTATGCACTTGGGGGCAATCATACATACTAGGGGGGAGTACAACTGTCGGGATCCATATTGGAGAAGGATCTGGGGGTTTTGGTAGATCATAAGCTCAATAATAGCATGCAATGCCAAGCTGTGGATTCCAAAGCGAGCAAAATCCTTTCTTCTATTAAGAGAGGTATGGACGGGGCGTGTCCTGGCTATGGAGGAGTGAGGACGTGCTTTGCCTCAGCTCCGCTCCACCGCCGCTATAAGAGAAGCTACTGAGGGGGTTTCTTACCTGAGACGACTCCCCCCATGTCCCAGCGATTGCGGCACTCATCCCAGCCGCCGCGGACGGACCATACTCGGCAGGCACCGCTCGAGTCCTACTTCCCAGGGCTCCGAGGACAAGACAGCAGGGCCTCCAAGATGGCGCCGACAGGGAAGACACAGAAGGCTGCTAAATCCAATCAGCCAGCCGCAGCTGCGGCGCGGCAGCAGAAAGGGACTGTATCCGCTGCCACTGCCTCTCCGGATTCATCTCCAGGGTCGGTGAGTGATTCGGTCCCCCCTGCCTCCCCTGCCTCCCCAGGGGGTCGTTCAGCAGCGTCAGACATCCTGGGAGATGAGGACCTCAGGCGCCATATTATGTCCCTCCCCACCAAAGAGGACTTAGAGCGCTTCACTAGCAGAGTGGAGAAGGCATTCACTGCGGACATTGCCCAGTTAAAAACTGACACTTCCCACCTTGGCAACAGAGTGGAAGCATTAGAAGAGAAACTTGAGGAGGCTCTCCCCACCATTGCGCTGCTGCAAGCAAAATGTCAGATGCAAGACCAGCAGATTGAATCCCTGCTCTGCCAGTTAGACGACACGGAAAATCGCAGCAGGAGGGCCAACATTAGGATTCGGGGTCTACCTGAAGCTACCGCCTCACGTGACATTATTCCCACGCTGCAAGATGTCTTTCGGGACATATTGGGAATGCCAGCGTCTGCTCCTATTGAAATAGACCGCGCTCACAGGGCCCTGAGACCGCCATCCCAAGACGTGGATAGCCCCAGAGACATTATTCGCAAGCTCCATAAATACACTCTCAAGGACCGTATTATGCAAAAGATGCGCGGCAAGCCTTTTTATGATTTTGATGGGGCACGCTTATTTTTCTATCAGGACATTTCTAGGCGCACTTTAATGCAACGCAGGGCGCTCCGCCCCCTCCTGCATGCGCTTCAAGATGCTGGCTTGCCGTACCGTTGGGGTTTCCCTTTCTTCCTGCAGGCGACTAAAGACGGGAAACAGGTCACACTGCGCTCTAAGGACGATCTTCCGCACTTCCTCTCTGCTCTGGGACTAGACTTCCCTGACTGGAGGACCTCGACCGGGGCCTTGCCGGTGAAGCTTCCTGAACCATGGATAACAAATACTCGCAGGAGTCGCAGACGCGACAGACAGCGTCAGAATCAGGACCCCCGAACTGACCCTTCCACGTCTCAAGACTGACGGTGATGTCCCTTCTGGCCGCTTAAATGGTTAGAGTGGCCCTTTCCTCTTCAGCCGCAGGAGCGGTGACCCTTCCACATGCCCCAGGACGTCATACTGATGCACCCTCTTGATGAGAACTCTTTATAAGCACTAAGCCTCAGGCTTGTTGGTTTGGTTACGCTCCAGATGATCACTAGTGATTGCACATAAGTTTAGGTTGTGCCGCCCCATTGCTACCCTACTGGCCCTGTTGAACTGCGTACGAAATCACCCCTGCAGATATGACCATTCCCCCCCTCTCTACCTTAGTGCTTTGTAAGATGCGGTGGAGGGAGGTGGGACTCCTTGCCTTCCCCCCCATGTTGGCACACGTTCCCCACGTAGGCCCCCCCCTTTTTGGGTACTGTTCCCCATTGGGACATAGAGACGAGGTCTGGGACTCCCACCATAGTGGTGGCGGGCCCCATGCCAGGTTTACTGATGTTTATTTTGTTCACATGTGTATGGCTATGGCTTAGGCCAATGTACTGTGCTTACCCTGCAGTGTTTAACTGTTTTATATTTTTGTTTCCCCCTTTCTTTTTCACCGCTCTTTTTTCTTTCCCTCTTGCTACCCCTTCCTTTCTTAGGAGCATCACCATACCTCTTCGTCTGCACCGGTCGGGCTGGCAGATTTGGCTCTACTTATTCCCTCCTGATCCTCCATGTCTTCGCTGAAAGTCGTATCTTATAACGTCCGAGGCCTCTGCTCCCCAGGTAAGCGGAGCAAACTATGGTGGGAACTGAAAAAGCTAGGGGCACAGGTAGTTTTCTTGCAGGAAACCCATTTCACCTCCCTTTCTATGCCTAGACTGCCCACCCATCTATATAACCAATGGTTCCACAGCACCTCCCCGACTTCCAAATCCAAGGGTACCGCAATAGCGATCCATAAGACCTGTCCTTTCCAACTTGAAGATAGCAAAATTGACTCGCACGGCCGCTACATTTTCTTAAAGGGGACTATAGCCGGGAAGAAATACACGTTGGCCACTATATACGCCCCTAATTCTAACCAACTGTCTTTCATTGACGCGACCCTGGACCTCTTGGCGGACTTTAAAGAGGGCTTTGTAATCCTCGGAGGAGACTTTAATGTTAGCCCTGATCCTCTCTTAGACACATCTAGCTCCCGACCTTCCAACTCTTATGCCTTTCTCAAACACTTTCGCAAGACACTCCAGTCACACCTCCTGCTAGACAGCTGGAGGGTACTTCATCCCACAGATAAGGACTTTAGCTACTATTCTGCTGTGCATGATGTGTACACCCGCATTGACCACATTTATGTTGACCGCCCCACTCTGGAGCTCTTGCAGTTTGCGTCCATCGGAAACATAACGATCTCTGATCATGCACCGATTGGGATGACTCTCACATTACCGTCGAGCCCTCATAGGGCCTGGACGTGGAGATTGAATGACAATCTGTTGGACGATGCGGCGGTGATGACCAAGGTGAGGGAGGTTATCACTAACTATTTTAAGGAAAAACGACAGAAGATGTCAGTAAAGGGATAGTGTGGGAGAGTCACAAAAGCGGTGGTGCGGGGAGAACTGATATCCCTGGGCTCCAAACTTAAGTAAGAACGCCAGGCAGACTTTAAAAGAGTGCTAGATGCCCTTCAGGAAGCAGAAATACAACATAAACATAATGGGGACCCTGGGGCACTGAAGAGGCTGACTGAAATGAGGATACTGTTCCTGAGATTGTTGTACAGACAGGTACGAAAGCAGGCCAGATATTTATCCCATAAATACTATGAGCATGGCAACAAGTGTGGCCGCATGTTGGCGAGGGCCCTGCGTAAGAAACATGCTCAGACGTATGTCCAGAAGCTCCGTTCCCCATCGGGTGCGGTTGTGATTCAGTCCTCTAAAATTGCCTCAGGGTTCCAGGACTATTATTCCCGACTGTATAATTTGAACCCCGAGTGGCCTTTAACGGCCCCTACGCCCAGGGCAGTAGCCATTCAGGACTACCTGGCCTCGGCTGGCATTACACCTCTGACTGAACACCAACGCATCGATTTGGAGCTACCAGTTACCCCCGGTGAGGTTGAGTTGATAGTAAAGTCCCTGCCCAAAGGGAAAAGCCCGGGACCAAGGCTTACTATACGGCTTTCCTACCCCTATTGATATCACCTATGTGTAGCTACTTTAATTCCGTAGCTGAGGGATCCCCTATTCCCCCTGAGGCGTTACTGGCCCATATTACTGTGCTACCTAAAGAGGGTAAGGACCCAATGGTGCCCCAGAGCTACAGACCCATATCCCTCCTAAATGTTGATGTTAAAATTCTGGCGAAGGTCCTGGCGAATAGGCTAAAACACATCCTGCCCCAACTGATACATCCTGACCAAACTGGGTTTATTACTGGAAGGGAGGCTAGAGATAATTCCATTAGAGCCATACAACTTATTGACTGGGCCCCCTCTCATTCGGATAAACAGTCCTATGTAATTTTGTCAACTGATGCGGAGAAGGCCTTCGACAGGGTCGACTGGGCATACCTACAAGCAGTGCTAGAGGCCCAGGGGATGGGAGCACGGATGTTGACGTCAATTATGGCCCTATACTCCACTCCGTGTGCGCAGGTCAAGGTGAATGGGGTGCTTTCCTCTAGGTTCCCAATCGGGAATGGTACGAGACAGGGATGCCCTCTTTCCCCCCTCCTTTTCGCCCTGGTGCTGGAGCCCTTACTCCGTACGGTTAGGGCGAACTCGGACGTGAAGGGACTGAGGGTTGGAGATGTTGAGCACAAACTCTCAGCCTATGCTGATGATGTGCTCTTCTACCTCTCGGAACCCCTGACTTCATTGCCAAACCTGATGGGAGAGCTTCAGAGGTTCGGGTTGCTTTCCAACTTCAAAATTAATTTTTCAAAGTCAGTGATCCTCCCCGTTAAACTATCCTCCTCCCTGGCAGAGAGCTTGCAAGCGGCCTTTCCCTTCACCTGGGCCAAATTGTCCTTTAGATACTTGGGCATTCAATTAACGGACCGCTTTGACACCCTGTACTCAGCCAACTACCCTCCCCTTCTTGAAACGGTTAAAAGAGACTTGGCCCAATGGACTAAGACTGCATTCACCTGGTTTGGCCGTATAAACATTATAAAAATGAATATTTTGCCACGGATTCTCTTCTTCCTTCAGATGCTACCGATCCCCCTGCCCAGAGTTTTCTTTACCCGAATTTCTAGTATGCTATCTGGGTTTGTGTGGAATGCACGGAAACCCCGCATAGCTTTACGGATACTGAAGCGCTCAAAACAGGATGGTGGTCTGGGAGTCCCAGACATAGCAAGGTATTATAGAGCGGTCGCATTGCAGAGGATCCTCAACTGGCGTTTTCACACTCAGTCCAAGCTATGGGTCTCCCTGGAAAAATGCTTAGCTGGGAGGAACTTATCGTACGCACCGTGGCTGTCTGGGGCTCATAGAGGGCTGTCCGATACCACCTCCCCGTTGACGGTGCATGCCCTTTCGGTGTGGGACCGAACTAACGCGACCCTGCACTTGTCCCCCCCTGTGTCCCCGATGGCCCCGCTGGGTGGATTCCTTTGGTTCCCTCCAGGTGAACAAATAGCCTTTTTTGGCCCTTGGGTGGATGATGGCAACGCCAGCTGTGGGAAACTCATGAGCAATGGCAAATTTTTGAGTGTTGAGGCCTTACAAGCCAGACACACTGGCTCACCGATGAATTTTTGGCGTTATAGGCAACTTCACAATTTTTTTGAAATCCAGGGCCATTCTATAAGAGACGTCGCCTCCCTCACCCCCTTTGAACGCCTTTTTTCAGAGAATGACCCACTCCCCCATCTGGTTTCTGAACTGTACCGTCTATTGGGCTCTGCTGCTCTAGACCCTAGGCCTGCTCATGTGCGTGCCTGGGAGAGAGACTTAAACCTTCAATTTTCAGAAGCTCAGCTGGCTCACCTATACCGGCTCACTCACTCCAGTTCTGTGGAATCTAAAACTCAAGAAACCAATTATAAAATTTTGTCGCGCTGGTATAGGGTGCCAGCTGATTTGGCACGTATCTATCACTCGGTATCTGACCGATGTTGGCGGGAATGCGGGCATAAAGGCACGCTTTTGCACATATGGTGGGACTGCCCCCGGATTAGACCATTTTGGGAAGATATTCAACTCCAGATAAGGGAGATCTTAGATTTAGACATTCCCCTCGACCCGACCCATTATCTCCTCCATTTTCCTCAAATCCCAATAAGTAGATACAAGAAGAGTGTGTTACCCCACCTTCTTAATGCAGCTAGGTGTTTGCTTCCCATCTACTGGAAACAACCTAGAATTCCGACAAGGGAGGAATGGGTGGCCAAGGTTAATGACATAAGAGAGGCCGAACACTGGATCGCGACTTGGAAGGATACATTAGACCGCTTTGAGGCTGTATGGGCACCTTGGGTGGCTCATGTAACTGACCCTGGGGGGGTTTCCTCTAGCATAGACCTAGCGCTCTTGGAGTTGGCTGAACCAGCCCTCAGATCCCGGGTGGCGGGAGACACTCGGACGACTTGAGGATAGAGGAGGCTCAGCCTTGGATGTGGCCCGCTCGGTGCAGACTTGGAAAATTCTACCTACATCACAGGTATGCTCCAACCCCTCCCTATCTCCTCCCGTTCCCCTTTTTTTACCTCTATTTTTCCACCTATCTTTTCCTCTCCTATCTTTCTCTTTTGGCCTTTCTTATCTACCAGTCTAGTGGCTATGTGGTATAAGTATTGGTTTATATGGTAGCTTTCCTTGGGCCTGTTGCTGCAATATGCTGCTGTCGTGGGAGGAGCCCACATGGGTTAGTGGGCACCTTTTTCCTCCCCTGGCAACGAGCATTTGTCCCGAAGGGCCGCCTGCTGGGCGGGGCGACAGGGGAGGTTTGACGGAGGCCGATTTGGCCCCCCTCTGCTGTCGCCGTTGCTGGTGGGCTGCCTCGTGCCCTTTAGTGGGACTGGACTATCACGTGTTATATTGTAATAGGTCTGGGAGAATATTGAAGCGATTACCATATACTACTGTTAATGTGCATCTGGTACTATCATTTTCTATGTACTGTCTTTGTTTTCTGTCAAAGAAAATACAGATTATACAAAAAAGAGAGGTATGGACTCCAGAGAGAGATCATTTTGCCCCTGTACAAATCATTAGTAAGACCAGGGCTGGATTAACGTACGGGCTATTGGAGCTGCAGCTCCAGGCCCCTACCTTAATATAGGCCCAGACACCCAAAAAGAACACACTGCTCGTGAAAAGCAATGGGCCAAAGGGCCCTGAATTCCGCATGCACCGTCTGGGCAGGGTGGTGGGATTGATAATGGGCACCGCATGAACAGTCCTAATGGAAGCCTGGGGCACGACAATGCAGAAATCTGGGGCTTCCATAGTGCTAGGCCTGCGTGGCTGCACTCTTTCAGCTCAGAGTGCACACCAATGCATGGCCCTTATGGCAACCTGGCAAATGCCAGGCTTCCCTAGTTGACATGCGCCCTTTAGAGTTTGGGTGCATGCCAACACACGCTCTTGGAAACACAGAAGGGTGCCCAGTAAAAAGGCCACCAAAATCCTCAGCACCAAGCACATGATGCTCTTAATCCGGCCCTGAGTAAGACCTCATCTGGAATATGCAGTTCAGTTTTGGGCACCAGTTCTCAATAAGGATATCGGGGAACTGGAGAAAGTGCAGAGAAGGCAAACTGATAAGAGGCATGAAGGAGCTCAACTATGAGTAAAGATTAGAGGAACTGAATCTATTCCTTCTTGAGAAGAGGAGATTAAGGGGGGATATGATAAACATGTACAAATACATAAGTGGTCCATATAGTGAACTTGGTGTTGAGTTATTCACTTTAACCACTTCAGCCCCAGACCATTTTGCTGGTCAAAGACCAGAGCATTTTTTGCGATTCGGCACTGCGTCGCTTTAACGGACAATTGAGCGGTCGTGCGATGTGGCTCCCAAACAAAATTTACGTCCTTTTTTCCCACAAATAGAGCTTTCTTTTGGTGGTATTTGATCACCTCAGCGGTTGTTATTTTTTGCGCTATAAACAAAAATATAGCGACAATTTTGAAAAAATTCAATATTTTTTACTTTTTGCTATAATAAATATCCCCCAAAAATCTATAAAAAAACTACATTTTTTTTCCACAGTTTAGGCCGATACATATTCTTCTACATATTTTTGGTAAAAAAAAATCACAATAAGCGTATATTGATTGGTTTGCTCAAAAGTTATAGTGTCTACAAAATAGGGGATAGTTTTATGTCATTTTTATTATTATTATTATTTTTACTAGTATTGGCGGCGATCAGCGATTTTTATTGTGACTGCGACACATGGGACACTTTTGACACATTTTTGGGACCATTGTCATTTTTACAGCGATCAGTGCTATAGAAATGCACTGATTACTGTGAAAATGACACTGGCGGTGAAGGGCTTAACCACTAGGTGGCGCTGAAGGGGTTAAGTGTGTCCTAGGGAGTGATTCTTACTGTTAGGGGGCGTGGCTATGAGTGACACGTCACTGATCGCTGTTCCCGATGAGGGAACAGACGATCAATGACAGTGTCACTAGGCAGAACGGGGAGACGCTTGTTTACACTTGCCTCTCCCCGTTCTGCAGCTCTGTGACCCGATCGCGGGACTCCGGTGGACATCGAGTCCGCGGGTCCTGCGGGCACGGTCACGGAGCTCGCGGCAGGAGTGTGCGGGCGCCCGCATGGCGGGAATTTCAAAGTGACGTATATCAGGGTTGCCAACTTTCAGTAAATTTACAAACAGTTTGTAAAATCCATAATTGTTGCATTTGTCCATGAATGTCAGTTACGGACATGCAACCTACATGTCCGTAATGGACATTCAAGGACAGATGCAAAAAGTACAGATTTTACAAACTGTTCATAAATTTCCTGAAAGTTGGGAACCCTGACGTATATATACGTTACTTTGCCCAGCCGTGCCATTCTGCCGACGTATATGTACAGGAGCCGGTTGGGAACCGGTTAAGGTCATCACAGAGGACAAGGGGGCACTCTTTACGTCTAGAGGAAAAAAGATTTCATCTCCAAATACAGAAAGGTTTCTTGACAGTAAGAGCTGTGAAAATGTGCAACAGACTTCCTCCAGAGGTGGTTCTGTCAAGCTCAGTAGATTGCTTTAAAAAAGGCCTGGATTTTTTCCTAAATGTACAGAATATACTTGCGTATAAGCCGAGGTACCTAATATTACCCCAATAAACTGGGAAAACGTATTGACTCGAGTATAAGCCTAGGGGGGGAAATGCAGCAGCTACTGTAAGCAGAAAAGAGGGTCAACAATGCCCATTTGCACGCCTCACTGTGACCAAGCTCACTGTGCCCATTGCCAGCTTACTGTGCCCAACCTCACTGTGCCCATTGCAACCTCACTGTGCCCATTGCCACCTCACTGTGCCCAACCTTACTGTGCCCATTGCCAGCTTACTGTGCCCATTGCCACCTCACTGTGCCCATTGCCAGCTTACTGTGCCCAACCTTACTGTGCCCATCGCCAGCTTACTGTGCCCATCGCCACCTCACTGTGCCCATTGCCACCTCACTGTGCCCAACCTTACTGTGCCCATTGCCACCTCACTGTGCCCAACCTTACTGTGCCCATTGCCAGCTTACTGTGCCCAACCTCACTGTGTCCATTGCAGCCTCCCTGAGCCCGAGTCAGTGTACCGGAAAATCTTCTTAGACTGCGAACGCCGTCCATTGTTTAAATATCGCGCCTTTCTCCTGGTCCCTTCCGTGATAGGCATTTCCAGCAAACACTGTGTTGAGTGTTCCGCCTATCACTGAGGTCCTCTCATTCTCAGACTCCGTTTCCCAGCAGGCACTGTGTTCAGTGTTCTGCCAATCACGGACGTTTTTTCATCCTCGAACAAGAGAACGTCCATGATAGGCGGAACACTGAACACAGTGTCTGCTGGGAAACGGAGTCCGAGAATGAGAGGACCTCCGTGATAGGTGAAACACGCAACACAGTGTTTGCTGGAAAAGTTTATCATGGAACGGGACCAGGAGGAAGCCGCGATAATTAAACAATGGACTCCGCCCACAGTCTAAGAAGATTTTCAGGTACACGGACTTGAGTATATGCAGAGGGGTGCATTTTCAGCCCTAAAAAAGGGCTGAAAAACTCGGCTTATACTCGAGTATATACGGTACATAATATAACTGGGTACTGACATTTATAGGTAAAGTTGATCCAGGGAAAATCCGATTGCCTCTCGGGGGATCAGGAAGACATTTTTTTCTCCTGCTTTTGTAAATTGGAGCATGCTAATGTAGTATGTGGATGTGCCATTGGATAACTTACTTGATATGCCTCAATGTGCACACCCACAGTCTTTCTTATTCCAATCGGATCTAATATCTGTATAATGTTGATCTATATATGTTAGTTTTTTTCCCCCTTAAATATTTAGGATATAATATGCATGTATATTCTATCAAGGTTTTTTTATAACTCCTAGAACCCTTGTATTAACTCTTTGTGCTACGCTAAATGGCCCTGATGAAGCGGAAATCCGCGAAACGCGTAGGCCTTCACTTCTCTCTGTGAATGGGAATCGCACATCCCGTTACCCATTATTTGAACTGTAATGTGATTTTATATTTTCTTATATACACTTTTGTAAGAATATAAGGTTTTTTTACATTGCTGCCTTTGGCAGGATAATAAAAATTGTTTATTTTTCTATATATCGTGATACGTCTATATTTATTCACTCCACTGAGGCACACACAAAGTCCCACCCTTGATCAACCATTTTTTTGACATACAGTCACATTGGAGCATGGTTTGCTGGGGTTTTTCACCTTCCTCTGGATTAACTGTGGGTTAAGGATTGAGCATATGGGATTGTATTTTTTATTTATTTTTGGTTGAACTAGATGGACTTTTTTCAACCTGACTAACTATGAAACTACGTAACTTACCTTCACTCCGCTCTGGTATAGTCATGTGATCCCCAGCTTCGGCTCTCCTGTGTCAGTAAGCGGCTGCTGCAGGGGAGAGGAGGTAGTGCCAACAATGGCTGGGAGCCTGTGGGTGACGTCGCAGCTCCTGGAACTGCCAGCTATTGTTGAGCATTCCCCCACACTGAGCTGTAGGATCATGTGACAGGAGCGGAGAAAAAATGGGTAAGGTCACAGATCTTTTTTTTATACAGGTCAGGCAAGATAGGTAGAAGGAGGGAATAATTTTAAGAATAATTATCACTAGTAAGAGCAGCAGGGGGAGGGAAAAAAGGCAGGTGTGAAGTTCTGTTTTAAATACTTCAACACTGGGCACTTTTACCCCCTTCCTGCCCAGGCCAATTTTCAGCTTTCAGAGCTGTCACATTTTGAATGACAATTGCGCGGTCATGCAATGTGGTACCCAAATAAGATTTGTTTTCACACAAAGTTTTTTTTTGGTTGGATCCTAGCACCAGAGTCCAGCACCATGTCAAAGAGCTACTTTAATCTCTGTATAATCTGATCAATCAGAACCATGAACTTAGATGATAACTGTTATTTGACCAAATCTTGTCATAGCAATTTTGTCTAGTCCACTCCATAGTGACCTGGTCTCCCTGTCTAAACTGGAAACGGGTGGGTCCACCACAGGTGAGGTAGCCTATTTCTTAGCAAGGATTTCTGCAAACGGGTAGGAAACCAAGAAGTGTTTTTTTTTTTTACTGTTGCCACAATGCACAAGGGTCCTAAGGAATATTGTGTTGCGCCAAAACCCGACAAACTGGTACACATTCTTATCATCAAGTAACCTAGGAAATCATTAAAAATTCTGACAGTTATGACATCACTCACAGTGACTTATTTAGTCCCAGGTGGTTTTGCTGGAATAAAAAATATGACATTTACCTAAAATGTCTTTATAAAACAAGTAATTAAATGTGGTCCTGCTTCCCACGGTCCCTGGATAATTTGGGGTATTGCATGTAGAGTAAATGAGATTGCTTCTTTTCACACATTTAACCAGATTGTGTCATACATTGATGGTAGGGTGAGACCACTGACTCACGGCAGTTACTTTCTAACTTTAGAGCTTATGACCTAAATGATATCTCATCCATAAAAACATACTTTGCTGCTGTATTACGTTGAGGGTCTGTTGCACTGGTAATTATGACTCTCTCGCTGAGTTGTGGAGAAACCCCTCTGACTATGTCATAGCAGTTAAAGGGGTAATTCACCCAAAAATGATTCATTAATTAATTGGGTACCCACTCCCTTTGGAATACAAAAGACTGGACAAGGTGGTAAAATAGCACTTAGGAATTTCTATGTCTAGTTTGGCAGAGTAGTCAGTTGTTTGTCTGTTTAATTATCTTCTACAAACTTGTTGTTATTTCTTTAAATAAACTCTAAGAACAGAAAAGAATTCTAAAGAAAAACCTAAATGATGCAAACGCCCGACTCGCCTTACCAAGATTGAGTAACACTGATCCATTAAGTCCGTAGTCGTTATGTTAAACGTTTTAAAAAAACTAAAAAAAAACTGCTAAGCTGGAGTCACTCGTGGAGGAGTTCTAGCAGCAAGATCTATCTTCCATAGTTCCCATGGTTTTTGGGGTGGTCTCCTTCTGCAATGAACTAAATTAAATACTCAGGTAACTGACACCAATGATCTTTTTATATGTCTGTAGGGGGAAAGGGGTATTCTTCCAAATGACTATCAGTGAAATAGTACAATACACAACCAAGAAATTACCTGTAAACAGCAGTGCTCCATCCACTCCAGAGTTCTACATGCAGACTTTTTATGCAGCTATCCTGATTGGCGTATCCTAAAAAATAGCTTTAAAGGCCATGCTCATACCCCACTTGACTAAGGATTGTGGGTTCTGCTGATAATGTGACCTTCAGGCATTGAACTCAGCTTGTGGTGCTTTCCAGACCTTTGTGAACTGTGGTAGTTGGCTACAGAGCACTTTCCAGGCCCAGATCCATGGCACAGCCCATGTCTCTAAGGACAAACTTAGGGAAGTATCGGGAGCTAGCTCTTTATTTTCACCTGCTTTCTATTCTACTCTCTATGGAAAGGGATAATACGAAATTTGGTGCTGCATCACTAGCTGCCGTGTTGCGCATACAAACGCCACATTCTGTTCCTGCCTTTTCAGCGATGAGGTAGTATTTTCCCATAATTGCTTCTCTTTAAAGGAGAAACATAGTTTTATCTTGGTTGGTCCTTGCTGCCACTTGCAGTGACTGGTCATCTCTAGCCATTAATACCTAAGGTTTTTACCTGGTATTCTCAATTAAGTTGCCTCTGTCAAACAGTCCAACCTGTCACATCCCAAGCCCAACGGGGACAGTCCCACTGCATCACATCTCGCCAGCTCACAATCCAATAACAGTTCTGGGGCGATCTGCAGTACACCTCCTCAAGGACCCCTCTTCTGCCTTATCCAGGGAGTCATTCTAGACTTGATGGGGCAAATTGCAACTTTGATTGCTGGCTTAGAATGCAAAAGCTAAAGGCATACTTCTTGCTATGCTCCCAGGGCATTCCTATTGTGGTATACTCTCTTATTGAGGGATTATGAATGACAGTTCTGGGCTTGAAAGTACCCATCTTCGAGGCAATTCACTTAGTTCCACTTCAGACCTATAACACAATATTCTGTTATTGTAGACAACTTGGTTTAGTCTCTAGGCCAGGGGTAGGCAACCTACAGTGAATGTCTGGCCCGTCAGTGCACATGATGAATAATGAGCACCCGGCCCGCGGACATTTTAACCCCTTAATGCCGACTGTACGCAAATATGCGGCCTCTGCTTGAAGGGGTTGTACAGCTGCAGGCATCACCCCAGTACCGTTTTTTGGAGCTGAAGGCCGGTTGTCAGGGACGTGCTGGGCTTGAACCTGGGACCTCTTCTGTGTCTGGCATTGACTCTTCCAGCAGAGCTATCTGAGATGCTGGACAGTTCCCTGCCTGATCTGCTGGATAACCTATCTGATCCATTAGACTACTCTGCTTGGTGTCTGATTACTGTTGAACTCTGAACCCCTTGCTCCTCCCATGTACTTCCTATAAAAGACATTCCAGAGATGTTGCCCCTTGCGGTTTGATCTGCTTCTGTTCCCTGAGTTCCTGATTCTGTGCTTGTATCCTGTTCCTGTGTTTGACCCGGCTTCCTGACCACGCTTCTGTCTCCAGTCCTGACCTCGGCTCGTTTGACCCTGCTCAGTTATCTGCCAGTCTGCCTGTTGCCAAGATTCGGCCTGGACTTTGACTACTCTCTGCCTGCCACTTGTGATGTTTACCTTGATGTGTATGACCCGGCTTGTCTGACTCTGCAAACCTTCACCAGCTTACCTGCATCCTCTGCTCTGCAAGCTGCACACGCTGACCTGCATCCTTTGCAATGCAAACCTGCACCTGCTGACCTGCATCCCTGCTCTGCAAACCTGCACCTGCACCTGCTGACCTGCATCCCTGCTCTGCAAACCTGCACCTGCTGACCTGCATCCCTGCTCTGCAAACCTGCACCTGCTGACCTGCATCCCTGCTCTGCAAACCTGCACCTGCTGACCTGCATCCCTGCTCTGCAAACCTGCACCTGCTGACCTGCATCCCTGCCCTGCAAACCGGCACCTGCTGACCTGCATCCTCTGCTCTGCAAGCTGCACCTTCTGACCTGCATCCGCTGCTTCCGGAACCAGCCGTTCCAGTCTCCACTCGGCTCCACCACTCCAAGCAGTGAGGATCAGACAGGCACCCTTACCTCACAGTGCTCTTACCACCACTGTCCCCACTCCAGTGGTCTCCGAGCCGGGGTTGTACGGGAGGTCCCTCTCCGCACGTCAGGCTCACACCCAAGGTACGTTACAGTATCAAACCGCCATGCCTGAGCCTGCAGGAGATACCTTGCCTATGGACAATGTCTATCGACACCTTACAGCTCTCACTCAGATCGTGAAGTCTCTGCAGGGCAGCCATGTCCGAATGGATAAGCAGACACAAACTCAAGCCACCTCTGCAGATTCACCTCCAACCCCAACTTCCTCTATTGGAATGTTACCATCTCCTGAGCCCAGGGTCCCTGTTCCTGAGAAGTTTTTCGGGGATCGGAGTAAATTCCGTGCGTTTCGCAACGCATGTGAACTTTACTTTTCGTTGCTACCTCTGACTTTTTCATCTGAAGCCACCAAGGTGGGCTTCGTTATCGCTTTGCTGCAGGGGGAACCTCAAGCTTGGGCCCATCACTTACTTGAAGTCCGCCATGTAGTTCTAGACTCTCTGCCCTCTTTTCTTGATGCCATGGCCCGACTTTATGACGATCCACAGCGGACTTCTACTGCCGAGGCTGCTCTCCATGCGCTCCAGCAAGGCCGCCGAGCGGTCGAGGACTATGTGACTGATTTCAGACGCTGGAGCGCGGATACCCAGTGGAATGAGGCGGCTCTGCGGCATCAGTTCCGTCTTGGTCTCTCTGAAAGCCTGAAGGATGAGTTAGCACGGGTCGGTGTTCCTGATGTTCTAGAGACTTTAATTAATTTGTCTATCCAGATAGACCGACGACTCCGGGAGCGCAGAGCAGAAAGGTCTACCCAACAGCTCCGCCCAGCTTGGATGCTACCCCGGATACGAGCCCCTGTGTACCCTGCCAGTGCCAGTACGGTTCCAACTGAACCCTCTTCCCTCAACCAGACCATCAAGCCAGGGCAGCTTGGACTAATGAAACATTCCCTATCGGCCAAGGAACGACTTCGTCGGCTGCAGAATTATCTATGCCTGTATTGCGGTGAACCCGGTCATTATGTCTCTTCTTGTCCTGCTAAGCTGCGCAAGGTCCTGGCTACCTCTTCTCCCAACTACTCACCTCCATCTACCAATGCTACTCACCTGGCTCTTCCTATCTCTTTCCAACTACCAGGGAGGACAATACCAGTAACTGCAATAATCGACTCAGGGGCATGTAGTTGTTTTGTCGATCTAGACTTTGCAGCAAAACAACACATCCCACTCCAACCTAAGACTCAGGGACTTTCCATTTTCCTGGCAGATGGGTCTCGCATCAAGTCCGGAGTAGTGACCCAGGAGACCCCTCCTTTGCCTCACCTCCATGGACCATAAGGAACTATTGACTTTGGATGCTATTGCATCTCCCATGTTTCCAGTTATCCTGGGTCTACCCTGGCTTCAGGCACACAATCCACAGATTGATTGGGGAACCGGAAGTATTAAGTTCCAGTCACCATACTGTCAACGCCACTGCATGCTTCCACGTCCCAGCACCTTGGGGCCTCTGTTATGCCTGGATTCAGATCCAGAGATACGAGCTTCTGTACCCAAACAATATCATGAGTTCCTGGACGTCTTCAGCAAACGAGGGGCCGAAGTCCTCCCGCCTCATCGTCCTTACGATTGTCCAATCGAGCTTCTTCCCGGTGCTGAGATTCCTTTCGGACGGATCTTCCCCCTATCTGAACGGGAGCTTGAGGTACTGAAAGAATACGTTGATGAGAACCTTAAGAGGGGTTTCATCCGTCCTTCCACTTCTCCAGCAGGGGCAGGAATCTTCTTTGTGGAGAAAAAAGACCATTCTCTTCGGCCCTGTGTAGATTACCGGGAATTAAATAAAATCACGGTCAAGAACCGGTACCCTCTGCCTCTGGTACCTGAACTTTTTCAAAGACTCAGGACTTCCTCTGTGTTTACCAAACTAGACCTGCGGGGGGCGTACAACCTGGTACGCATCCGAGCAGGGGATGAATGGAATACTGCCTTTCGTACCAGGTTCGGCCATTACGAATACCTAGTAATGCCCTTCGGCCTATGTAACGCCCCTGCCACCTTTCAGCATCTAGTCAATGATGTTTTCAGAGACTGTCTGGACATTTATGTAGTTGTCTATCTTGATGATATTTTGATTTTTTCCTCCTCTCTTGAGCAGCACCGGAAACACGTCAAGAGTGTACTCTGTCGTCTCCGCCAGCATGGACTGTACGCAAAACCAGAAAAGTGTGAATTCGAGCGACAGAGTATCCAGTTCCTTGGCCTAGTGATCTCTACAGAGGGATTCAAGATGGACCCACAGAAGGTTTCAGCCATTCTGGATTGGCCTGCACCTTCAGATAAAAAGGGGGTGCAGCGCTTCGTTGGCTTTGCCAATTTTTATCGGAGGTTTATCAAGGGATTCTCTGCTATTATTTCCCCGATTACGCAGCTAACGAAGCAAAATTCTCGATTCCAGTGGACATCTGAAGCACAGGCTGCTTTCACAAACCTAAAAATACTTTTTACGTCTGCTCCTATTCTAAGTCATCCCGATCCTGCCCTACCGTATCTACTTGAGGTAGATGCCTCAGAGACAGCGGTTGGAGCTGTTATCTCCCAGCGCCAAGGTCTCAAGGACTTGATACACCTGGTAGCCTTCTTCTCCCGTAAGCTTACCCCATCCGAGAGGAATTATGATGTTGGAGACCGGGAGCTCCTGGCCATTAAATCTGCCCTTGAGGAGTGGAGGTACTTGTTGGAGGGAGCAGCGCATCCTATACTCATTTACACAGACCACAAGAACCTAGAGTATCTGAGAGCTGCCAAACGTCTGAGACCACGCCAGGCACGTTGGGCACTATTTTTCTCTAGGTTCTCGTTCCACATAACTTACCGGCCAGGCTCCAAGAACACCAAACCAGACGCTCTTTCCCGCATGTTTGATGATCCAAAAGAGGTGTCAGCTCCAGATACCATTCTATCGGAAGGCAACTTCTTACTTTTACAAACTAGCCTGATGTCTGTCTTGAAGCAAGCTTCTACAGGTGTGTCTTGTCCCTCTGGAATCACTCTGGTACCCAAGGACGGGTTACTTTGGAAGAATGACAAAATCTTTGTGCCAGAAGAAGTTCGAGTCACAGTGTTAAACTTGTGTCATGATCATCCCCTGGCAGGCCATTTCGGAATGCATAAAACCCTTGAACTGATTCAACGCACGTTTTGGTGGCCGGATCTTGAAAAAGACTGCAGGGAATATGTAGGTTCATGTGCCACCTGTATCCGTAGCAAGACCACTAGAAGCAAGGCCTGGGGTCTGCTCAGACCCTTACCAGTCCCTGACCGTCCCTGGAAAATGATTGCCATGGACTTCATAGTGGAACTCCCCCCGTCTGAAGGTTGCACAGCCATCTTTGTAGTGGTTGACCATCTATCCAAGATGGCCCACTTCGTGCCTCTCAAAGGCACGCCCTCTGCCATGGAAACTGCCCAGGTCTTCATTAGGGAAGTAGTAAGGCTACATGGGGTCCCTGCGGACATCGTTTCGGATAGAGGGGTGCAGTTCACCTCTCGCTTTTGGAAGGCTTTGTGCAAGGTCCTGAAGATTGAGTTGTCCATGTCCTCGGCCTATCACCCCCAAACTAACGGGCAAACCGAAAGAACGAATCAGACGCTCGAACAGTACCTCAGATGCTTCACCACCTTCGTTCTAGATGACTGGGTAGCTTTACTACCCTTGGCAGAGTTTGCCTTTAACAACCCCAGTCATTCGGCTACAGGTCAATCGCCATTTTTTGCCAACTACGGGTTTCACCCGACCTTCTTACCTGATCTCATCCCTGATTCAACAGTCCCAGCGGTCCAGAGTATTGTTGATTTCCTGACCCGTAACAGCAGGATATTGCAGGAAGCCATGACTAAGGCACAAGCAGCCAATAAAAGGATCTTTGACAGGAAAAGGAGAGGGGAATTATGCCTGCAACAGGGTGACCAAGTATGGTTATCGACCACCAACCTTAAGATGGCTTGCCCCGCAAGGAAACTGGCACCCAAGTTCATCGGTCCTTTCCCAGTAAAACGGAAATTAAACGAGGTCTCCTTTGAACTTGCCTTACCGGAGTCGTTGAAGATTCACCCAGTCTTTCACGTTTCCTTGCTGAAACCCGCAGTGCCCGACCCGTTCCCAGACAGGGGATCGGGACCACCCAAGCCTGTAATCATTGACGGTGATGAGGAGTTCGAGGTGGAGGCCGTCTTGGACTGCCGAAGAAGAGGGAACCAGCTTCAATTCCTGATCAAGTGGAAGGGGTACGGTCTGGAGGAGAACTCCTGGGAACCCCAACAGAACATCCACGCCCGAGAGTTAATCCAGGCCTTTTTTCGCAGTCACCCCCAGAAAAGAGCTCTATTGGGCACCCGGAGGTTGCCCTTAAGGGGGGGGCACTGTCAGGGACGTGCTGGGCTTGAACCTGGGACCTCTTCTGTGTCTGCCATTGACTCTTCCAGCGGAGCTATCTGAGATGCTGGACAGTTCCCTGCCTGATCTGCTGGATAACCTATCTGATCCATTAGACTACTCTGCTTGGTGTCTGATTACTGTTGAACTCTGAACCCCTTGCTCCTCCCATGTACTTCCTATAAAAGACATTCCAGAGATGTTGCCCCTTGCGGTTTGATCTGCTTCTGTTCCCTGAGTTCCTGATTCTGTGCTTGTATCCTGTTCCTGTGTTTGACCCGGCTTCCTGACCATACTTCTGTCTCCAGTCCTGACCTCGGCTCGTTTGACCCTGCTCAGTTATCTGCCAGTCTGCCTGTTGCCAAGATTCGGCCTGGACTTTGACTACTCTCTGCCTGCCACTTGTGATGTTTACCTTGATGTGTATGACCCGGCTTGTCTGACACTGCAAACCTGCACCAGCTTACCTGCATCCTCTGCTCTGCAAGCTGCACACGCTGACCTGCATCCTTTGCAATGCAAACATGCACCTGCTGACCTGCATCCCTGCTCTGCAAACCTGCACCTGCTGACCTGCATCCCTGCTCTGCAAACCTGCACCTGCTGACCTGCATCCCTGCTCTGCAAACCTGCACCTGCTGACCTGCATCCCTGCTCTGCAAACCTGCACCTGCTGACCTGCATCCCTGCCCTGCAAACCGGCACCTGCTGACCTGCATCCTCTGCTCTGCAAGCTGCACCTGCTGACCTGCATCCGCTGCTTCCGGAACCAGCCGTTCCAGTCTCCACTCGGCTCCACCACTCCAAGCAGTGAGGATCAGACAGGCACCCTTACCTCACCGTGCTCTTACCACCACTGTCCCCACTCCAGTGGTCTCCGAGCCTGGGTTGTACGGGAGGTCCCTCTCCGCACGTCAGGCTCACACCCAAGGTACGTTACACCGGTTTTCTTGGGATAACAACCGATGTGGCTAAGAAGCCCCTCGACTGTTATCTCAAGCAGGGGGAGGGGACATCCCCCCTCCCACCGCCTTTCCATGGCTCACCCAGGCACTCCCATCCCACCAGGAGGCCCGATCGACCAGCCAGAATGTCCACCGGCTGGTCAGAGACCCGAACAAAGATGGGATCCCTCTATAAAGAGTACCTGTCACTGCCTATTACTGTCACAAGGTATGTTTACATTCCTTGTGACAGCAATAAAAGTGATCAGATTTTTTTTTAATGGGACAGTGTAAGAAAGAAAAAAAAATGTAAAGCGCCCCCCTCTGTGCTTACACAACTGGAGGGTGGGCTGTGTGATGTGCAGGGGGGCTGTGTGATATGCAGGGGGGCTGTGTAATGTAAAAGGGTTCAGAGGTATGGGGGTTGTGTAATGTAAAGTGGGCCAGAGGTGTGGGGGCTGTGTATTGTAAAGAGGGCCAGAGGTGTGGGGGCTGTGAATTGTTATCTTCATTTATTAGTAGGTGAATGCAGCCCTCCATGCATTTACATACATTGAATCCGGCCCTTAAGTGGAAAAAGGTTGCTGACCCCTGCTCTAGGCAAACCTACTCGCTTGACACTGAAGACCAGGTTATCTCTAGCCTGATGGCTTAGGTATCAAGCTCTGAAGTTGGAAAAATCCTTCCTCTCACTCTGTTGGAAAATCCTAACAACAGAGCCCAGTGTGAAAGACATCGACTCCAGATCAACATTCTGGAGCTCCGAGCAAGTTAATTGTCCCTGCAATGTTGGACACCCTGAGTGGAGGGTCATCCAATCAGGATCCAGTCGGAAAATTGTGTGGCATATCTCAATTGTCAGGGAAGAACCAAAGGTCTTGCTGCAGCAGGAGAGGTAGAACGGAGTCTAGTCAGACAGAACTCCGTGATCCAGCCTTCTCTGCTATTCACATTACAGGAGTGAACAAGCCAGCAGTGTTTTGACCAGGGGAGTGGCCCCCTATACCCCGGAGTATTTCAGTGCCTGTGTCAAAAGTGGAAGATGCCACATGTGAACCTCCTGGCCTCCAGGTTTAGCAACAAACTTGACTAGTTTGTCTCCAGATGTAGAGATTCTCTTGCAAATGCATTAGATGCAGCCTGATCTAAAGGTTTCCTGCTCTGAAACTCCTTCTTGTCTTCTCTACAGGACTGAGATGAAGGGCACTGCAGTGTTCCTCACAACTCCAAACTAGCTTAGGCAGATGTGTTACTATGACTTAATCAAACTTCTGCCAGACATCTTGAAGATTCTTTGGATCAATCAAATCTCTCATCCCAAAGACAGGTTTACCACTCTGCTTCACTATTGCTGACCTAACAGCAAGACTGTTGAAGCCCAGGTCTTGAGAGAGCGGAATCTTTCTAATTAAATAATTCCCATGTGGTTAAAAGCTAGGAAATTTACCTCCCACAAGGTGTACCATTGCAAATGGAAGACGTATTTAATCTGGTATGTGGAAAGAATATTTCATCAAAGGAAATACTCAATGGGAAGAATCTTTACCTATCTGCAGTCAGACCTGGATCAACACTTATCCCAGAGTACCATCAAGGGGCAAATCTCATCCCAATTTTATTCTAAAAGGCTTCTGGCCTCCCATTCCTTGATTAAGACTTTAGTACTAGGTGTCCCTCATGTGGATCTTGAATATGGTTCTTTCAGCATTTCAAAGGCCGCTCTTTGTAAGTGAGGGTGAAGGGGGGAATATCCCTTTTGAGTTCAATGTTGCATTCTTGTCATCAACTCTGCAAGGCATGTCCTGTGAAGATCCCCATCTGATATACACAAGGGTAAGGTGGCATTGAGGCTTAGAGCCTCCTTTCTTGCTAAGGTGGTTACAACCTTCCATCTCAACCAGGCTTTTCTGTCCCTCTATTCGCTTCCTGTATTTCAAAAGAAAGCTGAACTTCACTGTCTGGATGTTTTTCATGCTGTGCATGGCTCAAACATATCGTCATACAAGATTATGGTCAAGTATCAGGTTCCACCTTTCCCTGTTTAATGGATCTGTTAGATCAGTGAGCACATCTTGGGCATTTTTAGCATCAGGCAAAACGTTTCCCAGATTTGCAAGGCTGCCATCTGGTCTTCTGTTCAGATGTTCTCTAATTTTTACCAGGTGGCTCTTTAGGCTTCATCTGATGCCAGCTTCAGCCCTAAGATCTTTCAGGCAGCTCTATCCACACACGGCCACGAAAATTAGGCATGTAGGGAATAGGAGGGGCTATACCTGACTGGTCACTGTTTTTTTTTTTTTTTGGCAGTGTTTCAGTAGGTGCTGGTATAACTCAATTATCTTTGAATAACTGTATCCTGTGTCCCTTAAAGTGGACCTTTAGACAGACATTTAAGTCTTGCTAGATCACTTCAGACTGACCCTTTTTATAGGTATAAATATGGAAAACATAAAAATTAAGTGTCTATACGGTTTAAAATCCAGTAATACACATAGGTTGATTTACTAAAGGCAAATATACTGTGCACTACAAGTGCAGTTGCTCTAGATCTGAGGGAAAGCTCTGCTGATTTCTTTCATCCAATCATGTACAAGGAATAATTGCTGTGTTTTTTTTTTATTGTCCTTGCATATTCCCCTTTAGATTTAAAGCAACTGCACTTACAGTGCACAGACTATTTGCCTTTAGTAAATCAACCCCTGTCTCATCCTGCTCTGCATATGCTCAGTTGTTCTCTATTTTTTGTCACGGTGTCAAATTTGTAGAGGCCGATCTGCTGACAGCCTAAAGATTTACTGCTATTCAGGGGCTCTGGGCTTCAGCAAAACGGCAGCCCCTGGCAAGAAGAAACAGGAGCAATGCTGGAGTCAATTTACAGAACACACTTATTATGGTAGCATAAATGTTAATGTGGAATGTATGTTTCTTGCTTAAGAACATTCTTTTTTTTCACATTGTTAGGAGTAAAGTTCCACTTTAAAGAGGGTAAGCATCTATATCAGTCTTCCAGATGGTGTATGAATAACAAATGGAAGACCTGTATCTAATCTGACTTTATAACATAATCTCAGTAACCTTTTTATGTAAATATCAAACACTTCTCAATTATAGTGCCCTCTAACAGGTAAAAATATGTAAGAATTAAACATTTTTATAGAAAGTCATAGCTGAACAGGGATAAACAAAGGAAAATAAATTCAGCAACCATAATGCAAAAATAGGATTTTTGTACTCACCGTAAAATCCTTTTCTCTGTCGTCCATGGACGGACAAAGCTCCATAAATCTTGACTGTTGGGTATGTTTCGTCTATTAGGAGAGGACTAGGCAGAAACATGTTAAATATGCATACATGTTATTTTAAACAGAGTTGAAACAACCCCGTCCAGGGAGCGGTCCCTCTGAACATAACCCTCCACCCTGCAGCCAGGAGTCTCAGTTCGTAACAAGCAGTACAAACTAAAAAACAAAGGAGGGGTGGGAGCGGTGTCCGTACATGGACGACAGAGAAAAGGATTTTACGGTGAGTACAAAAATCCTATTTTCTCTTTTCGTCCATGGACGGACACAGCTCCATAAATCTTGACTGTTGGGACGTCCCAAAGTAGTATCAAAAAACGAGGGGTGGGCACAGCAATCAAAGAAAAACCGGTTTCACCCCAAACAAGCAGAGCTCCTCAACGGAGGAGTTGTAACTTCAAACAGCCGCCTGCAAAACCGGCCGAAGCTAGCATCCGAAGATGCAGTCACATCAACCTTGTAAAACGTTGAAAACGCATGCACGGACGACCAGGTCGCCGCCTTACACACTTGTGAGACAGACGCTTGATGTCGGAAAGCCTAGGAGGCACCAATAGCCCTGGTCGAATGCGCCGTAACGAGAAAAGGAGGCGCCCGCCCTGTAAGGGCATAGGCCTGAATGACAATCTGCCTGATCCACCGAGAAATGGTGGCCGACGAGACCGCCAGGCCCTTCTGTGGACCAGACACCGACACAGTGAGTCAGACCTCCGAAACGAAGGTGAAAGGCCGAAACTACCTTCGGAAGGAAGGAAGGCCGCGGGCGTAGCACCGCTTTATCCTTATGTAGGACCAAATATGGGGACTTGCAAGACAAGGCCGCCAATTCCGAAACCCTCCTGACAGATGTGATGGCAACCAGGAAGGCCACCTTCTGAGAGAGTGTCAAAAGAGGAATCTCCCTAATGTCCTCAAAAGGGAGGTTTCTGAAGTTGCGAGAGCACCAGATTCAAATCCCACGAAGGTAGTGGATGTCGCACCGGAGGAGCCACATGTCGATTTCCCTGCACAAACGTACTTACTAGCTAATTAGACGCCAGGGGTCGCTGAAAGAAAACAGCCAAGGCTGAAATCTGCCCCTTAATGGTGCTTAAGGCCGGTTTCTGATCCACACCGCGCTGCAAAAACAGCAAGATCCTGGAAACCGAATAAGTCTGTGGACGCCATTCCATCTCCTCGCACATAGAAATATAGGCTCTCCATGTGCGATGATAGATATTTCTAGAAGAAGATTTCCGTGCCCTCAACATAGTTGAAATGACCGAATCTGATAGGCCTCGGTCCCTCAACACCTGGCTTTCAATAGCCACACCGTTAAAGCCAGTAAAGCAGGATGGGTCCCAGGATGGGACCCTGCGATAGAAGGTCCTCCCTCCGTCAGTGGTAGCCGCCAGGGCACATCCGCCACCAGCCGCACGAGGTCGGCGTACCAGGGATGCCTGGGCCAATCTGGGGCGATTAGAATCACTGGAATTCCTTCGAACTCTACCCTGCAGAGTAGACAGGGGAGCAACTTCAGTGGGGGAAAGGCATAAATTAGCCGATACCGGCCCCACGGAGCCATCAACGCATCCGACGCGTCTGCCCAGGGATCTCTGGACCTGGCCACGAACCTCGACACCTTGCGATTGAGTCAAGAGGCCAGGAGATCTACGTCCGGCGTGCCCCATCTCCGGCAAAGGAGGTGAAAAACCTCCGGATGTAATGACCATTCCCTGTGGTCCAGCATCTGGCGACTCAGATAGTCCGCCTGCCAGTTTTCCACGCCTGGAATGTAAACAGCTGATAGGGCTGGCACACTCCTTTCTGCCCACTGCAGGATGTGAGCGACTTCCGATGCTGCAGCTGCACTTCTTGTTCCTCCTTAATGGTTGACGTATGCCACCGCCGTGGCGTTGTCTGACTGGATCCTGACCGGATGCCCCTGCAGCCTCTGAGACCACTTGGAGAGGCACAGCCTGATCGCCCGGAGTTCCAGAACATTGATCGACAGTTGGGATTCGGTCGGGGACCAGCGGCCCTGGGCCGCTTGAACCCCCTAGACTCCCCCCCAACCGGTCAGGCTGGCGTCTGTTGTGATTACCGTCCAAAGAAAAGGGAGGAAGGACTTCCCGGACCGAAGAGCCGGGGATCTCAGCCACCAACTCAGAGATGACCTGACAAGGTGACTTAACAGAGATTTGTTCCATTTGGAGAGAATCTCCTTCTGCAAGGCCCGAGTGTGGAATTGGGCATACGGTACTGCCTAGAAGGAGGCCACCATGAGACCCAGAACTCACATGCAGAAATGGAGAGACGAACATTTGCGGGATGTCAACAACCTGACTGCCGCCTGGAGTGTCTGCAACTTCTCTGAGGGAAGAAAGACTCTGGCCTCCGAGGAGTCCAGAATCAGCCCCAGGTACTCTAGGCGCTGGGTCGGTACGAACACCGACTTCTGGAGGTTCAGTATGCACCCGAACTCCCGGAGGGTCTGACTGACTTATAGACACATCCTCCTCTAATTCTGAGTTTGAAACAGCTCTCAGAAGAAGGTCGTCCAGGTAGCCTACGTTGGCAATGCCGCGCTGTCTCAGCAAAGCTAGAATCGGAGCAAGCACCTTGGTGGAAACTCTCTAAAAATAAAATAATAAAAGTAAAAATCTCTTCAGGATACTGGGCCCAAAGGGAGCCACATCCTTCTCCTCTGCTAGGCAGAAAAAAACTGAGGCTCCTGGCTGCAGGGTGGAGGGTTATGTTCAGAGGGACCGCCCCCTGGGCGGGGCTGTTTCAACTCTGTTTAAAATAACATGTATGCATATTTAACATGTTTCTGCCTAGTCCTCTCCTAATAGACGGAACATACCCAACAGTCAAGATTTATGGAGCTGTGTCCATCCATGGACGAAAAGAGAAATTTGTTTTTCCTTTTTCGTATAGTATGCGATCAACCAGAATGATGTGGTTCAGGGTGTTGGCACAGACAACAAATAGTGTGGTAGGCACTGGATTGCATACGAGTTCTTTTTTTTTTCCCCTTAAAACATAAAAGTAACAAAGTTACACTTTGCATTCTTCAGAGAAAAAGAAAAATACCTACCAGTCCATCCACCAGTGACTGATATTCATACTCCTGTAGAGCTACGCTCACCAGCATATTCAGCATTTAAAACTTGTGTCGGTCAAATGCCCCCTGCTGCAAGCTTCTATGGTTGCACAAACCAGTGGTTACAGCTTTGCAGGGACACACTATTGGCAAAGTGGCTGGCAGGTGCCAGATGCTGAAGATTCTGCAAATGTAGCCCTGCAAGAGGGTAAACATAGGCGCTACCAGTAGCTGGACAGGAAAGTATTATTCTTTAAAACATTTTTTATATATATATATATATGTTTTTTATATATGTTAAGTGTATGCAAACTGTAACAGTGAATTTCTCCTTATTTGCTCCTGTTTGGTCTGATTAATAAACCATTAAAACTGTTTTGTTTTATCTGTTCAATAAGTGCACCTCTGAATCAGCTCTGAATCCTGCCAGTTAGCTTGTACAGAGTAGAAAATATGGATTAATTAGATTTGCAAACCATTGCATTCTATTTTTATATGGATTTTACACAGCGTTTTGGAATTGGGGTTGTAACTTCCTGTTCAAATCTCAAGCAGTTTTATTATCCCTGTCAATTCACCTCTATGTGAATAGAAATAATTATTGCGCTTGCCCTAAACTAAACAAAAAAGAAGAGCTGCTACACAAGAATGGGACAAAAATTCTGAAAGGGCTGAGAGTGAATATGTAGTGCTAAATATGAAAATAGTGAAATATGTATACAGTACACCTCCACCTTTCATCTCCACCCCATAAGGGGACTTTCTGCAGTTCATAGAGTTGAATTAGTAGCGCTAAAAATGAAAATAGTGAAATATGTATAAGTCACTAAATGGTATATACCCAACTGGGTACAACAGTGAAATATTATAATTAGTCCACGTGGAAAACAAAAATACAAGTGAAAATGTCCATCACAATGGGATGAGGAGTATCACGGTAGAGATGTCATATAGTCGTTTAGACCATCACATGGAAATTCCTTTCAAGTATGGTATGACTAAATACGCTTACCGGAACTGTTGGATCCGACTGTCAGCGACAATGGATCAATCAAGCATGGACATTCCCAATCTGCCAGTAGACTCAGCTGTCTGGAGAATCTCGGTGGTCTTAGCCAGGACTGTAGCCCATGGACCCGACAGTCCACAAGGATGATATAAAGGCAACTGACATACTCCTTATCAACTGATGATGTCATTGGTCGTTAGGAGGTTGGCAGCTAGAAGGTTGTAATGGTGCCCTGGGCTTGGTAGACCACTCCCCATATTGCTTTTATTTTTGAACTGTGATCACTTTTAATGTTTATTGTTTTTTATTAATTAAAACCCACATTTTTTGACCTGCACTATTGGAGCACCGTTTTCTTTTCTTTCCATGTTCGGTGGATACAATTTTTTTTTGAGTTCCTCCATTGTGCCCTTCATCACCCCCATGGGGTTTTGCTTACCTGAACCTGCTTAATACTGTTTGAAAGTGTCGTGGATTTCCGGGGTTGCTTGTCCCCTCTGCACGTTTGGGACACCAACATCAGAGCGACCTACAGCCGTAGACTGCCGGGTCCATGGGCTACAGTCCTGGCTAATACCACCAAGATTCTCCAGATAGCAGAGTCTACTTGCCGATTGGGAATGTCCATGCTTGATTGATCTGTTGCCGCTGACAGTCGGATCCAACAGTTCCGGGAGGCGTATTTAGTCATACCATACTTGAAAGGAATTTCCATGTGATCGTCTAACGACTATATGACATCTCTACCGTGATACTCCTCATCCCATTGTGATGGACATTTTCACTTGTATTGTTTTTGTTTTCCACGTGGACTTATTATAATATTTCACTGTTGTACCCAGTTGGGTATATACCATTTAGTGACTTATACATATTTCACTATTTTCATATTTAGCGCTACTAATTCAACTCTATGAACTGCAGAAAGTCCCCTTATGGGGTGGAGATGAAAGGTGGAGGTGTACTGTAGTCTGGCCCTTTTCAACCAGGGGCCTTGAGGTTTCTTCAGGGGTTCCTTGGCAAAATGCCTAAAAATTGCCCCAAAATTATATACAAGCCAGTGGGTGGATGAAACCTGCCTTTTAGTTACACAAAGCCACAGGTTTTCACTGTACACCATTACAACCTTCTAGCTGCCAACCTCCTAACGACCAATGACATCATCAGTTGATAAGGAGTATGTCAGCCTTTATATCATCCTTGTTTGACCCTCCCTTGCCTCTCTCTCCTTCAACTTTGTGGTCTCATTAGCCAAGTGATGGAGAAAAACAGAGGGAGAAGAGAAACATTGGCTTGTTCAGTACCAGTTTGCAAAAGTGTTTTGGAAAAATAAATCACCTTTAACATTGGGTGTCCTACATGTATTGATGTTACCACATATTGTAAAACTATCAGAATAGTTTTTACATTTTAGAATGGGGCACCTCAAGATTAACCATAATTTTAAAGGTTGCCTTGACTGAAAAAAAAAAGGTTGAAAAACACTGCTGTAGTCCATATACATTTCTGGTTGTAGAGTGACAATGTTGTTTCTCCATAGATACAGTACAGTGAGTGCGTAATGTTACCCTAGGTCTAGGACATGAGTTTATTACAGGTAGGATCACCAGGTGAAAATTAAGGATAAAAAGAAATCTATTGCAGCCACCATACCTAAGGACTGGTAAGCTGAAATATATATATATATATTTTTTGCATTTTAACTATTTTGCTGTTGCTGCCGTAAATATTCCGTTGGCAGCAGCACCGGCTTCTACAAAGAAAACTCCCGACCACTAGAGTAACTGGGAGTTACATTTTTACTCCCAGCTGTCAGCTTCTACATAAGTATTTTGGGCGACTATAAATCACTTCTAAGTATTACTAGAAGCACCCCCACCCCCCTCACCATGTGTCCTGGGTTCTGTCCATCCTGGTCACTTCAGAACCTCCATGGCCGGTGTCGGGATGGAGAGTGACAGGAAATTAGGGAATATCTGTTTGCTGATCTCCTCATATGAGGTATAATAGACCCCAGATGTCTCCTAAATGAAAAACCTTGTCAGCCCTCTTGTATTAGCAATAAAGTCAAGTTTAAAAAAGTTTTTTTAAAAACAAAAGTTTAATAAAATAAATAAAAAAA
Source organism: Rana muscosa (assembly GCA_029206835.1). NCBI lineage: Eukaryota > Metazoa > Chordata > Amphibia > Anura > Ranidae > Rana > Rana muscosa. The sequence goes on along the minus strand of CM055116.1, from coordinate 1,139,186,980 downwards.
CACTCCAAAAAAAGGTTTAAAGCCCACTACTCTCTCATTCATGAGGATATAACTACAAGTGAGCATGTTGAGTGTGCACATGTATGAAAACAGATTGCACCACATATTAGGTCAGCCTTTTTCAAACAGAAGACCCAGGCACCCTGGGGTGCCTTCCAGAGTTTTCAGGGGCAAAATGCCTAAAAATTGCCCAAAAATTGTATACAAGCAAGCCTTTTAGTTGCACAAAGCCACAGGCTTTCATTGTACATCATAACAGCCTTCTAGCTGCGGGCATTTCAACAACCAATTACTTCATCAGTTGATGAGGACGTTGGTCATCTGCACAGAATCCTTGTTTGCCTCTCCTCTGTCCCTCTCTGTTAGCACTGGAGTTGCATTAGATGAGTGAGGGAGAGAGACCGAGGGAGAAGACAAACCCTGGAATATAAGTACCAGTGTGCAAAGGTGGATTTGCTTTGGAAGAATAAACCACCTCTAATGCTGGGTGTCCTACGCGTGTGAATGTTGCTGCGTTATGAAAAACTATTAGTTTAGTGTTCTACATTGTAGAATGGGGTGCCTCAAGATTGTGCAGATTTTAACCACTTCTCGCCGGGAGAGGACTCCCTGCAAAGTAAAAGCCCTCATAGCGGCTGTTAAGCCGCTTGATTGCTTTTACAGGTAGCGGCCTCCAGTGCCTCTCCCGTCTCACCCTTGCGATCGTCGAGCCGGAGCATGAAATCACCGATGGCGTTGGTTTATCCATAGAGATGGCCGGGGATTATGACGTCACTTCCAGCGCTGGCAGATGTAAACACTGCAGGTTTTTTTTTTTGCTAGGAAGCTTGAAATCGTTTTTTGACCAATGAGTGACAGGATGACAAACCAGAACAGACCACTAAAGCACTTTCCTTTAAAAATTGGCACCGACATCCTCTTCTACCCCACCCTCCTCCTCTTCATTTACATTTTGTCCAGAGTCAGATTGTGCTGCATGTCCACCTGCTCAAGAATGTTCATTAATGACACAGAGGCATAATTAGTTAGGCAGAACCAACCCATGCTTTTATTTCCATTGCATATAAAAATTTCATATGAAGATACTGATGTACAGTACTATCCCATAGGCTGTTAAGAGGCTAAGAAACCTTGAAAATCATTTGCAGTGTTCACATAGAATGGCATTCTACGGACATACCCAAAAAGAAAATATAAATAAAACCAAAATAAACAAACCAAAGTCAACAGCATAAATGATTTTGGATTTCATGTAGTTTTAGAATCCCTTTTTTTAAATATGGTTTAAAACAAAACAAAAAAAAAAAAGCAATCAAAATCCTTTGGACCAGGGCTGCTAAAATCTACAGTTTGTGTGTCAAAAAGGAGGCTCTGATTAGTTATAAAAAAGAAACTCCCCTTGCACCAACTTAATGGCTGGGCAGTGATGGAATGGAGCGGAGCTATCAGTGTTATCCTAGAGAAAACAGTGCTAATGGGTTTAACTGGCCAGAAAGCACAAGTAGCATACAATGAGAAAAGGTGACTGGGCAAAGATAGAACCGTAGCTTACTATGATCACTAAAACTGCATGGCCCACCAGCGTATTATAAAAAAAAAGCACATTTGCTTCAACACTATGGCAAAGTACACCCATCATTTTGAGGCATTAAACTACGTCGCTTGACATTACTGTGCATGTGCAAAAGCCAACGCAGTTGAGTTTTGGACTTAACATTGGGAAAAGAAAGACCATTTGTAAGGCCTTAGGCCTTAACAACAGCTTTGGTCATTACGACACCCCCCTACAGTCTTCTCCCATTCGATCTGTGCAGTTAAATAACATAAATAATATAAAGATATGTGTAGTTATCTAACCATTATAGTGCAACTATACATCTCTGTACAATGTTCTCTACTGTACACATTACATTTTTCTACAAAAAAAAGAAAAAAGAAAAGCTTTGGATTCCTAGAACACTAATAGTGTCATTGTGAAACGTAACAAATAGAAAAGGCTCTAAATGTTCTATACATGCAGCAGATTAAGTCATATATTGAAAAATGCTACAAAAGGGCCATCCTAACCCTTCAATACAATAGTGTACTGTCCGTTTAGGCGCACAAATGATATATTGCTTTGGTGGACGGAGGGAAGTATAAATGAGTGGCACTAACAAAGATATAGTATATCAAGAGTACATATATATGTATGATGGATTATTATGCAAGATGATTTATTTATAGGCGCTCCAGGATGTTTTCTTTTTCCCCTTAAAAATTACGGGTATCAAGAATTAAATGTAATTTTGATTCACATTAAAATCAAAATGTTTAGCAGGGCTGCTAGACAGGTTTTGTTATCAAATATTATTTCTGGTTAAACTAACTTTCATACTAGGTTTCTGTTGTATGTATTTTACTTTTTATTGAGATTTCGGTTGGGATATATTTTTTTTATATCTTCTACCCCTTTTGCTAAGTAGCCCTGAAATTGTAGCAGAATTATTTTTCTAAGTAATCAGGTTTGAATTAACTGTAAAATAGTTATACATTTACATTGATCACCTGAATTTACAGTATAGCTTATGTATGATGGATTAATGAAAACTGACCTATATATAACCTTTAATACAATAACATGTAATACATGCTTATCTGTAAAGTTGGATGAGAAATTACTGGGTTTCTCAAGCCTTTTCAAATATAAAACACAGCTTCTGTGTTGTGCACACAAGACTTGAAAGCAAAACCAAATATAGTCTCATAAGGAATTAGTTAATAGGAGTTTTAGCACAACCGTCTTAAAACCCCAACCCACCACCCCGACCATTTCCTAGCTGATACAATGGTGGATAATGATTTGATTTAGAACACAATTGTTTAATTTTTTTAAATTATGTGAACAAGCATACATTTATCTTGATGAACCCAATTTGCTAAATAAAGTACAAGCACTTTTAAATATATGGGAAATATCGAGACTGCGAGTCAGTTTAATACTAAACCCAATGAATTGGTGAAACCTCAAAGGCAATAAAAGAGACAGATAAAAAAAAAAAAAAAAAAAAAAAACTAACTGTATGAACCTCACTTGTAGATGCTAGATTTTTAGGTAAACAAAAAGTGCATGAATTAAAAAAAAAAAAAAATACTAACATTTAAATGCCCAGCCTTCTCGCTTCTCCTTTTGTTTCCAAATGCAGCAAAACACATTAAAATATAGTTCAGAGTTAAGGCACAGCCCTGGGACCAAAGACCTGCAGCTTTTAAATTTAGCATATTTTTTTAAGATTTTTTTTTTTTCAAATTTTCCTAAGAAGCTCTAAGGTGACGTTATAATACAGAAGAAAAAATGTACAAGGAGTAAATATACATAATATTCATTCTCTCACCAAGAGTTTCAAGATATAAGAACACCACCTAGTTAAAGATGATGTCATAATAAGAACTGGTATTTTACAATTAACATTATAATATGTACATTACAATAAATACATGGTTGTAAACAGAGACAAACAAGACTGTATTACAGGTAAGGTCATCCGGTGAGGAAAATAATGAATGGCACAAAGGTAATAAAAAATAAATATGTATATAATTAAAAAAAAAAAAACACGCAAAACAGCTTTCTGAAAATCCATTTCATTCAAGTTTTTTTTTTTCCTTATAGCAAGTTGTGTACCTTTTAAGCCAATTTTCACACCAAGTTAAAAAGAATGGTGAAAAAGTATAAAAAAAAATAATAAAAAAAATAAGTTTCTATTTTGACAACAGCAACTTGCAAGCTAAAGTATACTGTTACAAAACCAAAGTACTGAATAGGTTGCATTATTCTGGCAAATGACAAATTTGATTAAAAATATTAATAAAAATAAAGACACTTATTAAATGTATGGTATATATGAAGCCATGTGCAATGTTTTAACACACTTTGGCAAACAGGACAGGAGGGAAGAAAAAAAAAAAAAGAAAGAAAAGGATTTTACAGTGCATTAGATTAGATCTACAAAAACAAATGTTTTGATACTCATTGATTGTCCATGAATGATTTTTTTTAATTTTTTTTTTACATTTTGCATGATTAATGGTGTGACGTGTACTGTATTATGAAACAATTTCCATTAGTGCAGCTGTTAACCCTTTCAGGTCTATCTTTATTTTTGGAAATCATATTGCTTTTTATCATTGTTTACATTCCAGGCACTCAATGGGCAAGAGAAGAGGGACAGTATGAATGATTAGCGGAATAGAGGATCTCAACATGTAAGACAGCACTGCTCAAAGCATCTAAGATGTTGCTGGAGGTACAAACTGCAAGAGAGACTTTTCTAAGTTTGATGGTGTGAAACACAATTAAGAGACACTTAAGGCTACGCCAAAGGCCGGAGTCCTTTGTAAAAAACTTTAAATCCTTTTTTTTTTTTTTCTAAGTATTTTTGTATACTTTTAGTCAAAAATATTTTTGGCCATTATTATACACAAACATTAGTCTGCATGCAGTAAGATGCAATACTACAGGTTACTGGTGATTTTAGGACTAGACACACAATTTTTAGCAGTACAAAAAGCTTTGCTAGACAGATTGCTCTTGCAGCAATGATTCTTTAAAGAGTTTTTTTTTTTAGCTATATAATAAGTGTGGTTGGATGCATACAGTTCTGTATATATATATATATATATATATATATATATATATATATATATATATTTATTTGGTTTGTAATGATAGGCCATTTAAATATTGGTATGCAGAGGTTGGATGTTGTCAGGTATATAGACCTGTCTGCACTATTCTATATCATACCAATAAATTGAAGTGTGGACCACAGCAAGTAACTGTGGCATTTTCTTTTTTGGGCACATTAGAAATCAAAGAACACAAGTAAACATTTCCTTTCTGACACAAATAGAATACTGATGATAATATGTATGTGCGTTTAAATTGCATGTTGGCTCAAAAAACACGAAACGCATTCAATACATCTCTGCAATGCACATTTCCACAAGTTTTGTTTCTTTGAAAAGTACTGTACAAAAAATACCTGCTGATCCTGCCAGAAATCCAGTGAGTTCCAAAATCCCAACAGAGATACCTCTACTGCACTGAAATTCAAGGCAGTGTGACCAGCCCTGCCTGAGGGTTTCCTTCGTGGACTACTCCCCGTCCTAGAGGAGGGGGGTGTTCTATAGTAAAAAATGGAGAACTCGGGCAGGGCTGACTACACTGAATAGGAACTCACCAGATCTCTGGCAAATCGATGGGCATTTTTCTGTACTTGCAGCATTTGTAAAAACAAAACTTTGTGAAATGTGTATGTATTGCAGAGATGGGCTGCATGTTTTTCTTTTTTTTTTTTTACTTTGCCCAGACATACACTTTGGATTATTTCATGTCTTCTTATCTGTGAAGACAACTATCCTGTGCTGGAAGTGGCCTTTGTCAACTACCTGGCTCCTGGTAAATGTTCAGCTTTATTGACGGTGACAAGCCTGCCCTGGAACCAGTATGGGCCATTAGCGAAGCATAGTTTGTGTACAACAGAGGTTATTCCCCCAGACACAGCCATGTGAGAATAGAAAGGACATCTTTTTAAACATGACATGAACCATTTTTGAATATCTATTGCAAGCCAGCTGAATTCAACCCAAAGGTAAAGGCATTCAGTATAATGCATCTTTGCAAGACATGTAAATCCTGACATATTTTCTGCTTGGGTACACACACATACACACAATTCACTGGACAATGTGATCCCTAGTCTGTGGTTGAGAGAAGATTGAAACATTGGTACTTGTAGAACTGTATGTGATGAAAAAGTTGCCAATGCATTCGTACTGTGCTGATCAGAACATTAAAAGAGGATTAAAAATTTAATTCTACTGAAAGGGTTTCCTGCAAGACAGTGTCCTTAAGAAATATACAAGCATACAAAATAATGAATCTCTACAGTCCGATCAATTGCTATGAAATTCTAAGGTGCAAAAAAAACGACCCGGAGACGTCATCCAGTGTAGCACATTACTTGTACTGAAAACTTGCAAGTTACTCTTTGGAAAAAAAAAACAGTGGTGGATGAATGTACCTTTTTTTTTTTGTTTTTTTTTTGTTTTAAATAGAATACCTCAATATATATTTAATAACAAAAGTAAAAGCTCTACCAAAAAAATCTTTGTATTACATATGATACAAAATGCAGAGGATGTTGCAGCTCAAAGAGCGGCAGAATTTCTAGTTTCATGTTTTTCAGTCATTTTATCAGGAAGACTTAAAATTAGAAAATTTTGTTAATCTCCACAGCTTGTTATTCTGATGCTGTACCATCCAAGATGTGTCCCGATAACAAAATGCAATTATCTTTCGCTGCACGAGGCCAGCACTTTAGCACTGTGCATTTCTTATTTCTGTCAATGCTTGTTCCTCACTGTAAGCAAAGCCATGTGATCTTCTTGCCTTTGTCACTCCTCAAGAAACTTTTTGGAGTAGTTGATTATTTTCACTGTCTGCCAATGTTTCCTGTTATCTTTCCACTGCTGTGGACATGGATTTCGGTTAATATTCCTGAGTGCCAAACTGAGTAAATTAGGTCAGTTTTGATCAACAAACATCCCGGCAGATGAACGTGAGGTGTGAGCATGGTTGAGGCATGTTTCATGCACTTTGGAGACCATTTTCTAAAAAAGAAAACAAAAGAACTTAAAACCAAAAAGGGAGATAAGAGAAAGCTTTCCACACTGTTACGTGTCAGGGGAATGCTCTCCCTCGAATGCACTAGGTTCTGTCTGGCTTTCCTCTTCTTCCACCTGCTCATCTAGTGGAATCTCAGTAGATTCAGAGTCCTGTGTACAAAGGGTCTTTGAGTCACTACAGCTGGTGTCTTCTTCTACTTGACTGCCACTGTCCTTTTCTGTGTCTGATTCCCCATCCTCTTCCAGTGTTAGTTCAAACTGGAATTTTTCAGTTTGACCTTGTCTACCTTCTTCCTGCTCATCTGAGGCAGGGGACGGACTCTGGGGAATTGTGCTTTGATACCATTCTCGATTGTCCTCCAGTGTGTCCAGTATGTCTTGGGCATCGGGGTGAACAAGATCTGCCCACGTTTCCCACAATGGATGAACAATGTAATCTATGAACCCGACCTTGTAAGAAAAGAGACCATTTGTTAGAGATTCACTGAAACATTCCATAAACATAAAATCAGTAAGCTTAAGGCCTCATTGCCCACGGACGTTTTTACAGCCGCGTTTTTTACAGCTTAAAAACGCCTGTCCATTATTGTATAAATTTTTCGACCGTATTTTTTTCGAAAAAAAACCCCCCTGGAGCTCAAAAACGCAATCGCTGCGTTTTTGCGCGTTTTTTTATGCCCAACGCCAACGCCGGGGAACGCACTGGTCCTGTTTTTTTTTTTACAGCTTAAAAACGCCTATGCTATTTGCAGCTCAAAAACGCCTAGGTGGGCATGAAGCTATAGACTAACATGGACAGGCGTTTTTAAGCTGTAAAAAATGCTCAAAAACGCGGCTGTAAAAACGTCCCTGGGCATGAGGCCTAACAATGTAATATATAATGCAGAAAAAAAACAAAAACACAAAAGCCATGGTAATTATAATGATGGAGATGAATCTGCTACTAAATATTTTATCAAATAATAACATATTAAGTTTAAACTGAGCAATAGTATTACAAAGATGAATTATTCTTCATGATATCACCAATACAGTGGAACCTCGGATTGCAAGTAACGCGGTTAACGAGCTTTTCGCAATACGAGCACTGTATTTAAAAAAATCCTGACTCGGTTTGCGAGTGTTGTTTCGCAAAACGAGCACGATTCAGACCAAAGCGGTGTGCAGTACCGCTTTTGGCCTGAGGTGGGGGGGGGCGCCGGAGCCGAGCAGAGCCGAAGGTCCCTGATCGCAGCCGATCGACACCGTTCGGAAATGCACGAAAAGGCCCGAAGACAGCACGGCTGACCTCGGGTAGGAAGTCTTTCCGAGGTTTGCCGAGGTCAGCCGTAGTGTCCTCGGGCCTTTTCCGAGGCTCTCCGGCACCCTCCGCCTCTGGCAGCATGCGGTATTGCATCCCATTGAAGTCAATGCTGAACAAATTATTGTCGTTTCCATTGACTTCAATGGGGAAACTCGCTTCGATATGCGAGTACTTTGGATTACTAGTATTCTCCTGGAACGGATTATGCTCGTAATCAGAGGCTCCACTGTATCTTCATATAATGCAGACTGGATGGAGCTTATAGGACATTTTTTTTTTTTGAGTTTAACTCAGACTTCTATATGAGCCTGACAACCATCATAGAAGTATTCCCTCTGTGTAAAAATTATCACTCTAGTGACACCTACTATGCACTAGTAAGAGTATAGTGATTTAAAGTGATACTAAAGGCTCCATTCAAAAAAATCAAAAATAAAAAGTGTTATACTTACCTGCTCTGTGCAATAATATTGCACAGAGCAGCCTTGATCCTCATCTTCTTGGGTACCCCACCAGCACTCCTGAGTGCCCCCAAAGCAAGCTGATTGCTATGGGGGTACTCGTGCATGCTTGCTCCCGACACACAGAGTTGGGGCTCAGCCCGCTCTCTCCTCGCTGGCTGCGATTGACAGCAGTGGGAGTCATTGGCTGTCTCTGCGCCAAAGAAGAGGCAAAGTACAAGGACAGCAGCAGCTCTCGTGCACATCACTGGATTGATATTGGGCTAGGGGGCCTCTACAACCACTTTAAACCAAGCGTCTGCTACTGTTGTTGCTGGTGGACATTTTCTATTGGCCATATCTGTATAACAGCCCTAAAAAATTCCACCCGCCTGCTCGCATTTTGCGAGTGGATTTTGAGGGTTGGGCGAGTGTGGGCTGCCTGGGAGCGGGGCGATCGTGGGGGAAGAGAGAGGAGAGCTGCTGCTGCCGCCGCGTTGATCAGCGCGCGGGGAACATAACGGCTTTAATTTCAATAGCGGTGTGTTCCCCGTCGTGCGTCGTCATATATAGCCCCTCCCCCTTGTCCAGGCACTTTGCTAGACAGATCACCCGCCCCAGGATTGGACAGGTGATCTGTCTATCAAAGTACCCGGACAAGGGGGAGGGTCTATATATGACGGCGCGCGACGGGGAATACACGGCTATTGAAATGAAAGCTGTTGTGTTCCCCGCGCGCTGATCAACCAGACGGCGGTGGCAGGGGGAGGCTCTCTCTTTCCCTACACAGGTAGGCCACTGGGGATCTACACATGGCTGCATTTGGGGACACAAGGCTGCTGCATTTGGGGACACAAGGCTGCTGCATTTGGGGACACAAGGCGGCTGCATTTGGGGACACAAGGCGGCTGCATTTTGGGACACAAGGCGGCTGCATTTGGGGACACAAGGCGGCTGCATTTGGGGACACAAGGCGGCTGCATTTGGGGACACAAGGCGGCTGCATTTGGGGGGACACAAGGCGGCTGCATTTGGGGGGACACAAGGCTACACAAGGCTGCATTTGGGGACAACATGGCTGCATTTGGGGACACATGGCTGCATTGGGGACACATGGCTGCATTGGGGACACGGACAGGCTGCATTGGGGACACGGACAGGCTGCATTGGGGACACGGACAGGCTGCAGTTTTGGACATGAATAAAGTTGTTGTTAATAATTATTTTTATAACTTAATTCTGCATAAACAATTTAAGTGTCATTTCATGAGATAATTTGAGGGCGGAGCATGGTAGGGGTTGGGCCCGGCAATTGGTGGCGAGTAACCCTTGAGGTCTGGCTAGTAGCCAAAGATTTGAAATTTTGAGCCCTGCTGTATAAGATAGTGGATAAGTCAGAACTTAGAAGGCGTGCGATAAACAGGCCCACACCAGAAGCCAGAAAGAAGGGACTGGGTACAGATTTAAATGGCAGAAATAGCAAGTGCTCCTTGCTTACACAAAGCTGCTGCATGTAGGTAGGTACTGTAGGTGTTACATGTCCCGAACCATGACGGGCAGTGGCATTTATGTAGGACAAAGGGGGTTATTACAGTACATGACCCACCAAAGTTTTGGAAATCACTCATTTATATGAACTTAAAAGCAAAACTAAAATAGCCCTGCAATACAGTATTACATTTATATTCCTGACAAAACGCCTCTATCCTACCTGTGATTTTTCCACAGAGGCATTGTGCTTGTCACACATAGGGCTGATTTCCATTCCTCGCTCCCTCTCTCGATCTCCCTGACGGAAGAATTCCTCCATTATCCGGTCTGTCCAATGTCTGTAGAGCTGCAAAGGTTTTGTTGGATTGCTGAGATCTGCACAATGTACCATGTTCTGAAGAACCTAAAATAGAAATGAAAACACCACCATCACCCGCTGTGATATATCATAGAAGGCACAAGGCTTCTTTTTCATTTACACTTTTCTTAGCTGTGAAGTGCAGTCTAGAAGAGTCATGTTGTGTGTGATTTAGTCATAGCTGGATAAAGAAGGAAACCGTTCCCTATTACCACAAATGTGAAAGAAACTAAGAGGCTGCTGGTAATCCTTACATACTAATGCTCTTGGATGGAAAATAAGCACATCGTGGTAAAAGCACACTCAATAGCATCCAATCATATTATTCATAATCAAAAATAGTTTAAATATCGGTGACAGGTAAAAAAAAAAAAAAAAAAAAAACTGTCCGCAGTAATGTCTGAAATGAGTACTGTTTGCAGGGGATTTCTTGATCATCCCTTGAAGCACACAGGAATTCAGATGCAGTCTGGTTATACTGCCAGGTTTGGACACTGGCAAACAGAAAAATTGTAAGGCAGCCTCTATATAACCCCTCCTCTACCCAGTATGTCAGTAAAGTTTTTGCTAGACTATTTTCTGATTGGATATTTTCCTCTGGAGCTTCAATTAGGATTCCTTGCCACTACCCTGCTTACTTGAGATGATTTGTTTGTATAGCAGCTCTTCTAATTAGCGTTTTTTTCAGCACTAACTTAGGAGGCTGTACCTGGACCCTGCGGGACTCGGCATGAGGAATTAAGACTGGAATGGGACAGACCCAGGTGTGACTCTTTCTCTGAAGACACACTTAGTGAGTAAGGCTGGTAGGGATGAAGCACCAGGAGCTACCTCTTCGTTTACATCTCTAAGTACCTGTTTAAACTTTTTTACACCACTAGATAACTACAGTTAGGGTTAAGGCTGAGGGACCGAGTGCTTACATTAACCATTGGGTGAAGCAAACCTCCCATGCTCCTTGACCAGGTATCTGTTACCATCTCTGACTCAGATTCCCAGCAGTCTACCTCTGAATGGACTCTTTTTAAACCACCAGAGTCTCCCGTCTTACCTCAAATTTGCGGGGGGTTGTGTCAGATTTTATTCATGCAGTGTATTCCCCTTTGAATCATGTTGTAGTTTCGCAACAGCTGGAGGGCTGCCAGTTTGAGACCCCAACCGGGCGTGTGCCTGAATTACTTCCCTTTCACAAAAAATGTGTTATAACTGATGGTCTGTTCCCAAGATAGATACACCAGTAATCAACCTCAACAGGAAGACCATTAAATTGGTTAAGAGAATGCTCACTTTTCCTGTTCCCACTGACAGGCAACTGGAATCCTTCCTTAAATCCTAGTTTGAATTGGCCAATTGCACCTTTCATCCAATTTAGGTGGTGCCTTTAATTTATTACAATGTGTCAAAATGGGGGGATTCCCTCAAAAAGGACTCCTCCACTGCTGGTAGAAGTCCCTGTATCCTGGAACCGATGGGAAAAACCTCTGGAGCCTTATGCTTCAGTTGTGATGGCCTATGACAATTATCATAGTGTCTCATATGCTGAGTGCATGGGACACTGCGTTATATCCAATGAGTTTTTTACTCAGTTTGGGCATGTGGTCTACTAGGCCCTGACTTTTCTACCATGATTGGAAAATACAGTACATGAGTGGCCAGAGTCCGTTCCTGCCTCAACATAGGAGGTCCACAGAGGGGTCAGTGGAGTCCCACTGCTCTCCTTTATCCACTTCCACTATTTGTACTTGTAGGATTTCAGATCCTGACTCCAATTCACTTCGGCCCATAGGGCTCACAGCCAAAAGTCAGCTAATCACTAGGTTTGCCCAAACTTCTACAACTGCGGGGGTTGAGTGTGTTTCTGGGCGGGTCACTAGGGCAATTTGCCTCTCGAGCCCTTGAGTAAAGAAGACACACTCTGTAGTATACAGGCTAACTCCTTGTCCCTGGCACCCTTCTTCAATGGTTTCCTATGATTTCCCTTGCCTCAATGCACAAAATGTTGCAGTTTCTGCGGTTTCCTTGGGTTCCCCACATTCTGGGACCACTGCTCTAATCAAGAGTGCTCTCAATCCCTGCACAACACTGTTAATTAGACCAGTGTTCAGGGTGCATTGCACTGGAGGGCTGGGACACTGGTATTTGTGAGAGAACCATGGTCTGACTCTCCTGTGTGCTGGCAACCGAAGCTATTTTAATTTGTGGTGCAGCTCAAAAAAGAAAAGAAGGAAAATAGCTCTATATATATTGTTGCGAATGCAGCCTGGTTGCATTACAGTGATAAATAAGGAGAGTCAATTGAGTTTTAAGTAATGTATATTCCGGTTACCTGTATTCTGTCAGAATAGTTGTCGAGAAGAAGGACCCCGGAGCTTGTGACTTTCTTGGTTTCAACCATTGTTTTCAAATCGGCCAGTAAATTCATATGCTTTGACATATCTGTTGCAAGCACCTAGTAAATGAAAATAAATAAAAAAATTCTGATCCACAACAACCAGCACAGACTTAATGCAACAATGCTCTCAAACTATAGCTATAGAATTAGGGAAAATATTGGTGTTAGTGGCCAAAACATTTGTATTTTTTATTTTGGATGAACCCGTCAGGTTTTTTTTTTTGGTCTTTGTCCATTTGGAGAGATGTGCCTTCACTATGTGCCCAAAAGACAACAATGTAAGTGAAGGGAAATCTTCTTAAAGTGATTCTAAAGGTTATTTAAAAAAAAAAAATAGGATTTTTTACTCACCGTAAAATCCTTTTCTCTGAGTCCATGGACCGACACAGCTTCTCTATTGACAAAGTGGGTATTATCCGTTAATTAGGAGTGACTAGGCAGAAAAACTTGTAAAAAAAGTGTTGCATCACACCTTCTACAGTACCGCCCAGGGGGCGGACCCTCTGGGTATACCCTCTCAGTCTGCATCTTCGCAGATCAGTTCGTCAAAAAGCAGTACAAACTTAAAAGGAGGGGTGGGTGCTGTGTCGGTCCATGGACTCAGAGAAAAGGATTTTACGGTGAGTAAAAAATCCTATTTACTCTTTCGTCCATGGACCGACACAGCTTCTCTATTGACAAAGTGGGACATCCCAAAGCAGTGTCAGAGAAAAAAACGAGGGGTGGTAACAGCATAAAAACAAACTTCACCCCAAAACACAAAAACAGCACTCCTCCAACGGAGGAGTTGCAACTCTAAACAGCCGCTTGCAAAACCTTGCGGCCGAAAGAGGCATCCGAAGATGCACCTACATCAACCTTGTAGAATTTTGTGAAAGTGTGAGCGGACGACCAAGTCGCCGCTTTACATAATTGGGAAACAGACGCTTGATGTCGGAAAGCCCAAGAGGCACCTATTGCCCTGGTCGAATGCGCCGTGACAGGAAAGGGGGGCGCCTGACCCTTTAAGGCGTAAGCCTGGATTACCATCTGTCGGATCCACCTAGAGATGGTGGCCGATGAGACTGCTTGGCCCTTCTTGGGACCAGCCACCGAAACAAACAGTGAGTCTGACTTCCGGAACAGGGAAGTAGCAGATAGGTATACTCTCAAAGCTCGGACAACGTCCAAGGAATGCAACGCCGACTCCTTAGGATTCGACGGCTGAGGACACAAGGATGGAAGTACAATGTCTTCGTTAAGATGAAAAGCCGAAACGACTTTCGGAAGAAAGGAAGGCTGCGGCCGCAGCACCACCTTATCCTTGTGGAAAATCAAATAGGGAGCCTTGCAGGACAAGGCTGCCAGCTCAGAGACTCGTCTAACTGACGTAACAGCCACCAAAAAGACCACTTTCTGAGAAAGTGTCAACAGGGGAATATCTCTAATATCCTCAAACGGTGCCTTCTGGAGCACCGAGAGGACCAGGTTCAAGTCCCATGGAGGTAACGGGGGACGGACCGGAGGGGCCACATGTCGGACCCCCTGCACAAATGTACTCACGAGAGAGTGAGTCACCAGGGGTCGCTGAAAAAAGACAGCCAGGGCAGATATCTGTCCCTTAATCGTACTTAGGGCAAGCCTTTGGTCCACCCCATGCTGTAAAAACAGCAGGATTCTGGAAACCAAATAGGTACGCGGATGCCATTTCATTTCCTCACACATGGAGATGTAGGCCCTCCAAGTGCGGTGATAGACCTTCCTAGAGGACGGTTTTCGAGCACTTCTCATAGTAGAGATTACTGAGTCTGACAGGCCCCGGTCTCTCAGTACCTGGTTCTCAACAGCCATGCCGTTAAAGCCAATGACTGTAAAGCAGGATGGAATATGGGACCTTGCGATAGCAGGTCCTTCCGTAGTGGTAGGCGCCAGGGGATGTCTGCTACCAGACGTACTAGATCGGCGTACCAAGGACGCTGAGGCCAATCTGGAGCCATTAGGATCATTGGAATTCCCTCTGCCTCCACTCTGCGGAGCAGAAGAGGAAGAAGCCTTAAGGGAGGGAAGGCATAGATTAGCCGATACTGACCCCACGATGCTACCAACGCGTCCGTTGCGTCTGCCCATGGGTCTCTTGACCGGGCCACGAATCTCAATACCTTCCGATTGAGTCGGGAAGCCAGAAGATCTACGTCTGGCGTGCCCCATCTTTGGCAGAGGAGTTGGAACACCTCCGGGTGTAAGGACCATTCTCCCTGGTCCAGCATCTGGCGGCTCAGGTAGTCCGCCTGCCAGTTTTCCACACCCGGAATGTACACGGCCGACAGTGCCGGTACGCTCTTCTCTGCCCACTTCAGGATGCGAGCGATCTCCGATGCTGCAGCTGAGCTTCTTGTTCCTCCCTGAGGATTGACATATGCCACTGCTGTGGCGTTGTCTGACTGGATCCTGACTGGACGCCCTTGCAGCCTCTGAGACCATTTGAAGAGGCACAGCTTGATCGCCCGGATCTCCAGGACATTGATCGGCAGGAGGGCTTCCTCTGGGGTCCAGTGACCTTGCGCCGACTGGACACCCCAGACTCCCCCCCAACCTGTAAGGCTGGCGTCCGTCGTGATCACTATCCAGTAAACCGGAAGAAATGACTTCCCGGCCATTAGAGCCGGTGCTGTCAGCCACCATACCAGGGATCTCCTGACTAGGTGGCTCACTCGGGTTTGATAATCCAGAGATGAAGGGCATCTGTTCCATCTGGACAGAACTTCCTTCTGTAACACTCGAGTGTGGTATTGAGCATAT
Organism: Rana muscosa; assembly: GCA_029206835.1. NCBI lineage: Eukaryota > Metazoa > Chordata > Amphibia > Anura > Ranidae > Rana > Rana muscosa. The sequence goes on along the minus strand of CM055116.1, from coordinate 1,139,171,549 downwards.
GGGACCGCCTCGAAGGAGGCTACCATGAGGCCCAACACTCGCATGCAAAAATGGAGTGACGACCAATTCCTGGAAGTCAGCTGCCGTACTGCAGCCCGGAGGGTCTGCAACTTCCCCACAGGGAGGAATACCTTTGCCTCTGAGGAATCCAGAATCAACCCCAGGTACACTAGGCGTTGAGTCGGCACCAATACTGACTTTTGCGTGTTTAGTATCCAACCACAGTCTCGAAGAGTCTGACAGGTAATGGAGACGCTTACCTCTAATTCTGAGCTTGAAGGGGCCTTCAGCAGAAGGTCGTCCAAGTAACCTGTGATAGCGATACCCCGCTGTCTTAGAAGTGCCAGAATCGGAGCGAGCACCTTGGTGAACGTCCTGGGTGCTGAGGCAAGGCCAAACGGGAGGGCCACAAACTGGTAGTGGTTCTTCCCGATAGCAAATCGCAGAAACCTCTGGTGTCTGGAGTATATGGGGACATGCAGGTATGCGTCCTTGATGTCCAAGGAGGCCAGAAAGTCCCCCGGATGGAGAGCCGTGACTACAGATCGAACCGACTCCATCCGAAATCTTTGTACCTTCACAAAGCAATTGAGGGCTCTGAGATCCAAGATTGGACGAACCCCCTCCTTCTTCGGCACAATGAACAGATTTGAGTAAAAACCCTGACCCCGTTCCTGTTCTGGAACTGGAATAACTACCCCGCGTTCCAGTAGACCCTGGACCGCCCCATACAGGGCCTCCCGACGGGTTGGTAGTAGCTGGAGATTGGAGGTGATGAATCTGTCTGGTGGACAAGAGAGAAATTCTATCTTGTAGCCTGAGGAGATTACTTCGCAAACCCACCTGTCGGAGACTAGAGCAGTCCACTGAGTCGCGAATTTGCGAAGACGTCCCCCCACCCGAGAGCTGGGTGGGGGCGGACCTTCATGTGGACGCAGATTTGTCCGCAGGCTTGTTGGGTCTGCGGGACCAAGGACGCTTCTGTCCTTGGGCAGGCGCTTTATCGGCCTGGGGTCTTTTCCCTGTCGCCTTAAGAGGGCGAAAAAAACGCTTACGTGCAGTAAAGGAGGGCCCTTGCCCTTGGCGTGGTCCCTTACCCTTGCTAGTTTGGGGAAGCAAAGTGCTCTTACCTCCTGTGGCATCCTTGATGATGTCATCCAGAGAAGCCCCAAAAAGTCTATTGCCCTTAAAAGGCAGATCCAACAGGGCTTTCTTGGAAGTCTGGTCCGCAGACCAGCCCTTTAGCCAGATCAGGCGGCGTATTGCTACTGCATAAACCGAAGCTCTTGACAGCAGGGGAATAGTATCCATGTCTGACTTGCAGACAAACTTAAGGCCCTGGACCAACTGGTCGGCCAAAGTTATCTCATTAGGAGGAGCATCTCGCTCCTTTAATCCCTGGAGTAGCAATTTTGCCCATTCAGTAAGTGTGTGAGACACTAGGGCCCCCGCCAATGCCGGGCATACTGCCGAGCCTACCACTGAGTATAGGTAGCGAGCGAGCGCTTCAGCCTTCTTATCCACAGGGTCCTTGAAAACAGGAGCCCCTTCTACTGGAATAGTGGTGGCTCTATTAAGTCTGGACACCGAAGGGTCCACTATAGGGGGAGAGGTCCATATCTTCAGAAAACTCTCCTCAAAGGGGTACCGTACTGCAAACCTCTTTGGGGCTGTAAAGACCCTCAGTGGGTTCTCCCATTCCTTGTATAAGAGAGTTTGTCAAAATAAGACACACAAGGGAACACCTTAGCAGTGCGGGCAGGTTTACGAAACCCAAAAGGGGACTGGAGTATCTACTACTTCTGCAGTCTTTTCCAACTTTAGCGTATCCCGCACTGCAGTAATAAGGTCAGATACCAAAGCCGTCTCGCGTACTGACCTGGACTTGGAGTCCTCCTCACTGTCCGATCGGTCACGGTCTGCAGTCTCTGATGCATCAGAATCTGGGCCATGAGCCGTAGCTGGACCTGGTTCTGCATCAGAAATATCCCCAGAAGATTGCAGGGGACGGGGCGTTTATTACCCCCTGTATTCCCGTGTGCTGCTTCCACCCTGGCAGCAAACGCCTCTAGGATTGCCGACATAGCGTCCATAGACACCTCAGGGACACCAGCTGCTAAATCTGGTGTTTCAGGGGAGAAGACATCTGGCTCAGATGCCATGCTGACCACACGCTGACACCCACAGGGCTCCAGGCAAGATATCAATAGGCCACCCTCCTGTGCTGCAGAGAGGCTGGGTCACCCAGAGGACTCAC